>OX494433.1:15221041-16526302 GCA_950381575.1 Plusia festucae | reverse complement strand
CGCCGGAGCAGCGGGGTGGGAGCAGTGCCATAAATCCTAGATGCGAACGTGTCCGAGCTAATGGCAGCCGCGCTCATAAGCAAGAGCCGGCGCTCGTGCTTGAGCGCCGTCTTGCTTGTGCGTCTTTCTCTCCGTTTGTCTCTCGATATCTGAAGTTAGGTTAGGTTAGAGAAATTCATAGGTTTTCTTAAAAAAAAATACTTATATATTTGTGGTTATATTATTATTACAATTCTTTTAGTAAGTACGTATGGTAAAGGCAACAGTTCAAATAAAAAAAAATATTAGTAAAATCACAATAGTTATAAGTAGGTATTTATTTATTAACTATTATTAAGCCTGAATGACTTTGAAAATGAGAATTTATTGGAAACAAATTGTTTTTCTTGAGAATTCAATACATAGATAACAGGTAATTTGTTACGTAATCATCTAATGTAGAGTACAAGCGGCTGTGCTCGTTATACACCCCGACTTTGTCAAATTAATTATAAACTTAAAACGCGTAAAAAAATTCGGATACTGAATGTGCGACTCACTCCAACATTTCAAAGGTACACGAAAATATAGAAAATAACATAAAAAAAACAATTATTGCCGTAAACGTAGGAAAATACAGTAGTTTACGAAAAAAAAACCATTTGGTACTAATTTTGTTGTAGATAAGTAGGTACCTACTAACAATTTATGCACAAAAAGTTATGATATCCTATTAAAAACATAAATGTGAAATGAGAATGAAGTTCAATATTATAATTGCCCCGTCTACATCACACCACGACGGCGGAGCAGGTCGTGGAGTATGTCCGGTCCAAGACCAACTGGACCTTGAGGGTGGAGAAGTTGGAAGCGCGCCACAACACGAACTTCAAGTCGTTCATGGTGCGAGTTCCAAATCACCACATCGAGACCTTCCTCAAGGAAGAGTTTTGGCCGAAGGGTGTCGTCTATCGAAAATTCCGGGGAAGGATACGCGACACCACGCAGCGTAACACGACACCGACACTTCGTGTGCATTAGTTTTAGTTTTTTTTTTATATGTATGTATTAGTTTATAGATATTGTTTTGTTATTTATGTATTATATTTTCTATGGGCCTTGTTGCCTGAATTAAAGGAATAAATAAATAAATAATATACTAGCTGTTGACCGCGGCTTCGCTCGCGCGTAAAGTAAAGAGGATTATTAAAGGTAAATGGATGTATTCTGTGATTTTCAAAAGAGTATTAATAAAAAATTTCATAAAATATTATGGCGTTAAAATAATAATTTAAGTAAAGTAAGTAGCTTAAGCACAAATGTTCTGGAATCGGAGACGACGAAGGTACCATAAACACCCAGACTCAAGAAAATGTGGACCTATGGGGGTGAAATAGTTGGTATTGTGAAGTTCGGTATTCTCAAAGATAGACAGATGAAAAGATAAGTAGATAAGATAATGACCATCTAAGACATATCTGTAACGACGAACCCCGTGATCGAGTGGCGTTCACTCCAGTTTTTTAAGGTGATGCCAGGTCTAAGGTCCCGGGTTCGATCCCCGGACGGGTCCATGTAGAATATCACTTTTCTATATTGTCTAGAGTCTGGGTGTTTATGGTACCTTCGTTGTCTCCGATTCCATAATACAAGTGCTTGCTTTGCTACTTACTTTACTATAATTATTATTTTAACGCCATAATATTTTATGAAAATTTTTATTCATAGTCCTTACTTTGATAATCACAGAATACATCCATCTATCCTTTAATACTACTCTTTGCTTGACACGCGAGCGAAGCCGCGGGCAACAGCTAGTAACTTATACATAATTCTATTATTTATACATATATAAGAAGATTATGAAATTATTATAAAGTAACCAACCCAATATACAATAATATATTTAACTGTAGCAACACTGCCATTTGTTTCCCTTAACGTTTTGATAGATGGCAATGTTTTAAACAAAAAACAAAGGGAATTTTAGTTTTGTTCTAAGTTGTCATAGCATGACTAGCAGCTAAGGCCGCCGCCGCCGCTCCACGTACTCGTCCGGGACGCACAGAGTAGGTACCTCCAAGACGCTTGGGTTATGCGCGACAGACGTTCGTTCGCTACAGACCGAAGATGAAAGCGACACGGGTTCCCCGTGTACGTTACGCCAGCAAGAAAGTGTCACCTAGAGTGATATAAGTAGAACGTATAATTAGTGCGCAATCTGCTGTAAATGTGCGCCGCATAAAAAAATTGTGCGTGTTGTAGTTTTGAAAAAAAAACGTAAAAACGATTCCTGCTGGAGTAACGTTGTTCTAGCAAGAAAATTCTAGACGAATTATCGGAGAGATAAAATACATACATGGGCAGAGAGCTTATATTTGTGCAAGTATGTGCGCCATAAATATAATTTGTGCGTCTTCAAAAGTGCACTAGCGTTGAGTCACCGCGATATTATTGTTTGTTTACTTTTTATTGTTTGTTTGAAAGTGGTGTCAATCAAAGTTTAGACTGTGACATAAGGTACAAATAGTTTAATTGAACAATGTTTGTTCTAATATTTATAGGTAGAAAATTTGATCTGTGATTTGTTGCCATAATTACTTTAAGAATCATGATTATGATAATAAAAATAATATTTTTTTAAACCAACAAGCTCTTTGATTTCATATGATCAGAAAGTACATTTAATACCTAGGTATATATTATATTTTTATTAGGTCATTGTAATAATAATTCCCAACGAACATTTGAGCGTGACTGTACGAACACAGTTTAGGTGTAATACGTTTAATAAAGGAGGTCATCGATACGTATGAATCCGTCGCTTTTTTGTAGTCATTCGAATTTGGTCGGATAACCTGCGCTGAATAACTGTTTTGGTTTGGTATTAATATTTACTTAACACGAAACAGTTGAAGCTGGATATTTTTACTATATATTATTTGATAAATGCACTAATTTTTGGTTTACATCTACACATCTTAGGTTGAGCCAGTTTCTTGTTTGTTGGCGTCAAAGTTATGATGCCGTCGTTTCGACTTTTAGTAATATTATTCATTAACGCTTGTAGGTTCTGTTTTGAAACTTTTTATGGTAATTATAAACAACAAGATGGAACGAATACAGTTTTTAGCGAGCTTATACGTCTTCTCATTTAGGCGCTACAATATTTTTTTAAGTTTTCAATAAAGCGCGATTACTTGAAAATTATAAATATTATCTGGCATCTAATTATGTCACAAATATGCACTAATTAAGAGCTATTCGTGTATGTTCATTCTACAGGCGCACATAAAATGGTCTTAGAGATACACGAATTCGCAAAACGTTACTGCAGCGAGAAACGCAATATCTCGAAAACCTGAAGACGCACAAATTATATTTATGGCGCACATACTTGCACAAATATAAGCTCTCTGCCCATGTATGTATTTTATCTCTCCGATAATTCGTCTAGAATTTTCTTGCTAGAACAACGTTACTCCAGCAGGAATCGTTTTTACGTTTTTTTTTCAAAACTACAACACGCACAATTTTTTTATGCGGCGCACATTTACAGCAGATTGCGCACTAATTATACGTTCTACTTATATCACTCTAGGTGACACTTTCTTGCTGGCGTAACGTACACGGGTTCCCCGCACAAAAATATGCACTGCCGCCCGCTCCCGCACATACCCGTTTATAATAGAAACCACACAATTTTTGGAATTATTTTTATGACAAAAAAAATAATGGCAATCTTTTGAAATGAAGTGAAACGTGAAAATTTTAGATTATTAAATTATCTATCCATTAGTGTCAGTTTTTAAAAGTCGATTTTAAATGTATTATTTAAACACAAATACTTAAAAATTAAACTTGGAATACCTATGATGATAAGATATTGAACGTTATTATTGTGCTTTTAGATGTTTATTTCTCTTATCTCATGAGTCAATATTCTCTGAATAACGAAGTAAAGCGGACTGTCTGACGGTTTCGGTCGCGGTAGCGCCATATGGGATAAATTTAAAGATAAATATTCTCACGTTGCCGTCCCTTTACGTTCTAGAAAATAGAATTTAAGTGTGGAAAAATCTACACATTTTTGTACAATAATGTAAAAATACAAGAAGTAAAAATAAACTAGTAGGTAGTCCCGCGATTTACACTTACTAAAACCAACACCAAATTGTTAGTAGGGAATTCTATACATTTTTATAATAAATTCCCGTCATGATATTACCAACCTATATAAAAGAGAATTCAATCTTATAAAGAAAGCATATTAGGTATAAACTTAGTGATTATTGCCAAAATTCAGGAGCTTGTCCAAAAATTTTGACATTATTTCAGAATCATACGAAGGCAATTTCTGAATCACCTATAGCGCACACCACGGCATGTCGTCGACACTCACGGTCTCACGCACGAGTGTCGAGTGTCGAGGACACTCGAGGAACTGTCGAAAAAATCATACGGCTAACACAAAGCCTCTCTCACGTAGGTACCTACTGCAAGTACGGACGTTATCGGCTGATAGATAAAATGTGAGACTTGCATTATTACGCTTTATTGACTACATTATCACATTTATCACTGATCACTGATCGTGACCGAGCGGTCGTCAATTGGCACGATCATCCACAACCAATGAAGCAATCAGCCACATATTATTATCATCTAGTAGTTCAACGAAGCTTCCGGCGATTTCCATTGATATGGCCCGAAAAACCGACAATTCACGGGTCGTAGGCTATCACCGACGATGATCGGCAAATACAGGCTTATAAAGGATAGCTGAATAATAATAATGTAGGAAGATAGGATCGTTGAGGAACTGCCGCACGCGCTCTGCTGTTGTATGTAGTGCGTAGGTAATAAATAATGGCGCATTGTAGGTAAATTCAGTCCTAGGTTTCGTACGGATTTGATTTTATTTGTGGATCTAATAGATTGAGTTTAAATCCTTCGAAAAAAACCTACTTAGTTTAACGAGCTTAGGTTCATGTACCGATTTACAAAATCTGTCTGATTAGTACCTATTGATGGTATGGTTAAAAAAATAAATCAGTAGGTAGTATAGTAGTATGTACGTCGTACAAATAAATAAATTACCTGGGTATTTGTTACCTGGAGGTATTGTGCGAAGTTTCCTCCACCAGTCTAGCACGACGTCGTCGCTGATTTACTTTGAGTTTACACAACACTAAAACATTCGCTTATCCAGTCTCCAGTGTAAAAAGCACTAATTACTTTTGCACGTAGGTACCTACACTACCTACCTACCTAATTGTTGCACACTTGTGATTTCTTCCGTGTAACACTAACATTTTAACGTAGGTATCCCGCACAAATAATCTGCACTGAAGGCATACTGCAGACTAGTGCAGACCATCTCTTCATTGGAATAATTGTCTATCATCTTTTGATGGGTACCTAGCGCGCGAAGCCCGGAGTTTGCAAACACCTATACGCGGCGGTGGCATCAATCAAACTGAAATTTAAAACGACGGTGCCCGCCGCCCGGTCGCCGCGCTGGCGCAGTAGTGGCACATGGCGTCATGGCGTGTGGGCCGGGCGGCCATCTTGAAATTTTGATTACAATAAAGCGATAGGCCGATAGCACATGAGTAGTTAAACTATTATAATACTAGATAAAAACCCGGCTCCGCTCGGTTGAAATGTGACTCATGATACACAATGTAGGTAAATATTTCTGTTGTCATCGGTTCTCAAGGAATATTAAAGGTAAGCAAGCCATAGATTCGTACAGCTTCGTTCATTGTGTTTATTAAATATAGTAAATAAAAACTGCAATAGTTTTTATTTTTTACACACAAATAATATTAATATTTTCGCGAAACGACAACGACTGAAGAAAAGTTTTAAGTTTTGTTAAGATTCACTCAATGTTTCCGGCAAGACGTTTCGTTTTACACAGTCAAATGATTCACAGTTCTTTGTGATGGATACTTCTTTGGCGCGACGCACACGACGTGTTGATTGGCAGGGCGTATATAAGAGCTAGTATGCAATGGAACGTGAAAAAAGCGAAATAAATATTCTTGAACTATTATTTCAAACGCGTTCCGAAACGATTCTGGTCCCAACTATCATGCAACTGTCATACGCCTTGTCAGCACTGTAATCACTTCAAGGAGGTTGTATGATAATAAACTCCTTGAATCACTTCGAAGCAGAATTATTATCTGTTACGGAACGAGGCCTCATTAATTACCCAAGATGGCGACTGCGGTTTTTTTGTTTGTCAGTGCCATTAGAATTTAACGAAATTCTCCATAATCTGAATTTTGCGGATATATGTTGTCGACTCGAAATCAATATTTTTTTATGTTTTGTTATTCATATAAGGTTTCGATCGAGTCTACCGTACCCCTGAACGAAATTATTATTATAGAAGATTACCGTGGTTAAACGGAACAGAGGCAAAGCTTCTAATGAAAGTGTACATTGTAACCATGGATTGTAACTTATTTTGGTAAGGCTGTCACTGTCACAATTGGTAAAAATAAATTAAACAAAACATGTATTATTCAGTACGATTAAATACTTAAAAAATTACATAGGTAATTAATAGTTTTAATTTAATTACTGATTGTATCTTTTAATGGTGTGGTAAATACAAATATATGGGCGTGGTAAATCTAAAATTGATGTTTGACAGTTTCTGCATAAACCAACTGTCAAAATTTCAAAATTAATCCTCGAATGAAGTTATCTGACGATGGTGAAATAGGCCCTTAATCTAACATACGTATACAGTATACGTATGTTAGATTAAGGGCCTAGTATATATTATATATTATATACTATAACCTATACGGTATACTATACCTAGTTTTTTCAAGTAATCTAAGGGGAAACATTCACAGGGTAGGTATGTCAAATTTGACTGGCCTGTTAGTTTAGTGGTTACGGTTAGTGACCCTGACTGTGAAGTTAACGACCGACCTCCGGTAGCGAAGAGGCACTCTAAGGAGAACCGGAGGTCAAGGGTTCGAATCCCACCCAGGTCAAATCTTTGTGTGCTGAGCACGATCATTTAATGTGTCTGGGTGTAATTTATATATAATACTAGATGAAAACCCGGCTCCGCTCGGTCATGATTGATACACATCTAGGTACACAATGTAGGTAAATATTTCTGTAGTCATCGGTTCTCAAGGAATATTAAAGGTAAGCAAGCCATAGATTCGTATAGCTTCGTTCATTGTGTTTAATATTGTATAGTAAATAAAAACTGCAATAGTTTTCACACAAATAATTTTTATTTTTTACACACAAATAATATTAATATTTTTGCGAAACGTCAACGACTGAAGAAAAGTTTTAAGTTTTTTTATGATTCACTCAATGTTTCCGGCAAGACGTTTCGTTTTACACAGTCAAGTGAGTCACAGTTCTTTGTGATGGATACTTCTTTGGCGCGACGCACGCGACGTGTTGATTGGCGAGGCGTATATAAGAGCTTATATGCAACGGAACGTGAAAAAAGCGAAATAAATACCTATTCTTTAACTATTATTTCAAATGCGTTCCGAAACGATTCTGGTCCCAACTATCATGCAACTGTCATACGCCTTGTCAGCACTGTAATCACTTCAAGGAGGTTGTATGATAATAAACTCCTTGAATCACTTTGAGCAGAATTATCTGTTACGGAACGCGGCCTTATTAACTACCCAAGATGGCGACTGCGGTTTGTTTGTCAGTGCCATTAATTAATTTAATTTAACGAAATTCTCCATAATCCGAATTTTGCGGATATATGTTGTCGACTCGAAATCAATATTTTTTTATGTTTTGTTATTCATATAAGGTTTCGATCGAGTCTACCGTAGCCCTGAACGAAATTATTAATATAGATACTGTGTTTAGAAATACATATATAAGGCAATACAACAAATGTCGGCCACCCCTCAATATTCGACCGATGCCGAAGGAAAATCACGATGTTAACAAAACCATTATTACAAAACCATATTCTGGTTTTGCATGTACCGTACAGTATACGGTACATGCAAAACCAGAATATGGTTACCTATAGCTAAGTGATTTTCCTTTTTGACTTAACAAATACTTTATGAATCTGATTGGTAATTATTTTATATGATTCAGTTGTGTATTTGTGAAGCCATAATTTATCTAAATATCTCAAAGGAAAGCTAAAATCCACGATTTCCTCAAGTGATTTTGGGAATATACATATAGTGGTCTGGCACTTATTTGGCACCGGATTTTTTTCTGGCTTTTTAATATGTTATTTGTATGTGATAGAACTACTACGTTTACCCTATGTTTATCAGTTGTCTGGTTGTCATAGTACAGGCTCTGCCTAGTTTGGGATATCAGATGACCGTGTGTGAGAGTCTGGTAACCAGACAACTGATAAACATACTTATATAAGTATGTTTATCAGTTGTCTGGTTACCATAGTACAGGCTCTGCCTAGTTTGGGATCAGATGACCGTGTGTGAGATTGTCCCAAGATATTTATTATTATTTATTATTTATTATTATATATTTCTAAATACATACATATTATAGATAAATAACACCCAGACACAGCACAAATGATCGTGCTCATCACACAAAGATTTGTCCTGGGTGCTTAGCAGTCAGGGTATTACTAAATTTACAATCGGCAAAAGGGCGTGGTTTAAAAAAAATTATCTCAAATACGTTTAAGTATTGCGTTGCCAACATTGACAATATTTGTTTCAAGATCTTTGACAATATTTGACTATGTTATATACCTACCTAATGAATAATATATTTTTATTTGTCCATGCATGTGATAATAATAACAAAATTAATAACATTTTTATTGGTGTTAGGTCGCAGTTCTAACCTAAACTTTTTTTTTTTTTTTTTTGCGGGGTGAAACTCTAATGACTTCAACCCACGCTGCGGGCACAGCGTGGGGATATGTCGGACTTGCACCGACCAAAAACACCCCGGTCCCGTCTTCGCCCTTGCCGGAGCCGCGGGATCGCTTACGCAAGCTCTACGCAGCAAGTTCTAACCTAACCTAACCTACTGAGTCGAATTAACGATTAACGAGAATTTGCCGATTTTTCAAAAAAAACGCAGTCCAATTAGTTATTTTGCTTACCATGTTTAAAATATGCATACCAATCCCTACTAATATTATAAATGCGAAAGTAACTCTGTCTGTCTGTCTGTCTGTTATGCTTTCACGCCTAAACCAGTGAGCCGATTTTGATGAAATTTGGTACAGAAATAGAATAGACCCTGAGGAACAACATAGGCTATATTTTATTTTCAACCAGAAAAGTTACTTTTTTTGCGTACGCTGCCTAAACCATAAAAGATAGAACCATAAAATGTTCTAATTAATTGTAGATCTTATAAATATCTACAAAAAAGTCCGCGACACACTATACCTATCTATGTCGAGTGAGGCACATCAACCATTTTTTTATTTAAAAATCTTGAATTTTTTTTGGACTACATTTAAACGCGTTTATTTTACTCATGCTATTAATCCTTATCAAAATAAATTATTTCATCACTAAGTACAGTTTATGTAGATAATAGTTGGTCTTTGAATGATTACAATTGAACGTTTGGTTTTGAAGTTATATACGAAATTAAAATATTACGATTTCAGCTGCACGGCCCGTTGCGAAGTGGGCGTCTAATAAATTTAGTGCGATTTTTTTTTGATTTCGTTCTTAAAACTACACCTACGCAAAAGTTCTTCTCAGAGCTAAACAACAGTTCTTTTCATAATTATTATAAAGAGGAAAGATTAATTGTATTTTTGTGTGTATGTCCGTGCTGATTTCAAAAATTATTTCACCATTAGAAAGCAACATTCACCATAAGTATCATAGGCTATATTTTTACTAAAAAATTAGATACGCGGGCGGAGTCGTGGAGAACAGCTAGTCAAATATAATGCATATAGACATGTTTTCTCTGCTGATCAATCATAAAATCTTGCTGACCAAGTAATTATTTTGCGGACCGAATGTTTATTATGCAAACTCATGGTATTGGTATTGGTATGCTGCCTTTTAATGATTTAATTTTTGACCATTATCAAAATTATTTGCGGAACAAAGATTGCTGCCTGATTTTTATTATTACAGACAAAATCTTTGTATGCTGACTAAATCATTTAAATGCTGTTTGGGTTTGCTCACCAAATTTTATTATTGCGTATCATTTAATTAATTACTTCTCTTATAATATTAGTATAGATGTTCATATACATTTATGTTCATATACATATTGTTTTGATTTATTTTTTGTATTTTATAACTATGGGCCTAGTTGCCTGAAATAAATTATTATCTATACTAATTATTTTTAATTATTTATACACATTATCGCATGTGTTAGCGAATATTTGTAATTAAATACAAATTGTAGAAGGAAAAACTTAAACCTCAGGCAGGACTCGAACCTGCGACCACTGGCTTGACGCGCCAGTCGCTTTACCAACTAAGCTACCGAGGTCACTGCCTGGAAGTTTAAATTTCTCCTTCTACTTATAACGTCTTTATAGGGCGACGTATGCGACACCTAGTGAACCTACCTTACGGTTGGCCTCACTGACTCTGATTAACAATGTGTTAATTAGAAGTCCGAGAGATGGCGCTGGCCCAATACTTATTATTTTTAATTATTTATACACATTATCGCATGTGTTAGCGAATATTTGTAATTAAATACAAATTGTAGAAGGAAAAGGCAGTGACCTCGGTAGCTTAGTTGGTAAAGCGACTGGCGCGTCAAGCCAGTGGTCGCAGGTTCGAGTCCTGCCTGAGGTTTAAGTTTTTCCTTCTACAATTTGTATTTAATTACATCTATACTAATATTATAAAGCTGAAGAGTTTGTTTGTTTGTTTGTTTGAACGCGCTAATCTCAGGAAGTACTGGTCCGATTTGATAAATTCTTTCACTGTTAGATAGCCTATTTATTGAGGAAGGCTATAGACTACTTTTCTATTGTAAATTTATACTCTAAGGGGGTGAAATAAGGGTTGAAAGTTCGGGTATTTAGTCTGAACGGCCCAAATCGAATGGCACGCGGGCCATTCGACCGTAAACAAAAATCGCCTACGTTTCAAAGGACCGGTGATAAAATGATTTCAAAATTAATTTAAAGGTACAGTCGCATACATTGTAATAGTCGTTAAGTTTATGAATTTTAACTATTTAAATATTTAAATATTTAATTATTTGAAATCACATAATCACATTTCGTTGAAGATGGTTGGCTTTATATTATGGCAGAAAGTCTAAGCAGTCAAAATTTTACCAAATTCAATGATTATTTTGTTAGCACATGGCTAGAGGATAAGCTTAGGTGCTTTCAAGTATTTGGTGACCTTACCTGAAACTATAATAAGAAACTGTAAAATACAAACTGCAGTACATGAATTATTCACTGGGCAGATAAGCGTGGGGCATTGTTTCGAAAAATTAAAATTTTAATAATGTATGTCCTTTATTTTTTTATATTTTGTTGAATTGTTTCTTTAAAATAAGACTGATTTTTACCAAATCTTATTTTTTGATTGTATTTTTTTATATTTTGTTGATATGTTTCTTTACAATAAGACTGATTTTTACTAAATCTTATTTGTAATTTTTTATATTTCGTTGATTTAAATATTTTGATTTCGTTGATTTGAAATAAGACTGATTTTTATTTAAAATTACTTTATTATCAAATTTAACTTTTGTAAACATTTTATATTATTGTTGATTGTTTTTCTAAGGAAGATAATTCAAATCTAAGAATAAGAAACTTTTATTTCAACTTTTTAACTTTTGCACCCGAATGTACTTGATGTAGTTTATGACACTGAATTTGTTTACCAGTTTTTATCACCGGTCCTTTGGAACGTAGGCGATTTTTGTTTACGGTCGAATGGCCCGCGGGCCATTCGGTTTGGGCCGTTCAGACTAAATACCCAAAGTTCGTATAGGAAGTTCGGTATTTTCAATGATAGACACTTGTAAATTCGGTAAGACTGGAAGCTGACCCCAACATGGCTTGGGAACAGGCTAGGCAGAAGAAAAAGACACATGTAATTTCGGAAACGGGTTTCTGGATAGAAATGAATAAACACGTATTTCAGCGATTTTTAAAATCATCCCCAAAGAGGGTGAAAAAGGGGTTGGAACAAGTTTTGCTAAGACGTCATTCCTATATGTGTTATGGTGTAGCCGGGCTCTTGGAGTTCCACAACAGGTGTTCCAGATCTTCATTTTTTATACGTCAACAGAGAGTGCTCATCAGGCTGAACAACTCTTGTTAAGACGCCATTCCTAAATGTGCTATACTGGGCTCTTGGAGTTCCACATCAGGTGTTCCAGATCTTCATCAATTTATTCTCTCAGCAGAAAATGCTCATCACGTAGAACAATTTTTGCTATGGTACCATTTTTGTATCACTTATAGTTTAGCTGGTCTGTTGCGGTTCTGCATCAGGTGTTCAAATTTCCAAGATAAATTATAGCCGAAGATTAGCGTGTACAAACAAACAGACATACAGACAGATTTTTTTTTGGATTCGTGCTCTGTAACTGTTTGTAAACCCACCTCAATTTTTTTTTTATATATTCAATGTTCAGACATTTTTTTACTGTTTTATTATATGTATAGATTTTCAAAGATTATTGTTTCCTTCTGTTTGTTTTTTCTCTCTCCATCTTTAATATTATGTAGCAAATTTAACTTACTTCAATAGTAAAACAGATTATCTTTAAAAAAAAAACATGTGCCTGCTTTCTATTAAATAATAATACTACGACACTCTAAGACTGAGTGTAGGTATTTAATTGAACCGTTATCATTATTTTGTTAATGACAGTTTGTTTGAGATAAGTTTGTTTCCTAGATTAAAACTAAATAAATAATGATAATAAATAACACATCAGTTAAGTAAATATAAGTTTACTCTCGTTTCTATTTTACTTAACAATAAATAGAAGTTGTGTTCTCTCCTTACATGCGTACTTAATAAATAACAACATCGATTTCCAACAAACACCCAAACACGCCACGTAATGTCTCAGAGTGCACATGGGCGACGCAGACAGCGTCCCCGGCGGCGGGGCGGCGGCGCCGTCAGCGCAGGCGCTTGTCGGCGCGCGGCGCGGGCGGCGGGCGGCGCGCGCACAGCCGGCGCCGCGCCGCGAACAGCGCGGCGGCCAGCGCGGCCAGCAGCAGCGCCGCGGCCGCGCAGCCCGCCGCCACGCCGCGCAGCCGCGCGTACTCCGGCACGCGCAGCCCCGCGCCGCCCCACGCGCCGCTGCCGCACTGCACGCGCGCCCAGTAGCGCGCGCCTTCCTCCGCGCCGCTCACTGCACAGACACAAGACTGATCACGTCGGTGCCCCGCGAAGGCTGCCGACGCATGGAGCGGCTACGCACCGAGCATGTAGTCGTGCAGCGTGTGGCCGGTGGCCAGCAGCCGCTCGCCGGGCGCGACGCCCTCGTACCAACGCACGGTGCAGCGCGACGAGTCCAGAGGCTCGCGACGCCAGCGCACTAGCGCACCCTCGTCGATGAGTCGCACCGTCACTTCCAGCTCAGTGCCCTCGCTAGACAATTGAACGTCGTTCTCTTCAGTCGTAGCGGCGGCGAATGCTACCTGTTCTCCCTCTACGGCATCCACTAACATCTCTTCTTCTAAAGACCCTGAAATCAAAAAATGCCGAAGGACTCTCCCGACGGGTCAAGCCATCGGAAGACCCACTGGAGCAGCTCCGTGCATGCTTTAGTGATTTCAGTGATGGTAGTCCGTGTAAGTTCGAAATATCCCCACGTCGAAACATACCCCGGGTTGAAGTCAATAGATTTTCACCCCGTGACAAATAAAATACGCCATCCGACGTCAAGGATGTAGCCATATTGGCCCTCGCCGCTAATACTATGAGACCTACTCAACATTAAACTAACCCGATTTCCACAAGGCAAATTTTTTTTCAATGATGGTTTAAGTGTTGTCCAATTTAGAAATGTCGAGTCTGGATTAGATCTCGTGATTGCATCATCATCAAAATACATTTTTATATATGTATAATGTAGTGTACATACATATTTTGTTTTTAAAAAATATTTTTTTATGCTTTTCGTCACAAGGTTAAAATTTTAATATTATAAAGATGAAGAGTTTGTTTGTTTGTTTGTTTGAACGCGTTAATCTCAGGAACTACTGGTCCGATTTGAAACCTTATTTCACTGTTAGTTAGGCCACTTATTTAGGAAGGCTATAATTTGTCACGATAATTGACGCCCACGCGGGCGGAGCCGCGAGCAAAAGCAAGTGGATAATATTTACGTACTTACATATAAATCTTGAAAAAAATTGCCATCCGTTTTTGAGGGTTGCAAGCAAGCAATGTTGCAAGTATATACCGGTGATGGCTTTTGTTCTTTGTAAAAGCATTCTTCTTAATGGTAATGTGGGTCCCACATTATTAGTATTTTTTTTTTGATAACCCCTCGGTCTAAGCTAAATGTTTGTGTTACCAGTGGATTTAAGTCGTTATTGCAATGGCTGCGTTGCGAACCGATCACATGATTGCAAGTCCGACGCTCTAGCCATTACGGCCTAAACGTTAAAAGTAACTTATTTCTAGAGTTTTAAACTATGTATGTTGGTTATATATCTATAAAATATGTAACAAACCCCCTGTCCGATCGCTAAGATTATTATTCGGTATCGTACTGCGAACACATATACGTAGCCATTAAATGGATTGGAGGTTTTTGTTTTTTCCCAATTGAAAATAATGAAATAAAAATAAAAACTGATCCAAGGCAACAGCAACACTGACCGCTCTTCAAAGTTCACGTACTTACTACCTGCAGCTTTGTGTCAAAGAAGCCACCTATGCGAGACGGTTCATGAACTGTACCACGAATACGCCTTTATTGGATCAGACAGGGGTTTTGTTACATGTTGTTTAGTGACTAGCTATGCAAACACACAGGTTTGCTTTCTCTTTTATAACATTAATATGCATATTATGCCTAGCTATCTACATGGCATGAGCAGGTCTCGCATGGATGCCTGCCGTTTAGTGGTATTTTGGAGCAGACTCTTACCAAGTGTCCTCGCAAATACCGGCTTACTGAAGAGTCCATCGCCGATCAAGTCCTGTGACAGTACTCGCAGCTCGTACTCGGTGCCGGGCCGCAGTCCGACTAGCGTAGCTTCAGTAACTCCTCTAGTCAATATCTTCATGGTGCGCCATTCACTAACGGTTCGCTCGCGGTACCATACGTTGTAGTCTACTTCAAGTCCATTGTGTCCTAAATTTGAACGTAATTTTTTTACTTATGCCCTTTATATGACTAATAAAAATAAAAAATGAAATAAATCGCAACATGAATCAAATATGTTACCGGGCACCCAGGTCAGATGAAGCGAGTCAGTGGCAGGTCTGACGGTAAGGTTGTAAGGGGCGCGGGGGGGCATGTTCTCGACGAGCAGCTCGGTCTCCACGTCGACGGCGGCCGCCTCGTTGCTAACGGTGCAGACGTACACGCCGCGGTCATCCTCCGTGACGTCCACGATCGTCAAATTCCCGTCGTCCAAGTTGTGTCGTCCTGCCGGGAGCTCACCTCCATCTTTCTGTAAAGCGCCCCTTTACCGATCAAGCATGCTTGACAACCTTGCTTGTTAAGTTTCACGTTCTTTCCAAGCACGCCATCAGTCAAGAACTTTATCAATCACGTAGATTGCTTGTCAAGAGCGTCAAGCAAATCCCTTAGCGCTCAAGCTGTGACAAGAAGCTTGATCGTTTGGCGCTTAAGAAGCGGAATATTAAGCACGAGTCGGGATAGGACAGACATAGCGTGCGGCGACTCACCCGGGCCCAGTGCACGAGCGGCTGGTCGTGGTGGTTGCGCGCCGTGGAGGCGCAGGGCAGCGTGAGCGTAGCGCCGAGCCGCGCCACGTACAGCGGCTGAGGGCGCGCCGCTAGCGCCGGCGGCCGCTGCACGCGCACTCGCACTCCAGGCGACGGGCCTTCCGACCCCAGAGAGTTGTACGGTGTGCATGAATATTCTCCTTCGTGTGACTCGTCCACCTTTACCAATTATGACGAATTTAGAATCTTAGTATTATAAATATATTTTTTTTCGATTCAGATGATATACTGCTAGCACAACCAAAAGACAATGTGTGCAACAATAGAGTTGATGAGAATGAACTATGTATGTCAAATACTCAGTAAATAAGTATAGCTTTTTTATATTTGCGCAAATTGTCTGTGCCCGTAATATGTTTTACCTACTTATGCTAATGCTTAATTTATTTTAAAATACTTTATTTCATTCATAAAAAATGGTCAGCCATTTGACACTAATAAAAGTGACAAACCTGATTGAATAGTAAACTCCCATTTCTACTGTAGAAAACTCCCGGCACATTGTAGGGGTCAAACAAGAAGCCGTCTTTTTCCCACCGCAGGTTAGTAAGCGGAGGGTTCGCACTGAAGTGGCAGTCGAGGCTGGCCGGCTTGCCGTACGGAAGGAAGCGTTCCTTCGGAGCGTACACTACTTTGGCTTTGTCTGCAAGTACAGGGCAAGTGAGGAGCAGGTACATGATTGAGGGGGATTTGGCATTAAGAAGGCGGTACTCACACTGCACGTCGAGGAAGGCGCTGGCGGTTTGCGTGACGCGGTCGGGGTCCTGCACGCGGCACTCGTACTCGCCGGGGTCGCTGGACGCGGCGCGCCGCAGCACGAGCGAGCCATTGGCTGGCCGCTCGCTGCGCAGCGCCAGCTCAGGCAGCTCACTGAGCGGCGCACCGTCCTTGTACCACTCCACCGCTGCCTCGGGGTTCTTCGGCAAACACTCCAGCTCGGCGCGCTCGCCCTCGAGCACCGTCACATTCATCGGGGGCGTTACTATTAGATTTCCTCCTGAAATGTTCGCTCTAAGATGAACACCTGCATATCTACATACACCGTCGATAATCTATCTAAATGCTGATTTCGATCTGCAGTTAGATGCAAAGGCAGACAAAATGATTTGTTCGTAGGGTTCACAGAAATGTAAATGTATAATTATTTAATATTTAATAATTCCCTTTATGTATGGAAGGGTTTATAGGAATAATTGATTACCCATAAACGTAAAAAAACAATCGCATGAAATTCTCTATAACACAAAGTTGCATGGTATGTGGAGTGGTGTGGCGAGGCTGACCGTCGACTTGCAGGTGGTAAAAGGTGCCATTGTTGCGCGCGGGCGGCGTGCGGTTGGGGAAGGTGACGCGGCAGCGGTAGAGGCCGGCGTCGGTCTCGCGCACGGCGCTTACGTTGATGGAGCCGCGCCCGAGCCCCAGCCGGCCGTCCAGCACGCGCCGCACGCGCCCGCCCCACCGGTCTGCCACGCGCGCCGCGCCCTCGCCGCTATACCACGAGAAGATCACGTCCCCCTGCAACATCAAGGGAGCAATGCTACTTTAAGGTTCTCTTCTAGTTTTAATTTTGCCTCATCAACAAAAGAACATACAGTACTGCCTATGTACTTATTCATAAGTTTAGTTATGTTTATATATATTGTGATTCGGAATCCTCTAAGTATGTTCTCCCTCTTGATACTCACTTGCTTTTACCTACTTTCTGGGACACCCTACTTCAGACAACCTACGGATTGTTATAAAATGTCTATACCTACTTGTCTTCTAATGTATTTTGTTCGGACGACGCCAACGCAATGACGCGCGATGCTCGGTACGCCGACATAAATCAAGAAGACGACAAAATGTTTGAACGCGCCACGTGCACGTGCACGCGCTCACCCAACCTGCGGGCGCCGCTCTGGGGCGGGGAGCCGAGTCTCAGCTAGGAGACAATTACCGCTCCCACGCGCAGTTCGCACGTCTGCGGGCACTCTGCGGCTGAGAGCCAAGTCTGTGCCCCAGTGGCACACATCCCACGCGCGCCTCTCTCAGGGCTTACGCATCAGCACCAGTAGTCATGATTGTCAAAACTGTTATTTTATACTTTAGATCTAAACATCTTGTCATCGCTCACAGCCACGCAGACATACACCTGTATCAAGTAGATCGAGAAAATAACGCATAGATCCCAATTGGCCACTCTGGTAAGTAGGTAGTTAGGTTCATTAAGCTAGTTAGCGATTGAACTACTTGCTGCATGGAGATGAATAAATAAGGATAACGTAACGAGGTCACGTGCGAGCCGCCTCAAGACACGCGCGGTAGCGGAGACCGCGCAGGCTGCTACTCAACCTGAAAGAGTTACGTCTATACTTACTGAATCACGCATGTCAGAGAAGACCCTTGAAGAATGACGGGTATTATATATTTGCTTTCGAGAATTAAACTAAAACAATTTAAGTGGGGCTCTCTCCCATACCTTTTTAGCGCATTTTTTAATAGATAATGGTACGTCACCCTTCGTATGCGAGTCCGACGCGCACTTTGCCAGTAAAATACAGGGTGTTAATTTTAAATTTTAGTCCGTTCGATCCCCGGGTGTACAAAGCGTATTTCAATAAACAAAATTTTTAACAAAACACTGAGTTCAAAAAACAAATTCTTATAACCCTGTAACCACTTAAAAGCGAACATAATATTGTAATATTATATAGGAATGTTTTATTTGTAATAATTTAAAGTTCAATAAGTATAGTTTTAATTCTATTATATTATGGTTTTAGTTTTAGAAGTGGGTCACGTTGTAGTCTGCGCTCCAAGGAGAGGAAGCGTTGCCTGGCCATCGCGTATGAGTCGCCGAGAGCATATAATATACAGTCAACCTTAGATCTTCCTCCTTTTGGAAAGTCGGTTAAAATTATATGTAAGCAAGTTTTAAGGTATTAAAACGTGTTTCCCTATATGGGAAGAAGTCTGTGCCCAGCAGTGGGACATTAATAAGCTGGCCTTATTAATGTCCCAATGTTGCAATAAAAACTATTCCGAGATACTCCTATCTCTTAAAGCTACAGACAAATTATGTGTGGAAAACTCTGGCCCATCGCTGTCCTGCCTACCATTGCAAAAGTTTTTGAACACGTGCTTCACACGATATTTAGCAGATTCTGCTAAACCTGCACTTAACGACTGGCAACCGTGTCGAGTATGCACGGTTTTCGGGTCACTCCTTTAACTCGAATCTAAGACAATGGAAAACAAGTGGATGTCCTACACTTTGACATTAGCAAAACCTTTGACGGAGTCGATAATTTTTCTTCAGGTCTACTCAATTGTTCGCGGTCTATCTGCGTGATCGGAAGCAGATTGTTTTGTGTGGTTGTTTTGAATCTCTACCGTACAATACACCTTCAGGTGTGAGTCAGGGATCTGTGCTGGGTTCACTTCTCCCAGTGATCATGATTGATGACCTTGTATATTACGTCATAGGTATCTGCGAAATGTCTACTTTATACTTACGATCAGAACCTAATTATGTAAGTCTGTGGTCTCCTACAAAATGACCTGGACATTGTTTACCAATGGAGCACACATAAACTATTCTTCATCTCTAGGAAATGTCTTTCGTAATTATAAGTGTCTAACCGCATAGCGGAAACATTGAAAACACCGCGATTCAGAAGGCAAACAGTTCCATATTCGTCAATAGATGGCGTTGTACGTTAAGAGCCGATATCTGAATCGCAGTGTTAAGATTTTCCTGCGGTTTATAAGTAGCCTAGGATTTTAAATTCATGTGACATCATTTTCTGCGATGTAATTATTATTAACACTACATTAATGAATAAAAATAATATTGGACTTGAGGTGAAGTACATTCAAGTAAATAACCAAGGTTTTTTCATTTACAATCATCCTAACCCTCACGGTGTCCAGGGTTGATCAATAAGTAATGCCCAAGATTTCACGAACCCACCACTCCACCAGTAATCAGGCTTCTATACACCAATAATCTTGAGACTAGCAACTGCGTCTGGAACCCCTACACTGCAACCCAAATCTTAATGATTGAAAAAGTCCAAAAACAGTACTCACATTTAAAAAACATTCATATTTAAAAAACTGTATTATTATATTTAACTCCCTGGTTATATTTAACTACCTTGATCACCATGTCATACAGTTGCCAGAGGCGCCAGAGCTCATTCGCCACTCTGTCGCACCCTCGAGGTACGCTACGCCCTCCTGACTGAACATTCTGAATGTGACGGGTTTTTTTCGATGGATGGAGAGAAATTATACGTGTAAGTATATACCTATGTTTGATGTTTTGCGAGAGTGACCACAGCTGCTGTTCCGTGTTGGTACAATTCAATGTTGTTGGTTGGTCCCAAAATAATTTTATAAATAGTTTATAGTATATGTATTTAATTGTTTGTAATGTGTTTGTTATACGTACCTTTATTTGTAAGTTAATTAATGTGGTTAATTGGTTTTGTTAGTTAAGTAATCGTTGTAATTTTAAACTAATTCGGCAAAAAAAAATTACACTCTCTAGTGGTTCAATCTGGTAAGCAAAAATACCCCTACTCAGGCTCGTTAGGAATACCACCGACTTTAGTGTATTTGAGACAGCCGGCACGACACGCCAGTTACTATTCCATGACCGCATGTTGCTGGCGTAGCGCGCCGTGCGGACCTCACTATTGTGGTAATGAAGTACTTGTGTATTGTCGTTGTCATTAAGCACGACAATACAGACCCATAATAGTCTTTATTGTGCCCTCCCAGTGTAGTGTATACGCACGCCCCACAGGAGCGGAGCGACGTAACCTTATACAACTAACTTTACAAGAATTTGAATCCGGTCATTGAACCGCTAGGCCACCATGTTTTTAATAGATAAGTTTACTTATCAATTAAATTGATCAAGAAAAACTTATTGAAGTGAAAAATTCTTTAGCGGCGCGGCGCAGTGCACTTTTTGGGATGGGTAAAAACCGTAAAAACATAGAATAGTCAGTGTCAGTGTGATTTTTTGAAACTTCTTTAGCGGCGTTGTGCAAAAATATATGTAAAATTCGTGTTTTTAAAGTATTTAAAATATAGAAATTGAACAAAGTGCATTTATGAATGCTATTTGCTAGGGGTGCTTGAAAGAAGCCTCCACGAGCGGCGTTAACATATATCGTACTGCGATACTAAACGTCCGGCGCACCCTGGACAGCTAGCACTCGGTAACGCAGAGTCTAGCTGACCAATCCTTTCACCACGATGGTACATCCTAAAAACTCCTTTCGGAGACATGATCAACGGCCCTTCTCAGGGCCAAACAACGATATTTCTAAGAGCACCCAACACCAGCTTTTAAAGCCTGCTCTTACCGTTAGGTCAATTAACATTGAAGGATTTTCAGACATAAAGCCTCAACTGTTGTCCCAGGGAAATAAGTGTGACATCCTATGTATCCAAGAAACTCACCGTGGACCTGAACACCTAAGGCCCCACATTGATGGAATGGTGCTAGCACTGGAGATATCCCACGCACAATACGGCAGCGCAATCTTTGTAAAACCTAGCATAACCGTTTTATCTGCAACTTCGAATAATGAAAATTCTACTGAAACCCTCACATTAGACATTGGAACTTGTACGATTACATCGCTATATAAACCTCCTAACCAGCCTTTTAAATTCCATAAAACCGCAAATTTTGACAGTTCGCACATTAAAATAATCCTCGGTGACTTTAATAGTCACAGTATATCATAGTATGGGGGTATTGTGAAAACAAACCCCGACGGTCACTCGGTGGAGGAATGGGCTGACGCCTTCGACCTAACACTCTTACACAATGCCGAACACCCAGCATCTTTCAACAGCAGGCGTTGGAAACGCGGGTACAAGCCAGACTTAATTTTTGTAAGCAGTAACATTAACTCACTGAGTTTAAAACTAGTAGGTCAACCTATTCCAAGGACGCAACACAGACCTATCACCTGCAAAATCCAGGCTGCAATAAAACCCACTCAAGTCCCCTTCAACCCCCGTTTCAACTTCTCCAAAGCCAACTGGGAAAAGTTTTCTACAGATGTGGACGAAAAACTACGTGTCTTAGAACCCCTACACTCAAATTACGAAAAGTTCGTCAACCCTATCTGGTCAGTATCACGTCAGTGTATTCCATTAGTCATATAAAACCAGCCTGGTCTAAACCAAGAAGCGTCAAAACTTCTTAAGACGTACGAAGACTTATACCACCTTGACCCATTCTCTGAAGACACTCTTGCCGCTGGTGAAGAGTTGGTATCCATCGTCAGAGAGAACCGAAGGAAAAAATGGATTAGCACTGTAACTACCACCAACATGACTCACAATAGTAAGAAAGCGTGGTCTACAATACAGCGCCTTACTGGAGATCCACCGAAAGCAGTCAACCAAGGATTTGTGACAGCCAACAAATAGCTCAGTACTTGTTACTCAACGGAAAACCACCACATAGACTAGCAAAGTACCATAAAACAATCAGGTCCTCCAGGTACTCCAGTGAAATCAGCAAAGCTCTAACACTTAGCGAAATTATTCCCGCCATAAGAGAACTCAAAAACAATAAGGCGGCAGGAATTGACGATCTCAGAGTTGAACAAATTAAACACCTCGGACCCGTAGCTGTATCGTGGCTCCTGATCTTGTTCAACACATGCATGGCTACCGGTAGAATACCCAAACTCTGGAGAAAATCCAAGATAGTCGCACTGCCAAAACCAGGGAAATCATCAGATGACCCCAGAAACTACCGACCAATATCTCTGCTGTGCCACACATATAAGCTTTTTGAGAGATTGCTGTTAAACCGCCTTACACCAATAATTGAGTCAAAGTTAATACCCGAGCAGGCTGGCTTTAGACCAGGCAAGTCCTGCTCCAGCCAGGTTCTGCGACTAACCCAATACTTGGAAGATGGCTACGAGGCCAACAGTGTTACTGGAGTTGTATTTGTCGATCTCTCAGCGGCTTGACACAATTAACATCAAAAGACTACTGGCCAAAGTGACTGACCTCACCAATAATCAAGGCTTCGTCAACATCCTTAGCGAACTCCTAACCAACCGTCGTTTCCAGGTGTGTTTTCAGTCAAGTAAAAGCAGATGGCGACTTCAAAAAAATGGTCTACCTCAGGGCAGCGTGCTGGCACCAACACTTTTCAATATATAATAACGACCAACCTGCCATACAACACACCGAACGCTTCCTTTATGCAGATGACCTGGCTCTGGTAGCTCAATCAAAGTCTTTTGAGGACGTTGAGAATAAATTGACACTCGCACTCGACTCTCTGGGGAAATACTACGATGATAATGCCCTCCGACCAAACCCGTCTAAAACACAATCGTGCGCTTTTCACCTCGGCAACAAACATTCACATAGATCCCTCAACATTTCATAGAGAGGGACGAAAGTGGAACACTGCCCGAACCCTAAATACCTGGGTATCACGTTGGACAGGGCACTGACATACAAGCCACAGTGTAATATAGCTAAACAGAAGGTTGCGGCTCGAAATAATCTGTTGCGGCGCCTTATTTCTACCAGCTGGGGAGCGGCTCCTGACGTACTCCGCACAACTGGTATGTCTTTATGTTTTTCGGCTGGCGAGTTTGCATGCCCAGTGTGGCATCGATCCGCCCACGCAAGGCAAGTCGACATAGCTCTCAATGAGACTTGTAGAATAATATCGGGCTGCCTAAAGCCAACACCGCTCAACAAGCTATACCCACTGGTTGGTATAGCTCCGCCTATCGTAAGAAGGGAGGTCGCGTGCGCGGCTGAAAAGCTTGCTCAGGAATCAGATGCCCGACACCCTCTCTACGACTACAATAATACCCCAGGAAGATTTAGGAGCCGAAAAAGTTTTATTCGCAGTACGCAGTCCACCAAAGATTCGCCACCTAAAGCACGGTGCAAGATCTGGGAAGAACAGCACCCACCACCATCTAACTACATTCAACCTCAGGAACATCTGCCGCCCGGAGGGAATCTGCAGTGGCCTATATGGAAAGCTCTCAACCGATTGCGAAGCCAAGTAGGTCGCTGCAGACACAATTTGGCAAAATGGGGGATCATAGACCCTTCAGATACCCAGTGCGAGTGCGGCCTTCCCGACCAGACAATGCCGCACTTACTGGAGTGCCCAAAGTGTCCGGACACCTGCACCTTGGAAGATTTGAATCTGGCCAATGACGCCGCAGTTAATGTGGCCAACTACTACTGGGCGCATCAAATTTAAATACTTTATGACTTTAAGAAAAAAGTGTACCATCGACTCGAAAAAAAGAAGAAGAAGATTTTCTAGTTTTCACTTCTGCCGGCACTCCCGGAGTGCAACCCGTTGTTTTGTTTTTACTCGACATTTCGTCGGATTCCCCCCAAGCTTTCGATTGCTAACCATGTCCTGACTGTCATAATATACTTACTCGTACACGATCTCGATGACTCGTGCAGAATCAATTTTAACTTTTCCACATGGGATTTAGTTTATGGTAGAAAAGTGGACAAATGCAAGCCGAACTCGCGCACCTGTGATGATATTACTTGCCTTTCATAAATCTACCTCAACGGGAAGTACCCTATAAATTGCGTTAAAAACGGCCGTATGTTTTTTTTTTTAGTTCGAGGCTAAGTATAAGCCGTGTAATATATAAGGTTTGAGCAATAATAAAGGTTAAGCCGCGCTCTCCGCGGTTGGTCCGGGGATGGGTGCCCATTTGTGAACATACCGAGATCCCTCCGTTCCTTGGAAAGCACCTTTAGATGTTGGTGCCTTATTTCGACCTTTGACTGTCGTTAAGTGATTACAATAAAATTGTGACAACCAGTATTTCTGTGAGATACTGCGTCTCACCCAGTAAAATGGGTTGTGGAGGTCAGATGTAAATGTAAAATACGGTATTCAGCTGAATCCTGTAAAACTAGAAGCCGTCCCTAACAAAGCTTGGGAATAGGCTAGACAGAAGACGATCTTTTTTTAACCAGTTGCTTTACAGCTTCAAGGGGAAGTAGAAATAGATTGATACAAATCTATTGTTTTAATTTCAACTTGATACTCGCTCCAGAGATAAAGGGTCTTGACAGACAGACGGATAGCAAAATTATCCTATTAGGGGTCCGATTTTTACCCGACTACGGCGAAGCCAAAAGGAAGGGCAATGTTGTTGGCAGTCTATGTTTGTATGTTCCACTGTAGCGCCTAAACTACTGAACCGATTTTAGTGATTCAGGTGTCAATCGATTCGTGATAACAACCCAGGTAATATAGGGTACATAAATTTTATCAAAATTTTATATGACGGAATTTAAACCAAGTTTCTAATCTTGAAGAAAAATAAACTGCGATAATCATCACAAGTTTGGTACCTATCAAAAGAAAGGTCTTGGCAAGTAAATTACAAATATATAAATATCTCATATTGTTCAAGTTAAAATATATGCTTAAAATGCGGTCGTACAGTTCGCGCAATCCAAACTTTTCAGTTACCTACGTTAGAATTCTCTTTCTTAAAATGCGGTGATGTAGGTATTGCACGGCTAGTGTATTATAAATGACCGATTGGAAAACAAAAAGTTATAAATAAAAACTACAACCCGACTACGGCTTGACCATTTTTGTACCTATGTATTTCTAGACTTCTATTGGACTTGTTTCTTACTTTTGAGACAATTTCTATACGTAGTCGGGTTGTAGTTTTTAACTTTAATTTTTTACCTTTTTGGGTTCGGAACCCTAAAAATGAAATACCTATAATTTGGTTATTTGGAAACTTTCTATACTCTATTCAAATAGCATTAGACAGAAGTTTCGACCCTTTTGTGGCGCATCCTTTACAATAAAATTATGATAAACATGTTACTTACAGTTACAATAATCATGTTACAGTTATAATAAACATGTTACAGTTACAATAAACATGTTATAGTTACAATAACCATGCCACAGTTACAATAAACATGCTGCAGTTACAATATTGGAACGAAGTTCCTTATCACGCGTTGCGAAAGGGGGCTAGACGGAAAAAAAGTTGTACATAACGACAATTTTTGCTATAGTTGTAAGCCGTGCGGCGTGCGCGTGTTTCTCTGTCTTTCCCTCTCTCTCTCTCTCATAGAAAGCAAGCCAGTTATTTTCGTTTCGTCTTTCTATTTCGCATTGAAAAGTGTGGTGTCGCGAGGATTATTTTTGTTGAGTGGATACAGGTTTTTTGTACATAATAAATAAAAAAAAAAACTAAAGAAAAAAAATATACAATTCCTTCACTAAATTAATCGAAAGAAACTTCGTTCCATCCGGGTGTCCCTTGACATCTCTCAAGTTTTATAACTACTTATTTTGTTAAGTTCTAATATTTTATCGTTATTTAAAAATAGTGACAGTCATAAAAACTTAAACGAAGCAGAAGTACCGGGAACATTGACCGGCAAAGATTTTCCTTTCGTTTTTAACGATAAAATATATATGAATGTCATTGACGAAAAAAACTTCCGGATTTGTCATTAATTAGCCGATGCTTGTGAATACGACGCGACGCCGACGTTCTGTGTGTACCTACTTACTACACCGCGCGCTGCGCACGACACGTCGAGTGTCGACACCCCTAGCCCCTGGCGGTTTGATTTTCCAACAGCCAAATTTTCGTGGGCCGAATGAAAACGGTGCTGAATTTTATTAAACAGTATAATATTTTATTTTTTAGGTAGAAGAGGTACCTACTTTCTTATTTGAGGCTCTTAATATTTCGTCTTTATTGCAATTTTAGTTTAATTAGAAAAAAAAATAAGCATTTTTTTCTTAGATCGGTGCCATTTTCTGCTCGGTACTCGCAACAAACTAACAAGCCTAGCAGGGCACACTAACAAACAAATATGTGTGTGAAAGATGGGAGCATTATCACATGTAGGTATTATACTAAGATTACATGCGTGTGTCATCGCAGTAGCTCGTTTCTATACATAACACACTATTATACTCGTTTGACTACTCACACACCAGCATTTTATGAAGGTAACTTATTACACTATTCTTAATTACTGAGTGACTATCATTTTTAGTGAATGTAGTTAGCTACATTGAGTATTTGAACCTTTTTGTCCTTACTGCGTGTAAAAAGCTATCGTCTAAAAGCATGTTCGAGCAGCTGGATTGAGGCTTTTCAGGTCAGCGAAGAATTTTTTAGTGTGCGCGGCTTGCCTACACAACTTCTCTTGTTAAGTAAAATAGAAACGTATTTAGGTACTTAATTAAATGATGTGTTATTTTTTTAATATAAAGTAACTAGAAGATAAATATATGAATAGTAGTCCCTGACTTTAAAAAGATAGATATATGAATTATGTTATGGTCTTTCAGTTTTAATTTTCGATTTATTTAAACTATTTCACCAATTTAACCCTTACGAAAAAAGAGGGGTTTTACAAGGTGGACGGGAATACCAGTAGCCTTGTAGTTTCCATATGAAAGAACTAGCTTCTGCCCGCGACTTCGTCTGCGTGGACTTCAGACTTGGGTCCAAAAAGAAATGAAAAATGTGAAAGTCTCGGAAACAATTTTCAATTTTCCCTCGGGAACTACTTAAGGAATCGGGATAAAAGGTAGCCTATGTTCTTTTCCATGTCAAAGGCTACATGCATGCTAAATTTCAAAGAAGGAAAGAATTCAAAGAAATCCTGTGATCCTGTCCGAAAGCAAAAGATTTTATCTCAAGAGATGAAGATAGCACCTAGAACCATGTCGCGTATTTTAAAAGATGACTTAGGTCTTGTGCAGCCTATAAGAGACGTACTGGTCATTTCTTAACTGATTATTTAAAAAAGAATAGGGTGGTAAAATCAAAACAACTACTGAAGCGGTACGCAAAAGGAGGTCACAGAAAAATTTTGTTTACGGATGAGATTTATTTTACAATTGACCAACTTTTTAACAAAAAAAAATGACAGTATTTATGCTCACAGCTCTAAGAAAGTTTCCCAATTAGTCGACAAATTACAACGTGGGCATTATCCAACTTTAGTGATGGTTTGGTGGGCTATTAGCTATGAAGGAGTGACTGAGCCATACTATTGTGAAAAAGGTATCAAAACATCGGCACACGTGTATCAAGATACCATTCTTGAGAAGGTAGTGAAGCCCCTTAACAACACCATGTTCAATAACCAAGAATGGTCCTTCCAGCAAGACTCGGCGCCGGGTCATAAAGCTCGGTCTACGCAGTCTTGGTTGGAAACGGACGTTTCGGACTTCATCAGAGCTGAAGACTGGCCGTCGTCTAGCCCCAATCTTAATCCGCTGGATTATGATTTATTGTCAGATTTAGAGAGTACGGCTTGCTCTAAACGCCATGATAACTTAGATCCCTAAAACATTTTTTTAATTTTAATGTTATTTGTGATTTATTGAGAAGCTGTAAAAAATAAGTATTTGTTTCTAATAAAATATTAAACTAATTGCACTCGTGATTATTTATTTAAATAACAACTCCTATTTTTTTATTATTATGTCGGTAAGATCGAAAAATATTATTCATACTTCCTTATTTCATCAGTATGTAATTTGTATTTAAATATAATTTCTAAAAAACACACTACCAAAAAAAAACGAGCAAAGCTCGGTGATCCAGGTACTTTAGTTCTATTCGCCGACACGACTCATTCGGGCGGCGCCACTTTAGTTTTAACTGGTTTTCGGAATATGAAATCTAGTTTTCACCGACGAATTCACTGTGATTTTGTCTAATGTGAATCGCTATGCTGATAGCTGTAAACCCTTTTTTATAAACCAAAATATACTCACCTTACCATCTATCTATATTATGGAAAATAATATGTAAATTGGTTAGAAAATATAAAAACTTGAAGATAAGACGAATGAAAACTTGCAGTGAAAAACATAGCGACCGAATACCGATCTATTAGATTTAAGAAGATAATCTTACCGTCATCGCGCATGAAATTGCATTCAAATAGTCCCTACATAATGTCTATCGAAATAATTATGAAACTTGCTACACAAAATTTGCAAATAAACATAAAGAAATTTAAGAAATAAGTACTATTTAAAAAAGCATACTACACCATTAACGAATAGATAGATGACAAAAAAAACTCAGACTGACATGGACACCACACCTACCTACTAGTTGGTTAAAATTGACTTATGTTTAAAGACAGACAATTTTACTTTTAAAAAATCCGGTCAAGTGCGAGCCGGACTCGCACACTGAGGGTTCCGTACAAATTTAAGTTTCAAATTTTATTATATGATGTAAGTAAAAATTTACGGTATTTGCAAATTTTCCTTTATCTGTACTTATAAGACGTTACTTCGTACCAAATTTCAAGGTTCTAAGTCTACAAGAAGTACTCTGTAGGTTTTGATTCCCGTGCCAGTTTCGAAAATTTGTAGTGGCTTAGAAGTTTGATTTT
Source organism: Plusia festucae (assembly GCA_950381575.1). Taxonomy (NCBI): domain Eukaryota; kingdom Metazoa; phylum Arthropoda; class Insecta; order Lepidoptera; family Noctuidae; genus Plusia; species Plusia festucae. The sequence goes on along the minus strand of OX494433.1, from coordinate 16,496,942 downwards.
TGCACAGCTCCAAGGGACAGTAGGCCTGAATATTGGATATAAATTTTAGTTTGATACCTCCACGCGTTCCTGAGAAAAACGATCTTGACAGACAGACTTACGGACGGACAACAAAGTGATCCTATAAGGGGTCCGTTTTGTCCTTTTGAGGTACGGAACCCTAAAAATATAAAAAAAATAAGTGTTTTAAGATTTATATGTCTGTACGTTTAATTTTAAGTGTTTTTGCTGGGCCCTAGAGGGTCCATAATTGTAAGATTAAGATTTGAATATGAATACCTCCGGAAAACTGGATACAAGGCTATTAAATTTGATGAGCAAACTTTCCATGAATCCCCTATGTATTTCAGATTTTAAGCATGTATCCGGAGCAATTAATTGTTCATAAAGATTAACTGAGATCTCCTAACTGTATGTATGTAAGTAAGTATAATATAGGATTTATAGGATTTCATTTACTCCTCTTTCTCTTTTTTAAAAACGACGCCCGCACTCATTGAGTTATAATGTACTACGTACTAGAGGAGACACCTCAATCCAATTGTTTGTAACACTAGTTTAGGTCCACGGTCCTAAACTCACTTAGTCTGTGCCAAGCGCTGGCTGCAACGTGACGCATTGAGTGAAGTTTTGATAATTAAAATATGCTTTCGTGTGCATTGAGGTACTGTTCCAACAACTCCAAAAACATAAATAAAAGTCAAGGAGTGACTTTTCACCAGTAAGTTCAACTATTATCTTTAAACCACGCGTTATTTAATTATAATTTTTCTATTGCAACTGTCACCGTGGCGGGCGGTTGTTTACGTGAATGTCAAAGAGTAAAACATTTTTATTCGCAGACTTGACACTATCGATGTAGGTATACTTTTTAAAACTATGAGCAATAAAATATTAATATTTAATCACGATAGTAATGTTGTAATAATATTTCACATTTTTGTTTGGGTTTAAAGGTTTCCACGGCTATGTCATGAAACAAGAGAATCATCAATCAAAGTTCAGATAAATCGCAGCGAAGAAACTTGGTTACCTTCAGATTATTCACGCATATTATGTTCCGTGCATTTCCAAGAAAACGACAAATACACCACGAAAACACTAAGAGTATACTTAAAGAAATCTGAATTACCATGCGATAACGTAAATGATATTATATTTGTAAATATAACTTTGCTGGAATTTTTGTTTTACTTTGTTATTAGAAAAACTAACTTTTTTGATGTTCAGTATACTTACTTATGAGAGGCAGAACCAGTAGGTAAATGGCGGTTTTTTTTAATACTGTAACGCTAGATACATATTTACAAAAACTGATCCAACTGTGGATTACTAATACCAAACGGCAGAAATTAACTAAACTTATTTTATTTGAAGAAAGTTAAAGTATTTTAACAGTAGAAATACTCTTTTACACACGTAGGCAGAATATAAAAAAATTGTCGCATCTGCGCGCAATGATTGTTATCTATGAGAAAATAACAAGCTTGCCCCGCGCATGCGCGGGTTCCGCGCATGCGCTGTCAGCTGCGCTGACTTCAAATGTGCGCGCTATATTTTGTTTGAAATAGCTTCTCTAGTACGTAGTACATTATAACTCAATGCCCGCACTAAGCAATTTAATCCTTGTGTCGCGGGGGTTTCACAAAAATTCAAATCACATGCACGAAGAACACCCAGACTAGGAACAAGTATAACCGACAGTTTTCCAGAAGCGTTTTTATCACTTCCGTTGAAGAAAAAGTTCGAACGTTTATGACTCACGAAGGCTCAGAAATCTTTGTTTAATTTGAAAAATTGATACATATTACTTATGACAGTTTTTTTTCCCGGGAAGCACGAGAAGTGGCACTGTGGATTATGTGTTGAGTAGCTAGTTACCTCGTAGTTACTTCCTGGCTAACGTTAATCGGCAATTAAAAGTTATGAGTGCCTTCTGCCAATTTCGAGTAACTAAACAAACAATCTTCTGAGTAACAACTTACTAGTTATGTACGGTTCTCACCGTACGCCTTTTACTGATTGATATCTTTGATTATTGATATTAAATAAAACTAAGTATGTTTTTCACTTGATACGTGTATTGAGTCCACTTCTTAACTAATAAGAATGATGTGTCGTTATGTCGCGATGCAAATGTGAACTCAACTAATGGAAATTAAATAACAATTCAATTTTGATGAGTGCAAAAGTATGCAATGTGAGTTGCATTGCACGTACAGGTGAAATGCAACGCACATAACATAATATGTGAATGCAAATCGTACAGAATCATTCTTATCCTGAGTTCCTATCAAAAATCACTTGTCAAACGTCAATATTCTGTTGATTTAATGTCTATTGCCATGACAACCGCAAAGCAATATTTAATCGTCAAATAAATACGTTACTGTCAGAAGGCCTTACTAATAATATACTATACTAGCGACACGCCCCGGCTTCGCACGGGTGGACATTTATTTCTTCATAGATGTGCACCTCCCTGCCCTCCCTGGTTTCGCCGTGCGAGTCGTGCGACACATATCGGCCGGCGGCCATCATTCATTTCAATACCAATTACTTACAATTTTAAATTCGTAATATCTTTTGAATGAATTGTCTGATTGGAATAAAATAAAAAGTAATTTATAGCTATTGAAATAATCTTGCTCAATAAATAGTTTATTTGGATAAGGATTAGTATTTGACGATAATATGATCAATAAACATAGGCTAATAATTTTAATTACTTTTATTCTATGGAAAAGTGGTTATAATGGCTAAAATATAAATGTTTGGTTTATACTATCGCGGACTTTTTTGTAGGCATTATTGAGTTCTACAACTTTTCTATAGAAGTCGACCATACATCTCTAACCATTTAGGCAGCGTTCGCGAGAATCGTTAACGTACGGCAGTTTTTTCGTCGACTTACTCCACAATTTTCACTACCACGAAAAATCCTATCTATTTTCCGGGATAAAATGTAAACTATACGGATTCGGAAGAATTCCTCTAAGTAATGGTAAAATAAATTTTGAAATCGGTCCAGTAGTTTTTGAGCCTATTCAATACAAACATACAAAAATACAAAGGTTTCCTCTTTATAATATTAGTATAGATATAAAAATGAAACCCGTTTTCCGTTGTCATGGCATCACGCGTGAACGGCTGGACCAATTTCGTTCATTCTTTTTTTGTCGTGTTGTTTATTATCAGGAGATGGTTCTTATGGAGAAAAAAAAATAAAAAAGTTACGCGAAAATTTTAAAAAAATTAAAGAAATTAAGTTAATGACCATATTAACTTTTCTAATTTAACCTTTATAGCCTTTGACATATCTGTTAGTTATTTGACATGACAACGTCTGTCAGGTCAGCTAGTATACTATAAATATAAATAATATACAGGACAGTGTTCATCTTTCAATAATTCGAATAATCCAACTCGAAAGTCGCGAAATTCCTACATGAAGTTATAAGTGAGTTTAATTGGCAGTTAGCCTACTCGATATTTAATTTACTCGGAAATATAAACCTCTTGCTGTCTCTGGTACTTTAAGGGGTTGATCTCTCTTCTCGTCGAGACAATTATTCACGATTGATTTTGTCATTGGTTGGTCAACCAATCAGTCGATCGCGTATAGTGGATTTGATAAAATATTGATTAGCCACGGCGTTATCGAAAAACAATCGGCGATGAATCACAAAACCTCTTACGGCTTAACTTTCACGGTAGGCACAATACCTATCTCTAAAAAATATTTCCGGCTTTCATATTTTTATAATCTCTGTTTTTTGAACGATGGTACGGGACCCTTCGTATGTAAATATGATTCTAATTTGGAAGTTGTTTACCCACAAAAAGATGGTTATTTTCCTGAACCGTCTTTCTAAAACGAGAAATTTCGACTGTATCTAGTTTTTTTATGTATGTCCACCGATATCTCCTTCAATTGTAGACCTTGCTTTTTTTACGTGTTTACTGTTTTTTTTCTTCAACTATCCACTTCATAATGATCTGCTGGTGATGGAAGATGCGACTCCCTAACAGCTAGGAGTTAAAGTATAATTAAAAAATAAATTACGTGTAGTTTTGCAAATTATTTTTATTCGAAAGAGTATTGTCCCCAAGTCAGGATCTGATGGTGGGATTCTAAGGCTATCCAAGTGTCGGAAGTCGGAAGTGACGGAAGGTATAACTCGCATAACGGTTAGGAGTTAAGAGGATAATTCTTACACAAAATAACATGGGGACGAATAGAGAGTTCTTTCGGATTATTAAGATGAGCTGATGATGGAAGGTAATTTTTTTTTTATTTTTTAACTTAAACTTAACGGTTAATAAAAGTCAAAAACAAATTACATCGGCCAGCCCATGGTGCTACATACTTAATTTAATCTAACTAATATTATAAAGAGGAAAACTTTGTTTGTTTGGTTGTAATGAATAGGCTCAAAAACTACTGGACCGATTTTAAAAATTCTTTCACAATACGAAAGCTACATTATCCACGAGTAACATAGGCTATATTTTATTTTGGAAAAATTAGGGTTCCGTAAGATATTAGGGTTTTTCGGACACAAGGTGTAAAAAATCAACCAGAGAATTTACTTATTTTGCGTACGCTGCCTAAACTATAAAAGATAGAACCATAAAATGTTCTAATTAATCGTAGATCTTATAAATATCTACAAAAAAGTTCGTGACACACTATACCTATCTATGTCGAGTGAGGCACAACAACCATTTTTTAATTTAAAAATCTTGAATTTTCTTGGACTACATTTAAGCGCGTTTATTTTACTCATGATATTAATCCTTATCAAAATAAATGAGCATCACTAAGCACACTTCATGTAGATAATAATTGGTCTTTGAATGATTACAATTGGACGTTTGGTTTTGAAGTTATGACGAAATTAAAATATTACGATTTCTGCTGCACGGCCCGTTGCGAAGTGAGCGCGACACCAAGGCCCCCGGGGTGCGCGTATTTTTTACTAAAAAATTAGATACCGCGGGCGGAGTCGCGGGGAACAGCTAGTAGTTACAAAATCTGTATGAAGAAATTCAACTTATTACGATTGTTTGAACTAAAAATTGAAAAGTAACCTGACCTAAAACCAGAAAAATCACCAACTTCAAAAATCCTACCTCCACTTTAAAGCGAAAAAATAATTTGAATTTACCTCATGTTAAGTTACCAACTGATTTGTCTGAATTCGATGCACGTGCAAATTAGAGTCGATTGTATACCTTTTTGGTTTAAATGAGCAAATAAATTTAAATTTATTTAAATAAATAAATACTCTTTGAATTGAAATATCGTTTTCGCCTCGACGCAAAAAATCGCAAGGACCAGAATTATAACTTACATAAGTACAGTGGTTAGCGGCCACTGGAATATGTGGGCGCCAGTAGCAAAGCAGAAAATTACCTGCGTTAAACGTTTGGTGTAAGTCGTGTTTACGTGTAAAGAGCTTACATCTTTATCCCATTGCAGATGATAGGGTATCTCGTTGCCGAATGGGAAGTCGAGATGGCAGTTCATGACGGCGAACCCTCCGACGCTGGCGTGCAGCTGCTCGGCGTCCAGCGGCAGAAGCGAGGCAGCGGCCAGCGCCACGCTCAACGCCCACGCAGCGCACGACAACCACGCGCGTACGGACATGCTCGCACTCGAGACGCGACACTAAATCCTGCGCACAGGCGAGTGACTGAGCCGCGGGACCAATTGACCGCTCCTAGCCGTAATGGAGATAACCTCAGGCGTGAGTAACGTCCGCGACGCGACCTCGCGCCCGCGCGCCGCACCTGCGCTCGCCGCAAGCGCCGCGACGAACAAAGGCGCGCGCCCACAAGCAGGAAGCGCCGCTAATTCCCGCTCCGCTACTTTTAACTTCTTCATTCAACTAGTTACTCGTAGTTATTGTTTAAATGATTCCTATTTTCCAGGACAGTGGAAAGACATTCGGCCTATGGTTATAAAACCAACCTATGTAAACATCTTTTTTTGCGGTCTAATATATATAATTATATTTTTTTTTATAAATCTGGACAACATCACATACATTGCTCCGAATCCAAATTAACTAGCTAAAGCACTTGAGTTATGGAGTTGGATATGAAAACGGAGATCCCGCTAAAATTTGGAAATTTCTACGTACTCTGGGAGTTGGGAAAACTAGAAAAGACGTAACCCAGAAAGATCTTGACATTGATTCTCTTAACATACACTTCTCAGCTTCGCCCAACTTTGACAGGGCAACCAAAAATTGCACATTAAACTATCTGTCCTCTATTCCTACTCCCAACTATTCTCCGTTTCATTTTAGTCAATTTACCAGTTGTGACGTTAAGAAGAGCATTTTGTCCATTACATCGAATGCTGTGGGCGTGGATGCTGTTACCCGCAATATGATAATTCCTATTCTTGACGAAATCCTCTCTCCCATATGTCATATCCTTAACTCGTCAATAACCCTTGGTACCTTTCCATCGGCATGGAAAGATGCCCAAATAGTACCACTTCCCAAAAAGTCCAATCCTACTACCTTTTCTGATTATCGTCCTATCTCCATTCTTCCGTTCCTTTCCAAAGTCCTTGAACGCCTTGTCCACAATCAAATCAGTAGTTTCCTTACGTTAAACAACCTTCTTAATCCCTTCCAGTCTGGATTTCGTCCAGGTCACAGCACCACCACGGCCCTGGTCCACATTACTGATGATATAAGAACCGGGATGGAGCATGGAAATCTCACTGTTTTAGCACTCCTTGACTTTTCCAACGCATTTAATGCAGTGGATTTTGATGTTCTACTCGGGATAATGAGCTCTCTTAACGTATCTCCAACTGTTATTGACTGGTTTCATAGTTACCTGTCTGGTCGTCGGCAGTGTGTGCGCATTGAGGAGACTTTATCTTCTTGGTGCTGTACGGTTGCCGGAGTACCTCAGGGTGGCGTTTTATCTCCTCTTCTTTTCGCAATTTTTATTAATTCCATCTCCAATCAACTTATTTCCTCCTACCACCTTTACGCTGATGATTTACAAATTTACACTCAAGCTCCAGTCGATAGGTTACCGGAAGCTTTCTCGACCATCAATAAGGACCTATGCAGTGTCTGCGATTGGAGTCGTGCGCATGGATTGAAGGTTAATCCAAATAAGACCCAAATCATTGTCATCGGCAGCCCAAAAATGTCTTCCAAGGTGTGTTGGTCCCGTCTCCCTTCGCTTGTTTTTGACGGTAGTACTCTGCAGTTGAGCGATAGTGTAAAAAATTTGGGCATCTATATTGACAAATGTCTCTCTTGGGATGTTCAGCTGCAGAGCATTAGTCGCAAAATCTATGCGTCGATGGGATCACTACGAAGACTTCGCAATTTTCTTCCTATTGCCACCAAAATTACGCTTGCTCAATCTCTCCTACTTCCCATACTGGATTACGCAGACGTCAGCTATCTAGATCTCACTCAGAACCAGCTTGATAAACTTGAGCGTCTCCAAAATGTCTGTATAAGGTTCATATTTGGCCTTCGTAAATATGACCATGTCTCTGAATTTCGTCACAAGCTCAAATGGTTACCTATACGTCTTCGCCGGAATTCTCATGTTCTGTCTCTTTTATATAGTTTACTATTTCTTCCATCTACTCCTTCTTATTTAAAACGACGTTTTTCCTTTCTGTATGAATCGCATTCGAGGAACCTAAGATCATCGGACAATCTTACATTGACAATTCCTGCGCATTCAACAAATTTTCTTCACAACTCCTTTAACATTGAAGCCGCCCGTCTTTGGAATGCGTTGCCACTATCCATACGTCAAGCTAAGACTCTACAGCTATTCAAAAGGCAAGTCAAAGAGCATTATCTGTCGCTCCTAGATCGGCAGAATTAGAGTCTGGGACCGTAGAGTTTTTGCTACATATCTCACTAGTGTATATTATTATGTCAATACGTTTATGTATGTTTATTATTTTATATATTAATCGTAATATAAATATTATTAAGTGTATGTAGTAGGGTTTACGTTAGAATGTATGTATATAAAGTCTCTTTTATTTTATTTATCTAGTTATCTTCAGTTTGCTCTTTATTTTCAAAGTTTAAGTTTCCGTTATACATATCAGTTACACCTATATCTACCCGCTTTATTATACTTTCTTACTCCAATCCCTGCATAGGTTGTCTGGAAGAGATCACAATTAGTGATAAGACCGCCCATTGTACCTTTAATGTATTTTGTTTTTTATGTAAACTTGTTTCGGTGTACAATAAAGAGTTATTATTATTATTATTATTATGGAATCCAGAGACAACGGAGGTACCACAAACACCCAGACCCGAGGCAATGTAGAAAAGTGTTTTTCTACATTGACCCGTCCGGGGATCGAACCCGGGACCTTAGAGCTGACGACACCTTGAAAACCGGTGTGTACGCCACTCGACCACGGAGGTCGTCAAATCGGGATGTAAAGGCAAAGCATTTAGCAGATATCGCTAGCGAGGGAGGGGATGCTGTCAGATCGTTTCGGTTTGTTTAAATTTGTGTTTTTTTAGGATTCCGTACCTTAAAAAGAAAAAACGGAACCCTTATTGGATAACATTGTTGTCTATCTGTCCGTCTGTCTGTCAAGAATATACTGTACTCAAGGTATATCGGTAAAGCGTGGAGGTAACTTAGAATAACGTGAAATCTTTACGCACTCCCTTGATGCTAGGAAAAAATAAAACTTCAAGTTTATACTCGCAAAAAACGTATATTTCACACTTGAATCAAGGGAATCAAAATGAATAGGCTACCTACCTACTCCCCATAGTACTATTGCATTTTTGTTGTAATATCGTTAGTTAAGTACTACATATAAAGAAAGCCGGTAACCCCGGTAGGCGAGTCTAACTCCGACTTGTCCAGTTTTTTTTGTCTCTGAACTATGCTACCATTTTTATAGATAACATGAATTGCACATGGAATGAATAATTGAAAGACGAACTAAAAAAACGAGGTTTATGGATTACAAAGCAAATTAGTATAAAGCAGTATTTATAATACTAACTTCTGCCCGCGACTTCGAACGCGGATCCTGTTGCTTATGCCAGCGACAACGGGGTCGTCAAAATCGAAGATCTGTCTGATGACTTCTGATGTCAAATTCTAAGAGCCCGGGGACGGAAAAACAAAGGGATGCGCGAGACGATTCGCGATGTTCCAGATCTTCAATTTTTATACGTCAACAGAGAGTGCTCCTCAGGCTGAACAACTCTTGCTAAGACGTCATTCCTATTTATGTTAGTGTAGCTGGGCTCTTGGAGTTCAGGATCAGGTTTTCCAAATCTTCAAATTTATTCTCTCAGCAGAAAATGCTCATCAAGTGGAACAATTTTTGCTATGGTATCATTTTTGTATCTCTTATGGTTTAGCTGGTCTGTTGCGGTTCTGCATCAGCTGTTCAAGTTTCCAAGATAAATTATAGCCTATATTATGTTGCCCAGACTAAATACCTATACAAATCCGTCCAGTAGTTCCGAAGATTAGCGTGTACAAACAAACATTCAATGTACAGACACTGTTTTTTTTAATGTTTTATTATATGTATAGATATAAGAGAATACATTGTTCTGCTGGAAAGCTGGTTATAAGGCAACTACTTCTTATATCGGCGGGAATATTACCTGCAGATCGACGGAGTAATCGCGGGTAGCCCGGTGGCACCGGTAATGGCTAACATCTGGATGAAAAACATGCAAAAGAAAACATTTTGAAGAATCAATATTATAGATATCAAAGAGCTACGTCGACGATGTACACTGCGTCGTGAAGGGCTGTTGGTCTTCTAGCCAGAATAATTTGGAGGCCGACTGAACTGCATACATCCAATATCAGATTCTCATATGAAATCGAGTTAGACAGATCGTTACCACGTTACGCACGAGCACATTTGGCTCCAGCCGGGCTTTACGGCAGTGGTTCTGATGGGCATAGGGACGGCGTTGCTTCCTATGCACCATATCAATGGATAGGTTACACAGTGCGAGTAGCTGATGTGACAGTAGACAGCTACTGTGCCTATATCCTAGGTTACACAGTGCGAGCTGGCATGCAAGCTGACCGAGTCAGTTACTGAGGTGCAGCTACTCGCACCGTGTGACCGCATCAGTACGAGTATTGTCATGTGCGAGTGGGACAGTTGCTCGCGTCCGAGTTACTTCAACATTTTTTGTTTTTACTCGCCTTCCCCCACCGCGCCACTCGCACGCCGCTCGGTCGTCAACTCGCACGATTTTGCGAAATGACAGTAGCTCGTACGCTCGGGTCCACCCCAGGAGCAGTGTTTCTTGTTTCGGCATCAAATATATATTTATATAATATAGCTATATATTTATATATATAGCTATTTATTTATATATTTATATAGTATAGCTCTTTCAATTCTAAGTATTTCAACACAAAGTATTTTCGTAACCGTATAACTTTTATTGTGGTATGTATTGTGATTAAACGTGTATTTTGAGACAACATTGCACAAGACATGATACAGACGAAGTATGCGAGTACACTGATGCCATCACGGTGCCATAGCTGTCTTCTGCGACGCCAGCAATTTTCATAGTGTGACCGAGCGAGGCGAGTCGAGCTACTGTCATACGGCGTGCGGCGCCGCTAGGTGAGCGAGCTGCTGCCCGGCTAGCGACAGCCTCAGCATAAACGCCGAAATATGATGATGCTGATCCTCGGCATCTGGTCCAGACTGGGTTTGTTCAGACCATTGAGATTGAGAAGTAAGTATTAGAAAAAGTTATATATTAGGTATACAGGATTACTTTTAAAAGAAGTGCGTACATTCATCGAGGTAATTAGAAGAAAAAGTTATATATTAGGTATACAGGATTACTTTTAAAAGAAGTGCGTATATTCATCGAGGTAATTAGGTGCAATGGCGCTAGTGCCACGGTCAACATCGTCTCCGCGTTAAAAATTATTTAAAAATACAATAAATACAGTTTTTTAACAAATTGCTAGTAAAACTTCAAGAAGATAGTGCAATAATTATGTGAAAATGTTATTTCGAAATAACTCTCAGTAATAGTGCATAAAAAATAATTTTAAAACAGTGGTAAAAGTTTTGTTTACATTTCGCCAAATACAGTGAATACTATATGAAAACTATTTAAAACTAAAGAATACAGTGCAATTTATCCTAAACTTGTATTTATTAAACAGTTTTAAGTACAATTTTAAAGTGTAAAAGTGTTATTGTAAAACAACTATAAATATTAAAGACGCTATATTTTCAAATTTTTAAATTCAAAACGATGCGTCCTAACGTTCAAAACATAAATTAACAATAAACAGAACTTTAATTTCAATAATTTAAGTAATTGTTAAGTGGCGTGGAGGTATAGAGCGCAACTAAAACTTTGGTGATTACAAGTTCACTGAGTTCAAATTTCCATTATACCATTTGTCTTTTTGTATTTCTTCCATAATTTATTCCAACTTTGGAAATATGCAATCGACAAGTACTATCATCACCCGCAAGATGGCACCATTAGTAACATGTTATAAATGTAAAAATATGGTAAATGCAAAAAATACCGCTTTGTGTTCAGCCTGTAATAACACATTTGAGTTCGATTGTGATGGCTACCCGGAACCCACATATCGCCTCAAAAACGAAGAAGAAAAAAAGAAATGGAGATGCAAGACTTGTATTAGAAGTAAGAAGTACCTATGCTAATACCGAAGATAAATCTAAATTTCCTTTAAAAAAAAAAACTTAGTTTAAAGACACCTTCCCCAAAGGTAGAAACTCGAAAACAAATACCGGTAAAATGGGGTGAATAGGGATTGAGAGGTGAATAGGGATAAAACCAGGAAAATATTTCGACACTCAATATTAATTCTAAATTCGTTACAATTTCTTCCATTTTTTGTGGTGTAATAGTAGAATATTGAAAGTTCTCGTTGCAACAAAGAATATGCATGAAATTAGTTGCAAACTATCAAAAAAAAAAATTGGTTGCCTGTAAAGTCGGTATACGGGCGAAAGTTTTACGTGACAACGACTTTGAGTGGTAAAATAATTTTAATGTAAATATTCATTCGTATAGTAGGAAGAAGGATGAAATAATAGTAACAATTTAAAACATTAATTTATACAAAGAATCTCGCACTGAATTTCATATTAACAAAATTTTATTTTTACCTATACACATACATACGTATTTATATACAAACATTCGGCGGGCCTCTCTCTCGTTCGGTGACTCATCGTAACGTTACCGAGCGTTACACTTTTTCATAAGTGACTCCCAGCCGCAACCTAATTTAAGACGTTGTCACGTCAAAACACATTTGAAAATAACTTTTAGTGGCGGTAAATATTTAAGTGTTACAAACTTTGCACTCTTTAATTTATTTCTTAATAACAGAAGACAATTGTGATTTAAAAACGTTATTTAGTGTTTGGGCCATCATATATATTGAAGGTAAGTTTTAGTTGTTAATTGATTTTAATTTATTTGATAAATTAGAAATAGATGCAAAATCTGTTGTTTTTGGGGTGAATGGGGACGTCTCAAGTATGAATAACAACGAAAGAGAGGTCATTTGGGATAAGAATAAGTTGAATAGGAACGACTTAAGTATGAATAGGTACAGGTTTGTAGGGTTGTCACTAAGTAGTTATAACATTCTTTTTTATATGTGTAGGCAAGAATTCAGTGTAGTCATGGTGTTTTTTTTTCTAAAACTTTTATTTCATTATTGATGCATGTACTTGTATTATGTGGCAAATATTTGTATTAATAGTTACATATTGTTTTCCATTTTCAGATATGTCTCGCGTGTACGTATCAAATTCACATGTACTATTTTATTTTATCATCTGATAACAAATTCAAACAAAATAATAGCATTTGATTATTACAATCAAGGAGTGCCAGCCCTAGCCAATTTCTCTATTGACCTTACTTTCGTCCCCATTCACCTCAATTTCAGGGTGAATAGGGATAGCATATATTATTGCTTTTTTTGCTTTAACTGGAATGCTTATTGCATAGTTTTAAAATAGATAGCAAAGATACCACCAAGACTCAATAATTTTGATCCTGTTAAAGCAATATATCCATCAACAACTATCTTAAAATTGTTCATAAAGTTGTAACTTGTCCCTATTCACCCCGTTTTACGGTACCTACGTTTAAACGTCAATTAATTCTACAAAAAGCCGCAAAAACTTCGGACTCGCACATATTAACAGACTAAGAAACATCTGATGAGTCTTATATGTCACCTAACAACTTGACAAAGGATGCGAACTCAACGTTATCTAATTTAGTATCGGCATCCGAAATGAAGGATACAATATCTACGTTAGCACTTAAACTTGAGAATACTGAAAAAACATTGGAAAATGTATTATTAGAAAATACTAACCTACATAAACAAATAAATACCTTAAAATTCGAAAACAGACCTGAAAAACTATCGAAGAGTGTTGATTGCACATAGAATAAAGTAATAGAACTGCTATCGGCGGCAGAAATGAAAGATACAATATCACAATTGACGTGTAAACTCCTTAGCACACAAAATGAGTTGGAAAACTGCATTTTAGACAACAATAAGCTAAAAGGACAAATTACGAGGCTGACTACAGAGCTAGAAATATTAAAGTCTATACGTCATTCTACATTAACTCCAGCAAATAGCTCAAGGAAAAGCATTACAAAGAGAATTAATTCACCACAACAGCTGAATACACCAACACCTTCACCAGCAAAGATCAGTATCGAAACGAAAAGTTCAAATATGATTACCAGCTTGCAAAGGGATATTTCTAGGCAGCAACAGCAAATGTGCGAGACTGAAACTGAGATTTCTAGTCTTACGAAACAAATTGACTCATTGACACAGGAAGCATGCGAGAAGAATAACACAGCCCGAAAATGTATATCTACTACATAAAATCGACGATCACACGATTTAGTTACTACTCTTCCGAAGCAACGAAATCGTCAACCTAACAGGAAAATACATATCTTCGGCACTCAGCAATGCGTTGGTCTTGCATCCGTGTTAACGCACTCGCGAGAAAACACGCGATATGAGGAGTATGGCATCATTGCAGAAACAAAACCATATGCACAAAGTAGTGAAGTACTAAAGAACTGTCGTAACATCAAGCTAGCTCCAGTCGAATGATAAGCTTATAATATGTATAGGTGAAAACGACTACGATCAAAGCACTGTATTGTCACAGTTAAAAACAACCTTGCAACTATTTAATGACAACACAATTGTTGTAATAAATATTCAAAAAAATAACTATTATGACGCCGTTAAACTGAACCAGCGCATCAAAAATATATGTAAACATTATGTAAAGTGTCATTTCATAGATTGTGCTTCTTACAGACTTGCTGATGTATGTCAATCAATTAATTATGTTATAGATTGTAACGACTATAGAGAAAAGTATTTAAATCCTCATGAAATAAGGAAACGCTTATCGAGTAGCAAACCAAAAATAAAAAAACTCGTAAATGATAATATTGAGCCAAAAAAAGGGACTATTCCATACTATTTCCAACGTATAAATACAAGAACTTATATAAAGAAAATATATAAAAGTTCATGACTACGACATGGCAGTTAATTTTTGTAGAGATAAGCAAAGAGGTGGTACCTGCATTTTGATTAAAAGGGGTATTATTTTTAAGGAATTGTTATTTATAAAAAACTATGCCCTTCAAAATATATTTGAAGCATGTGGCATAGAAATTATGTATAATAAGCTAGTAATAATTTGTGTTTACAGAACCCCCCAATCCGACCCTAAACAATTTTTATTTAAACTTAATAATCTTTTGCACGACCTTAGTCTAAGATATAAGTCTAGAATGCATGTAGTTATAACGGGGGACTTCAATATAAATACTTTAAAAAAAGGTAGTATTACGAACGAGCTACAAGATATCTGCTATAATTATAATATGAAAATTCACATAAATGAGCCTACACGTAAATCATCATGCATTGACCAGATCTTAAGTAATATACCAAATGCTACTGCTTCAGTTTTGCCTCTTCACTTGTCTGATCATGAATCTGCTCAATTGATAAGCATTCCTACAAAGAAAGAAGATCCAAATATAGCTATCTACTACACTTATAAAAGAGACTATAACTTAGATAATATAAGAAAGTTTAGACAATGTTTACAAAATTTATATTGGTCTGACATATACTCAGAGAATGATATGAATGTAGCGTTTAGTGAGTTTCACGAGCTATTTTCTTTGTTCTATAATCTCTGTTTCCCTAAAATGAGAGTAAAAGTTAATCTAAATAAAAAGGATAAACAGATTTGGATAAGTAGAGGCCTAAAACAAAGTTGTAAAATGAAACGAAAACTAAGATATAAATATTATAAAGATAAAACCATAATCAATAAAATTAAATATATAACTTACTCAAAACTATTAAAAAAAATGTATTTATAATTCGAAAAAGAACTCCAATATTAAATTCATACAAAATAGTGATAACAAATGTAAAGCGACATGGACAGTGATAAAAAATGAGGTAGATGACATCAATTATAACAAAAACATAGATACTATTAAAGTCAACAATGTAATATTGGAAAATCCAACAGAAATCGCTTCCGCGTTCAACGTTCATTTTAATAATAACGATTTTAATCAAAATAACGCAAGCTGTAATTTCAATGGCAAATTAATCTCCAATTCAATGTTCCTGAAACCTATGTCCGAATATGAAGTTAGACGGGAAATTATGTCGCTAAATAATACCAATTCTACGGGTTACGACGAAATCACAACCAAAGTTATCAAAGCTTGTAAAAATGTGAAAAAGATGACATTAGTAATTATCGTCCGATCACTCTGATTCCCATAATATCCAAGGTATTTGAAAAGTGTATGTATAATAGATTAATTAGCTTCTGTAACACTTTTCAAATTATAAGAGATGAACAACATGCAACAAATCAACTAGCTTAGCTATCTTCTCGTCGATAAAAGAAGTAGTAACGAACATAAATAATAATTACTTGACTACAGGATTGTTCTTCGATTTATCAAAAGCTTTTGATTTGGTTTCACATAAAATATTATTGGAAAAACTTCAGAATCTTGGCATCAGGGGACACGCATTACAGTGGTTTTTATCGTATTTGAGTAACAGACAACAACGCGTTATAATTACTAAAATAGATCATAATAAGGATATGGTACCGTACTCGTCTCAATACAGCTACACTAGATGCGGCGTTCCTCAGGGAAGCGTGCTAGGCCCAGTATTATTCTTGCTTTATATTAATGATATAGCTACTATAACAGACCATAAAACCATCCTATTTGCTGATGACATATCCATTATTGTAACATCAGATAAAAAATATCATTCCATTAACGACCATGAAAATGAAATTAATAGAACAATAGACAAACTGGTTAATTGGCTTGACAAAAATAACTTAAAAGTTAATCTTAATAAATCTGTATTTATACAATTTAATAAATCGTATAATAGTAATTTAAATATTAGTCTAAATATCCCAAAACTTAAAGAAGTCACGCACACTAAATTCTTAGGCGTAATACTGGATGAGAATTTAAATTGGAAAGAACACTTAGAACATGTTAGTAAAAGAATAAATAGATTTGTATACGCGCTCAAACAAATAAAAAACGTCACAAATATAAAAATGGCAACTACTTGTTACCATGCCTATGTGGAATCCCTGTTACGCTATGGACTTATTATGTGGGGTAATAGTACTGACCAAAACAGAGCATTTGTTGCACAAAAGAAATGCATTCGAGCCATGTGTGGAATACGACCTGATGAATCGTGTCGTCCGATGTTCAAAAAGCTTGGTTTGCTGCCGCTACCGTCTCTCTATATTTATGAGATTTGTATGTTTGTAAGGAAACATAACAGATTGTTAAAGACAGCTAATGATGTTAATCCGAGGAGTAGAAGAGATCCTCACAGACTACTGCTAAACAATGTTGCAAGGTTGACTAAATATAGTAAAAGTTGTTTAGTAATGTGTGTACGCATATATAATAAGTTACCTTGTGACCTAAAAGCGCTAAATAGCCAATCGTTTAAAGTAAAATTACATAAATGGCTCAAAAACCATAATTTTTATAGCATTAAAGAATTCATTGACAACATAAATTAACTTTGTGCTTATAATACATTTTCTCAAAATTGCATGCTATGTTAAGCAAAACATGTGTACCAAATTTTTTAAATGTAACATCTTTTTATACTATGTTTTATGCAAATAAATATATTATTATTATTATTATTATATAAAACTGTATTACTTTTCCAAAGGAACATAGGTCGAAATCTTTAAATTAATCCTGTATAGAGGGGCCGCGATATTATAAATTATAATGATTAGATTAGATATACTTACAGGGTTATTTTGTAAAACACCTACACCTTCCCAGAAGCAGATAACTAACATCATAAACAACAACATTTGTTCTAAGGCTTTTAATAATTCGTTCGTTTTTTTATCATACTCCAATGTTGGGCTAAACTTGATAAGTATTTCTTTATTTATTTTACGAATAAGACATAAAACAAATTTTGTTGCTTATCTACTCCTGCGAGGTTGCACGTGTTTTACAAATAACCCAGTATGGAAGACAGAACATAGATTTCTGTACACTAGTTTACTCGCACAAATACGTGTTTCTTGATGTAGTAAATAAATTATGTTAAGTACGAAAAAAACAATACAAGATTTGTAGTTTTAATATCTTTTTATTGTAAATATAGTATAATATTACATAATTTGGTTTTGGAATACCATAGAACGGGAATACATGTGCGGAATCATAAGTTTCAATATACAGTCTACGTGTACAATGAGCGGTGCGTCCGGCCACCGTAAATGCGAAGGAGCGCCCCGCGAGCGCGCCTCATGACACCTTGATGATTAATGGCTACTTAATGATTACAATAGATCGAATATGTTAGTGGCGGGTTCAGCCCTGCATGATGAGGTGCACGAAGTTCTCGTAGTTGATGTTCCCCTGCGAGTCCTCCTGACCCTGCAGCAACTGCTCCACCTGGAACACGCGGCGGATTGGCTCAAAATGCTCGTTCTTATAACCTAACCTAACTAAATTTTATATTGTATAGACTGCAGTCTTTCCCAAAGTGGGCGATAACGCCCCCTTGTGGGCACTGCAGGCATAAAGGGGGGCGGTAAGAGACCCAGAAAAAACATGGGGGCGTTGTGTAGCGGCTTAGGGGGCTATTTGTAAATTCATCTAGCTAGGAGGACTCTTAGACACCGACTGAGCTCTCGAATCTCGACTACAAGTTGTGAACATCAACTAATAATAATTAAGAGATTGCTCAAACTCTGTCTGATATTTCTCTCCGCGTAGTTTATAACCTGTCCTGTTTTATTCAATAAATAAAAGAAAAATCGTTGCGTTTCAATTATTATTCTCATTGGCAGGTGTAGCCCGTAAGAGTTAACTTGAGACCCGAGCGCCGTTGAGTACATATACCTACTGCGCTCAGGACTCAAGTTAACTCTTACGAGTTACTGTAAAAGACTCGTTTAAGATGAATGTTTAATCTCCTCTAACAGTTCAAAATAATTAATTAATTTAATTTGAAGTTATAATGGTTTTAATATGGGGGCGTTAAAAATAATTTATTCTCAAAGTGGACAGTAGACAAAATAAGTTTGGGAACCCCTGGAATAGAGGAAGACAGTCTACAGCAAAAATCGGAACTATTTTAAAACAAAAGTTCACGGTAACTTTGATGGGGTCTCTGAGACGGATTCATAATCAAGTATGCGAAATTTTGATTTTGAACTGTTTACCTTATCAAGATATTATTTTATGAAAACTCCCAATCACGAAACCAATGTCGATATCTAATATACAGCATGTAACAAAAACCCTGTCCGATCCCTGAGATTATTATTCGGTATCGTACTGCCGCGTAACCATTAAATGGATTGGTAATTATTATTTTTCCCCAGTGAAAATAATTAGTTAAAAATAAAAACTGATCCAAGGCAACAGCAACACTGACCGCTCCTCAAAGTTCACGTACCTACTACCTACAGTTTTGTATCAAAGAAGCCGCCTGTGCGAGACCACGAGACGGTTCATAAGGGTTGGATCTCATCTGGCAGCACGGAATCGCCTTTTTCCGTCGCCCTTTCTCTTTCTGTCGCTTAGAACTGCCATTTGCTAGACCGAGACAGAAAGCATAATGCGATAGCACGCGGCGGAATCCTCTACGCGATCGGCATCACGGACAAAATGCAATGGTCGGCAGGGGACTCCGGAACGCTGAAGCGCGCGATAGCATGCTAACGCATCCTTTCACCGCCGATCACTTGCTATCGATGCGATGTGCGATCGCCTTTTTTGTCTACGGAATGCGACAGCGCGCGTTCGCATGCGGCAGTATACTGCAGCACGTGGTAGCACAGGCGGAACAAATGCGATTCCGTGCTGCCAGATGAGGTCCAACCCTAAACCTGCTTTGTCGCGTGCCGCCAAACAAACTTATTACGAAATAAACCTAGGCCACAGGCTACGTTATACCTTTACCTACGCATACGGCGTAGGTATCAGCTGATATTGTTTTGTGTATGTTAGGCGTAGTGATCCAGATTTTAGACGACTCGAAAGAAACAAGTAATTTTTTTATAAAAGTGATTTGCTTTTGGTAATTTACCTACCAACTGACTGCAGGTAGGGTAAATACGCTAAATGTCGGCCCCCTTACGGATTTTCTAACTTTGGAACGCTCTGGCTGCACCAGTTTGCAACAAAGGATAGCTTGTGTTGCGGTTTTAGACAGGTTGATAAATCTATTTCATATTTTTAGGCATAAAGTTGACTTTTCTACTAAAATAAAAAAGTATTAAGGTTTAGATGCGTTGAAGGCGAAAAAACCCTTAAGTCGGCCGTTCGCAGCCTATGGTCGGCGGTGTTTTTCCTAAATGTCGGCCGGATATAGGGTGTTTAAAATTAAGACTGAAAAATATAATCAACATGATTTATTTTGGCAGGAGTATCATATCACACATTTTTTGGCAGGAGTATACATTTGTATTTGTTTAAAAGTAACTATAATTATAACTAAGTTAAACATCACAATAATATAATAAAAAATAATATGCAATAAAAATTACAATAAAAAAAACGGGGCTATAAGTAGGCCAGCTGCAGCAGCTGAGATGACTATCGTAACAGTGATAGTTTCCTTTTCGCTACCTATCTATTAAACATGGGTTTAATAGATAACCAGCAAATTCCAAAAAACTTTTTTCAATTGTATCCCAAACTATTTTTAGCTATCATGAATAATATACAGTGTGTAACAAAAACCCTGTCCGATCCCTGAGAGTATTATTCGGTATCGTACTGCGAACACATATACGTAGCCATTAAATGGATTGGAGATTATTATTTTTCCCCAGTGAAAATAATTAAATAAAAATAAAAACTGATCCAAGGCAACAGCAACACTGACCGCTCCTCAAAGTTCACGTACCTACTACCTACAGTTTTAGGTCAAAGAAGCCGCCTGTGCGAGACGGTGCATGAACTTGCTTTGTCGCATGCCGCCAAACAAACTTACCTATAACGAAATAAACCTAGGCTACGTTATACCTTTACCTACGCGTACGGCGTAGGTATCAGCTGATATTGGTTTGTGTATATTAGGCGTAGTGATCCGGATTTTATAATTGACTCTCTTATTAAAGAAACAAATAATTGAATTAATTGTAGCCCTGAAAAGGGCTTTTTTATAAAAGCGATTTGCTTTTGGCAATTTACCTACCAACTGACTGCAGATATCATTATTCATCAAAACATTCACTTATTGTTGCTGCACATTTCGGCGATCGTGTTCCACATGTCCACCACAACACTAATGCACATTCGTCACCTTTTTACTAAATTTGCACGTACTTTTAACAACGCACTTGTGTCCGATTTAAGACTTCGATTTCCGAATCACACACCTTTTTTTTTAATACGACACTTGTTCCTCGATTTCCTCGTTGTCTTCTTCTCTCGTGGGCTTCCAGCATCCATGGCATGACTCGTACCCAAGAACACTGCATGTGGTGAACGCGCGGTTATACAGGCGTTGAAAGGCTCACTCCGACGGAACTGTCACACCTGGCGCACCTCATAATTTCTTATTATGATCTTATATCACAATATTAAAATATTCGTGATTGGAATACGATATTGTTTGCGAAACAATAGCGGCACGCGTTACGTGCGGACGTCCGATCGAAAGCTATCTCCACGAAAGACTAATAGTCGGTAGGTAACCTGGCGGCGGCGGGCCGGCGCGGCGGCGGTATCATCAAAGAGTCGGCGGCTAGTTGAAAGAGTGCCTACAACTCGGCGGTGCCTTTTGTCGGCTTTTTTAATAGAAATAAATAAAAATAAAACGCATTTTGCCATTGGGTGGAGTGTTGTCAGCTTACGAAAATTTCCCATATTCAGTGTTAAATCTCGCAATGATTATAAAAATAAAAAAACAATAACTTTTGGATTTAACGAGTTACAATTTTATAACATTTTTTTTTTATACGTATGTTATACCACGGATACGCCTTTATTGGATCGGACAGGGTTTTTGTTACATACTGTATATGTCTTCGATACTGTCAACTTCTACATCGAAACTTAACCTATATAGAATGTTAATCAATTTTTGTATTCGGTAGGTACATAACATATATTCAATTTCAAGAAAATCAGTTTGATAAATAAATTAAAAATGACTACCCACACAATCAATGAAAAAATACAAAAGTAATCAGCCTGTATAGTAGCGGTCAAATTCGAGGCTGGCCGACATTACGATATTTAATATATTTAATGTCGGCCCCTGTTGTGTGTGCCTCATTTCTCGACATTCAACTAATATCACCCCGGCCGTTATTTAGCGACTAAACGTAAAATATATTTATTTACCTATTAAGCTTTGCAAATACTCCTATTAAACCAATGGAATTGGTAGAATTGGAATTTGTAAAACAGCCTGCATTTACTTTAAGTCGGCCCCGGCCGAGAATTCGGTTTTAAGCCGAAACTGGTATTCTAATGGCGGCCACCTATTTTTCATTTAAAATAATACGAAAATCTTTGAAAAAACGATGTCAAAATATAGTAAAAATAACTTTTGAGTGATAACAAAGCTTAAAACAAAAATAAAGAAACGTCTTTCCGTTGTAATATCAATCCCCGAAGCGTGGGTATTCACATCAAGTAAGCTACTTTAACTAAGAACTTGACTCTTCAACGGCGCGATCGCTACTGACGCTCAGTGTGCGAAGACCGGTTGACGTAATAGGATAGTGACAGTTTGTGCGTATAGAATATGAACTTAGGTTGCAATTCGAGTAGTAAAATTACCATTTCATTACCCTTGGAACGAACGCAAGATAAAAATGTGCAGACGGCCGACGATTGGGGGGGGGCCGAAATATGGCGTATTTACCCTATCAATTCATCAAAACATTCACTTGTTGTTGCTGCACATTTCGGCGATCGTGTTCCACATGTCCACCTCAACAGTAAGGCCCGTATTCAAGAACAATCTATACTTATAATAAATCTGTAGAAGTGAAAATTCTGTACATTGAAAATATCAAAAAAATTAATGGCGGGGGGTGTTACTAGACCGACAACGAATCCAAAAATGTGATTAAAAAAAAATTTGTCTGTCTGTCTGTCTGTTTGTTCAGGCATCACGCAAATATCCTGGGCACCACACTGGGTAGTTTTTATCCCGGAAAAGTATATACAATAAAAAACAAACTTAATTTTGCGGTTCGATCCCTTGACCCGATTACTGTACCAACCGCAAATAATAAGTTTGTCGTTTGGCGCGCGGCCGCCACGGATCGCTACCGTGTGTAAGCACAGATTAATAAATAGTTACTTCGGTGTAAGGACGAAGTCTGAGCGCGCATCATACATTTTTTGAATAAATTGTAAGTATGTTTTAACTGCTACTTGCAATTATAAACCGTGCTTTTCATTGCGAACTTTTTATTTCTTTTAGTTTTTACTAAGTACAGTTTAAGGTAGAGTTATTTAGGTTTTTTTTTTTATAAGCTGTAGGTCTATTAAATATATAATAATGTCGTAGGTTATTTGCGTTGATTTGTCGCACTATGCGTTGGTTAAAATACCTCTCTAGCTGCTTTACGTAAGGGTCCTTCTAAGTGAACGCATAGTGTTGCCCATCACTCAAGTATTGTTTATGAATGAAATCTAGCGGCCCTATGCGTTGGTGTGCACTGTGAGACCTCATAGTATCGTTCTTGAATACGGGTGTAATGCACATTCGTCACCTTTTTACTAAATTTGCACGTACTCTTAACAGCGCACTTGTGTCCGATTTAAGTGCTCTGACTTCGATTTCCGAATCACACTCCTTTTTATAAGCATTTTTTTTAATACGATACTTGTTTCTCGATTTCCACGTTGTCTTCCTCTCTCGTGGTCTTCCAGCATCCATGGCATGACTCGTACCCAAGAACACTGCCTGTGGTGAACACGCGGTTATACAGGCGTTGAAAGGCTCACTCCGACGGAACTGTCACACCTGGCGCAACTCATAATTTCATATTATGATCTTATATCACAATATTAAAATATTCTTGATTGGAATACGATATTGTTTGCGAAACGATAGCGGCACGCGTTACGTACGGACGTCCGATCGAAAGCTATCTCCACGAAAGACTAACAGGCATTAGTGCGTCTGCGTCGGTACTTCGGTAGGTAACCAGTCGGCGGCACAAAGAGGCGGCGATAAAATTTATATTGATATGGTCACTATAAGGTCTATGAATAATTTAACCGACTTGGTATTTCATAGATCTCACAACTTTTTACGGTAGAAGAATTGAGTTGAGACTTAGTTGTTTTTACAAGTTATGTTTTTGATCTTCATCTTATTTCTTTTTTGTGATATTCCTTTATTAACATTATTAGATTATAACATTAAATTAGATTGCTTTTTCATTTTTGGTCCCCCCACTGCAAATTTAACCGTTTTAACCTTAAAATTAAAACAATTATGTTTCTCGTGTCAAATATTTATAAAGTACCACACACTTATCTGACCCAGTGACGACGTAGCCGTCGCTGTTGTTGAATTTAGTGTTTCATCTCAATAATGATAGTTTCAAAAGTTTCATAGTTGTATACTTGTAAGTAGTATGAGGTCAGATCAATTTGGTCTGTTTTGTTGGAATACAAATTCCTTGTTTCGAAAATAAAAAAGATTGTAAAAAAAACAAGTGTCAGTTGGTGACGAAAAAGAAATTTAAAAAATAAACTTCAAGAAAATTGTTAAAATCTTTCGTTAGCGCGAGGAACTTTATTAACTGTTATTGTTGTAAAAGTCGAAGAAGACAACTTGACTTAGGTCGTCGAAGTTACCTCACGTGCAAGCCGCACTGATGACCAGCGACCGACAAATAATGACAACATCCTTAGGGTCACAGCACACTTATCAACTCGGAAAAGGATCGTCACCGTATCGCCTTTCGCCTCGCCGTCAAACAGTCGTCAACCTAACGTAAGCACGTAACCGTGGATCAGAAGCTCCGATGCGTCGACTCGGCGCTACGGCTAGGCGACGCAACGCTTACGGCTCGCCACCGACCGGATACTTTACAGCGCAGAACGCGGGAGGGGCGCGACCAGAGACGTAAGCTGGGGTACGGAGAACGTTAGCGCGGGGGAGGCAAGTGCTGTACCCTCGAAAGGGTGTGGTCTTTCATCACGATAACGCTAGCCCACACACATCTTTGGCCACTCAGCAAAAATTAAGAGTTTGGCTGGGAGGTCTTAATGCATCCGCCATATAGCTCTGACCTTGCACCTTCAGATTTCCACCTATTTCGATTTCTTCAGAATTCTTTAGGCAGTGTCAGGTTAACATCAAGAGAGGACTGCTAAAACTACTTGTCACGGTTTTTTAATCAAAAGTCCCAAAATGTATG
This sequence comes from Plusia festucae, assembly GCA_950381575.1. Lineage (NCBI taxonomy): Eukaryota > Metazoa > Arthropoda > Insecta > Lepidoptera > Noctuidae > Plusia > Plusia festucae. Next base: position 16,471,876 of record OX494433.1, on the reverse strand, counting down.
TATAACAACGGTTATGTAGTTCAGTAAATATTTTTGGATATAAACTTTCAATGTGTTTCAATTGTTACGAGGGGCAGTTTGTTTACATTAGTGGTCACAGAGGGACACACTTTAATTTGTATTTTTGTAAAAAATATTAATAATTGAAATCTAGTTTTAAGGACTTTATAATTGTTGCATCATCAGTGTTTCAAGTGCTACTTCAGTTATTGGGATTTTTGTATATAATGATTGCAGCACGCTTTCGTATATACCTCATCGTCGCTGAGTTTCTCTCCGAGCGTAGACAGCAGGTGACGCAGCTCCGCCGACGAGATGAAGCCGTTGCCGTCCTTGTCGAAGTGTCGCAAGCCCTCAATGAAGTCGTTCGCGGTGTCGCCGCTACGCGCCTTGGAGATAGCCTGCCCAAGAATTAATCTATTACTATCCATCACAAATAGCTCAGTGTCGTGAGCAACGGAAGGCTTGTTAAGACAAGCAGCGTCCTTTAATAGTCACACGGTGGGCGAGAACACACTCAATAGTTGAAAACTTATCTGCACAATGTCTACCATTTGTTATGTCTCACTTTGCTCTCTGACATATTATAACATATATATTTATACTGATATTATTATATATATATATATATATATATATATATATACGACAGATATACTGATATAATATGATTTATTAGTCAGAGAGCAAAGTAATATACACTCTGCGTCACAAAAATCGCACCGCTTTAAGAATTCCCTTGTCATTTTAACCCTATTAATCAATGGTTGACTATTAGGTATCATTGGAAAGGCAATTTATTTACATTTCAGAATATATCACTATGTTTTGCTTTTTTTTTTGTTTTTGTTAGCCCGTGCTGTCCCACTGCTGGGCAAAGGCCTCCCCCATACTCTTCCATCCTTCCCTATCGGAAGCGTGCTGTGGCATGTTTTGCTTACCAGGGAGTAAAAAAGCAAGCTAATACAAATGATAAAAAAGTTAAAATTTTATCAGCAAAAAACTAAAACAAAAATTAGAACAAAATCCTTAAAAACAACTTAAAACCTAGTGTTACCCCCTAGCCCTGATGACTGCTTCCATGCGTTCTCTCATGGACGTAATTAATGTGACAACAGTCTCTTGAGGAATATTGCCCCATTTTACAACGGCATCTTGAAGGTTTTGGAGTGGTAGGGGCAGGATAACGTGCCCGTATTCGCCGTTTCAGTTCATCCCAAAGATGCTCAATAGGGTTCAGGTCTGGACTTCGCGCCGGCCAGCGCATAACAGGGATCCCAACTTCTTGCAGGTAGTCTCTTACAATTAAAGCGGTGTGACAGTGGACGTTATCGTGCATTGACGTGAACCCACTGCCAACAAAACCCGCATAAGGAACAACCTGCTCCTCTAAGATCTCTGTTATGTACCGAGGAGCAGTCAGCGACCCGTGCCCGCTAGCACTTCCAATCCGATAAACACACACTCTATTTTGCCGTCGATTGACATCTTTGCCGCCCCAGAACATGCACGAGCCATCCCCGTATTCCACAGTCTCTTGAATACAGGCTTGTGCGATAGTTCCCCTTGCCTCCTGTACACTCTTCGACGCCTGTCGTTGCAATTCTTTTTTCTTTTTTTTTTTTAAAAAAACGACGCCCGCACAGGAATTTAATCCTTGTGTCGCGGGGGTTTCACAAACATTCAAATCACATGCACAAAGAACAACCAGACTTGTAACAAGCTTTTGTGGATCACACAAATGCTTGTCTCATGCGGGGATCGAACCCGCAGCACGTCGCGCACAGTGGTAATTAGCGTGGTGACCTATACCACTCGGCTATCCGTGCAGTCAATGACACATTTTGGCAATGTAGCAGCCTTGTGAGTTGCAATTTTCTTCTCCCGCATTCTTCTAATCGTGCAGACGCTTACAGAAGTTCTGCGAGCTGCTTCGGATACAGCAACCAGTCTCTTGGAACACTCTTCGAACTGAAAAACTACTCAGTTCACTCAAGTTCAGTTGCCGAGCAACATCACATTGCCGCATCCCTATTCCCTGATTGCAGTAGTGCAATGACTTGAGAGGCTTCATCTGCAGTGGTATCCATCTTCTGAGTATTTTTCTTGCTGTACCTAGCTGTTCACGGGTCTTCACTTCAAAGGTTGAATAGCGAATGACTCACATCTAACCCGGGTCGCCCGCTTTATACCCTTACTTATAGGGTGCAATTAGTGGCCTTTGTAATGCGTATTTTGTCAATTTTTTTTTTAATATTACTTGCTAATGAGAGCTGTTGTTGTGTTTAGGAATTCTAACTGTTGTTAATCTAAAGGTCGTTATAGATACTTTCAATGGGGATTGTCTTAATTTTTTAAACATTCGTTTTTATTTTATTTTTTGCAAATTTAGAGCATTTTGAGAAACTAATTTGAATATTTTGATGATTAGCTCAATAGTTTTTTTTATATTTTATATTTTAATTTTTGAGGTAGGTGACGTCATCATTGGCTCAAAAGTTTGTGCCGTTGCCTCACTAGTGCTAAATTAAAAAAAAAGAACTGTTATTAACACAACGTCATTTTCTTGCTGTTCTAAACGTCAGTCGTCCGTCACTTACTTGATCTTACATCGCATCTTAATTACTTTTAAATTAACCAACTTATTTTCGAAATCGGTTCGGTTTTTTAAAACTGAAAGTGGTCGACGCGGTGACATTATTGTTCGTTTTCCTGAACCACAATGAGCGATACTTTTGTTAAAGCTGACTCGCGAAACCTGCCTAAAGTTGAGGCCATTATGATAATGGAGTATATTTCTACTAGCAATCTTCATAGAATAGCTGAAATAAGGGGAGCAAAAATTCTAATGTAAGTAATGCATACACCATAAAATAAATTCTGAGTAAATCGTGTTTTTTGTTTATATCAAATCAGTGTATTTTTCATTGTTTCAGGTCATCTCGTGATTCGTACGTAGATACTGCAGTAGGGTACGTTAAAGTTAGTAGAACGGGTAGTGAGTGCACAGTTAAAGCCAAAATTGTTCCGGAACACAGAATCAGCAAGAAATTATACACTGTTACATGTAACATTGATGAGCATAACGATGTTATTATTGATTCTGTATGTGAGGACTGTGCAGCATCTGCAGGTAATTTCTTTGAAAAACTAATTAGAAAATATTGCTTTGCTATGGATTAAAACAATGTTTAACAAATACCTTATTTCTTCTTTACAGGTGGTTGCAAACACTCGTTACTACTTCTTTTTTGGCTGGCAAAAAAAAGTTCAGAACCATCATCAACAGCAGTTGAATGCTACTGGAATAAGCCTACACTGTCAAGTGCCAGCACAGAGCAAGTTACTAGTAAAGAAATATTTAGTAAAGCAAAAGTTCCTAAGCTGATGCCTAAAGATAAAAATATCTTAACGGAATTTGAAGAAGAGTGTAAACGTAGGAATCTGGGAAACTCACTGATTTTAAAATTTTGTGAGGGGTATAAAACAGATTCTAAAAACATTTTTGACATTATGTTAAAATTCATTGATGTGGAAACAGTACATACTTATTCTAACTTCAGAGATTATTTGAAGAAAGCCATTGATGATGAGACTATCTTAGATATCAATGCAAAATCTGTAGGGCAGTCTGAAAGTAAGTACTGGCATAGTATACGCCAAGGAAGACTAACAGCTTCCAAATTATATGAAGCTGCACATTGCAAAACTGATGGAACGTTGGTGGAACATATATTAGGAGGTTACAAAGTGCCGGAAACAAATTCCATTCTAAGAGGAAGGAAGTTAGAAAACCATGTATTAAAAGTTATTGAAGAGAAATTAGATGTTAAAATAAAAAAATCAGGCTTTATGCTTATTAATGGTATATTGGGGGCATCTCCAGATGGAGTTTGTAAGGATTTTGTAGTGGAAATAAAATGTCCAGCCTCTGAGAAAACTGTTAAATCATATATTAAAGATGATATTGTTACTAACAAATATAAAACACAAATATTATGCCAAATGCTGGCTTGTAAAAAATCTAAAGGCTTATTCTGTGTTGCAGATCCTTTATTTGAGACAACAAAAAACATTCATTTAGTCTGGGTTGATTTTGACGAAGTTTATATTAATGAAATTATTAACAAAGCAGAAGTTTTTTGGAGTCAATATATATTTCCAAAATTACTTGAAAGTGTCAAAAAATAATAAATCAGTTTATACTCTTAATAGCTTTTTATTATTTCTTCCTCATTTTTTATTTTAACTTAATAATATCAAAAATGTTTTTTGAATCTTGTTTTTTGAAAGTGTCCAAAAATAATAAATCAGTTTATATTCTCAATAGCTTTTTATTATTTCTCCCTGTAAATTAATTAGGCCACAAACTATGACAACAAGTTCATCTAAACATGAAACATATTTATAATTTACAACAGAGTGTGGTTTGAGTATGGAAAATTCTCTTATCCGTCTGATAACTCTTTCAACATGGACTCTTAAGCTTGCTATTACTTTGCTTTGTACAACTTCAGTAGCAGTTTGTTTGGTGTTTGCGTAGACACTTGGTGGCCTCAAGATTTTGATACCACGTGAACTAAATGCAGATTCAATTTCTTTGAATCCTCTGTCAGCTAAAATAACAGCATTTGGTTGCAAAACATTCAACAAGTTACTTTTATTAACTATGGCTTTGTCAGATATTCTTCCTGCAAAACCTTTTGAAATGAAGCTTACAAAACCATTAGGGGTACAACCTATCAAATACTTTACAGTATTGCAACTTTTGTATTGAGACCATGTCTGTGCTTGCTTTACTGGATTTGAAGGTTTTGCAATCTGTATTTCAAAACAATCTATTATCATTTGTACATTAGAATACCTTATTTTAAAAACCAAAGGTAGGTTTTGTTTGATCTGTTTTGGCTGTGGAATATAAATAAAATTTTGAAAAAAGTTAACTAAGACTTCAATTCCTGTTAAAATCACAGATGACAACTTAGTTCTTGATATTTGAAATTGGTCACTTATTCTTTCTATGGAATCATTTTGCTTAATTTTCAGTAAAGTTATAACAACATTAATAGAGTCAACTTTTATTAAGCTTTTTTGTACAATGTAGTCTATAAGCCATAGGTACTGTTTTGGCAATCCTAAATACATTTTTGGTTTATCTGATATGATGTCTAACATATTTTTCCTACGCTGTAACTCTTTCTTATTTGGTACAAGCACTGATGATTCTTCTGTTTCTGAGGTACATCCAAATAGAGATGGACTCGCTGCAGAAGAAGTTTCTTGTGAAGATGGCACTTCCAGTGTAACAAAACTAGTAACTTTTCTCACTTTATAATTTGTGCTCTTATCTACCATCTTTACTTCACTCTGGGTTGAGGCATCAAACTGAAAGCAAAAAGTATGAATAATAATTTTTTTTTCAGTAACCATCACAACATATTTATTTATTTATTAATAGCCTTGTAACTTGTGGTTACAAGGCTATTAATAAATAAATGGTGGGGTATGTGAAGTTATCATACAATCATAGATATTTGTCACTATACACACTGCCTTCTTATTACATGGTTTATTTCCAGGATGGAGAAAGGATTGATTTCTAACTTGTTTACATGTACAGCTGATTTTGCAGGATGATGCTAGTTATGTTAATAAACTACAAATCAGAAGAAGAGGTTATGTGAAAAATAAGAATAGTAGATAATGTAAAAAATAATTTGAAGATTGAACTATATTTTACCGATCAACCAGTTTCAAGGTTTGCTCATTGTTGTGTTAAGTGGTGTGTTTATTTGAGTGATCTTTTTTATTATTATTATTGCTAAGTTAATAAACCTACCTTCACTGGTATTGCGGAATATGAAGATGTACTGGGCATTATAGTATCCTCATATTTCCTTTTAACTGGTTTTTGGGTATCATGTTGCAATAACAGCTTAGATAATTCTGTTGAGTCGTCACTTTTATTAGGTGTAATATAGCAGATAGAAGCTGTAGGTTTAAGGCGTGGTTCTTCATTCAATAACTTATGTTGATAATAATTCTTCAAATCCTTTTTAGGCTGTAAATAACGCAAAACGTGGTATGTAGGGGTGGCATTAACATAATGAACATACAAAGGAATCTAAGGCTTCTGAAATACTTACATCAAAATGATCTTCGCAACAGTACATTGTATAAACCTTGTAATATTCCACGCCTACATCACGACACCACTTTTCTCGCAAATCTTCTCTAATACGAACAAAAATTTTGTTTGGATTATTCTTAGTATTATTGCTGCAAGTTGGGACAAAGCACTTCCTGTATTCCATTTTACTTGCAGTTTATGAAATATTGCTGATTTTAACAGATTAAAATGAGATTATGAGGCAATTTGCAGATAAAATAATTATAAAAACAATATAAAAAACTTAGTTTATATTTTTGACATTTACAATTTGACACTTCACAGATTGTAGAAAATACTTGCCATTTACTTTTTATTTTCTGAGGCAACGATACAAAACTGTACGGCCAAAGCTGACGTCATTTGAAGGGCAAGGAAGGTCAATCGTATTTAATCAAAAATATCAATCAAATATGAATATTTTTCATTTTTAATTAGTCCATAATGATCAGTAACGCTATTCCTCGAAACGGTTTTTCAATTACAACATATTAAAAAAAATGAACAATGCCCATTGATACCAATATTAATTGGGTTTAAAATATTCGTTGCTGGCGGGACATGCTTGAAACTTATTTTCGATGAAGTGCGATTTTTGTGACGCCGCGCGCCGCCTACCACCCTTCCTTCGTTCATTGATCCATTCATTATTCGTCCTAAAACGTTTGTCGGTCACGGTTGCGCGCGCATTCCGCAAATCCTACTTTACGTATTGCGAATAATTTGTATTGTTGTATAATTTGATTTGTTGTTGTAAAAAACTTTATTCAGATACCTCATACTAAAAAAAATTGTTTTACTATTTACTTTTATTGTATTTTTGATCGTCATAAGCCGACAAAAGTACCTATGAAGGGAAATTTGGTTTCACAAAATTTCGAAGATAGATTTTGAATAAGAACCTACCTACCTACCTACCTATGTGTAATGAGAGTGATAATCTATATGTATATATAAAATTCTCGTGTCACGCTTTTTTGTTGCTAAACTCCTCCGAAACGGCTCGACCGATTTTCGTGAAATTTTATGTGCATATTGGTTAGGTCTGGGACTCGGACATCTATTATTCACACCTCTAAATAATGGGGGTGCCCCTAATTTTTTTTTTTTTTTTTTTTATTCTATTGATAGATAGGATCAATCAAAGGATCAAATTTCTAACATACAAGGTAAACTTAATGAAAAGTAAACTATGAAATCTTAACTTATAAATTAAATGGGTTAATGCACTTTCTCCCAGCCTTTACAAAAAAACTATGCAGGAGGAGGTGAGAAATACACTTGCAAAACTTCAAATGTTTGAATACAAATAATAAATTTGTGAGACTGTGGATTTTATCATACTTTTACACAGCTTAAACTTAGGATAAATTTTTATTTTATGTCATATTTGGAAAAAAAACTAAGATGGCCATTTTTAAAAGTTGTCTGACTTTGGTCAAATCAGTCCTTTGGCTGCACGGATAGCCAAGTGGTATAGGGCACCATGCTAAGTACCACTGTGCGCGACGTGCTGCATGTTAGATCCCTGCATGGGATAAGCATTTTTGTGATCCACAAATGCTTGTTTGAAGTCAGACACTACACAAAGATTAATCTAATAAAAGACTATATTTAACATGTGTTCTTTGTGCATGTGATTTGAATATTTGTGAAACCCCCGCAACACAAGGATTAAATTCCTTAATGCAGGCATCGTTTTTTTAAATAAAAAAGTCCTAAGTATGTTAACAGGTAGTACCTGTTAACATTTTCACAAACATTCAAATTTCATGCACAAATTCAAATTCAAATGTATTTATTTGTGCGAATAAGAAACACATGTTGAATAAGAAACACATGTTGCTTTTGAAAATTAAATATAGTCTTTTATTAGATGAAACTTTGCAAAATGTTCCTGCCTCATATAGGTAAAACTAATATTATAGGTGCAAGGGCATATATAGGCATAGGTATATTGTAAATGTTTTACCTGATAAATGGGTAGAAACACCTCAAATGATATTCTTTCATCTGGCTTCAAGTGAAGAGTGCATTTCTTCACATCTGACTCTGTGGGGTTCTGACCAAGGGCACGCAAGGCATCTCCAATCTGAGCAACATGTATCTTACCATCACCACGAGAGTCAAACAGCTGGAAAGCTTCCTGAAATTCTGCAAAATACAATTTTTTTTTAAAGTATTATATAAAAGGGGTCAAACAGTACAGGGGTCAAAGGGGTACAGAACTAGTAGGTAATATAAACAGGGCAGAATAATAATCTAGATTTACAGATGGAAAAGTACCTTCAACTGAGGTGAGTTTGAGTTTTGTAGGCGGCTCGTACATAAACATGTTGCGTGTAGGGCGTGTGGCGACGCACTGGCCCCACGCCCTACTCGCAGCGAGGTCGCCGGCCCAGACGACACACCTGGATCGCTTTAAAATACTAACCATATAAGGAAACTAGGGCGCATGTAACAGCCACCGCTTTCGGTAAAGACGTTGATTGACAAGCCATGAGTCACGGATAATGCGCCTCACCGCGGCTCCCGGCTCGATAATATAAGCAGTTGCTCAAGTAATGCACGGCCTTACTTTTCTGTCCTTGTTAACAAAGTACGTTAAGATGCGTGGCAGGCAACTCGTACTATATATAAATATCAGAAAAAAGTTTACAACTCACCAGCCAGTTGATCCTCTGAATATCCAGCCTGTAAGGAAATTAATATTTAATTTTAAATATCAAGAAATTTATTGTGTTTAATTACTTTTCTCATAATTACCATATTTTCCAGCACAGCACTATGATTTCCTCCACAAAAGACTTTAAACACTAATCATATGAGTCACACACAATAGGTAAAGACTAAGACTCGTCAGATTCAGATTTTAACAACAAAACAATTTCTAATTCTTCGATGACAAATAATTCTAACTTGGAAGTTATACACAAATTTAATATTATGAAAATACTGGCAATACTGATTGAAAAACTAAAGTTATAGATGCAAATGCTCGAAACTAGCATGCTTATAAATAATAGCTGTTGTAATTAATGAGCAAGTGCTAGGTAAAAGCTCTTTAACCACATACGCACAGCTTAGCAAAAAGTTTTAAAATGAATAGGGGCGCCACTATCGTGAATGTTGAAACCCTACATAGTATGGCGAAAACGATTTTAATACTTACGATTTTTTTTGCAATTAATGTGTGTATTTTCGATTTTATGAAAAGAAGAATAACTCCTTTTTATTACCCAACTACGGAGAAGCCAAAAGGAAGGTAATGTTTTTGGCAGTCTATGTATGAATGTTTGTTTGTATGTTCCACCGTAGCGACTAATCCGCTTAAACGACTGAACCGTGTTTAGTGATTGAGGTGTCAATCGATTTGTAATAACAACCCGGATAACAGGGGCTATATAAATTTTATCAAATACTATCTGACGGATTTTAAACGTAAAATTCTAACATTGAAAAAAAAACTGTGATAATCACCACGAGTTTAGGATTAAAGAAAGGGACACCTTTTATACGTAGTCGGGTTGCAGTTTTTAACTTTAATTTTTATTTAGATTACTGTGAGACTATTATTATACTATAGAACATTTTTCCTGTGGTAGGATAAATTAGATTCGTGGGATACAATCACACAACACAAGAAAACATATTGTACTAAATCAGTAAACGAACTACCTCAAAAATTGATAAAGATGTTAAATCTTAAAATACGCTGTTAATAATGTAATGTTGAACAATAACTATTGCTAGTGTCATGTAGTGGACTTTAGTTAGCTAGTATTCTGAGCTTATGGTACGAGAGCTGGCAACGTTTTCGAGAAGGCATTTTAGCATGTCTGGTTTTTTAATATGTTATTTGGCATATAATTTAGCATAAGATAGGACAGGTATGGCTCCTGGGACCAGTTGCGTTTTTTTTTTTTTTTTTTTCTTCTCTCCCACTTGAGATAGGGAGAATTTGGGCTCACACATGGGTGCACCTGCCATTTTCAAGTTTTATTTGATTCTTCTCAGGATTCTTTATTTTGTTGTAGGTGAGATATTTGTATTTATAAAGGTAGGGAAACGGAATGTTTTAAAGGTATTTACAATCATTTAAAATTTGGAAATAGGATCAAGAGAGGTCAATAAAAAAAATAAAAATATGATAAATATGATAAATAAATCTACGACTATAACAAGGAAAAATAAATAAATAAAGAAAATAAACCGAGAAAGAGCTAGAGGCTACGTACTAGATATTATAAACTAATAAAGATAATTTACAACTTAATATTATTACATAGAATATATTTGGAAATAACGGAATACAATGTTGGGCTATTGGATACAAGTAAAGATTTTATACATGTAGGGAAAGGAACACGGAGGGAAATTAAACTATTTATAAAGGAGGAACGGTCAAATCTATTGCAGGCAAAGAAAATATGATCCAGGTCCCCCACTTCAAACCCACACTCACATTTTGGACTACTGATAATTTTAAAACGAGCCAAATGGGCTGGACATGTAGTATGCCCCAGTCGCATTCTAATTATTATACTTGAGGCAATTTTGCCCAATTTTAGTATGGAAAACCATGGCTTATTACTAAGTTGAGGTTGTATATCAAAGTAATATCTCCCCTTCGATCGACTACTGTCTCTCCAGACTCTATTCCAGGAATCCCTCAGATAGAGTCCGGGAAGCACAGCCAAGTCCTGTGGATAGTTTATGAAAGGAAATTTATCTCCAACCACCACAGCCTCATTCGCAAGTGTGTCAGCTTTTTCATTACCTTTTATGCCGCAATGGCTCGGTATCCAAACAAAAATTATAGAACTACCCTTAGAAGTGCATTCAAATAATTTACTCCTCATTTCTATTATAAGTGTATGTAAAGATTTTGATTTAAAGGGAAATCTCTGTAAAGCCTGTAGGACACTCATAGAGTCTGTAAATATTATTGTATTTTTTAGTTTAAAAAGTGAGATATACTCTATGGCTTTAATTACGCCAAAACATTCACCTGAAAATACAGTTGCTTCAGAAGGGCATTTAATTTTTTGGACAATATTATATTGTGTATGATAAACTCCTACTCCTACAAAACCGTCAGATTTGTGCTTTGAAGCGTCAGTATAAACATGATGCCAATCAGGCCATTTATCCTGTACTATGGAATTAAAACATGCGTTAGCATTGTGTTTATCAATATTGAGAATGAATTTTACCGTGGGTTTGTTTGTTAGGGCTTTGTATTTACAATCAAATAAACCAAGTTTCAGGGATCGATGGGTTGGAGCATGAAACGACTTAAACCGAATGTAACTTTTAACTAAGCATGGAAGTGATTTGTTTTGCCAGTAGTTTGATGACTCTATAAGTTCAAAGAGAGCCTGAAGTTTATAAATTACTGGACTACCTGAAAGTTGCAAAACACGGAAAAAAAGACGATCAGCAAGAAACTGACGTCTCAGACTAAGAGGTGGTTCATTGCATTCAACCTGTAAAGCATTTATAGGACTAGATTTCATAGCCCCAGTAACTATCCTTAAGGCTCTTGATTGGATGGAATCCAGCTTCCCCAAACCAGCAACACCACAAGGCTCTAGCAAGAAGGTTCCGTAATCCAAAACACTCCTTACCAAAGCATTGTAAAGAAGTTTCAAGGTAGATGGATGCGCACCCCACCAAACACCCGAAAGACATCTCATTATATTAATAAGTTTTTCACATTTATTTACAAGATATTCACAATGAGACACACCTGTTAATTTTGAGTCTATTATTACTCCTAAAAATTTAAACTTATCTTTAACTGGTATTTTATGACTGTCAAAATAGATTGATATGTTGGGGTGAATACGTTGACGTGTAAAATATACTATTGAACTTTTTGGTGCTGATATACTAAGACCATTTGATTTCATCCAAGTGTATAATTTTTTTAAAGATGTTGATACTTCATCACAAAGTGACCCCACTGACTTACCCACAGCATATAAAATTATGTCATCTGCATACTGTAGGATTGCGGTTGACTTCCGAAAGAGAGACTCTAAATCATAAGTATATAAGTTAAATAATATAGGGCTTAGTACTGACCCCTGAGGAAGACCTTTCCAAAGAGTTCTACATTGATGTGATTTATCTAAAGTGATAGTTCTGCCTGAAAGTAAGTTTATGATAAAACAAGAAAGCATATCTGGAATTTTAAGTTTGTCTAATTTATCTTTCAAAATATTAAGGAGTACATTATCATATGCAGATTCTAAATCCAGAAAAACTGCAAGAATGGAGTCATTTTGAGTAAAAGCCAATCTTATATCGGTAACAAGGGTAGCCACACTATCCAGTGCACTCTTGCCTTTTCTGAATCCAAACTGTGTTTCTGGTAGTATGCCACGATTTTCTACAATCCATTCAAGTCGAATTTTAACTAAACTTTCAGCAATTTTTGCAATTACAGGTGACAAGGCTATTGGGCGATAAGAGGAGGGTTCATTTGATGGTTTGTTTGGTTTGAGAATGGGTATAACTATTTGTGATTTCCAAGAAAGAGGGATATCGCCTGATGTCATTACTTTGTTAATTAAATTTAAATAATACAAAAGTGATGATTGACTAAGGTTGGCCACAAATGAATATGGGATGCCGTCTTCACCTGGAGCAGTATCTTTAACTGAAGAGAGAACCCCTTCTAGTTCCTGTAATGTAAAGGGTGAGTCGAGAGAACATTGGTTTTTGGAGACGGAGGAAGGAATCATATCATGTAAAAGCATCTGTTCTGGGACAAAAGGTGGAGCTAGACGATTAAGAAATGCATCTGCTAAGTTTTGGGGTATGTTAGAAGTATGAGATTCAGTTACACCATTTCTAAATCTTCTTATATTTTGCCAGACAATTGATGGGGTAACTGAGGGGGAAAGTGAAAGGCAAAACTTTTTCCATCCTTGAGTTTTTTTGTCCTTAAGTATTTTTCGTGCCTTTGCTATAGTATTAGTTAAGATTGTAAAGTTTTCATCTGACATATTATTATTATATTGTTTTTCAGCTTTTTTTCTAGCTTTTACAATTTTAGTGCAATCTTTGTCCCACCAAGGTGGAGAAGGAATCACATTATTATTTAAGTTTTTTAGGGGAAAAGTCTCATCAGCTGCTTCTAAAAGGGCTTTAGTAAAAAAATTATTACATTCAGTAATGTCATCTGATATATCATCTTTAAACATTGAAATTTTAAGTTCTACTGCAGTTTTAAATTTATGCCATAAGTTATTTTCAGTAAGTTTGTATTTCAACCGAGGCTTACAAGTCCTATTACAAGTGACAGGAGATTTGTTATATGGATAAGAAATAAGAATTGGGAAGTGATCACTTCCATACGTAGATGGCAAAGTACACCATGTTAGTGATGAAGCCATATTAGGGGAACAAATTGAAAGGTCTATTGCACTGACATTTTCAGTTGGAGAGGTGCGCCGAGTGGGTGATCCAGTATTTAATAAACAAATCTGATGTGAATCTAAAAGCTCTAATAGCATTTCCCCACAGTATGAAGAAATGGAAGAGCCCCAAGAAGTATGGTGGCAATTAAAATCTCCCAAGATTAAAAAAGGACGGGGAAGGATTGAAATAAGATTATTTAATTGTTGAAGGGCAAAAGTGGAAGGGGAAGGAATGTAGATAGAAGTGATACAGATATTATTTATTTTAACTGCTATCACTGAAAACTCACTATATACAGGAAGATGATACGGACAAAAAGGGATGTTATTTCTGATGAGTATAGCTGCACCACCATACCCATCAGACCTATCATCTCTCAAGCAAGAAAATCCGTGGATTTTAAAAATGGAGTTTGGTTTTAACCAAGTCTCCGAAAGTGCAAATAAGCTAACATTGTGTTTGTTAATTAAATAAATAATTTCAGTTTTTTTAGAGACTGCACTTCTGCAGTTCCATTGAATTATCTTTTGTATTATTGCCATTATTAAAGGATGTTGGTGTATTAAACATATTAACTATTGGTGCGACGTGGGACGGTATTTTAATATTTGATTGATTTAGTGTGTTAATAAGAATCTGAATTATGTCTGATGTAGACATCATGGAAGGATTGGAATCAGGCCGATTAAGAGCGCAGCCATTTTGAGGGGCCGGTACATTAAAATCATTTACTATATTATTATGCTTTTCTTTATCATAACCTTTACTTTGCTTTGGAGGTGTGCGACGATTTATATATACTGTTTTTTTGTATGAACTGTATGGTGATTGTGGGTGATGTTTAGATTCTGATTTAGAGGTTGAAAGAGTGTGAAAAAGAGAAACAGGCTTAGTGTTCACTACGTCAGCATATGATTTAAATGTAGGAAGAAATAATTTGGATGCCTCTAAATAGGAAATACTTTTTTCTGCCATGGCTAATTTAATATTTTTTTGACGCATAAATTCAGGGCATATTTTACTGATAGCAAAATGATTACCAGAACAATGGCAACATGATATATTCTCCTCCTCCGTCTCACATGTATCAGCTGTATGTTCATGACCGCATTTATAGCATTTAGGTTTTGATCTACACTGAATCTTAGTATGTCCAAATCGACAGCAATTGTAACACTGGATAGTAGGATACACATAAAGATCTACAGGTAAAGAATTATAACAAATAAATATTCTTGAAGGTAGGACCTTTCCGTCAAAGGTTACAACAATACTTTGAGTCGGTTTCCACACGACCAAGCCCTCATTAATAGTTTTATAATTTATTCTCCTAACTTTCAAAATGCGACCGCAATCCATTGGTACCGATACATTATCCATTATTTCTTCAGGTGACCAATCGGGTGGTACCCCGCGGACAACACCCATCCTGGTAACTTGAAAAGATGGAATAAACGCTTTAAGATTTATTGTTGCGAGACTACTGTGGTTGATGAAAGCGTTGGCGTCAAGATGGTCAGAAAACTCCAACGACACCCTATTTCTACCTATTCTTTTGACTGAACCATTTACAACATTTTTAATAACATGCTTTTTCAAAAACTTGCCAAAAGTGACCGGGTGCAGAGAAACTCCATCCTCAGGGGACTTCATTTCTCTTTGGACGTGTACCACAAAAGGAGAAATATCACTCTGGTTATATGTGTTCCTGGCTACAGAAGAAGATACTTGGGGAACGGAGTGGTTATCAAAATTGGCGGGAACTGGATTTATTGTTACAACAGAAGATGCTTCAATCGATTTAAAAGTGTCATTACTGGCAGTATCACTATTTTCACTGCTACAGCAACAGCCTGTTTTGCCATCAATAGCTTTAACATGCTTCCTCTTCTTTTTATTGCATGTTTTGCAAATTATCTTATTTAATCTATTTCTTTTGCGACCGGTACGCTGGGCCATCGAACCATCGGTTTCCATTCCCGACTCATTAGATAAGATAGAATGCGAGGAAGAGGAAATTGTAACAAAATTCGATGCCGGGGGAACCATTCCCCCCGACGCTATCGGGTCGGGCGGCTCGTTCATGGTTCTAATAAAAAATCATAAAAAAAACTTACCTAGATTGTTTTTCTATATTTACACAACTACTAAATACACTAAATACTAATATTATTTACACCTTAACACTCTACTGATCCTAAAATCTTAAATATTTTCAAAAAATATTTCAACAAGAAAAAAGTGCACCGCTCCTTTCAAAGTTTCCCGCGCTTCCCAGTTGCGTTTACTAGAGCGCAGCCCATCTATGGTGAAAAATCCAGTTTTTAAACTCATTTTAGCATAATACATTCTTGTTTTATCTGTTTTGGCGACTCTTTAGAAATACGGAAATTGAATTGCCAATCACTTTGAGTGTTGGCAATATCGTGCCAGACGCGATCAAAGTATTAAGGAAAATGAAAAAAATATTCATTTTAGGATGGATCATAGTTTAATATTATTATGTGGCAGTTCTATCATAAAAAAATAACACATTAAAAAGCCAGACGAAAATTCCTGTGCATAATACGTGTCAGACCACTTTGTAATACCGAAATAAGGTGAGAAAATCGTGCATTTTAGCTTTCCTTTGAGATATTTAGATATATATTAGTTATTATGGCTTCACATAATACACAACTGGATTGTATAAAATAATTACCAATCAGATTTAAAAAGTATGTATTGTTAACTAAAAAAGGGAAAATCACGATGTTAACAAAACTATGATAAATTATGTCCAAATTGTAAAAGTGACAAAAATAGCTTTGAATTTTAAAGTGGTGCGAATATTGCCAAAATCGTTGCGGAGACTACGGGGTACTGCGAAAAAACCTTGAGGTATGTGACTAAAGCGGGTAATAAATTCATCAATTGAAAATTCAAACCGATTAATATTTCAAACGCCAAAAAAAACAAAAGTAATAAAAAAAACAATTTGTGGATGATTTTTGACTTAGAAGTTATCAGAAGAAAAATTCATCAGTTTTACGAGTTCAAAAAAAGTACCAAGTGTCCTTGATTACTTCCAAGTTTCAGGCAAATATCTATGAAAAGATAAATCCATATCCGAATCAGTTTCTGAATCGCTAAAACAATCTTGTAAATTTATTATAAACTCTTGTTCGCAAATATTTTCAAATCGGACGTCACGATCCCAATCATCTTCCATTCATTTTCTGCATTTGGTTACCACCAGTTACCGCTTCACAGATAACTATAATAAATTATACTGTACCGCTTCAGTAAAAAAAAATCATTATAAAATGATATTGCCAATGTTTATTTTTTATATTGTTCTAGGCAGTGGCTGGCCAAGCTTTCCAGAGCATTTAAGCTGACGACTGGGAAAATGAAAATAGAAAAAGGTTATTTTCGACAAGGACAAACTCTATAAAGTGACTTTGAAAAAAATATTATAAACCGAGAAAATGAAGGCAGCAGTAGTAATACAAGGAATGTATGAAGACTTTTCGGGCGAGAAAATCTTGTATAAAAACAATTTCGATGCTGATTAAAAAAAATATTCAAATTTACTTTTTAGCTTTTACTTAGATTACTGTGAGACTACAATCGTTTTTATTTTATTTTTAAGCACTATGGAACATTTTGCCTATGGTAAGAGGAGAAATTGGATTTGTGGGACACAATCACACACAAGTAAAGTACCCAACATAAATCACTGTGAACGAAACCCTCATGAATTAATCTGGGGTCTTGTATAACATAAAATTGCCTCTCACAATGTGAGATCAGTTGACATCACGAACTAATACCAAATAATTTCATTTTTAATTCACTAAAATAAATATTTGCAACTATTATTGTTACGGGCAGGGTCAGAACAAGCTTTTCAGGATTTTTTTTCAGTTCATAAAACCGCCACACTTTAATTGTAAAATAATCGTAATTATCAAAAACGTTTTCGCCGTATTCTATAGGGTTACAACACTTACAACATGCACGATAGTGGCACCCCTATTACTTCACGACTTTTTTGCCAAGCTATAATAGGAATGTCAGAAACGTGTGGACTTAAACAGCGATAAATTTTTATTAGTAGGTACCTGAACTAAATAATAATATAACATTATTTTTATGTATCATAGGTGTTATGAATGTTCGGTGTACTTACAAGAGAATTGGCTCCATTTTTAAAACAAGATTTTAGACATTTATATACTTTTGTGTAGTTTTAATAATGTAGTTTTAGTAAACATTATAAAAATGATTTAATTATCGACTAAATCGTTGGCCACGTCACATCAGTACATTCAGTACAGCCACAGTGTAATGGGCCTGCCACACACTCGACGAGTGGCATGGGAAGTAGCGAGGAAAGCAGACAGAGACGTAATGTGCGGCATGACGAGTAACGTTGCCACACTACGTCCCTGCCTGCTTTCCTCGCTACTTCCCATGCCACTCGTCGAGTGTGTGGCACGGCCATTACGTGAGCAGCGGGGTGCACGGGAGGTGATGTGCGTGGCCGCCACTCATCACCGAAATGTGTAAATTATTTTCTTAAAAATAACTATAAAAATCGTTTTTTTTTTCTATGTAATGTTATATTGGATTTCAGATTTGTCTGTTTCGTTTTTGCAAAATTGAACTGCACATTTGACCATTTTTATGGGTAAATATTTAATAATATCTGCAGGAACGCACACTGCTACCACCCATTCCACCCAAGCACGACTAGAACGCTCGCGGCGGGAACATCGTGTTGTTCATTCATACCTGTGCCCACCCTGTGCCTACTGTTCTCACTTGGAAGTGCGCTATCTGTAATTCTACCTCTATTCGTTTCTACACAAATACGCAAGAAAGAAAAAGAAAAAAAAAATATTTGGCGCAAGACCGCAGTTAAAACTTATTAATTATATTTTATATACACTAATTTGCCTAATTATAATTAAACCACAAATCACAAACAAACAGTACAATAAAAACAAAAGTAAAGACCAACGGTACCCTGCGGCTACGCCAAACAGGCCGCAGTTCAGCATGAAAGCCAGACAACTAGTGCCTGGCGGCTGGCGCTGGTTCTCAACTGGGCTTTGGGATATTGACGAGTTGTCAACCGACAACAAGCATATTATTTAAATATATGCCTATATAAATATATATCTACATAAATGCAGAATAATAATTAAACTACAAACGTGTGAAAAAGAAATAAAATAAAATACGTACACAGATGTTGGTAAACATGATTGACATAGAAAAGATGAAACGAATGAGGGCTTCGGGTGTCATTTATAAAAAATAATCAGTTACCTCCGCTACCCACAATTCGTAGTAGGCAGCCGATCGCTACGGAGTTTTTATTATTAACAAATATAATGTAATATAAACTTAATCAGTAGGCTCAATTTTACTAATAATGGGCTTGTGGTAACTGAAGTAGGAAACATTTATGTTTGGGATTATATTTTATTTAAATTTATTATTTTATTTTATTAACACAAACCTTGTATACACTCAACAAAAATAATCGTCGCGACACCACACTGTTTAATGCGAAATAGTAAGACGAATCGACTGAAATAACTGACTTGCTTTCTATGAGGGAGAGACAGACAGATAAACACGCGCACGTCTCACGGCTTACAACTTTTGGTCTTAATTTTTTCCGTCTTTAGCCCCCTTTCGCAACGCGCGATAAGGAACTTCATTCCAATATGCACAATTTACGAAATCACGGCATCCAATAATGAAACCATCCGTATGAATTCTGTTACAGTGTTGCACGGATTGACACATGGACGTTACAATACAAGCATGCTTTTGTGCAATAAGCATGCTTATTACGAACATGTGTATCCGTACCATAAATCTTTGGTATTGTATCTGCTGTGAGTCTATGGCAAACTCAGCGAACGGCGAATCAGCCAGCCAGCCAGCGAGCGAATGGCGATTGGTGAAGTGAACGCAAGTGAACGGCCGCAACGAGCGACTGAGCGAGTGTAGTAGAAAAGGAAATGGCAAAATGGTGTGATCCATTGATCTTGAAACTGGTCTGAAACTGGTTAGTGCTCTGATTTAATATTGATAATTTAAAACTAATTTGTCATAGTTTTCCTATTTATTACCAAATAAAACTGCTTATTTTCGCAATTTCGAGGGAGCGATTACCGTTATCGCATTGTGTAGGTAGCGACGTTCGACACAGACAGGCGACGGCGCCTTTCGGCTTTCGCTTTGTTCACTCATCTCCACGTGCCTTCCGCCATTTAGAGTCCTTGTATCGACAGATTGGGTTCAATCTTGGTTATTATCAGCTCTATAATATCATTATTTTGTATATTTCTATAAGAATCTATATTTTATGTAGGTAATATCGATGTAGAATTGATAAAGTAGGTAGCGCCTCGACCCGGCGCGGCGGCGTGGTCGTGTGTGGCGGCAATAGTAGATTGACCACCCTTTCGTGTAAGCAACTCAGAAGTAACTAGCTCACAATAAACAAGATGTAGTGGGTTATGGCGCATGCTGGTTACAGGGCGACGGCGATCACTGGGTGGCTGGCTGACAATACGCTATACAAAAGTGCGCTGATATTGCAGGTGGCAGCGCGAGGCGGGGCGATGGCTGCGGGCGCTGAGTTCGTCGAAGGCTGGTTGGTCGCACAGGTGTTGGGTGAAGGCGCTTATGGCGAGTATGTAAATTTTCATAATATGTAATAATAATTCATGTCGCTGTCTTTTTCCGATGATGAGAATTTTGTAACTCTAGTCTATGAACTCGCTGGTGAGACAAAACAAAAAATCTATTAGCAACAGCTTTTATATTTTTCAATCTAGGTATGTGTATTATAAATATTCAAATTTAGGGATTTGGAACAAGTAGGTATCAAATCGATAACTGTTATTGTTTTATAGTAACATTTTTGTACCAACATATCAAGTTTGATAAAGTTCCACTAGATCCCTGTGTTCTACATTAGGGTAACTATTATCATTAAAAAGACTATTATGCGAACAATATTTACTTGTAACTCATTTGACAGTGTCTGCTTTCTCAGACTCAGTCCAGCAATAAGCAGAAAGAGACATTGAAACAAAACCATAACATAGTTAAACAACAAAACCAAGCCTTGTCTTGAGAGCTTGGTCTTACAACTTAAATTCATTACATGTTTTAGTTTCATAGGTTTTACACAGGAAACCAGTTTTTTTTTTTCTGAAATAAAATCGGCTTATTATGTTACATGTACCTCATGAGTAATGCAAATAAACAAAGAATATATCAGTCTGTAGTTTCAGACATAAAGGAATAAAAAAAAAAAAGTTAACCTCAATTCACAATTAATATAAAAATGTGTAGATTACATGAAACTAAATCCACCATGAATAACCATCATCATCATCTGCCTTGCCTTTTCCTAAGCTATGTTGGGGTTGGCTTCCAGTCTTACCGTATTTAGCTGAATGCTGTATTTTACTTGGAGCTCAACCCATTGCTAGGTAATACAGTATTTCCACAGTAAGACCGGTTGTCAGAATTGAAATAACTTCACAATGTCACTGTATACTAACGGCTTAACATGCTTTCCGTGCATCATCCATCCAAGGAAGGACCTAACGCGGCGAGCGCAGCTTATCCTTTATTATCGGTCAAACTGTATGGTTATCATTAGCCATGAGCCCCTCCCTACTCCCTATAAACGTGAATAACCATGAGCATGTTTGTTTATCTACTTTGTACCTCTTTTTAAGCAAAGAAGTGAACCACTAACTGCACTTAATCTAAAAAAGAAGTAAAAAAGATATGGTTTGCAGACTAAGCTTAACAGCTTATGGATTAGAATAATAGAGAAAAGTAAGACTGGAAATTAAAAAAACATCACTGACTGATAATTTAAAGCTGCTGCACAATACACATGAGTGACAGGTTACATTGTATACATTGAAAACAGATACATAAATGTTTTTTTCACATTAAAAACAACAATTCTAAACATCAATTTTTCAAATTGATGTTTAGAATTGTTGAAGAAAAAAATATATCCAGATAAAACAGTGGCTTCTATGTAGAATACTTAATATATTTACTGAAATTGTTAATTTTTATGGTGCACCAACTACACTATAAAATCTGACTGAAGCTGAGAACAAAGTGCAGCTATCGCGGATTTATAATATTACATCATAACTACATACTGTACTATTTTTTTTTTCATATTGTGTACCTACTACCATGATGATTGAATAACCTATATTCCATTAAAATTTGTAAACCACAGGTCTTTGAAAATGAAAAAAAAAACAATGTAAGTTCATGTCGTAATATATGAGTTAATTTAAATTTAATTCTCATTCATAAAAAAAAATTCTGCATGTTTTAGTTTCATATGGAATGCAAGGATCATTATTTTCTAATTATAAAATTAAAGTAGTCTAAAAGTATTAATTCCTCAGGACCAGGCTATCATCAGAACAGATTTTTTCAATCCAACATGTAGTTTCAGAGATAGAGAGCAGAGTTTAAAACAAACAAACCTTCCGTTTTTTTTTCTTTTTAGTTATTATATAAATAAGAAAGAGGTTCTATGGGCACATAGTGGCATGGAAACAAATAAAAAGTCAAGAGTTTTTAAAGCCTCGTTCGGACAAAGTTTTTAGGCAAATGCGGAACTAGATCGACACTGCAATTTGGAGGAAAAAAAACAACTCGTGAGTGAGGCACGGCGGCTCGGCGCATCCTTGAAAGTTTATCCACCTCGCGCGGTCAGTGCCGTCGCCGCGCCGCCTCCGCCGCTCGTTCTATGACAACCTTGTATTTTCGGCGCAAGCCTTCGTCATAAAACTCTAACTAAATAGTGAACCTAATAATTTTAAATTTAACCATTGCCGATAAAGCGAAAAATATTGATGAATAAAACCGAGCTACAGTATCCCTGCTTTAGCAGTACAGTATTGATGTGTCGCGCAGAGTGCGGCTGCTGGTGCACGCGCGCAGCGGCGCCGCCGTGGCGCTGAAGGTGGTGCGGGGGTCGGAGGGCGGCGGGGCCGGCACGGCGGCGGCGGCGCGCGAGGCGGCGCTGCACCGCGCGCTGCGCCACCGCCACGTGCTGCGCTGCCTGGGCGAGCGCACGCACCAGGGCCTGCACTACATGTTCCTGGAGTACGCGCCGGGCGGCGAGCTGTTCGACCGCATCGAGCCCGACGTGGGCATGCGCGAGGCCGAGGCGCGGCGCTACTGGCGCCAGCTGCTGAGCGGCCTGCACTACCTGCACGGCCGCGGCGTGGCGCACCGCGACATCAAGCCCGAGAACCTGCTGCTCGACGAACACGACCAACTTAAGATCTCTGACTTTGGCATGGCAACGCTCTTCAGGTGAGGCTTGCATTTATTTGAGTTAATTCTAACGGCTGCGTCACATGATAATTTACCTACTGACCCGGACCTACGTACTTTTAAATACCAATGATGATTTCGTTCTGATACACACAGCAAATTGAGATAGGTTTGCAGGCCACAGTAATAAAGAAACACTAACATTGAATCGAGTTTTTACAATACTAGCTACGCTTCGCGGTTTTCAGATAACTTATTTTTTTTTCGGAAAACACTATAAATAAAATAACTTGTCCTGATAGACTCATGAACGACAACACAGGGGTAAGAAATTTGAAATATTTATAGTTGATGCATTTTATTACGTAAGAGCATTCATTAAGGATTTTTGTAATTCCATCCCTAAGGGGGTGAAAAAGAGGATGAACAGCTGTATAGAAATCAGACATTTTTAAAGTTTCTGGTTAGATAAAAATAATCGCAAATTTTACCGATTTTGGAAATGCTTCCCCTAAAAGGGGGAGATAGGGGTTGAAAGTTTATATAAAGTTCGTCGTTTTTATATATAGACACGTGAAGTATGGCAGTTTCGAACAGTACATATGGTATTCACCAATGGATAGAGATTATAGAAAGTTTTTAATAAATAAAATAAATAATAATTTATTCATAAACACATGGGTACATCATTATAAACAATATTACCTAACATAATTTTTGTGTATAATTAATTAATATTTGGTGTTATTTTTATGCTAACCGTGCACAGCAAGGCGGGTTGCTAGTAAGTATATAGCTATAGCTAATCTCCAGCCGTTTGAGTGTGAAAAATTAAACAAATGTACTTACACCCACAGACGCCTGAAATGTTAGTATGAACACGCTTACCTACGCCTCTCATGGTAGTCTTACTACTCATTTCTACACACACATTTGCATACTATTCTAAAACAGGACTTTTAAAACATGTGGCTTGTTACTTCTATTTAACAGTACCTACAAATTTAATGAGTAATTAATGTCTAACATTTTAGAAGTTAATTAATTAATATTTTTAAGTATTAAAAAGATAATTCTAACTAAAGTTTCTGAGACATGGTAGTTCTGATTTTAATGATAAGTTATACCTTACACAATTACCTATGGTGTCGCCAAATGTTTTTCTGCATAATGAAGTTGCACTGTTACGCAAAATAATATTATGGCATAAAAAGTTCTGCTAAAAAAGGTGTACCCGGTATGAACACCTGTGCCTATACCATGAGCTTATTAAGCAAGGTTGTTGCCGCTGTGGAAGCGAGACGCTGCTACGTGCATTGTATAGCGCTGTCTCGCTTCCACAGCGGCAAAACAACCTTGCTTAATAAGCTCATGGTATAGGCACAAGTTGTGTGTACTAGTCATTATTAGTGCATTGAAACCCGGTCAAAGCTGGAGCATTGCTGGGCATGTGCTATCCAACACAAGATTATTAAAGTTGTAATCTGTCATTCCTGTGATTAGCGCTTTCAATCAACAAACACTCTTTATTTTTTTATACATATATTTTTAATACCGGCCTGTAAATGTCCCACTGCTAGGCACAGGCCTCTTCTCATGTAGAGAAGGAACGAATATAGATCACCACGTTGGCACACTCTCTGTGGGTTGATTTCAGATTCAAATTTTTGGAATCCAGGTTTCTTCATGATGTTAATCTTCACCGATTGTCAAAGACGTTTTAGAATAATTTATTAAGAAAGTACCTGTAACTTTGAATAAAAATTAAACTTAAAAACTACAACCCGACTACGTATAAAAAGTGTCTCAAAAGGACGACCACGGCTCTGGCTTGACCATTTTTGTACCTATGCATTTCTGGACTTCTATTGGACTTGTTTCGTCCTTTTGAGAAACTTTTTATACGTAGTCGGGTTGTAGTTTGTAACTTAATTTTAATTCATCACGTTTCCGTTTCCCGATGGTGCACATAATACACTAGCCGTGCAATACCTACATCAATTTACGAACGTCTGGACCGCGCGAACTGTACGACCGTCGACCGCAATTTAAACATACATACATCAGTATGACATACGTATATTTTTTTAATGTACTCGCCGACCTTTCTTTTAATACCAAATTCGTGGTGATTATCGCAGTAAATTTTTTTCGAGGTTAGAATCTTAGGTATACTCCGACAATTTATTTTTTGATAAAATTTATGTAGGTACCCGGGCTGTTATTACGAATCGATTGACACCTCTAATCACTAAAATTGGTCTCCCAGGAGTTAAGGCGCTACGGCGGAACACACAAACATACATACCTACATACATAAACTGTTTAAAACATAACCCTTCCTTTTGGCTTCGCCGTAGTAGAACCGGCAACCTTGTGCAGCCTTTTAGTACTGACAACATCTTTAATTATTTTCATAGTATGAAACTAAAATCGCTGATTCAAGACAAGGGCTTTGTGTAAAATAATAGACATTTATTACTGGTCCCCCGTGCGTAGAGCTCGTGCCACGAAAGATGTGACTTGAAGCGCGTCAGTGGTTAGGACTCCCGCGCCTTTCTCGCCACCCGATGACGCCCGGTCCCTTGCCCATCTCTAACCTTATTCCGCAAAAGAGAACTAAAAATCTACAACTGCGCTAGTCTAGTCAAACCACGTGGTATGTCAAGTCTCATCTTTCGTGGCACTGTCTATACCCAGGCGTGTTTCCATAATAAGTGAAATAAAACTACTTTTTAACGAATTCTATCGCTTTAAGGGTTCCGTACCTCACAAGGACAGTCCGTAACTTTTACTTATGTACCTACGGATTTGTACGGAACCCTCGGTGCGCTAGTCCGACTCGCCCTTGGCCGGATTTTTTTTAATATTTATTTTAGTTCACTACGTTTCGGCGCCCGTGACCACGACACCTGCAAAGGCGTCGAAACGTCGGGAAAATTAAAATAAACCGCGATAGAATCCGTTTAAAAGTGTTTTATTTCAATGTCCAAAATTCGCGTAAACCTCAGTAAACAACAAGATTATATTTATTTATAACTATCTGTAGCCCGCGACTCCGCCCGCGTTTTGTCGGTTATCGCGGCTAAAACACTCTCGTATATCCAATTTCATTTAAATCAGTTCAGTAGTTTAGGCGTTACTTCGTAACACACAGACAGTCGGTTACTTTCGCATTTGCTAAAAATGGTTATTCCTATATTTTATAGTATAGCTGGGCGCTTGAAATTCCACAACAGGTATTCCAGTTCTTCAATTTTTATATGTCAACAGAGAGTGCTCATCAGGCTGAACAAGTCTTGCTAAGACGTCATTCCTATTTATGTTAGTGTAGCTGGGCTCTTGGAGTTCAGCATCAGGTGTTCCAAATCTTCAAGTTGATTCTCTTAGCAGAAAATGCTCATCACGTCGAACAATTTTTGCTATGGTATCATTTTTGTATCTCTTATAGTTTAGCTGGTTTGTTGCGGTTCTGCATCCGGTGTTCAAGTTTCCAAAATAAATTATAGCCTATATGTTGCCCAGACTTAATACCAATACAACAAAAAAGAAAAACATTCATATCCGTCCAGTAGTTCCGAAGATTAGCGTGTACAGACACAGTTTTTTTTACTGTTTTATTATATG
This sequence comes from Plusia festucae, assembly GCA_950381575.1. Classification (NCBI taxonomy): domain Eukaryota; kingdom Metazoa; phylum Arthropoda; class Insecta; order Lepidoptera; family Noctuidae; genus Plusia; species Plusia festucae. The sequence continues at coordinate 16,445,307 of OX494433.1, read as the reverse complement.
ATAATAAATAATAATAATAACTTGGGATGGCACACACACGGCAAACTATCCCAAACAAGGCAGAGTCTTTTCTATGGCAACCAGACGACTGATAAACATATATATTTCTAAATATATACTTTAAATTACACCCAGACACAGAACAAATGATCGTGCTCATCACACAACGTCTTTCCTGGGTGGGATTCGAATCCACGACCTCCGGCTTAGCAGTCTTTGCTTGTGAATTTTATAAGTTCGTCTTTCCATCTGGAAAGATGAAACAACACTAGGTAAAACAGCCCAAGATAAGAAAAAATGGAGTGAGATAGGGAGGTTTATATTCTTCGAGAGGTCCTTAGTTAAAATTATAAACATATATATATTAATCATAAGAATAATTAAAATATTTATTTTACAAAAAAAAACTAATTAAATGAATGTATAAACTAAGGAATTAAAGAGTCTGCAATAAAAAAAAAGGTATTACCTATTTTTTGAGAATTTAATGCTTTGCAATGTGTATTGCAATGGAAAATTAAAGAAATTACACCTGAACAAAGTCAGAGGTAAAATTTTGTATAAATTAAACTGAGTAGCCATCTTTTTGATGTCCCTGTACCTAGCGATTGACCATGCCCAGCGTTTTAACGAATACATTAAATAATTAGATCCATATTTGTTCTATCGATATATCTATAATACGGAATTTGTTCCGTTTTAGTTTTTATAAAAAATTACTTCTTCTGTAAGAGTTAGCCGGCGATGTACTTTTAAATTACGCACTTTAAATAAACAAAATGTAGATAGGCAATTAGTTCTACATTAACTCTAATTACTCATCTACTTTTTACTTATAAAATTCATTTGTTTAAGTGAAAAAATACAATACAAAGATGTAAACCTAGCGATGTATTGTAAAATAAATTATTATTATGATAATGTTAATGATCAAAATTGTCTCTCCGTTTTTAATTTTAATTATATCATCCCATTTTATGTGTTTTTAAATTGCCTGATAATTTCTAAAAAAAATCAAATCTACTATTTTATTATGAATTTTGAAATACCTGCGTAGATTTGATTTTTTTGTAGTAAACTATTAGTTTCATTTACTTCTAGAAATTATCAGGCAATTTAAAAACACACAAAATGGGATGATATAATTAATTAAAAACGGAGAGACAATTTTGATCATTAACATTATCATAATAATAATTTATTTTACAATACATCGCTAGGTTTACATCTTGGTATTGTATTTCTTCACTTAAACTAATGAATTTTATAAGTAAAAAGTAGATGAGTAATTAGAGTTAATGTAGAACTAATTGCCTATCTACATTTTGTTTATTTAAAGTGCGTAATTTAAAAGTACATCGCCGGCTAACTCTTACAGAAGAAGTAATTTTTTATAAAAACTAAAACGGAACAAATTCCGTATTATAGATATATCGATAGAACAAATATGGATCTAATTATTTAATGTATTCGTTAAAACGCTGGGCATGGTCAATCGCTAGGTACAGGGACATATCTTTTTGTATTTGTTTTTTAAATACATAGTTACCACTGACACTCAAAATTATAATATTATAATTAAATAGCTTTATTATCTATAAAAGAAGCTGATTTTATAAAGTCACTTTTTCTTGTGTACTTAGTTATATGTCAAATTATTATAAATATGGTTTCCCATAGTAGAATCAATAATTAACATTTGTTAATTTACTGTATATTATTTACATTTGTTAATGTTAAGAAACTGCAAGTAAACTGCGGTCACCAACCGGCTTTCCTCTCGACCCGGGCAAACACCTTAATCGAGGTCAAAATCAAAATGGTTTTATTTATTATAACCTTAAGAATGTGCTCAAGATACCTTGAAACTAATCTAATGACTAGAGGCACGGTTCCAGTGTCCTTCCTTCCATTGCTAATATGATGAAGCACCACAACACCCTCAAATTGAGGGCTGGGTGGTGTATTGTAGCAACATGGAGGAGGCGTATGTCTAGCAGTGGACTACGTTAGGCTGAGTTTGTTGCCATCATATCAATGTTTTATATTAAATACGCGTTGTACGTAGTGACACCAAGGCTACTCGATCGGCTACGAGCGGCGGATGAGAACTTATAAGCGATCAGTTGGCTCATATATTTTAAAACGTTTACGCGCATTTATCGATTTATATAAACATATAATCAAAGATTCGCAAGTATAATAACATGGTTTCCTATCATGAGGAAATCAAGAAAAAGTTGTAATATTATTGTATAATTGTGCTTATAAAAAATATCGCTTGTTGTTATTCGCGCAAATATTTAACTTGTAACAGATACAATAAATTCTTTAAAAAAATTTGCTCTCGATGTGTTTTTGGTGTTATGATTAATTGGGTTCAAAGAAGCTTCAGGTCTGTGACCGTTTATAGCTGGAGCATGGTCTGCGATGAACCGCATGGCCACTATTGATGCACCAGCGACCGCTGTGCTTTTGCGTTCCTGTCGTCACAACAGTGTTGGAGACAGGTTTCCTACAGAAAAGGCATAACAGAGCTTTTTTACCAACCTCCGCAGCTCTTTCGCCGCGTAGTAACTTTGTGCATGCGTATTGGAACCCGATACGGATATGAAGGTGCAGTGTGCGTGAGGTCCGGCGTGTTGCAGGCACGGCTCGCGCGAGCGGCTGCTGTCGCGCGTGTGCGGCACCGTGCCGTACGCCGCGCCCGAGGTGCTGGCGGCGGGCGAGCGGCCGTACCGCGCCGCGCCCGCCGACGTGTGGGCCGCCGCGCTCGTGCTGCTCGCCATGCTGGCCGGCGGTGAGTGCCCGCCCACCACAGTCGCGGCTCGTCTCTTTGGTATCCTAGCTGTAGGCGTGCTCGCAGACCCTAAAGTTATGGTACCGAAGTTACGAGTCGCGGCGCCGGCAGCGGGTGGCGCCGCCTGACGTGGAGTCTGTCCCAAGAGCTGCCGTGGGAGCGGGCGAGCGCGGCGGACGCGCGGTACGCGGCGTGGCGGGCGGGGGCGCGCGCGGGCCCGTGGGCGCGGCTGGGCGCGGGCGCGCGCGGGCTGCTGCTGCGCGCGCTGCGGGCGGAGGGCGCGCGGCGGCCGGGCGCGGGCGCGCTGCTGGGCGCGGCGTGGCTGCGCGGTGAGTGCGGCGTACCGTGTCAGGTACTAGGTGACTCTGAGTGGCCGCTCTCGGAGCCGCCTCGTGCCTCAGCACGGCGCGCCGCCGGAGCGACGCGCGGCGGGAGGCTCGCCGCGGCTCTTTGGCGATTTAGCTCCGTGACGTGTGCAATGCTCATAAAGCTAGATTACCAAAGCACCGCGTCGACGCACTGTTCTACGCTCCGGCTTCGTGACAAACCTTCGTCTTCAACTTGACGTGACACACCTTTATTTTGATTTTAATGTTAATTGTATAATGACCACTTATTAAAATCATAGATTCATTATTTACGTATGTTATGTACTTTTACTTTATTTTTTACGTTTTTAAAACTGTGACTAAAAAATATTATTTACATATAAAACAAACAACATTTACATGTTCAGAACGAACATGTTTTAATATAATGGTGCCTTTTAGATCTTTATTAATTGATATATTGAAACGTGAAATTCACACGTGAAAACTTAAATCGTAAACTTCTATCGATACTCGATCTTTTTCAAGCTAGTTACTGTGTTCTGTATGTTGTTCTCACAGAACTTTCACCTGAACTTGTATCTCGCTCCAACGACTCATAAAAATTCGGTTACCGATATAGGGTCCACATACTATAAGACAAAACCGTTTAGGAGCTTAAAGTCACAAGCGCATAATGGAAAATTGTAGAAAGTCAAAATGCTCAGAATGGCAAAAGTGCACTATGACAAACATTCTTCTTTAACGCGTTAACTGTGTTCAGACTCGCACTCGCAGGAACAATATAAATAGTAGGTACTTTACTAAATAGGTCATCGTTATTATATATCAATGTTATCATTTACTATTTTAAACTCTTAATATAATGTATTTTTTGTACAGGTAAGCATTTTTTTAAGTACTCCGTCATCATTTCACGGGCCCTATACTTGTAATTTTTTTAAGATTGATTGTGGTGTGCCGTCAAGACGTGTGTAGACAAAGCAATACACAAATAAACAATGATTATCCAATAACGGCTTAGATAGTTTTTAATGCATGTACACTGACAAGAAATTAGAATATTGGTATTATTCATTTGTATAAAATTGTAAAATTACAATCTGTTAAACACGTACTAAATTAATTTTCATCCATCGGTATCTTTTTCACTCGTACATATTTAGAAAACGACAGACGACGATTAGAACTGTTAAATTAAGTTCAGACTAAAATTCTCATACAAATTTGCTAAAACCGTTTGCTCTAAAATCACTGTGACATTTCTAAGTTACTTTTAATCTGTTGCCGTCCTTTTCTCACGCTTTATATTAGTAAAAGATAGCAATGGTTTAAATTTATTTTAGTTTGCAGTTCAGCACCATTATCTACCAAAATAATTACTTAAACGATATATTTTTTTTCATTATCTACCAAATTAATTAACGAACAACGAACTTTTTTTTTTGAGATTCTGTTAAGTTCACGGTGACCTATGTTAGCTTATCTATAGCCGTCCTTCTCACGAGCCGTATAAATAAAGATCGGAATGCTTTTTAATTTTGGACTAAACAGTTAACACATGCGTCAACGTTAAAATGAAAACAAAAAACCGATTAGTCTACTAACCAAGTGCTCAGTTCTTAAACCAACTTTATTTAGAGAGGTAGCTGTCACGGTTGTATTTTTTGAATATTCACGGAAAGTTGCAAAGATATGTTTTGTTTAAATTAAATTAAAAGCTAATAAATATGATTATGTTGAAGAAAAAAATGGTGGATCGCTAATTTACTTAACGACTTCAACCCACACTGAGGGTACAGCGTGGGGATATGTCGGACTTGCATCAACTTTAAACACCTTGGTCCCGTCCTTGCCCTTGCCGGAGCCGCAGGATCACTGACGGTAGCTAATGTATAGGGTTTAAAATCGAATGTGATAGATAGTTCTTATGTTATTGGGTCAGTGTTATTTATTACTCTTGGGGCGCATAGTTTACTTCGGCATTAGATAATGGTTCAAAATGTGAGAAGTTACAATAAAGAAAAAGTTGCATAATAATTATAAATTGACTAAGTATATCAACTCGACGAGCATGTTAGTAGAAATATAGTTTTTGTTAACTTTTTTGCCTTTTAATCGAAGTCTTCTTATAAGTGTGATTATCCTTAGAAAGTAGACGAATTTCCCAACTGTTCCCGTCGACAGAGGGCGAGACGCGCGCGTGGCGCTCGCAGCCGGCGGGCGGTGAGGGCGGCGGGGGCGCGGCGGGCGACGCCGGCGGCGGCTCGGGCGCGCCGGAGCTGTCGGCGGCCGACATGGACGCGCTCATCTGCTACTCGCAGCCGGCCGGCGCCGAGCGCGTGGCGGGCGCGCTGGGCCGGCGCCGCACGCGCGTGTGGCTGCGCGGCGGCGAGGCGGCGGCGCTGGGCGCGCTGGGCGCGGCGCTGGCGCGGCGCGGCTACGGCTGGCGGCGGCTGGGCGCGGCGCTGCTGCGCGTGGAGTGCGGCGGCGGGCTGGCGCTGCTGGCCTGGGCCGTGCGCGGCGAGCCCGCGGCCGAGGAGCGCACGCTGCTGGAGTTCCGGCGCTCGCGCGGCTGCGGCCTGCAGTTCATGCGCCGCTACGCCGAGCTGCGCGACGACCTGCGTCCGCTGCTGGCCGACCCGCCGCCGCCCGACACTTCCCCCCCGCCTGGAACGTCTCGGCCTGTGCCATAAACTATCTACTGTTTTCACGATATCGTCATCCATTGACTTTCTTGTGATATCGACGTGACCTAACGTAAACAATGTCAGTAACTGAATACACAAGGTTAAAAATAGATAATCGGACTACTTAGCTCCGAATTTACGCTTTAAATTATTCATAAAGTCTGATCAATTAGATATAAAAGTGAGAGTCATTATTGTTTTTATACGAGTGTTTTAACTAGCTTAAGTATCAATAAAAAATATTTTCTGTATCTCGTCCTATTTTTACCAAAATAAATTGTTTGAAACTACCCAATTATTGGCAGTCATATTGAGGGGTGTGTCCTATCCTTTGATTTTATACCTGTCTAGATGGAAAAATGTGGCCACCTATGAAGTCGCTTTGTTTACATGATAAGACAAAAGTAAAATGGCCTATAGTGCCACAAACTTATCAGACTCGGCTATAATTCGTAGTCTTCTGTTAGCGATGTCTTCGTACATTGCATGGGCTATATAATCAAAGTGCGTCGAGGTCGGCGGATATACCTGAACAACTTTCAGCTACCCTTATCGACACACTTCCGATTTCCACAACGCTGCCAACGAGGGACTTGTTGACCAGAAATCTAACACCTCATTGGGAGAACTAATCGCCTTCGCGGAAGTACGGCAAGTTTCCTGACTCCATGATTATCCTGTGGAGGGGGAGGCCCCTTCTACGGACTTAATAATAATATAACCCCAGTATATACTACCAGTTAATGTTACTTAGCTCTACTTCTAGTTAGGCAAGATGTTGGCCAGCCTCATTGTTCCTCTATCGTCCGTTGCATAAAGGCCTCTGTTTTGGTAGGCTGCCGTAACCCGCGGATTCTTAGCAGCCCCCGACCTACCGTGGCGGGGAATAGCGGGACTACAGGGAACGTACTAACGTACACACTGGGCAAGCGTGTTGGCAACTACAGTGGTCTTAAGGAGAACGCTGCTGCCCACTCTCCTTGATCTATATCCCTTAATCGCCTCCTACGACACCCAAGTGTAGAGAGGAGGTTATTCTAAGCCGCAACTCCACGGCGACGATTATACCCTCCTCGAAAAATGATTACAAAAATGCGGAAAAATCTCGAGCGACTTTCTCTGCAATCGCTACAACTTTGAAACATACTTCACAACAACACTATGTATTAATTTAAAGTAAAATTTTCGAGTATCTTCTGCAAAACGGTTTATAACCTCAGAACCGCCCATATAGTCGCTAGTTTTTTTATGTACACTGAGCTACCAAAATCAATTTAACCTGTCTTCAATCATTTTGATCTCAGCCACTTTTTCACGCGTCTGAGTGTACTTTCAATACAGGCCAAATCATCCAGCTGGTTCGTTAGACGAATATTTTGTCGATCGTTGTACGTGCCCTATTTAACGACCTCCGTGGGTTCGATCCCCGGTCGGGTCAATATAGAAAAACACTTTTCTACATTGCCTCTGGTCTGGGTGTTTGTGGTACCTTCGTTGTATCTGGATTCCATAACATAACACAAGTGCTTTAGTTACTTGGATTCGGAGCAATGTATGTGATGTTGTCCACATAAAAAAAAAAAATCAAATCAAATCAAAAATTATCATTCTCATTAGAGGTGAGATTCGGTAAAGAACATTCACCAGCGTTTGCTTTTTCATTGTTACTCCCTGCTCAAATAATAAAAATTGCAGCTCCAAAATTAAGAAAATTTACGAACGAAGTAGGTATCCAAATTTTACGATTTAAAAGAGACACGCTGCCGCGTGTCTAGCCAAGTTCAATTAACAGAACTGGCGAGCAGCACCGTGTGTAATAACGGAATAAATCAAAAAGCAGTTTTTTTTTATCCGCAAGTGAAATCAGTCCTAGAAGTTTTTTGCTCGCAATGCCTTATTCCACGGCTACAATAAATGAGTGTCCGACCGATGCTTGGTTTCGTTTTTGGGCGGCAAACCTGCCGAAACCACAGATAACTTAATAGTTACTACGTAACAGATGCTTCACTCAATAGAAAATTTCCAATACCTACTGCTATAAGAGCCTACTCCGTCGCGTTAGCAACTGCTGCATGCTAAAATGTGCCTAAATGCCCAAGCGTACAGTTGTGATTGCTTTGCACCGCGCGATCCCACAGCAATCGCAGGGCTGCCGTACATAACTTTTTGTCATGTTTTTGAGAACGTGAATATGTTCTGACTTATATATATGTGGCAGCTTAAAATTGTATCGTTTCTAAAATATTTTTTTTTATAAATTGGTTCTGACCGTGCATCAGTGTGTACCTAGGTAAAATAAAAAAATCTTTAAAAGTTACATGTGTTTCATTTTTAATATATTTTTGTATAAATTTCTTACCCTTTCTAAATTCTCGGTTATTAAATTTGTGTAGAAAAAATCCTGAATCTTATAAAAAGTTTTATGAGATATTTTTTTGGAAAACAAGGGCAGAGAGAATCAAAATGTATGTCATTTAATTCAATTTCAATTCAATTCTTTATTGCATTCCACAATGTAGGCTTAGGTGGTAAACATTTATTTGGTAGGTAACAATCGTGGACCCTGTCGGGCACAGCAAAAGATATAATAAATAAATGTGGAGAGGACTTATCATTTAAGTATCTTAATATAATCCAACTTATTCTAAAAACATAGACACAACATTAACATTAGAATTAAAATTTAAAAAATACTGTATTTTTCAAGTTTTAAAGATTTATCACTTAAATATTCGTCGACACTATAGTAAGATTTTTTTAGTAATAATTTTTTTAATTTATTTACGAATAAATTGAGTTTTTTTTCTTTTCTTATTGTTTCTGGTAGCACATTATATATTTTTACTGACATTACCAGAGGACTTGTAGAATGTATTTTTAAGCGGGATGATGGTAGGTTGAGTCTTGTTTTGTGTCTGAGTGTGTACCTAGTTTGTATGTCTTCTCGTTTAGTGTAAAAGTTTTGGTGTTTGTGAGCAAATTTGCATATTTCAAGTATGTAAATACAAGGCAGAGTTAAGATATTTTGTTCTATAAAATGGGGTTTGCAGCTATCTGTCTGTTGTATATTTACTAGAATACGGATAAGTTTCTTTTGAACGGTGAATAGTGTTGGGGCATCTGTACTGTATCCCCACATAATGATGCCGTAGCTAAGCCATGCATAAGCATAGGCGTAGTACATAGCCAGAGCAGTCTGTAAATTAGTGGTTTTTTTAACTTCCCGGAAAGCATATAAAAATTTAGATAGTTTTGATTTTATATTTTGTATGTGTAACTTCCAATTTATATTTTTGTCTATCGTTATGCCTAATAGTTTGAATTCATCTACTGTTTCTATTATATGGTTATTGAAGGAAAAGAGTACATTTAGAGGAGTTTTTTGGTGGGGATGGAAAGTTATGAGTTTAGTCTTTTGGAAGTTTATTTCAAGGTTGTGTTCATTCATCCAGGTTATTATTTTCTCGAGAGTTTCATTAAGGGTACTGTTTAAGTTAGTGTTGTCATGACATTGGGTGAGAATGGAGATGTCGTCCGCAAATAAAACGCAAGGTCCGGTTTCTGCAATAAATTTTGGGAGATCATTGATGTAGATGAGAAATAAAAGACATCCAATAACACTACCCTGTGGTATTGATGCGCTTATCGCCTTTAGGTCAGATCGAAACTTTTGAAGTTCATTTATAGTGTTATTGAAGTATTCTATCTCTACTAGCTGTACTCTATTTTCCAGATAAGATTTGAACCATTCGTATGCTTTACCGCGGATCCCTAATCTATATAATTTATTTAATAAAATATCATATTGCACTTTATCATAAGCTTTGGTCATGTCAAGCATTAACCCTACTGCGTATTTTTTATTATTTATTATGCTTAGGGCTCCCTGTATAAATTTATAAACTGCTAACGCTGTTGATCGATTTTTTCGAAAGCCGTTTTGGCATTCGTCAAATATTTGATATTTTTCGCAGAAAGTGTACACGCGATTGCACATTGCTTTCTCAAAGATCTTTGAAGCCGTAGGCAGTAAAGCTATTGGGCGGTAATTACTTGGCTCTGTTTTGTCATTTTTCTTGTGTAGAGGCTTCACTAACGCTACTTTCAGCTGGTCTGGGAATACGCCATCTTCAAAAGACTGGTTTAGCAATTTATAAAAGGGTAGTGTAAGCTCATCAGCGCATTTTCTGAGTAGACAGGGTGGAAGTTCGTCTATGCCGTGGCTTTTTTTATTTTTTAGTGTTTTTAGCATACTATTGATTTCGTAAGGGTCTGCTGGAGTGAGGAACATTGTATTTTCGGTTTGTGAAGTCACTGGTATACTTTTCGATTCATCGTTAGTTCGTACTCGACTTCCCTCACCGATTGATGCAAAAAAGCTGTTAAATATATTGGTTACTTTCTTTGGTTCTGAGGTTGTTTTATTATTATTTGTTTGTAGTTTTATGTTAAATTTGTCTTTTTTTATGATTTTATTGGTTCGCTCGTTAATAATATTCCACATTGTTTTGACTTTGTTATTAGATTTTTTTATTTTGTCTATATATTGTTGTTTTTTTGCTGTTGTTATTGATTTTTTTAATATTTTTTCATATTGTTTATAGTGTTGTGATAGTATTGGGTTATTTGTTTTGAGTGTAAATATTTTCAATAATCTCTTATTTTTGCAGGATTTTTTGATACCTTTGGTTAGCCATTTTTTCTTAAAATTTGATTTTAATTTAATTTTACGTAATGGTATGCATTTGTTTAAGATATTTGTTAGGGTATCATTGAATGCTTTGTAGTTATCGTTTATATTTTGGTTTTCTAATATTATTTTGTTCCAATCTATGTCTTGTAGTGCAGACTTAAACTTTAATATATTGATGTCGTTAAAAAATCTCTTTTTTGCGTACCATGTAGGTTGAGATGTGATTGCGTGTGGTATAGTGATTTGTAGTGTTGTTCCGCTATGGTCTGACAAACCTAATTCTTCAATTTTTGTACATATTCTATTTATGTTACAGTTTGTAAATATTAAATCTAAGCATGTACATGTGGTTTGTGTAATTCGTGTGGGCTTTTTTACGTGTTGTGTAAGTTTGAACTCTAGCATAAGATCTAAGAATTGACTAGTTGTCCTGTTGCTTTCTAAAACATTTATGTTAAAATCTCCGCCAATTATAATATCAAATTTGGAATATTTATTTTTGCTTATATAGTTTAGAATCATTTCTAATTGACTTATAAATAAATCTTTCTCTCTTTTATTCCAATATATCACTAGTAATAAAATATTTTCCTTGGGTAATTCAATTGCACATAATTCAATAACGTATTCTATGGACATATCTGTAATATCATTCCTCTCTATAAATTCTATGTGATCTTGAACTAGGATGCATACGCCGCCACCTCCTCGATTTTTTCGGCAGTATGAGGTAGCTATTTTGTAACCGCTAAATTGTATCATGGTTTGTTTTTCGCACGATAACCAGGTTTCTGATAAACATATTGCATTAAATGTTGAGTTTTCTTCAATAAAAGCTTCAAATATGTCTTGTTTGTTATATATACTTTGTATGTTTTGGAATAAAATGTTAAAATGTTGTTCTGTGGCTTCGAAAGGAGTTGTTTTCTGTATTTATGTTAGTTCTGTATTTAAAATTTCATAAAGAGTACTACCCGGCCTGTTTCATATTTTTTTCAAAATAATGAATAAACATAGTCTCAAGTTTTCTTACATAATTATGCAACGTATCTGTTGGCATTTTTAACTTTCCGTAAAAAGACGATGTTTTGTTGAATGCTTTAAAATGGATAAACAATCTATTTGTAGATTCATTTAAATCGGGAATGTTCTGTAATCCAGCAACAAAGCCAGGACAGGTATGCTTCTTGCTACATTTAAAAAGTAAATAACCCGATATATATGTTAAGGCGTTTTCAGTTGGCAAGTCGAAGCGGTACGCGTACGAACAAATGGAACTATTACAATTAAATATGTGCGTGCGCTTCGCTTGCGAAAACCTCACTGAATTTGGTCCGCAAACGGCCCGAGACCGCTCGGCCGAGCGGTAGCTAATTATAGCGCGCAAGTACATGGAGTGACGGAGGCCTGCCGAAACTACGACCGAAACCGAATGTGCATTCGGGAGTTTTCGTGCTGAAATCGGTCATATTCGGCGCGTTGAATAAATGAATCCCTGATCCCATCCTAGCTAATGACGTGATTCGCTTGTGTTTGCAGTTCGTTTTGTTTTGGTGGCGACTTGCCACTTGCGAGTTTTCGAGTGATTTATTTTGAATTTGGTAAGTTTTATCTCATTTTATGTAGTTATAAAATAAGAGTGGGTAGTTAACATCAAAAAATATTCAATTTGACTGATTAAAGTATAATCAAGATTAATATAACCTATAAAAAACGTAAGCAAACATTAGGTAGTAATGACTATAGTGCTTTTTATGGTGATAATATTCAGTAACTACTAGTGTGCGACCGAAATTTCGGTTTCGGTTTCGGCCAGTTTCGGCCAAAAAATCAAGTTTCGGCCCGCTTTTCGGTTTCGGCCAAAAACGGCCGAACCTTTCGGCCGCGCCGAAACTTACAACATCGTCCCTTCGGGTCGCGCTCGGCTAACGATTTGGTTATATGATTAACAATTTGATTATTTTGATTATCTAATTATATTTGAATTAGCCATTCGAGGCTAACTGATTGTGATATTTGTGAGCATATATATATATTTTTTAAATAAAAACGACGCCCGCACTTAGGAATTTAATCCTTGTGTCGCGGGGGATTCACAAACATTCAAATCACATGCACAAAGAACACCCAGACTTGGAACAAGTATCTGTGGATCACACAAATGCTTGTCCCATGCGGGAATCGAACCCGCAGCACGTCGCGCACAGTGGTAATTAGCGTGGTGACCTTTACCACTCGGCTATCCGTGCAGTCAAAATGTAAGTAACTGAAAATAAATAAACATAATATATGAGCATCATATCTATACTTATAATAAATCTGTAGAAGTGAAAATTCTGTACATTTAAAGTATTAAAAAAAGAAATGGCGGGGGGTGTTACTAGACCGAGACCGAACACAAAAATGTGATTAAAAAAATTTTTGTCTGTCTGTCTGTCTGTCTGTTTGTTCAGGCATCACGCAAAAACTACCGGTTCGATTACGATGAAACTTGGTATAATTGTTCCTTAATATCCTGGGCACCACACTGGGTAGTTTTTATCCCGGAAAAGTATATACCTGATGCAGAACCGCAACAGACCAGCTAAACTATAAGAGATACAAAAATGGTACCATAGCAAAAATTGTTCCACGTGATGAGCATTTTCTGCTGAGAGAATAAATTTGAAGATCTGGAACACCTGATGTGGAACTCCAAGAGCCCAGCTACAGTATAACACATATAGGAATGACGTCTTAGCAAGAGTTGTTCAGCCTGATGAGCACTCTCTGTTGACGTATAAAAATTGAAGATCTGGAACACCTGTTGTGGAACTCCAAGAGCCCGGCTACACCATAACACATATAGGAATGACGTCTTAGCAAGAGTTGTTCAGCCTGATGAGCACTCTCTGTTGACGTATAAAAATTGAAGATCTGGAACACCTGTTGTCGAACTCCAAGAGCCCAGCTACACCATAACACATAGGAATGACGTCTTAGCAAAAGTTGTTCGGTCTGATGGGCATTTCCTGTTCACTTATAAAAATCGAAGATTTTAAACATCTGACCTGGAAATCAAAGCTATCACTAATTATACTGTATAATTATAAAATAGCATAACCTTCACGAGGTGAAGGCGGTAACAGTTTAGGACTGGTTTTCGATGACAATGGTATATCTGTATACAACATGTAACAAAACCCCTGTCAGATCCAATAATGGCGTATTCGTGGTACAGTTCATGAACCGTCTCGCATAGGCGGCTTCTTTGACACAAAGCTACAGGTAGTAAGTACATGAACTTTGAGGAGCGGTCAGTGTTGCTGTTGCCTTGGATCAGTTTTTATTTTGATTTAATTATTTTCAATTAGGAAAAAAAATAATCTCCAATCCATTTAATACCTACGTATATGTGTTCGCAGTACGATACCGAATAATACCGAGTCTAAGGGATCGGACAGGGTTTTTGTTACATGTTGTGTATTAATAAAAAGACAAGGCCTGACTGACTGACTGACTGACTCATCAACGCCCAGCCCAAACCCTTGAACCTGGATAGCTGAAATTTTTGCACAGACGTTTCCTATTTAATGTAGACAAGGAATAAGGAAGGATTTTTCGAAATTCAACCCCTAAGGGTGTTAAATAGGGGATGAAAGTTTATATGGAAATTTCGTATACGGGCTTCTCGATAGAAATAAATAAAGACGTATTTCAGCAATTTTGAAAATCTACCCCCTAAGAGGGTAAAATAGGGGTTGGAAGTTTGTAGGTATATGAATTGTGTAGTTTTCATAGATAGCCACATTAAAGTTCATAGGATTATGAGTTAGAAATAAATAAGACGTATTTCCGAGATTTTAGAAATCTACCCTCTAAGGGGGTGCAATAGGAGTTTGAAGTTTTTTTACGATATTCATCATTTTCAAACAGAGATACATAAGATTTGGTATTTGGGTTTTTGGTAAGAAATAAATGAAAACATATTTTTGCGATTGTAGATATCTACGCCTTAAGATGGTGAAATAGGGGTTGCAAGGTATTATTTTTATGGTATGTACCTTCGTTGCTTCTGATTCCATAACACAATCCTGCTACTTACTTTGAATTCGGAGCAATGTGTGTGACTCTTCTTCGTCTTTTCGTGTACCTAAATGATTCTCAAGTTTTGTCTGACCAAAAATTTGCCACAATTTTAAAAGTTTATCCAAACTCAATGTATGTGATGTTTTCCACATTATCTTATTATTATCTTGACGCCATAATATTTTATGAAAAATATAATTTATGCGCCTTACTTTGAAAATCACAGAATACATCCATCTATCCTTTACTACCTACTTACTACTCTTAACTTTACGCGCGAGCGAAGCCGCGGGCAACAGCTAGTTTTAATAATAAATTTGTTTTATTTTATACCACCATTAAAAAATCGCTAACTTTGTGTTACAAATAATGTATTTTTTTCACTTTACTAGCTGTTGCCCGCGGCTTCGCTCGCGCGTAAAATAAAGAGTAGTATTAAAGGTAGATGGATGTATTCTGTGATTTTCAAAGTAAGGAGTATGAATAAAATTTTTCATAAAATATTATGGCGTTAAAATAATAATTAAAGTAAAGTAAGTATAGCAAATGCATTTGTGTTCTGGAATCGGAGACAACGAAGGTACCATAAACACCCAGACTCAAGACAATGTAGAAAACTGATTTTCTACATAGAACCCATCCGGGGATCGAACCTGGGACTTAAGAGCTGGTGACACCTTAAAAACTCGACCACATAGCTATGTCTTAGATGGTCATTATCTTATCTACTTATCTTTTCATCTGTCTATCTTTGAGAATACCGAACTTCACATACCAACTATTTCAGCCCCTATTTCACCCCCTTAGAGGGTAGATTCCTAAAAGGCTAAAATTACGGAAATACATCTTATTTATTTCTAACTAATAACCCTTGTATGAAATTAAATGTGTCTATCTATATCTTTGAAAATGACACAATTCATGTACCTACAAACTTCCAACCCCTATTTCACTGTCTTAGGGGTATGATTTTTAAAATCGCTGAAATACATCTTTATTTATTTCTATCCTGAAACCCGTATACAAAATTTCATGTGTCAATCATTGAAAATACCGAACTTCCCATACAAACTTTCAACCCCTATTGCACCCCCTTAGAGGGTAGATTTCTAAAATCTCGGAAATACGTCTTATTTATTTCTAACTAATATCCCTTGTATGAAATTAAACGTGTCTATCTTTGAAAACGACACAATTCATATACCTACAAACTTCCAACCCCTATTTCACCCTCTTAAGGGGATGATTTTCAAAATTGCTGAAATACGTCTTCATTTATCTCTAACCCGTCATTATCTTATCTACTAATCTTTTCATCTGTCTATCTTTGAGAATACCGAACTTCACATACCAACTATTTCAGCCCCTATTTCACCCCCTTAGAGGGTAGATTCCTAAAAGGCTAAAATTACGGAAATACATCTTATTTATTTCTAACTAATAACCCTTGTATGAAATTAAATGTGTCTATCTTTGAAAACGACACAATTCATGTACCTACAAACTTCCAACCCCTATTTCACTGTCTTAGGGGTATGATTTTTAAAATCGCTGAAATACATCTTTATTTATTTCTATCCTGAAACCCGTATACAAAATTTCATGTGTCAATCATTGAAAATACCGAACTTCCCATACAAACTTTCAACCTCTATTGCACCCCCTTAGAGGGTAGATTTCTAAAATCTCGGAAATACGTCTTATTTATTTCTAACTAATATCCCTTGTATGAAATTAAACGTGTCTATCTTTGAAAACGACACAATTCATATACCTACAAACTTCCAACCCCTATTTCACCCTCTTAAGGGGATGATTTTCAAAATTGCTGAAATACGTCTTCATTTATCTCTAACCCGTCATTATCTTATCTACTTATCTTTTCATCTGTCTATCTTTGAGAATACCGAACTTCCCATAAAAACTTTCAACCCCTATTTCACCCCCTTAGGGGATAGATTTCCAAAAGAAAAATAGCCTATAGTCCTCAATAAGCGGACTATCTAACAGTGAAAGAATTTTTCAGATCGGATCAGTACTTCCTGAGATTAGCGCGTTCAAACAAACAAAAAAACAAACAAACTCTTCAGCTTTATAATATTAGTAGGTATAGATAATAATGACCAGATCAAAAGCTGGAACATGCGCTATATCCTGTAAGTATATTAATTTATGCCAGCTTAGCAGTTTGCCATCAGATCTCGTCATACACAGGCATTAATCAGTAGTGGATGCGAGATTCAAATACCGTCCGTTCAGTTCAATAAAGACAAAAATATGAATAAAGTAACCTTGATGACCTAGCTGTACCCGCGACGTTGTTCGCGCTGATCAGTCGTAATAGGTATGCATGTGAAAAATATTTTTGACTGACTGAATCACTGAATGCGCTTTAGATGGCTCAAGTCGCCTGATACGGGTATTTGACAATTTGGTTTCTTTTATGTAAGTCGCAGAAATTGCGGGATTTAGATGATGGACTTATCAACTAACTGACTATGAACTTCACCTGTTTAACAGTAAAGTGTGATTGTAAAAACTTTATGCATTTTTGTTTGTCTCGATCAGGCATCAAAAATTACATGAGCAGCAAGCTATCTAAAAAATTAGCCATGTAAAAAATTACAAACTAAAAAAATATAATACAAAACACAAAAAGGGTTAGCTCGATATATTCGTACTTCTGTAAGAAAGTCGGTTCTAGAAATAAAAAACAAAATATGTAATAACATCAGGATTTGAACACGCAGCAAGATATTTCGCATTTCCTATCGTATAACCACAGAGCTGTTTAATACTGCTGTAAGCATCTTAAAAAGTTATTCATACTTCAATAAACTGATCCCTATGGCAACGTTATTTTCGCCATGGTTACTTTTTTGTTTATATGTCAAAGATTACGTGTACAGATGAATGGAGATTATGTAAATTTAGAGTTTGATCCCTATTTAATATGGACGACCATATTGATGAGAGCTCATCCTAAATTGGACTTTGTATCGCCGATATCGCTTTCTATTGATTCAAATGTACATAACTTTTTTGTTTATGAACCGATTTCGATGAAACCAAAACTAAGTAATACCTCAAGTTACGTATAATTTTTGTATATAAACATTGTCTGCATGGGATTCATAGATTTTACGTGATGTGCGCACAAACAAACATATAAACAGACAAACAGACAAAAAATTCAAAAGTGATGGAAATGGGTTCTGTTAGTTATCTTTTCACACGCTGGCAATTTTTTTTTTCAATTTCTTCAATGTACAAAAATGACTTTTCTACAGATTTATTATATGTATAGATAGGGTAGTTAAATTTTCAAACAGAACCTCTGTAACTTTGCTGAAATTTCATTGTGATAAATCTTTGAAAGTAGAAACTTGTAAATTATAGGTTGGCGAGATATTAATTTTAGAAAAAAACGGGCTTACTAACATTTTTTCAACATTTTAAGGACTTTTTTTTTTATAAAAGGTTCGGTTTCGGCTGAAACTACAATGAAACCGAACCTTCGGTTTCGGTTTCGGTTTCGGCAAAATAACATGTTTCGGTCGGTCACTAGTAACTACCTATACCTAATAAGGTATGAGTCTATTCACTCAAATATATAGGTACATATACCTATTGTGAGTATTTTTGAGGCGCAACCAATTTTTTTTATTTCCTAAATAAGGGTTGCTGATGTTTATTAATTAATGAAAATGTCGAAGACTGCTTATCTGTTATTAATTTAAGTTATATTAATAGACTGACTGATTATAATAACGTTTTCTTTATTGTTCCCACAAAATATGATCCTTGGTTTCGGTCGGAGAGCTAAAATTGAAATATAATTCGCAAACTTGGCTAGATTGGTTAATCTTCGTCGCTATCGTTGCGCGCGGTTTTTTAGCAATTGCAGTGTGCATTTTACCGCGTATTTCCCTTTCCGTGTTCAACTGGCGACACCGGTCTCGCGAAATCCACACGCTTTTGTTTTACTACGGAATCCTACGAGTCCGTGTTCAATTCGCGTCAACTGAGCACGCCTTTGTGATCAAGCAACGTTAAAAGAAATTTTACAAAATAGTGTGCAATTGAATTGAACACGGTTTTTTAACCTGTCTATTCGAAACAAATCCGTACTGATTTAGCGCGGTCGTAAAGCATAACGGTTACTACATCGTTAAATTTGACTGAAGATTGTCGCCAAGATTTGGCCAAATTAGCATTGGGAGACGAATATAACCCCTATTTCTTCCAAAATATAACCCTGGATTCAAATGACGTGGAGATGGCTGAAAAAAGTCAAGGCACCTCACAGCAACAGTTTACGTTGCCGATTTTTTTTTTGTTATATTTTGTGCTGACAATAAATTTTTCATTAATTGTATTTTAATAGGTATTTCATTGAAATCATATTTAGTTAATAATACAACCTACTATCTACTATAGAATAATACCGTCGCTGATTCAACACGATTTTGAAGACTCAAACAGTCGAGTCAAGTCAAAAAACTGTTCAGTTCAACTGCACACGATTTTGTTAAACCTTACCCAGCGCCACTTGATCACAAAGGCGTGCTCAGTTGACGCGAATTGAACACGGACTCGTAGGATTCCGTAGTAAAACAAAAGCGTGTGGATTTCGCGAGACCGTCGTCGCCAGTTGAACACGGAAAGGGAAATACGCCATTTTACCAGCGTCTAGTGCGCGGTTTATAAAGTTAGAGCATAAGGCCCTGTTTACACTTTAATTTGTTTAATTGTTATTAGGCGAGTACATACACGTTCTGTGAGATTTCCAGTTCCCCCTGGGCACGCCCTTGGAAGTATAATGGAAAGTGAAAACACATTGTGTGCCCTCAAGCCTTAGATTATAGGTAAGCACAATAAAACCAAGACGCTTTAGGTTATAAAACTATGGAGGGTAGAGACTGTATACATGAAGTGTGCGTTAAAATTCATTAAAACGGTTGCCTAAGACTTCCTCTAAGTATATGCCCTTTGCGATTGCGGGGGTTATACCAATAAATACCCCATGGAAAGATACCTTCAGCCTGTACCTACTTGATTAAAATGTTCTAATAAATAATAACAATGTGGGTGGTGCACATTATTATTATTTAATTAAGACATACCTACATTGCGCATACTTGCCTCCTTAACTGGCCTGTTGGTCTAGTGGTTAGCGACTCTGACTGCTAAGCCGGAGGTCGTGGCTTCGATACCCACCCAGGACATGTCTTTGTGTGATGAGCTCGATCATTTGATCTGTGTCTGGGTGTTATTTATCTATAATATGTGTCTTTATAAATATATAAGTAAGTATATTTATCAATTGTCTGGTTGCCATAGTACAGGCTGCCGTTGGGATCAGATGGCAGTGTGTGAGCTGTCTAAAGATATACCTAATTATTATTATTAGATATTATTATCCAAAGTACCTATGTAAGTGCTTTAGGCCGTATACAGAAAGAAAGCTGGAAACTTATAAGCGCTTGACAGCGCTGGTAAACCGCGCAGGAAAATATATGAACGCGCGCCGATACGCGCTGACCGGCGCCGGCCGCCGACAAGCGCTTATAAGTTTCCAGCTTTTTGCAGCGCGTATCGGCGCGCGTTCATATATTTACCAGCGCTGTCAAGCGCTTATAAGTTTCCAGCTTTCTTTCGGAAATCGGAGCCAACGAATGTACCACTTACGAAGTAACTATTTAGTAATCTGTGGTATCAATAAGACCCGAGACAGTGTTGCAGTGGTTTTTTATAATTGAATCCCGTCTGGGATCGAACCTGGGACCTGAGAGCTAGCCAAACCTTCAAAATCGGTGTGTTCGCCACTCAACTGAAGAGGTCGTCAATAATTGTCATATTGCTGGGCAATGGTATTTAAAAAAAAATTGGAAATGGGAGAGGTAAAACATGGCTTCAACAATGTACCTACAAGCTTTAAAAGTAGTCCTCTTGGACCCTACCTAAATCGAAAATGGTGGAAATCTTTTCAATATCGCATTTATTTCTTTATTTTACACCTACTCCGACGCAATATCCTTAACCAAAATCTATCGGGATGAAAAACAAACTGGAGACTACGAAGCAAGAAAAAATAAAAAGTCCAAATTATTAAAATGATTTATTACAAATACAAATTGCCTTGATCTCGAGACGAAGTCTAGATCAGCTTACTCTTATATTTGATCAAATCGTGATGTGGCCAGCCGTATCTTGAAATGGGCAGCTTCCGTAGATTCTGACGGGTTGTAATTTTTAATGCCACTTGGAGGGAAAGTGGGTACTCATCAATAAAACACCAACGTTCAACCCACGTTTGGGTATAGGTAGAGTACATAGGATTTACGTTTATCAAAGTTCAGGTTTTTGTTAATTTTGATACAGTCTGCAACAAACGTTGTTTAATGTAAACAGTTTTTTAAGTCGCCTAGAACTTGTTTTAAATTCTTAATTTGAAGTTTTGACTATGAAACAGGATACTAGAGTCGTAAAGAGGGTTTTGACGCTATGATACCATACGGGTCAATTCAAAATATTTTAATGTGTTTATGTAGTTGTTTTGTAAATCTGATTCATCAAGGACTGTTGTAAATAAGGTCAAGTGTGGGTTTCTGAAAGTGGTGATTTTTTTTTTTATTTTTTTAAAGTTCGTTTATTTATTTTGAGCATATCATGAAGTAAACGTGCATGATGTACATTATTTTCGTTACTTTTTCGTGATAATTATTATGGCTTGCCACATCATGATGAGTTAACTATTTCTCCACATAATATATTAGCATGTGATTCTGTCTAGATATCCCTGACCCCGAGCGCTCCCGGCAGAGTCCATGCTCTGTAGGGTTGCGCCGTCGAACACAATTATTATTGCATGAGCAGGTACCTACACGCGCGCGCAGTCGTTACGGCGCTGTGTGGGTGTACAGCACGGTGTGTGCACACTTCCACGGTTTAACAACCTACAATATGGTGTAATTTTTTAATGCCACCTGGAGGGAAATTAAAACGAAACATTCCCATTTAATAACAAAAATTGCATTGATACTATTGACAGATTTCTGAAAATATGCTTTGTACCTACATCCGGGAAACGGGTTATAATAAAATGCTAAAATCAACACCTTGTCCTTGTCGTTTCAACGATGGTGACAATCATAAGGATCAAATCTGTCTAACAAACGTGATAAATAAAATGTAAGGAATACCCCAGGTGTAGACAAAGCTCTTTTTACTCAATGGTCGATCGTTATTCTTCTTTTCACTAAAAAGTACGTTATCGCACTCTTATAGGTACGCGAACACAATTTTACTGTAAATTTATCATAAAAATTTAGTATTGTTTAGCTATTTGACCAAAAATTCCATGCAACTAAACAAGTTACAAACTGAGCTTCACAATAGTGTTTTAGTTTCCCATTTTATTTATGAGTACCCATATGATTGACCCCCATCGATTGGTCCTATAAGTACAGAATGTAAATTTTTCGGATTTCAGCCCGTTCGATTCCCGGGTCAGACAAACATCTTTGTTTTGGATTAAGGAATATTTCCTTTGTGCACAATTTGCTTTTTCCCCTGGAGGCCTTTCAAAACTCCCTATGTGTTGTTGAACTGCGACCACCATTAATTTATTCAATGTATGTAAACATCGTAGCGCTGTAGCAAGTCATAGTGCGCATCGCCCCGGGGCCCGGGCACTGGCCACACTGGCCACCACAGCGCCGCGCATACACTTGGCAAGGCGAGCTACAGATCACGAAAGCCCAGTTTTTAGATCCCGAGTTAACTGGTTAAACACACTAATAAGAATGAACTCACATAACGGAAGGTCTGCATGGCACTGTGGCGGATGGACTTAATAAGACATTGCGTGGGGGTAAAATGTTGTTCTTATTAATAATTTTAAATGATATAAACAGTCGTTCACTAAACAAAAACACAATGGCAAGCGTTTCGGGTTCGTCGGCAGTTTCAATGAAGTCGCTTTTCGCAGTCTGCAGGCCGGCAGCGGCGCGGCGCTTGGCGCTGGGAGGCTGTTCGCGGGCCTGCCTCGAGCCACGGACGCCGCTTGGCCAGCCGACCAGAAATTCACCGAAGTGTGGGTAGGAGCCATCAAGCAGCCAAGATGATCTATATACACGAAGTATCAAGGCGCCTGTATTCTTTACAAGTCCAACAAATAGATGTTTTTAAAAACATTTACAACATTATTTCACAGTTACTCGACTATCTACTTAAACGGTTTTTATCAATTCCACAAGGGTCCATTCTAATCCCGTCAGTGGTTCTCGTAAGGTAAATAGCCATATTTTTTAAGTACAGATCATAGCAACGAAAACTGACATGACACTCAATAAATACATGAATGATGAGGATACATAAATATATTACATAATTAAAAGTGCCAATATTAAAATGTTTAGACAGATTGTTAGTAAAATAGTTTGACGTTACATGGCTCAATTTTTATCTGAGTAAAGAGGCAATCCGACGTTATGCTGCGGTCTAAATATATATTGCAGTTTCTAACAATTGTGAAAGAATAATCGCCTTTTCTGATTGCTGTGATGTCTCCTCCCGTCAACATCCACTGTATAATACGCACTCTATTGTAAACAAGTACGAAATGAATATAAGTTAACTATACAATAACATCTAATAGTAGATACCTAATAATTTAAGCTTATAATATCACCTGTAGCAGAATTATGCACAACAATGTGAAAATACATTCTACGAGCATTACAGCCCCCCTAGCCAAGAGACATTTCTACAAGCGATAACGATGATAGAAATCGCTTAAATGACATTAAAATATGTATGGAAATGACATTTGTTTTCGATAAGTCACGTGACTTAGACTTGTCACTTTCATACATTTGATGTCTCTTAAGCGATTTCTATCATCGTTAACGCTTGTAGAAATGTCACTTGGCTAGGGGGGCTGAATCTAATAATTTTATATCTACCGTGAAAGTCCAGGTGACCATCACGCACGGAGAAAGCTAGCTTTAGTTATTTTGTACGATTACCTATATAAAATTAACGTTGTCTACATCCAGACTGTCAATAGTTGCTGGCTTTGTCAGCGAGGGCGGACGCGCGCCGACTTTCATGCCCGACCACTCAAGTACGCCAAGCAGGAAATACCTAGCGTGTGGGCAGTACTTACACTCGATTCATTTCAATTATTTCCCTTTTCAGGATATAAACAGATTAAAATTACCAGGTCGCAATTGGCAACGACGCTAAACGGTCGCCTATGTAGTAGTGGCTCAGCGCTCATTGATTTGAACTTACCCTCACTATTATTTAGTATTTATTAACTCAATATTATTTAGGTAGTTGGCTATGAGCCTGGTGAAATGGGCCTTTAAGACTTGGGAACTAGAGTGTTTCTACTGGAAAACGATTGAGCGCAGTCGGGTGGGCGTCACGTGAGCGCATGTACACTACCGGTAGTACAGCCACGTGAGGCTCATGATATGTATGGCGGCATCGGCACAGCGCCGCCCTCCGCAGTCCGCTCTCACAGTCTCGCCACAACAACATTTACAATCTGGTGGTCTCGCACTGATTGCGACGCGCCCCACACATATACGCTACGAGCTAAGGACTTGAGTACAGTTACTATAACTAGACGGAGCGAAGCTTGCAGGCGACCGCTCCTCACGTTCGGTCCATGAGATTTGGTTCCGTAGACTACAGAGTTTTTGCTTTTTCTAACAAGTCATTGATGAATTTCTGAAAAATTAAGTTTCTGATTAAGTATTATGCAATCTGAAAGTAAAATACAACAAGGTTGATTATAATTTATTTTGGACAAGTTTAGAATAGAATAGTATATTCCATTAGTTTGCACTAATTTCAAGGCACAGTCGACCGCACGTTGGTGGTAGCATTTAAAAATGAACTGAACTTTATTTCTAAGCAACTTGCCTGAAGTGTCTCATTGTCAAGACACTTAATCCTACACCAAGACCTTAATCATTTAAGTAGGTACAACACTGGACCCAGTCATTTCCCGTCGCATCTTCCCCCATTAGGGAGCGCTAAAATGAAGTCACAATTACTTGATTCTTAGTTAAATTTATTTTTATTATTTTCTTTTTGTATTTCTGTAAGAGTCTGTTTTGTATTTTACTTACTTCGTACCTTTGTGATGTAGGTAGGTACTTATTTCTTTTACTATTTTTTCTCAACCTTAGACCACTGTTTGAAAAGCTCAGTTATTAGCTCTCCAGATTGGTCTGGAAAAAGAGGTTGATAGTCAGACGTGGTAGAAAGCTTTTCCAAATGAAAGATCGCTTGCAATTCTAAAGTTATCAAATTAAACCTTTAACTTTTGGTGGTGGTGTTATTAAACTGGATTTCTATATTCAGTCTGTTGTGCATCATCACGTTTGAAGTCGTAAACTAATAAAGGCTTTATTTTGAATAAAGTGATAAGCGGACACGAGCGTGTGACCTGAGGTCACACGGTGATATACACAAAAACCTTCCTCTTGAATCACTGTCCATTGGTGCAAATCCACTTAATATTTACTGTTTCAGGATTCTGGATAGTGCTTAGTATCATTTGACGGGATCCCGAGACTTATAAAAAAATCTAAAACTCCCACCTGAACGTCCACGCCGCGAACTGTCAATGCACACAAACGTCACGAAACGCCAGTAATATTGCAAAAAGGAGCTTTATTACAGCCCAATAAAGCTGATTTTCATTAATTCCTAGTCGACACTGTAGTGTATCCTAACGTAAGATGACAAAAACTTTTTGGACACTCAAGTGTCTCCTGACCAAAGACATTGTAATGTAGTACAATGTCTTTGCTCCTGACGTTCAAGTGTAAGTAATTTGACACTTTGAATAGTAATTTTGACAAGAAAATAATATTCAAGGTCTAAATTATTTTTATACTTAATAATAATAATATATTTATTTGCATATAACATAGTATAAAAAGATGTAACATTTAAAAGTTTGGTACACATGTTTTAATTAACATAGCATGCAATTTTGAGACAAATTATTATAAGCACAAATTTAATTTATTTTGTCAATGAATTCTTTAATGCTACAAAAATTATGGTGTTTGAGCCATTTATGCAATTGTACTTTAAACGATTGGCTATTTAGCGCTTTTAGGTCACAAGCTAACTTATTATATACCTATGCGTAGGTACACACATAACTAAACAACTTCTACTATATTTAGTCAACCTTGCAACATAGGTTAGCAGTAGTCTGTGAGGATCTCTTCTCCTCGGATTAACATCATTAGCTGTCTTAAACAATCTGTTATGTTTCCTTACAAACATACAAATCTCATAAATATAGAGAGACGGTAGCGGCAGCAAACCAAACTTTCTGAACATCGGTTTTAGAGACTAACTGACCTTAGTTATTCTATGAACTAGACATTGTGTATGTTATATTTACCTATGTACAAATAAATTTGTTTGTCAATCAAATCAATTGAAAAATATCATTAAAAAATGTATTTGTTTATGATATTAATTAAATTCAAATTATTTATGTTGCAATTAGGATTTACAATCACTTTTACATGCCACTTTTACGACATTTCCTAGCTACCCTGAGAATAAATGTGCAAACAAACTCAGGGGTTACAGCCTCTTTTTAAGTCCAGACAAATGATTGTATAAATTTGAGTAAATAAATGCACTCTTTTCTGGACTGGCTCTTTGAAGAAAGAACCAAGTCGACTTGAGCAAGCCTGGGCCAACAGGTGGGAAGCATGCCTCGAATAGCTCATACAGATCAACTATTTTCGAGGAAGCTGCACAACCCGTAACTACCACCAGTGACACCATAAAATACGTGGGTCAACTTCTTACTCAAATCGCCAGTAGGTATGTAATTTGCATTAGCTGAGCTGCCGTGAATTTTAAGAGATTTTAACTAAATCTGAGATGTTCGCTACGCGGTCTACGTTAACCTAAACATAACCGTTCAGATTGATTGAGGCAAGTCGCTGGTATCGCTACCGATGCTGTGTCGACGGCACTTAGAATAAGCGTACGTTTAGTTAGATAAAGCGTAGATCTCATATTAACAGTTTACTTACATGTACATCTTTCTGTGGTTTTTTGGCATCAGCTAGTAAAACCTGCAATTAAAATGACAAAACAAATTATTTTACCAATCTTTTTTAACACAATTCGTATTGTAACGATTTATGGCAAGTGCAGTACAGTAGGTACCCAGCAGTGTAGTAGTAGGTAGTGTACTAGCTACCTAATGCACACATCAAGAGTGGTGATATTTCTTCAATGCATACGTCGTTAATCCTGCCCTACGTGTTGCCCTTCCTTTTCTACATAATAATATCCTTTTCATAAGCTATATTGCTGGTGGCTTTCAGCTTTACTGAATTCAGCTGAATACGGTGTTCTTAAAAAGAGGAGCTTTTAGCTAAGTGTTAGCCGTACAGTTTGACCGATAATAAAGGTTAAGCCGTGCTCGCCGTTTTTTACTTAAATCAATAGGTCCTAAGTAGGTGATATCTTCCAGCCATCTTCTCTACTCATATTAGGATGTTTTTTAATCTTAATGCCCGTGACCATCACCACACCTGCAAGTAGGGTTGCCAGGTCGCCAAACCTAAAAGCCGGACAGACCAGCCAGTTCGGCAGGACATTTGTGACGAAATATCACAAGGGGGAGGGGGGTAAAGTAATATATCACGTGATCACGTGTACTTATTTTTTCGGCAAGCGCGCGATACTCAACCGAAAAGCGGCGTTACATGTATTTATTTTTAGTCAAACGCGTACAAAATCGAAAACGGCTTGTAGTGTGACCTTCATTCCCCGTTGCCAGGCAACGAACGAAATGAAGTTCCTGCGAGCCGCGACAATTGTCCGCCGGACAGCTTGTCAGTGTCAGTTATTCTGTTGTTTTAACACTGAATACACATGCGTAAATTGTTTAACCTCGCACGTTTTGAATTAAAACAATGTCTAAACTAGGTGATCTGTATAAAGTACTATAAAGACCTATTTGCCGAGTAGGTATAAGAAAGAGATGCACAGTGTTCGTCCTTCCCGCATCCTCACGCGACGATCGAACGGTAGATCGAGAGAGATTCTCTGCGTCGTGCGCGAAAATGATGACGCCGAGTGGCTTGATGAAACCGATGTTGATCTTCAACAAACCACTGTGCCAACAACTGACTTGCAAGATGCTTATCCAGTTATTGGTGTTGAAGAAAGTCTTGCTAATCCGTGGTCCGAAAATAATGTTCATGTATTACTACAAAAAACTTTTTCGCATTTCTTTCATTACTTTTATGTCAGTCAAAAACAAACTGCAACCTTTCTGTCTACCTCTGAACGTTTATTATAGTAGTCTTTATTTTCTATAATAAAATTAGATGATACTAATACCAGTATTTTTTTATAAATAAAAAAATAGATTCTTTGCAGGTACCAAAAAATACACGTGATATAGGGGGGAGGGGCTCCCCCCTCCCCCCTATATGACGAGGTTTAAGACTACCCCTCCGGGTCTTAAACCTCACCACGTATCACCAAGGGGGAGGGGGAGTCAAAAAATGCCAAAAAAAAACATCACGTGATTAATGGATGGCCCCTAAGTACGACAAAAAGTTGTATGAAAAGCTTTTTTAATATGTTGTATTATTGATAATGTTTGTTTTAAAAAAAACTAAGTACTCAAATACTCAACTCAAGCAATGAAATTGACAAAATTAACTCAGAAAACGCGCATTTGGTTTTTTCAGATTATTTTCTAAAATAACTATAATGTTACTATACTACCTAGAATCAGGGAAATAATTATATTATTCACTTTAAAAAGTTGCTTGAAATTATTAATATATTGGTCATAATATGACAAAAATACATTATAATATGTATAAGACCTCTAGAAGTAGCATCGTTTGCGAAATGTAAAAAGCCTAATAAAAGCCGGACAGGCCGGCCACCGTTTATTTTCGCCGGGCACTCAATCCAAAAGCCTACCTACGTCCGGCTTTATCCGGACGCCAGGCAACGCTACCTGCAAGGGCGTCGAAACGTCGGGAACTAAAATAAAAATAAACCGCGACAGAATCCGTTTAAGAGTAGTTTTATTTCAATATTATGTTAAACTAGCTGTTGCCCGCGGCTTCGCTCCCGCGTAAAGTAAAGAGTAAGTAGTATTAAAGGTAGATGTATTCTGGGATTTTCAAAGTAAGGAGAATGTATAAAATTTTTCATCTAATATTATGGCGTTAAAATAATAATAAAAGTAAAGTAAGTAGCAAAAGCATTTGTGTTATGGAATCGGAGACAAAAAAGGTACCATAAACACCCAGACTCAAGACAATGTATAAAAGTGATTTTTTACATGGACCCGTCCGGGGATCGAACCTGGAACCTTAGAGCTGGTGACACCTTAAAAACTCGACCACATAGCTATGTCTTAGATGGTCATTATCTTATCTACTTATCTTTTCATCTGTCTATCTTTGAGAATACCGAACTTCACATACCAACTATTTCAGCCCCTATTTCACCCCCTTAGAGGGTAGATTCCTAAAAGGCTAAAATTACGGAAATACATCTTATTTATTTCTAACTAATAACCCTTGTATGAAATTAAATGTGTCTATCTATATCTTTGAAAACGACACAATTCATGTACCTACAAACTTCCAACCCCTATTTCACTGTCTTAGGGGTATGATTTTTAAAATCGCTGAAATACATCTTTATTTATTTCTATCCTGAAACCCGTATACAAAATTTCATGTGTCAATCATTGAAAATACCGAACTTCCCATACAAACTTTCAACCCCTATTGCACCCCCTTAGAGGGTAGATTTCTAAAATCTCGGAAATACGTCTTATTTATTTCTAACTAATATCCCTTGTATGAAATTAAACGTGTCTATCTTTGAAAACGACACAATTCATATACCTACAAACTTCCAACCCCTATTTCACCCTCTTAAGGGGATGATTTTCAAAATTGCTGAAATACGTCTTCATTTATCTCTAACCCGTCATTATCTTATCTACTAATCTTTTCATCTGTCTATCTTTGAGAATACCGAACTTCACATACCAACTATTTCAGCCCCTATTTCACCCCCTTAGAGGGTAGATTCCTAAAAGGCTAAAATTACGGAAATACATCTTATTTATTTCTAACTAATAACCCTTGTATGAAATTAAATGTGTCTATCTTTGAAAACGACACAATTCATGTACCTACAAACTTCCAACCCCTATTTCACTGTCTTAGGGGTATGATTTTTAAAATCGCTGAAATACATCTTTATTTATTTCTATCCTGAAACCCGTATACAAAATTTCATGTGTCAATCATTGAAAATACCGAACTTCCCATACAAACTTTCAACCCCTATTGCACCCCCTTAGAGGGTAGATTTCTAAAATCTCGGAAATACGTCTTATTTATTTCTAACTAATATCCCTTGTATGAAATTAAACGTGTCTATCTTTGAAAACGACACAATTCATATACCTACAAACTTCCAACCCCTATTTCACCCTCTTAAGGGGATGATTTTCAAAATTGCTGAAATACGTCTTCATTTATCTCTAACCCGTCATTATCTTATCTACTTATCTTTTCATCTGTCTATCTTTGAGAATACCGAACTTCCCATAAAAACTTTCAACCCCTATTTCACCCCCTTAGGGGATAGATTTCCAAAAGAAAAATAGCCTATAGTCCTCAATAAGCGGACTATCTAACAGTGAAAGAATTTTTCAGATCGGATCAGTACTTCCTGAGATTAGCGCGTTCAAACAAACAAAAAAACAAACAAACTCTTCAGCTTTATAATATTAGTAGGTATAGATAATAATGACCAGATCAAAAGCTGGAACATGCGCTATATCCTGTAAGTATATTAATTTATGCCAGCTTAGCAGTTTGCCATCAGATCTCGTCATACACAGGCATTAATCAGTAGTGGATGCGAGATTCAAATACCGTCCGTTCAGTTCAATAAAGACAAAAATATGAATAAAGTAACCTTGATGACCTAGCTGTACCCGCGACGTTGTTCGCGCTGATCAGTCGTAATAGGTATGCATGTGAAAAATATTTTTGACTGACTGAATCACTGAATGCGCTTTAGATGGCTCAAGTCGCCTGATACGGGTATTTGACAATTTGGTTTCTTTTATGTAAGTCGCAGAAATTGCGGGATTTAGATGATGGACTTATCAACTAACTGACTATGAACTTCACCTGTTTAACAGTAAAGTGTGATTGTAAAAACTTTATGCATTTTTGTTTGTCTCGATCAGGCATCAAAAATTACATGAGCAGCAAGCTATCTAAAAAATTAGCCATGTAAAAAATTACAAACTAAAAAAATATAATACAAAACACAAAAAGGGTTAGCTCGATATATTCGTACTTCTGTAAGAAAGTCGGTTCTAGAAATAAAAAACAAAATATGTAATAACATCAGGATTTGAACACGCAGCAAGATATTTCGCATTTCCTATCGTATAACCACAGAGCTGTTTAATACTGCTGTAAGCATCTTAAAAAGTTATTCATACTTCAATAAACTGATCCCTATGGCAACGTTATTTTCGCCATGGTTACTTTTTTGTTTATATGTCAAAGATTACGTGTACAGATGAATGGAGATTATGTAAATTTAGAGTTTGATCCCTATTTAATATGGACGACCATATTGATGAGAGCTCATCCTAAATTGGACTTTGTATCGCCGATATCGCTTTCTATTGATTCAAATGTACATAACTTTTTTGTTTATGAACCGATTTCGATGAAACCAAAACTAAGTAATACCTCAAGTTACGTATAATTTTTGTATATAAACATTGTCTGCATGGGATTCATAGATTTTACGTGATGTGCGCACAAACAAACATATAAACAGACAAACAGACAAACAGACAAAAAATTCAAAAGTGATGGAAATGGGTTCTGTTAGTTATCTTTTCACACGCTGGCAATTTTTTTTTTCAATTTCTTCAATGTACAAAAATGACTTTTCTACAGATTTATTATATGTATAGATGTTGACGAATCCTACGAAGAAAAATAATTATTCCTACTTACATAGCCATACACAAGTTTGGGATTCCCGCACGTATAGTTGCCGGCAAGTAACTTGGCAATGTTTTGGAGTAGTGAGAGCGTATTTTCATATTCTATATACAACAAAAGCACAGTTTGATTGCTCGACTGTATCACTGCAAGTAATATAAAAAAAACACCTTTTTTAACCTTTTAAGTAGGTACATAATAAGAACGTTAAAACGTGAGATGAACTCGTAACGAATCTTGCCAAGTTACGTGTCGGGTACTATACAAATAAATCGGTGCTGCTATAAATATTATTGACTAGCTGTTCCCCGCTACTCCGCCCGCGGTACCATATTTTTTAGTTAAAATAGCCTATGTTATTCGGGTGCATGTAGCTTTCAAATGGTGCAAGAATTATTGAAATCTCGTCTATAATAAAGTTGTCTGTTCTCCCGAAATCTTGACAATAATAAAAGGAACCGAGACCAAATCGTGTGAATATCTGTGCAAGTGTGACATGGGACACGCACCGCGAGGTGTCGGCGGCGGAGCTCGTCGCTGTCCATGTCCAGCAGCTCGTCGATGTCCACCTCCACCTCCTGCGAGTTGCTCGCCCCCCCGCCGCCGTCCTTCTGCAACACAAACTTACTTATATAACGTCAAAAGCAAGTTAATTTAATATTGCGCATAGTTATAGAAGACCAGAAACTGGTTCACCGCAATGCAATGCCTGTTTTTATTCACCAATATTTTCTGACTTAGGCTAATTAATGGCCATCCAGTTCGTTTTTTCACTGGATCTTCCAGGCGGCCTTCGTCTGTTGAGAATCACACTAAGGTGACTTTCGACCACAGTTCTGACTTTTGGCGAACATATTCCCAGAAATACAAACGTTGTGGGTATGTATGATATTCAAATTTATAATATTATTATAGTATATGTAATATGAGCACAAACAGTAACTGAAGGGATCAGGCTAATAGCTATACACGTACTTGTCCACAAAAAAATCGGGCTGGAAGTTCCCTAAGTGACTTTGAAAAGCTGATGGTCAGAGGCGTACCGTGCTTTGGGTGATATAATGAAACGAGTACTCATAGATACTAATTGGTATCGAAGTCTTTTAATATTGGAAAAAAAGTACAGAACAGTATCCAGTAATAAATAAACAATTTACCGGCGTTTCGTATAACTTCTGTAACTCGTCGTAGAGCCACATCTCCACGGCGAGCCGCTTTCTTATCAGCGCCATCTGATGGCTGCCATACTTGGCCGTGAGAAACTTCTCGCGGCGCTCCTTTACCTGACAACGTAACAATAAATAATACAATAGTAGCATAAGTGCATAACAATCTGTTATCAACTTAAAAGACACAGGACAAGGATTGAAAGAAAAACGAAAATAATTTATAGTACCTACATATGTATAAAGAAATAAAAACAAATATGTATCGATATCCTTAAATACTTTGAAAATATTATAATTAATTAAGAATAAAACAAAATTGTTGTCTTTGTGATTTGGATGGTAGGTCTATTTAATGGAGAGAAAAACTAAATTTGTATCACGACAGAGGGCGCATATACGACCGTACCTTGCTTTGACATCAGAGCTGTCAAATCGTATGGATTTCTCCAATCGATTTTGTTTATCGTCACTGTTTGCCGCAATTATTATAATAATGCCTCAATGTAGCGCGTTCAATTGTAAGCATAGGGCAGTGCATTTGTTTCCAAAGGAAAGCAAACGCAGAAAACAATGGGAGTCTGCCTTACGCATTTAAAACTTCGAGGCCAGTGCTACTGCACGATTGTGTGCAGTGCATTTCAAAGAAAAACATTATTTCGGGAAAATTAAATATACAAGCGACCTAACACCGTAATATTACGTACTTTTAAGCATTATAAACTTACTTATTTATGTCATTCTTGGTAGGTAACAAAAAAGTTAATAGGTACAAAGAGGATGATCCTACTAATACCTATTATAAATGTGAAAGTGTGGATGTTTGGATGTTTAGATGTTTGGATGTTTGTTACTCAATCACGCAAAAACGGCTGAACGTAATTGGATGAAATTTGGCACGCATGTAGCCTTTGACTTGGAAAATAACCTTTTATTCCAATTCCTTATGGGGTTCCCGAGGGAAAATTTAAAAATTTAAAATTGTTTACGTGTTAAGCCGTGGCCGTATTTTTTTCATTACAGCGCAAGCTATAACACGGGTAAAAAAATTATTCAAATTTTCATTACTTTTACATTTCATTTCTTTTTGGACCCAATTCTGAAGTCCACGCAGACGAAGTCGCGGGCAGAAGCTGTTACTAGCTTCTGCCCGCGACTTAAAGTTCCATAAAGTTTTACACAGGTTTTTAATCTTATAAAAAAAATTCAAATAGTTTACTCAACTCTTAGTCCAATGGCGCATAAAATTCAGAATTATGGTAATAATACTAATAATGTAATTATCGGAAGCATTTCTCTTGCGAAGCTCAACTTTAAGTTGAGGCACAGTTATAAATGAGTACATTTTGGAACTGTTAAACTAGAAATATAACAAACAGACACTTGTCACGAAAAGACAACAAGGTACGGTCGATCTTAGCGCCATCTACACAAGCTTTGAGTGTGCCACCCCATTGTTGTCAGCACGAGTGCAGTGCATAAGCTAGCAGGGTATCCAATCCGAATGCATTCTCACCTCTCCCTTGTCGCTGAAATTGACATGCAGGCCGGACTTGGCGGGCGAGCGCTCCGTGGGCGAGAGCGCCGGGTGCGGCGCGTGTGCGGGGGGCGCGGTGTAGCCGCCGGCCGCCACGCCGCACTCCATGCCGCACGCCGCCGAGCTCGCGCTGCCGCGGTTCTGCAACCACACAATACATCCGTCTCTCATTACTCTTGGTTTTGCTCGTACCCAGGTACCTCTTCATGGACTTAAAAGCCCTTGTTTAAAAATGTGCACTTCAGGGAAAACGCATTAAAAACGTTTTGGGAGAAATGAAATAAAGTCATTAGGTACTAGAAACGTAAATAAACCGCATTTGAATAGTCGAGAAGTGAACGCGTCGTAGATTTAGAAAAATAGTATGTACTTAAGAGAAGTATTGCGAACATTTTAATTTACTGTAGGTGTCTTCATAATTATTTATTTACACAAGAAAAATTGTGTCTGTCTGTCTGTATTAAGTACCTATGTCTATTTACAAGATAGCCAGCATCAGAAGGATTGTTTATTGAATACTGGATCATTTTCAGTGCCATTTAGTATTTGACGTTGCGTCAAAGAGACAACACTGCTAGCTTCAGAAATTACTAAAGATGACTATACCATATAATCTTATTACGAGGGAATTATAAATCAATCAAAAGTCAGATTTTTGAGATGTCGATTTTCTTCATTATTATTATAATAAAATGATGTTGTCTACCATTTATTTTAATAGCCGTCAGGCAGATTTACGATTAACATGAGAAACGTATTTTTTTACGAACCTACTACTTTCGATACATTGATTTAAAATGTCGATGTCAAAACCGAACCGACATAAAATACATAATTCATTAATTATAGCGATTTGTGAACATGTTGGTGTTCACAAATTGCCGTTAGTACCTACCTACGATAGATCCGTTCAGAACAAAATATGTTTTTTTATCCGAGTAACGGAATCTCGCGATAACGATGAATAGCGCGAATGGGATTGATTGTGGGATCTGTTCGGAGGAAGCCGTTGAGAACCTCCTTTATTTTTTGACTACAACAGCTACGACCGACCCATCGAGCAAATTTGTGAATGTTGCTTTTGTTCCAAGAATTTATTAAGGATAGTTATAACATATATTATTATTTACTCTTTATTGTACATTCACCAACATAGGATATGTAAAATGAGAATATTGTGAACAGTTGGTACAAAGGGCGGTCTTATCACTAATGAAATTGTGATCTCTTCCACACAAGCTATGAAAGATTCGAGTAAGGGACTTTAATCTATGCGGGTAGCTGTGGTGAAAAAAAATATATTATCTGAAATCTAAAAACCATTACTGATTAATACTGTATAAACGGACAAGACAGCCAGCAGCCAGTTTCATATTCATCGTTCATAAATGCTAGCAGGACCAAACGAAAGGACTTCAAACGTAAGAAGGTAAATATGCTGAGGCATGATACCGACTGCCCGCTCCGGGAGTGTCCGACACACATTATCACTTTCATCAAACCATTTGGTCGCAGTGTGGTCCGTGCAGTGCAATGTTGTCAAAACAATGTACGTATGACGCTGTCCAGCTACTAACGATACAGTAACTTAGGTTTTGGTGTTACAATTACCTTTATTCAAATCCTAATACGCAGACAGACAGAAAAACAATGTCTATTTTTTGTGTAATGTACCCCGCTTTTTTGTGTAGGGGGCTCATACTAGGAGCCGAACTGGCGAAAATAATGAAGTCACGTCAAGCGATAGACTTGAAGTCGGACCCAATATAGGTTGGAAAAAGTCTAGACCAAAAGTGTATTGATGGCAGAGACCGGAATAACGAAATCTTGAAGAGCAGCAAGTTACAATAGTTTATTTTTTTTACGGAACCCTTTCTGTACCTCTTAAGTAAAAAAAGGAACCTTTATATATAAACTATTTAGACTGAATACTTAAATAATATAACATGTTCTTATATTACCAGTACAGGAACAGTCAAAAAACTATTCAAGTGACAGTAATACAACGCCGTTTGGCGCTGGGTACTGTTTGCTTAAGCTTGACACTGGTGGCTGTGATTCGGTGAGGCCACATGAGGCGGCGCACTCTCATCAATGTACTCATACTGAGAGGGAACAAAGACGGTCGCGTCGCGCCATTTACTAGTCGTGCCAATGACCGCTGAAAGAGTTTTCAAACAACAAAACACCTTTTGAGACTGAGAGTTGCCCTGGCAGTAGGAGCAGGGCACAGGGCGAGCTTGGCACCCACCCCGCGGGCATAGACGTCTGGGAGGCAACCCTAAGGTATACAACCTTATTTTTATTTTATACGAAATCTGGAAATAATTTATTCACAAGCAGTAACTGAAACAATTGCAATAATTTTTACACCAACTTACATTTTAGTCTAAGTTCATATGACCGCGCGGAGCCGCGCGGAACTTTCGACCGCGCGGTACAAGGTCGAAGTAAACAGCTAGTATTGTCTACATGACCGCGCGGTACCGCGCGGTACCGCGCGGCGCGCTCCGACTCGCGCGCTAGTTCTTGAACCGCGCGGCACGGCGCGTTTCAAGTTCTACAAACTTGTACCGACCTGTTCAGTTGATCCGCGCGTGTTGAGACGGATAGACACATAGATTCAAGAAAAAATGATCACCGAAGGAGACGACATTGTATCTATCGATTTGCTTATCGACGAGATTGAAAAAAGAGAAGCTATCTGGAATATTAACTCCAAGGAATATTCGAATAAAATAATAAAAATTTCTTTAAAATAAAATAAATATTAAAATTTTTCTTCATGTAGTCTCAGGTCGGGATATAAAGTAATGTACAGGCTTGAAGAAAGTCTTTCACTTAAAATGGGATGCACCCAGTATCGTCTCTGTCTTCTTCTGCGACGTCTCAGCCTTCGGTATAAAATCCATAAGCAAATTGCCTCCTCCACGTCCATTCTTAAGCAATGTTGATGCCAGACTACCGCGCATACATTTGCCGTCATGTGAATGCTCTTACCGCGCGGCTCCGCGCGGATCCGCGCGGTCATATGAACTTAGCCTTAAACGTGCCGTACGCGCCGTGTTTATGTTTTTTCGCGAACCATGAGGCAAGCCAACCAGCATGTAACTTTATGAGTTTTATTCAAAGGGCTTTCGGCTAAGTGTTATTTGGCACTTAAACATGTTTTGAAATTTACTAAATAAGGTTGTAAGTAAGTATACGATTTTGGCAGAGCCTTAATTTTTTTTATTCATTTTTCCGGTATTACATAAATAGTATGAAAACATCCTGCGAAAAAATGTTTATTGCCTCTCACTCGGCCGCAAGTCTCTTACTTCACTTCTAGCCCAGTCATATTAGGGCTTTCACCTCGGAATGAAAGATAATAAGCTGCAAATTGGTATGAACCTTTGTTTTGTCATTCTAAATGTTGTCTCAAAAGTCACAATCGTTATCGTGTCCGCGTCTCAAGATATTCAAGGTCAAAGGTCACAAAAATCGGTTTTTCGCGAATATCTGGCTTCCTATCGGTTAAATGAGATTTGCATTTATTATAAAAGTTGTAGGCTATAAAATTCCCTACAACTTTTGTTTAAACTTTTTTTTCATACGACCAACCGTTTTGAAGGTAGAGCGCGAAGTGCACATCGTACAGTCATATACGGCCTAATGCAAGGTCAAGCGTGAGTTATGGTTATCAGTACGTTATAAAGTCAATTATTTACTTGGAAATTATAATTATTAAACAATGCCTATTATTTATGTACTAACTGTTAATTATTTATATTTAATTAAAGTAAGTAACTTGATTATTTATATATAATTATTCATATTTAACTATTTAAGTATAGAAATTTACGCGTTTTAAAGAAAAGATATATAATGTCGTGTTAACTTAAAATAAAACTAAAATATATAATCCAGAATTAATAATATTTTATACTTAAATAGTTAAATATGAATAATTATATATAAATAATCAAGTTACTTACTTTAATTAAATATAAATAATTAATAGTTAGTACATAAATAATAGGCATTGTTTAATAATTATAATTTCCAAGTAAATAATTGACTTTATAACGTACTGATAACCATAACTCACGCTTGACCTTGCATTAGGCCGTATATGACTGTACGATGTGCACTTCGCGCTCTACCTTCAAAACGGTTGGTCGTATGAAAAAAAAGTTTAAACAAAAGTTGTAGGGAATTTTATAGCCTACAACTTTTATAATAAATGCAAATCTCATTTAACCGATAGGAAGCCAGATATTCGCGAAAAACCGATTTTTGTGACCTTTGACCTTGAATATCTTGAGACGCGGACACGATAACGATTGTGACTTTTGAGACAACATTTAGAATGACAAAACAAAGGTTCATACCAATTTGCAGCTTATTATCTTTCATTCCGAGGTTGACCCCTTTTTTTACCTAATATGACTGGGCTATTCACAGTTGGTAGGTTAAGTGCTACACCTGAGTCGTGGGTTCGATTCCCACCCAGGACCAATATTTGTAGACTTGCCCGACCCTACCTTATTTTCAAAAACGCTGAAATAGGTGTATTTCAATTTCTTTATCATTTCAAATCGGACCAGTAGTTCTTATGATAGTGCATTCAACCAAACAAACAAAAAAACTAAAAAAAGTGTTTTAATGTTAGTCGGAAAAAAAATTGAACAAATCAGACCACTTACATCTTTAATTGGTCTATCCACGTTTTTACGAAAGCATAATTTAGAAAACATTTACCCACACTTAGATTTAATTTTAAATAGATCTTCGAATGGCATTTTGCACACCAGCCAATAATTCTGATGAGAGAAGCTTTTTATGCTGAAAGTGGGAAAAAATATTTAAGATCCTCTTTATGACCAGTAAAATCCATAGACACGAAATTTAATGAATAGGAATTCCTGAGAGGAATTCTAACGACGATGTCATCGATGATGTTTCTGATTCTATTTAGAAATGATTTAAAGTGCAAAAAAAAAACAAAAAAATATGGAGTAACATTTTTTGGAAAGATATTTAATTCAAATACTTATGGATATTCAGATATTGATACTGACGTCCCTATTCTAAGTTTAGAGGTCAGTAGCGGCGGCAAAAATTCTATAGCTTTGTGTTGATGATTGCTGCTATTCGTGGTGACTTGATATTTGTTTAGGTAGCGAAACTATACCTCACTCCTATAATCCTACTTCCTAGTAATATTAGGGTAGCAATAAAATGAGTGACTGTAAATTACAATTTTAAGTGTCAAAATTAATTAATTTGGGTTATATAATTACTAAGTGAGCGACTGACTGTAAGTGACGAGAAATCAACAGAACAGTATCTTAAAACATTAATTTGAGTTACTTAAAATACAAAATGAGCAGCTTCATAATATTTGAGCGACTTAATATTTGTTTGAGTGTCAACGTTACGTCCTGCATTTTTTTCAATAATTGGCAAATGTATTGTTTATACTGAGCGGTATTTTATCTTAAATGAAGTGTTTCGAATACCAAAACCAATTTAAAAATGTCGTGAATCGCTTGAAAGGTTTTCCAGCACGGGGCGGTCGCTGCCGGGACTCTGGTCGCTCCGCTCGCCGCCCTCGTGCACGTAAGGGTCACCATATTAACCTAACCCAAACCTACCGGACTTTGGGCAAAAAGTTTTCAACACAAAGTCTAGGTTGAGTAATGCGAGAGAGTTTGGAAATTAATTAAGTTTAGGTTAAGTCTAAGCCTGAAAGACAGAGATGACTATACATCAACGATCGTTGCCCTATTTGTATTTCCAGTCGCTCACTTAGTAATATAGTCGCTCGGATAAAATTTTAATATATGAAATTATGAAATGGATTAATCACAATCCACTTTTTGTAAGCTCGTTCTGGATTTTATTATTTATCAATATTCGTCGTTAGTTTAGTTAATTTTTCGCTTACTCAAATTCATACCGCTCAAGTTATTAATACAGTATGTCATCATCAGTCGCAAAGCTATTTTTTAATCGCTCGTTTTATAATTCCCCGTAATATTATAAATGTGAAAGTGTGGATGTTTGTATTTTTGTATGTTTGGAATTTTGGATGTTTGTTACTCAATCCCGCAAAAACGGCTGATCGGATTTGGATGAAATTTGGCATGCATGTAGGTAGCCTTTGACATGGAAAAGAACATAGGCTACCTTTTATCCCGAATCCTTAAGTAGTTACCGAGGGAAAATTTAAAATTGTTTACGAGCTAAGCTGCGGGCAGACAGCTTTTAAATTGAGTATGCATGTTTCCTATGCTATGGATAAGGACATGTAACATAATATAATTTCTAATAAAATAGTAAATTAACTACATCATGTTATTTGCCGGCTATCAAAATGTATCTAGCAAAAATACTAAGTACTTACTACTTATGCTGTAAAAATTGAGAGATTATTTCCAAAATAATCTGATAGATGGTAGGCTATTTTTAAATACAGTATTACATCCAGGTGATAAATATTACCTTTCGCTGTGATCAATTCAATTAATTATTATCATTTTTATTTTATATTTAAATGAGTTTCAACGTAGTTTACTTATTGGTCGTTATTGATATTAATATAATATACCTAAGTTGTATTTTGTTATTATGTTATATTCTTTGGAAAGAAATAATAAATTGTATATTTATATGTCAAGTTCTATACATATTTTTTAATAGCGTCGCGAGCGACGCCGCTCCGTCGTAGCGTCGCGACGCCTCTCAATCGTAACGTCGCGACGCCGCTCAATCATAAATGCGCTGCGACACTCAGCTATAGCGTCGTGACACCGTACTACGATGCCATTACGTCGCCTCCCAGCTATGGCATCGCGACGCCTCTCAGGTATGTGGCGTGCTTCCGTGCTATGGCGTCGCGACGCCTATCAACTATGGCGTCGCGACGCCTTTTAACTATGGCGTCGCACCGCCGATTTAACATGGCGTGGCGACGCCACCTGGCTAAACGGCGTGCCTCCATGCTATGGCGTCGCCACGACTCTCAGCGACGGCATCGCAACGCCGCTCTAATATGACTTCAAAATCAAAATCAAAATGTTTTTATTTCTAGTCAACCTAAAATAGGCGCATTAGAAACCATAACTTTAAAAACTAATGACTCTAGGTGCGTGGTTACTAAGTGTCATTCCTATGGAAAAGAACCGGCAAGAAATTCCACAAGTTACTCTTTTAAAAAATATATTGTTTACAATAGATCATGAATTATGTGCGTCAATAACGCTAGCAACATAAAAAAGGCGTCACAACGCCTCTCAGCTATGGCGCGCGTGGCGTCTCCGTTATGGCGTCGATACCCCTCTGCGATGACGTCGCGAACTCGCGACGCCTCTTAGCAATAGCGTAGCGTACGCCTCTTAGCTATGGCGTCGCAACGCCGCTCAAGCGTGGCGTCGCGACGCCACTCGGGTATACGGCGTCGCGACGCTTTTTACTTATGGCGTCGCCACGCCTCCGATCGACGGCCGTTTGTCAATGGTGTCAGAATCAGAATCAGAATCAGAATTTATTTGCTCTAAATGTAGGTACAATATAAGATTAATGAGATAAATAAATGCGCTCGACTACATTTTACCTTACGGCGTGCAAATCATTTCATTAAATACAAATAAACGAAAACTTACACGAATTATACGAATATCTTAGAATAATACTTAATTATACGAATGTCTTAGAATAATTAAGAAAGAACACAATAGGTATTGAAAAGCCACATTAATACTGTCCCGAGTTTGAACCCTGTACATACAAATTCGTTCTTTGAACCGCTAGGGCACCACTACATTTCAGTTTAAGTTGTTGCCGTCAATAAATACACTGAATAACGCAAACAACGTCGCGGATAAAACTAGTAATAAATATTGTTTTACATACAAATTAAAGTGTATCCCTCTGTGATCACTGATGTAAAAAAATAACTCTCGAAAAAAAAACATCCAAAACATTTACTGCATAGCGATTCCGAAAATACATTAGACAAACTCACAGCGAATTGAAGAAGTGAAAACTAAAATGGCACCGCCTGTGTGAGT
Organism: Plusia festucae; assembly: GCA_950381575.1. Taxonomy (NCBI): domain Eukaryota; kingdom Metazoa; phylum Arthropoda; class Insecta; order Lepidoptera; family Noctuidae; genus Plusia; species Plusia festucae. Next base: position 16,402,874 of record OX494433.1, on the reverse strand, counting down.
TGTGTCGGCGAACAGAACTAAATAAATGTGAAATCTTTTCACGAGTACTGTCAATGACATTAACAATCGAAAACATGACATTTGAAAGGGGCAGTTGGTATTCCGAAAACTTACTTGGCACTTTTCAAGACCAAATTCACTTACTACTCTTAACTACTTACAAAGTTACTTATTTCTCGGTGAAAACTTACGATAAATCTTTTTAATGACTAAATGAACTGTAAAATTACATTGTTTCTCGTATTTTTTTTATGCCAAACAACGTTATTATTCATATAATGGGATCTAAGTTTAACTACTTACGTATTAATATTAAAAACAGGACACCATCAAGAGAACAACTGCGCCCTAACCTTCATATCCTCGGTCTGGATACGGCTTGTATTTAGCCACGAACCCTTGTCAATAAATCACTATAAGGGACATTATAATTTAGATTTAGACACAAGCTCTAGCTCACTCATTATACCGCAACAGTTTTTTATAATGATACGCTTAAACAATGATTTAGTGATCATTATTTGGATAAGATTTAGATTATTTGAGAAACACAGAAAACGATACCATCTTCAAAAGGCAGTTTGGCAAGCCCATAGTTGACGAAAAACCACTTGGAAACCACCATAGTAGCACAAAATATCGATGCACAAAGGTTTTTGTATTGATCAATTAGTTAAAAACAACACCATACCAAACACTAACTCCTGATTGTACACAAATCCTAGGTTATTACATTAACAACTTTTCTTACAGAGTGCTGCTATAGCAAAGGTAAACATACAGCCAATATAATCCTATTAAATTAAATAACACCCTTTTAGCAACTTGAAGAATTATTTTAACCAACAGGCATTGAGTAATTAGTCTCGAGGATAATAATTATATCAGACTGTAGTTCCTTAAATTGAGTAAAATGATTTAACAATAAAGGTTTATTTGATGCTACTAAAGCAAAACCCGTCTAAGCCCACCTCTAAATTTTTTACCTGACATTTCGACTTCACTTGAACTTAAGTGCGACAATGTAATGTTTACGGTGAAAAGTACAAGTGAGGTGAGAGGCGAAGTGAGTTTGGTCATTTACGGAATCGCTCAGCAAAATAAAAAAAATATTTTAATATTACCAATCCCTACTATTCTCTCACTGTCTGTCTGTTACGCTTTCACGCCTAAACCAGAGAGCTGATTTTGATGACGTTTGGTACAGAGATAGAATAGACCCTGAGGAACAAGATAGGCTATATTTTATTTTGAAAAAATAGGGTTCGGTAAGATATTTGGGTTTTTCGGACACAAGGTGTAAAAAATCAACCAGAAAAGTTACTTATTTTGCGTACGCTGCCTAAACTATAAAAGATAGAACATAAAATGTTCTAATTGATAATTGTAGATCTTATAAATATCTACAAAAAAGTCCGCGACACACTATACCTATCGAGTGAGGCACCATTTTTTTTTTTTTAAATCTTGAATTTTTTTTGGACTACATTTATAAACGCGTTTATTTTACTCATGCTATTAATCCTTATCAAAATAAATTATTTCATCACGAAGTACAGTTTATGTAGATAATATTTGGTCTTTGAATGATTACAATTATTATTGAACGTTTGGTTTTGAAGTTATGGCAAAATTAAAATATTACGATTTCTGCTGCACGGCCCGTTGCGAAGTGGGCGTCTAATACCTAAATTTAGTGAGTTTTTTTTTTATTTCGTTCTTAAAACTACACCTACGCAAAAGTTAAACAACAGGTCTTTTCAGCGCTAACCAACAGTTCTTTTCATAATTATTACAAAGAGGAAAGATTAATTGTATTTTTGTGTGTATGTCCGTGCTGATTTCAAAAATTATTTCACCATTAGAAAGCTACATTCACCCTAAGTATCATAGGCTATATTTTTACAAAAAAATTAGATAGGTACGCAGGCGGAGTCACGGGGAACAGCTAGTGTTAAATAAAATAATAGGTAATTGATACGCAATCTCCCGAGGTATATTAGCATAATTATACCTACCTCGGGAGATTGGATATTATGTTATTTGCTGCTGCGAGTCGGACTCGCCCATGAAGAACCCTTCATGGGCGAGTCCGACTCGCACATGGCCGCTTTTTTTAAATGTTTATAGTAATGATTCCATCTCATATTAAAATATTCGTATTCTTAATGAGAAATTAAATAAAAATGATTTCGTTTCAAAAATACGCAACCACACGATCGCAAGTCCGATGCCCTAGCCATTATACCTAGGTACTAGGTACCAACGCTTCAATTTTTGGCTACCATGCCGACAACATTTTAAGTTTTAGTTTTAATTAGTAACAAAAATGACAAGGAATAGGTACTTCGATGCATTTTATGTTTTCGATATCCACAATAACGAGGCAGTAATTTTAAATATTATGTTACTAAAAAAATCACATGTTTGCTTTTCTAGCAAATGTAAACATTTTTGCAAAAGTAAAAATATTTTTTCTAATGTTTCAGTAGGTAGTTCCCGATATTAGCGCAAACAACCAAACCAACGAACTCGTCAGCTTTTTAATAGGTATTTATAAAAATATATAAATACCTAATATGTCTTTGAGAGATTAAATCAGTGGATTAAGTCATTATGATTGAACCCATGGATTGATGTCATGTAATGATGACTGAAAGTCTATGTACCTAGTAAGAAGAATTGCCGTACAGGTGTCATCACTGGCACCCTGTTTGTAAAGATAAATTCACGTAGGTACACAGATCTAACATTTGCTTAGATCAAGAAAGTAAAACAACCTTCCCGAAGCATCGGTTATGGGCGTAGGCGAACGTGTCACACTCTGTGTGGTGTTTATTGAACCTACTAAAAAAGGAGCGTAGCATTAGAACTATTCTCACAGAGATAGACTTGGTATCTTATTCCAAGTAAGCTGTGGTAAGTGACGTGTAGGTTCTGCTTCTTGATTTGTTACAAGTAACATGTAAGTACCTATTTACGTCAGCATATATAATATAAGCGTGATAATTGTGTTAGCATTGATAAAACAAACACCGTTATCATAATCAATTAAAGATATCTAAGCAAGGCTATGCGCTCGGCTCGCGTCACTCACTACCGATCAACCTAGGTACGAGGAGTACCTAGACCTCATCAAAAACAACTTACGAGAAGTAGCTAATAAAAGACTAGACCAACCGGAGAGCCCTTGACTAAATGACTCTTCCACCGACTGCCGGAAGCCGTGCGGGCCTACTGACTTACACACGCTGAACTGCTAATTAGATTATTATGAGTGTATTTTATTTAATCGGTTTACCGGACTTTGTAGCCGTTTAATTGAGTAATCTAGGTACCTACCTACCTACCTACTACCAATAAGTACCAATCAAGACGCTGAATTATCTTGATATCACTCATCATCCTAGTCGTGGCCCGTACTCCGTTGACCAGATCTCGCACTGGTCGCTAGCGTCATCCATGAACCAAAATGTTAACACGTTAGCACTAGGTAGGTAAGTAGGTAGGTACCTACCTAATAATTGCTTTAAAAACAAATAGTAAATACCTAGCTGAAAGTTCTGATGTCAATTTAGGAACCTATTAAAAGATTACCTTTACTCATAGGATATACCTACTACCATTACCGGATAGGTATAAATTAAATACGAAACGCGTATCATACGTAACTCTTACGTAGGTACCTACCTAGGTACCTATATCTAGCACTTCTTTGACTAAACAGTAAGTAAACACACGTCACGGATGTGATCACGAGGCCATAATTACTTAATCCTATACAAAATGATGGCTTAGGAAACGCGAACACAAAAATAGAAAACATTCAGCGTTGTCCATTCGCGTACAGAATTAGCTCCCACCTTCAATATTAAGGTAAACGCGTGAAGACATTACTGTAATATCCGCGTAATGTACGTTTAGCAACTGCTTATAATACCTATGTACTTATACGAGATCAATTTGAGGTTAGAGATTCAGTATTCATATGAGTTAAACAACACCTCCAAGTCGTTACGCGCGAGTGTGTCGCTCGCGAGCAATCATCTTAAGTTCGTACCGAGATCGCGTCTGCGGTCAGTGCCCTCAGAGAAGCTCAGCCGGCTGCCGGAACCTCCTTGCGCTACAGCGACTTTGTTTTAGCCAGATCACTGACTAGTCTTGGGTACCGAACACTTAACACTTAAAGTATTTTATTTAGCACAAACACATGCTGACACTCAATGCGTGTGGTTTAATACCGCGTTACAAGCACTAAGACACGATAGCGCCCGAAGCCACGCAAGCTTCGACTGTGGAAGAGTGGAGTGTGGCTTCGACCGTCCAATCTAACTGCGCGCCAAGCAAGATTAACCGAGCGTCGCGGAGCGCGGGGCGCGAGGCGCGGACGCCCGGTCGGCACCCCCCCGCCCGCGCACAGCTGACACCGGCGCGACTCGCGACTCCCGAATAGTCCGGAGACACTAGCCAGCGGGGTCCACTTATATTATCCAGAAGTCAGGATAACTGGCAGCATGTGTGTGTCGTACTACCATCATATTCAGCCTTGACTTATAATAGCTAATTTATACCTAATAACAGTATTTGAATCCTAGTTGGTGCCTAAGTGTTGGAAAAATAAGGTGATTTAAGCACTATTAAATCTCCGGTCTCCTCTTTGACAAGCCTACCATGTAATAAGACCCACGACTAAAATAAATTTAAAACAAAATGATGTCATCGCAGCGTGTGCCAGTCGACTCCTAAAAACATTCGACGTAAAACCGTAGAAAGACGTAGAACACAGAATCCATGTTTACTTGTTTCTTATTATTTTTAACACGTGACGCTATAAATTATATTTCTTCACTGAAACCTATCATGTTTCCATTTGCAATCATTGCGTAGGTACCTACTACCTTACCTAATTAGACCTTTCTAAAACAGAGATAAATAGGTACTTTAATAAGTTAGTTTTGCCTGACTGCGGCGAAGCCCAAAAGAGCCAACGAGTATCGAGATTAAAGAGAATATCGAGTTTCTCAAATAATAAGTTGGTAATCAATAAAAAATCACACTGATTCTATCTATTATCGCCCAGTCCCCGATGAGTAAAGATGATTAAGTGCCTTGCGATACATACGGTATTTATGATTAATTTATTTTTTCTTCTAAGGTGCATTCATGCTTCTATTATTACAGTCATGTAACCTAATAAAATAGCGTATCTAGTTTAAAAGTAAAATAATGTATTTATATAATATAAAAATGACATGACATAACATGCCGCCGTGAAGGCTCTGCGAGCATACACACAAATCCACGTGCTCTTGTATGTCATGTATCACGTTAAGCATGAGCGCTCCTAGAACGCGTGCTGCAGCAGGCAGGTGACAGGCAGCGCGTGGCGGTGCCGAACACTACGGCGCGCGGCGATCTAAGTTTAATTGTTTATCTATTTGCGAAAATTTGCAGATGAAGTGTTCCGTACTATTCCTACCGAAGCCGAAGGCATTCCTTTAAAAAGGCCATCATCTTTTCTCATTCAAATTATCTATGAAGGTACTTCCAATTAAAACATTTATTTGATGACCGAATACTAAAACTTCATTCTGGTTGAAATATCGCCGTCAAGTGTACGGTTTGACCGATAGCTACTAATATTATATTTGGTTAAGCCGCGTTAGCTGCGATTGGTCCGTGGGTGAGTTTGTAAACATACCGAGACGCCTCGTCTCGGCGTTGGTCCCGACTGTCGTACAACGTTTTTGTTTTAATATTTAATTTTAATAATATTTTGGGACAATCTCACACACGGTCATCTGATCCCAAACTAGGCAGAGCCTGTACTATGGTAACCAGACAACTGATAAACATGCTTATATATTTCTAAATACATACATATTATAGATAAATAACACCCAGACACAGAACAAATGATCGTGCTCATCACACAAAGATTTGTCCTGGGTGGGAATCGAACCCACGACCTCCGGCTTAGCAGTCAGGGTCACTAACCACTAGACCAACAGGCTCGTCCGTTTTGTTAAGGTGATACCTCCGATATGGCCCGCGAAATTCAAATTTTCATGTGTTTTTTGCAATTTGCTTATCAGTGACAAGTTGTAACTTGATCAAAATTCGATTCGCGACAATAACAAGTATAATTTTAAATATAAAAATGATCATAACATGTGCTCCATTCATTCTCACAAAGATTAGTCTAAAGTTAGTAAAATTTCCGAAATCTAACTCATTTTCAATTATTCTTTGTGCGAGCGAATGGAGCGAACGTTTTAATCATTTTTATATTTGAAGTTATATTTGTTATTGTCGCGAATCATATTTTGATCAAATTACAACTTGTCACTGATAAGCAAATTGCAAAAAACACATGAAAATTTGAATTTCGCGGGCCACATCGGAGGTATCACCTTAAGTGTCGACAATTGTTAAGTAGGTAATTACAATTCTAACAACAACTAAATACTATGGCCATGCTGTAAAATGTATTGTAGAGGTCAGTGCGGTCGCTCCATGTAAAATATGATACCACAATTTAAAACTTTTTCCTGTACTGTTTGTTAGTACTTACTTATATGTATAACCATATCTGATACTGGCCAAATTTCATACTTCTCGGCCAACGGGAAGTACCCCAATTACTTGTGTTTCCATTGAGAGTGTCGACATAATTATACATATTGTAGGTACCTACGTTTTATAATCAGACAACGCTATAGTTAAAAAAGTTAGAAAATTAGGTAACGCGCCGTTCTCCGGCCATCCGTGGCGTTCCGTGGTGGCAAGCCTCGAGCACCCTGTAGGTACTAGGTAGGTAGGTAAACTTAGCCATAGCCGCAGGCCGCAGGACTCGTAAATTCGTAATGTACTATACCATGAGAGGAGTAATAGATAGAGCCCACAGTCACGCACGCGGTACCCTAGACACATATTGTGCGATGATGACGGCAACGCATCGAAATGTCCATGCGACAAATAAAGCATACCTACAACAAAAAATATTTTTTACAATTTTTGTCTGTCTGTCTGTTTGTTCCAGTTAATCTCTGAAACGGCTGGACCGATCTTGACGGAACTTTCACTGGCAGATATAACAAGGATGAAATATGGAGTTACTTTTATAAGGTACTTTTATTTTAGAAAAAATATTTTCAGTTAACGGCAACAGGGGCAACATACACGGGGGAAATTGCGTAACAATAATAATATAATTATGTACTCGCGGGATTACATATATTATTATTCAATAAGTATATGTAAATCAATGCTCTCGGTTTTTAGATAACTTATGTCTGTGTAGTCTGTAAGTCTGGAGTATGCCAAGAAAAACATTACAATTTAAAACATTTGAATCAACATGGTCCAATTGTGCTTCATTCAGTAGTTATGATTGCCGATAACAACCCGATAATAATAAACCGATTGACATATTATAATGAGAATGCTTACGATGACATGCTCAATGCCTGAGTAGATCTGGGTGCTATTGAAATATAATGATGGGTATCGAGAGCGATATGAGGGTTGTGGACTCACAACAATGGAACGACACGATGTCCACAATAATAGAAACGACGATAAGAAACAACAGCTCCGGCTGGGATCTCCTGGAGCCGCGGAGCCCTGGAGTGGCCGGAGCTCTGCGTGTGTAGCTGCGCGGCGCGCGCGGAGGGTGCCAGCCGCGCCCCTTGTGCCTAGCTCTAGGTAGACGTGCAACTGCCGCCGCATGCACTCCTACAGAACGCTAGTCAAGCTGTTTACTTTACACTATGAATAACTTTGAATTTGGTAGCATCCACATGTTTGAAAACGGCAACTAGTAACTGATAAAGCTGACACGGTAAAACGGTTTGATTACAACCCGTATCTAGTTTTGGTCCATTTTGATTGTACGCACGCCTAGTTTGTCCAACACTTACTACTTACGGATTTCAAGCAGGTTTAGTGAAATTTCATTTCTGAATAATTGACGCATCGTCTGATTGTCTTCCGACGCGTTTGATCAAACTCGGCTCTCTAGCGCTGGATTTAGTAGCGAATGGTTGTGAGCAGTTAAGATGTTGGACGTAATTCGTTTATAATAATCATTGGAGTATTCGTTTCTAACATTCTCTGTTGATGTCCGTGTGTGAAACGATGTCCTGCTTTGTACCATTGTCTATGGGCCAAATTATAATATTTCTTGGCTCGTAAACAAGACTAATAAAATGACGATGATGGAATTGCAAACCTTGTTCAAAAGCACTTTTAACCATTTATCTACGACATATTATGCTACATGTAGACGGCGGCGCATGACAGTGCCGTGAACCTTCAAACGGAGTCATCAAACACGAGTTATAGTCAAACCGTTCGACCATTCAGACACTTTTAAAGTTGTTTGGAAAGGAACAGCATCCGCAAGCTCACGTAACAAAAACATAACAAACGGTTTGGAGTCCACGAGAGCGCGGTAATATCAAAAGATTAACGCAAGACTCGTTGAGGTAAGGACTGCACTATGCACTGGAGGAGGTCGAGCCGTGAAGCGGGCGACGGCGACGCCGCAACGGTGTGCCAGTGTTCCGGTGAGGGAGAGCGGGTCTTGCGACGTCGCCCGCTCGGGCTCGGCCGCGGTACTCACGCCGCTCCTGAACTTGAAGAACAGCGACATGGGGGCGGCGCGTCGGGCTGCGGCCGGGTCGCGCCGACACTGCCGCGCCGCCACGCAGCCGCGCCGCCGCGCCGCCGCCCGCCGCCCGCCGCGCGCCGGCCCTCTTCGCCGCGCCCGTCATGCACCCGCCTACAAAAGGCCCACTCCATGCGACCGACGTTGATTTGTAATACATATAATAAAACCAGCCTATTTAATAAATATCCCACTTCTGGGAACAGTGGGCACAGGACTCTTCCCATATAGAGAAGGAATGAGCATTGATCACCACGCTTGCTCATTGCGGGTTGGCGATTTCAGATTCCAATTTTCGGAATCGAGGTTTCCAAACGATATTTTCCTTCACTGTCAATGGTATTTTAGAATAATTAAGAAAGTATATATAACTTTGGAGAAGTCACATTGGTTCTTGCCTGGGTTCGAACCTGTCACCATGTGCATACGAATCCGGTCAGTGAACCGCTACGCCACTACGACGTTGATCTATTCAAGTAAAAAAGTACGGATAGCGATAACTACCACTTTGTTTTTCATATCTAATTATCGCTTGTGAAAGTGCTTACCTATGCGCTCTACACACCTGCAGCAGTGCAGATATACAGCGCGAGCAAGCCTTCTGCGCCTAGCTAGTAGCTAAAGCAAAGGTATATTGGATTGGATTGCTCAGATCTCAGGAGAAATTTGAACACTCGGGTAGTAACCCTAATTATAAAGTGTCTAGTCAATCCTCACCTCAGATCTGAGTTAAGCTCTCGAAGCCCAAATAAATGACGTTATGCGACCTTAGAGTAAAGATAAATCGTTAATTTTATTTGGGGAGCTTACAGCTTTAATACAATTGATTATACCAATAGTAAAAATAATGCCAATAACAAGCTTCCACAGATGAGCAGAAAACATTTTATGTTAATCGGCAATTCGGCATCAGGCGAATCATCAGCAAACAGGAGAAATTTAGAATGCTTGATACAGGTGCTAATGTCGTTGATGAAAATGACGAATAAAAGTGAGCCAATCAAAGACCCTTGTGGGACTCCAGATGGGATACTAACGCAAGAAGACGAGTAGAGAAGACAAGCACCACTGTCTGCGACCTATCCAGATCGTATGAAGAGAACCAATTATACAGGCACCCATAGATGCCAAGATGCCGAAGTTTGGCAAGCAAGACTGTGTGGTCAATACGATCGAAAGCTTTGCTGAAATCCGTATAAACAACGTCCACCTGATTGCCTGAGTCCATATTTCTGGTTACATGTTAATTAACGAATACTAGATTGGAAGTTGTTAATCGACCCCTCAAAAAGCCATGCTGCTCAGGAATAAATGAAGACTTAATTGAGTCATATAATTTGGGTATACACAATGCGCTCAAGGAATTTTGCAATTAGGCATAATTTAGAAATGGGTCTATACTTGGTAACGGCGCTTTTAGACCCCTTTTTATGTATTGGTGTGTCATAGGCGGATTTCCACAAAGCGGGAATCACGCCATCATTTAACGATCTCGGGAAAAGCAAGGTGACGGGAACGAAAATAGTATTTAAGCACAACTCCCCATAGGAGAATGCTGTACGACATAATAATAATCTATTCTGGCTGTATCCACATCAGTTATCTGTTTTTTTTTACAGCATAAGCGGCTGAACTGAGCCATCCAGGCAGTTTGTTGATGTGTGGGCATTAACAGTTATGCCAAGAACAGTTGTACCAGCAGGGTCCAACACTGCTCCATACAGTTGTGTCTACATTAGTAGATTTGCCTTACATTAGGCGTTGAACTCTAAATTAATTTAGTTTTGGATGAATTTAAAAGTAAATTAACATTAAACCACTGGTCCATTCATAAGTCGGTTTGCGGGCGATAATTTTTGCCTGTACAGTTTTTAATACTGTCTCTCTTCTACTCGGACACAATGACAGATCCAATGGAGTAGAAGAGAGATAACTTCGGCGCTCTCTCTTGCACGTTCGCCTCAGGCGGGACGAGCACTTTTTCGTGCGGGCAGCCGGCGGCGGCGTTCATCGATTTATAAGACGTTATCAGTCACAATCTGCGACTACAAATCTATATATTTACGCTGACTCATTTTGACTTACCTTTCTTATGGTTAGTTCTAAACTTAAGGAATAAGTTCCAATGTGCTTTTATTTTTTATAAGCATGATTCTAATCCTTATTCGTTATCCAAATAAATACGTTAAATTATTCATCATGTATATGTATTAATTAATTTAATTAAATAGCTTTTCATTGATCGACTCGTTAAGAAGAAGAAGATTAAATAGCGGTCCCGCCCCGGCTTCGCACGGGTAGCAACAATTTACACCAAACACATTCATTAAAAGTCGTGGTGGCCTAGCGGTTCAAAGGCCGGATTCGTATGCACAAGGTTGCAGGTTCGAACCCAGGCAAGTATCTGTGACTTTTCAAAGTTATATGTACTTTCTTAATTATTCTAAAACACCATTGACAAACGGTGAAGGAAAAAATCGTGAGGAAACCTGGATTCCTAAAATTGGAATCTAATCGCTAACCCGCAATTAGCAAGCGTGGTGATCAATGCTCATTCCTTCTCTATAGATATGGGAAGAGGCCTGTGCCCAGCAGTGGGACATTAATTAAAGGCCGGAATTATACATTAACTAATAATTATACGCAAAATCCTTCTTTAAAATCACTTTATCTATCGGTGTAAACCATATATGAAGATCGATTCAAACTCCCCATACAAACTACTAACTTCTATTTCACGTTCATTGGAGGTGGTTTTCCAATATCGCAAAAATATTTGTTTATTGTTTATATGGAATTTCATGACTTTAATATTGAAGAATTGAGTATTGAAATGGATAAATTTTTCCATTCAAACTTTCAACCCCTTTTCACCCTCTTAGCCCAGTCTCATATGGGATGAATTTCCAAAATCGGTGAATTATGCGATTATTTATATCTAACCAATAATTTATCATGCTAATAATAATATTGCAACCCCTATTTCAGCCTCTTAGAGGATAGATTTCTAAATCCGCTAAAATTCATACTCAATACTCAATATTTTATTGCACTCCATAAGTTTTTTTATGATGTAGGTAGGTGTAGTATAAACGTACATTTATGGATCCTGTAGTAATAAGTTATACATATAGGTAATCAGGAACCCATCATGTTAGGAACATGAAATTTCGTTTGTGGGTTTCTGTCTTTTCTTTCTAATTTAATACTCTACCTATTTGGAGACCCAGGAATTATAAACAGTCAACTTCTTTTATTGAATTCCTAAATTGTAATGCACTAGTAGTTCATGTTAGGTAGCCGCTGTCTGATAATATTCATTTTAGTTTTAGTAATTTCTATTTTTGTAGTATTACTAGGTAGGTACTACTACTTAACTTAATAGATTTTTCAATTCTATTACGAGTGGTCCAAGTCGCCGGAAGACATTTTTAATAATTAATGCATCCGCAACTGAAACCGCGGTCCGAGTTAATTGAGGTCCCAGTCCCCGGAAACCTCGCTTATTGACTGCACTATCAATATCAAACAAACCAAGAGGTACCTACACTACCTACCACCTACAGCGTAGGGTGCTTAGTCAAACACTTATCATAACACCCTCTCTTGTTACTATTAGTTCTAACCTTCATCAATCACTGCTTTTGTTTGTCTTTATTTATTTTCAATGAGTCCACCGTGTTATCGTATACAAAAGAATACTTCACGTTTTCCTGCACATCTATACATTATAATAAAATTGTAGAAAAGTGGTGTCTGTACAATGGAAATATATAAAAAAAAGTAGCAGGGGTTGTTATAATATCGATGCCGAACCCGAAATTGTAATTTTTTTTTTGTCTGTTTGTCTGTGTGTTTGTGCACGCTAATATCAGAAACGGCTTATTCGATTTTCACTAATATATTGTAATAAGCTTCACTTAACATTTAGTGTTTATTTCATGTCAATCGGTTTATAAATAAAAAAGTTATGTCAATTTAAAGAATCACGGCTAACATTTATTATGGTATTCTATCAGTGGTATGTTAGGTTCTTTTTCTTAATTTTGTAAAATTTTGTAAGTACATATGGTATCTTAGGGTAGGCGGTTCCCTCCTTGGTTTTTGTGTATTTACTTATCTTAATTTTTATTTAGGGTTTGTAAATAAATATTGTAAGCATTTTTGTTATAGGTTTGGCGGCTCTCTCCTTGATTTTCGGTATACTTATCTTAATTTGTATTTAGGGTTTGTATATAAATATTATAAGTATTTGGTATAGGTCAGGCATTTCCTTTCTTGATTTTCTTTATCTATACTAATATTATAAAGCTGAAGAGTTTGTTTATTTGTTTGAACGCGCTAATCTCAGGAAGTACTGGTCCGATTTGAAAAATCTTTCTCTGTTAGATAGCCTACTTATTGAGGAAGGCTATAGGCTACTTTTCTTTTGGAAATCTATCCCCTAAGGGGGTGAAATAGGGGTTGAAAGTTTGTATAGGAAGTTTGGTATTTTCAATTATAGACACATAAAATTCGTGTACGCGTTTCTGGATAGAAATAAATAAAGACGTATTTCAGCGATTTTTATAATCTACCCCTAAGAGGGTAAAATAGGGGTTGGAAGTTTGTAGATATATGAATTGTGTCGTTTTCAAAGATAGGCACATTAAATTTCATACAAGGGTTATTAGATAGAAATAAATAAGACGTGTTTCCGTGATTTTAGGAATCTACCCTCTAAGGGGGTGAAATAGGGGCTGAAATAGTTGGTATGTGAAGTTCGGTATTCTCAAAAATAGACAGATGAAAAGATAAGTAGGTAAGATAATGACCATCTAAGAAATATCTACAATGACGACTCCCGTGGTCGAGTGGCGTTCACTCCGGTTTTTAAGGTGTCGCCAGCTCTGAAGTCCCAGGTTCGATCCCTGGACGGGTCCATGTAGAAAATCACTTTTCTACATTGTCTTGAGTCTGGGTGTTTATGGTAGTTTCGTTGTCTTCGATTCCAGAACACAAAATACTTTTGCTACTTACTGTAGGTAATTAGATATTATTTTAACGCCATAATATTTTATAAAAATTTTTATTCATACTCCTTTGAAAATCATAGAATACCCATCCAACACCTTTAATACTACTCTTTACTTTATGCGCGAGCGAAGCCGCGGGCAACAGCTAGTTTGAAAATAAATTGTCACCTATTATATCGATCGTACCAGACGAGTTTTTGCATCACGATCACAAGTTTAGAGAAGCGTTGATAACACAAACGTTTGACGAGGTTTACGCGTATTAGACATTGGAATTAAACCACTTTTAAACGGATGATTTTAGTTTCCGACGATTCAACACCTTTGCAAGGTGCTATTTCTTTTTAATTTTATTGCTGCGATGTCATGGTCCGTGACCCCGACAAATGACCACTGCGCGACAGTTCTTTATGTACCTGACGCTTGCCAAGTTACGTGCCAGGACAGGGTTTTTGTTACATATTATGTTGTAGGTATATATATAAATATTATAGTTATACTTACACAACACTTAAAATAACATAGCAAACATCATCAACTTAGCTAAATATGATCACCTAAACACTCATATTTATGCTTAGAAACAGGAGTTAAGTTATACTTACAAAACAAAATAATACCTACATTTATATTACTTATACCTACATTTTATTTTTTTTTTCATTTTTTTTACCTACTTTATACATTTTATGGTTAAATAACTAAGCATAGAAAATTGTTCCTTAGGATAATTATTCTAAGATTTGTTGTAATTACCAATCTCGTTATCAACCTATTACTGACTTACCCCAAATACCTAGGTAGGTACCTATTTGAGAACAGAGCAGAGATTGGAAGTTGTAGCTAAAACGTTATCTAAGAGAAAAGACTGCTACCAAATATAATTATACTGACTATAAAACACTGATAAAGTACAAAATAATATTAACTATTTCCATCAAAGGTAATAAAAATAATGTAGGATTTCACATTTTGCTTCCGAGCAGCATTTGGTGCTAATCCAGACTGTCAATGTCAATTACCTATTGAAATTTACCACATCGTTTAAATCAGTTCAAATGTTTGTATCATAGGTCGAAGTCGGGTTGACAATGCGCAGGCGTGAAATTATCGATCCTCACGAGCAGGTCGCCACGCGTCGCACAATCTGCAGCCGCTAATCTGAGCAATAACAATTATTTAGGCAGTGAACTCTGGGCCCCGGACACAACATCGGCCAAGGAACAAGCGGGCAGAGGAGCTGCATGTACATGGACGCCGGAGACTTGAGCATCGCTAGAGCCGCGCCACTGGAGCCCCGACGCCGAGGGCAGCAGCGAGTGCGAGCGCGGGCCGCGAGCAGCCGCGAGCATGCGGGCGCGCGCCTGGTCCTGGTGGGCGGCGCTGCTGCTGGGCGCGGTGGGCGCGCGCGAGCTGGACCCCGCCGCGTGCGCGCCGCGGTTTGACGTGCAGCACGACAAGATTATTCGCACGGAGGAGTCGCGCGAGATGGGCGCGCGCTACCTCTCTGAGCTGGATGTGGGCGCGCGCCACGAGTGCCTGCGCCTGTGTTGCGAGACTGATTCCTGCGACGTGTTCGTCTACGAGGAAAAGGTCAGTGACTAACAAGCCCTAGTTTAGCGGACTTGTTATGACTTACATACGAGTACCACAGCTGAACGTCTGCTTCGCCGCCGCCGCGCCGCGCCGGCTCGGTCCAACATCATTCGGAGTTCCGTAATGCCCGGCATGTGTTACGTTGGAAAGGAGGCTACATCACTGTTAAGTCCCGTTCCGTCAGGTATTCTACAGAAAGTCTCCTTGTCTCTTAGCTAGCAGTGTGCCACAGGTAGATAATGCTAGGGCCGCCCGGCCGCTAGACTACTGGGTCGCACTACTCACACTATGACAACTCCCGCCTCGAGCACTATCCATGATATTTTCTGCTTTCGAGTTTATTATATTCAAATAACACCAACAAGTTAATTAAAAGACTTTAGAATTTACAATAGACGTAAATTTTATAATAGACGTAAACCAAAGGTCAGGTCATGTTTGAGGTATTAATAATTAATTTAACTAGGTAGGTACCTATTCAGTAATACGAAGATACAAGATAATTTATCTGTTCGAAACATGAGTTAGCATACAGGCATGCAAGATGTTACAATTATAATAAAATATGTCCATTCATGTTTTGCCTTTGCGGCGTACAAATATAAGGGGCGAAGGTAAGAAAGTTTTAATTAGCTGTCCTTCGCGACTGCCGCGAGTTCGTCCACGTGTTTTATATTTTTGTGAGTTATCCCTACATACAATAAATAGGTATATTAACCTTATATTAATTCCTATGTATGCCCCTTCATGACCGCCTTGTCATAAAGCCGCCACATCATAAAAAGCACGCCTGGGTAGGTGGGTACCGTTTTATATTGTTGCAGAGTTATAATTATCAAAACTGCGATATAGCCTAAGATATTCATTCAATTTAAATGAAGTCAATGGCAATTTTGTTCTAAATCATATACATGTAATTAATCACTCATTTGGATTTATCATGTCTATAAAAATACCTTGGCAAATAATGCAAATTTCAGTACCATTAAAAAATTATATATGAATCATATTATTATTATAGTGAAACATAATGTTGTGCAAACTTTTTTAAGAACTTTAAAATAATAAATTCAGTCAGTCATGCATGCATCATTTTTACGTAACTTTGACCGTTTACCTACTTAGGTACATAGTTATTGCGATATTGAAAAAGCGATTTACCTCTAATATTTATAATATAATATTACCTTGGTAGCTAGTATCAAGAAACTATTAGTTGTGGATTATTTTTTTTTCTGATCATCCAAACAATAATATTTTCCATTGTGCTAATAAGCGGCTTTCAAAGTTTAGCAACACAATGTTCTGCAGCAGAGCGATTCCGAAAATGACCAAACTCACTTCGCCTCTCACATTGATTCTCATAATCACTTCACTGCTCAGTGCTCACCTCACTTGTACTTTTCACCGTATCCTGAAACATTGCTTTGACGCACGAAGTCAAGTGATGTCGAAATCTCAGGTGAAAAGTTTAGAGGTGGGCTTACGACGGGTCTTGCTTTAGTAATATCAAACATACCTTAATTGTTCAATAATTTTACTCAATTTAAGGATCTAGAGTCCATAAGATGTGTCTATTTGTCCTCGAGACTAATTACTCAATATCTGTTGGTTAATATAAGTTGCTAAAAGGGTGTAACTTAGTTTAATAGGATTATACTGCCTGTAGTAAGTATTTGAAAAGTTGTTAATGTAAGCATATTATTTGTGTGCATCCAGAAGTAGATAAGTGTTTTGTGGGGTGTTGTTTTTAACAAATTGATAAAAAAACCTTTGAGCATCAATATTATAACTATAAGTGCTTCTATGGTGTCCAAGCGATTTTTCACCAACTATGGCCTAGTCAAAATTCCTTTTGAAAATTGTATCGTTTTGTGTTTCTAAAATAATCTAAATCTTATCTCTAAATCTTTACAAGTTCGACGTTGTTAAAGGCATATCGTAAGTTTTCATCTTAATTTTCACCGAGAAATAAGTAACTTTGTTTTGACAGGTGAATTCGAACATGAAAAGTCTTAAGTGAGTTTTCGGAATATCCTTTCAAATGTCATGTTTTCGATTGTTGTGATGTCGATGTCACTGACAGTACTTACTCGTGAAAGATTTCACATTTATTTAGTTCTATTCATCGACACAACTCTCACAGGCGGCGCCACTTTAGTTTTCCCTTGTTTTGGAAATACGAAATCCAGTTTTCACCGACGAATTCGCTCTGAGTTTGTCTAATGTATTTTCGGAATGTCGCTTGCAGGGCCCGGGCAGCTGCTACCTGTTCAACTGCGGGCCGCCTGAGGACTTCCGCTGCAAATTTACAGCACACAGTAACTTCAGCAGTGGCGTGCTGGCCATCAGCCGGCGCCTGGCCGAGCTGCAGGACCAGGAGCGCCTGGCGCACCACGAGCAGGAGCTCGCCAACCTAAGGTGGGCTCATCACGTACACGACTTTTCTAGCTTAAATCGACAGCTTAAACAAGTACGATAAGTAACTTAAAATATGCAAGAGATACATAAGTACCGTACCTCCGTCGGAACACTACGGGCAGTGCTAACGTAGGGCGTGTTGCAGGAGCGGCACGAGCAGCACCGCCAGCACGAGTGCGGCGAGCACGGCTACACCACCGCCGCGCCTCACGCCGCCGCCGCCCGCGCCGCCCACTCCACGTGAGTATTGTTTTATAAAAATGGGGATGTCATAAGTGTAACTGTTGTAGCAAGATGGTTCAACTTCACACAAAGATCTCTTAGCCGGTATATAGATAATTAGCAAATTTCCTACTTGATAAAAAGGTGGAGGACCAAAGGTGGACGAGTAAATTATTATAAAAATATTGGCCGACCCGATACACCATTACCAATAACAAAAATATCATTTGAAAGGTCTGACCCTATAACAATAAATAAATTACATATAACATGCATGTAATTTATACATGTAATTTATTTATTGTTATAGGGTCAGATAGGGCGTTTAGGCGCAATTGGTCCAATTCGCGATTGGACCAATCCACCATATTCGCGATTGGTCCAATTCGCAGTTGGTCCAATTCGCGATTAGTCCAATTCGCGATTGGTCCAATTCGCGGTTGCTCCGATTCGCGGTTGGTCAAATATAAATGTGGACAACATCATCATTGCTCCGAACCCAAAGTAAGTAGCTAAAGCACTTGTGTTATGGAATCAGAGACAACGAAGTTACCATGATGTTCGTATACCGCTGCTTTGAAGACGGTCCAGATCCACAATCAAAAGACTAAGCCGCTTCGATTGCGCCGAGGGGTAAGACAGGTAGATGTAATATCCTTATGTCAAGGTTATGATACCTGCAAAGGTATTGAAACGTCGGGAACTAAAATAAAAAAACGCTAAAATAGAATCCGTTTAAAACACTCGCGTAAACCACAAAAACAATCCCCAAAACTGTTTACCAATGCATTGGAACACGTCTTAAAACACTGGTCTGGACTGGACAGGACATTAATATCAACGGCGGGCACAAAACGCATCTGTGCTTTGCTGATGACATCATTGTGAGTCTAAACGGAGCTTCTCGACGTGTCGGTCTTGGCATAAATTAAGACAAGACCAAGGTCATGTTTTTCATCTATACCTTCATGCGAGTAGGTACGGTATCCGTTGACGGGGTGGCTCTCGAGGTTATGTGCAGGAGTTCGTCTACCTAGGACACACCATAGTTTGGTAGACACAACTTCGAGAAAGAAACCGACCGGAGGATTCGTTTTGGCTGGGCAGCGTTTGGTGAACTACGTGGAGTCTTCTCGTCGCCTATTCCACAGAGTTTCAAATCGAAGTCTTCAACCAGTGCATCCTTTCTCTCGTGACTTACGGCGCCGAAACGTGGACACTGACAGTAGGGTCAGGGTAGGGTAATAGGGTTACTCAGCGAGCTATGCTCGGATATATATAAATAGGTATGTCATAATGTTTAAGTTAAAATATACCTATGTTTAAAATGCGGTCGTACAGTTCGCGCAGACGTTTCAGTTACGTTAGAATTCTCCTTCTTAAAATGCGGTGATGTAGGTATTGCACGGCTAGTGTATTATATGCCCGATAGGGAAACGAAAATATAATAAACTAGCGACCCGCCCCGGCTTCGCACGGGTGGACATTTATTTCTTCATAGATGTGCACCCCCTCTGCGGTATCGCCGTGCGAGTCGTGCGACACATATCGGCCGGCGGCCATCATTCATTTTAATACCAATTACAATTTTAAATTCGTAATATCTTTTGAATGAATTCTCCGATTGGAATAAAATAAAAAGTAATTTATAGCTATTGAAACAATCTTGCTCAATAAATAGTTTATTTGGATAAGGATTAGTATTTGACGATAATATGATCAATAAACATAGGCTAATAATTTTAATTACTTTTATTCTATGGAAAAGTGGTTATAATGGCTAAAATATAAATGTTTGGTTTATACTATCGCGGACTTTTTTGTAGGCATTATTGAGTTCTACAACTTTTCTATAGAAGTCAACCATACATCTCTAACCATTTAGGCAGCGTTCGCGAGAATCGTTAACGTACGGCAGTTTTTTCGTCGACTTACTCCACAATTTTCACTACCACGAAAAATCCTATCTATTTTCCGGGATAAAATATAGCCTATACGGATTCGGAAGAATCCCTCTAAGTAATGGTAAAAGAAATTTTGAAATCGGTCCAGTAGTTTTTGAGCCTATTCAATACAAACATACAAAAATACAAAGGTTTCCTCTTTATAATATTAGTATAGATAAAAGTTAAAGTTAAAAAATACAACCTGACTACGTATAAAAGGTGTCTCAAAAGGCCGTGGTCGGACCCACTGTATACTGTACCTGAACGAAGCTCACATTCGTCGTTAAATAAAAGAGCCGGTCCGAGTAAATGATATAATTATATTTCCGTAAACTATATAAAATAATAGTAAAAAACAAGCTTGTGGAAAAACAATTGAATTGACATCACGTTGACATTATCTATTTTTCTTAAGAGTAAATGGCATCTTGATAACCAAAAAGTATTCATGTGTAAAATCCAGTACCTACCACTATCTATACACTTCATGTCTATTGAAGAGTTCCTGGCACCCACATAAATATATATATGACCCAAACTGCTAATACGGTTCGGGCGCGCCCTTCTTGCTTCTCACCCCTCATGATTGCCTCATCTAGACGGACATTCGTCGGACGAATGTTTAGAATGCTATTAGTCACTGTTGCGGCATTCGTTGCAGCATCCCGATGTAGCCGCTATCAGTTCGAGTGCCGGCGAGGCGGCGAGTGCATCGCGGTGTACAATGCATGCGACGGCGTGGCGCAATGCGCGGACGGCAGCGACGAGGCGCCGGAGCTGGGCTGCCCGGCCGCGCCGCGCGCCCCCGCGCCCCCGCCCGCCACGCCGCGCGCCACTGCGCCCCCCGTGCAGGTACCGGACGGCTGCGGGGTGCCTGGCCCACGGCGCTGCTGCAGGCGCTATAACCTCGTGTGTGTGTGTGCAGGAGAGCGCGGAGGTGGCGGCGGCCGAGAGCCTGCCAGCCGACGAGCGCTGGCCGCACCGGCTCACGCAAGCACAGCCGCAGCACCGCTACAATGGTGAGTTCGTCGTGTCCTGAATACCGGCTGAATATCGCACGCACGCATATGTGATGTCGGGAAAAGAGTTGCGGCACATATGGCTGGACAGCTAAGCAATACCTACATGTAGGGTATCGAGAACCGGTACAGATAAAAAAACCGGGATTTTCGGTACCGGTTCTAATCAGAACCGGGATTTCCCGGGATTTTCGGTATATTCGGGATTTTTTCTTTTAAGAATTTTTGAGGTAAATATAGTCAAAAAAATAACAGGTAAAAATAAAAATCAATGGTACATAGCCTTTGAATAAAGGTTATCAACGTATATCGTGGGCTGATTCTACTTAATTAAATAGTATCTCCATTTTGGTCTTTATAATTAAACTTTCTTGTTCTCTTGGTAATGTGTCTTCAAAAAGATCAATGCATCTAAAGTTGCATCACCTAAACGAGATCTAATTTTTTTACAACAAAGGCCAGCTGAGGAGAAAATTCTCTCTGGCTCCACGCTAGTAGGTGGAATTGTGAGAAGGTGTTCGTAAGCTTTTGTTAAATAACGCCCACGATCACCTCCATTTTCAAAGAGTGCCATCTTGATTTTAACATTTTGATCTAGACTGTCATTGTGCGGTGATATTACACGTTCTTTTCTTATCTTTTGTTATATTTAATTCATCACTTTTCGTTAGATCGCTTCTTTGCACTTCAGGTTTATGTTGTTCTTCCAATTGAATTGGATGAGATGAGGCTTGAGGTGTTTCGCTAGAAGTCGGACAGCTGGTGCGTTTTAGAAGTGATACAATTTGGTTGCACATTTGATCGCTATTTGGACGGATAAATATACCTACTTGTATCGTCGCTATTTATGTTTAAAAAATATTCTTCAGGGTTATGCAAGTAATTCAGAATAGTAGCTTCTATTAAACGTCTTTCTGAATAGCGTTTTTTCAGAGCTGATGCCATTTTTCTGCTTAGAAAGGAATTGATGTCATTTAACTTGTTTAAAGTAATGGCTACATCTGCAGTGAGTAATGTGGCATCTCTGCGACACAACGCTTCCAAAACTGTTTTTATTATATCCAGGACTTCGTGCAGTTGTCCAATATCTGTCCACTCATTTTCCGAGAAGTGAATGTGTACAGTTAACGTTGACCTTATGTTGTAGAACATTTCCGAACAACTCGAGGTCAGCTTATGTTGGAAATGTATAGCTTGATGCGTGGCCGTGCGTACCACCTTTTAGAATATAATGATCTACCACGTACCTACAGATACAACATTTTAATGAGAATATGGTTTTAGCTTGAATATTTTGTATAAAAAGATTAAACGCTGTTAATAGAAGATTAAAATCAAATAAATGATGAGATATTTATCAATATAATTTTTGAAATTACGTGTTCTATTTTTCGTCACTTTTGTAATATTAAAATAACAAATGATGAGATAGTTAACATGATTCGTTATTTCCCGAAAATACCGTATATCCCGGTTCTTTTTCATTCAAAACCGGTTCTTTGACTACTATTAAAGAACCGGGAAATCCCGGGTTTTTCGGTTCCGGGATTTCCCGGTTCTGAACCCTTAACATGACCATTTCATGGACTGTCTTGATACAAAAGTTACACTTGCTAAGCCGGGTACTCACTAGCGAGCAGTAACAGTACCTACAGGTACATACACATACGCGCGTCACAGATTAGCCTCATGGCGTCGCCGCGTCGCCGAAATAATTTTGCTATCTAGGAGACAGAGATTAATGGGCAATAGTAAAAGAGCTGGTTTGAATTTGGAGTGGTTTCTTATTTTATTATAGTATAACATAACTGACAGTCCTAGTTTAGTCCAACAATTACTGTATAGAAGATTTAATTTATTGCTTTGATTCACTTCCGAATATATTAATAGCATTTTGCATAATCGCAATAATATTCTGGCCTATTTTTAGATCCAAAAGGCAAAAGTTACTTGAAATATTAATTGCATAAACCTCCACATTATCTTCATTATTTAATGAACATGTTTAAATAATTATGAACATGTTTAAATAATTAAAACATGTGTCGCCACCTCGACACGAAGATAGCCACCGTCAGAAGGGGTTTTTATTAAAACACTAGCTGTTGCCCGCGGCTTCGCTCTCGCGTAGTAGTAGGTACTAGTGGATGTTTTCTGTGATTTTCAAAGTAAGAAGCATGAATACTATTTTTCATAAAATATTATGGCGTTAAAGATATGTTTCAGATGGTCGTTTAATTATCTACTTAAATATCTTTTCATCCGTCTAGGTATCTGTGCAATACCGAACTTCCCATACAAAATTTCAACCCCTTAGAGATTTCCAAGAGAAAAGTAGCCAATCTTTAGTCTAGTCTGCCAATGACGTGGATGCGTGCGCTCGGTCGGATCGAATAATAATGAATGGTCAATTGTGTTCCTCGAATCCAAGATGGCCGCCTGGCCGCCCATCCAGTATTTGACTTTACGTCAAGTGGCAACTCTGCTACCTTCAGAAATTACGTAGGAGTCATTACGAAAAACTTGAAAAAAATAAAGCTTTTATTTAAATGCACTAAAAAGAAATTAAAATTTTTACTATCAACTTATTATACACAATTTATATGATCATAAAAGCTTATCGCCAGATTTGCGAGTAAAAACTGGGCCTTATACATTGTTTTAACATAAAAAGCAGGTCAAGTGCGAGTCGGACTCGCACACCGAGGGTTCCGTACAAATTTAAGTTTCAAATTATTTTTATTTTATGATGTATAAAAGTTTACGGTTTTTGCAATTTTTACTTTTTCTGTACTATAAGACGTTACTTCGTACCAAAATTCAAGGTTCTAAGTCTACGAGAAGTACCCTGTAGGTTTTGATTTTTTCACAGCTCCAAGAGACAGTTGGCCTGAGTATTGGATTCCTGATAAAAAGGGTCTGGACAGACGGACGGACAGCAAAGTGATCCTATAAGGGTTCCGTTTTGTCCTTTTGAGGTACGGAACCCTAAAAATGATGACCATCTCCCCGAAAAATCACAAGACTTAGTGATATTTTTTCTTGATTTTGAATTTTTGTTTGATTGAAGGGACCCTTCGAGTCTTAATGATTTTTGGGCGATTATCTATTAAATAATCTTTTTCTGTTTTGTGAGTAAATCGGTTAGGTTAGGTGATATGTACCTAACAGCGGGCGGCATGTTGTCAGAGGCACCGGCCAGCTCGCACATCTTCAGCCATAAGGGCGGGCTGCTGCAGGAGCCGGAGAGCGGCGCGCAGTTCCCGCCCTTCGAGCCGCCCTGGCCGCGCCGGCCCTGGCCGCAGCAGCAGCCCACCGGTATGAACCTACATGAGACGGTATTAACTATTCCGACCAGTATTTGTTATCTAACGGCTGTCGAACTGTCTGCTGCCAGGCGGGGAGAGCATGGCGGGCGAGCGCGGCTGGGGCGCCTACTGGCCCGAGCCCGACCCGCGCCGCGCCTGGCCCGTGCCGCGCTCCGATCAGGTACACGCGATGTTTCATTTTACATCTTAATTGTAAGAAGTAGGTACTCCATCGTCCATAACTTTTTAGCAGTCTTTCCCAAAGTGGGCGATAACGCCCCCATGTGGGCGCTGCAGGCCTAAAGGAGGCGGTAAGAGACCCGAGAGAAAAAAATGGGGGCGTTATGTAGCGGCTTGGGGGCGATTTGTAATTTCATCTAGCTAGGAGGACTCTTAGACACCGACCGAGCTCTCGACTCTAGACTAGAACTTGTGAACATCATCTAATAATAATTAGGAGATTGCTCAAACTCTGTCCGATATTTCTCTCCGCCTAGTTTATATGTATATCTATCCTGTTTTGTTCAATAAATAAAAGAAAAAATTTTTTTGCAAAAAAAAAAAACCGACTTCACAAAACCTTAAAAGCACTAAAAAGATAAAAATAATACTGTAACCTACCACTATTAATAAACCTAACATAACCTACGATTAACCTATAATAAAATTTAACAAATTTTTGGAGTCGGTGCCTAATGAATGTTTAATCTCCGCTAACATAGCTCAAAGTAATTAATTAATTTAATTTGAAGTTAGTGGTTTTTAAGTAGGTTTTAAAATGGGGGCGTAAAAAATAATTTATTCTCAAAGTGGACATTAGACAAATTAGTTTGGGAACCTCTGCTCTATAGGGATGCGGACTTTTTTTTCAGTGTCCGGTTTTTAGATAATGATGAAATATTAGACAAGTATTATTTGCTTTTTCGAAATAGGTAACGAATCGTCAAACGTGGTGTAGGAAGCCTCCCGGACCGATGACCTGAAAAAGGTAGCTGGCTAGGACTGGATGCGGAAGACCGGGTCTTTTGGCGCAACTTAGGAGAGGCCTATGTCCAGCAGTGGACCGCGATAGGCTGAGTTGATTGATTGATATGTAATTTACGGACTAAATAGATCCGCATCTCTATTGCTAAGGTACTTTAATATCTTATTGTTATAAACATTAGCAGATACCAGTGTACCCTCCTCCAAAAACGATGCCGGAGATTCCAGTGATGTACACGAGCCAGCAGCAGACACTGCGCGATAGTCCTAAGAAGGGGTTCGAGCTGCTCAAGAAGGAGGGCACCGAACCTCCGCGGCGCGACGACAAGCCCGCGCCCGCCGCCAAGCCCGCCGCCGCCAAGCTGCCCGCCCCCCTGGTGAGCTGCGACCAGTCCTCCGCCGGTGCCTGCTGCAGGCCGTATCTAACCTGGTGTGTCCGTGCTAACAGGACGTGCAGGCGAGCAAGCCCGCGGACAGTGTGGACAGGAAGAGTCTGGCAGCGGCCCACGAGCACTACCGCGCCTCCGACGAGCAAGAGGGGCTCAGCGAGCACCCGCCCGCCGCCATGATGCTGCTCGTGATAGGTAAGGCGGGGCGCGGGGCGAGGGGCGCGGGGCGGGGGCGCGGCGCGGGCGACACTGACGCGGTGTGTTGCAGGGCTGGGCATGCTGGCGGCCATGGCGGCGCTGCTGCTGCTGCGGCGGCGCGCGGCGCGGCGGCGGCGGGGCGCGGGCCGCGGCCGCTCGCCCTTCGCGCACGACGCGGACTACCTCGTCAACGGCATGTACCTGTAGCGCCGCCCCACTCTCTACTCTGATGTTTTTCAAGTGATGAAGTTGCAGGCCTTCGCAGGGAAACTAGATACATCCCTAAAAGCCGTACGTGGTGACCCTACCTGTCGTACATAAACTGTATGATTAAAAACACACGAACACCTAACCTTCCGTATAGGTAAATGTAGACACAGGCCATTGCATTTAATTGAAAACTTTGGTATCAAAATTAGCTTTTTACATTGTTGATTCCATGATTGAGTATGTTGTGTGTGTGCCCTACGAGCGTACTGGATGCAGCAGTCTGTGTATACATGGCGTCGGCTTCGTCCCCGCCTCACGGCACTATAAATGTTTCCATTCATGTACAGTATTTCAATAAACGTTATACTGTTGTGCGTGTGCGTTTTATTTTCTTGACATCGGTGGATTTATAAATAAAACACATGATATAATCAACACTTTAATAATCACATTGATAGTACAAACCCACAACTATATCGGCCTGGCCGAATTCACTGTTTACTTATATTTAACGTCAACGTAATAATCAGTTAACACAAAGAATTTAAATTGTTCACTTGATAATATACCAGACCAGCACTAGTGGCACTAGTGCACAATTTATAGATAACAGTACATACACGCATCCAATACATCGTTGTATATATTAGGTACCTAATTAGTTAACTTTGTCGCATTCATAATCGATCACATAATTTTGTATAATTATATTTAGGCACTGTATCAGCGAACTTATTTTTTTTTATTTTAATATCGCAAACTATGTATTAAGTATATAATTTTATGGAATGGAATACAACACAACCTAGTTTATTATTAGTCAGTTTTAACACTCAACCTAATGGATAGCCAATAGTTTGTACCCATACAAACAACCGGAGCGCGGCACGGGACGTCACCAGTATTACATTAATACAACACTGGGAATAACAACATTGCACACATAAACAAAAATAGACTATTATTAGTGTCATGCTAAGCTGCTGAGCGACCGCTAGAGGAGGGGGGGGGGGGCGGGGGGCGTACTCGCTAGACATCACTCGAGCTCACAAACACACACATACATAACATAGTTGTTGTAACTTGTAACCTGTTGATAACTATTATAATTTATTACATACGTCCATGTTTATTACCTAAAGACAAAAACAATAGCGCGAAGATTTCTAATGACGGGTATCGCTGCTCATCACACACGTCTTGGATATGTTTGTCGTTTATCTACACATTTATAGAGGCATAATTTTTGTCTTATGTACTTGGATGGCCAAATCAATTGCTAAAATTACCTACTGTTAAAAAGAAGAGCGGGAGAAATAGTTTAATTCCTTCATCCGTCAAGGACTACACCGAAACCGTGGGATGGGAATGCGGTGGATTTGTATTCCACAAATGGTGAAAAACCCCCGATAAGCCTTAAAGCTCTTTGAAGGTCGGTCTCGAGAACATTTTTTAATTATTCATTTATTTAACAAGCGGTGTTTAAGTAAAATTTTGCGTCCACATCGCCACCGCCATACTGGCATTTGTGTACATATTAAATAGCCCTCTGAAACCGACACGTGCCAGTGAAGCGGGAGCAGGTTGTGGACCTTGTAAACCCTGCAACTCGGGCATACATACGCGCTCTGCACCTATATAGCCTTACAAGCCTATTGAGATTCTAAGCTTCTTGAAATAAATGATTACGCATTAATGTAAAACAAAACCTACAAATTTTAATAAGCTACTTATACCATTTTGATGACATTTATGTGGCATATCTCTGAGATACCATTATCAAAATATCGCTTACCGAATTACCGGAGATATCGCGTGCCAAACATACACAAAAAGTCAGTCGAATTGAGAACCTATAAGTCGATTAAAAAACGCAGAATATCACAGTTATCGTGAAGTGCTCGGCTAATTTCTTTAGTCTCCCTCCATCGTGCATCGTCCGCATATGATTGGTAATCCATACCACCAGTTTATTAAAAACATTTTTCTAGTATCCAGTATGATAAAGATAATATATTTATTGCTATAAACATGTGTATATAGTTGTCAAATAGACTACAATCAAACTGAGTGAGAGGACGATAAGCACAGCGGCAGGTGACCACGACCACACGGTACGGGTTGTTAGTTATTATACCTACTCGTATGTGAGAGCGGTGCATTGTTTCACTAAAGTAAATATAATTAAAAAAATGTACCATGATCACGGTCATCACCAACTCAGCCTTAGTTTATATATTTATAAAATTGATAAAAGATTTTGATAAATTTAGACACACATGTATTCTTATTTTAATAACATTCGTGTAATAGAATAACAATAATAGGCACTATCGATAATTAGTTACTTGTTCCGAGTGCTCGCGGTAATGTATATCCACAGCGGCACGCGGTTCATGCGGTTGCATTATATCACATATAATGAAGATGAACGCGCCGAATGCAGTACACCGGAAAACGTATACGGTGTACCAATACAAATATAATGGCTACGCACACGTCTTTACTATAACGAGGACTATAACAATGAAAGGCACTCGGCGTGAGCGAAGTGGTCGAGAACATACGACTTACTGCGTCAGAGCGGGCGGCGGTGCGCCAGCTGGCAGTTCTCCACGTACAGGTCCTTGACGAGCAGGTCGGCGGCCGCCAGGCGCGCCAGCAGCCGCCGCGCCGCCGCCTCCGCGCGGGCCGTGCGCGCCCGCAGCTCGCGCGCCTCGCCCGCCCTCTGCAACAGCCGCGGCGTGAGCACCGGCCCGCCTCGCGCCCGCGCCCCCCGCGCCCCCCGCCCGCACTCACCGCAGTGGCCGGCGCGCGCAGCTCCTCCAGGCGCCGCTCCAGCTCGGCGACGCGCGCGCTGGCCCGCGCCAGCTCGGCGGCGCGCGCGGCGTGCTCGCGCTCGGCGTCGCGCCGGTAGCTCGCGAACTCCTCGTCCAGGTCGGTGAACTGCGCCTCGAGGCTGTGGCGCTCGTCGATGGTGGGCAGCGCGGGTGCTGCCGCGAACTGCCGCTCGTACTCGCCGATCTTGCCGACGAGCTCGGCGAGCCGCTCGTCCCCGAGTCGCTGCTCCTCGGCGAACATGTCGCGCTCCTCATCCAGCTTGCCGCTCCAATACTCTTCGCATTTGTCGTACTCGGTCTTCATCTGCTCGAGGCTAGTCTCGAGGTCCCTGGAAAATTCATCGAAGCAAATCAAGTGTTTGGCCAGCGTGCAGCATGATACTATGTTATGAATACTAACTTAACAAGGCCCGTGAGTTTCAATTTTTCTTCGTCATGCTTTCGCTGAAGTTCTATCACGTCCGCGCGCAGGGCTTCCACGCTGGCGGGCTGGTCAGTGACGTCGGTGACGTCGGTCTGTGCGGCGGCGTCGGCGGCGCAGCGCAGCGGCTCGGCGCAGATCACGGCCTCGCCGAGCTCCCGCACGCGCTCCTGCACGAGCCGCACGGCCTCGCCCACCGACGAGCACGACGGGCACGCCTGCTCACTAGGATGCCCAAGATTCCGTACACTGCCTAAGATCTCTCTAAGTTTTGTCACTGCTTCCACATGACCGACAATCCTTTGGTCTATGCTCACAGGAGAAGAATCACAGTCCTGCAACAAACGAAACTTTTATAATAACCAAAGTACAATACAGCAATAACTTCCACCTTAAAAATGGGCTCGTGGCTAAGTGTAAGCCGTACGGTTTTACCAATATGAAAATTAAAAGTACTTTACTTAATTTCAAAAGTTACTCATTATCGTATGACAAAACATATAGATATACGGGATATACCATGATTTACCAATGTATAAACCAAATTTTGGCAAACAGTAACACACATAAAGGCACGCCTACTACACCGTATCATACCTACTACTACCATGCTAGGAAAAAATATCGTTATTTATAAGTATGAGGCTAAGAGACTATAACTTCATTCACCATTTAATAATAAGCTTATTATTAAAAGTCTAAATTATCTATTATATGCGCCCTTTTAGGGTTCCATAGCCAAATGGCAAAAAACGGAAACCGTCCGTATGAAAAAGCCACTTTTTTCCGAAACTATAAGAACTGTATTCTGCGAACCGCATTGTGATTTTCACACAAATTTAGAAAAATAAACAAAATATGTTTAGGGTTTGCCATACTGAACTGAAACTCAAAAATTTTCTTTCATCAAACCCGAAAGAAAATTTTTCTTCAAAAATTATATTGAGGTTTTAATAAAATTACGTCACGGGAATTAACGCGAACTCATGCATTTACCTGCAAATGCAAACAGTCTGCTTGCGACCACGGCCAGTGTAACCCGGCCGAAACGTCAAAAGGCCTTAAAAGGTAAATGTATGAGTTAGCGTTAATTCCCGTGACGTAATTTTATTAAAATCATGCAACGCGATAGTTTTAAAGTTAATATATTGAGGTTTCTTATATAAATTTTTTCTAAACTGAATAGTTTGCGCGAGAGACGTCCAAAGTGGTACAATGTATGTAGTAAAATAAGAGAATGATAAAAAATATATATATATGATGTAGATATAGGTATACAGATATGTATATAGATCTAGTAAGTAGGTTTTTTTAATACGTCTTAAATCGTAAACCACAATTATTTACCTTTCATTCAATCAACACAACAAACTACAAGAACTTTTATATTATGTTACTTGCTGCTACGGAACCTCATAGGCGAGTCAGACTCGCACTTGGCATCGTTTTTATATAGGAGTGGAGTGGAGAATATGGAATTTGGGGTGGTCTAGTCTTTTATTTATTTATTTAAACTTTATGCACAGTTATAAAAATAAAGTACAATGGCGGAATTAATGCCTCAGGCATTCTCTACCAGTCAACTAAGGGGGGTGTAGAGAAAAGCATGGTAGGTGCAGTAACATCGAGTGAGGTGGTAATGTCTTTTCTTATTCCATTTAATTTATTTGCAGACTTCAATCATTCATTTTCCTGTAATCTACAGATAAAGTAATAGTAGTACTTAATTATTAAAATATGCATGTTATAAAATAAATTACATACACACAATTTTTTTATTGTTAACATAAAAACTCCTTTAGCTCCAATTATAATTAGAAATTTTTGTAAATTATATTGTGTACTTTAAAAAACATAAAAATTGAGATTTGTACAACAAGTTTTTTCTTTTGTTTTTCATACGCTATAGTTACGAAATGTTCCAAATTACCACCTAAAAGTTGGTATCCCCTATACCAATTTTTATATTCATGTGTATCAACTATCAAGATTTAACTCAATCGATCCAGTGCATTTTAGAGCAAATTAGCTGTAACAGAGGGATGGAAAGACACTCATTGATTTTTAAGGGATATGTTTTACCCTTTTGTGGTACATTATCAAAAATTTAATTTATGAACTGGGGAAATAACATGAATAAAAAAAGCTAGTGTAAAGTGTAGTCTTACCTCACCACGATCAGGGATGAGCAGAGAATCAAGCTCAGTAGAGAGGTCCCCGGAGCGCGCGGAGTGGCTGCCGAGCGGCCGGCGCGCGCTGGCCTCGAGCGCGGCGCACAGCTCGTCGTTGCGGTCGCGCAGGCGCTGGTTGTCGCGCCGCAGCTCGGCCAGGCGCGCCGCCAGCCCCGGCTCGGCGCCGCAGTCGCGCGCCGCCTCGCCGCGCTCCAGCGCCGCGCGCAGGGCGCCCGCCAGCCGCGCGCGCTCGCGCTCGCCCTCGGCGACGCGCTCCTCGGCGGCCGCGGCTCGCGCCTCTGCCTCTTCGGCGCTAGAGTTCAACGTGGCCAGCTCGGCGCGCAGGCGCACTTCGGCGTCGGCGCGGCGAGCGATTTCAGCCTCGAGCTTGGCGCGCGCCGTCGCCGCTCGCTCGCGTTCAGCTACGTTCTCGGCTGCAGCCTGGCGTGATGCTTCCATATGACGCGTCTCGGCCCGCCGAAGACTAGCTTTTAACTCTGCTTCGATACGAGCATGACTCTCGTCGACTTCCTGAGCCAGAACTCGAGCATGTCTGTTGGCTTCGGCGACGTCACCTCGGAGCTTGTCACGTTCGGCAGTCGTCAAATTTGCGCGTCGTCTCGTAAGATCTAAACGCAGGCGACTTAGCGCAAGAGCAGCTACAAGTAAAAGAGCGCGAGCGTCGCGAGTTTCTACCACTGGTTCAGCTAATGCACATAATTCATCGTCGAGAGCGCGTTCGAGCTCGGGAGGGCGCAGGGTGGCGGCGCCGAAGCCGAGTTCGACTAGCAGTCTGCGCGGCTGCTGCACGCCGGCTCGCTCCCACGCCTCCAGCACGAGGTCGCTGGGAAGTCCGGCCGCCGCCTCGTCGTCGGGCACGTCGGTGCCGCTGTCGCTGGACGTGGCTGGAGCCCGAACGTCTCGAGTGGCCTCGTCTATAGTTGTTGACAAGGATGCATTTAAACAATCAAAGAACTCTCCGACTGTGGTTTCAGAGGTTCCCGACTCTTCGAATATGCGTTCCACAAGTCGCCGGTCAATGCCGTCCATCTTCAAGTTCCGACAAAGTGTGAGAGCTTCGTCTCGGTCTATGCGACTGTCATGTTCAAAAGTATCTGTGGAAGTGGCATCATCATGGCCAACATCTAAACTAGAATTTTCGTCACGACTCTCCATTGCGGAGGCACTTCGTCGACACCTCAACCGTTGCCGCACTCGTTTGTCTTCAGTGTCAAGTCGTGAAGCAGAGGATGACCGCGGGCTCGCGGGCTTACTCGTAGTGGCACCTGATCGAGCTGGTCTTGACCGACGTCCGTATTTCTTCGAGCCAAAAACAAATTTGGGAGCTACTTCACGGCCAGAAGAGTCATCATCACTGTGGAGCGGCGGCGGGTCTGGCAACGGCGGCGGATCCGGCGGGGCGGGAGGAACGGGGGCAGAGCGCACGCCTTCAGCTGCCGCGCTGCCCAACACAGCCAATAGCCCATTCCGAAACTGCGCGAAGGTAACGCGGTCAGAGCGCCGCTCGAACAGCGTGTTTACGAGGGCAGCCCCGCGGTCCTCTAGCTGCAATGCGTCGCAGAGTTCATGAACGGCTGATCTGTCTAAGGCTTCCTCGTTATCTACGTCGAACGTTTTAAACACAGTATACAGCTGTTTTTCATAACGATTCATGGAAGCTTCGTCCATATCTAGACTAGATCAGAGAGCGATGTTACCTTGAGTGCATTAAAAAACCTTAGGCCTACATCAAATCACGATATATAATTTTGACTATTCAATAATTATTATACTCTTATTGTATCAACACTGAGATAGTGATCAACTATACCGTCCGTCACATTCCAGAATCGTGTCTTGTCACTGTCATGATTGTCAAATGTCAAGTCAAGTCAACGGTGATGTCCTTGCTGTCAAGCCGTCAAGTCAATGCCACAGATTGTCACCGTGGCCCACATGGCCCTGATTATCTCATAGTCATATAGTCTGAGTCATGGCCTATTCCATGTTTGCGAAGAACGTAAATAGAAAATTAGAAGATTACGAATGTTTATACACCTAAAAGAATTAATTTTTGATAGCCGGTTTACATAATCTAAGGCCTTGCGCGCGCGGGGGACTTTTGTCATAGAGACGGTACAGTACTTCATGGTACAGTACTGCAGGTTTTAAATTTTTTATCGGTTTTCATTGCAGTGCGCGCACGGAAGACAAAATTGTATTTCCCAAAGCTCAGTGCTGCCAGGTGGGATTGATTTAGTACAGTATTTAGTAAGATATTTAGAGAAATTAATATATTAGTATTTATATAATTAGTATTTAGAGAAAATAATACAAAAAGTTTCAGCATTTTACAGTGAATAAAAAAATTACTTCAATGCTTTAAATAAATAGAAAATCATTAATCACTATCAGTGTTATTCTTTTATAAAAATAATCAGCTAAAATAAAATCTTTTATAATTCTCTCTCTCGTTTATCACGATTGCCTATCATATTATTATGTTCGTAAAATATTTATTTAAAGATTCGACGGCAACGACGACTCACGCGCATTCTCGGGATCGCCCGACTAGTTTCAGACTCTGTAGGAGTCATTTATCAGATCAACTGCTGCCGCCACGTGAGTAAGCTGTTGAATCTTTTTTTTTTTTTAACTTTAACATGTTTGCCACTTTATCGGTTGGCCCTAAACTTAACTTTCACTAGGTCGAAAAACTTTTTACCGAAGGTACACTTATCGAAATTACATTTGTTTGAAGTATTAGGTATGTTTCCGAACATTCATTACGCTTGACATGCTTGTTTCAATGCAGCGTTCAAGCAGGCATGGAGATGCAAAAAGAAAGCAAGCGAAAAGCATACAAGCCAGCATGCAGCTTGGGAAGAA
Organism: Plusia festucae; assembly: GCA_950381575.1. Lineage (NCBI taxonomy): Eukaryota > Metazoa > Arthropoda > Insecta > Lepidoptera > Noctuidae > Plusia > Plusia festucae. The sequence continues at coordinate 16,368,574 of OX494433.1, read as the reverse complement.
GCGTCGCAAATGACTTCGGCCAATAGGAAAAAGTTATTTTGTAAATCGGTGAAATATGGTTCGGTAAAATAATACCGTTCATACATGATACTTCGATGATTTAAAAACATGTCAAGTAATGCAAATAGCAAAAAAAGACTTCGGTCACTAGTTTTCGCTAAAATGAAATTCAAACAAACAATATTCCTCCGCTTGGGTGGGAGACGTGAGTCGTCGTAGACATAAACTTTTTTGTCACGCAGACAAAATATGGTCCCGTGCGTGCAAGGCCAAGGCCTAATGCTAAAATGCTTGTCACAGACGTTCAAGTAATTTGATCAATACATTATGGTCTTAGATGAATAACCCAAAGACGCCCAAAGATATTGTAATGTATTCTGAACATATTCTGAATAACCAAACTATGATATTTAAAAAAAAAATTCAAAGTGTCAAGAATGTCTGTGGGAAAATTTGAGGGAAAATTTGATGACAATAATCATAATTAATCTTTCAAAAAACGCTATTCAGTACTCTACGGCCACTGTATCTCGATGAGCCTAAAAGCGATACAAGATACCTACTGTCGTCTCTTTTTCACCCACCGTTTAAGCGTACTTGTATCTCACGCAGACTGTCTAGTACCTCTTTTCAAATTCGCCAAGTTTTGTCGGCCGTACTGTACGAAGCTCCCGCAGATCAGAATGGAAATTTCCGTGCGTGTGCGGCGGACGAGCTAAAATGTACGCGAGCGCTGGGTTTGGGATGACGTCATTAGGTTTTCTCCTAGTTTTTATATCCGTTCTTATGTCACGAACGTACCGAGCCAAACGTTAGGTTATTTTCCGTTCGGAAAAAATAAGATTAATGTGCACCATTTTGTATGTAAGCAGAGCATTCAGGTTTCCGAATCTGAATCCCTGATCAGGAAACCTAAGCCGGAAACCGAACGTGTGCCGATATTACGGGCTGACCCGAGTTACTCGAGTTAGATAACTCGAATCGCCCATCACTACAATACTTACTAAACTATTTGACACGAAGTATGAATGCAATATGTTATAAATGCAATAAATTAATTGTGCATTATTACATTTGCATATTTATATATTTCATCATATCATACAAAGTACCATTTACATATTTCATCAACAATAAAATTATCTTACTTACTACCTCTAAGCAGAGACATTGTAATGTACTCTAGAGTACAATGTCTTTGCCTCTAAGTGACGTTTGTTTGACAAGATCGATCATTGACGTTGACACTTGACGTTAGTATTTTAGTATTTTATGCCGAATGCGTTGCGTTCGTACTTTTTAAATCGTCGTATGATCGTACCAAAGACATTGTAATGTACAATGTCTTTGGATCGTACTGATTCTTTGAAGTTTTGAACTCTGGTAAACTCTAGTTTGAACAACTTTGACAAAAAAACTATTTTGAAGTTTGCTTGTTTTTGTGTATGAAATTCATCGCATTAATAGTTCACTCAAAGTAAAATCTCATATTCAGTGCATTTATTTGAGTAGAGAAACAACGGCACGAGTTCGTGATACTGTATCAAATAAATTCTAATATGATTATCTTCAAAACGTTATCGATGGTAAATAGTCTTTCATCGTGTAAAAAATGATTATCATAGCTTTTTGATTATTGTTGTTGTATAGTGTGCTTCCGTAATCAATTAAAAATCAAGTAATTATAACGTGGAAATACAATAACTGGGTAAGATACCTTTATACAAACATTTCGTCCGGTAATTTTGATGTTATTGTAGGCAAATATAAATGGATGAATAATCCAGTGTAAAATTTATTTCATTTCAGATAATAAATACGCACGATAACTATTTTCTGTGCTAACAATGATTTCTAAACTATCCAAAGATGAGGGGGATTTTAAATATCATCAAATATTAGAAAACCATAATAAAGCAAGTCAGCGACAGACATATTGTAACCCACTGTTGCATTTATTGACACTGATCATATTGATTTTAGTTATCATATTAGTATTGCTTGTTGCCTTATTTGCAGTATCAAAATTACACGGGAATATTCAAACAAAACAAAGGGAAAGTAACACAAGGCCACATTGTGGAATAACCAGTGATCCTTCTAAAGTACTTTCCTGTTACTACAATTTCCCAAGTGAGCATGGTAGTCACCAGTTGATGCCTTCCGACATAAATCCATATCTGTGTACTCACATAAATGTAGCTTTTGCTCGGGTAGCTAATAATCAAATAAGCCTGAAGCAACATGAGTACACAACATTGCATGAAATTGTGAAACTTAAGCATTCAAACCCTGACCTTAAAATTTTAGTGTCAGTTGGTGGGGCCAGCAATGAAAATGGCTTTTCAGAAATGGTAATAAACCATGCATCTAGAAAAATATTTATTAAGTCTATTAAGAATTTGCTAAGAAACTATACACTTGATGGCATAGATCTGGACTGGGAATTCCCAGCCCTGCATAGTGTGCTCAGCAGTGGTCGTGAAAGACAACATTTCTCTCAATTACTTAGAGAGATTCGAATGGAATTTATAAGAGAGAAGAGAGACTATATTCTTACAATAGCAGCAGCTGCTCCACAGATTATTGTTGATGTTTCATATGATATTGACCAACTGAATCAGTATGTAGATTTTATTAACATCATGACTTATGACTACCATTACTACACAAAGTACACTCCTTTTACTGGCTTCAACTCTCCCTTGTATCCTAGAGCATCAGAGGAACTGTACCTAGCTACTTTGAATATCAACTACACTGTGCATATGTACTTGAGCAAAGGACTGGATCCCAGTAAGATAGTTGTTGGAATACCTACTTACGGGCATACCTTCACTCTAGTAAACCAAAATAATCATGGAGTCAGTAGTCCAGCATCTGGATTTGGTACACTTGGAGCCTTAGGTTTTATCAACTATCCACAAGTGTGTTCTTATATAGCAAACTTTTCAAGAGATACTACTGTACAGCAAGATGACGAGGCTAAGGTTTCTTACTTATACAGCTATAAGGAGTGGGTTTCATATGAAACACCCCAAAGTGTCATGGAGAAAGCTAAATTTATAAAACAAAATAAGTTGCGTGGAGCTATGATATATTCTTTGAATGCTGATGACTTTGAAGGAATATGCGAGCATGAAGATAGACACACTAATAGGTTTTCACTGTCACAGTCAGTGAGAAACACATTGATGTCTAGCACCCGTAATAACATTTAAAAATGAAATAATTATTTAGAAAGTTACCTGTTTTTTCCTTGTCACATATGTTATTTTGTACATGGTGCAGGTTTTCATATTTCGTGTATAGCGACCTAACTACACTAGTGCACTAGACAGAGTATGTCGGTGGGTGGCGCGCCTGGTACGGCCGTGAGTCGCCCACGCCGAGTGGCCGGTGGGCCCGTGTGGCCGGCGGCGCTGCAGAGCGCGGCCGCGGCGGCACTGGCGCGCTCAGCTCAGCGGCTGCGCTTCGTGCGCAACCACTCAGAACCGCACGCGCCGCATACATTAAAATCTTAATTAACTTTTACAGTTTGAAAAAATGTAAGAGTATTGCCTTACTGTTTGATTAACCCAAGGGTTTCCGCTCCACCGAGTGCGCATAGGACGCGCACTTTCCGGTACACTTGCAATGCAGCGACTAGATCTAGGGAGCCGCTTGCGGGAACAGTACGAATTCATAACATATTAATATAATGTTCATTTTCATACGAATTGTTTTAAGTGAAGTTCAAACCTAGAATCATAATTAACACCGGCGTTATAGCTAAATACCTTGAATACAATAAGTATTTAAAGTTGGACAAGTGAGCGAAAAACCTTTAGAACATGTACAAGCCTGAAATACATTTACATAATAAACCTATTTAAATAATAACAGAGAAGAGGCTTACAATGTACCTATAATGGTGTGTTATTGTCAATATATTACCATTAGGTCTACGTTACTAATTAAACTAAGTATCTAGGTAGATAGATAACCAGCCGGAGTCGAGCAGAGAATGCGCGAGTGATCCCACGACTCCGACCAAGGCAGAGACGAGACCGGGGTGTTTTTGGTCGGTGAAAGTCTGACATATACCCCCACGTCGCGCCCTCGGCGTGGGTTGAAAGCATCTTTTCACCCCGAAAAAAAAAAAAAGGTAGATAGATAAGTATGTCTTCTTCTCTTCTTGCCCTTTTCCAAATTTCGTTAGGGGTTGGTGCACATTTTTCAAATTTTCTGGCACAATATACCTTCACTTTTTTTTCGGTGTTCGAATTTCTCTACAGACATTTGTATCCATGTTCCCATTCATCGGTCTTATATTCACATCTGTTTCAACTCTCCTCATTACATACCCACCACCATGCTAAGCGATTTCCATTTAGCTTTTCTTTTACTGGCACGTATAAGCCTACTATAATTACCCGTTTCTAACTTAATAAATTTTCGTCACTCCACACATCCATCTCAATATTTTCATTTATGCTACAATCCTGTTAAGGGCCCATCATTCCGATTCATACACTGAGTACTTAGGTAAGATCTTTGGGTACGACAGTTCTATAAGGGCTTTGTAAAGTTTTCCATGTAACTTGTCTAACTTGTAAATCTAACTTTCTTGTCTTGCATGCTACATATGGCTAAATGTGTGGAGTCTAAATTTGACAAATTGTTTTCATCTGTCTGTACCCATATTTAAAGCGAAATAAATGATTTGATTTACAAAACTTTATGTAGGCGAGATTGATTTGTCAGATGTAAACTAAGTACCTTATCTGTATTACATTATTTTATACATGGAGGTGTTATTAATCAATGATTGTAAAATAAATAAACACTTGTTATAAAAAAGCTTTAGTATGTATATTCCTATTTAACCGCCGAATACAAATTAAACGTGCAGAACAATGCCGTGTAATCACTGTGAACCCAGCATCACAAAGAAATTCTACGCTGTCAACGGGAAGTGGGAACAAACAACGGTTATTTTTTCAGTATTAGAACAATGGTGACACCATCAGGCGCGGATTTCCATAAAGGCCCGGGGCCTAGGGCGGCAAAATTTGGTGGTTTTTAGTACCTACGCGCCTACGTGTAAAAACTCAGTGTCCATAAAGCATCCAGCAAAAAAATATTACATTATTTTCTAGTTTATTTTTTAATGCTTTTAGCACATAGAGAGAGGGGGGAGGGGCAATCTTTCGTAGGCCTAGGGCAATCAACGTATCAAATCCGCCCCCGTACAGGACGCCAATGCTGGCATGGTATTGGCTAATGTGAACAGTTTTTATAACCAGTCCAGTCCAGGCCAACCATATAAAATGACAATTTAAAGCATACATATTATGTATGTACATCATCACATTTACTTTTCGGTCATGTTATGAACACTAGGTAAACGGCCAGCTTAGGCTTGGCTCCAGCGTCCTGGCTAAGCCACCGTTAGTTGTTGACTGGCAGGTAGCACATTGTCTTCGTATAGTATAACTAGTCAAAAACACTCTTTGACGCGAACTCCAGCTGTTGACAATATGCCTATGCCTGAAAATGTTTCGTATGACAATATCAATACACGAAATCTTGGCAATTATTCATTTTTAAACGCGGTTACTCAAAGTATAAAAAAGCTTTTATTGCTCGCCTAAAGTATTAGTGTTGTGTTTTATTGTCACACCTATTCGCGCGCTTATAGACCTATTAGCTAACTTAATAAAACAAGATATTCATAATCATAACTTAGGTAGTTGGTAGATACTAGAAAGGAGTACCGTATAATTTGCTGCGTGTTATAATTTCAGTAAACTACGAGTCTTATGAACCGAGCGCGAAACCCGAAGTACCTATTGGAAAGTCGTGTGAGGCGGGAGTAAGTTGCACAAAGCGTCTGAAAGAGCCATTCTACACACTCGAATTAGCTTTAACTAAGAGTAGTGTAAAGCAGGTTTTCAAAGGGGATCAGTCAAAGAGTCTGAGCAGCTTATGGAGAGGCAGCACTTTGAAAAACTTTACAAATTCAAATAAGTAAGTCAAGAATAAACTTACGCTCACCGCGTCGTTCAAAAGTAAGTACTTACCTTTTTAATATTTCAAAGTATATAGTTATTAATAATACGAGACGATGGACATTAGAAACATATTTTAAAAGTATTTTATTGGGACTCGTTGGCCTTGTCTGCCAAACCCTGATGCATACCTATATGTAGTGAACGTGGGCGCATCTAATATTAAGTAGCTAACATTCTATCGAAGAATTGAAAAATAAATTGGTGAATAAAATTAAATTATGTAGGCGTACCTACACCAAGGACTAAAGCTTCGGTCACACACAGCGAGTATAATGAGTGCCACGAAAGATGAGACTTAGCGAGTGTCAATGGTGGATAGCTTCAAATAGCTTGCGCAGGTACCGCGTCTCCCACGCTCTTATAATAACGCTACCCCGATGACGATTGGTCCCTTACCCCCTCCAACCTCAATGCGCTAAACAGACCTATAGATCGAATACTGCGCAAGCACAACGCAAACCATGTGGTGTGTCAAGTCTCATCTTTCGTGGTACAAGCTATAATCGCTGCGAATGCCAAATGTAAAAACAAACAATTGCAATCAAATTCACCAGAGCTGTGTTGGGAATACGCAAGTGATCCCGCGGCTCTGGCTAAGCAATGATTGGACTGGGGTGTTTTTAGAAAGTCCGACATCTCCCCATGCCCTCGGCGTGGTGAAGTCAAGATTTTCACTTAGCCCGCTCATCAGCCCCCGTCACTTTGGAGCCCCAAAATGCAGAAAAATACGTTGCAACTGTAATAATTTACCAAAAATCAAAAACGATTTTTTAGTTCCACTTGAACCGCACTTGACTTGAAAAGGCGTGCTAAAATATGAAAAATGGGCGCATACAACATGCCTAAATTAGAGTGGAAAATATACAAGATAATGCAAGATATTCCTACTTAAATGATTTAGTTAAGTACAGGTTCAATAAAAAAACTATTTAAAAATAGACAGGAAGCTCTTTTATTATGGCACTACCTACGCAGTTTCACAAAACATCGTTTCGTTGAAGGCAACGCGGCCGTAGACCCAGGGAGTCTGCAGAATACCACGAGACTAATGGCACTAAGTTTATAGCACGGTTTAATTAAGCAAGAACACAAAAAGACTAAAAACTATGTTCTAATTAGTTTTGTTTGGAATACGCCTTGTAACGCTAGGAATTCACGAATTCGATATTCACCGCGCCGCCGCTGTTGCGGGACTGTAATTTCGATATAGATTCGATCGGTCGGCGCGGAGTTGCGGGACGTGCGCACCGCTGTACATATAAGCGGATGAAAACCACGTCGTGAGTTCCTAGCCACGATGCCAAACTAGTAGTAATTAACTGCAAATAGTAGATAAAAAATTTGAACTAAATTATCTACTAAATGTATTTAATTACAAAAATTAAATATTCGCTTCAATTAACTTATAGTACGTCTGCCGGTATTATGGCAGGCATTACAGCATTGTCTAAACACATGTAAAAAAAGAAAACACCTAATAAAGTGATGCCCTGATACCGAAAACAGACTTAGGGCAGAACTCTCGAGTCGTCGAGAACACCCAAGAAGCGTAAATGAAACAGGCTTCTTCCGTTTAAAGCGTCATCGCCTGAGTTTTACGCTGTTTCAAAGGAATTCTCGGGCTAAAGCAGTAGACACAGATTATCTTATTCGGTCTCCGAGCATTTGAATGTTTCTAACATGGCATTTGAATGTTCCGCAAAACAAGAATTAAATTCATCAATGCGAAGTCGTCTTTTAAAACGAAGCGTTTTACGCAAACTAATGCAAGTTCCTTTGACTAAAGGCAGACCCCGTGGAGGACTAGTCTCTTTTTGTACAATGCGGCAAGGCGGTATTACGGTATCAGTATAAAGCAAGAAAGACCCTACTTAAAAGGAGTGGACGTGACACATACCGCTTACAGCTTTATGTGCCTTAAAAACCAACAATGCGCTGGCATAGCAAGGTCTAAGATGGCTAGTGGATATTATTATTCCTGCTAGAATTTAGACACCATATTTCACCTCATTAGACCCCAACGCGGTTGCCTTTACGATGGGTCTAGAAAAGGTCTTAGAAAAACTAAAGAATACATCTAGACGCATCTACAACGTAAGAAGGCGAAATAGGCAGAATTCAAGAAAGTAGCTTAACACCGGCCTGAGCTTCGGAAGTATAGACTCCTAAAGAAACAACCATTAAAAGTGAGCAAACTTCTCCACCCACCAAGTTTTAAAGAAAGCAGTACCAAATTGGAATCGGAAAACACGAAATTAGTCCTCGTTGGTCTCTAAAATAACCTAAAAAGACGTTTTAAGAAATTGTATACACTATAGAAACTGAAGCCGCTACAGCGAGCTGGAATGGAAGGATTTTAGCAGACAAGAGAGAGAACGTATGTGGTAAGGAATGCGAGAGAAAATAATATGATGCGCTCCTCTGAAACACCGTAGGTGAAACATTGAGTCCGGAGTAACTGTCGGACGTTCTAGCCGAGACCCTCTACCTTGAAAGCTACACCACACCGGCAACACATCCGAAGCCAAAAACAGCAGAACCCGGCGGTATACAGTGATTGTCTCCTATTGTCCCACAAGTGAAATTACGAATTAGAAAAAAAAACATTTGAGTATTTTTAAGTAAGTAGATTGTTCCTTTTAATCCCCTCCTTATAATTATAGCATTACATATGCTTTCTGTGCGAAGTTTAAAAATGTTGTTCAGTCGTCCATAACATAATGACACCGAAGACACCGACAGCTATTCTAATTTGATGATTCATATTTTTAACTCCGAACAATAAAGAGACCGAACTAGAATGTAGTTGGTATCGACACCGATTGGAGGACAGGCGAGCGCGAGAAAGAGAACCAGAGAGGACTTTTGCATTCACGCTTTGCGGGTATTCTTCAAAGGTTCTCGCCGTCGGTCTGTTTCCGCTATGATACAAAATGTTTAGGACATCTGGTCTCATTTGCAATGTACTTGTGTTTATATAATATTTGTGGCATCTATAATGTACTTACAGATAACTTACAGCTACCGATAACTACTCTTATGGCTGTATGAGTTGCAGTAACATTTTAGCTTTAGACTGGTTCTTCTTCGTCGAGGCACAGTTTACGTATGTATTCTACTACATATCACAATCACATTCCATCAGAAACCAACTAAAAAAAAAGTATTTAGTTTGCACCATTCACCATCAATACCTCAGCGAGTATCGTTATCCCAGTAATAGGTGAGTGTACCTATTACTGGGATAACGATACTCTATACGATACTATATGCTGGGCAAATACAAAAAAATAATATAATGCTATAATATTAAAACTTGATATAGTAGCTACAATACAAAAGCCAATATATATATTATATATCTTAAAGCTATTGTAGAAATTACATTCCTTACAATAATAAGATCCACAGCCACCCTTATTATAAGCACATGTCTTTGTGCGGCATCAACGCGTGAACACCAGTTTAAGGGAGCATCAAGATCAAATAAAATAAGTCTACTGTAGGTATGTACTCATTATTATAGAAAAAAAAAACAGAGAAAAAAGCAATCAGTGTCTCAAATACGTCTTCAAAATCAATACAGAAAAGCAGTGATTTCAAAAAGTTGTGCTTCTCATTGCAGATAAGGTTGAATTTGAGAGAATGTTGTCTTGCAAAGTCATTGAAGACCGTTTTGGCTGTCAACGGCTTTGACTTTTGTTTGAGACTGTCTAACAATAGTTTTTTCTTTATCAATGACTGAACTGTAGTTGAGTTAGGCTTTTGAAGTAAAGTTGTGACCAGCGTAATAAATCTAAATTGTTCATAATAAGAATAATGCACATCGTAATACATGAAAGAGAGCAAACTATAAATTACGAGTATTTTTCATAAATGCAAATAGATTTTGAACACATCCAGTCTTAAGAAAAGTATTTATGTTAAAAATTTAAATAAAAATATTACGAAACCATAATTAAAATAAACCAAATATTGGTTGGGGATGTTTTTGTTCAAGGAATGTAGTGAGCCACAATACTTAATCGGGATAAAGCACAACGTGACGCGCACCGCGCAAGCGCGCCCGCTTATAACTTACACTATGAACCTGTTATACCTAACGTTGTAGAGTTCACACAAAATGTAAATTCATTTGTATCACAAACTATACGTATATAATACTCTATACAATTCTATGCATATATAATAAAATTATGTATAATTGTTGAGTATCTAAATATTAGGATATGGCAACTTAACAACAACTTATTGTCTAGTGGAATACTCTATGTCTCTATGAGCTTCAAAGTGTGATGCCAGTGCAGTGTGTGCTGGCAAAACATGAGAAGCTCAATCTTTACATATTCTATCACACAATAATTGATTGATGGTAGCACTTTTGTCTAGAGCATATTCTAGTGATATGAGTAAATGTATAGCCTGAGTGGACAGCCCGTTTTTCCAAGTGAACTTTGCAGCATGAAACTTGAACTTGTTTTCAAATTTATTCCTGTTTGCAAGAACTTTATGCAAAATATGGATTTAGTATAATGGATTGTCATGGCATACAAAGTAGTTGATATGTTTATTTCAAAATACCAAGTCAAAATCTCTTACACTATGTTGATGAAAAGAACCAAGCATGTTATTAGTCTAATGGACTACATAACAACATAACTTTGTTTATAGCATAAGAATAATCTTTACATGGCATTTTAATCCAACGTTAACAGTTTACTTTCATAAGTTCTTGATTAAGGATACTATTTCAATTGTTCATTTCAAACTAGTAACAACAATTATTATGCATAAGTAAACCATTTACATATCAATAGTTAACATGGGTGTTGTGCATAGCCTGCAGAAGCTGTCCCTCATGGAACAAGAACATACCTATAAAAATCAATCTTACATCTTTACTAGTTTAAAACTATCATTTTTAAATCCACCCTGACCCATTAATTATTATCGACTACAGTCAAAAGTACACATTAATCTACACTACTTAGTCATTAAATCATAGCAGGACGGTTTTCTCAACACATGTCAACAATAATTATCATAAAGCAGCAGCATTCTGATATGTATAACTGTGTATTACTACCACACTCACAGTTGTACCAAAAAATACTTGACATTTTATATCAATTCTATCATGACCTGCTTACATGTCTAAATCTAGGGGACCACTACTTTAAAGCAATAAGTGTACAATGTTGGATCTCAATAAACTTTACAATAAATTATATGAAATAGCCAATTATGATAAATGAGCAGCTTAGTGTGGAGTGGGAATGATAGTGTTACGTCTGCAGCCAGTGGAACATGAGACTGTGTACCGTGGGGTAGTCCAGCTCGGCGTTGGGAGAGCTGAGGAATTCCCGGAGACTGAGCGCCGCGTCTCCTGCCAGCGCGGCCTCCTTTAGCTCAGCGGCCGACTGCGCCGAATTGTCGTCGGAGGCGCAGTCCGAGCCTGCGGCGCGCTCTCGCCACTTGTCGTCGTAGTTGAGGTCACACAGCGTCGGCGGCTCATCCCCATCGCTGAACTCCTCTTCGAGGATAAGCGAGTGAGACTTGGAGCGCGACGCGTCACCGTCGGTGCTGTCCCTGCCACCACCACTCCCGACGCCCTCGTGTTGTCGCCTTGCGTTCTTCAGCGCTCGGTAGCGACGAGAACGTTCTCGTTGCAGTCTTCGTTTCCTCTCATCGGCGCGTTCTAACTCTTCAGGGGTCTTTTTTAGCGAATTCTTACCGAAAAAATATCTCATGAATGATTCGTCACAGTTTCGTTTAGATAAATAACTTGCCATGAGTTTGTAATAGTATTGATTATCCATATCTTTAATTTATTTAACAGTCTAGAATTATCTATTTGACACAATACAAAAATGTCAAAAATGTTTGCAGATTCTCAAAATTGCGAAATAAAAATAATGAGAACGCGACAGTCGCTGACGTGACGTCACTGTGTCACTGACATTTGACGTTTCGTTCTTCGAGAATTCGAGATTCACATGACGAATAACCAAAGGGAAAGGGTTTTACAATTTAATTTTCTGTTCACGAAAAAGGTTCTTTACAATAGTTGCATTAGGCAATCAAAGACACAAAGATTTTTATACGAAAATTCTATAACATTTTTATGATAAAATTCTTCAACATTTTTATGATAAAATTATTCGTCATTTTTATGATAAAATTCTTCAACATTTTTATAATAAAATTATTCATCATTTTTATGATAAAATCGAAGGAAACCAAGAAAGACTGCGGAATCAAATTATCTTGATGCCAAAATTTTTTAAGATTTCACTTCTACCACGTGTTTTTTTTCTAACTACATATGTAAGGAATTGAGTCATGTTTGAGAACTTTGTAAAAGAAAAATATTTTTTTTTCTGTCCTGCCATCACTGGCATGTTGTATCTACTATATAAAAATAAGTCGGGTTTTCCTTCCTGACGCTATAACTCCAGAACGCACGGACCGATTTCCACGGTTTTGCATTCGTTGGAAAAGTCTCGGGCTCCGTGAGGTTTATAGAAAAAAAATTCAGGAAAATATTTCAAGAGAAAAGCAGGAAGGGAAAATCATTTTTCACATACAGCGCCATCTCTGATACATAGCATGTACTACAACGGCGCCAGTACGTGGTGTGTGAGTATCCCCCACGAAAATAAGTACAATAAATGAACACGTATTTTAGGGATTTTGGAAACCTCTCCCGAGTAAAATAGGGGTTGCAAGGTATTATATTAAAAACTAAATTTTTAAAGATAGGGACATTTTTTTTGCGTGCTTCTGGTTCGATACAATTAACACATATTTCAACAATTTTGATAATCTATCCTTGAGAGGGTGAAATAGGGGTTGGAAGTTTTTATATGAATTGTGTCATTTTCAAAGATAGACACATGATCTATACTAATATTACAAAGCTGAAGAGTTTGTTTGTTTGAACGCGCTAATCTCAGGAACTACAGGGCCGATTTGGAAAATTATTTCATTGTTAGATAGCCCACTTATTGAGGAATACGTTACTTTTCTTAGGAAAACCTACCCCCTATGGGTGAAATAGGGGCTGAAATAGTTGGTATGTGAAGTTCGGTATTCTCAAAGATAGACAGATGAAAAGATAAGTAGATAAGATAATTACCATCTAAGACATATCTGTAACGACGAACCCCGTGGTCAAGTGGCGTTCACTCCAGTTTGTTAAAGGTGTCGCCAGCTCTAAGGTTCCGGGTTCGATCCCCGGACGGGTCCAAGTAGAAAATCACTTTTCTATATTGTCTCGAGTCTGGGTGTTTATGGTACCTTTGTTGTCTCCGATTCCATAATACAAGTGCTTTGCTACTTACTTTACTATAATTATTATTGTAACGCCATAATAATGTTATGAAAAATTTTATTCATACTCCTTACTTTGATAATCACAGAATACATCCATCTAACCTTTAATACTACTCTTTACTTGACGCGCGAGCGAAGCCGCGGGCAACAGCTAGTGATGTATATGACTTCGTTTTCGGGAGCATTCCCCTGGCTTATCTACACTATTACTACAATTGCAATTGTAGTCTATCTGTGATCTACAGGTAAAATGGGGTGAATAGGGATTGAGAGGTGAATAGGGATAAAACCAGGAAAATATTTCGACACTCAATATTAATTCTAAATTCGTTACAAATTCTTCCATTTTTTGTGGTGTAATAGTAGAATATTTAAAGTTCGCATGGCGACACAGAATATGCATGAAGTTAGCTGCGAACTATCAAAAAAACACATTTGAAAATAACTTAGTGGCGGTAAATAATTATTTAAGTGTTACAAACTTTGCACTCTTTAATTTATTTCATAATAACAGAAGACAAACGGTTTTAAAAACGTTATTTAGTGTTTAGGCCATCACATATATTGAAAGTAAGTTTTAGTTGTTAATTGAATTTAATTTATTTGATAAATTAGAAATACTTACATGTAAAATCTGTTGTTTTTGGGGTGAATGGGGACGTCTCAAGTATGAATAACAACGAAAGAGAGGTCATTTGGGATAAGAATAAGTTTAATAGGAACGACGACTTAAGTATGAATAGGTATAGGTTTGTAGGGTTGTCACTAAGTAGTTATAACATTCTTTTTTATAATATGTGTAGGCAAGAATTCAGTTTAGTCATGGTGTTTTTTTCTAAAACTTTCATTTCATTATTAATGCATGTGCTTTTATTGTGTGGCAAATATTTGTATTAACAGTTACATATTGTTTTCCATTTTTAAATATGCCTCGCGTGTAGGTACGTATCAAAAAGTGCAAAGCCTTTTAAGAGATATGATCCCTTAATATTAAAAACTGCAATAGAAGCCTATGAAACTGGGAATAAGTCTATAGCTGAAATAGCTAAGCAATTTAGTATAAGTAAATCTGTTTTGCACAGACATAATAACAAGAACAATGAAATCTCAAGGTGGACAAAAATGTCTAAACGAAGAAGCAGAAAAGTATATATTAAAATATATTAATATAAAATAAACGGCATTTGATTATTACAATCAAGGAGTGCCAGCCCTAGCAAATTTCTCTATTGACTCTACTTTCGTCCCCATTCACCTCAATTTCAGGCTGAATAGGGATAGCATATATTATTGCTTTTTTTGCTTAAACTGGAATGCTTATTGCATGGTTTTAAAATAGATAGCAAAGATACCACCAAGACTCAAAAAATTTGATCCTGTTAAAGCATTATATCCATCAACAACTATCTTAAAATTGTTCATAAAGTTGGAACTTGTCCTTATTCACCCCGTTTTACGGTACACCCGTTCTGGTGCAGACATAAAATTAAAATACTATTGTAGTGTTACATATAACTGTACCTACAGCAGAGGCGGGTTAAATGCCGAGAGCGCCATAAGCTATCCATAATTCTTACTTCCTTACTAATATATAAATGCGAAAGTAACTCTGTCTGTGTGTTACTCTACGGTGAAACTACTGAACCGATTTAAATAAAATTGGGTAGGTACAGAAATAGTCTACAACTGTGGTCTACAACCTTAGAAATAACATAGGCAACTTTTTATTGCGAAAAGAGCTGTAAAAGGTTGAAATAGGTGATGAAAGTTTGTATGGATTATATTGACAACGAATAATAAATTGACAACATTCATTTGCCGGCTATCAAAATGTATGTAAAATTATCCAGCAAAAAATATATACCTACTTACTTTATGATGTATACTTTGCTGTAAAAAATTTAGAGTATTTAAAAAAAAACAGATACAATAATAGGCTGTGTTTATAAATACAGTATTTTACATCCAAGCGATAAATAAACTGGACTGTACGTATAGCCGAGTGGCATAGGTCACCACGCTAATTACCACTGTGCGCGACGTGCTGCATTTGTGTTCTTTGAGCATGTGATTTGAATGTTTGTGAATCCCCCGCGACACAAGGATTAAATAAAATACTGCAGGCGTCGTTTAAAAAAAAAATGATGTAAAATGTACCTACTCTGTGGTCGTGAAAACGGCTCGGTGGTTGTAAAATTGGAAATTAATGTTCTTGTTGCAAGTTCGATAGTGCATCGAGGGGGCAATAAAATTTAACAAACAAGTTTGATAAAGTAGTTAGGTATAATTTAATAACACTTTGTTTTTTCCTAGTTCAAAGAGCTTAGCAGGTGCCTACTAGGACTAGGAAAATCCACGTCTGATCTTCAGTCTTAGACAGTCTTAGTTAGAATTTTATTATATGTAATGGGAACGGGAACAACGTGGGTGAAACTGCTGGGCTTATTCATAAGTTGTTCATAATAAAATGAGTGCATCTTTGTTTTTTGCCTTTATTCATTATTAAAAAACTGCGATGTCCGTCCGCTTGACGGCAGCGAGGCCATCGTCCCACGTGAGCAGCACGTTAAAAGAGAAATAGAGAGCGATGGCAGACAGGATGTGCCACAAGTCGTGCGAGTCGTAGAACTCCAGCACAAGGCACTCGTGGTTCCGCTGCCGAGACAATGCCGGCGTCGTCGACCTGTGGGGTTAAAGGCCGATATTTATTCATATTCATATTCTTTATTGCAATCCATAATGTACATAAATGGTGGAAAAGGAAATATAAAAGTCACAATTATGGACCCTGATGGGCACAGCAAGTAGAAGAGAGGAAGGCGTTTTATGTATATAATACCTAGTAGATATTAGTTAATGCAAAAGTAGATAGCGTTACACGATATTTATTTAAAATTATTTAGCTACATATATGGATTGGATATATGGATTTAGTTACATAATTATAAGTTTGAAGGTTCCATATTAACGAAGCAAGGTACAGGTAAAACGGAAGGCAGCGCAGTGAAGTCGTACCAACTGGTGCTGCCAGACACGAAGAAGTAGAGCGCGGGCAGCCAGGCGGCGGCCGCCAGCGCCAGGAACGTCCACGAGTACCAGCGCGGCCGCTCGCCGTGCAGCAGCTTCATGCTGATGTAGAATGCCATGTGCAGCAACGTGTTACTCAGTAGCACGTTCAGCAGGTGCCCCGCGAAGTCCACGCTCTGGGTGAACAGCCTGCACGAACCGAGACACTTTTGCGAAATTACATTTATTTTATGGTTTTTAAATTGTATTGCGTACAAATTTTACGTCGGCATGCAAAATCAAAAACATTCGATAGATATTTTAATATGTTTATAGCTATGCAATAAATTTTGGAGGTACCTATATAAACTGTTCAAAGAAAAAAAACTTACAGGATGTGGAAGACGGAAACTAATACTTATTATAATATCGCGTGTGAGTACATACCCATAAAGTGCGAAGCCCCAGTTGACGGCGTTGGCGATGAGCAGCATGACGAGGCGCGGCGTGTAGAGCGGCCGCAGCCCGCGCGCCGGCGCCGCCAGGTCGCGCGCCGCCTCCGCCAGCGCCGCGCGCCCTGCCGGTGCCGCCGCCGTCAGTCCGCGTGAGTCGCCGTGTGCGAGCTGGCCCCGCGCACCGCGCCCCGCCAGCGTGAAGCCGCGTATCGACTACGCGCTCCTGGCGCGCGTGCCATGAATGCCCGCGCCGAGAATGCGTTCCGCGGAACGCGTTCCAAATATTTGAACTATATCAACTAAGCGCGCCTGGCGCGCGTGACAACTGTTCCAGTGCTTGATCGTTCAAAATGCAGGCCAGTCATGTACGAGCAGCAGCAGCGTTTATAGTTATTCACAGAATTTTAAACAAGAAAAAACAGAAACGAACAGCGCGTTGGTGGATGAAAGAGTTGTATCGAAAACGGTTGCAGTATGGAGTGACACTTATGAGAGATATGCATCTTCTCTGAGCGATTTATAATGATACGAAGAACTTTTGCTATTCCACAGCAGTTCTTTTGTACCATATAGTTGTATTAATTTACGGCAACTTTGGTTATCCATCGCTCGGAACGCAACAAACACACAAAATCCTATCGCGTCCGTCTCAACTGGCTGGCTTATGGTATTCATTTCGCGCGGTCGAACGCGCGCCAATGTTCGTCCTCTTGGAGCGCCAAGTCGATACGCGGCTTTAGTCGCGGTGTGCGGAGCCGGCCCCGCACCCCGCGCCCCGCCCAGTTGCTCACCCAGCCGGAACTGCCCCACGTAGTAGATGCGCAGCGACAGCAGCAGGAACGTGAACACGTGCAGCACCGTGAACACGCTCCAGAACAGCGGCCCGCCGCCCAGCACGCCCCACACCACTGAATGATGATCACCACATATACACACATTAGCCCTCTCGCATAACGTGCTATACATGTATAACGTAGAATTTAAAATAAATAACATTTCTTTTAATATGCTAAGGAAGATACTTATCACTAGTGTTATTGCAACTTTTTATTTATCTAACTAAGTATTTGTAAGGATTCAACGCAGATGATGCAGTAAAAGTGATCATTATTATAAAATAGCTTTATTCCGCAGTCTCAGCCGCGTAAGTAGGTCTCTTTCCCGTTAAACATGTAATCAAAGTCATCAGTCTCATTCACTCACTCATTTTTTAGATTATAAGATAAAAAATATTTTTTCGTTTAAGCAGACCGTGTCCAAACTTAAAACAAAAATAATTATATAATTTGATGCAGTTGTTCGAAAGTTTTGAGCGTACCTACATACATTTCATGGATTAATTTTTATTTATATAGGCTAGCTGTCCTCCGTGATTTCGCCCGTGTTTTAGTTTTTCTCCTCCTTTTGTTCATACACCTTGTTTGTTCATCATAATATTGTTTTACCGTAACCATACACAAAACATACTCACCGAGCGCTATCAGCACGGCGAGCACGCCGAAGGTGGCGTGAGCGCGGGCGTTGATGTCAGGGTGGCGCGACTGGTAGATCTTCACCATGCTCAGCACCGACAGCACGTACATGAAGGCCGTGTCTGCGGACAGCGCTCGCGTCAGTCCCGCGGCCGCCGAGCAGGCGGCCGCGGGTGACGGGATGAGGGGGGGGGGGGGGGGGGCTTACCGAACTGGAAGTTGAGCTCGTTGGGGCAGATGTGGTACGTGGCGGACAGCAGCGCCACCATCATCATGGCGGCGCCCAGTGACGACAGCAGTCCGTAGTGCGCCGGGATACCGTACTCCTAACACACATTTTTTTATGAAAGTTCGTTGAATTGTATTTGTATATGCAAAAAAAAAATAACTGCCTAGAGTTACAATAACAATCTATCGATGTAAGTGTAAGTAGTTTTGTAACCTCGTCCCTCGGCTTCCTGAGGCGGCGCATCTTGCGGCGCTTGACCTGCAGCATGAAGAGCGCACCCAGCAGCAGGTAGCCGGTGTTGGAGAACACGTGGTTGAAGTCTGACAGCCCGCCCGCCGGGTGCGCGCATAGGAAGTTGTAGTAGCACAGGTCCAGCGAGCCCGACACGTTCAGGATCTGCGACAGTGGCGCGCATCACGAGCAACATTAGATACGAAAAGGGTCTCGTAAATAAATCAGTACTATATCAAAATTCACAATAACTTAGTGATTCATGTTTTAATTATTAGTATGGGTAGGTGGGTACTGACAACTTGGAAGGCGACCACGAACTGCACGACGGGCAGCAGGTAGAACAGACCCACGGTGTAGAGCGTGTACAGGTAGCGGTCGGAGCGCGCCTTCAGCGTGCGGGCGCGCCGCCTGGCCAGCGCCGCCACGCGCAGCTGCGCCGGCAGGCCGAAGGGCCGCGGCAGAGACCCGCCCGCCTCCCACACGCCCGCGGCGCCCCTCGCCTCGCCCGCGCCCCGCGCCTCGCCCACAGCTCTCGCCTCGACTGCGCCCGTCGCCTCGCCCGCGCCCACAGCTCTCGCCTCGACTGCGCCCGTCGCCTCGCCCGCGCCCCGCGCCTCGCCCACAGCTCTCGCCTCGACTGCGCCCGTCGCCTCGGCCGCGCCCCGCGCCTCACCCACGGTCGTCGTCTCGCCCATAGCCTCCGCCTCGCTAGCGCATTCCGCTTCGCGCGCAGTTGCTATCTCGCCCACTTCACCCTCCACATCATGTTCCACAGAACTTACCGCTGCCCCGTTCTGCTGCAATTATCAGATAAAGCATTCGAACGTGCAACTACAGTTTTGTCTTATCATGTCATTTACGGTACGATCTTAGTAATTTGCATTTATATTAGATTTTGCAGGTTTGAGATATTCGCATCCAAATAATAATTCCAAAGCCACTCTTTGAAAGAACCATATTAGCAAAGTAGTAATGGTGTGTGTTTATTATAGTGCGATGCAAACTTAATGATGGTTGTGAGCTCGCGGCAAGTAGCTGCGCAGCGCGTTATGCGTTTCACAGCCGCCATTAAGTTGGGATAGCAAGTTACCAGCGCGTGTGGCGGCGAGGGCGGCGTGTCGGTGGTGGCGCGCTCGTCCTCCGCGTCCGAGTCGCTGTTGTCGCTGCTGTCGAACGTGGCCGCTGCAAACCACACAGGTAGGTACATACAGTCGGTAACAAGAGTCGACGAATAAAACCAGACCATTAGTAATCTGTGACCAGACTTACAAAGGCCATAACTGTTCAGTGACATTTATTGTTGTACAGCAAGTAGACTGGGGTCAAAATAATTTACTCGTAGTCGGAACAAAAATGTATAGAATCAAGAGGTTTTTAGGGTTCCGTATCATAAAAAGGTTGAAATGAAACCCTTATCACTCGAGTGTGTATTGAAACGGCACACGAGATTTGGTACACATATAATTTGAATAATTTGATTTGAAGTGTAAAGTATCTACGTATACCTATTACAAGAAAATAGGCGAAAATTTGCCAAAACATAAAATAATTCGGTACAGGCAGGTATCTATAATAAGAAAAAACTGAGATTTGTATTTAATATAAAAGCAAATATCTCAATATTAGCGATAGTAATTTTTTTTAAATTTGCTTTTGAAGAATTAACCTTAAAGATCAGTAAAGCTGGAACCTTCGGTGCGTGACACACAAGTCCGATCATCTATTATTTTTATTGAGTTCATTGACCTTTGTTGCTGACTACGAATACACATCCGTGGTATCATTTTAGCAGAAAGAGGTATTTAGAAGTGTGGAACATACTAGAATCCCTGCGGCGTCGCGGCGGAGACAAGGACATGGCACTGTGCAGCTCGCCGCGGCCGCCGCTGGAAGCGTCCTCCGGTTCTGAGAACATGATACGAAATGCACTCGTAGCGCTCTATGGTTGCTATAACGATTACATGGAGAGGTGTACTGACTGGCGTCGGCGGCGAGCACGGCGCGCGGGCCCACGAGCTGCCGCCAGCGCGGCAGGCGCTGCGCCAGCACCAGCGCGCCGAAGCCGGCGTAGAACAGCGCGAAGGCCGCCAGCGTGGCGCCGGCGCCCAGCGCGTACTGCGCGCGCGACAGCGCCGCCCGCGGCCGCAGCGACAGCGACTTGGCGCGCGGCGGAGTGCGCGTGCGCGGCGGCGGCGCGGCGGCCAGCACGGCGGCCTCCCACAGCCAGTCGGCGTCGCCGGCCTCGGGCTCGCGGCACGCGCGCTCCGAGTCGCGCACCAGCGACACCACGTAGAACCCGCGCGGGTACCGGCTCCGCTGCCGAACACGCACGACATTCTCAATTCTTCAAAGCTGTACCTTATTTAGTTTAGTTTATTTTACTTTGTTACAAGTTTTTTTCTATTCATCATTGTTGTAAATTTTATAGGTAAGGCACCTGTGGTAGAATGATCTTTTCATTAGTACAGGTGCCGTTTGTCTTTTTCTGTGATATTTAATTTATCTGAATAAACTTATTATTAAACTTATTGATTCGGACTACCTACTACTTAACCAGAAGTAATTCAAAGTTTAACCAATTTTCATATTAGAATGCAGCTTTAATATGCAAACAGGTTATTACCGAGAGTTGCATGCCGCCTGACCGCAGCACTGTCATCCGCAGCGTGGAAGCTTCTATTTCCTCCAAAGTTTCACATATCGGGCACTGGAGCAGATTAAAGTTAGTTTTTAAGGCAAAATCATGAAAATTGTTGAAGAGAATTATGTAGTTAGAGCAGACCGGCAGACGGACACTGACCGTGTAGTTCTGCACGGCGACAGTGGCGCACACGTCGTCCTCGGAGTGCAGCACGAGGCGCACGCTGCTCTGCTCCGGCAGGAACGCGTAGTAGTTGACGTGCGGGGCGCCCTGCGGGGACCCATGTACCGGACTTATATACATACACATACACTTCTCATACATACATATCCAAGAACTTATCACTGCATAATGTTGCTAGCTTTTTAAGAAATTATTCGAATCTACTCCATCAAACGGCCAGTTGAAATTGACCGTATCTGTCACCTTTTGTTGGCCTTTTCATGAAATGGTTATATTTCATGTTAGATATGGCCGCGATAATGTAACGTACATACACGTGTACATACAAATACAATAACATTCGCAAACGTAACTAATTCTGTTTCACCTTAAACCTAATCTACTATTAATCAAATATAAGCCACACATACCTACCTGAACCATATTGATTACGGTAGAAGATTCGAAAGACAGATACCAGTCGCGGGCGAATGTAGCGTGCACGCTAACCGTCGCCGACGATGCACACGAAGAGCCGATGTGCAGCGAGAACCCTTTCTGGCCATACGACGCGTCATCTGCCAACATACGGTGCGCCCGCGATCAGTTCATTGTGAATATAGCAAGAAGAAAAGGTATTGAACATCACCGATATCTGGAACTGGGTTTCGTAGTATTCATGTCCGACACAATATTCGAGGTTAGCGCGTGGCGGGGGCGTGGGTGTGTATGTGGCGTGTGGCGTGTAGTGCGTACCGCAGTCGTCGAGCAGCGCGTCGGCCTGCACGCTGTCTTCGGGGCACAGCGTGCGCTCCAGCTCGTACAGCACGGAGCTCTCCGTGCGGTACGGCAGCTGCCACGTCGTCGCACCTGCGCATACAACGGTCGTTGCGATTTGTGGTAGCCATGCTGTCCTGCTGATTGTTATTTCATTAACTAGCCAAAGAGGCTCGATAAAAAGGAAGACTTAAATAGTCTTCCTTTTTATCGAGCCTCGAGTCCTGTTCTCAGGAAGATCCCGAAAGCAGGATTTAATTGAAGCGTGTTTAATAATAACGCATTAGTATATATTATCATAAAAGTACCTACTGAATGCCTGCTTCAATGAACCTTTTGATTTGTTGTCAGTTTACTTTTTATTTGACCTGTGGCCAAATACGACGCTGAATGTATCTTAACGGGCTTAGATATGCTAGCTAGCTGATTTCAGATAAGCAATTTCAAAACATGAGTCAGACAGGTGGGACTTATTTCCTTATTGACTCACTGGCTCACTGCTAGTTTACCGTAAACTACTACTAAACATTTCAGTGTCTTATGCATAATTCTGGAAAAGAGTGCTCCGAGTTATTAATGGAATTATTATTTTCCTCTTGTTAACATTCTTTCACTCAATGTACCCACAGTTGTAGACTGGAGCTATGCTGTATAACGGATACAGAGGTCACCAACGGTTATGAATGTGGTGAAGGGAATGTGTAGGTACTGTGTAGTAGGTATATGCAAGGCAGACGTAAAGTACTTGATTTAATTTAAATAATGTTACGTTACCTATTCTGCGTCTCGCTGTGATGAGCAGGGGCCGCGCGATGTCACCGCCGCTCGCGCTCACCTTCACCCGGATGGGCCACAGAGCTTGGTTCGGGCTCTACGCATAACAAGCAGACGTGCCAGGTGTGAACTACGTGTATAACCAACGACTACCTCCTCCGATCATCATGTCATGTCATTCGGCCATGTCATGGACCTGTATGTAATACGTTCATGGGCCATGTCAACTAAAGTGACAACTGGAAAGTCTGGCCTTACGCGTTCGACTGTTGTCATTTGGTCGAACATTTACATTTGTTTTCCTGTTAAAATACATAAATTGCTCAAGTTCAAGAACAACTGCAGCCACAACAACATCACAGCGACTTCCTCTGATTTTTTTTTATTCTGGTTTATTAGCACATTTAGGATCAAATTGAAGGACTTTTTAAAGAGTAGGCGAGTTTGTGCCAGGTGTGTGCGAGCAGTCGGCACTTACCGGCACGAACGGCAGTATGTACTCCACGGATGCATTCACCACCAGCTCGTACGTCTCCTCGAACATCAACCTGAACAATTTAGCGTGTTTTACATTCCTACAAGTTGGTACCAACTATGATTTTAGATTGAAACATCTTTAAAACCGACGAGTAACAATTGCGAATCCTCTCCAAGCCTCAGAAAACAAGTCTCTTAATCGTCAAACTTAGAGAGGATGGCTGACGGAAAGAGTAAGATTGCGTCTGCGCACACATTAATTTATCCTCTGGTATATCATTGATTGTATTGGGGTATTATTATTCTTTGCACACGTAATGATAATTCTCAGAAATATCAAGCAAAAACGGTTATAATCCGGGCGTCTTCTAAGAATATTCCAGCGACGCACGAAAACTCATAAGGCATACAGCACGGTAGCTTGTAGAGGCTAAATAAGAATATAAGTGGCAGGGCTTACTGTTTGTACACGATGGCGACGCTTTGGTTCTGCGCGCTCGCGGCGCCGGCGCCGGCCAGCAGCAGCAGCGCGCACACGCGAGGCGACCACAGCGCCATAGCTCGCTCCGCACTGCCGCCCGCAGCGCCCGCAGCGCGCGCCTGGCCCTTATCTGCCGTATCTCCGCGTTACTGTATAGATACGGATATGTGAATTACTCACTCCTTGTTGTACTGCTGTATGTGGCCCTGACAGGTATGGACTGAGTGCTGGGTACATTGCTTCTAATAATTAGGACTACTCAGATTAAGCCAAAATATTACAATACATACTTACTATACTTAGCGAAAACACTATAAATAGTTTTCTTATTAGATATCATTCTAACCTTTATTGTTCTAACCAAAACGTGTGGTGTTCAAGGAAATTTTCAATAATATTCATACGAAATCAAAGTTAAGATCCATAATCTATACATACTAATGGATATAAGATATTGTAGATAGATATGCGAAAGTAACTCTGTGTCTGTCTGTCGGCTACGCTTGCAATACTAAACCAAACAACCGATTATGTTGATATTTGCTATGGAAATACATAGTTTAAGCGGCGGTGGCCTAATAGCTAGGGCATCTGACTTGCGATCATGTGGTCGCGGGTTCACTACCCACCCATTGCACTACCGACGTGAACCCACTTGTAACACAAGCATATATTTAGCTCAACACGAGGGGTCAACAAGAATACTAGTAATGCGACCCACATTGCTAGTAAGATTTAAAAATATTCTAAGAATGGATATACATAATTATACTCCCTTTTGCCGCGATAATCTACATCCACGCGGGCGGCAACAGTACCTACACATTACCGGACCACGTAAAAAGTTATTTTAATATTAGTAAATCTCGAACCTTATCGTTTTTATCAGCTATCGTTTACATCAAACTAACTGATAACAACCTGCCGAACGACAAAAAACTAGGACAGTAAATAGTAATACAAGGCTCGACATTTTGTGACGGTAAGAAACGCGAAATATAAAAAAAAACTTTTTAAACACCATTATATTAAATGTACCTATACGAAAATCTATATTACAACAGGATCTTTATAGATTCTAATGAAATTATAAAACATAATACGAAATAAAGACTAATTAGTTAATGTATAACAAAACGCATGCGCTATTACGCACTAGGCGGTTAACCGCAGAACGTGACTGGTCGCTTTTATATTTTGAATGCAAGCCCTTGTTTACAAAAACAACGTGTTTTATCATTATAGTATATAACCGCCGCTAGTGCGTAAGAGCGCTTAGTGGTCATGTCAGATACATTAATACTCAATGATAATGGTACATAATGATTATTTATGTACATTATTATGTCAACAAATACAGATTGGAATCAAATAAATAAATTGTCGAAATGTCACGTTTATGTAAGTGGAGTATATAATTATTTTTTATCATGGTAAATTTAATTAGAGCGAGGTAGATAAGGTTTTCTAAGTATAATGTGATATCATTGGTCCTTTGACCATAGGTTTGAAATAATCTAAAACTGTACTAAAATCGCAGTGTTTGTATGTATGTTCAATAGTATGTTCTTCTTACGGGGTCATTGTGTTGGTCCGGAAAGCTACCAGTATTGTCATTTCAGTATAAAGTACATGAAGTTTCTCATCCTACAAGTGTGAGGACATGAAGAACAAATCAATAAGTGTGACAATTTCTGTGGAGCAATCTGCGATATCACGTTTACCTTGGTCAGAAGACACCTCGATATTAGGGGAAATAAAAATAATAAAATTGTGAGAAAATAATTTATTGAGTGTAACTCGTATATAATAAATAACAAGAACAATATAAGCCCACAGCTGGCAGTGCGGATGTGTTAGCGAGGCAGACGCGAGTAGCGCAGGCCGAGCTCGTCCGCCACGCTGCGCACGGCGGCCACGCACGCGTCCAGCTGCTCGCGCGAGTGCGACGCCGACAAGCAGAACCTGCGCACACGCACACGTGCTATTACCACGCCGTACAGCCACTATACCGCCAGTACTAAAGCCCGGAGCTCACGCAAACAATCAGAACAATAGGTGTGAGGACTATTTTTTTTCAAGTGTCCATATAATTAGTAAATGTAAAAATATTAGAAACGTATTTTTTGCTTTTTCTAGTATAGTAGTCTAGTGTAGTAATAGTATTATTTCACCTTTCTGAAACACGTTGTATACAGCGAATTTAGGATAAGGAGTGGGAGCGCGCCACGTCTGTTGTGGCTACTATTTTCACCTACTTATGACGTCACAAGTCCTTACTCCTGAGCTTTAATGCAAGGCGCATTTTGAAAATGTTATTGTTTCAAAAAAAAGAAAAATACTTCTCAATATTTTTAGTATCTATCTTACGAACTAAATAGATTTTTGCTTGTCATACTTAGTCCGCACCCTAACTGTCACACCCAAAAGATTTGAAGGGAATTCAAGAAAGTGATCAGGCACAAGTAGTGTGGAGTGGGAGTTACCGTATGCGCGCCTTGTTGAGCGGCGTGGCGGGGAAGCCGACGCCGACGGTGGCGATGCCGTGCGCCGTGAGCCGCTCTACGGTGGCCGCCATCTTGCTGAACGTGTACACCAGCATCGGCACCACCGGCGAGTCCGCGTGCCCGAACGTCACCACGCCCATCTCGCGCAGCCTGACAACACGCGCTTCTGTATTAACACACGTCTAGATTCTCTTTTATTATTTGAATCGTATTCTGCCATATATTTTATTATAGCTTTTTTTTAATGCATATTTTTTTATAATCTATAGGCACATGAAACTTGATATATAGGTTCCTGATTAGAAAAAAATAAACATGTAATTTAGCGGTTTTTGCAATCCATCCCTTAAAAGGGTGAAACATAGGTTTAAACTTTGTACTGGAAATAGGTGTCAATTGAGAAAATAGTCAAATGAAATTCCATCTAAGTATTTTGGTTAGATATAAATAAACACTTATTTTAGCGACTTGGGAAATCCACCCCCTATGAGGGTGAAATAGGGGATTTAAGTTTGTCATTTTCATGTGACAACTGTGACATTTTATATACAAACTTCTGGTTAGTTCTAAATGAACATTTATCTGTTATTTTAAAAATCTTTCTCAATTTAACAACAAGGTTTTTTTTGTATAATTCATTCCTTGGTAAACTGGGGCCGGCTCGCGAGTTCGAAAGTTATAAAAACAATTTTACTTATGAATGGAATCGACATACATAGAACCACTTAGGACACATCGTTGACGAAATTCGTGATACAATATAACGATTGCAAATGTAAATGTTAGAGTACGAACTCACTTGGTCCGGAAGTAGTGCGTGTTGTCGCGCAGCGCGCGCACGCGGCTTAGCCCGGCCGGCGTGTCCAGCAGGCGCATGGCGGCCAGCACCTGCTGCGCCACGGGCGGCGCCATGGCGTGCGCGTACGAGTGCGCGTGGCCGTGCGCGCGCAGCCAGCGCACCAGGCGCGCGCTGCCGGCGATGTAGCCGCCCGCCGCGCCGAAG
Organism: Plusia festucae; assembly: GCA_950381575.1. NCBI lineage: Eukaryota > Metazoa > Arthropoda > Insecta > Lepidoptera > Noctuidae > Plusia > Plusia festucae. The sequence continues at coordinate 16,340,965 of OX494433.1, read as the reverse complement.
CTCTTGGTGAACGTGCCCATCAGCACGTCCACGTCGCGCGGGTCCACGCCCGCCAGCTCCGTCACGCCGCGCCCGCGCGCGCCCATCGCGCCCACCGAGTGCGCCTCGTCCAGGTACAGCTGCAGCCCCAGCCGCTTCTTCAGCGCCACCATGGCGGCCAGCGGCACGATGGAGCCCTCCATGCTGTACACGCCCTCCACCACCTGCGGGCGCCGACAAGCTGGCTGTAGTAGGGTCGCGGGCGCAGGCGCGCGGCGGCGGCGCGACACTCACGATGACGATGTTGCGCCAGCGGCCCTCGGCGATGGCGGCGCGCGCCAGCTGCTCCAGGTGGCGCACGTCGTTGTGGCGGAACACGCGCACGGCGGCGCGCGCCAGGCGCAGGCCCAGGATGAGCGAGGCGTGGTTGTTCTGGTCGCTGAGCGCCAGCGTGCCGGCGCCCAGCAGCCCGGGCAGGCCCAGCGCGTTGGTGCCGAAGCCCATGCCCACCACGAGAGCGGCCTCCACGCCCAGGAAGCGCGCCGTGGCGGCCTCCAGCTCGGCCAGCAGCGCGCCGCCGCCCAGCTCGGCGCGCGCGCCGCCCGCCGCCAGCCCCGCGCGCCGCGCCGCCGCCGCCACCGCCGCGTGCGTGCTGCCGCCCGCGCCCTCCGCGAACCCCAGGTAGTTGTACGAGCCCAGGTTGATGCAGCGCTGCTCCACGCCCGTGAACCTGGAACCGACCACGCCGCGACGTTCACGATCGATATAAAATACATTAGGTCTTTTCGAGCCGTCCCAAGAAAACAAGAAAAGGCATATCTTTTTAACCGAGCCGATAAACAGCGACACCTAGACAGTCTGCTATATGAAACAATTTAAAGCTTTAATCGGTTTACGAAATCGATATTTTTAAAAATCCAATTTTATTGTTGAATCGCTATATTCAGTACAAAACAAGTGCATATATTTTATGAATTATATAAGAGACATGATGTTCTACAGCTGCATGCGAGAGTGTAAGCTCCCTCATATCACGAGTAGTGCCTTTAGTGGAAGGCTCACTCATCACGTCAACTATCGCACCACCCATCCGCTTATAGTCCAAGGACTGATATATATATTTTATTATAGCAGTATTTTATTTATTTAATACACTAATATTTGTTACCCTGTCTCACGTTCTTTAAAAATCCAAATACATAAACTACAATGTTTAATTATTCGCCAAGTGTTGTTTACCGGAAGCTCCAGTTGCGGTCGTCGGAGCAGCGCTCCTTGAGCACGAGCTCGGCGCCGGGCGCGGAGCAGATGGGCCGGTTGAAGCAGTGCCGCACGCGCCGGTACAGGTAGCGCGAGAAGAACGTCTCGAACGGGTCGTACAGCGGCGCGTAGCCCTGGAAACAAAACGCACCACACAACTGACACCACTATAATATACGTCAACATTTATATAAGGAATTGTTAAACAAAATATATGTATGTATCTTTATTTCATTATTTTCTGTGTTTTAATAGATATTATTATATTAAATAGATATTAGTATATCAAACAAATGCTTGTCTTATACATAATAATATAATAAAAAACGTTTATTTCTTCCTCCACAAATTACACTTAATAGTTAAAAATTACAAGATATCATGACAGTATACATTGTGAATTTGTGGGAGACTGGCACCTAAACTAAGCCAAGGCCTGTATTTTAGGATACCAGGGACTCCCCCTACAGGGATATATTGCATCAAGAACACATAATCATGATGAACTTTACAATTCTAATTGTTATTTATCTTGGAAGAAATATAAACTAAAACCAAAACAGCAACGAAGAGCAAGAATACAATAATAATAGCAAAAATTACTTGTGGAGTGTACCTACTAATGGCTAGTGTATAAGTATGTGCTGTATAACGTGTATGTGTGTGTATGTAGTGTTTGATGTGTTCTGTTTTGTGTTTTGAAATAGGTGGTACATATAATTCACTCAAGTTTTTATAATAAGTAGTTCTTCCGTTTTAATATAGTCTAATTTAAGTAAATAGTTTGTTATTATTAATTTACATTTGGTTTTATTATAATTGAAGATCCTTAATTCTTTATTTAATTTATTATATAATCCAGGTCCACGAAAAATATAAAATTTTTGAGCAAAAGCTGTCTTAAGTTTTGTTGTGGTGCATATAGAATGTTGCCTCCTAGTATTTAATTTGGAAAGATCAAAAGAGATTTCATCTGAATGCTGTCGTAGTATAGTGAAGAGGATATAAATTTGCCTAACAGTCAAAACCTTAGTTTCTTGATAAAGAGCAGTAGTGGGATAAAGACGAGCCTTACAATAGGCAACTTTCAAAATAAGCCTTTGAGCCCTCTCCAATTGTAGCATTTTAGATTTAGCAGACCCTCCCCAGCTTGTTATACAATATGTCAGAATAGATTGTACAAGGGCAACATATACCATTTTTAATATTTTACAGTCAGCTATTTGGTTGAGTTGTTTGAAAATATAAGTAAGTTTACGTACTTTTTTAGACAAATTGTTAATATGTTCATTAAAAGACAGTCTTTTGTCGATGGTTACACCTAAATAACGGATACTATCAGTGGGTTTTATTATTGAGCAGCTGCATTGTCTCAGAGGGGGGAACGAACACTGGTGAACATATAAGGGAGATTTATTTCTCATGGCACTGCCTGTGTCTCTTATTTCAAAAGCAATATATTTAGTTTTTTCTGCGTTAAGTGTAAGCGAGTTAGAGGCAAGCCAGTGGCATACCGTATTTAGGCCAGATTGAGCTAGGGCATAGGTTTCTTCCCAAGTGTCACCAGTAAAAGTAAGAGTAGTGTCATCTGCATACGAAAATATTTTACAGTTCTGCAAATTAAGTTGACACAGTTCATTAATATAACATAGGAACAAAGTGGGGCCAAGGATACTACCCTGAGGCACTCCGTGCGTAATAGAAAGTTCGTTGCTCAGATAGTCACCGATCCTCACTCTCTGAGTGCGATCAGACAAGTAGTTATCTATTAATTTTAATTCATGTCCTCGTATTCCCATATCATTCAATTTGCAAATCAAGGTGGGGATAGAGACTGTGTCAAAAGCTTTGGCCAAGTCGAGAAAGATTGTCAGACATTTTCTGTTTTCATCGATATTCTTGACCAGATGATCAGTGAAAGAATGAACAGCCTCATCAGTCGATTTGTGGGCTCTGAAACCATATTGTGAAACAGCGAGTATTTTCTGTGACTCCAGGAAGTTAATAAGTCTACGGTTTATGGTACGTTCAAACACTTTAGAGAGTGAGGAAAGAATAGAGATAGGCCTATAGTTATTGACACAGTCAGTATCCCCCGCTTTATGTATGGGGTAAACTATTGATTGCTTCAGAGCTTCAGGGAATATGCCTAGGTCAAAGGAGCGGTTAATGAGATAAGTGATAACCGGAGCAACGAAAACAACAACTCTTTGCAATAAGTTAGATGAAATGTTATCCCACCCAGGAGAGCAGTCTTTTTTTAGATTTAAGATAATATTTTTAACTTCTGTAATATCAGCTTTCAGTAATACGAAAGAGTTACTGGGGGTTACTTTGTTTACAGTTGTCACATTAAAAGGTGGAATATTTGAGGGTATGTTCTGTGCCAGTATGTTACCAATGGTGGAAAAGAAGGAATTGACTTTATTAATGGACAACTCGGGAGTTGATTCCATATTTAGTAGTTCTTGCGTAGATTCCCGTTTATTGTTATAATTAGTTATATTTTTAATAGTGTTCCATAATAATTTTGAGTTATTTTTTGTCTTGTTCAGTTGTTCTTGTTCGTACTGTCGTTTTAGTTTTTTAAGCAGATTGTTGCAATGGTTTCTATATCGTTTGTATGTGATAGTTAATATTTCATTTAGCGGTTCTTTTTTTGTTTTACTATGCATCCTGTCCCTATTTTTGATGCATCTTAAAAGTCCAGGTGTTATCCAAGGCTTTAAGGTACATTTACTACGTGGCAATTTAAAACTCGACATATGTTTTATTCTAAGGTCTGATAAAATTTTGATAAGATTGTTAAAAGCTATATTTAAATTATCTTCGGAATAAACCTGACTAAAGTCCAATTTAGAAGTATCAGCCAGAAAATCTGTCCAATTCATCCTCTTAATCACTTTATTCATTAATATCTTATTCGAGCCACCCCACTTGAGACAAAATAAGATTGCATTATGATCTGTTATTGTGGTTTCAAGGTTAAATGTAAAAGCCTGCGGTTTGCTTTTAGCAAGAACATGATCCAGGCAACTTTTTCCCCTTGTGGGAAGGTAGTGTGCCGGAAGTAGACCATGGAAAGAAATGATATCCAAATATGACAAAACGTTCGAATCATCGTTCAATATATTAATATTAATATCCCCGACAATTATTATATTTTGGTAAGATTTTATTTCTTCAAGAACATTTTGAAGTGATTGTAGAAATATATCGACATTTTTAAAAGATGGTGGTCTATAGATTCCGAGAATAATTGTGTGGTTCCCAAATTTAATTGATAAGCAGTTACATTCACAGAGATTTAATTCCTGCACTGTATGATTATGTTCACTACTAACCATTACTACAACACCATCGTTCTGGTTAAATGTTCGGTGAGTTTTATAAGAGTTATATCCATGAATCTCAGGGGCTTGTGATACCTGACTAAGCCAACATTCAGATAGCACTATCACATCACAATGAAAGTGAAATCTCGACAGCAGGACAGAAATTTCACTGAAATTGCGATTGATGCTACGTATATTCTGTTGTACAATTTTTAAGTAATTATGTGGGGTTTGTAGGTATTTGATACAGTTTTCCGGGTTGCAGCTAATTGATGAAGATACATTGAATTGATCTAAGTTTTCTAATAATTCATTAACCATTGCGAATTTTATGTAAAAATCTTTTGTAGGAAAATTTAGTTTGTGAAAAGGTTACAATATTAATAAGATATAATATATCAAATAGTGTCTCCATAACGTAGATATGATACCAAAACAAAACTAAAAAACATAAGGGAATCATGGCAAGTCCATTGAATATTTTGTAAAATCTTTTTATGAAATAAAACTTGAGTTTATGATTATTTTGGTGTGTGTGTTGTTTGTATATAATGGTATGTTGAATATTTATTATTATGTATTGACATTGAGTGGATTTGTGTATAGTGTGTAGTGTGACAATATAATTTTTAAGAGTTATTATAAGAAAAATAGCAACAGTTTTAGTTAAATACATAGTTAGTCACATAATATTGTCCAGGTCTTCAGCCTTTTTTATGTAAATTGGTGATTCTCTCTCATTTTTCCTAACAAACACTTTTCCAAAAGATATCCAGCATCCATGAAAACCGTGATTCTTAGTGAATTGTCTTGACAGATAAAATAGATGCTGTGTTTTTGTTGTTAGTGAATCCGATACATATATGTTCCGAGGCGCTCCTTTTATTTTAATGTCATTTGTGTTTAACAGCAGTCCTTTTATTACCTTTTGCGTCTTATTATACTTGATCACAGAGCTGATAATTTCACTTTTTCGGGTAACTGTAGAAAAGTCAACTACAATGGCTTCTGTTTTAGATTTTGTTCTGTAGATGTCGCGTATTTCCGATTTATTTAAGTTCTGGTTAAGTTGTATAGCCGAGCCTAGTTCCATAACCATGTCTTTGAGTTGGTCTTTTGTCTCGAGTTACATACTCGCAGCCTGTACTGTATCACGTGTGGTGGCGATCTTCATTCATAGAACCTATATTACCTACTCAATTGGTAATAATACTGACGAATCTATATTAAGTTATTCCTTATGCGGGATCGCCGACTGTCTTGCATAGTTAATTAGAGCTTGACTAATATTAGCTATAAAACTTGATTAATATAATTATCTTACGCATATCCACTTGTCATCAAAACTAAATTAACAATTGGCGTGCTCTGAAGCTTGGTAACATTGTGGATGTAATTGAATCGGCGGTTAATGTCTGTACATTACGTTACGCTCGCGGTGCACGGTGTATCAAACCGCCGCGCGCCGCCGCCGCCGCCCGGGCGAGTAGTATCGATTAGATACGATCGACACACCACCGGTGACTAATGTCCCAGGCATCGTGTGACAGACCGCTGTACTAAGTATGTACCACCTTATGGAACAGTAACTGAATACCGTATTACTCATTATTATAATAATAATAATTACGTTGATATCTAATAGATAAACCATGATGGCATTTGACTATTGAAACATTAATTTATGACAAATGTTTTTAATAACAGTCGTAAATTTAAGCAAAACTGCGAAAATCTTTAAATACCTATATAAAATATGTATACTTATACATAATATATATTATGTACGAGAGCTCTAGGTTAAAATTAAATGTTATTAATATTTAAATAATTATTTATAGCTCAATTAGTGTGCCCTTTGTAGAATTCGACATAGTTTCCAAGTGATATATTGTTGCAATTTAAAATAAAATTAAATGTCGTCAAACACGCAACTGTATCAGGATCGGACATAGATTATAGACATATTCTATGTCTTTAATCTTTATCTCATAAATTATACTTGTACTATTTATTTATTTGGGCATCATATAAATAAATACTTACCTCTTATTTCCCGATAAGTATGATAAAAATACATTTGCGCCTTAAATTAAACCGGTCGAATCTATGTAAAAATTAACCAAAGCGTTAAAACGAAATAAGTATTTAATCGAGAAATAACTGAAAACTTGATAAATGGTTATAATAAACCATTTATGAAGTTTTAAGTTATTTACTTTGAACCCTAATCTGTACAGCTCAATACTCTGTTTGTGGCAAACATGATTGGAAACAATGGATCCAGTTGGTAATTCATAAAGCGTTTAAGTTTATGCCAGTCCGTTGCAGTAGGTATTATTAAGCACGGCTACTAACGTCAAGAATTACTCAGGGTACTCTATTGACTAGGTATTGAAGGATTGAAAGTCAAGTTAGGCTTCAAGCCGTATCGATAGACAAGAAGGGTATTTGCTTTTGCAGAAAAACACAAGTTTGTTATTTCCTTATTTCCTTCCTTCCTCGTTGGCAGCGATTTAAAACTTGGTACTTATGTGCAGTGACGTCTCCATATCTAGTAGTGTTCCTTACTTATACACTAATCAAGACATAGAGGCTATTTATTGCCGTTTAATTTTTCCTTTTTAAATATTTTTTTATTATTACAATATAAACGGAAACATACAAATACAACAAAACTGAATTTAAAAAAACGATGCAGTACCGAACCAAAGCAAGGAAATTCAGATAAATGTAGAATATAAGTACCTATTATTATCTAAAAAAGGCGTTTTATAAACAAACTAGCGGACCCGCCCCGGCTTCGCACAGTTATTAATCCCTATCATTATCCATAAAATCCTTCTTGAATCACTTTATCTATAACTTCAAACTGCATTAAAGTCCGTAGCAAAGTTTATGATTTAAGCGTACAGACAGCAGGAGCGAGTTTCTTATAGTATGTAAAGATGTCATGAGTCAGTATTTTGTGTGTGTATTGCGCATTTATTTTGTATAGATTAAAGGTGTGAACCTTCAAATAAACCTGTTCATTATTGTCTAATTTACATAATTATATTCATTACCTATTTTTTATAGCCTTTGCTGACCTACTGATGGGAGCAGTATTTATGGCTATTTCATAATATAGCGACCGAGCCGCCTCGTGCATATACAAAAGCTTACATAATAACTAACCATACCGAAGTATAATTTACAGCGCAGCCTATTCGATGGAGACACAGCCGCGGCATTAAAACAATTTGCGAATAGTATTTACTATGCTGTTCATAGTCTCATATACTGTTCAAAGAAAATGTCTAATTCAACATGATAGAAATAAATGCGAGAGATATATATTGGATCCGTTAGCGTGTGCTAGTTACAATCAACTGCTTCATGGTACCTACCGCCAATCAGCGTCTTGTCTGTCTGAATAAAATAACAATTTATATCCGGGTAGTATCATCGATATATCAGATACCTATCTGTATAATAAAATTGGTAGTATAGAGTTCATTTTAATATGATGAACATGTCATCGTGTGAGTTGAACGTGTGAGTTGAACGTGTCCGTTGAGATACCCGTAGCCCGCAGGGAACACGTACCTATACGACGGAGTGAACACACGAATATATGTTGTGGACCAGGTGATTAATGCGGGCATTATTTATAATGCGCGAGCATTATGAATAATGTCTAGCTTTATCGGGCTAAGTGATTAATTACTATCTTAACTTCATTATTTATCACATTGCACGGTCATTATTATGTTGCTACATGATAGTTGGGCAATTTGATAATAAAGCTATATTTAACGCACATAAAGTCGTGAATCGCTTGAAAGGTTTTCCAGCACGGGGCGGTCGCTGCCGCGACTCCGCTCGCTCCGCTCGCCGCCCTCGTGCACGTAAGGGTCACCATATTAACCTAACCTAAACCTACCGGACGTTGGGCAAAAAGTTTTCAACACAAAGTCTAGGATTTTTTTTAATCGCTCGTTTTATAATTCCCCTTTAATATTTAGTTTATTTTAAGTTAAATGACAATAACAATAAAAAAATAGTAATTAAATATGTTTGTATTACTCTGCCCAAAAGGTGATGGGCAATATGTATAGGGCCCGGTCAATTAGATTATTTGAATAATTATTGTCAAATTGCACTCTCATATTGGGCATTTTTCATAATGACCGGGCATTATGTATACTGCTCAATTTATCAGTTGGTCCATAACATATACACTGTTACCTTAATAAAATGTTTCACCTCAATTATTAGACACTAGCTTTTGCTTGCGGCACCGCCCGCGTGGGCTTTGGTTACCGCGGCCACTTACAGCCTTCCTCAATAAGTGGGCAATCTAAAAGTGAAATATTTTTTTAAATGGTCCCAGTAGTTCCTGAGATTAGCGAGTTCAAACAAACAAACAAACTCTTCATCTTTATAATATAAAGTATATATTAAAAATCATAACCAGACCGCTGAAGCGATGTATCTTAACATTTAGCGAGTTTAATAATAAGATATTGACCTTCGTAATGTGGTGACACGTTTTAGGTAATGGTATTTAGTATCGAATAATTGATGTGAAATATTTTGTGAACTGATTCTATATACCTAATCAGGTGTACCTTATAGGTACCTCTATTGAAAAGATACTACTTGTAGGTAAGAAAGTGAGATGGAGGAGATCTTACTGTGTCAGCACTAAATTAGGATCGAGGACATGAAAAGTAGATGACAAGGTCAATGTACCTGCAATAAACTTATTAGGTTAAGATCAAAGTTGTTAACGATAGCATTAGCAAGTAGGTAACAATGTTCTTGGGGCATTTTTTGTGCATTCACGAAGCGACCTTCATCGCGTGACTTGTTTGTTATTTAAGGTATTTTTCTAATTAGTGCTCAAGCAACAAACACGTTTATTTTAATAATATTTCACAGAGTGTTAACGCATTAACTTAAGTAAGCAAATCTTAGAAAATATTATACGTTCCAAATAGAAATAGAAACATAATTTTTGTTAACAGGGAGTGATGCTCATCGTGCGTGCGGCAATAAGCTAAAGGCACACATAGGTACGACAGGTACGTACATAAACACGCAGACTCGGTAAAAATAATGTAGGCCAAAACCATTTAGCCAGTTTAATCCACTATGGGCCTAATATCGATTTGGCCGCGCTCTCTCAGCGCAAGCCAAAACCATTCCTGCACCAATGAATACGACAGTTTCGTTGGATGTCTACACCAGGTAAATACCTCTTCAAAACTACTACTTCGATCTTACTGTAAGTACTAATAGAACTAGTAGAACGGAGGCATTATTGGTGAAGTGAAATGAGAGATGGTTTGTTGCTCATACATAATCAGCTAATTTATTATTTACAAAAACCTTGAAAAATCTGATTAACCATCATCCGTGCATTCAGATGACCAGCCTTCCCAACAGCAGATAGACATGCGCCGAGTGAAAGCTGTACAGAAGATAACCGATCTGTATATTTCAGCTGTCTCGTCAGTCGTCACTCGCGCGCGTCGTACTAACGTGTTTCCAGAGCGAGTACTCATGTACTTGCCTAACTGCCTTATCTATTCGTGGAATACGCATAAGCAAGTTTCCTTCCTTATGGTTTAATATAACAAATGACAAACTCACATTATTATTTTATTAGTCTTCTAAGTTTTCACAATTTACTTTATATCAAAGAGCAAAGACATGTGAAAGAAAGACATTATCTATAGAATCTACTAGCTATCTATATACGCCGCTCTAATATGGCGTCGCGACGCCTTTCAGCTATACCGTCCTATAAAGGTAGCATTCGGATCACGGCAGTAGCGGCACGGCAGCCGCGGCCCTGCAGCCGCAGCCGTGGTCGCGCCGCACTGCTTTGTAGGGATTTATAGGCGCTAGTTTCCGACGCAAGCGACCGAGCAGCGCGGCCGGGGGGCGTGGCCTACGCGCGACCTTGGCAGCGCCGCCGAGCCGCTCCGGAGGCAGTACGGTCGCGCTGCCCGCTCGTCTGCAGTACTTCCTAAATTTCAGTTCCTTTAAATTTAAGTGTCGTTTTATCAGGATTTGATAGCTGCCTTCATCGATTCTGGACTTGTATAATGAATCAATTTTATTCCTCTTTGATGAAAGTAAGAGCAACATTATTTCATCATCCTCTTCCTCATCCTCTAGCAGTTTCTTCACGAGATCTCGCTTTTGTTTATTTAAATTGTCAGACATAGTTAATGTTCGATACACGACTGGAATGCACAACCGCTCGCACTGACTCTTGTTTGGCTACTGCGCGTGGCAGTCGCTGCCCGGGTCGCGGACGCTGCTATCCGAAAGCTTCTGGCAGCGCCGCACAGCAGCGACAATGGGCCGCGGCAGTTAGCCGCCACTGCCAGGTCGCGACTGCCGTGATCCGAATGTCACCTTAAATGTCACACTGATGAGCACATGCCTCCACCCATATAGAGAAGGAAAGGAGAGAAGGGTTGGCGATTTCATATTCCAATTTTTTGGAAACCAGGTTTCCTCACAATGTTTTCCTTCACTGTTTGTCAATGGTGTCTTAGATTAATTAAAAAAGTACCCAGTTTAATAAGTCACATTGGTATTTGCTGGGGTTTGAACCCGCAACCGTGTGCATACGAATCCGGTTAGTGAACCGCTAGGGCAACACGACATTAGACTTTCAATTATCGACATCAATAAATACACTGATCAACGCAAACGTCGCGTACAGCTAGTAATAAATACTAGTGGTCGCCCAATGGTCGAAATTCGACCTTATAATATAAATTTAAATTGTGAGTGACTTAATATACATTATTAGAATATAATATTCAAACATTATTAAGGTTCTACTGTCGAAAACTAAACTACTATAACCACACATTTGACCAAGACTGTTATTTGCCAATTTATTTTTTGAACAAATTATATGAAATTAAAAGGAAGTAAAATAAAGAATATCTATTTAAAAAATGTTTATTAAAAGAAAACATGCTATAAGAGGAAAATACATATAAAAAATACATATCCATTTAGAGCATATTTTATCGCATATTGCAAACTTCTCTGCAAACAATGTTTTTTGTAAAACCTCTTTTATCGTTTGCTAAATGTCCTTGGCCGTTATATTCGGATATATAAAAACTTAAACCACTTATTTATGTCAATGTAAGTAAGCAGTCAATGAAAAACAAAACAAACATGTGTGTGTGAAATGCATGGTAGTGTGGGTAATGTTTTATTTATTGATTTAATGTACTTTATAAGCATTATTATTGAAAAATATTAGCGTTCTCCACTTCTCCTACACATAAACTGTAAGTGTGCCAAATTTTATGCTCCTGCGTCCGCGCAATTTTCGTAAAAAGGGGTCCAAAGTTTTGGCATCACGTATTAATATATAGATAATGTACCGGCGTGTGGTGTGTGCGCGGCGCCTTCGTGACCTAATTAATTAAAAACCTTAACACACCAAAGTCAGTAACTGTGCACGAATTATGAAACGACGGCAGCGTGCGCAACGCGGGCGCCTTTATGTGGTATGTTGGGTAGAAGGAAACCAACCTCGCATGAACAGTACACAGGCGACTCTCGGCCGCTAACTCGCTGTGCTGCTCACATAACGTGAAGTTTCCATCGGTATTCATTTGTTACCAAACGTTTGAAGTTTCAACGCCTATTACCGTTGGTAGGAATATGCAACTATTCTTGGCAGAATTTCATAGCTAACTTTAAATTCATCATAACAAATTCAAGTTATAAATAATTATTTGATATCAATAGGTACCTAAATTGATGAAGAAAAAATATTCAAGTCAAATCAAATAATTTACAAAATACATTCGAAATCACTATCCAGCAATGAGCAAGCTGCTCAATGCTCGTTGTTCCTACTATATAACAAGAAGAGAACTGTGCCTAGCAGTGTGTCATTTATAGGCCGGTATTATTATTATTTAACTGGAATTGGTCTGTCCGTAGATCGCAGAGCGTTTAGATGATGATTGTATTTGTATAACAACGAGAAGTAAGAGACACATTTCGGCCAGTGTCCAGATGCTAGAAATGCACTACATCATGTCGTCAACAAGTTTATTATGTTTTGCAATGCTGTAATTGTTTATGGGCGCCAGGAATTTTTATTAGATCACTACAACCTAAAGCAAGGCTTCATCTTATTGCTTTACCTACAAATCAAGGCACCATAGTACTAACTTATACATACGGCAGTATTCTCATACAGAAAGAGCAGCATACCTTTGTATGTAAAACCGCAGACAGACTGCCCACAGTGATGATGGCACTCTCACTTGAAGAACATCTAATGCTTGATCATGCTTATATTTAAGACGTCCGATTCGCATCAAATACCAGATTTACATGCACTCGAAACATAATTTATCTTGATGTCAGTAATAAAATTTGAATAACTTTTACGCTATGATTACCGCGAAAATCATGACCGTGAAGGATGTCGCAGGAGCTCCTACCGAGGTGACCACTCAATCGATGAAAAACTATTGAACTATAAAAAACTGCTGGAAGGCTGATTTCAGACGGCATAAGAGTAACTTAACATACTTGCATACTTACTAATATAATATTATCTTACATAAGTAGCTAAGCCACCATTGTTTCTGGACTCTGGTGTCAGGACACTCACCTCTCTATTCTTCTCTGTGGCGACTTTGGGCTTGAACAGCAGCTGGTTGACAAAGCCGAGGAACATGAGGATGTAGAGGCCGATGTGTGTGAGCGCCGCCGTCAGCAGCGTGCACTTTTCGAAGGACCCGATGAACGTGTCATACTGCGACCAGTCCATCAGCGCCGGCCCGCCATTCCTGCCACCCTCGCCACATATTTTCTAGAAAATGTTAAATATACTGGTTTATGTGTTGTGTGTATTAGCAGTCTATTGCGGATGTGTAATCATCATTCAAAGCCTATTTATTCCACATATTATTTGTTTAATTGCCTTAGTCTCCGGTCGATCATGTATTGAGTTAAGCTTTAAACTTAAGTTTTCAACACATTGCCAAAACATAACATTTAACTCCTTAAAATCAGTAGTTAACTTCAATGTTTACGTGTATGTCAAGGCCCCAATGCAATCGAGACCACCTACAAGCTGGCATACCGCTGAGCGCGAGTCAGACGGAGGCGCTTGCGCTGCTTGTTACGTCCCACTTGTGCTGATAACGAGTGGTATGATTGTGCCCACCAACCACTAAGCAAGACGATACGTGTGACGTGTGAACGACTTACCGGCGCTTGGCGAGCGCTTTAATAAAATCACTCACATTGCAGGTTTTACGAAAATATTGCGCTGTGTATGTATTACAATGTACACTCCAATATAATAAAATTTTATATCGTTTATCCTCGTCTCTAATCTCCTAGTCTCTAATCATGAAATAGAGTGACATCATGGCTACAAAAATGAAACCAAAGTTAATCGCTAATGTACATTACGTTATTGAACATAACCATTGCATATTTTCTAAACACAGTTCATTATCATCATACTGTTCTCTATAGACCTATTTCATGCTTATGTAAAAACACACATTATTATTATTTGTAGCACATAATTTTAATTTGTTGATGTTAGATAATTAATGTAAATAATGTGTTACGAATATTTTTTTGGAAATAATATTACACACATTACTAGCATTCTTTTTAACCCCTCGTGCTAAGCTAAATGTTTAGTTACGATTGGGTTCACGTCGCTAGTACAATGGTTGTTTTGAACGCAATTGGGCCATGATTGCTTCAAACTGGAACTCGGGTAACCAAATGTGAAAAAATAAAAGATAACATTTTTATTTTTTAGAGTCTGTCTGCGCGCACTTGTGTGTCTCTAATTTTTCCAAAACCAAACTTTGCATTTTAATAATATTCTCTTAAACATGTATGACATGGTAAAATTTACAGCCGGAAGTAGTTTGTAATCACAAAAATCGAGATATTTCCTGTTACTTCAAATACCAAATACTTCTAACAGGTTTTTCTGTAAGCTATAATTAAGTGATATTAAATGTAGTTTTTAATTTCATTGATTTAATTTAGATTTATTGATTATTTCAACATATTTTGTTTGAAAAATGCTTTTTCAGATTTTCAAGTTTTAGAGTTGGTTTACAAAATTATAAATCAGTTAAATAAATGATATCCTATTTTAAATTAGTAAACATCAAATACTATAAAAACTGTGTTAACAATTCGCCACAATATGACGGTCAATATCTTATTTCCTCTCTGAATAAATGTTATGATACGATAAGAAGTTGTACCATGGAAACAAAAAGTTGATCAGGTGTACTCTTAATCTCTTTCAGATAGTTATACAATTGCAGCACCACACCAACCAGAATATGGGATCTGTAATATTTTTACAGAAATAAAATATTCTGCAATGTAACATTATTCTGGTCAGAGTACCAAATGGTTATGTGCATCTGAACATGCATTTATGAAAACTATATAAACAGCTGGATTTGGCTAAGAGTTATGCCACTGCATATTGGTACTGCTCTTGCTTTTGAGAAAGGAGCAATATAAATAAATATCTTGGGACAATCTCACACACGGTCATCTGATCCCAAACTAGGCAGAGCCTGTACTATGGTAACCAGACAACTGATAAACATACTTACATATTTCTAAATACATACATATTATAGATAAATAACACCCAGACACAGAACAAATGATCATGCTCATCACACAAAGATTTGTCCTGTGTGGGAATCGAACCCATGACCTCTGGCTTAGCAGTCAGGGTCGCTACCCACTAGACCAACAGGCTAATCGAAAATATACTTTTGAAATAATATAATTTCAATTCGTACTAAAAAAAATTCAGGCTGAAAACCCCATTCATTATAGAACTATGTATATTGTCTACTTTTAGATAAGATCATGACATCCATTACATGATGATTAACATATTGACATCCATTTTAAAATTTGGAGTTGGGGACCTTACAAAGTCCCCTATTATCCTTTCGCCCCTTCTTAAATAACTTAAAAAGTTGTGAACTGAAATATAAAAAAAAAAATTGTGGACCCGTACTAAAAAAATTCATTTTGGTAGGTATTTATGTTAATACACTTCCATTTTTAGGATACTGACATTCATGAGGACCAAAGTTTAACTCAACTTATTGAGTTTAGGAGTAAATTTTATTGACTGTAAGAGACAGTTGAATATACACATAAATTAATAAATGACACATTTATATACTTGATCACAAGCTAATGAGAGTTACTTGTGTGTAGGAGTCAAAAGTAAGGTTATGGCACCATTTGTCATTGTAGCTAGCTCTAGTTTATCATGTCCACTTGCTATTTAATTAGGCAACAATAATCTTTTATCTCCCTCCAGTACTTCCAGAAACTTGGTAGAGAACAACTTCCTAGTTTTTTTTTTATTTGACCACAAGATCAGCCAAGAAAGTGTACAAAGTTATGGGATAATTAAACATCATTGACTATCAAAATATAATGATAATATATTTTAATTTTTATTCACCAGGATCGTCACATGATCCTTCATTATTTTATGAGCTTGGTCGCAGAATTTATTTTTATATGAAGTTGTTATTATCATTTAATCAATTAACCCCTTGAATAGACTTTTGTCCTAATAACAAAACCTGAGTAACATAAAAAAAAAATATTAGTCAATTTACCTATCATTGACCTAGAATTGACTAAACTTAGTTAAAAAGTAGTAGTGATCTACTACTTTTCAACAAGTTTAGTCATGTCTTGTACAATATAAGTCCAAGCATCCATCCATTGTAGTTGTTCTTATTGATATTATTTTTACTAACACAATTAGAATAGAATTAGAATCTTTTATTGTTAATATTTACTATTAGGCATGCTTCAAATAGAACTTTTCATTCATTACTCCAGGTTTATGGATAGGATAGGAGTTTCTATAACAAGTTTTGATAAAGTCTGGTGTGCCAGCTTTAGCACAAAACATAAATTAGGAGTGTCGCCTAAATATTTTGCCTAGCAGGGAATAGTATATAACAATAATAAGAACACACACAAATGAAAATGTCTTGTCTGTTTTCTGGAGAGTGAACCAGCAAAGCAACAGTTTTACCGCAGTAACGCTACTAAACTAACGCTAACGCTTCAGGAAAGAGTCAGCATCTGCCTGTGGGGCGTGTCATATTGCATGCACCGGCAAAAACTCGTGTAATGCTTTAGCTTCAGAGAAGGTTATGAAAATAAATGAAAGTCTACTTACTGTGTCGCCATTGCTTAGATATGTTGACTTCACATAACCATTTTTATAATTGGTCATTTTACCATTTAGCAACTTGTCATCTGTACCGTTACAACATTTTTCTTTCACCTGTGTGTTTCCTTCACTAGCACTAACACGTCCATTGCTTACTACTGCCGCCATCCTTGTGTGTACTGTGGTAATGTGGTTCTGGTTCCTACTAAGTTCCTACTTCTGACGTTTGTGAATTGTTTTAGTAGAGTGAGTGACTGTGTACGTTGAAACAAGAAACAATCGCACAGCTGTGATTGCGCTTTCATTACTTCCTTACTGTTACTACTTATTTTTAGTTCGTTTACTTCGACTAGAGGTTTTTAATAAAAGCTCTTTTCTGCTGCAATTTTAAAAAGACTGCTTAAATCCTATTAATCCTATTATGCGTAAATGATGGTACTGCTTTACCGACATTCAATAACAATTATTGACAATGAGTCAATGACATCCTGTTGACTGACAACGACCACAGCTGGTGACGACTTTCATTCAGTATTTCAGTTCAGTTTAATGTACTGTGCTATCTGTGGTGACGACCTTAGAATCTTTTATATAAATTTATAAAACAAAGTCGGGTTTGTTACAACACTTATAACTCGAGAACGGGTGGACTGATTTTCGTGATCCTTGATTTGTTGGATTCGTCTCCGTCCCGAATAACAGAAAAAATACTAAAAACAAGTCTGCTAAAAGAAATTATGTTTACGGGAACGTGGATAACTAAGGCGGGTGAAACCGCGGGGCAGAGCTAGTAATAAATAAAGCAATTAAAATAAATAAATATTATTCTAAGGTGAAAACTAAGCCTATTCTCAGAGCCTATGACACATTAATTAATAAATTCAGATCAAGATCTCATAAATAGAGCCATAGCTGGTATACTGTACAAGCTGTACATGGACCCATATTTTTACAAATAAATTATCTCCTACTTTTTATCTCGTACCCGCACATGAAACCGGAGAGAATGTACGGTAATGATGTAATTGTAAAAAATATTTTTTACACTTACATCATTACATGTAAAAAAAATAAGTTGTCATTTGTGTTGCCACATGTGATAAATTTCCCCTTACTGTTTTTACCATTAAGATATAAAAATATTAACAAATTGTTATCTATTTTTATAAATTCCTCTTCTTTGTATTTATTAATTTCACGACGCTTTTTGCCAAGCTGTATATAAATCCAGGGTGACAGCTATCTTCTTGAAAATTGGTTTTTGTAGACATTTGTGGGTAATTTAGGAATGTAGAATTGGCAACGACGTGCCTAGGGCAATAATCGAATCGTACTCTGTGGTATTAATATTCTGTGGTATCGCTGTCGGTAAAGCAGAGTTTACTTGGTTTACATAGCGCGCCTTCAAAAAAAGGTCAGAATCGGAAAGTCAATACTTTTCGCAATTTCTTGCTTGCTTTAGATATTTCAGTTTTTGAGTACTTTATTTACTACGAAGTAGTATTTAACCAGTTTTCATTTTTCGAAAGTACTTGTTACATATTTGCTTTGATTTACCAATAAAATTTTTGATTATAATAATTTTGCCGGCGAGCGGCGCCGCCCCCGCTGCACCGGAGGGGTCGACGATGAGTAATACCGTTCGTTTCTCGTGCTGAGTGACGTCGTGCAGTCGCGGCCGCCACACTGCTCGCCTGCTCGCGGACCGCAGTACGATACGGCGAGGACGCAAGACAGGACCCGCCCTCCGCGATCGCAGCTTCTTACACTCGCGCTCTCCTCGCACTCTATCGATCATTTTCGACACCGGTCTTTTTATCTCTCATATAAGGTAGCATGGATAGTGCCGACGCTCTCCTCGGGGGTCTTGCAAGCGGTGACACCGCGCCGCCTGGAGAGGCACCGCCTGCGGAACCCTCCATGAAGCGCGACCAGGACTCGACGGATGACTTCGAACACCTGGAGCGGGATGGGCGGCGCGAGGCAGGCGAGTCGCCGCACCGCCAGTCCGCCGCCGCCACTCGCAGCTTTCTGGACATGGAGCGCGAGCTCCTGGTGGACGCTCCACGAGCGCCCTCGGCGTCTGCTGACCACATCGCAGACAAGTTTACAGACAGCGAGTCGGATGCGGACACCGCCGGCGAATCCCCCATGCACCGGCCAGAGCTGGCGCGCGCGGCTGCATACACGCCTGAGCCGCCGCACGACCCTACGCCCGTGCTGGCGCCAGCCGCAGCTGTGGCACCCGCTCCTGCACCAGCGCCAGCTGCCGTGCCCATTGCTCCAGAAAAACCTTTGCCGGAAGAACCTAAACCGCCAGCGGTATCGGAACCCACACCAGAGATCCTAAAAGCCGAAGTTCCAAAGCCAGAGCCAGTAAAGTCGGAGTCGATACTACCGCAGAAACCTGCTGCGCCTGAACCGACGCGCCCCACGGCGCATGTTATCGAGGCCGAGGTTATCTTCTGCCAAATGGGACTTGGTAAGATATCTTTTTTCTTTCTAATCGTAGTTGTCAACAATTTTTCAGCAGGCAGAGGCATATCTGTTGAGTTCGACGATATACATTTCTAAGTATAGTTATAAATTGGTGTGATTTCATTGTCCGTGTCTGAAGTTTCGTTAACGCGCGGTGTTTTTTGTGCTTCACGATGAGTCTTAAAATGGTTTCATTTGGAGGCAAGCACCGCACGCCACAGACCGTGAACAATCACGTCTACAGGTGAACAATGCCCGCGCTCACGAATGTCTTAAACGAGTGGCACGGTGGCACCTGATGTAGATATTTAGATAACTACCTACCGTAGTGCACCAACATATTTATGTCTACTAAATATTATGACATTTGTCTTAGACTTGCGAAATTTTCCACTGTGTGACTCGTTCACTGTAAATGATGACATAAAAAACTTGCTCCGAAAACAGCAGTCTAATAATAATTGAAGGTCATATTGATAGCGGAATAAACATAATAATAATATACCTAAATAATATGATGAGGATGACAATGGGGGTGCAAGCGGGTGGCGACGCGCCTGCGAGGGGTGGAGGAGGTCGGCTGCAGAGGTGACGGAGCGGTAAGAGCGTTGACCGCGCTGCAGTGAGGGCTAACGGCACCCGCGGGCCCACGCCTCTCGCTGCAGGCGGACGTCCGCACGCTCAATGCCTGCCCCGACAATGAAACCATACATTATTTGAGCAACGTCAGCGTTGCTGCTCCGTACACCTTGCCTCTCCGACATTGCTTGTATTGCTCGAGAAAACAGCTAAAGGGACAAAGAGGCTCCCTTGCTGTCCGAGCGCATTATGCTACCAGCCACTTTCTTTAGCTCATTTTGTAATTGCCGATAGTTCTTATGTGGACAGTTCTCAGATAAAGTAAATTTTGCCAAAATGAAGGAAATATATTAATAAGTTGAACCAACTTGAGTGACTCATCGCATCATTTAGATTGGTATCAGTTCTTGGTATCAGTCGATGCATAGAATTTTACAAGCACGATGAAGTAGTCATTAGTTCCTATGCAATATTTGTGAAGATGTGCACAAAAAAATCTCAAGGTGTTTAACATCATGTAACTACTGCCTCATTCTATACCCAACACTTTAGCGAAGTGTAATAAATCAATAGTACTTAGTGACTTAAAAATGTTCGGTCCTTTGCTTTTTAAACATTTCGCCCTGCAGTGTCTGTTAAAGACTATCTTATCATATTATGTGAACAACGCTGAAAGTATTATGTCAAAACAACTACACCAGTGTCAGCATTTACTCAAAACCGCACTTTTTTGGCCTGATTTGTACGTTTATATCTGAATTACTCTGATAAAAATTGTCACTCGATTTAGTTTGTTAGCGAGAGTTTGCGGTCGTAGAGAGTGGTGTGTCGGCGGCGCGTCGGCGGCGAGTGAAGCCTGGTATGCACAAGTACGACGACGCCACCATCGCTAATTTTAGCATCGTCGAAGCAGCACCGCGCTGGCGCTGCGCTCACAAGCGCAACACCCGTCGAGCGCTCACGTCGCACGCTTACCAGCGCCCTTCTCTCTGTTCGCAGCCAAGTGTTTCGAATTCTGGTTTGACATTCATGTAGCGTCGTGCTTGAGCTGCGACTCTGACTCATAGTCGCGAGGACTTGCCTTTTGTGTGGACATTATAGTGCGTGAAACATGGGATCCGGAAGTGACGATATCACACGTAAGTATCGACACTTCTTTTATCCGAGGGGTCGCCTTCCGTACGAACTTCTTGAGTTTAGTATGATCGGCTACGGTATTACAGTTTGTCAATCTATGAGTTTGTGTAATACACCCGCCTATAAATTCTTCTTCAGTAAATGTTACGTCAGCTAAGCTTCCGCTGTTAATTTCAGCCTACCTAGTTATTATTAAAGTGGTTCCTACTATGCCAGATCAACTTTTTGCAATATTAGATCAAACTTACCATTGGACGACTTCTTTGCTATGTAATCGTATAATATAATGTTAATGTTTTTATATGTATGTATAGATGTCGTATTATTTTTATTCCCAAACGATCCATTCGTCCGGATCGACCTCGACGCTCTCTGTAAAATTGCAATTGATAGATTATTTTGATAAGTATCTAGTAGTCTTTTGAGTAATTATTTCCTGGTTGTCTGTGTTATCATCTGATATAATAATGTATGGGCTGAGGAATGCTTGAGAGTTTCTTCGTAACCAATTCGCATCCACAACCCTGCACTCAGTCATCACCACATCCAACTATACCACAGTGCATATACACATAAGTAGGTCAAGCAAACATTGTTTTTTCTATCATTGGTAAAGGCTAAATATTTCCTTTATTTTTGAATATATCGCGATTTTTGATTATGTCGTCGAATCGGCAAGCCGCTACATTCGTAGCAGTAAGGTTTTGAGCACGATAATACGATTTGCCCAATCGTGGTAATGAAATGTATATATTTATCCTGGGTAAATTAAATATATTTTCTTCTCTGTGCAGTTTTTTCCACTGAACAGTTGTATCGGCGCATTGTGTTTTCCTCCCTATCATCTTTTTATTTTATCCGTCATTCCAGCAAGACAGACGCATTATTGTTTTTAGTTTCGTTTTGGTACAGTTAAATTTATTTTAAATACTTAACTAAATATATTTTGAGTACATAATATTTGTTCGTAGATGTTGTAATTTTATTTGCTTACTAGTGTGCTTAAATTGTTGTTTATTCTGGTATATCGTAAGCAAGAATATTTGATAGTATCTCAATCTTGTAATTCCGCAAATAACTATTTTCACACATAATAACCGTGTCCCGCGGTTACTTTCTGAGCAGCTAAGTAGTTATCTTCAATAGCATTCCTCAAACATTGGAATTTCGAATGATAAGCTAAAATTTAATATAATATTCGTGCATCAATCACGTCTTGCCTTTCCAATGTGTAAGAGTGTGCATAAAGTATTCTATAAAAAAAAGTAAAAATTAAATGTACCTACGCAGTTTCTGCTATATACATAATATTAATATAGATCTATATCGGATGTGCGAATATGAATGAGTAGAGAAAGAGTAAAGCAGACGACTTCCATGCGCCCGTTTCGTGTGCACCCGTTGACCTAAATTTTACCTCTTCACTAAAATGTTGAGGCCCTTATTACCCTTGTGTTCAAATAATCGTGACGTCATATCTCTGCCACCCTCATGTTTATTCGCTTTTAATGCCGCTGAAAAAAGGACCTGTAAATAACTACATCTCGAAATATTGGTTTATTGTGTGCATAGAACAGTCACTTGAAAAAAAGCATTAATATTTTCTTTTTACTCAGCTAATACATACATACCTGACTCAGCTTAAGGTTTTATGGATTTAACTGTATAAAATATATTAAATTTATAAAAGTGAAGGGAATCAAAGATCTGAATTTTTCGTCTGGCCATTCCAGACTTATAATGTCAAATATTTTATATGAAAACCTCGGCCTCTATCAATTAAAACGTTTCTGTCCACAGCTCTTGCCCTGTGCGAATTTCGATTACTTGTCCTGAATTTCTGGAAAAACCCAGACATGGCTGCAATAAAGGCTAGGCCTCTAGTATGTGGCGGGTTGCGAGGGAGGGTGCGGGGTGGCGATCGATACGCTGCTCGCCAACCACCACACAGACATACCGTCTGCTCTCTTTATTTAAACGGATCAAGTTGTTGCTAACCTACAAGCTTTTTCTTCCATATTATTATTGTATTGTGACAGGGATTAGCCGTATCAATTTGTATTTAGATACAAAGGAACTAAAATCGGTATAAGGCCCGTCGGTATAAGGGTGCACCCCAAGATCCTACTAATATTATAAATTGAAAGTGTGGATGTTGCATGTAGCCTTTGACATGGAAAAGAACATAGGCTACCTTTTATCCCGATTCCTTAAGTAGTTCCCGAAGGAAAATTAAAACTTGTTTACGAGCTGAGCTGTGGGCAGACAGCTTATAAATTTGGTATTTTTCTCTGTTACAGCGCAAGCTAATATAACACGGGTGAAAATTTTATTCCATTTTTCATTACTTTCACATTTTTTTTTCATTTTATTCGGTTATCAAATCAATGTGATGGAGAAAATGTGGGTTTTACTACCGGCGTGAACATGCCTAGCTACTAGCACCAGTTTCGTAAGATATAGCGGCCTAAATAACCCGGCGTTTAAACGTTCCTGGACCTTTCACTGGAAGATGTCGAGGAAACAATCCTTAAACCTATTAGATTTATTTCACCATAATTATTTCAGATATGTACTGCAATGGTTGCATTGTTTTTCGTTATTTCCCTTGTGTGTTTTTGCTATTGTTTTTATGTAAATGCATACCTTCCGGAAGTGTACGACATTATTATTATTTTTTCAATAATATTATATACCTACATCATTAAGTGTTATTCACTTTAGTTTGGCGATTTGAGCAATTGATTGATTGATATGTTTTATGGAACTACTGGCGGGTTGTGGAGCTCCCATAATAATAGCTCGGCTGCATCAGCTATTGGAGGCCGCTTGTTGGTATTGACTTGTTAAGATCGGTCTGGTTTTTCCTTCAAAAGGACTTTCCAGTAAAGTAAAACCCAGTATTTATCTACAAAATATGTGTGAAGTGAATAGTCTGGATTCTTTTAAAAGTTTGAATCCTGATATAATTATGTATGTTACTCACTGAATGATTTAATTTCAAAGTTTATTAATAGTCGTATATTTTATTAATAGTTATATCGATTTGTTTAGTAACTGACCACGACATGGGGTAATTTTCTCGGTAAATAATTGGCCTCATAGTTAAGTTACAATGAACTTAAATGAGGGGAACAGTACAGCACGTACAGGTAGTCGATGACGTCATCGCGGCAGTCTCGACCTCGCGAAGGGGTATTTTTAACCGGCGCGACATAGCGTCGCTCACCACGTCACTTATGTTTAATTTACTATGAAAATTGATCGAATTCCTTTCTCCAAGTATGTACCTAATAAAGGGACAATGATCTTACATACTTGAGTATGCATATGCAAGGGCATTTAACTTTTATATTTTTAGTTTTCATTGCACTTGGATAAATAAATGGTTCTTGCTTTGGCGTAGCCCGTTTGTTTGTACACCGGCCGCTGTAAGTCTCTGATACCCGACTACTTTAGTTTTTTAGTTGCTTGGATAGGTACTAAGATCTTCGGCACGGTCTTCGGGTATCGTAGACAGTTATGCGTCGCCTCGTATACAAACGGGCATAATAAACTTAACTACTTTGTTTAGGTAGGATTGTGATATGTACTGTGTGTAAGTTTAACTATAACATGTGACTAAGGCTATGTTTCACAATCGCTGAGTAAAGTTCTAAGTAAGCTACTTCGAACTTATCTGCTCAGTAAACAATTCTTTACGTTTCACAATCCCTGAGTAGGGTTAATCACCACTTTATCTGCTCATTAAGTTAATCATCGGATGCACTGACAAGTAACCGTTTACTTGACAAGTAAATGTAAGAAAACATAACCTGAAATACGATGTACGTTTGCGCAGCACGGCCCCTCAGAATTTGCATTTATGGTGTACAACATTGCAATGTACTCGCCTCTAGCAGTATATGTACCGATTTCTTTTTCAATGTACCTCTATACTTTTGAAGAAATATGCAAAAAAAGGTGGCCGTGCCAGCCAAACGCTTTCAGCACGGCCCCCCATGTAACTTGAATAATACATACCGTATTAACAAATGTCTATAACTCAAGAAATGTACTCTATTAATACGTTATATGTGCCGCAACAGTTATTGTGAATTCATAATAACAAATAATATATAGATGTGGATAAGGGGCCGTGCTGGAAAAAATCATTTTAAGAAATATCTAAAAAAGACAAAACATACTTAGCCAAAAACTATTAAAAAATAATTGATGTTTAGCAAGTAACATATGTACCGCATTGATTTCTCATACAACTTGTTATATTGTGAAAAATAAATCTATTTTAGTTCATTCAGCACGGCCCTCTATAGTTGCCTATATCTTTTTAAATAAGCCGTGTATGTTTAGAAAATTCGACTTCCTGAATAATATATAGGAGTACATTCCTTTCAACTAAATTGCAATTCTGCTGTATCAATACTTTAGAAGATAAATTCAATCTAAAATATACATACATTAAAACTGATGGGGTGACCATGATTCTACATGAAAATAGGATAAAAAATACTGCTTAAATTGAGTAAATCTTTAATAAAATAAACAAATCAACAATATGGTAAACTATATAAACGATAACTAGGTACTTATACATAATAGGTCGATAATCGTACAAGTGTCAAGTTAGTGTCGCTAAGACTACATAGCTCAAAGTCTTAAAAATCATACATTACAATAAAATCACAGATTCATTACATTTCACAGATTAGTTCGTTTACATGGAATAACAACCTATGTCTCAATAACACTACAGAGCTTAAAAATCTTAAAAAATCACAGATACGCGTTCAATAAATCATATTGATTGAACCTTACATTACACTAATATTAATTTGCATGAATCGCTTTAATTATTTGGTATAATCACAGGCAATTAATTAAATCCACGTAATCACAGATGTTTTTCAACGACTATAACAATTAGAATATTGTTCGTTTATGTTACTAATATTATGTTACCTATGGAATAATCATAGAAAAACTAGTACATAAATAACTTATTAAAACTAATCACAGATGACATTACAACAGTATTGACTTCTTATTAAACAGTTCACAGTTTCATATGCATATTTTTAGCAACTAGTCTTTACCAGATTCTTAAATAGTGTAAAATTAACTTTAAATTATTACAAAATACATGTATTTAAAAACCATGGCTCAAAAACATATTCTGGTTTCACTGTAATTACCAGAGCCGTCACTCATAGGATCATATTCAGCAAACCCTGAGCTCCGCTCCGACGTGAAAGCGGAATATTCGTAAAAGTTATTATTTTTAGTTGTATAAAATATCACATATCACTCACTAAAACGTAAGTAAGAGTGTGTAAAAATATCGACTCCACTGTACTGTAAACGAACAATATTCTAATTGTTATAGTCGTTGAAAAACATCTGTGATTACGTGGATTTAATTAATTGCCTGTGATTATACCAAATAATTAAAGCGATTCATGCAAATTAATATTAGTGTAATGTAAGGTTCAATCAATATGATTTATTGAACGCGTATCTGTGATTTTTTAAGATTTTTAAGCTCTGTAGTGTTATTGAGACATAGGTTGTTATTCCATGTAAACGAACTAATCTGTGAAATGTAATGAATCTGTGAGTTTATTGTAATGTATGATTTTTAAGACTTTGAGCTATGTAGTCTTAGCGACACTAACTTGACACTTGTACGATTATCGACCTATTATGTATAAGTACCTAGTTATCGTTTATATAGTTTACCATATTGTTGATTTGTTTATTTTATTAAAGATTTACTCAATTTAAGCAGTATTTTTTATCTTATTTTCATGTAGAACCATGGTCACCCCATCAGTTTTAATGTATGTATATTTTAGATTGAATTTATCTTCTAAAGTATTGATACAGCAGAATTACAATTTAGTTGAAAGGAATGTACTCCTATATATTATTCAGGAAGTCGAATTTTGTAAACATACACGGCTTATTTAAAAAGATATAGGCAACTATAGAGGGCCGTGCTGAATGAACTAAAATAGATTTATTTTTCACAATATAACAAGTTGTATGAGAAATCAATGCGGTACATATGTTACTTGCTAAACATCAATTATTTTTTAATAGTTTTTGGCTAAGTATGTTTTGTCTTTTTTAGATATTTCTTAAAATGATTTTTTCCAGCACGGCCCCTTATCCACATCTATATATTATTTGTTATTATGAATTCACAATAACTGTTGCGGCACATATAACGTATTAATAGAGTACATTTCTTGAGTTATAGACATTTGTTAATACGGTATGTATTATTCAAGTTACATGGGGGGCCGTGCTGAAAGCGTTTGGCTGGCACGGCCACCTTTTTTTGCATATTTCTTCAAAAGTATAGAGGTACATTGAAAAAGAAATCGGTACATATACTGCTAGAGGCGAGTACATTGCAATGGTGTACACCATAAATGCAAATTCTGAGGGGCCGTGCTGCGCAAACGTACATGAAATACGACATTTGCAGATTTTCTTCAACAACAACATTTTTATTTTATTTTAAATGGTCATTTTTGATCTTATTGAAGATGAATTTGATGATTTTTTCGAACGCATGACGGGCCCGCGTAGAGAACCAATATTTCGGTATCGTATAAATTATATGGAAAAATATGACGATACTGACTTCAAGATGAGATTCCGACTTTTATTTTTGTGAAAGATTAATAAAATAAATTCAATTCAGAATAATTTACCAAACACCGGCAATTTTTTGACGTTTACTGACTGACCGACGTTTGACATAGACATTTTGTTGACAACTCGTTGCGTTCCATTCTTGCAGAAACATTGCCTTTATAAAAGGTGAAATCACTCTTTTACATTACATTGTACTATTTTTTTGAATGTATTTATCTTTATTATACTTGATAATCATAACGAAAAATATTTTTGATGATAATTCTGTGATTACTATACTTTATAGAACACATAAATTACTCTTGCCTTGAAACGAAACGTTAAACTCTTAAAGTTGCCAGCACACTCATTTGTAAGTATTATTTAGTTAATCATCACTTTAATTTACTGATTGAATGATTGTGAAACGCAAAGAAAGCTAACGAAAGGATTTAACCTCTATGTAATTAACTCGTTGAGTAAGTACTTATACCTTTACTTATTGATTGTGAAACAGACCCTAAATGTTACTTACTGCTTTTGATTAAATCACTTATCTTCTGCAATTTCTGTCCAAATTCAAAGGCAGGCAGGCATAGTATAGCTTTTGTATAAGAACAATTTGTTAATTACTTCCAAACGTAAGTTTTTTGTAAATAGCTAGTGCGTCAATAACTTGTCGTCCGATGAGACAGCTTCGAATAGCTTTGGAAGTAGGTATATACTGACCATGCGAATGAGGGTCCGATTTATACATAAAGAAACTCAGTTCTGGCTACTGCCTATATTTCAGGGCTTGTAACTTTATAACATCACGCAATCGCTGTTATGTAGTTGTTTCCACGATGACTCAGCCCTAAACGTCGGTCTAGAGACCCGAGGGCGGCCACATGTTACACGAACATGACTAATGCGAAACTATTGATCCAATCGGAACTTCCGAAAAAGTTGTCTCGAATTCGCACAATGTCTAAAATAATTAATTAAAGATAAGCCTTTCTGCATATTTAGTCAGATAAGAAACTGATGTTGATGAATAGAAAACTCATGTGTCATCTGATCTCTGGTATAACACACTTATTTAACCTGGTAGAGTGTAAAAGATTTCGTCTTCTATTTATTAAAAAGTTGACATCGTATTATACATCTAATAGGTACTTACTAGTTTTTGTAATAAAAGTTGCTAGTGCACTGACTGCTCTGACTGACTTATCACACATTAACTTACCAAAATAACAAACGTTATACATACATGATAATTATGTTGTTGTTTATTCTTTAAGATTTTCCATGGAATCAAGTTGTTTAATTAGAGATATGACAGTCGGGCCAACTAGATATTTATTTAGAACTAAACATAAACCTACCTATTTGGCGAAGTCCTAGAATTTGATAAGCAGTTCCAGAATGTAACATGATTAGCTTGAACTTGGTTTGCACTTAACATCTATTGTGAAAAACATAGTGTTTATTATGTGCTAAACGAGGATAACGTCAGCATCAGGGTTACATATGATGATATGAATCATCACAACAACACACATAAGGTAACAGATAAGACGTAAACACTGCGCCACCGCCGCGCCGGACGAACCGGCATCGTTACTTTGTGACATTACTATTTAACCTTGAAGTGGTTTCTTTACACGGAAATGTTCCAATTTGTAAGCTTTGTTTAAATTTGATTAGAGTATATTTTAGGATTGCACTTTGCAGGTGAGTGCTTCTGGACAAAATTATTTCATGTATTCTACGGCGAGCTGAGTGTCCTGCAGGCCCCTTTTACGCCTTGTTTATAGGTACAAGAAGTTATCTTGCTCTGACGCGACCTCAGTTAATTTTCTATTTGTATGTTACTACTGTCTAATTCTACTGTCAAAATCTGTTTTAACCATAACTACACAGTAAATAAAATCCTATACTAACCGCACGTCGCTTTGAATCATTGACCGTTGTCTGACTAACTCCAAGATTTAGCTAATTTAATGTGTCGTGGTCTCGGGTGTGACGAACGACTTATACCGTTTTCGTGTGCTGGTATCGGGCGGTGGTGGTGGTGCTGCAAGTAGGAACTAGGGGTGCTGGTTCATGTGCCGAGCCGGGTGGTAGGTGCGCATGCGTACGGCGTGCGCGGGGAGGGCTGCGGCGCGGGGCGGCGGCGGGCTCAGCGCGGGGCTGCGCCGCCAGTATCGACGCGAGAGTCCGGCGCGGCGCGCGCTCCGAACGCCGCCTATATTTAATTCTCGCTTTGCGTTACGTAAATCGACAGCATGCCGGACTCTGGGCCCTCCCTCTGCAGCGTCCTCAACCCGTGTAAGTGCCCCTTCCCCCGCGCGCCGGCTAAGCTTTGCCCGCTTTTCTCTCTGTCTGTCGCGACTAACCCGCTAACGCGCAGCCTTCTATTGCAGATGCCTGGTTCGACCCGCAGAGACTCCACCCCGAAGGTGAGTGGTCGTGGCAAGCGGAGGGCAGAAATACGTTTAGGTGGCGCGCCGCCAACCCGGCCTCGCCGCCCGGGCAGCGCGCCTCGCGCCCTGCGGCCCTGCTCTGTGACCCACTGGCGCACTCGTAGTGTTTGTGTGAGCTCAGTGTTGACATCTCTCCACCAGTGACATTAACGATAGCTGCTCGTCTCGGAGACATGCGGCATCAGTCCTAGTGATGGTTGAACTTGCTTACGGTGGTGGTGATGGTGTTAATAAGCGTTTTTTGGTGATGGCTAGTTTCCCTGCACATCTCGGTCGAGTTTCTTGATGCGAACTCTGACAACGCCACAAAAAATCGCGGTCACCGCCGCTGGTGACAGAACAATAATAACTCCGCGTGTCGAGTCAAGGTTTGACAAGACCGTCCTAAATGTATCACTATTATTTAATAAAACATTATTTGCAAGGAATTACGTCACATAATGAGTCGCCAACCAAGATAAAACGTAACATAATTGGCTCCTACCAACGACACACAAAAAAACATTGATATCAGAATCATGACTTAATAATTAAGGTGGGAGTTAGGATTTTTTACTGGCAATGACCACGAAATCGGTTGAAAAATTCCACTGCATCGTCGCGTGTATTTTTATCTGTTGTATGGCACAAAAAGGTGCATATATTTGTGTGCAACGCATAAGAGCTAATTGTGTGTCGTCATGGCTGCGACAGCGACGCGGCGGGCGGTGTCTTGATATATCAGATACAACATGTGATAATATAGCGTACTGAATCGCGTTGCATAGTGCTCGCTCGTAGCTGAATCTTTAATGTCATTAATATTGTGATGGTAATGAATGTGTGACGACGCGCATGCGCGGTGTTGTGCTGCTAACCCTGCAGACATCAAACCGCCGGCCAAGATGAAATTAGACTTGATTTTAACCGATGCTGAGGCCGGTAACAATGTGATTTATAGCGTTTGACGAACCATCGGGCTGACTCGTCCGAATTAATATAATTCATGTGTTAGATCGTTTAGAAGATAGCTTTTTAATTATCGAATCACTCTGGCGACAGGTGACGGCGTTGTGCCAGAAAATATTCCAATATTGGCATATCTGATTGTTATATGAAGACCCAACTTTTCTACTCCCTGCTAGGGTATCTTTCAATCTAAATCAATGCGAGATGATGCCTTAATTAATTCTATTTCTTTTAACTTTATTTATTGTGTGATTCTATCTCTTATCCTACAATCACAATTGACATCGTGTTTTTTTAACTCTATAAATTCAACTTTATATAGCAGCACTAAGGTCGTTTATTCATATATTGGAGTTATTTTTGCTTATTCAGGATTGGTATTTCCCGCAGTGAGAGTTCCTGCCATTCGCAGATACGTTCAAATCTCAGGTTTTGTACATAATATATGTTGAAAGGCAGCGGTGAATATAGACAGATCGTCGTTTTAATTTAATTAGGAACCAACGCCCTAGAATTGACCCGGCTAACCCCTCGTCTTACTAGCCTAGGTTTGCTCGCTACGACAAGTTTTAACGGAAGGCTGGTTTTACTTTGTTTCCTGGTTTTCTATGTGGCTAACAAGGAAACTCGATCGCAGAGCCGAGGTCGCAAGGATCCTATATCCTGTTGTAGTAACGCAGAATAGGACTAAAGGTATCTGTTACAGACTGAGCAGTGCCTCGATGCAAACAAATCTAAATTAGCAAATCTCGCACTGGAACCACAGCAGACAAACAGTAAATCCTGAAGTGTATGGATATGTCATCACGTTAACTTTGATCCCATGGATCGTTTGCGTCCTTGGTCAGTAACCTTTTGTCATGAACAAAAAGCGTCGCTCGCTACATACCATGCTCGTGGTTGTGACTCGACTGGTATAGGTACCTACTACCTAGCCGCATTATTTGTTGTACGCTTGCTAACCACTACGTAATAATAACATACGTAAGTCATTTCATCAGCGCATTTTTGGTTTCGCCTTGATTACGTACTAAGTTGTTAATTTGTTATACTTATAGGCCATACCTGAGCTTCAGATCTTATTTAAGTAGTTCAAACAAAAGAGTTCTTTATTAGTCATTTGACAGCGAGCAATTTTTTTCAACTCGACAGCCTCGAAAATGATGTTGATTTATTTTCTACACATTACTTAAGTTCAAGATTTTCAATTCTCATCCCCGTTGTTTTACCATCTTTGGTGTTGAACTGTTGATATTATTGGGGTTCTTGGATTGGTGTTCAGTTATTTCTCGTTATAACCCTAAATATCTAATTGAAAGTTTCATATTCTTCATCTTTCTTCTGAAATCTTTCATCCGCTTTTTCTCTCTTTTTTGGGTTATCATCATCAAATCCGAATACAACAACTATAAATGGGGAAGTTTAATATAAAATTTCAACCTCACTTTAACCCCTTTAGAGGGTTGAATTGGGAATCCGCGTGGGTATCGGTCATCGTGGCAAAAAGTTGCATATCCTTTCTTGACATCCAATCTTATACCCTGCTCAGTTACATCAAAATAGGTTCAGCAGTAAAAATTCAACAGTGAAAGCGTAATCGATTTTGCTGGAATTATAAAATTCAGGTTACACCTAGTACTATATTGGTCAAGATGGATAACATGGCCGCGAATAATACGAGCACTGACTCATGTTAATTAGGTTTCTAATTTCATGGAAGCCGATATATGTTATGTAATGAGACGGGAGTTAGTAATTAAATTATTCATTATGATAATGTATTTCATAGATTCATAGTTTTTGAAATATCACCGGGCTTTCTGCATTGAAACTTAAATGCTTTATTTTGAATGCATCAATCGAAACTCAGCAGACAGATTTCAAAGTAGGGTGGCTAGATGAGTTACTTCCTCCGACACAGTCTCTGTGCATGGCGACTGATAAGCCACGCTATCGCTCCGGTCTCACACCTGTCATAAAGAGATACGTGCTCATGTATTCTTGTTGCAATCTTATTGGTTTCATCAGATCACCTATTTGAGTAGTTTTAGCGAACACAGTGTGGATATTATGATTGGGCAGAGTTTTCTGTAAAATAACAATTAAATGTTGAAGTTTTGCAGCAATACTTAGTATTCATGCAACGCTGGTTATCTTTTCAGATTTCATTATACTTCATCAGCTTTGATAAGCGTTTTCCAATTTTACCAAGATGTTGAAATATAATTAAAAAAAACTAAAATCCGATATCTAAAACTTCATCGGTGTTGCAATTAGACATTATCGTGGACTCCTTGGCCCCGCTATCGCCGGAGACAAAGAGTCGTTAGTTTACCTTATCACGGTTATTTTCCTTTGTTAACCGTTTCCATTTGTTTAGACCTATTGTGGTCACATTATTTTAATGATGCTTTACGTTTTTATTACATTTGTGTATTTTTAACTCTCAGAAGTTACATTTGGTAAACAGTCGTGAGATTAGTGTGTAATGATCAATAAAATTGAGGAGAGGAGTATGAGTACAAGGCGATATAATGTGGTGGGCGCGTGTCACAGTCGCACAGCTCTGAAGCCGGGCGGCTTCAGAGCTTCACGGGACAGCGCGTTATTTTTACCGCTGCCACTGTCGGGCGCGCGTCGACGAGCGTCGGCCGGTGCCTCGTGGCGATGCGGTCGCGGACACTGCTGATTGGCGACCTCCATTGTCTCTCTCTTACATTTTGTGATTGCTTTCATATTTCCGTTAATGCGCCTTATAAACATTTTCATTCACGGAAACCAATAGGAATATATTCCACTAGCGACCCGCCCCGGCTTCGCACGGGTGGACATTTATTTCTTCATAGATGTGCACCCCCCTCCTCTGCGGTTTCGCCGTGCGAGTCGTGCGATACATATCGGCCGGCGGCCATCATTCAGTTTAATATCAATTACAATTTTAAATTCGTAATATCTTTTGAATGAATTGTCCGATTGGAATAAAATAAAAAGTAATTTATAGCTATTGAAACAATCTTGCTCAATAAATAGTTTATTTGGATAAGGATTAGTATTTGACGATAATATGATCAATAAACTTAAGCTAATAATTTTAAATACTCATATTCTATGCAAAAGTGGTTATAATGGCTAAAATATGAATGTTTGGTTTATACTATCGCGGACTTTTTTGTAGGCATTATTGAGTTCTACAACTTTTCTATAGAAGTCAACCATACATCTCTAACCATTTAGGCAGCGTTCGCGAGAATCGTACACGTACGGCAGTTTTTTCGTCGACTTACTCCACAATTTTCACTACCACGAAAAATCCTATCTATTTTCCGGGATAAAATATAGCCTATACGGATTCGGAAAAATCCCTCTAAGTAATGGTAAAAGAAATTTTGAAATCGGTCCAGTAGTTTTTGAGCCTATTCAATACAAACATACAAAAATACAAAGGTTTCCTCTTTATAATATTAGTATAGATTAACATTTCGTTCCAGGCGCGGAATAACTAATCATTAATCATGTAGTATGCAGATGTGTGATTGAATGAGCACATATTGTGC
Source organism: Plusia festucae (assembly GCA_950381575.1). Classification (NCBI taxonomy): domain Eukaryota; kingdom Metazoa; phylum Arthropoda; class Insecta; order Lepidoptera; family Noctuidae; genus Plusia; species Plusia festucae. Next base: position 16,306,320 of record OX494433.1, on the reverse strand, counting down.
AACCCTACTGCACACTGAGATGGTGACGCTCGTTTGGCTAGCAGTCGCTATGTAGATTATAATCATCAAAACATCTAGAATTCTAGATCATTGATAGGACTGTGGAAATAATACAGGTGGATATACCAAATTTGAAATATAATCTTCAAAGCAGCTTAAAACAAAAAAAAAAACTGTGAGTGATATGAAAGTTAATAAAACCATTACAAATCGGCTCTAAAGTCCAGACTGACTATCTAGTTTCAATTAGGCCTTCTGTTGTCTGTTACGATACGGTAAGGAATACGAGATCCTGCGTCTGGAATGCATATGAGGCAAGTATTATTTTTTTAGCAAGGCATTAATTCTCTATATTACTCATGTTTAAAAAAAAACTCATGATAACTCTAAAATATATAAATCAATATCATAGCAGATATCTAGGGGAACATCGGATGCTCTGGATCTTCACAATGAGCCTTTATTGTCTTAATTAAATCGTCTTTACGCTCCGAATAATTATAATTATCACCGTACCCGGAGACACCGTCTCTTAGTCGCACAGTGCCTGGGTTTCGTCCCTTATTCCTCGCGTTACTTGTTTGCAGATGAATGCAATACAGTAAAGTCTGTCTAAGCTTCTACTAAAGAAATCTATAGGGTATCACTTCTGAAGTTAATAATCGACTGCAATATTCTGATAGGTAGCTACCCAATTGCATATACCTAGGTAGTCGACTTGAGAACCTTGATGAAATCAAATAAAATCAGTCATGCTTTCCAAATGAAAGGAGTAGGCTGTACTGCTGTTAAGCTACAGATACTAGTGTTTTTTGTGAAGAGTACCTTGAAGTGAATGCGATCTGTTTTTTGGTTTATTTAAAACTTTATTAATTTATGTAACTACATAGTTCCTCTGTTTATAATACATAATTTATTTTATAATCATTCTGCGCCTGATCTTTGATGATTACAAAGTCGAAGTCCTTTATCAGCATCTGAAGTACGGTCCCACATTTTGTCGCGTTATCATTATAGCGTTGGTCAAGAAATAACTCGAAACTATACTAACTTTATAGTGACTATTTCATAAATGAACAAACGCATTCACAATAACTATAAAACTTGATTATGTATACTTATGGAAGATGTCGTAAGCTAACTATAGCTAACAATATTCCGTCAGGCGCTACCATGAATTAAACATAAGATTTTTTTTTTTTTAAATCTCTGCAAATATTTTTATTTCATCGACTGGTTACCACAGTTTCGTTATCATTTATCAATTTTCATGAATTTCTTGTCATAAAAAGTCGGTTGTTCTGTTCAGATCGTGGTGGACTGGTGGTGTCGTCATACTTAGTATTATTGGTAGTATTCAGCTTGTTGATAAGGCAATTGACTGGATGGCATTGACCGTGCGTAGAGAGGAGAGCGCGGCGCGGCGCGGCGGCGCGGGCGCGGGTTCCCAATGCGTGTGTTGCGGCGCGGAGTGTAGCGGAGCGCGCGTCTGTATGCCACGATAACGAAAGCCTTTCCACATTCAGTGTACGCAGCAACTTTCAATTTCGACGCTCTCGTATCCAAGTGGTGTTGTCTGGAATGTTGTATGTTAAGTGAAGTGTTGCGGCATGCACGGCTACATTATTGGTGCGTTGATCCGTTCATTGCAATCGTATTTGGACTTGATAAGAAACAAACTGAAGCAATACAAATCTTTAAAGAGATCACAATCATACCTGATTTACTGTGTTTATTTCCACGCATTTTTATTTATTCTCTATTTTCATGGTTTATGCCATATTGATTTTTATAAAGTTTCTTTTGTAAAACTTGCATTCTTCTATTTTTACGCAAAATTTTAAAATACAGAAATCAATTTGTTAAACGTCCAATTATGCATAGTTTCATGCTATGCTTACAAAATTATTATTATACTAAATATTACCTATTAAAAATACCAAATTGACTCTGTTATGTTACGCTTTAACATCTAAACCGCTGGACGGATTGTGATAAAACTTTGAATGGGGTAATCTTGGATTTCAAGAAAGGACATAAACACACAAGGCTACATAACTTTGCCGCGATAGATGACACCCACGCGGGCAATAGCTACTTTATTATAACCAATCTTTCAATTTATAATTAAATTACTCTTTATTGATGAACGGCAGATTCCTGATAAAGACATGAGTCATAAAGATAATGTTTGAAAAGGTTCATGGATGAAGCAGATTTCAGTGTCTGAAGTGTGTCTAATAATAATATTCTGCGTCCAATTGAAATTATGGGTGTTATTTTAAAATAATTGAGATAAGATTTGGCTGAACTGCGTGGTTAGCTAGGTAGTTCTTGAGTATTTTATATTCGTTGATTTCGTTGAGTGGCATCTGGTTAATTTTTACGCTATTCTCGTACATTGACATGGCTGGATGGAAGCGGAGTTGAATGAATGTGTGTGATCGGTGGTCGAGTATTGGGTTGGTACAACGCGACGGTCTTGGAGACAATGTAGCGGGCTCGCGCGGCGCTCGCGAGAGAGCGGTCGCGTGGCGGGCCGGTGTCGCCGCGGGTCACCGTCACGATGACGTGTGTAGAAAGGTAGGGCCGCGTGGCGCTCGCCATGTGCGCGGCGCTCCGCCGGCCGCGCGCCGCGCTCACTCCGGCGACATGGCGCGCCCCAAGCACTCGCCGCGACACTCCGCGCAGTACGAGCCTCTGCCGCCTCGAGGACCAGGTATACCTCCGCCACGTCATCCCCTCGGGATACGCGCGCCTCAAGCCCCAGTGCGTGTAATGTGTGCATCGTACCGTGAGCGGTGAGCCTCTCGCCCGCCCTCCTATTGGACGTGACAGTGGTTCGAATACTGCCGTTATTTTACATGGGACAGGGCACTACTTCGGGATACGGTGTATGTTGACACGCGTACTATAAGCTTTCTTTCATCTTTTATTATTTTCATTCGTAATCTTAAAATTCTGTTACTAGTTCAAAATTTAATATAGTCGGCACACAAACAGCAACAGCTGCCGCCAGCATATGGTTGATTTGTTCGGGTGCGGTTATTGTGTTTTATTTTTATGTTTTAATGACGAATTAAGACAGAGAGAACTGATTACTCTACTACGTAATTATTTGCGTTCTAAGTTGAATGAGAGAGACGAAAGCCGAAAATGTATAACGGTAAATAATGCCAACGCTATTGACCACAGTACATGGTTGTCTACATTTTTTTTTCATCGTTGTTGGTTTCTTGGCAGATTTATGAATTAAGGACATCAAGCACGTATTCGAGATCGGGATAGAGGATCTTATGTTAACAAAAGGCGCTAGAATTATATCGGGTTATATCAAATTACCGTTGGTCTGTTGATAATGGCAACGGAAACTTACGGGAGCATGTTCGCATTAAACTGGTTTTACTGAGGGACTTTCTCCGTGGCACCGAGTGCAGTTATCGGTGATGTCCGTGTGTGGCGGCAGCTGACTAGCGTGCTATTGCAGTGGAGTCGCTGATCTACTGGCGCAGCGCGGCACACAGCGGCGCGGCGCTGGGCGCGGGGCTGGCGCTGCTGGTGGCGCTGGCGTGCTGCTCGGTGGTGTCGGTGCTGGCCTACGCCTCGCTGCTGGCGCTCTCCGCCGCCGTCGCCTTCCGCATCTACAAGAACGTGCTGCAGGCCGTACAGAAGACCAATGACGGACATCCATTCAAGTAAGTCAAGCTACCTAATTTGCAACCAATGCTTTAACTTTACACAAAGTTTATTTACACATAGAGATTAAGACAGTACTTAAATGATCATACTCTGAGATAATGTAGCATTCAAATGGTAAAAGATGTTTTTAAATTCCCTGTAGGGTTTGAGTTATTCGATACAAAAATAGTACAAATCTATCCTCTTCAATAAATTAGTATAAAGATGGAGACATATTTTTTTTAATATCATTGCTGTTTTCTACGTCGACCGTAGGCGTCGTAATGCAAGTGATAGATGATGGCGTATTTAATATTTTAATAATTCAGATGTACTTAATCTGGCGGTACCATTCATCTCGTGATACTTATTACTAGACTTTTCTCACTTGATACAATATTGCTAAATAACTAATAGTCCATTGAAATGTTACATTTTTTAGGCCTAACCTTGCGTTTCTTAGAGGACGCAATTTTATTTTTTTGATGTGTAGGGGGGGTCAGTGTAAAGCTAAAACCAAGTTTGTGGGGTCGCCACCCTTGTCCCCCGGCCGCCATCTTGAAAATAGGGGTCCAAATGGTTTTTGCGATATATCTCTTAAACTATTCATCGGATAAAAGAAATTTGTAAACATTTTTTGTTGCAAATAATATTCTCTACAACTTTGGTTCAGTAACTTTTTGTCGTAGAACTATAAATAAAAAAGTTATAAGCGAAAATGTTCAGAAATTCGAGATTTTTTTTATATTTTTCGATATAACTTTTTTTTTATCATTTTACGAAATAATTATATCAGACCATTTTTGTAGATCGGTTTTTAAGGAACAACTTTTATCTACAACATTTTTTTATTAAGTCGATAGCTAAGGTTTTACAGCGCTCCCAAGTGAGTACCTACTATTTTTCAGTACTCTTAACTATACATATATTATACGTCTGTACTAATAATGTGTCATCAGTTATTGTGACGGGCCTGTTGGTCTAGTGGTTAGTGACCCTGACTGCTAAGCCGGAGGTCGTGGGTTCGATTCCCACCCAAGACAAATCTTTGTGTGATGATCACGATCATTTGTTCTGTGTCTGGGTGTTATTTATCTGGGTGTTATGTATTTAGAAATATATGAGTATGTTTATCAGTTGTCTGGTTACCATGGTACAGGCTCTGCCTAGTTTGGGATCAGATAGCCGTGTGCGAGCTTGTCCCAAGTTATTATTATTATTGTTTATTTTGTTATTATAATTTTTTAAATTATTTTTTAGCAATATTATTAATAGTTAATTATTGACTCTTTTCCCCACCACTCAAGAGGTAGAGTCTGGAGGCGCGTGTTTTTTATGTGGTATCGCCAATAGGCATAATCCACGGTGATTTTCTAAATTTCAATTATTCCGTCCTTAGTATTTTCGATGGACAAGGCTGCGGCTCAGTATCTGATCGGCTTTCTGTATTAAATATTTGTGGGAGAACTGGAGAAGGAAGGGGTGTGATGTGTAATGTCGGCGGTTCATCATCAAACTCATTTTCATTAATTAATTCTGAAAGCCCCATTACAGCAAGTCTCTCCAGAACAATAGAAGCACACTGCAGAACATTTCAACCCTGCTTTTTGACATCCACACTTTGCTCAACAGTTTCCTTTGCATTTGCAAAAGATCAGTTTTAGAATCTCAGGGGGTGCTGGAGGTTTAGAGCTCTGCACAGGCATCAATAATTTTCCACATTTTTTTCAGCCCCAGTCTTCAGGATCATTATTGTTACCAAGCCACGACTGGACCTGATGGTAGACTCGGAAAGTATGGAAGCGAGCTGTGTCTTGTGTTGGAGGAAGTGAAGATAAATTAAAAGTACTTTTTGTCACTGCCTTGGAGGTCTTGCTTTTGTGAAGAGAATTATCATCTTTATTACAGTATTCTCGGTAACGGCCATCAGATTTCAAATTATTTTCAAAATCAATAATTGTAAAATTCTGTAATGGAGTGGAAAACAGTCAATAATTAACTATTAATAATATAATAACAAAATAAACAATAACTGATGACACATTATTAGTACAGACGTATAATATGTGTATAGTTAAGAGTACTGAAAAATAGTAGGTACTCACTTGGGAGCGCTGTAAAACCTTAGCTATCGACTTAATAAAAAAATGTTGTAGATAAAAGTTGTTCCTTAAAAACCGATCTACAAAAATGGTCTGATATAATTATTTCGTAAAATGATAAAAAAAAAGTTATATCGAAAAATATAAAAAAAATCTCGAATTTCTGAACATTTTCGCTTATAACTTTTTTATTTATAGTTCTACGACAAAAAGTTACTGAACCAAAGTTGTAGAGAATATTATTTGCAACAAAAAATGTTAACAAATTTCTTTTATCCGATGAATAGTTAAAGAGATATATCGCAAAAACCATTTGGACCCCTATTTTCAAGATGGCGGCCGGGGGACAAGGGTGGCGACCCCACAAACTTGGTTTTAGCTTTACACTGACCCCCCCTACACATCAAAAAAATAAAATTGCGTCCTCTAAAAAACGCAACCCCAAATGTAACTTTTCAATGGACTATAACTGATTCACTCTCAAGTTCAAAATTGAAGATTAGGTAGATAATGTTCTGAATCAGCACTGTCAGCAATAAGAGTCGTATGCGTGTCTGTCTCAGGACAGAGTCTTGACATGTGTGGCTGTGTGCGCATCATGTTCTGTGATAAGCAGGCATCTACCGCGAGAACACGAGACTTTGTAATATTATAACTCGTGTAGATGACGAATGATATAAATTCAATCAAATAATATGACATTTGTACCTTCTGCCACAGTAGGATGAATGGTACCTAGTCAAAAACTAACGAAGTTGGATAGGTTTTACATTGATATTTGAAGACTTACATGCCTTACTGAGCCTTGAGGCATGGCATGGGGCACATAAGTGTGAGAAGAAGCCATAACAGATAGGATCAAACGCACTTGCGCACACATGCTCACATGTTACATTTTAAAATAAACAAAGCAAGTGATTGGTATGCAGGGGACCACTCGGTGCCCTGAATATCATCTAAATGCTTAACTAGTCACAGAAAAACTTGTTCAAAATAAATCCAAATAAATGTAGCTAAATTTCTCTCTCTAAATATTTAACTTAATAGGTATCATTCTGAAAATATTTTTAAGTAAGTAGGTATAATAATTATGTAAACATGATTATGTAGATAGTGCCTAGTTAAAATTAAATAGTAAGTACCGAATAATTTATAAATGTTTAAGTAGAAACAATTTAATTAATAACAAGGTAATATAACTGAAATTGGAAACTTTGTTTTGACATACATTTAATGCATGTCAAAGCTGACTCTCCAATTGTCAGCGTTATAGTCAAGCGAGCGGTTTGTAAAAGTTACAAAATGTCTACTGATATAGAATGGTGACGTCAACTTTTTTATTGAACCATACAATTTCCAAATCTAGTTCAAAGTAAAATTAGAAAGTTAGCTCCAAAGAGTCCGATGTTGTTGCATTGTATCTCATGAACTGAACCGTATCCGTTACAAACGTAGCTAAGTTTACGTTGAGAATAGTTTATTTATGATAGTTTGAATAGTGTGCTTGGGAACAGTTTCAGTAGGTACGGTACTAAGTGAATTATAAAGAAGGCATGATTCCCATCTCATGAGTCATAAGCGAGCTGTGAGTGGTACTAACGCGCTGGTGTGCGCAGATGGCTGCTGCAGCAGGACATCAGCGTGCCGGCCGAGCGCGCGCAGGCGCTGGCGGCCGCCGCCACCGCGCACCTCAACGCTGCTCTCGCTGAGCTACGCAGGTAATATCGCTGTCTTTACTTAACACCACTACCAACCTGGCTTCAGATTGCAGATGCTCTTCTACCGCTATGGACGGAGACTCAGGTAAAGATAATAAAAAGACCTGGCGAGAACACCTTTGCTATTGTTTTACTAAATTAGTTGAAACCAAATATTATTAACATACTATTAGACACTCCTTAATTCAAAGTGGAACTGGAAAGAAAGATTGCCCTAAGCATCAATCTCGACGATCGATCGATCCTTTAGAAAACTTGAAAAATATATTATTATATTTGATTATTTAATTTTTAGATTTGTGCTTAGTTGTGAAACAATTTAAAATAAAGATATTTTCTTTCCCTTTTATCTACATACACATAAGATTTGAACCCGTGCTCGTATCGTCTTGCAGGTTGTTCCTGGTCGAGGACCTGGTGGACTCGCTGAAGTTTGGCGTGCTGCTGTGGTGCCTGACGTACGTCGGCGCCTGCTTCAACGGCATCACGCTCATCATACTCGGTCAGTACACAACACCACGTACACAGTGTACAGCATAGATAAATAAATTAGACATAGGTATTCATGTCGCCGAAAAATAATTATGTTATATGTTTTATAATGATATAGAAATGTATTTCCACCGCATTTTACGGATTTGATTGGAATTTAGGATATAGACTAAGAACATCGTTAGGTATTTCGTCCCCACTCTGTGTATTTTACTCACACACATATGCCAGTGCTGAGGAGTCAATCCCTGATACATATTTCGGTGTGTTTGCAGCACGACTCGTAAAAAAAGATTTCGCCTTCCTGTTTTTCTGAATAAATAAAACATGCATTTTTTTATAAAATGTACATTGTACAAGAACTGTTTACGACTATGTTTCGTTGATCAAGAGACTGACAGATAGATTAACCATGTAGTTCAACGAGTAACAAAATGTTGTGTTGACCAACGTTTCAGAAGGGGGGTTGACTTATCCCTGCTATGTATCTAAGCTCTACAAATTGTACAATATAATTAATGAACTGGTTGTACCTGTTCAGTGCGGTGTGTTGTGATTGCGACTATTGTTGTATTGTTAAGCACACAACAAACACAGTTGTGTACACTGTACAGACTGTGGTGCACACTGTACTAAGATACACTTGAAGTGGTTCACAAGATTCGCTAATCCAACTACCTAACTACTATAAATAACTATTTCCTAAAGCAGATCGTAGCATAGGTATTTAACACCTACACTTGATAGAATACTGGTAAATGTGTAGTATGTCATTGTTCGTAAATAAAAGTGTCGTAAGTGTGCGCCGCGCATGACTAATATGCTAATCAGTATCAGTCTGTTCAGACAACTCTAATATTAATAGATACCACTCAACTCACGATAACAATCTGGAAGGAGCTATTCAAGAAATATTTAATGTAGATAATAAAAAAATCTGTATAAGATTTGATTAAACCTTGTATGACTATTACATGATTTAAACCGTCAAGTAATACTAAACAATTTATATGTTTTACTGAGAGATATGACGGGCCTGTTGGTCTAGTGGTTAGTGACCCTGACTGCTAAGCCGGAGGTCGTGGGTTCGATTCCCACCCAGGACAAATCTTGGTGTGATGAGCACGATCATTTGTTCTGTGTCTGGGTGTTATTTATCTATAATATGTATGTATTTAGAAAATATATGTATAAGTATGTTTATCAGTTGTCTGGTTACCATAGTACAGGCTCTGCCTAGTTTGGGATCAGATGACCGTGTGTGAGATTGTCCCAAGATATTTATTTATTATATTTATTTATTTATTTATTATTATAGTGTGGAAAAAAAACAAGTTAGGTCATAGGGTATCTCAGTTATTATGAGCTACTCGCGTAGTCCACGATACGGTACTATGTTTATTACCTTGTTGCTGAATTAACAATTCTTAAAGTAGTAGTCTAATAGTCATAAGTCACAGTAATGTTCCATGATTTGAGGATCAAGTTATATTCATATAATATAATAAATACCTATATCATTTTCTTCAAATATATCAAAATCCGTAATTGCTTAAAAAAATGTCAATACGGTTCAAAAAGACTGGCGCTGGTTATTGCTTTAAACATTTTTAACAATAACGGATTTATTTAAAACCTAGGTTTAAACCGTGGTTTGCCGTACTTTATGGAGGTTTAAACTAGGGTATACCTACCTCTTCTTGTAACAAGGCCGTTATTGTCCTGTTTTTGTCATTATAGTAAATATTTTAATCTCCGGTTTCTGAAAAGCTGATTACCTTATGAATTTCTTAATCACATGTCTAACCTCAAGTCACCAATCACAGTCCTTAGGTATCATTAGTTATGACATCAGCGTTTCCTAAAATGGGGCTAGCTAAGTGGAAGTCTATGCTACTTACTAAATAGTCGTTTCTAATTGATATGTTAATGTTTTCAGGATGGATAGCGTTATTCACTCTGCCAAAGGCGTACGAGATGAACAAGGCGCAGGTAGACGCCAACTTGGAGTTTGTTCGTGGAAAGATCAACGAGATCTCCGCAAAGTTAGTATACTGACCACCGTAGTCAAACAGCAGAGTTCCTATTCTCAGAGATAACTACAACCTCGTACAACCTACTATCCCGTAAAACAAAATATAGTGAGTTTTGGCTGTACCATCTTCGAATGCGTTATTAAAATATCGTCGCTGATTCAGAGCCTGCTGTCGAATAGACAGGGGTCGGCCTTACTAATCTATCTACATGTTTCGAAGCTCTATATATTTATACTTGTATAAATGCCTTTGACTCACGGACAGCATAGTGCCTATACATGCCTAAGGCATTAAGTCCGCCGTTGTACCAATATTATTATATAGTATGGGCTAAAAGTTTAAATTAATAAATACTGGACAGTTTTAAGTTCTAAGAGCAGCTGCAGGTTCAATCCCTGCATAACACAAATATTCGTGCTATCCACGAATACCTGTGTGTATGTTAAAATCTAAGTACTTTATGATGTTTAGGTAACAATTATAAAGAAATTACTCTTGTATTGGTTCTTGTCGAACGTGTTGCGGGTTCGATCCCCGCAAGAGACGGCCGGCAGCTCCCACGGCTCCTACCTGGTAGTATAGCGTGCGTGTGTGTGTGTGTGTGCAGGGTGCGCGCGGCGGTGCCGCTCGGCAGGAAGGCGGAGGACAAGGACAAGTAGGCGCCACGCGGCTGCTGTACTTCACTGTTTGTTATATTTATTATTATTGTACTATTAAAGATAACTACTTTACGTGTAAAGCTTTATGAGACGAGTCATGCGGAGATTATTGTATTTGCTTTTTGAAATTTTAAATTAAAATAACTGTCGAACCGAGAGTTTTTTTATTATTATTTCTTGCAGCATGATATCCCCTAACGAGATAAAGGCGATCGCACAAATTAGCGAACGAGTAGTACCACTTGCACATGAGTGTATTATTATGTGGCACTTCTTACCATATCAGTAGGAAAATATCGACAAATGATGTCAGACCTATATACTTATACATCCATTTCTAAATCTGTGCATTGGTGTAATTACATTTAATTATACTGCAGTGGCACTGTTAAATTATTTTAGCATTTGGAATATTCAAAGATAATTAATTTAATTATCTTTAAATATTCCTGGATTTTAGTTTTATTTTAATCGAGATATAACTATTTACTAACACCGGATTAAAAAAAAATACGGCGTCAGTTTTGTTTTAGCTTTTGTTCTTTTAGTTAGTTTTTTTGAGATCGAATATATGTTTTACCAAGAACGTAGTTTACGTTCTTCAACTGAATGAGTTTAGTTGCTCCTTTTGGGTATATAGGTTGTTACCGAAAGGATTCATATTTAGATACTTATATGCAAAAGAGTTGATATGTAATTATGTACATCTTGCGTATAGTCAGTTCACAAAATTTGGAGACGTTTAATTTTTGTATGGGTTTTTGGCTAAAACTTGTGGAATTCTACAAAATATGTGAACGAAAGACGTAATAGGCAATGATTTACTTACACAATTAAAATGTATTTAAAAATAAAATTGCAAATGATTGAATATTTTTTTTAAACCCTAATGACGACGTAATGACTAATGTTTGTCACAGATTAAAGACTAGTAATACCTAATGTTTGTAGGCATTTTAGCCGACGCTTTTTACCACTTGGTAAGTAGGTACCAAAGACATTGTAATGTACTCTAATGTAGGTACATCTATAAAAGATTAATTTAAAAAGAGTGCGTATGTTCAACGAGGTAATCAGGAGCTTAAAACTGAACAAGTTTTCCAAAGAAACAGGTCAAAAAGTTAAGATTGAAAATCATCTTTTCATACAAACATAAGTCACGTGACCTGTCACTTTTTAGAAAAGTTTATTTTCTTAAAAGAAAAGCCTTGTTTCCTAATTTCCTTGTGGAAAGTTGTTCAGTTTTATGCACCTTATTAGTGATTACCTCGTTGAACATACACATTCCTTATAAATTAATCCTGTATAAACCTTTTAGTACACCATGACTGTTTATTAAAGAAGTTTTGTCATGAGTAAGGTTGAAGGAAACGGCGAGCGAGTTTAAAAAAAGTTTATTTAATATTGGACAAGTGTGTCCACTACGAGAGACGTTACAGAACTGGGGCATTACTATACTCTATGACTGGGGCTACTTAAGACCTTACTATAAGCTTATCATAACTTATTGTAAAATGATTCGAAATTGTTTTGGTGTAGAGTTGAGTTTCTATAATGGTGACGTAACTCTTATAATTTTTTTTTTTTATTACGAGCACTAATGATGATTTTAAAACCAAGATTCTGAGCTGGCTTTTTGACACCCCTTTCGCAACTCGCTTCAATCAGCTAGGCCGTCACTGTCTGTCGTCTTAGCCCATATCTTGCAGTTAAACTATTTAAGCAATCTTGATGAAACTTGCCCTGTACCCTAAGTCCAAGATACTGTAACGGGTGTAACCCAATAAAATAAGAATTATTACAATCTGATCAATAGGTACGTAGGCAGGCTCACAGAGTACATTTTTATATGCAGGCTTCGCGGCGGCTTGGGAAAAAGATTTATGGAAGGCGTGGCAGTGGGACAGAATAGGTCATTAAAAATAAAACCATAATCTGTCTACCGAATGCGTTAAAACGGGAATAAGTTATTTACATTGACATCGTTATCACGCCCTACGCCGCATCCCAGTTAGTCTGGGTACGAAAAATAGAATTAGGTATATTTGACCAAGCAACGCTCTTACGCGCCTCACTGTTTTCCTGAACCGCTATGTAACTCGTGAAATCGTCCCTTTTTGTAGTGTAAATATACCTTTTAAGGTCGCAGATAGAAAAGAAGGGATATGAGGGGGAACACAGTGCGCGTGTACATGATGATGCTGCCGCCGCGCCGCACCGCTATGCACACTGGAAGCGGCTCATACTACAACGGCGTCATGGTGCTCCACGAGCACTAACAGAGTACTCAAATGAAACTACATGATTTTTAAGAAAACCAGTTGAAATTAAACTAAGTACCTACTTTTAAACGGATTCTATCACGTTTTACTTTGATTTTAGTTCCCGAGGGTTCAACGCCTTTGTAGGTGTCGTGGTCACAGGTAGTCTTGAAAACTGTTTGTTAATGTGTTGTATACTCACAGTTCGACAGTGGTAATATACGTTCCTTCAGTAATAAAGGATCTTGAAGCCATCATGTGTCTCCCCGAACGCACATTTATTCTCTATGCCAAGTGGAAGTGCCTCGGACGGCTTTGCCAGTAATTGCCAGAAAGCTGGTTAATGCTGTGCGGTGAGCGTTACGAAAAGTGTGACGTGAACGAGAGCCTTACGAAAAGTGTGATAAATAAGTTAGCGAAGATAGAAAGAGAGAGTTACGTTTCGTATGAAGAGGCAAGAGAGAGAACTGCGCACACATTTTCACAGCATGAGCACAGTTTTACTTTAGTCGTGTAGTCTAAAGCACTCGTTGTTTGTCAAAAGTACGCTTATTTACTGTTTATCAAGATATATCTTTTGAACGAATATCAAACTTCAAATATATTTCTCCGCAGATTTATTTTTAATGTTGGCCTCCCAGGACTTAAAATTCTACTGTTATCTGTGGACTTTGATCTTTGATCAGCTGTCTCATACGGATACGTCAAGTGTCAGTTTTATTTTATGAATGAAAAAAATTCTCTGGACCAACTGCACTATTTATTCATTTAAGTTTTACCTTCATAAAATGTATAGACGAATATAGTTAGAAACATAATATAAGTGTAAATGTAATGGATCTAAATATCCAAAAGTGGCATTAAGTTTAAGTGGAAAGCGCGTGGTAGGAAATGATGTAAGGAAGTTAAGTTTAACGTAACTTTGCACCACTGAAAGAAAACAGTGTGAGCCAGATTGTGATAGCGGACGGACAGTGTTGGTCAAGTGCCCTATGATTACAGATATGGAGAGCAGTGCGAGGTTTGTAAATATTGATGACTTAGTGTTCTTCGATCGCGTTTAAGTTTTCCAAGATGTTAGCTCTGTCACATTTGTTTAGTTCTATTTTCACATACGTCACCAAGACTTTTTGCTATTCATTAAAAAAATGTGGGATTTAAAAACAGTATAATTAGTTCCGCTATGAATAAAGTACCTCATAAATAAAAGGCTTACATAATTTTTAATCTTTCAATATCTTCTATTCCTTAATGGATTGCTTCATTCTCCAAATGAATATAGGTTGAATATTAGATTAGAAGAGCTTTTATTCTAAATAGGGATCTAATATAGTCAGCTAATACAAGATATTCACATTTACCTTTGATAATGGCAAACTGCTTGGGATGGCTGGAGAGACAATGAACATAGAATAGTGCCAAATGTCTTATAAATAAGTGCAATATTTACTCATTGTCTTTACACCTTACTCATTGTTACTAATTATACAAATACAGATTTGTCTTTTACAGTTTATGTATGTATAGTATATGCTATGCAACCAAAGGCTAAATTTATATCCTAGTATTTTACTTAATTTAAATTGTTGGTGGTTGAAGAGGGTATCACATGGCGAGTCTAACTTCCGAATGTTTCAGGCTAATATTCCACTGTCTCTGGTTCACCTATTTTGAAGTGCTTAATTATTCTAGTACAAATCCTTTATTGAATTAAGAAGGAACAATACATTTTATGTTGAACTTCTATTTCAATAAAATATGGGGTTTGTTAGCTATTATAATTTTGCTCATGCCTCTCAATTTGTCAAAAGAATAAAAAGAGAGTTAATAAGGTGTTTATTTATGAAAAATCAACTTGTAATTGACCTAAACAAAGTTATTAAACTGCAGATAAAGAATTCATATATGTTTATTATTTATCTGTCACATACAAATTATGTAATTCAAAAATTAATGGATGGGAATTTTGACTTAAAATATAATAATAAAATAAAGATTTTTTTTATTGGTGTTTGTTTAAGGTATTCTAACTTATAACATGGGGCTAATGTTTTAAGTTGGTAGGTTTATTTATACCTAGTGGTTTCCTTTTTACCTAAATTGTACAGTCAGCAGGCAAGGTCACTTAATTTATATATCAACTTAATAACAGTGTTGAGTGAGTTTCCTGTTGCGCTGGTGGCGATCACAGTCCAACTGTTGTTGTGGTTTCCAGGTGACTGGGCTAGTGTGCACCCTCTGTGTGACATGTGTGGATAATGCCAGCTACCTTTGCACAGTATGTAGTTCCTCTCATTTACATACTCTAACAACATTAACTCTGTGTGGGATGGTTTGGTCAATTGCTAATATAACATAGCTTCATGATTACACTGTGTTCAATTGTATCGGTTGATTGCTCTCCAATTGTTTTCAATTTATAGATAGGTTCTTAGTGGATTTTTCTAAAGAAGTATTTTAACAAAATATTATTTTTTATTGCAAGATATACTACAATTTATTAAATATATTACATACTAGCTGTTGCCCGCGGCTTCGCTCGCGCGTAAAATAATGAGTAGTATTAAAGGTGATCGATGGATGTATTCTGTGATTTTCAAAGTGGCGTTAAAATAATAATTAAAGTAAAGGAAGTAGCAAAAGCGTTTGTGTTCTGGAATCGGAGACAACGAAGATACCATAAACACCCAGACTCAAGACAATGTAGAAAAGTAATTTTCTACATGGACCCGTCCGGGGATCGAACCTTGGGCTTTAGAGCTAGCGACACCTTAAAAACCGGAGTGAACGCCACTCGACCACGGGAGTCGTCATTATAGATATTAGATGGTCATTATCTTATCTACTTATCTTTTCATCTGTCTATCTTTGAGAATACCGAACTTCACATACCAACTATTTCAGCCCCTATTTCACCCCTTAGAGGGTAGATTCCTAAAATCACGGAAAAACATCTTATTTTTTCTAACTAATAACCCTTGTATGAAATTTTGTGTCTTTCTTTGAAACGACACAATTCACGTACCTACAAACTTCCAACCCCTATTTTACCCTCTTAGGGTGTTATTTTTAAAATCGCTGAAATATGTCTTTATTTATTTTTATCCAGAAACCCCTATACAAAATTTCATGTGTCTATCATTGGAAATACCGAACTGCCCATACCAACTTTCAACCCCTATTTCACCCCCTTAGAGGGTAGATTTCTAAAATCTCGGAAACACGTCTTATCTATTTCTAACTAATAACCTTTGTATGAAAATAAATGTGTACATCTTTGAAAACGACACAATTCATATAAATACAAACTTCCAACCACTATTTCACCCTCTTAGGGGGATGCTTTTTAAAATCGCTGAAATACGTCTTTATTTATTTCTATCCAGAAACCCGTAGACAAAATTTCATGTGTCTATCATTGAAAATACCGAACTTCTCATACAAACTTTCAACCCCTATTGCACCCCCTTAGAGGGTAAATTTCTAAAATATCGGAAATACATCTTATTTATTTCTAACTAATAACCCTTGTATGAAATCGAATGTGTCTATCTTTAAAAACGACACAATTCATATGCCTACAAACTTCCAACCCCCTTTTCACCCTCTTAGGGGGTAGATTTTGAAAATCGCTGAAATATGTATTTATTTATTTTTATTCAGAAACTCGTATACATAATTTCATATGTCTATCATTGAAAATACCGAACTTCCCATACAAACTTTCAACCCCTATTTTACCCCCTTAGAGGGTAGATTTCATGTGTCGATCATTGAAAATACCGAACTTCCCATACAAACTTTCAACCCCTATTTCACTCCCTTAGGGGATAGATTTCCAAAAGAAAAAGGGTTAGCTCGATATACTCGTACTTCTGTAAGAAAGTCGGTTCTAGAAATAAAAAACAAAATATGTAGTAACATCAGGATTTGAACATGCAGCAAGATATTTCACATTTCCTATTGTTTAATACTACTGTAAGTAACTGAAATAGTTATTCATACTTCAATAAACTGATCGCTATGGCAACGTTATTTTCGCCATGGTTACTTTTTTGTTTATATGTCAAAGTTACGTGTACAGATGAATGGAGATTGTGTAAATTTAGAGTTTGATCCCTATTTAATATGGACGACCATATTGATGAGAGTTCATCCTAAATTGGACTTTGTGTCGCCAATATCGCTTTCTATTGATTCAAATGTACATAACTTTTTTGTTTATGAACCGATTTCGATGAAACAAAAACTAAGTTATACCTCAAGTTACGTATAATTTTTGTATATAAACATTGTCTGCATTGGATTCGTAGATTTTACGTGATGTGCGCACAAACAAACATATAAACAGGCAAACAGACAAACAGACAAAAATTTCAAAACTGATGGAAATGGGTTCTGTTAGTTATCTTTTCACACGCTGGCTATTTTTTTTTTCAATTTCTTCAATGTACAAAAATGACTTTTCTACAGATTTATTATATGTATTGATTATAATTCCTTAGTATTAAGTATTAAATAGTGTTAATTTTGTAATGTGGACATGCATAATTATAGGTACAGTCATAATACAGGTGATGGTAATTGATAAAAATACCGAAATTGATGTCTCATCCGCATTCAGCATAAAATGAGTTAATAATTAAACACATTATTGCCAGCTGTGTATACTCAAGCAGGAATGGTGAATTATCAATAAGTATATAATATTACACTTAAAAGTTTCACTACTTAACACAAAATGATAGCATGTAACAGGGTTTTATGTTAAATGCAGTGGTTTAACAATAATAATCATTAAACATCATTTTGTTGCTAATAATATAATAATTGTGTGTGTGCTTTTCATTGTTCAGGGCTTTTTGTTGCAAAATACATCTTGCTTTAGTGAAAAGAGATATAACTACCTTGCGACGTATTACATGTCGCAAGGTGGTTGGTCAACATAGTAAGCCAGCTGTCACACACTGTCTCTGCGCTCTTTAAATATACCTACTTGATAAGAGCGGGATTTAAACAGATGCTATACATTTTCATATACCTATCGTAAGATGTATTCTGTAGCAAAGTATCGCGTTGAGACAGCCTGCGACTGTGTCAAAGCTGCGCAGACAGTCTGGACGCGACCGCAAGCGCCCGCCGCACCAAGCGCCTCCTCATGTAATTGCGGGCACTAGCATCTAGCAATCATGCATAATGTCCCGAGGTTCGGCATATCGCTTGGTGTAGTGGCGCTTCATCATTCCATGGCACCTGTCGCAGCTAGCGCGGCCGGCGGAGGAGCGCGGCCGGCGGCATGGTGCGGCCGCGCGGCAGGCGAGTCGCACGCCTCGCCATGGCGAAGCCCTGCCCCGGTAGGTAGTCGCCGCGTATCACCTAATACCTGTGTAAACATTTTATCTCATAAGTAGCACACGAAGAGCAAACGTTTCAGCGGCCGAGTGTCCTCAAAAACAGCCAACGATCATGTCGTATTTACTCGCAAAAGATAATTAACTAACAAGTCTTACTGTCAGCCCGTCACTTGCAGACGTCGGGTTTTCATAGCTGGTTGTGTCGGAATTTACTAACAATTAACGATAGCGATTACGTTATTGTGTCATTCGTTCGATTTTATTACGTTTGCACGCTGTTAAAACTACATTAGTGCCTAAAAGTTGTATTGTTATTAAAGTGGACCACCACTTTGTTACCAATTAATATCAGTGATACAAGTTTCCTTGCGGCCAACGTTTTTCCTCACGATGTAAGTACGGCGGCAAGAGAGCAGCACCTGCCGCGAGGGCGTCGTTCTTATCTTAACTTACTAATAATTATAATCTAATTCATTGGACGGACAGGTAGCTACGTTTTGATACCTTAGTGGTATTCACTATCTTTTTAACAATTGGGTATAGGTACTGCCGTGATGTACAATGAAGTCCTACAGAATTATTATTAAAGAAGCGTAGATATCTATCGGTCGTGTTTACCCTTGCGTAAAATATTATTTGCCCTATTCTGTTAAGCTTAGAGGATGAATGATGCGACTAGTACCACTCGAAAGGTCTTAACCTAATAAGTTATTAGTAATAACTAATATCTACACGTACATTTTATTCGAATTGGAAATATGCCGAAAATAATTAAAACGAAAATGTTGAATTCACTAGTCAACGATCACATTTTTGCAATTTTTCAAGTTAGAGTAGCAATCAAAGCCTTTTACTGCTCTTGTATGTACGACAGGTATGAGACGCTGAGAGCCCTAGGTGCCTGGGTTCATACTTTTAGCATTATAAGTTACTTACTTTTGGCATGCACCTAAAAAATGCACATTTCAGATTCAAATAACGTTTCGACATACAAAATATATCTGTATTTTTAAAAACCTTTGGAATGGTACTAGTCTCAATTTGCTACAAGCTGGGTTCCGAACCAAGTTGCCGATTGTTCTTTCGAACCGTAGGGTTTGCGCCCTTATAGAAAACACCTAGGTAGGTGCGTACAGATCACAGGGATAAACTATGACAGGACGGTGACAGCGGTGTGAGTTCACGTGGGCTTAGAGTTTAATTTTGTTTTACACACAAATCAAATAATTTTTAACAAGTTTGGGGAGCAATTCAGTGATATTGAATATTAACGTTTTCTAAGTGAGGACTCTAGATCCTATTGCGTGCCATAAAGATGATACCGTAAGGAAAAATATGATATGATATTTTAACTTACGTAGGAAGAATTGACTTGGACCTTGCTGAAGAGCGATCTAGGAATGGTTGCTTGGCTATCGGTTGCAGGACGTCTTGGACCCGCATCCACCGCGCATGCCGCTCTCCGCCGCACGCGGCACCGGCCGCCGGCCGGCTACAGCTGGCCAGTACGCTCTCGAACTCGCGAAATCGCTGTCGCCTTTATCGCGTGTCCACATTTATATTATTTACCCGGTGTATCACCGATACGCGTACTCAATTATTGCTAAGTATAGTTTTTAAATGTTATCACTATCCACTTAACTAAATTATTGTCGTCCTTGGTTTTTTTCGTCATCATATTGGTTGGTAGGTAGGTATGTGTTTGTCTTACTGAATTTAATTTCATATTCTTCCTTCGAGATCTTTTTGTAATTCCAAAATATGTAATTTTATCCCTTATGACGTACGAAAATTACGTCAATTTTCGTACGTAATTACGTCTCTTGATTTCTAAATATTTTTAATTAAGGCAATACCACATAAACGGAACAGAAAATAGTTTCTGTTCCGTGACTACTTACATACATATTATATACTCAATTCTAATTCTCTGAATATAATGTTGAATGTTGTTGTAAGACTAGAAAACGTTGTCTCCGGCATACTAAAGTAGATTAATAATTAATTTAGATAAAATATCTTTCATCCTCCGTGCTCAGTTTTTTTTACCCAACAAATATCCATAACCATTTTTTCTTTAATTTAACCTTTTGTTTTTTTTTTTACGGGGTGTGTCTGTGTATCTATTTACTTCGACCCACGCTGAGGGCATGGCGCTGGTATAAGTATTTCGGACCTTCATCGACATAAACTCACCCTGGTCTCGTCTCGGCCTATCGTCTATACATAGGTACTTTGGCTCAGTTATCATGTGCTGTATCATGTAACGGATGGGTGCTTGATCATACCCAGCTACGTAGTACCACCTTCGATTATGATGTGCCTTTGGTCGTCGATTTACTTAGTCCTCGGTCTTTCTCGCTAAATTCTTGAAACATCAGCGAAGTGGCTAGCGATTGCGCGTAGCAATCGTAAACCAACGCGTGCTAATCTTATCCGAGCGATATCCTCGTTTGGCTATAAAGTGTATTTGTGAACATTTCACTATACAGTTATTTACAACGAGCCTGATATTTGCATGTGCGTTTGATAATTCGATTAATTTAATAAAACAAAAATCAAGACTGTTACATCATATGCACTACGCTCGTAGCGGTGTGGCATTAACAGCGTTCCGTGCCGCAGGTTGACCGAGGACAAGGAGAGTTCACCGTGTCTGGACCGAGGGGACCGAGCAGCCGTCGGGATGTGGAGCTCTCAGCGGCGCGTCACGCTAGACGTGCTGATGGCCTGCTGGGGTATCGGCACGTGGCTCGGCGTCAACGGGCTGTACGTGCAGTTGCCGCTGCTGGTGGAGCGCCTGCCCGAGGGCTGGGCGCTGCCCTCCTCCATGGTGATGGCCGTGCAGCTCGCAAACAGTGGCCTGCTCATCTACGGCCTGCTGCGGCGTCTTCTGCCAAGAGTCTCGGATGCCTTCTACATATACGGGTTGCTGGTGATAGGCACGCTGGCCCTCGTGCTCAATGCGTTCTTGTACGAATACACGGCTGTGATCGGTAGTGAGGAACGCTCGGTAGCTTACTTAACGTTAACTTTCTTTGCGGCGCTGGTGGGCTGCACAAGTTCAGTGTTATTTTATCCGTACTTAAGACATTTCCGTGACTTATATTTGGCCACGTACTTAGTGGGGGAGGGTCTCAGTGGGTTCGTGTCAAGTATCCTAGCACTGATCCAAGGGGTGGGCGGTGAGCCCCAGTGCCTGCCGTCCGCGGACAACTCCACGCTGGTGCCGCACTACCCCCCGCCGCGGTTCGACACCACGGTGTTCCTGTTGCTGCTGGGCGCGCTGTCGGCGAATAGCTTGGTCAGCTTCATCATTATCAACAACTACAAGGGATTCCTGCCGGAGAGGGTGACGCCGTCGGCGGCCGCCAAAGACGACGAAGCGACGACAGAGCGGCCTTCGATGTTGGTGCCACGCTGGTTTATCGTGATGGCGCTGATGGCGCTGCTGAACGCTCTAAACAACGGCGTGATGCCGTCGGTGCAGTCGTACTCGTGCATGCCGTACGGCACGCGCGCGTACCACTTGTCGGTGACGCTGAGCGCCATGGCCAACCCGGCGGCGTGCCTGGCGGGCGTGTGGCTGCGGCCGGTGCGCGCACGAACGCTGGCCGCCGCGCTGCTCGCCACCGCCGTGCCCTTCGCCTACATCCTGGCCACGGCGCTGCTCAGCCCAGAGCCGCCGCTGCAGCACTCGCCGGGTGGAGAAACTTTAGTCGTGAGTAGATTTTCATCACATTTAATCAATACTTGCAGAATGAAAAAAAAACTTATGTTTAAAAATTATTGAAAATCACACAGAATAAGAAAAATGTATAGTGCAGTATAATATCTTTTACACATAAATCATGTAGGTCTGTAATCTTATTCCTGACCTTGATCAGAACAAATCTTTTACTATGCGTAATGTCATCTGAAGTCAGTCAACTTATCTTAATTGTACCAAATTACATTACAATGCTAATTACTGCGCATATATTTTGATAGTGAGTGTTTGGTCACAACTAATGTATTGCGTATAATATGTATGTTGTAAGCTCCACAGCTGCTAGTCAATTTTGATAATCTAAACACGGCATTGCTTTATTTAGAAATTCCTTAATATGTATTTCAAAAGAGCTCTATCACTACAGTCAAGTTTAAGTAAACGATAATAACCACCGCCTCTGTTAGTCGGGACACATTTAAACGTTTTGTCAAATAATTTTAAAACAAAATCATAGTTAAACAAATAACATTCACCTGTGTACACGTTAAGATTTACACGCAGTAAACGTTTGACGAACACAAACACCCGCCTCAACAAAGTAAACTCTGTCAATATTAAAAATTTCCTCAAAGTGTGCACCGTGTCGTCTTGGTGATTAGCGAAGGTTTGTACCCCTGGGCAAGGGCCTTCGAAAGACCTGTCATAAAGCAGCTGGGGTGTGATTTATATTAATGGTAATCGAAGTTATTGACACCAGTCCGAAGTTTACCCAACAAGTATTGTGTTGCGTAGATTTCAATAATGTTTGTCCTCGTTAGACGCGATTTCCATTCTGTTTTTGTATAAAGCGCCTTTTTTATTACTAAACGATTTCATAGACATCTATCTTTCCTTTTATTAAACTGCAGCTAAGATATTTATGTCATCATTCTTAAACAGATACTTCATAAACATGTTGAAATCTCACATTAATGATTGTTATACAATCAAGGTATTAGTTATTATCGCCGATATTAATGCTACACAATATTAGGGTATTATCTTTTGAATAAGCGCGTTTGACATTATCATGGTGATATTCGGTTGTGTACACATCAGACAAGTTATCAGATCGGGAACGCCGACGCTAGTGCCAGACGGAGTTACTCTTAGAGAGAGTCTACGGTGTCTGTCTTACCCCAAGTTTTTTTGGATTCTTTTATTTATGTTAGTTCACAACAACAACTGGATGTACAGTTACGCCGTGTATACCCTGAGTCTCAAATAATAATAACAAAGAAAAGTATTGCTAACACGGACAACCCAGTTAATATTTTAGGCCAATCCCGGGACACGAACCCGAGGCCCTCGTGGTCGCGATTACGATTGCTAACCTATAGTAGCAGGCAGTTACTTATTTAAAGATTAAATGGCTTTGCCAAGAACATATGCCTGCGTTTACTTTGTTCTTCTAAGGAGTCATCTCCACAATCAATGAAGAAGAAGTCCTTCAATTAAAAATGTCTAAAATGCTCTTATTATTTTGAGTTTCACTTTTTGAGTTGGTTTTGCGTGGCGACCAATTACTATGACTAGCTGTGTTGTGTCTGTCTAGTTATATCGATAGATTTTGTTCGCGGGACACATTGAAACAATTTTAATAAACGTCTGCAGATAGGTTTACTGAAGACATATTATTCTGGTACTCATACATATTCACATCCCTAGTTTAAAGATAATATAGTCGGGCTATTGAAACCCACAGAGTTATTTGGAATTCAGGCATTTCTTATCAAGGTAATTATTTATTGTTCTTAAATTAAATAAATCTCTTGTTCATATTTGGATATTACTTATTAATTATGTGTGTCTATTGGTGTATACACGTAAGAAGTGAAACTTCATCATGACATAATTTTTCGAAAAATGCTGTACTACATATTTACAAATTTACAGAAATTGGTTAAATAGGGCTAAATTAGATGAAGTTTAAGCATAAGGCTTTTATTATCATACAGATTTATACAAATAAAAGGGGCGCGTAACAGAAAAAAGTTAAAATTTAATTTCTCCCATACGTCAATAAAGAAGGTTTCACTTCAAAAATTTCAGCACAATTTTTTTTCCAAACCTCTCCATGGGTTGCAAATAGTCTATGTATTTCACTGTACCTATATGCTTTTAGTCACCAATGTTGTATTAGTAAACTAATTTATTAAGTTTTGTGGTGGTGGTAGAAAGCGTAGTGTGTGGTGGTAACGGGGTGATCGTGTGGCAGGTGCTGGCGTGGGTGCTGGCGTCGGGCGTGATCGCGTACGCGCGCATGTGGGTGTACGGCTGGGCGCGGCAGGGCGGCGCGCGCGGCATGCGGCTGTGCGGCGGCGTGGGCCAGCTCGGCTCCGTGCTGGGCTCGGCCTCCATCTTCCTCGTCGTCAACTACACCAGCCTGTTCGTGCAGCCCGACGCCTGCCCCGCTATCTCTAGCATAAGCAACCTATAGAACTAGAAAATACATTATTAATATAATTATAGCCTATTTATGTTGACGTTATTTGCGCAGTTTTATTTTCTCCTTTTAATCTGGCGGTTGTAAGTAATTCGTCATCGATAAATGAGATCAAACATGATCGTTGTTGTGTGCAGAAAATGTGCAGAATCACAAGTTTTAACAACATGTTCAATCAAATTGTGATAACATCAGGGTCAGCACTCAGCACATTGATTTGGCGCTAAGAACAAAGACAGTCTACCGTGATGTCTGCCGTTCAACTCATATTTCTTTTCTCGAGCGCCAAACATTATTTTATTTCCTTCTTTTGCTTACTTGCTGTTCCCTTCAGCCGTCATCATGGCGGCTTCCTGTATTTCTAATAGTAGGTTATTTTTTTTACCGATAACTGCTATCCGCGCCACGTGGCTAAAGAAGATAGGTTTATCGCGGTACAAGATAAATTATAACCACTTAACCTTAACTAGTGACCTTTAGTTGTTAACGTGGCCTAGTGGAGACCTAGATACTATTACAATGTAGTTAGTAAGTTATTGCCATAAAGTGCGTATATATGTACCGTGTATTCGCTTATTGATAATTATATTAATTATCCTGTATATATTGCACATGCTACGCTTTAGGGAAACTTAGCCATTAATTGTTTATAAATCTATACACTGACTCAGTATATTGCTCAATAGTAAAAACTTGAACGGCAGATTAAATATTTCAGTGATTACGTACATACTTAGGTACGTACTTCCCAATTTCCCCCATTACAAATTCGGCCTTTCCTTATGTATTATAGTTAAAGCTTTGTGTTTAGTTCATATGCTACAGGTATCTCCCATTAGTTCTATCGCATTGGGGCAAGATTCCATGATAAACATATTATTCGTAATAATAGAACGTAAGTTCTTTATATTTTTCCGTTATTAATTTTTAGGAAAAAAATAAATGTTAATTAAATCGAATAGTCTTATAATTAACTAGCTGCCCGGACAGACTTCGTTCTGTCAAAAGTAAATTATTTAAGGTAATTCCCGAGTTTAGGAACAGTTTTTTTTTTTACTTATTATTTATGTTTTACATCTTTTAAACCTTCCCTGGACTTCCACAAACATTTCAAGATCAAAATCAGCCAAATCGGTCAAGCCGTTTTCATGCTATGTCGTGACAACGGAAAACGGGTTTAATTTTTATATATATAGATAATGATGGATCTCATTGCTAAGTGACGCGCTTTTTAGGCAGCGTTGCTTGTGCCAACAACTGCTGCCGAGCACTAACTTATCAACAAATTCTATTATAACCTAATAAAAAGCTTTACTTAATTTCATTCTCGAGTTAACTAGAACCTGCCAATGCGGATCAACTGTTTTACGACAATGCTATGAAATATAGGTAAATTATGTAACACGATATGGCTTTTAATTATGTTTCGACGCATTCGACAATTCGAAGAACCGTGAATAGGTATGACTTATTGATATCTCTAACCTTCAAAGCTAAGGAATCTGAAGGTCAGTAAAGGCATAGGTAGGTAGGTACATACGTTTTGAAAAACATTAGACACAACTTGTAGGTATTTTCTTGGAAGTTGGAACAACGTTAATTAATTGTTTGTCTGACATTAGATACGCTCTACCTATAAACAAAAAACAACCGACTTCCTTACACTCATGCACTGCAAAACTAAGAAAAAAAGGAAGTTTGTATTTAGCGTCTGTTTGTCTGTCATTAAGGCCATTATAAGTACGACAATCATACGACAATAGGGAAACTGACACTCGTGAGTCAACAGATAATTCCAAGTTCTCACGGACGGAGACGCGACACTACACATGTATGTAGGTTTTAAACCATGGAAACGCAGGAAAATATTATATTATTAAATATTTCGGAGCTGTGTAGGCATAACTTAAAGAAACTAACTACATATTAATCAACTAGGAAGATATAATCCAATAAAAATTAAAAGGAAACTAGCAATATTTGGTAGAATAAACATCTCTTGATGAGAGAAGGAAGATAGAAAATTTTACAAGCATGTATTTGCTTATTTGTGATTGTGACCCGGTTGTGACGAGTTGCACAACTCTTAACCAAGACGTTAGCACCTGCCTGCGGATTGTCAGCGGTCTAATTACTTTATCTAATCAGTACGACTATATAACTTACCTACAGCGCGAATCAATTGCACAAGTGCCCACGTATTATGCGTTTTCAGCACGCACAATACGTGGGCACTTGTGCAATTGTTTGATTTGATGCGTTGTGCGATTGATTGATTCCTAGGTACCGACTTCCTAAATTGTACATTAAAACTTTTGATCATCAATGGATGCTAATTCACTTTACAATATATTTTTTTTATTATATTCGAATGTAAAGGGCGGACAGCCCACTCCTTTTTTTCTATCGCAGTGGGGCATCAGCTTGATGTGTTGAGTATGCGTCGGTAAGACAACTTTCGTTTTTTTTTACATTTGCTATACCTAATTCCCAAGATATAGGTACTTAATTTGTATGGTGTGCCTACGGGTGCAAGAAATTGGTAATTAGCGTCTCTTGATTATCGAATAATGTGAGCTGTGGCTCAAAAGCTATATAAGTTCTAAATAGTTGCGGACCTGTGTTATTTTTTTATTGTGTTATTTTATTATTTGGCTGGAATATTGGAAAATCGTAGAGCAGCTTTAATACACAATAAATAAAATTCTGCCTTTATAAGCACGGAACTGAAAATAGTAATATGAAGAAAAAAAACGGGAAATTCGTTATTTTTAATTTTAATCGACCCCTGAATAGGTAATTAAGGACAATAATACCTAAAAATGTTTTTTACTTTTACAAAGTTCAGCTTCAAAATGATAATCAATAAATTATGTAAGTAGGTAGTAGTAGTAGTAGTCATTGTCAAACATGTCACTACTGCTTCAACGAATTGTTAGCCTTATTAGCTGGTAACCATTACCTTTATGTATAAATTGCTGATTGTGCTCATTATGTTACCGATGCACTATCGTTCAATGCGACGTAATAGCGCAGGAAGATTGCTCCACAAACAAAATTAGTCTTTTAAATAATCGTCGAGATATACCTAAGTCGTTAAGGCGAACTCTACATTAGGTACCTAATCGGAGTTTTTGTTAATGAGCCTTTGTTTTATTAAGTCTTTTTCAAAAATGAATTTCATTTCATGTAAGATAGGTAGGTACCTACTTTGCTAAATGATCGAGCTTATGCTTTATTATTTTAAACCTGGTCTACTGTCTATTTTTAAACGCTTATGCGTTGACGTCAACTGAGTTGAATAAACCATAAAAATTCAAAACGGGAGTAGGCCTTCGTAAGTGACCTAAAATTAGTGAAGGAAATATCTTGAACGTTAAACAATAGGTACCTACTACAGAATGCTCTCGATGAACCAATCAATGAAGCTTGTTATGACAAACATAAAAGTGAGATTGAATGGCTTCAGTGTTGACTGTCCGCCGCCACTCTAGACTTGCCAACGATAATCACGACCGAAATGTCTATATTGTAATTGTGATTCCGCTTCATAAGGATTTTTTGTTACTTTGTTTGTTTTAGTTATTATTTAAACGCATTTTCCGTTTAAATAATAACTAAAACATACAAAGACACGTAGACTACAGAATTATTACGAATATTTATTTAGAAACATAATGTGTCGAATTCCCCTTAAACAACGCACACTTATTATGAGACATTATGGTAAGGAGGTAATTCCGTCAACACATTGTCATGCAGTAAGCTGCCAGTAGCGGGTAGAGGTCTGCCAACCACGCAGCTATGGAGCTTATCAATTTCATTTTATCATACTTCCTCACCAAGGACCTGACCATGCTGACTGCCTTTTTATGCTGGAGTGATAGTAAGCAGCTCATCGATTATTTATTTTGAATAGAACGAATCATGTTTACATCAGAGGTTCACAGAAATACAAATCTTGAAATTTTCCTTGTTTCTTACGCTAGTATTTTACTACGAAACTTAAATTAATCTTACTAGAAAAACTACGTCCAACGTTTTATTGTGTGAGACTAGTCTGCAGGTCTAAAATTTATTACAAGCTTCTTAATTTATGTAAATAAATTATAAATGTACAAGGCAAATTACAAAATTTTGCGATCAGGGCCCCAATTCTCCTATTTTTTAAACCGTCCGATGGCAGTGTAATGATCGTAGTTTCGATTGATTTTGGCACATTTGGTATTCTTCTAAGCATTTAATCTGTGAAATCGTGTATGTCATAGTATCTTAGCAGGATTGCCAATAATTTGGTAATCCCTTACTGACATTTCAAACTTAATGGGCTTTATTTTTTTTTACAAAATCGTCGACATTACGATAATTACCCTGCCATCGGACGGTTTAAAAATAGGAGAATTGGGCCCCAGGTATTTCGAATTTTATGGTTTTGTTATTCGTAGAAAAAATAAATAGGTAGGTACGAGTAAGTAACAACATAAGTATGAATGAAATATGGGAAATCTGCTAGCTAAGCATAGCATGATGTTAGCAAGTTTTATAGGATCGCCAAATAGCTTTTAATAATATGTTTTGTAGGGTTCCGTATTCAAAGGGTAAAACGTAACCCTATTACCTACTAAGACTTTGCTGTCCGTTCGTCCATCCGTTCATCTATCACCAGGCTGTATCTCATGAACCGATGATATTTCTGTAGCAGCTATAACAACAAATACTAAAAACGAAATAAAATATTTAAATATTCGTGGCTCACATACCTACAACAAACGTAATATTTTTGTTTGTTTGCTCTTTTTAACTTTGTATGTGAACTTGTGAAGCTTAAACGGGAGTCGAGATGTTGAGACGTTGGCCCCTCCACGCAGCGCGCCATTGTTGAAACACCAAACCTCCACCGTTTACGTCGTGATTATGTTAATTTAGTTGGCGTGGTTCACAACAAGCGACGAAAACTCGACCCTAACCCAGTTATTTCGTGACTTCAAATGTTTGATAAAAATAGATCATCAATAATAGACTAAGTATTCAGATTCACTAGGTACCTATCTATCTGTGCGTTGGTAGAAAATAATATTTCCTTAACGTCGGTTTTTTTTTTTTATTTAAACGACGCCCGCACTAAGGAATTTAATACTTGTGTCGCGGGGGTTTCACAAACATTCAAATCACATGCACAAAGAACACCCAGACTTGGAACAAGCATTTGTGGATCACACAAATACTTGTCCCATGCGGGGATCGAACTGCGGGTTCGATCCCCGCATGTCGCACGTCGCGCACAGTGGTAATTAGCGTGGTGACCTATACCACTCGGCTATCCGTGCAGTCATACTAGTGTACGAGATGAATCATTCTATTTAACTAGATAGGACACAGTCTTGATCATAGCAGTTTGTGACACCCAAAAAATATTCAATTTTTCATTGCACGAACCTTTTTGTTTTACGGGAAGAAAAGCTCATAATTATGAATTCGACCCACGCCGAGGGCACGGCGCGCGGCGGGGGTTATACAATGTACCTACCTATATGTCGGACCATAAGGGCTATTACGCACTGTCGACTAGTCGCCGGCGACTCAGTCCCTCGGCGACCGAAACATGGGAAACTAGGGCCGGAGACCGAGCCGAGCGACAGTATTGCAAGTCAAGTCAAGTATGTCAAAACTCATTGTGCGCGGCCGTCCGGTCGTTACGACAGTTGCTCGCAGTGTGAATGCTTTCATTTGAAACCGTGCTCCTATTGGTCGCCGGCGACCGGCAGTTGCCTGTGCGTCGCCACTGCGCGGCGAGTCGCCGAGTCGCCCGGGCAACCGGTGACTAGTGCGTAAACACCTATTTAAACTATACAATATTACAGTCGTCGACAACTGAGACGCCGGCGACTAGTCGACAGTGCGTAATAGCCCTAACCGACTAAAAACACCGCGGTCCCGACTTTACCTGGGCCAGAGCCGCGTGTTCACTAACAATCGTTTCAGCTAAGCTCATTCCAGCTCATTGTACCTACCTAGGTACCTAATGTAGCTATTCAATAATGCTTTTACATAAAGCCAAACATTCGTTATTAAATGCATACCTAGATACTTTTATAACGTTTGCTTAGTTTGATTACTGCACGTTTGCAGAGCAGTCATGGAAGTTGCAGCGCAGCGCGGTCGCGGCGGGCGTGCGCGTGGCGCTGGTGACGGACTTCCCGCGCCACCCGCCGCTGGAGGCGCTCGGCCTGTTCCGCGAGGCCGTGCTGCTGGACCTCGCCTGTCCCAACGCCGCACGCGTCCTTGAAATGGTAACCTACACAGTATCCTTTTTAAACTATCGCGTCTAAGACTATAATAAAATAAATTAATAGTTAGTTTTATAGTCAAGCACTCTTAAGATATTTCTTTAACAGCTAGTTCTTCTGTATTGTAATCTGTGGATAACGTTGTGAGTAGTGTATTTGTTAATTTTACTGATAAGCCGCTAACTATGTTACAATATTTAATATACTACTGTTTGTTATCCCTATGTAAATAAATAAATAAATAAAACGACGTCACGGGAATTAATGCAAATATTATAAGCTACGCGACCCCTTTAAACTATCAGCGTCTTGGTTTACAGTGATCCGATTAACACAACCTCGCTTTTCTGCAAGTCGGTTAACTTGCAGAATATGGACACAGTCAGTCAGTGTGGTGTGTAGGTAGGTAGTTGAAACGTCATGCCGCGACGATTTTATCGTAACCTACATAATTATTACGAATCCCACTTGTGAGGGCAACGACTTACAGAGCGTTGTAGCACTGATTAAATATGTACCTATGTTATATTTCTACCTATTCCTGGACACCGCAATTTACGTTTCTACCTTTAACGTACTTACTTCACACACCGACACTTTGCAGACCTGTGTGGGAATCAAACCCCGGTGCATGCAAACGTAATCTAATCTTGACGATGTTGGTATAGGTATAATTCGAACTTTGGATGAAAGTTATCATCGCTATAGGTAATGACGTCATCATGAGCATGCATATTCCCCGTTTTACTAGATACAGTTTGAAATAAAATACAAAAATAATTTGATTATTCTTAATGTCATGGAAGACTTACAGCTAAGCCAACGCAATAATACCTAAGTAAATAGAAGTATAATAGAAGGCCAATCACTTCTAATAACTTATGTATTAGCTTTTAAATATTCAATGAACATGCAATACGAAGCTAATTATGTCATAAATACCTACATAATATAGGTACGTATGTACAATGTTAATTATTCACATGGCCAGTGAATTTAATTATACTAAGTAGATTTAATCTCTAATTTTGTAAGTATAACTCTCAAGGCTATATTATTTTGTATAAATTTGACGATATTATTTGCTTCGCGGGCTGATTCAAGGTGTTATGTTCAGTCATCACAGACGCAAGAAGATGACGTATCATGACGTAGGAAACTTAAGTTATGTCAAGAAAATCTCAGTCCAGTCTCAGTTGTCCTTACAAATAGTTCTAAAGGTTTATCAGCATACATTTAATTTCAGATTAAATTAGATATAATCAGCGACCAGCGACTCCGGCTGGAAACCGTCAACACCCCCAGAAGGTTACTTCGACCAATATCATTATGATTACAGAGTACTTAAATGTATAAATTTCCAGGCGTCGGCCTCCCGCGGCTTCAACTACCGCCACTCGTGGCTGCTGCTGCACAACTCCTCGTACTCGGCCGGCAGCGTGGAGGCCACGCTGTCCGCGCACGAGATCCTGCCGGACGCGGATGTGGTGTGGGCCGCGGCCGACGTGCTGGTGGACGTGTACAAAGTGGCGCCGGAGCGCGCCTGCCTGCAGACCCGCCTGGGCCTGGCGCGGAACTGCTCGCGCCGACAGCTGGCCGCGCTGTGGGGCGCGCTGCCCACCGCTGCATCGCGCCGGAGGAATCTCCAGAACGTGCATCTGAAGGGTGTTTCCATAGTTAGTATTTTGCACCCTAATAAATCACATAGATAGGTATTTATGATATAAATTAACGTGAAGTATATGTTCAGATAACGGAGCCGCAGAACTTCCGCGGCTGGTCGAACCTGCAAAACCGGCCGACCGACACGTTCCCCAAGCTTACGTACCCGCTCATGATGCTCGCCGCGCAGGACTTGAACTTCAGGTGTGTACTAGGACACGCTCAACATCAACATTAAATTAATTGGTTGTGAAAAATGACTTACTTACCTTTACCATAATATACTCAAGGGCACTCTGGACTTAAAATGCAGCTAGAGTACAACCTTGAATGGATGGAATATGATTTAACAAAGAATGGGACCAAATTGTTACACACAGTTGTGCATAGCTCATGATAAAGGAGTTAGCATATAACGTGGTGTCATGGTAGCTACCTACACTCACAGTAGGAAGGTACTTACTGGTCACTGGTGTTTGTGTGTTGATATGTTGTGCAGGTTCCAGCTGCGTCAGGTGGACAAGTACGGCGTGTACAACAACGGCACGTTCAACGGCATGTTGGGGCTGCTGCAGCGGCACCGCGCCGAGCTGGGGCTGGCCTCGCTCTTCATCCGCCGCGATCGCATGCTCGCCGCCGACTACGTCTCCGAGACTTACGTGCTCAGGTCTCTTCAATATCTTAGTTTCACCCACTCAGTAGGCATCACTTTGTATCGAATAATGGCCAAATACTGAAACGTCTCATGTCTATTCCTTGAAACAATGTTCAAACATTGAGATGACGATTTTAAAACCAATTGACGCTTGACAACCTTTCAGTATAGCAGCATACATTTCTACAATGTTAAATTATCACAATCATGTTGTTTGATTCATTTGTTCTTTTGGCATTTGGTAAGTAGATAAGATTTCAAAGTAAATAAATAAACAAAAAAGGTACTTATACACGTAAATATCATAATCTATACTTTATTATGAAACAAATCAACGCAGTGCTCATTAATGTGTACCTGACTGATAAGATAGGTAACCATTAAAGTCACAAAAAATCATGTGAGAAGGTGTCAATGTGGATGAGGTTTCGTGTTGCAAATGATGATGGACGTGAAACATGTAAACATCGTCAATTTTTTTAAACCATCCTCATATTTTGTTTCACATTTCTTTGGCCGAATGCCCAGTTTTAGTTCAAATAAACTACCGGTGAATGAATGCAGCCGGCTTAGCTCTTTTAAAGATTTTAATAACTTTGACATCTTGCGCCAATCCTTGCTTGCTCCTTCTTTTAGACTAGTTATAAGGTTTAATTTTTTGTAGATAGAGATTTTGATTAGGCACCATTTGGGCTCACATCTTTATCGAGGCAAATGCCCCATACTAAAATAAGATAAAAAAAGCCTTTGACATAAAGTTTTTATTAGAAGAGACTGCCTGAAAAATTGCAAATATTTTTGTCCGAGTTCCTTGTTGTTTTTTAAGTTACCTGCTTTTCGGGGTTATCCTTTGTTCTGTCCATTGGTTGGTCGCAATGCTGGTACTGCTTAGAAACTCAAAACCTCAAGATTTCGTCACCATTCGCGAGTTTTAATTCAAAATATAAGCTTTATCTGGAGCCGTATCTGAACTATCTGGCACGTACAGTGGATAAAATACACGAACATTGGTAATTTTAATACAATTATGTTATTATCTCTAAATCTTTTAATCTGAAACTATTGTCTTATACTTGCAATTTTTATTGAATTATTTCAAGGATTAGATAAGTCATTACATTATCTAGTGACATGTAAACTTTCTGGTGAAGGTTTCGGTTGATTAGGTAATAAGTAAATTCCCTGTTATAGAATTATAGTAGGTACTTAAGCAATGTGTTTGTTAAAAAAATTTCTCATTGGTTCTATGGTAGAGAGTTAGGACACCTAACTTAGGTTGTTACTTGAACCCAGTAAGCGGCGAAGTTAAAGGCGTGACGATTGGGTCCAAGGTTCAGGTGTGCGGACATTTATGTATGTGTTGCGCACTATCAGTCTGTCAGTCAGTGGGCGGTGAGTACGAGCGTGTTGTGTGTGCGCAGCTCGCCATTCATCTTCCGGCAGCCGTCGCGGTCGGCGGTGTCCAACGTGTTCCTGCTGCCGTTCAGCGGTGGCGTGTGGGCGGCGAGCGGCGGCGTGGCGGGCGGCGCAGCGCTGCTGCTGGCGGCGCTCCGCCGCGCGCCTGCCTCGCCTCCCGCGCGTCAAGAGCTGCGCCACCTTACGCTGCCCGACACCTGTACCTTCGCGCTCGGCACGCTCTGCCAGCAAGGTCGGATACGTCACGCCATTTAATTCCTACTGTTTTGTTTACAATCATTTCCATGAATATAAATCATTACCCTTACGGAAGCTGTTAAGCAGTTTGTTTTCATGAGCGGGGTCGTGACGACTCCGTCCGAGTTTTGGCCACACGACGCTTCTTATTTATATATGGCGTCGCGACGCCAATGAGTTATGGCATTGCGACGCCGCGCGCCGCTCGCCTATTATTATTATTAGTCGCGGCGCAATGGCAATGGCGTTGCGACGCCGCCCAACAATGGCATCGAGCCGCGATCAACAATGGCTTCGCGACGCTTCTCAACAATGGCTTCGCGACACCGCCCAAATATGGCGTCGTGACACTGCCCAATTATGGCGTCGCGACGCCGCCCAAAAATGGCATCCCGCTGCTCTTCAACTATGAAATCGCATCGCCGCCGCGCCGACGCCAAGATGTCGCGTCCCCTGATTTATGACGACGCGACAGTCTCAATAACGGCGTCGCGAAGCCTGTTAATTGTTGCGACCTGACGCCGCTCAAAAATGGCATCGCGCCGCTTCTAAACTATGTCGTCGCAACGCCGCGCCGCCGCGACGCCAGTCAATTATTGCGTCACGACCCCGCCCAAAAATGGTATCGCGCCGCTTCTCAACTATGATGACGTAACGCCGCCGCGCCGCTCAACCAAGGTGTCGCGACGTGCAATGTGGGAGGTTCGGGTTGCAATTGATAAGACGTATGCTCTTGTGTAGTGCTTTATTAATATTACCTAACCTAACGATATACATATATTGGGAGCAGGTGTAACATACACTACACTCTTCTCAACGACGACGTCGCAACGTCGTTGCGCCTCTCATTGATTGACGTCGCGAAGCTCTCAATACTGGCGTCGCGACGCTTCTCAACTATGGCGTCGCGACGCCTCCTAATTATTGAGTCGCGACGCCGCTCAAACAAGGCTTCGCGCCGCTACTCGTCAATGGCGTCGCGACGCTTCTGAAATATGGTGTCGCGACGCTTCTGAAATATGGTGTCTCGACGCCTCCTGATTAGTTGCAACGCCGATCAAAAATGGATCCCGACACTTCTTAATTATGAAGTCAGTCGCGACTCCACCAAGAAATGACGTCGTGACGCTGCTCAACAATAGCGTCGCGACGCTTCTCAACTATGATGTCAAAACGCCGCCGCGCCGCGTGACCAAAATTTCGCGACCCTACTCAATTAAAACGATGACCATCAACAAAGGCGTCGCTACGCCTCTTAACAATGGCATCGGGACGCCGCCTAAAAATGAATTCGCGCCGCTTTTCACATGACGCCGCTGCGTCGATCAAAAAAGGTGGCATGACATAACTCAATTATGATGTCGCGACGCCACTCAGTAATGATCAAGTCGCGACGCCACACAAAGATGTCGCCGCGCTGCCAATCAATTATGACGTCGCGACTCCCCTCAGTTATAACGTCGCGACGCTTTCTTTATTGGCGTCGCGACGCTTTTCAACTATGATGTCGCAACGTCGTTGCGCCCCTCAACCAAGGACTCGCGACGCCGGCAATTATCACGTCGCGACGCCGCTCTTCCAGCGTTGCGACGCTTCGGAAATATGGCGTCGCGACGCTTCTGAAATATGTCGTCGCGACGACTCCTAATTAGTTGCAACGCCGAAAAAATGGATCCCGACACTTTTTAATTATGACGTCGCGACGCCACTCAGTAATGATCAAGTCGCGACGCCACACAAAGATGTCGCCGCAACGCCAATCAATTATGACGTCGCGACTCCCCTCAGTTATGACGTCGCGACGCTTTCAATATTGGCGTCGCGACGCTTTTCAACTATGATGTCGCAACGCCGTTGCGCCGCTCATCCAGCGTTGCGACACTTCTTAAATATGGCGTCGCGACGACTCCTAATTAGTTGCAACGCCGATTAAAAATAGATCCCGACACTTTTTAATTATGACGTCGCGACTCCAACCAAAAATGACGTCGTGACGCTGTTTAACAACAGCGTCGCGAGGCTTCTCGATTATGGCGTCGCGACACGTAGGAAATATTGCGTCGCGACGACGCCCAAAAATAGCAGCGCGCCGCTTCTCAACTATGATGTCGCAGCGCCGCCGCGCCAATTGACCAAAATTTCGCGACTCCACTCAATTAAAAAGTCGCGATGCCTTCAGCAAAGCCGTCGCGACGTCTCTTAATTATGGCGTCGGGACGCCGCCTAAAAATAGATACGCGCCGCTTATCACCTATGACGTCGCTGCGACGATCAAAGAAGGTGTCAAGACGCCACTCAATATGACGTCGCGACACACCTCAGTTATGACGTCGCGACGCTCTCAATATTGGCGTCGCGACGCTCCTCAACTATGATATCGCAACACCGTTGCGCCCCTCAACCAAGGACTCGCGACGCCAATCAATTATCACATCATCATATTTCAGAAGCGTCGCAACGCCATTGACGAGCAGCGTCGCGACGCGTCTGATATATGGTGTCGCGACGCTTCTGAAATATGGCGTCGCGAGTCCTTGGTTGAGGGGCGCAACGGCGTTGCGATATCATAGTTGAGAGGCGTCGCGACGCTAATAATGAGAGCGTCGCGACGTCATAACTGAGGGGAGTCGCGACGTCATTATTGAGTGGCGTCGTGACACCTTTTTTGATCGTCGCAGCGGCGTCATAGGTGATAAAAAAAATAAAATAAAAAAGTAAATAAGCTTTATTTTTCCTTATACTTGCCAACTTACTAAATAGTTGTAATTGTAAAATTACACGTAAAAAAAAAATTATGGTTTAGGTGACACATGTATAGAGACCGCTATCGGTAAAAGCCTCCTCCTATCGTTTCCATATGTCTCTATCTCTAGCACTTCTGCTCCATGTTTTGCCCACTATCGTGGCGTCACTCCATCGTTTATGTGGTCTGCCTAGTCTTGGTTCTTTATTGACTTTTAAATAAATAAAATATCTTGGGACACAGCTCACACACGGCCATTTAATCCCAAACTAGGCAGAGCCTGTACTATGGTAACCAGACAACTGATAAACATACTTATATATTTCTAAATACATACATATTATAGACACCAGTTAATTGGGTACCAGTTTGTTGAAATTTTGGCCCATCTGTCCTCTGACAGTCTTTGAACGTGACCATGACCAGTCCACTTCCATTTTAGACCTAGTACTCTTTTTATTACTTCCTTTGCTCCAGTCTCTTTTCTGATTATCGTGTTTCTTACTCTGTCTTTCAGTTTTCGGTTTGTATAACTTCTTTCTAGTCCTCTTTGGCATACTTTTAGTTAGTGACCGACCGAAACATGTTATTTTGCCGAAACCGAAACCGAAGGTTCGGTTTCATTGTAGTTTCGGCCGAAACCGAAACCGAAACCGAACCTTTTAATAAAAAAAAAAGTCCTTAAAATGTCGAAAAAAATTTAGTAAGCCCGTTTTTTTTCTAAAAATTAATATCTCGCCAACCTATAATTACAAGTTTCTACTTTCAAAGATTTATCACAATGAAATTTCAGCACAGTTACAGAGGTTCTGTTTGAAAATTTAACTACCCTATAAAGTGTAAAAAATACATTATTTGTAACACAAAGTTAGCGATTTTTTAATGGTGGTATAAAATAAAACTAATTTATTATTAAAATATGATGCTCATATATTATGTTTATTTATTTTCAGTTACTTACATTTTGACTGCACGGATAGCCGAGTGGTATAGGTCACCACGCTAATTACCACTGTGCGCGACGTGCTGCGGGTTAGATTCCCGCATGGGACAAGCATTTGTGTGATCCACAGATACTTGTTCCAAGTCTGGGTGTTCTTTGTGCATGTGATTTGAATGTTTGTGAATCCCCCGCGATACAAGGATTAAATTCCTTAGTGCGGGCGTCGTTTTTATTAAAAAAAAAAATATATATATATATACTCACAAATATCACAATCAGTAATTAGCCTCGAATGGCTAATTCAAATATAATTAGATAATCAAAATAATCAAATTGTTAATCATATAACCAAATCGTTAGCCGAGCGCGACCCGAAGGGGCGATGTTGTAAGTTTCGGCGCAGCCGAAGGGTTCGGCCGTTTTTGGCCGAAACCGAAACTCGGGCCGAAACTTGATTTTTTGGCCGAAACTGGCCGAAACCGAAACCGAAACCGAAATTTCGGTCGGACACTACTTTTAGTGCTTCAATTTTTCTTTTTGTTAGACACCACGTCTGACACACACATCTCCATAGTTTTAGTTTTTAGTTGGGTTGGTATCTTGCTCGTTAATATTTCTTTAAGTGTCCAGTATTTGTTCCAGGTACATTTGACCCTCCTGTCTATTTCTTTCCCCGTGCAATCTTGGAATGTAATCAGGTGTCCTAGGTAGATATATTCCTCAACATATTCTAAATTATTACCTGAAACATTTATACGTATTTTATGCTTATTTGTCATCATTTTGATTTTATCTTCATTGACTTCAAGACCCATGTTTCTGCTTTCTTTAACTAGTGACTCTATCATGTACTGAATTTCTTGTGGGTTTTCAGAGAGTATTACGATATCATCAGCAAATCTTAAGTGTGACAGGTACTTTCCATGTAATTTTAGACCTTTGTTCTCCCAATTCAGTGCTCTAAAGATTTGCTCTAGCACGGCTTTGAATAGTTTAGGAGAGAGTGGATCACCTTGTTTGACCCCTCGTTCGATTCTGAAACTGGTCCCTGGCCGTTCCAGTGTTAGCCTTGATGTACTGTTTTTATAAATTGTTTTTATCAGTTCCATATATTGTTTATTTACTCCTTGCGCTGATAGTGCCTGCCATATAGAGCTGTGAGTAATTGAATCGAATGCTTTACTATAGTCGATAAAACACATATATAGTGGTAGATCGTATTCGTTATATTTTTCTATAATCATCTTCAGTGTGTGTATATGATCTATAGTAGAGAAGTTACGAACAAAGCCAGCTTGTTCAACAGGTTGATTCTCGTCTATGGGTTTAGTCAATCGCCTCAGTAGAGTTGCTGAGAATAACTTATACGAGCTTGACGTAAGACTTATAGGTCTATAATTGGATATAAGATTTGGGTCCTCCTTTTTGAATAAAAGTACAATGTTTGAGCAAGCCCATTGCTCAGGGATATTATTATATTATATATTAGGTTATGCCGTCAGGGCCTGGGCTCGCTTTCGCAAAATTCTGGTACTGGATCTATGTTGATGTAGTTAGTTTGTGTTTCCTTCGTTGTATTGTTTTCATTTTTATAAAGGTTCTTGTTAAAATTTGTGGCCAATTTTAGCAAATCGTCTCTATTTGTCACAAGAGTACCTGACTGATTCCTAAGCTGACTCATTAATGAGTTTTTATTTGTTATGTACTTGTAAGCTTTTTTCACTGCTCCAGATTTGTCTAGGTAGTGTTTTATAGTGCTAACTCTGTATTTTTTTTACATTATTTTTATTATCTTAGGTATGATTCTGTATTATTTGTAAGGTAATATTTTTCTTGTCTAGTTTTGTGTTCTTTATTTTTCAGTGCGTGTTTTTCTTCCTTGAGTTTTATAATTTCCTCCGTAACGATTGATTGTTTTCGTACACTTTTTTTAGGTATGTGAGCATTATCACAACTTTGTAGGATTGCTTTTTCAATACTATTATAATGTTTTTGTACTGTTTTTCGGTCCTCATCTTTAAACTTGGTTAATTCGACTTTGAATTTTCCCGGGTCTATTCTTTTGTGATGTATACGAAAATTTACACCGTGATTTGTTTTTTCTATTAATGTTTAGTGTTATTCTGATTAATCGGTGATCACTAGGGTGTTTAAAATGACTGAGAACACAAAAGTTTTCTACAAAGTGAGGTTTATTCGTTGCAATATAATCTATTTCATTTTTTGTAATTCCATTGGGTGACTTCCACGTCCATCTGAGGTTTGGTGGCTTTTTAAACATTGTGTTAGTTATTTTGATGTCGTGTTGAAGACAGAACTGTATGAATGTTTCTCTCTTATTTCTTTTGCCGTGACCGTAGTGACCCATAACACGGTATTCACCTTCTTTTGGTTTTCCTATTTTGGCGTTCAAATCTCCTATGAGTATTAAGTTTGTTGTCATATCATTGTCATAGGTGATAAGCGGCGCGAATCCATTTTTAGGCGGCTTCCCGACGCCATAATTACGCCTTTGTTGATAGGTATCGCGACGTTTTAATTGAGTGGAGTCGCGAAATTATGGTCAAGTGGCGCGGCGGCGCTGCGACATCATAGTTGAGAAGCGGCGCGCTGCTATTTTTGGGCGTCGTCGCGACGCAATATTTCCTACAGGACGTAATTTTTTGGTGGAGTCACGACTTCATAATTAAGAAGTCTTAGTTGAGAAGCGACGCCTTAGTTGAGAAGCGTCGCGACGCTATTGTTGAGCAGCGTCACGACGTCATTTTTGGGTGGAGTCGCGACGTCATAATTAAGAAGTGTCGGGATCCATTTTTGATCGGCGTTGCAATTAATAGTATGTGTAATGTATAATAGTAGGCGTCGCGACGCCATATTTCAGAAGCGTCGCGACACCATATTTCCAAAGCGTCGCGACGCCGCACATCAATGGCTTTGCGACACTTCTGAAATATGATGATGTGATAATTGATTGGCGTCGCGAGTCCTTGGTTGAGGGGCGCAACGGCGTTGCGACATAATAGATGAGAAGCGTCGCGACGCCTATATTGAGAGCGTCGCGTCGTCATAACTGAGGGGAGTCGCAACGTAATTATTGAGTGGCGTCGCGACGTCATAATTGAGTGAGAGACTCGCGACTTCAATCAATGATGACGTCGCGACGCTCACAATATTGGCGTGGCGAAGCTTCTCCACAATGGCGTCGCGACGCCTCCTAATTACAGAGTCGCGACGCCAAAAAATATCACGTCGCGACGTCGCTTATCAATGGCGTTGCGACGCTTCTGAAATATGGCGTCGTGACGCTGTTCAACAATAGCGTCGCGACGCTTCTCAACTATGGCGTCGCGACCTCCGGGAAATATTGCGTCGCGACGCCGCCCAAAAATAGAAACGCGCCGCTTCTCAACTATGATATCGCAACGCCGTTGCGCCCCTCAACCAAGGACTCGCGACGCCAATCAATTATCAACTTGCGACGCCGCTCATCAATGGCGTTGCGACGCTTCTGAAATATGGTGTCGCGACGCTTCTGAAATATGGCGTCGCGACGCCTCCTAATTAGTTGCAACACCGATAAAAATGGATCTCGACACTTCTTAATTATGACGTCGCCGCTCCACCCAAAAATGACGTCGTGACGCTGTTCAACAATAGCGTCGCGACGCTTCTCAACTATGGCGTCGCGACATCTGGGAATTATTGCGTCGCGACGCCGCCAAAAAATAGTAACGCGCCGCTTCTCAACTATGATGTCGCAACGCGAGTCCTTGGTTGAGTGGCTTTGCGACGTCATAATTGAGTGGCGTCGTGACACCCCTTTTTTGATCGTCGCAGCGGCGTCATAGGTGATAAAAAAATAAATAAGCTTTAATTTTCCTTATACATGCCAACTTACTAAATAGTTGTAATTGTTGTTAAAAAAAATGGTTTAGGTGACACATGTATAGAGACCGCTTTCGGTAAAAGCCTCCTCCAATCGTTTCCATATGTCTCTATCTCTAGCACTTCTGCTCCATGTTTTGCCCACTATCGTGGCGATGTCGTCACTCCATCGTTAATGTGGTCTGCCTAGTCTTCGTTTTTTATTAAATTTTAAATAAATAAAATATCTTGGGACACAGCTCACACACGGCCATCTGATCCCAAACTAGGCAGAGCCTGTACTATGGTAACCAGACAACTGATAAACATACTTATATATTTCTAAATACATACATATCATAGATACCAGTTAATTGGGTACCAGTTTGTTGAAATTTTGGCCCATCTGTCCTCTGACAGTCTTTGAACGTGACCAGCCCACTTCCATTTTGGACCTAGTGCTCTTTTTATTACTTCCTTTGCTCCAGTCTCTTTTCTGATTATCGTGTTTCTTACTCTGTCTTTCCGTTTTCGGACTTATCGGTTTGTATAACTTCTTTCTAGTCCTCTTTGGCATACCTTTAGTGCTTCAATTTTTCTATAATCATCTTCAGTTTGTGTATATGATCTATAGTAGAGAAGTTACGAACAAAGCCAGCTCACCTCAGTTATGACGTCGCGACGCTCTCAACAATAGCGTCGCGACGCTTCTCAACTATGACGTCGCGACCCCTAGGAAATATTGCGTCGCGACGCTGCCCAAAAATAGCAACACTCCGCTTCTCAACTATGATGTCGCAACGCCGCCGCGCTGCTTTACCAATATTTCGCACCTTCACTCAATTAAAACGTCGCGAAGCCCAAAAACAAAGGCGTCGCGACGCCTCTTAATTATGACGTCGGGATGCCGCCTAAAAATGGATACGCGCCGCTTTTCACCCATGACGCCGCTTCGACGATCAAAAAAGGTGTCACGACGCCACTCAATTATGACGTCGTCGCGACGCCACTCAATAATGACGTCGCGACGCCACTCAAAAATGTCGCCGCGACGC
Source organism: Plusia festucae (assembly GCA_950381575.1). NCBI lineage: Eukaryota > Metazoa > Arthropoda > Insecta > Lepidoptera > Noctuidae > Plusia > Plusia festucae. The sequence goes on along the minus strand of OX494433.1, from coordinate 16,262,961 downwards.
CCCGCCCAACAGGGACGTTGCAACGCCGCCCAAAAATGGCATCGCGCCGCCGATAACAATGGCTTTGCGACGCCAATTAATTATGGCGTCGCGACGCCACTCAATAACGACGTCATGACGCCAATCAAAAATGTCGACGCGACGCCCCGCCCAACAAGGGCGTTGCAACGCCGCCCAAAAATGGCATCGCGCCGCCGATTACAATGGCTTTGCGACGCCACTTAATTATGGCGTCGCGACAGGCGGTGCATCGGGGTGACGCTGCTTAACTATAGCGCGCGACGCTTCTCGGCCACGGCGTCGCGACGCAGCTCAGACATGGCCTAGTGCTGGCGCTCACTTAGAGCATTGTCGCGACGCATTGTTTTGGATGAGGGTTAATATCATTTGTTTGAAAATACCTTCGCAACTAATGCAATAATTAAGAACTTATCTCTTTTTAGAACATAATTATTGCGTAACTTACCTACTAGCCCTTGCAACGGAAACTCACAAAAATAATATTTTATTCCCCTATTTTAACATTTCTTGTTTATATCATATCACATCATCATATCACTTTTATTAGTAGTACCTTGATGTTATATAGCCTATAGTCTGAACTAGTTGAATACACTATCCATTTTAAAAAGTTTTCTGATATTATCGCGTTGAACCATACAAACAACTCTTCAGCTTTATGATATTGTCAAATGTATGGGCAGGCTTCCACGTAACGCCGGCGGTGTCGTCCGTGCGCGTGGTGATGTTCAGCACGCTGCTGATGGCGGTGTTCGTGTTCACGGCGTACTCCGCCAAGATCGTAGCCATCCTGCAGGCGCCCAGCGACGCGCTGCGGACCATCGACGACCTCGTGCGCTCGCCCATGACCATCGGTGTGCAGACCACCACCTACAAGAGGATCTACTTCCTTGTTCGTCTTTCATGCTATTTATTTTATCATCTATGATATCAGAACCAAATGAAACGATTGTTTGGCGCAATTACTTAGCTAGTCTTATTAATAACTAATTGTTCCTCGCGACTCTGCCAGCGGAACCTTAATTTTTTAGTAAAAATTTTAGCCCATGTTACTCGGGTGAATGTAGCTGTTTGGGGCTGGGGTGAGATTAAAATAACTAGGATTTAAAGGAGATAACTGTACTTCTGTAAAATAAAATCGTTCGATCGTTATCGAACGATACGTTGCGATGGCGCAAGTATGCTGACTCGACTATACCTATTGTACGGTGATTGACCCTAGCTTTCTAATGGTGAAAGAATTTTTGAAATCAGCACAGCAGTTTTTGAGTTTATTTATTACAAACAACAAAACAAATCTTTCCTCCTAATTTGTTTTTGTTCCAATAAATGATTTTTGGTTGATTTGATTTGATTTTAATAATATTAGTGTAGATCTTTAGATCTCTATCAAACATCTCATTCATAAGAATGTTTCTTTTCTTTTTTATTTGTATTTTTCTTCTGTGCGGCTCTTCTTTGCTGATATTAAATACACTTTTTCTTTCTTTCTTTCTATTTTTTGTACGGTTTCGTTACTACATTGTTTTATCTACGCAGCAACCTACTTTTAACTCACAATAAATTAATTATATTGATTATAAGTCATGCATAATTAAGCAGCACGATAAACAACTTATAACGGTGAGCACAGGATAGAATCGACAAATTAACAAAGTAGGTATACTAACTTGTTATAACTTTTACCATGGAATAGATTAGTGAACATGAGTATCAGCTGTGCCTCTCCTCGAAGTTAGCTAAATATTTACTCATTACCTACTATGTCTATGTATGTAACTGAATTGCTTGTATGATTATCTCAGAAATGACTAGGTTTCGGACTAAGCTCTACTTTAATCCTCTGCAAGGAATTTACCTAATTTCCGGACACCCTGTATAAAATATGGAAAGATCCAAAAATTATATGACCTGATACTGTCGGTAGGCAAAGTACTTTAGGGCAAAACATCGTTAAGAATGAAGTCTTTCAATATAGAGTTGAATTAGCTATTAATATCACGAATGAAACATATTTTTAATTTTCTAAAATAATTTCTAGTTGTAACTGTTTAGGTAGACGCCTTTCAAAAACTTTGGCACGTAATTTCTGTAGTCATACAACAAATAAAATGTAGTCGTGTCTTTAGGAGAGCTCTGACCCGTCCACGCAGCAGCTGTACCGGCGCAAGATTGAGCCGCAGGGGGAGCACGCATTCTACAGCGCCGAGGAAGGCATGGCGCGCGTTCGCAATGGCTACTTCGCCTTCCTTGTGGGTATATGGTGACAGGTTCGGAAGCCTGCAGTAGTGCCACTAAACTATAGCTAACAACTAGTGCGAGTGTGACTCGCAGACCGCGGGTTCCGTACAATTTTTCTTGTCTGTTCCTTGTCTGGTAACTCACCAAAGCTAACTGAATTTTATATTTTAAAAATGTTCTCTCAAAAATGAGATAGTAATAGCAAATGCTTAACGACTTTCCTGTTAATTTAAATACCACACACATTTAATCTCAAGGGTATTCCTGTAAATGCCTGTGATTTGTGCAGTCCAATAGGTGCATATCTAGAATGTCAAAAATATTGACTAAAACTAACTCCAATCTCTTCGAAAATGCCTGATATTTTACACCGGACAGTCTCACTGGAAACCTTAGAAGGGTGTATAAAATTTGGGATCTAATTGAACGGTCACTTTCCAGATTCATATATTATCACCTTTTACGAGATTCATACTTCTTATTTACATGAGCACTGTATGTGTGTGCCAGGTTGAGCGCACGTCGGGCTATGACATAATAACGCAGACGTTTACGGAGCGCGAGAAGTGCAGCCTCCAGGAGATCGAGGCCTTCAAGCTGCCCATCGTCTCCATCCCCATCAGGAAGCGCTCCGGCTACCGCGAGCTCTTCGCGGTCAGGTAGCACCACCGCGCTTTATACAAAATATGGATGGAATCACAATTGATCCGAACTGCCTATAAATTAATGATTTTAAATTACCAACACAGCGAAATTTTAAAACCAAGCCGAGAAGTTTTAGTCGAAATGTAAATATATACCTACTTATATGAATTACATATACCTATTTGTATTGTGACACCCATTCACCACTTGAACCGCCATAGATATTTGAACTACCGTTTAACCTTGACTTATTGAGTTGACACTGCATTGTGTTATAGTTGTGTGGTTGGGTGGTTGTGTGTAGGTTCCGGTGGCAGCGCGAGGTGGGGCTGATGGACCAAGTGCGGCGCGTGTGGCTGGCGGCGCGGCCGCGCTGCGAGCAGGACGGCGGCGGCTTCGTCAGCGTCGGCCTCATCGACGTGCTGCCCGCGCTGCAGGTGCTGCATTATATGCATCATGTACTGTGCTCTCAACGAAAACATAGACAATGTGTAACTGTCGCACCTGTACCTACTAATAAGGATTTGATTTCATTATTAGTTAGTTTTTTTTAAAACGACGCCCGCACTAAGGATTTTAATTCTTGTGTCGCGGGGGTTTCACAAGCATTCAAATCACATGCACAAAGAACACCCAGACTTAGTCCTGTTTTATGAGATTGTTGTAGGTATTGTTAGATTGAATTTCTGTAGGCTTTAATTACTGTTTGTATAACGGAAATTACAAGTACCAGTGCCTTCCGTATTTGTTACTAAACAAATTGGTACACCCAAAACCAAAGGCGTGATAATATTGAAATTAGGTATCGTGTATCGTGACATTAATTTAATAGCAACCATTTGTAGAAAAACCTCTTGCAATGACATCATATACCTATAGGAAATAACATTTATTAATTTATATATTTATTAATAATAAATTTTAGAAGTATGACAAGTGTTTACATCCATAATTCATGAAAACAGTAGTTACAATGTAAAACGAAATATGTACTTCAAAAATATTATAAGTTAGTAAAATAACATAAAATTTAAACATAAATAAAATTACAACAACAATAAAACAGAAGATGTTCGCTCAGGTGCTTGCGATAGGCACGTCGATAGCAGTGTTGTTGTTGGGCGCCGAGCTGGGCGTGCACGCCGTCAGAAAGAAGACTTCCGCGTACCACCAGACACACGCCTTGCAATAGGTCGCACGCCACGCGGGGACCGAGCCGTGAGCTGGCTGCGTCAGGGTAAGTTAATCACTAAAGTGCTGTGCTGCACATTAATTGTTTGACGACCTCCGTGGTCGAGTGGCATATACACCGGTTTTCAAAGTGTCGCCAGCTCTGAGGTCTCCGGTTCGATCCCCGGTCGGATCAATATAGAAAAAAAAAAACACTTTCCTACATTCTCTTAGGATTGGGTGTTTGTGGTGCCTTCGTAGTCTCTGATTCCATAACGCAAGTGGTTTAGCCACTGCATGGATGTGATGTTGTCCTCATTTACGTTTACAACTATAGCTCTTAAAAAATATTAAAAATGTTTTGTGTTGTTTGTATGTGCGGAGCTATGTGCTTCACCTAAGTACCTATTCACTGATATACAGAAAGAAAAAAATTAATAGAAATTAAACAACACAATATTCTAAAACATTTATTATTAAATTGCACTGATATTTACAAATAAGGAGGCCTACTCCAGGCGTAGACGAGCACACTACTTGCTACGAGCGTGTCACGCACCAGTGCTACGGCTGTAGCTAGTCGAGCTACGCAGAAAAAGGGCCGTATTATGATGGTTATAAGTTATATGCATAGTTTTTCCCTGTGTACGATTTATTCCGATTTCATTTAAAGAAATGGATGGCGTAATTATTTGACTAGTGTAAAAAAAAATACTCATACATATAAGATTACTAATTATGTCAAATACCAACAGCGAATAGCTGACAGAACTTGAAAGTGTAGCGTAGCCTGCACAGGCACCTGGTTGGCGGTGACTGATGCGCCAGTTTACTATCATATATTGACACTTGAGAAGATCGATGGAAAGAGCTCCTCTAGCGAATAGTCCCTTTTCGTTGCGGAAGTATTACAGCTTTAATGTTTCGTAATACGTCTTCTTAACGCTCCTTGGCCTCCGTAGCAGCACGTGAGACACTTGGCGCTAGTGTCGTCGGTGGCGGGGGTGGCTACAGCAGCTGCAGCGCCAGCAGCACGAGCAGCGCCAGCAGCAGCGCGGCGCACAGCGCGCGGTCCGCCAGCCGCGCCGCCGCCGCCCACGCACCGCTCTCCGACCACATGCACGACTCCTGCACACACATTGTTCAAATATATTATTAATACCTAAATGTTGTTTTAGTTTCAATTACCTACCCATCCCTAATTAATTTTGGGTACCTAGGTACCTATTGGTAACTTATTAGACATGTAGCTAATTAAAAAGCAAAGAAGGGAAATAAATAACGATGTACCTAATATATCGACATTCGTGCCTGATGGCGTTATTGATATATTCAAAACAACTCTTTGCATGATAGGAGAGTGGCAACAAAAGGCTAAGGTTTTTATCATAATTCGAAAGTCAACATCAAGCAAGAACTTACAGTAGAGGGCGTCAGTTTACATATGGTAGAGAGAGTGGAGAGCGCAGTCCGCAGCAGGCGCGGCGGGGGCGCGGCGAGGCGGGCCAGGCGCGCCACCAGCGCCGCGCATGCGCCCGCCAGCGCGCCGCACACGCACAGCGCGCACATCACGCCCAGCACGCGCGGGCACGACCTGCCGCCCGGCAGCCGCAGCAGCGCCGTCATCAACCTGGACGGGTGGCCGTGTAATATACGACGCTGATACAGATTTCACCAAACAAAAGGTAATATCCAACTTTGAGCATCACGTGTTCAAATTAAAATTTGCATATATTTTTAATCAGCGATCCTGACAAAAGAAGCCTCAAAATCGAACTGATAGCTTAATAGGATAAGTCTTAGACGACAGCTGGCAACTGTCGCATTCAGTCCTCACCATAGCGCCGCGATGAATGAGGCGCAGGCGGCGAGCGGGTGTCGCTGGTACGGCGGCAGCGCGGCGGCGGCGGCCAGCAGCAGCGCGCCCGCCAGCAGCACGGCGGTCGCGGCCAGCGCGTGCGCCGGCGCGCGCCTCGCCACCTCCACCGTCCACGCCGCCACGCTCACCTCGTCCGCGCCGCGCTGCCAGCTCGACGACCGCCCGCTCACCGACACTATCTCCCACGATCCAGTCTCGAACACGACTGCATGCTGGAATACACAATTACATATTTGATCAAACAACAAAAGATATCGTTCATATATCCATTGCTTGCTCTATTACAATAACTCGAACTTACTTTAAAATTTTCACCGATTTCTAGTACCAGCTCATCTTCATTGTAGACTCTAGATCCAAACTTGAAGGTGCAGGTCTGCGTGTCCTGCGGCCAGTTAGCGAGCGCGAGTGCCACAGGCACGGTGACGTCGAGGCGGCTGATCCAGGATACGTTTCCGGCATGGTTCAGGCGCGCGCGCAGCCAGCTGTCGTCACCGACGGTCGACGCCGCATTCAGCACCACCAGGTCCGGCAGCCACAGCCGCCACGCCGTCGCCGGCGCAGTTTCGCACTCCCAGTCCGTCGCGTTCCATTTGAGTCGGGGATCATGCCATGTCTGAAACCCGTAAAACATATAACTTAACCAGTAACCAAATAGTTAAACCGTGCAATCGTCATCTGATATTTCATTCCGATTTTAAATTAACGTCGTGGTGGCCTTGCGGTTCAATGACTGGATTCGCATGCGCATCGTTGTAGATTAAATCCCGGACAAGTACCAATGTGACTTTTTCCAATTTATATGCACTTTCATAACCATTCAAACCGGGATTAAAAATAAATTGAATCTGGAATCGCCAATCCGCAATGAGCAAGCGTGTTGATCAGTGCTCATTCCTTCTCTATATAGGAATAGGTATGTGCTTAGCAGTGGGACGTTGTTGGGTCGGTATTATAGATAAATAGACGAAGCAACGAATTTAAAATGAAGCCTTTTATATTTGTTGTTTTTTCACCACTTCATGAATAACATTATCCAACTAAATATAGTCTAACGGAATGTTAGTTAAGTACGAATCGAAAATAAGAATAACAAGCATTATAATATACGACAATTTCTTAGAAGTGATGCAAAACAAAGAGTAGCAGAAAGACGAATACATGACTACGTTAGATTACGGAAGGGCAGGTTAAAAGCAGGATAAATTGGCAGTAGCGTCACCAAAATGAGCTTGGCTCTTAATTTAGGAATAAGCAGAGATTATACCATTTTGAGGTCTGCGAGCAGCCTCATTGTGGAGTGCTGGTGGTCGAGCGCGGCGTGTCGCACGTCCAGGCCCAGCGTGACAAGCACGCGCGGGGCCGGCGGCTCGTCACGCTCGTAGTCCGCCAGAAGCCCGTCCAACTGCTGCGACAGCCGCGTCGCGTTGTCGCACCCGCACCATGCTGGCGCGCCTGGACACCACACAACACCTTTAACTCTGAACTATCTCCAGATATTTACTTCTTGAATGTTACCGCTCTTTGTTTTCGACGAATGCACTACATTCGGGCATACAGGTCACTGGATTTTTCAAGACTTGTGTTTCAATTTCAGGACTTAAAATTTTTATCTCCGTTTTTAACTCCGGTGACAATGAGATATACCGGGACAGCTAAAGTATGACGTGGTAATTGTTAGGAAATAATTTACCGTATGCGCAAAGGAGCAGTGTGGTGAGCAGGGCAGCTGGTCGCGACGCCATTTTGCGACTCGTGTCAACGACGAGCGTGCACACTGCAGCCGCAGCCGGGCAGAGCTCGCCAACCTTTTAGAATTCGTGACCTGGTACATCAGTGTAATTGCCGCAGCTTAAATTGCCTAAATGCTTAATCGACCGACGCCTCAGTCGTTCAGTTCTCCTCAGTTCTTCGTTCTATAATTAGCAGCGTAGTAGGTAATGTTTAAATGGAGACGAGTATAACAAGAATCAGACATGATCTAGGAATTCAAGATCAGAACATCTGATACTTTAATCGTAGGTTAGGTAGGTACATAAGTAGACGGCTCTTAAAATACTTAATCCAAATCAAGAGATGAACACGAAGTGTGTAAAAGTTTTGGCTATTATATTTTAATTAATTTGACTTTAATAATGATGACAATGACCAAATGTTGGCGTCAGGGGCGGGTGGCGCTGCGCGTGGGCCCGCTATCGCAGTGGTATCCGCCCTCGCAAGGACAACCTGACAACAATGTATTTTTGTACAAATACAAGAATTACATTATTTTGTAAATACTTCAGGCGCGTATAATATAGACTGCAAATATAATCTGAATGTCTGAACATAAAAATAAGTTGCCCTGCCGTGAGGAGGAACTCTTTGCTACTTCTTAGCAGTTACAAGCTTCTTGTGGCTTTTGCTACCCTTACTTATTCGTGGGGCACACAATAGTCAACCATGTTGCTATTTAAGTTCGAGTTCATCAACTAAGAGCTAATTATGGACATCATACAAACGGACTCGTACACATGTGGAGTGCAGATAACACCACACATCCTTTCACACGGACTGATTTGATCTGACTAGGAACTAGGAGCCGCCGGGAAATAAAAATAACACATCGTAATGTGAGGATAAAGTTTATTATCTAATGCACAATTGTAATTATAAAACTGACAAGGAATTGTGATATGTATGGTAGCGTTTAACAAAACTACTTCATGGAAATACTTCATGGAATACTTCATGGAAAATACACATTTACATTGACGAATAAACAGTATATTATTATTGTAAGTTCGTATTATTGTGCGTCCTATTTTTTTTGTTTAAAATAAACTTTTCCTAGGTCTCCATATTAAGAGGTAGTTAAAATTAACAATGATGTCATCAGTAGTAGTATCACATCGACGCCTTATTTAAAATACATAGTACTGAAATAACCTAGTTACACAGAAAATATATAACATTGTTCTTCTTAAACTGAAAAAAAAAAATAACAAAACAAAACACAGAACACATATTATACTATAAGTAGGTATAAACATGACCTGCTTGCCTGAGTAGGACCCTAACATAGTGGAAAACGTTTTTCACTGTGTAATACTTTCGTATGCTTTACCGACGGCTATAAATGTAGGCACACAAGGATTCTTGCAATGCAATGAAAGAAATTTTAATATAATACTAGCTTCTGCCCGCGACTTAGTCTGCGTGAACTTCAGAATTGGGTCCAAAAAAGAAATAGAAAATGTGAAACTAGTGGAAAATGAAGTAAAATTTTCACCCGTGTTATAGCTTGCGCTGTAATAGAGAAAAATACCTAATTTACAAGCTGTCTGCCCACGGCTTAGCTCCTAATCAATTTTCTTCTTTCCCTCGGGACCTATTTAAGGAATCGGGATAAAAGGTAGCCTATGTTCTTTTCTATATCAAAGGCTACATGCACGCCAAATTTCATCCAAATCCGTACATCCAAACATCTAAACATCCACACTTTCACATTTATAATTTTAATAGGATGAAAAGGCAAAGAGACTGCGATAGAGACAAATCAGGTGATTTGTCTCAGATCAGATCTCTATCGATCCATTTTAGTAAAACAGTTTCACTTGTTGAAATGAAACATTTTTTCTTGATAGAATTTTGTCACAGGGCAAGATATTGATAAATTACTTCGAAGGATCAGTAAAATATCCTGTTCCGTTGGTTTCTTGATGATGCGCAAACTGCCGACGAACGACTAGTACTGTTTATTTACCTAAGCAAATACAAAAATTAGTTCATAGACTTAAACATAAATATTACCTTTTCATTTACAATTTTATTTTACAGGAAACGTAATTTAATTTTAATAAAATTACTTACTGAATATAATGATGTATTAGTATCTGTACATATAATTAAGAAAACAATGAAAATACTTACCTCAAGGATACCTAACTGTCAATAGCAGATGACGAAAATGGCTCTTTAGTCAACTGAGGCCGCTCGAATTAATGAATGTTTAAATCAGGCAACTGATCTCGTCGACACATTTTATGATTTGCACAGATAGGAAAAAGTGTTAGACACTGAATAATAATTAAAACTACTCAGACAGAGAATGAAAAATAAATCGATCTCATGTAGCAGTTTTAAAACATTGTGTGGTTTTAGCGAACAGGCCCGTGCCAGCCATAGCGTGCATCTGACTACAATATTATAACTTAAAAATACCAGATAATTATTTATTAATAAGACGTAACATTTAAAGTCTAACTCTAAGGGTTTACCATTAAGTTAAATACACATATTTATAAAAAGAGTAAAAATAGTAACCAATCAACACGAGTATAGTAACTTAGGTAACTTAAACACCGATTGGCTTCATACGCGAGCTAAGCTGTCATACGATGTGTTTAATATGTAGTTATTACATAAACAGCGATATGTACAATATTGTGCGTTAACTTAAGTCTGGAGACAGCTATAACACGTCAAAACTATCACCAATGATAGCAAAATAAAAATTGTAGCATTCTTGAAAGCCAGTTAGGATCTAGATTAGTTTTAGAATAGATCACTCGTCTTATGTTTCTTAATAACTGGCGATGGTTTCGGTTACAAAGAAAGAAGAAGCATAGGTACTTCCAATTGAATTGTAGCAAAAATGCAGATACTCACATTGCTACTTATTTTACAACGCAATCATATCAATTAGGGACCCAGAATCGTACTAAGTATGAAGGATCCTTAAACATCATACATATATATAAACTATATATTAGGAACAAAGTATGAAACCTAAAAAGTATTTTTAAAACTATTCTAAGCAATATAGTTAGGTAGGTACTTTATACAGGATTAATTTAAAAGGAGTGCGTATATTCAACGAGGTAATCAGGTGCATAAATCTGTTTTTTTTACCAAGTAATGTAAGGTCGAAATCCTGAAATTGAAAACCCATATTTTCATACAAGCATAAGTCACGTGACCTATCAATTTGTATGAAAAGTTCATTTTCCATTTTAAGATTTCGACCTATGTTCTGGGAAAAGCTGTGCAGTTTTATGCACCTGATTACCTTGTTAAATAAATCCTTATAAATTAATCCTGTATACGATTTATTTCGAAAGTAACAATATTAAAAATAAACTAAAAATTTACATGTAAAGGAATTTAAATAACAAACAGTAACATTTAAAGAATTTGATCTATATGCGGAATACCCCAGTCGAACCGTAAACATGCAATATTTTGTTATTTGTACTTACAAAATGGGAAACGGTTGTTATGATAGTGAGTAAAAGCCCAAAGCTCTTGAACATGCCCAATACCGAGAGGTCTGGGGAACGATTTTGTAGATCAGCTTCTAACTTAAACTGAGGCCTGAGACTTTTGCAAAGGCGTCAGAAACCACGGATTTTACCTTGCCTATTTATTCTACTTCTACACAGACTTGTTTTGACTTTAGCGTCTGAGTACAATTAGCTTTTTTTATTTTACTCGGAACAGTATAGGCATAGTGAAGCTACATTTTTTACAACGTAACGATTAATTGCTGGTTCCTTTCGACCAGCATGACAATATATTTACAATCAAACCCGGCACCACAGTTTAGTCAATGCAGGTAGCGTTGTTCCACGAAGAAGCAATATGCCGCGTCGCGTGTCTTTCTGCGTTCCCCGAGCGCGCGTACCGCGCTACGGCCGTACGAGGCAGAGCGCCTTGTTCCGGCGTAGTGCTTCTGTACTAGTGCGTCGTCGGCGGAGGTTGTTGCGGCGCGGCGTGCGGCTGCTGCGCATGCGCGGCGGGCGGCAGGTAGTGCCAGTAGGGCGGCGCGTCGCCCGCCTGCGCCTGGCACGCCGCCGCCAGCCCCGCCCAGCTGAACCGGTACGCGTAGCGCTTGCCGTGCACCTGCACCCAACAAACGAACTCGAATATTATAATTTATGAATAGGTACGTCACTGCTAAGAAATTCAAGGAAAAATATAATCGACGGTAAAATGTGGTTACACAATAGACTCCATTAATCTTCTATATATTACAATATTTTTTTTTACAAAACTCTGTTAACCACAAGACAACACAAAACTCTATTCAATTTACTTTTAAATCTATGATACGTGTGACCCTAATGTTGCCTATGATCTATTTTTAAATGACTTCAAGCTTTTTTACGATCTGTGTTTTCCATATAAGACTTCTACAATTAAAATACATAAAAGATCCATGGATATCACGTGGTATAAAGTTGTGTAGTGCTAAAAAGAGAAGTCTTTTATGGGAATATAGAAATAAACCTAACGAAATAAGTAAACGAAGATACGCGAATTACAATAAATTATTTAAAAAGTCATAATCCTAACCCAAAAGTCACAAAACAATTATAAAATTAAAACCTCGAACAATAAAAGTAAACTAACCTGGCAAATAATAAACAATAAAAATCTTAATATACCTAGAGACTATATACATCAGATAAAAACAGATAGTAAAGTTTACACAAATCCGGAAGTCATATCAAACAAATTTAATAGCTATTTCATTGATAAAATTAAGCCATTACCAAAGACTGGTCAGAATGTCACTTCATTAATAAAACATATGCCAAATTCTATTTATATGGCACCTAGTGAGCCAAATGATATCCTGAATATTATAAGACAATTAAAAAGCACGAACAGTACTGGTTATGACGGTATTACAACAAAAATAATAAAGTTTGTAGGAGAGACTATATGTAACCACTTAAGTCACATAATTAATGTTAGTATTGCTAACGGTACCTTTCCTGAAGCATTAAAACTAGCTATTGTTAAACCTTTACATAAAAAAGGCGATAAGGAAATGATGCAGAACTATAGACCAGTACCACCACTTATATCGATTATGGCTAAGATTTTTGAAAAATATATCTATAAACAACTATATAATTATGTGGAAAAATATGACATCTTATGCAAGGAGCAAAAGGGGTTTAAGCAAAGTAAAACAATAAATATGGCAGTTTATGACTTCTTATACAGAATTATGTTGAATGTCGATGCTACGTCTCCTGTATGTGGTATATACTGTGATATGACGCAGGCATTCGACCACGTGGATCATAATATTTTGATTAAAAAACTTGAGGCTTATGGCGTGAGAGGCAACATATTAAAATTAATTCAATCTTATCTATGTAACCGGAGACAAATCACTGCAATTTCAAAACTAAATAAAAACAAAACAGAGATTATGCATTTTTCAAAAGAACGTTATGTCAAATACGGAGTCCCACAGGGTAGTGTACTTGGTCCCCTACTGTTTATACTGTACATTAACGACCTGCCTAAAGCAACTACTTGTCCTATCACCCTGTTCGCAGACGATAGCACGATAACTGTGACATGTAAAAATATTGACACTTATGAATCCGACATTAATCAATCGCTAACTAATATTATTACTTGGCTGAAAAATAATAATTTAAAAATAAATTTGACAAAAACACAAATTATGCATTTTCAACAACGCGCACTTGCTAAAAGTAGAGTAGATTTGACTTGTGACAATCACACCATAAATGACGTGCATACTGCAAAATTTCTAGGCATACCTATAGATAATAAATTGAATTGGAAAACTCACATTGAAAATATAAGTAAAAAAGTTAGCAGTTCATCTTACGCATTGTTTAAGCTTGCACCAATTGTTAATACCGATGCATTGCTTACTGCGTATCATGGACTAGTAGCGTCGACTTTGAGGTACGGCATTATATTTTGGGGATACTCGACAGACAGAGAAATTATTTTTAAAATGCAGAAAAGATGTATCAGGGCCATGTTCGGAATCAAATCTGACGACAGTTGTAGACCCTATTTTATCAGACATAAAATTTTAACACTTCCGTCCCTCTACGTACTTGAGGTAGCCCTATTTGTAAAATCAAATCCCCATCTTTTCCCACGATTAGTAGATGTAGTTGCAGCGCGTAGCCGCCGTGATAACACCAAACTTTGTCTACACAGAGCTCAAACAGCACTTATGAGTAAAAGTATATTTTGTATGGCGCCTAAAATTTACAACAAAATTCCGAAAGGGTATAAGGACTTAAACCTAAAATTGTTCAGAAGTAGTTTAAAAAAAATATTGACAGAAAAATGTTATTAAGTATACGGTTGCTGATTTTCTAAATGACACCTCATTAAAGTAATAAAATTGTTAATTTAATTAATTTAAAACTACGATCAACTATTGTGATGTATAAAATTATTAATTGTTAAAATATTCGTAATTATCCATTAAATATTGTAATGATTATATTTGTACACCTGAAAAGGTAAAACATGTTGATTCTGTAACTCATTGTATCATCATTTTATGTACACATGTTTTCACAAATAAAATTTATCTTATCTTATCTTATCTTATCTTTATGTTTACTTAATTACCTATTTTGTAAAATGTCTAAATTGTTAGGTATGTCCGTAAGACTCTTGAGAAAAATGTTGAAGGTACAGTAATACATATATGGCTCAATGTTTACTTATCACATCGTGATAACCTTCATGGAGTTAACTAATGGCCGAAACCTAAAACATCGATCAGTTTTAAGCCGTTAAATCTCATGCTGTATCTGTTACGTTAAGATTTAAAATAGCGACCGGTAGACATTGAACGTATTAAGTTAAGCCCCTCGTCTTTAATTTTGTTTTAATTTAACCGATTCTTTATAATCTGGATATTCAACTATTTTTATTTCTAAAACATTAAATTACACTCCCATTAGATCAAATATTGGATCAAATTTCCAACAGGCAAGCTAAAGCCTGCTCTATGTACAAATATGAGGCATTGCTGTTTATATAATGAAAGCAATCTTTATCTAGGATATTGGAGAAAAGCAAAAGCTAGCCTAGCTTTTATTTCCAGATTCATTTCACACAGGTATCGCTAAATTTTCCACATCCTGCAAAATTATGACTGTTAGGCCCACCTGCACGTAAAACTTGACTCAGAGTTAGTTACCTTGGTAACACGAGGATCATTTTAAAATTGAAAATCATGTTTTCATACAAACATAAGTCACGTGACCTGTAACTGTAACTTTGTATGAAAAGTTCATTTTCCATTTTATATACCTACCTTGCTGTGGGAAAGTTTTTCAGTTTTATGCACCTGATTAGGTAGGTACCTCGTTGAATATACGCACCTCCTTTTAAATTAATCCTGCATACGATTAGCTATGATGTCAAACAGAAGTTGAAATGATTATCCACAAGCGAGCTCCCGAGTGTCTCCAAGTTCTCCAACCTAGGAACCAAAGTGGTCGCCTCCTATGATTGTGGGTTACCTTGCTCATGATGTTCTTGTCGTAGTAGTAGCGCAGCGCGCGCGACAGTTTGTCGTAGTTCATGTTGGGCTTCTGCTTGCGCCGGCCCCAGCGCCGCGCCACCTCGTCCGGGTCCGCCAGCCGGAACTCACCCTCGCCGGGGGGACCCTACACAAAGGCAACTAGTTAACACGGAATTATTGTGTTCTAACAATCTGTTACTAATAGTCGTGGTGGCGTAGCAGTTCAATGACCGAATTCGTATGCACATGATTGCAGGTTAGGTATGCGGTCACATGCACACAAAGGCAATTTGTGCAAAAAATACTAGCTCTCGTAAATTATGCATTAGGTTATTTTCAGAAGCCTGTTTTCATCTTCTCGGTATTCTTCAAATGCGAAGATTGGCGCTCAAAATTTTTATTTATTGCCAGTTTTCAGCGACTGACAAAGTATCCTTAATGGGGAGAGAGTCCTACAGTGCGTACCTCCCAGCAGATGCCGGGCGCGCCGGCGGCCAGCTCCTCCAGCAGGAACTGCCACAGCTGCACCTGCCCGCCCGACGAGCGCGCGCACGTGCTCAGCGCGCCGTACGGGTCTGCGAACATCATACCTCGGTCAAAATATTATAATTGCTTCGATGTACCCAACTATATTAATATTGGGTATGGTAGGAGCTGAGGGTCAGGAGGGATCTCGCACTTGCCTCAAAGTACTTAGAGGGAAGGCGTACAACGCTAGTTTATTAGGGTTCAGCCTCAGACCAATAAAAAAGTACTTTTTTTTTGCCGGCCGCGGTCGCTGGCGGTGCCGCGCGCTTACACCACAGAACACTCTTGGCGAGGCTCACATAGGCCGGGCAGGGCGCCGCTCACTCGCGTGCTCCACCCTTACCTTATTGCCTATGAAACTGACCTGTTCGTTTGTACTCTGGGTGGTACAAAAATTGCTCTGTTTATCTAGTGCAATTTATAATTTGAAGTTATTAATTTAGTGTAGCAGTATACACCCGTAAAAATAGTTGAAAGTTTGGAAAGAAATAAAAAACCTGCATAAAAATAATATAGTCAGATGGATATAATCAAAGCAGCAGATTAATTGATGAGAACAAGAAAAACCCGATAGATATTAAAACGGTTTAAGAGGATCCACTAATTCGTTTATCTAAGTTTCTCCTTATTTCGTATCTTATTACAAATATTAGCAATGCGGAGAGAAATTTATTTTTATTATAATTATGTGAAATTTCGCACATTCAATAGTTAATAATTTGTGAAATAATACATGTTACCATAAAATGTAGGAGTATGTTAACTCAACTGTAATTTATAGGTTTTTGCGGCAAGCTATTTAGTCAGCCTTTTTTTATTTTTTTATGAACGATCCAATGTAATAAAAATTTCGATTTATTTATTTATTTTTACGTGTGTTTAGCGACTACCTATAACTAACTATAATGTAGAGTTTATTTTTATTTTAGTTCCCGACGTTATAGATCAAATTAAGTGGTTCTTCTAGAAGCTAAGTACCTAAACAAAATTCCTAATGTATTTATTTGTCTATACTTTCTTTATTTGTTCAACCTTAGACTTAAATCAGGAGCTTATCACAACACCCGGGGCTGGTAAATTATTAAGCTTTCTGGCAGAGAATGGGCTGTATACCTATTGCGGACTCAGTAACCTCCCTACCCTTTATAAATTTCTTAGTATAGTATGCTTAAAAACAATATGATTAAACGCATTGCAGCGACCTTGTAAAGTAAGCCGAGATTATGTCATAACTTCTTCCATATTAAGGAAATAATTAAAAAAATATTGAATGAAAGAAATAGCGTCTTTACATTACATCAGCAGATAACATTGTTGACATTGGCGGAAATGGACCAGCCATTGATAATGCTCTGCCGATAAATGTGATAACATTAAGATGTTTGCGAACTTGTTAAGCTGTCTAGACAGATTAAGTTTATGTTTGGTGACGCAATGATTTGCAGGAATTGCCGGACATCAGGGACCGTCTGCTGACCTTCGAGGTAACGATATCAAACTAACAACTCGCAAAACATAACAAAGCGGCATTGTGGATAAACGTAAAATAGATATTACAACAGTGTCACAGATTTCAGACGCAATCGCTTTGTCATACCACTTGGGGAATTTCGTAGATATAAGATTGTAAAATGTTCCCCTACCGCAATTTACGATTAATAACGTATGGAACGGGTTTTCTAATATTATTAATTAACTAGCTGTTTCTCGCAGCTCCGCCTGCGGTCTATTTTTTTTTATTTAATTGATATTTAAGCTATCCTATCTTTTAAGTTGGATCAAACTGCACACGGTGTGCAAATTTGATTAAAATCGGTTAAGTAGTTTCGGAGTTCATCCCGGACAAACATCGTGACACTGGTTTCCCTTCCTGCTTTTCTTTCCTGAATTTTCTTTACTATAAACCTCACGGAGCCCGAACATTTCCAACGAATACAAAACCGTGAAAATCGGTTCGTGCGTTCTGGAGTTATAGCTTCAGGAAGGAAAACCCGACTTATTTTTATATAGTAGATAATATTTTGATTGTAATACTTGACAATCGCACTACAATCACTGTTACCAAATTCAAGAAACATCACATTGGCTTTTTGTTGGTAATAGAAATAAACGACCATAAATATCTAAGCGTTGATTTGAACTGCGAGGAGCAAATACTAAGTCACAACTCACGCAAATGACGATAGAGATATCTAATAGGTATTTTATAATAAGAAGGACAGTACCATGGTACAGATGCTGGAAGCGGCGGTGTTCGCTGGAGCCGAGCCACAACATGCTGCAAACCTCACATTATTGCTTGAAGCAACTGTTTACACACGCCACTTAAAATCACACGTTACACAAATAACACCAATCACGCTAAGTTAAAGCTCTGTATTCCAACATTTACTAAATATAATCTCAGTAAATATTTTTGTAAGAAATTAGGTAATAATATTAAAAATGGTGTTTCGGAAGTCGGTGTATCCGGATATGCGGCCGGATGCGGCACCGGAAGCGCGCGAGTGTGCCGGAGCGGCGCCAGGCCCCGCCCCGCGGCGGGCGCGGTGTGGCGGTGCAGCCGGCCATCTGATAAAGTAAGTGATAGAATAAATGACGGAGATGTTACTGTAGCTGATAAACTGTAGGATTGATTAAACCGTCGTAAGATAGCGACGTCAACTGTAGTAGTGTACTGATTGTTGACATTGCTCCTTAAAAGTATTGTAAGTTGTAAAGGTTTTTATAACGTGTATCACAAAAATTAAGGACGTAAATCAAGTTGTAATTAACAATGCAATTAAAATTAAATAACTGATGACTTGCGCTATAAAAAACATTGCGATATGGAGTGCTTTTACTTATCTGAGGTAGTACATTGTATAATTTATAAGAGCATCAATGCCGCCCTCACGACAACACTGTCCTGTGGTGCCGGCAGTAATCCAGCACACGGTGGGTAATCCTGTGCCGATGTCTGACGTCATGATGTCGACGTTGGGGTGGCTCAGATAGCTGAGCGCCGCGCTTTAATGAACACCACATGCTGTGACGATACTACTGACTTGAGGATAATAGAAAATGTTTGCAAAATCGAATCGTTGTAGAGTAGATTGCAATTTCAATTAACTTAGAAATAATAAATGTAATAAATGTAAATGTGGACAACATCACATACATTGCTCCGAATCCAAAGTAAGTAGCTAAAGCACTTGTGTTATGGAATCCAGAGACAACGAAGGTACCCCAAACACCCAGACCCGAGGCAATGTAGAAAAGTGTTTTTCTATATTGACCCGTCCGGGGATCGAACCCGGGACCTCAGAGCTGACGACACCTTGAAAACCGGTGTGTACGCCACTCGACCACGGAGGTCGTCAAAAAGAAATAGCTTTTGAAATACTTTGAAAGACTTGCTCGACCTATCATTATATTTTTTCTATTATATCTATTATTATTATGCACATCTACGCGCATTAATATCATCATTATATAAACTTATCACGTGTCATTGCAGCTCTTTACTTTCTCTGTTCTGGGCTAGCTCTTGGACCTCCTTATAAGTCAAGACATCCATTTTGTTTATTAGTGTCAATATCTCGGGCGTCCTCTTCCTCTACTTTGTTCTAGCTTAATAATAATTACCTTCTATGTTTTTTATACACATCAGAATTGGGTCCTAAAAGAAATGATAAAGTTGAAAGTAATAAAAAATGGGATAACATTTTCCACACGTGTTATCCCTTGCGCTGTAATAGAGAAAAATACCAAATCTGTCAGCCCGCGGCTTAGCGCGTAAATAATTTTCCTTCGGGAACTACTTAAGGAATTGGGATAAAAGCCTGTGTTATTTCCAAGTCAAAGGCTACATGCATGCCAAATATCATCCAAATCCGTTCAGCCGTTTTTGCGGGATTGAGTAACAAACATCCACACTTTCACGTTTATCATTTATCGTTCATGTTCTAGTAGCAAAGTAGGATTATGACGTATGAGATGGTCAATCATTTTTCCTCTTCTAATGTGTATATTATGCAGCATTTTTCTTTTCGCCTTCATTCTCGACTAACTACGCGGTACGATCTTATTTACAGTTCTCTGATTGCGTGTTACAAACAAGTGGGAAAAGACAGGTTAAGGCGGTCGTAGTTATAGGTAAGTAGTTATAAAATGCGTGACTTAAAACAAATCATACTCATACATTATTCTTTACTTTTGTAAACTGTAATAATATTCCTAAATTATCTCTTTTCGTGTAATCCCTCCTACGCTCTCAATCATGGCCACCTACATAACGCGCTCAGACTATGTTGATGAGAAAAAAACAGCATCTCACAGGTACGCAGTGTACCTACAAGGTAAGGTAAATATCCGGGTAGACTAGACTACATTCCTCACAACATACGCACTACGATCCAGGATCTCACTATTTTAAACCTACAACGAAGGAATTTTGCAATGTTTGTTGCAGATCCAGCAGATAGCCACATGTTCCAACAATGGTGGGTGGACATGATATGTAACACATTAAGTCCGCCTTTGTACAATAATGTGCAAAAAGTATTTAAGAAATAAACAGCTATCTAGGCTAGGTGGTGATGACCAAAAGAAAAACAAGCTAAAAAGAGCCAGTCATCTGAAATTCTACCTCAATGAGTTTTCAACCCAGAACATAATATGAATCATGGAAAAATCCCTAAACAACGCGGAAGTTACTTTATTAAAAATATTATTCATCAGAAATTATACCTCTGTTATAATTAGCCATAACAAATAAAGTTATTATTCAGGATTTTTTTATGGAGTGCGTTTATTCAACGAGGTAATACGATGCATTAAACTAATTTCCCAAGGAACATAGGTGTAACAATAGCTATTTCGTGTGTGTAAATCATTAAAAAAATCTATTCTGACAATTTAATGAATGCGAGATAAGTTCAGGATTGTTCCATAATGCATGTGCGGCGGCGCACCGCATGCATTATGCATGGCGTCCCGGGGCGCGGGGCCAATATAGCGCGCCCCGCAGCCCCGCTCACCCGCAGGTCGCGGCTCGAGGGTGAGCAGGTCAAGTAATGAGGATATATGTAACGGAGATAGCGCGAGGTTGAGGGATGGCTCCGGAAAACTTCTCAAAATGTGTCGTTTCTTATCTGCTGCTTCTAATGGGATAACTCAAGGGCTAAAAGTAATTTTTAGTTTTGGTCATCATACTTAATATAGCCAGGAAGTTCTATATAATTCAACATTTAATTAAGTTCTTTGTTTTTGGTCGACTTCAATAAGAACCGGCCTTTTAAATATCTTAAGTGCAAACTTCCATGAATACCGTGAATAGCCATATTTATTAACTGTAATCAAATTATCATATAAACCATTAAATTTGATTACTCTACCTACATCCACTCCCATACCGCACACCGCGAAACGACCTCTTTCAACATAAAACCAATAAAATCGAACCCCAATCGGTTTCAGGAATCACGATACCTAATTGTATTAATCATCAATAAAGTGTCACAAATTAATTTACGATGTGTGTAACGATATAATAGCCGTGTGTATTGTGGTCAGGACCGACCGTCGGCGTCGGCGGGTAGCCTCGGTAATAACCCGCTTGTTATGGACAGCTTCAAAGGTTTCCCATCCGGCAATTACGTTGGCTCGCTGTTTAGATGCCTTAAAAAAATAAGTTAATTGTGAAGACATACGCAGAAATGGTTATGCTTTCGGTAATTCGTCAACAACCTTGTGACAGAGATTAAAGGACGGTTTATTCTTGTATATTCAGACTATGTTGTAAGTATTCTGATGTATCGTGCTTGTATTGAAGGACAACAATAAATAGGCGTATCTTCTATTTGTATGTGGTGGAAATTTAAAGATCTTCCACTCTAGGAAGCTAAGGGTGAAGGGTCGTGCCTGACTCTTACTAGCTTAAACTATCGGGGATCCTTTCCTTTTACCTATGAACAAATGGATGCGTGTGATGTGATACAGTGATGCAGTGACGAATAAACATAGAATACCCGTAGATTTGTCAAGTCATTGCCATAGAGATCAATCGCTCTTGAGACAAGTTACAATAGATTGCATAAGCAGTTAGCCATATCCTTGACCCATTCATTAGTAATTTAAATCTACCTTTCCCATTGAATCTAAGCTCCTCGGAGAAAACTGAATCAATACATTTGGTTTCTAACTTGACCGCTAAGCGGTTATTTTAAAAGATAGTTAAAAAGCTGTCTAGTTTTTATTTACACGTTCACATCTGATGATTCAAAATTTCGTCCACTACATGTAGGTAAAAGTTAGCAAGTGTCTAGCATAATCATTCATCAAAACTACTACATATTACTTTATGCTTTTTATTATAGCTCATAATTATTAATGTACCCAGTGACTCGCGCTAACAAGACAAATCTCATAAACCCCGGATATAAGTTCGTTGAGCCATTGAGTGGCTACGAGCGGACCTTGAAAAGGACGTACAAACAAAAAGGTCAAACACAACCTCCTTTTGGACTATTCCGTTGTCAGAAATAGACACTGAGGTTAGTAGCTTCAGGCTATTGGGATAATGCAACCCGTATTTTAGTTGGAAGCTTGCCTTTACTTTAATGGTTGTTAAATCTGGCGACGTGGACTGTACGTGGGAGTCGGCGTGTGTTCCCTGGTCTGTGGCTGCAGGAGCCCCAGGATCAATGATGGCCGACCGGCGACTGTACGGCTGCTTCTTAGAAATAGAGCGTGTGCCACAACACACGCGCGGGAGCGACTTAGCGCTTAACAATTAAATAATTTTGACACACATTACAATGTATTTTTGAACTACGAGAATCGCGCTATAAGAAGGCAGAAAATATTGATTATTGTATGAATTAAGAAAACACATATCATAAACTACAATGATATTTCACCGATGGGAATACAAAATTGAACCCATGTTTTCTTGGTTTGATTACGACGTTTTTAATCTCTGACCATGTGTGTATTATATATGAAGGCAATGTGATACTAATAGAAACATTTATATCACATACGACCCCCCGGTACTTGGCGACTTACATCGTGAGTCACCGTAGCACATGATTAGTAGCGCTGCACCGTGTAACTTGCGGCACTCTCACATCCGAGGCGCTACGAGCGGAGGGCGGAGCTACGCGCAGGTGTGGCGTGAGGAGCCCCGCCCCGCGACGCGAGCGCCCCCGCACGCCTCACACAGAAACAAACACACAGACACAGGAACACTGTGAAGGTTAGCCTAGATACAGGCAAGTATCCGGATGTCAACTCTACTTACGACACGAGCTGTGCAGTACAACTTGAAGCACAATTTGTACGATTAAACAATATCTTATACTGGGTAAGGCATACAGCTCATGGATATGAACTTTGAAGCTTCTATTGTCCATATAGCAATTAGTTAAACGAGACATTCTGTGGTCTGTGAGGTTAACACTAAACGGCTGTAGCGTTCGAGCTTTTATATAATACAGAGCTTTCATTTCCCAAATATAAAAAAAAACTCAGGTTACGATTAAGAGCAAATTTTTGGGATGAAAAATATTTCCATTTGTGTATACCTTATAATTTACAGAATCAACTATCATGGAAAGGATCAGATACTAATGCGGCAAAGATATGGTATAAAAGGTACAAAAAATAGATTAGAACATCCGCCTGTAGCAGCCGCAAAATTGCGCTATAAGCAGAGATTAATATATTTGGCAAGACGTTATCAAGTTCTACACATACGAGTACCTACTACACATAAGTGAGGTTTTACTTGTTAGGTGATGTTGTCATGGCAACAGTGAGCGAGGAAGTAACCTTCTCACGCGAGGTCTTAGCTGCTTGATTAGGTACTTTAACCACTCAAAATCTTAATAATCTTCACATGTAGTACCTATTGTTCAAAAGTTTATAGAATTGGCATGCGGAATATTATTTTTTGAATGTACGGTTCATAGATACTGAAAAAATATTAGATGATAATGTAATATGTACTTACTTAGATACAGCAAATTTAAGTTAAGGGTGGAGACTCGCCCCGCAATATTTTCGCCTACTTATAAGGTCACACAGGCCCTTACTCATGAACTTTAACGAGACTTATCTTCGTAAAATTTCATTGTTTTAAAAAACTTCGTAATTAAGATAATAACTTTTTTTTTATTATATTATATCTTATTAACGGACAAAATTGCTTTCATTGCATTTCATACCTAGTCCGCACGTTTATTATGTCTCTCTCTACTCACCAAGTCATACCTACATAGAGTCACATAGAGGAAAGATGTCATGGATATAATGCCGTGCCATGATGTCAAAGTTGCTGCTAAAACAAGAAACGAGAACCTCGCCATACAACTCGAAGGCAGGCGAAGAAGACTAAAAGAGAGCCTACTGCCTTTTAGAGAACCTTTTTGTAGCAAATTGATTTTAATATAATAATATGCATTTAAGGGCCTAGCGGTTAGCTTACTGCAAATAGGTATTCAATGACTCAACGAACAGGATTCAGGCTGAAATCGGGTCAGTATTTCCAACAGTACCGCTCGCATAGCAACAGTGTCAATGTCCCCTGGCTACATACGTAAGCAGTATGTTCTATTAGGTCCGCGTTGTGTCCGGTACACTAAGATGTTCTCACGGGCCACATTCCTGACGATGATTCAGCGCGAGCCGCGAGCACCACGCGAGAACCTGCGCGACTGAGTGAAAGCAGAGGAATCCGGCGATCACTACTACTGTTATTACTTTGGGAACGAACTAATTATGTAATTGCCAGCAATGTATTACCTATGATATGAATAATAATTATTCATACATCATACATACGCGTATATCCACATGTCTACCTAATTTGGCATAGAATTCGTCTTTACACGAGACAAATATTTGATAACTGTGATGTTAGTAAAGTATTTTTGTACTTATAAAAAGATAGCCGACAGAATTAAAAGGTAATTTGTTTGCCTTTTGATTGTTGTTTTTCGATTAGGACTATATTGATCTCACTTAACCCACTATGATAAAATGTAACTGTAATAACTTACCAACACTCAGGCCCCAAAGATACTAGCAGGGGATATAGCATACTTCGTTAGGGGACCACTCTATATTCATGATGACATAATAAATTACTGGTAACGTGTTTATTTTATACAAAAATTTAAAATAGAAATATGTATTTTTATTCTTATTGTATAACTATGTCTTGGAGGATAAATAGATTACTTAATGCTGCTAAATCATGACTAACAAAGCCACATATAACACAGAATCGAGCTGCGGGAGTGCTATATTAACAAAAACGTGCAATTAAGCCCTTAAACTCCATGATATAATAAGCCCTGAACATTAAATGAATACCTGAGGGGCTTACCATAGCATTACCCTGTCGAGTGGTGTTCATCATACAAATCCGTGTTATGACAGGGCGCGACTCCCCCGTCTCTGGCACTTATGCTAATGTTCGTCCCCGAGCGGCCCTCGCACTAAACGGGGGAACTTTATGAACTGTCAAAGATCAGATCTTTGTCTTTTATTAAAAAAATATTATTGCAGTAAGTACTTGCTTTGTTAGAACTTTTTTGAGTTGTAGAGCATCTAAAAGATCGATTTTAAATTATACAGCTTTAGCTGTAAAGTCGAGTGTGTCTAAAGTCGAATCTTTAGGTAGCTACTGTACCGCAGGCCTTTGCATAATAAAAGGTTTTTTGATTTCTTGTAAGTATCATTTTAACTTTTCTATAAATTTCATTATATCTCACTACATAAATCTTACGAAAAGGCTACACTGTTTAACCATTTCAATTTAACAACCGTTCAATTAACTACCTAAGTAGTTACTGAGTTTTTCAAACATTGGCTGTTTCCAGACATATCCCGCAAAATGCTCATCATCATAAAAAAAAATTGCCGTTGTGTCTAATGATGTCTGGTCGAAACAAGGTAATTTTGTATATTATTTCCCTCTAGGTATGTGCCCAAATAGAGGGAAATTATGTGGGTAACAATAGTTTAGAAGCTTGTAACTAGAAGGGTGACCTGAGGCCATAGCACGAACACTATCGACAAACGGAAAAAGTATTCGTTATGTATAACTTACAATTATTATGAATAATTATCACCTTCATCCAAACTATGACACGTTTTTTTTAAACTCTGTGGTTTTTTGAACTTTAGCAGTTCTTCTTCTTAAAGTGCCACAAACTTATCTGATTCGGTGACACCCGCGCCGTCGCTAGGGCAAAAATAATGCCCTCGCTCAAGTGTAACAGGTACAAATTAAACCATATTTTCCGATTATGTTTTAAATAACCGATACAACATGAAATTAGTAAAATAATATTAATTCCAGATTTGGAAAACGGGTCAGATAGTTTTGTCACTACCTATACTTGTTGCGACAGGCAATAAACGTCAAATGACCTGCCAATTAATATCATTTTTTTTCTTCAGTATTGTAGTATAGGTTTGTTTTGATCTCCCAAACTCCCTATCGGTTGAGTTATGTAGTTTGTCTAGTCCATCGTTAACCTATGGCCTCCAAGCCTACACTTGGCCCAGCGCGCAACGTCCCGAGTGCTAGTCATGTACAGGCGCCACCCGGACGCGCCGCCTCACTCGCAGTTCCTAGAAACAATTGGCGAATGTGCGCCTGCGCCGCACCTACGTTAAATTTAGAATAACCGACATGCTTGTTAAAGTTAATCTGTTATTGTGATCCATATCACAGTCCAGTCATAGGATGGAGGAATTAAGGTTTCAGACTTACGAGTAGTATGTTTGTAGCTATAAGTTACCTGCCAGCTCCCTGCTGCCAGAGATTTCTTATGAAATAAGCAGAGCCTTTGTACATTTGTTGTCTGATATCATGTGTGTGTACATAAATTATTAAATAAAAATAAATAAGTTAGTATTGATTCTAAATCAGTTTCAGGGTTTATAAACAAATGACTTAAATATTCATATTCATTCGTGTCCTTTTAATTTTAATACTTATTACTTAGGTATAATTCCACAGCTAATGGTCACATTGTCCAATCTATTACGTCTTGCGGTTTATCCAAATGCATAAATTACATTAATAACACACTTTTCGAGACGCCATTGTCACGCTAAGGTCACCAGAGAACCTCTACTGTTACAAAAGCAACAAGAATGATGACGTCCACATAAACACTGATTTACTGCAGTTTACGTTGCCTCTTGTGTGGGACGTGGGTGTGTTCTCAGATTGAACCAACCAATGACAAGCTAGCACGAAGTTAACTAACCACTTTAATATTTTCCTCGCGTATTCCAGTTTACACAATAAATAAAACAGACTAAAATAATGTACCCAGGCGTGGGGTCCGTAGCTAATATCATTATTTTTCATCTACAGATATAGAATCTATATACTGCATACATCTAGATCTAGATAAGTAAAATCTCTCTACCCTGGCCGGATCTTGAAGTGAGACTTAAAAAAAAAACAGAAGAAAATAGTAGGAGCTTTCCATGCTCTAAATTAAACCCGAAACGAGAGAGTCAAAAGTCAAAAAATGTACCTTCCGTAAGTAAGTACTCGTAGATGTACCTATCTTTTCATCCCTTTTAAAGAATTGATAAAGCGGCTTTAACAAATGTAACACTAACTGTGTTTGCGTACCTAAATACTCTAGTTGGTCTAGCGGTCGCAAGCGCGACTGCCGTGCACGTGGTCTCCGGTTCGATACCCGGGTCAGGCGAAAAATATTTACTAATAATAATTAATATTCTCAGTACCGCTCGGAGTCAGGAAGTGTGGCGGTGTTTACACCCCTGTGCCTCGGAAAGCACGTAAAGCCGTTGGTCCTGCACCTGATCCTTCTCCGGTCGTGTCGGTCAACCGTCCCATCGGACTATGAGAGTGAAGGAACATAGAGTGCACCTGTGTTTGCGCGCACACTTGTGCACTTTAATATCTCGTGCGTACATGGCTGATCTCACTTGAGATTGGCCGCCGAGGCCGAAATTAGGTCTGGAGACCTAAGTACTCTCTATTTTCATTTTTTTCTGGTTTGTCTCTAATCTAATTACATAATGTGAATACACAAATGTGTCCCCACTAAATTTAAGTCTCAATAAGAAAGGAAGACAACAATTTTTCAATGTAACGAGGGGTTTAACTTCTTGAAAAAGGAACTCTACTCGCCATTTTAAAATAAGACATCAAAAGTTATTTACAACATGCATTTGATACTCATTTAGTATATTTTTATTTGCTAATGGCACTAAATGTATAGCAGGCGACAAGCTTTTAAATGTAACGAGGCCGTGAATTATGAAAGTGAACAGTCAATTTGAAAAGTGCAATGAAATCATGTATGTTATTAAATTAGGTGTAACGTACGGACGTAAGTATTAACTTTAATACGAATATCGAACGACAAACATCGTGACTATACCTATTACGAATGATTATAGCGAAAGCTGCGGACGCTGCGGTAGCCTAATTAATGGCTCGGGCGTCAGACTTGCGATCATGTGGTAGCCGGTTCGAAATCCACCTATAGCTCTACAGTCGTGAATCCACTCGTTACACAAGCATCTATCTAAGCACGAGAGGTTAACAAGAATACTATACTCCATTTAAAATAGCATTAGACAGAAGTTAAAAAAGGTTATTTATAATGTGCACTTTGTTGCAAAAGTAGGTACAATAAACTTGTTACAGTTACGATTGACGCCTATAAATTAAAATCTATTTACATACCAGCTGTCACACTTATTTGTAATCATGTTAACCATTTTTCATAACAAATTATGTGGCTTTCATTTATTTATAATATGTATTTCATTCCAATCTAAAATGACAGTGTCAATGCTAAAAAGCTAAAAGAAGCAGTGATGAACAATACTGGAACGTTTTTCGTTTTACTATTATCAACATTATTTGTTTATTTATTATATATTTATTATTTTATTATGACTAAATCCTATGATGAAGACGAAGAAGTTTCACTATAGTGTGTTGTAAGTTGTTATTTTAATTAAAATATTGTTCTAAAAATTACTTTTATTTTAATCTTAATTAAATCTAAGCTCTAATCAATCATCATGACATGATTGGTTGTCTCATTCATTGTTTTGGTGTAAGTTTGTAATGTGTGATGAAGATATTGTTATAAATAAAGCGTAATTTTAAAAAAAAAGTTTTATTTCGTTTATTTAAGTACTTAAAACAATTTCTTTGAAATAAAATGTTTTCAATTCCTGCTTCTGCGAGCCTCTTTTTTCTAATGCTATAATAATAAATGGAGTATAGTTAGTTAGTAATGTATGACCCACATAGCTATAGTAAGTTGTTGGCGGCATTATGGGTGTATGGATGGCAAAGCTGTGTTTCAAAGTTGTTTTTAAATCTTTACTCATCAGTTCCTATAGCTAGGCATTTTTGCATATGTTTATATAACTACTTGATATTTTCGCTAGTGCTATGTGACAAATACCTGTGTCTCTTTAATATATTAGTTATTCATATTATGCTAATACAAGTTTGTTAAAGTGACACATAACATTTTGTGAATAGCAAAAGTCTCCCACGACGCATGCGCGAGCACACCGCGGCAGCCGGCGCCAACACCGTTCTAACCACGTGCGGCGCCCGCGAACCAAAATAAACACTGTTACTCACATAATAAGATTCCAAGTCATTCTACGCTCAGTGATCATAGTGATTCAATCCGGAACACTGAATCACAACAGTTCCGAGTAAATATTGATTCACTTCCGCTATTACATTAGGTTAGTATATAACTCTAGTACGCGAAGCATTCAGCACATCTTGAGATAATGTGTTAGTCACCGGCTGAAGGCAGCCTCATTTGCTACATGTCGTAAACAGAACCGCGCAGGTCCGGGTCACTGTCATGTATGTCTCCATAGTTTCAGAGAAAGTTAGGTAAACGTTAAGATTTATTGCTTTATACATTTAGTCATCGAGCTAGCAGCATCCGCCAAGTGCATGTTGCAATTGATTTATTTTACGCTGTGAGCAACGCGCTCGTTTATTTTTACAGGCTCTTATTGAACTACCATCTTATTTTGACGGTCGTTTTCCTCGTACCATCGATTACGTCGTTTTGTGTTACTAAAACCACACGTTTATAATTCCTTTTAAAAAATGACAAGAACCTATGTCAACTGGATTATTTCTTAACTATTCAATAACTCTTTGTTTAAAATTTAAATTAAATTAATTAATAATTTTCAAGAGCCAATATTGTACTTGCAAATCTTGTCAAAAAATTGTAAAACTAAGTAATTATATATGCAATAAGCATTCCTAACCTTACTCATATTATATTATTTAGTACTTTTATTAAATTATGATTTACAATTTAAGCCAATGGAATTCTCGTAGCACGATCGTAGCAAATGATAGCAATCCATGTCAAACCCTAATTAATACATGGGGTATTAATTAAATATATATATTTAAAGTGATTATTCTTTTTCTACTTCACACATAAAACGCATACTGTTGGTACATACTATACAAAATTATGAAGAAGTCTTGCGCCGCCGCCGGTAAGGAATTAAGGAAGCAAATTATATTGATCTAAATAACACAATATTATCGTACCATCTTATAACAGGAATCGAATAAAGCTATTATATTATAATGTAACGTCAGCGGCCGAGCATCTGATGGTAATGAGTTAACTGCCAAAAAATAGTGAATCAGTGCGGCGCGCGTGAGTAACGGAACGCGAAGCCCGCGGGAGCACGCCAAAAATTACAAAAATGCGAGCCACGACACTGCCGGGAAACTCCAGCATGATTCAAAATTAAAACTAAAATGATTAAAATAATGATTTGTTGAATCAAATTTTAAATTCGACATACTTTGCAAAAACTGCATTTTGATTGATGATGCCTCTACAATACGATTACGTTCACATAAGATTAATATAGGTAGGGTCTTGTAGAACACATTGGTATGGTTGTCTACAACCATAGATAAAAGAAATTAGTTATTTATACTGTGTCCACAACTTTTGTCTTCAGACTTTGGAAACTGAGTAGGTACCTATTGTTTTTGTGTCATATTATTCTGTCAGGCGAGGCTCAGGAATTCAGGATTATCATCAACACTCAAACTCTGCATAGTTTATTTACGCGTTTTCTATTTGACGTTTGTAGGCATTTATTATTTAAAGCTTGTTGAATGAATTACAATTAATATATATCATCAATGACAAATATTTTGATGTGACATCGCTTAGGAATGAATGGTTGTTTGTAAGATTTGGCAAGTTCGCAAACATGACAAGAATTTAGAGCGTGTTTTTAATTCCATAACACGATGAGAACACATTAAAAGAATTTCAAAAACAACATTAAACAACAGATACATTCTTTAAACATTTGTTATTGTCGATAACATTGAATAAAAAGGACCCAGTAATAAGATGGCCAGTCCCAGTGGGCGCAAGTCGTGAAGATAGTTCTAGATACGAGTACGAGGTCATGCCCCCTGTCCATGGTCATGCCCCCTGTCCATTATGTAAGCGATCTATTTAGATATCACACCGTTTTGGGGCAGATTGCGCATTTTCTGCACTCCCAGGGGAACAAGAAAGAGAAATAAATGGTTCTAAGAATTAAATTATTTTTCATTTCAATTCTGGCTGTGAAAAAAAAGTTTTATTTTTTTATTCTTACCATTTATTTGGTAGTTAGTTTTAGTTGATAAAAATGCATGTTTAGCCGAACTTTGGAACATAATACATACAATAACTGAGTAATGTGCCTACACAACAAGGTAAAACTGTGATAAAACATGTGGTATCAATTGAAATTTTAATGAACCTCCGACTGGTTAAGACTAAAAGAAATAAAAACCGGTGTTTGTAAGTAAGTATAGGCAGAATGCATTCTTCGCAGTCGCATAGTTTAGCGAGCAGTGACCCTAATACAGGTGACCCAAAAGCATAGTTTTAATGCCGATAATTGTGTATTTTTAAACGAAATCATTTAACATATGGAACAATAAAGCAATTCACCGTAAAATGATTAATTTACCAAGTAACTATTGTAAGTGTCCAGTAATTACGATCCAAAGTTTGATTTCCGAGTAATCACATGAGTCAGTAACCGTGAGAGATGAATGGAACGCGCGAGTGACTCACCGCGCATTCATTCATAAGGTTTTTGGCGCGCTTTCTCAATTAAACGCCGGTAATGCTTGATAGATGGCGCTGAGAAGAGTTCCAATATGCTCAATATTTTATCAAAATTTTTACATGTTAAAAATTATTTGTAATTATTTAAACAAAATTACAAGTCTCATAATAATAAGTTACGAGTGTTTGCATAGATCAACAAATGGAAAAGTTATTTTTTGAACGGATCTAATATCGCGATTATGGTTTATTATTTGTGTCCGACATGTCGATAACTTTATTTTGCAGGTGTCACGGATATAGATACCATGGCATTTCATACTCACACAGAGCAGTTCCCGAGGTTTGTTAGTGTACTCCGTGGCCTACATTAATATTGAAATAACAAACTCCAAAGAAGTTTATAATATTGAATGACAGATGAGATTTGATAGAAACAAAACTGAATAATCTCCATCAAGAATCCTTCCAATCAAATAAATCAACTGGGTTCAAATATTTATGTAAGAATTGTAGGGCGACGAAATTGCAGTACAAGGGTCAGGGCTCTACGATGGTACACCTAATAATACATTATGAAATATGGTATGAACTCACTGTAGTCAGCGGGTGCGCTGGTGGAGGCCTGGTGCTCCGGCAGCGGCTCGGGCGGCGGCCGGCCCGTCGCGCCCGCGTGCGCGTGTCGTAGGTAAGCGTGGTAGATGCGCGCCGACTGCTCGCTACCGTCGCAAACCTGTCCAGGACCACAAGACTTCAGAAATTGTTGATACATAATAAATACTAATGTCTGTTTAATAAAATGTATCTATTGTACAAACAGAATAAAATAAAAAAGACACCCTTCTCATACATAATTATGTCTCAAAGACGATTTTTAATTACAGTAACTTGTGTGTGGGATGTACCTAGGATGCATAATTAATTATTATTGAGACAGGACACATAAAGAGGGTTTACCGTATGTATTTAATATCTTGCCTGTAGACATCAGGAAGAAATGAATTTAAAAGAGAGAATTTATAGCTAAATTGGGAAGTATTCTAATAGGTAGTCCACTGGTTGCGCGAAACCCATGATCATATTAAATTCATGAATATCGGTATAGGTCGGACACGAAAAAACACGGACGTCCTCAGATCGTAGCTGAGTAAAAGCTGAGCAGTATTATTTACTACGAAAGGTAATGTGCAACAGTATGTCGGTAAGATTAGGTTACCTGCAGCCAGTTCTCCTCCGTGAGCGCGAGCAGCCCCCGGCCCGTGTCGGGCAGCAGGTGCTTCCGGGGCGCGGACACGCCGAACGTTCGCGCCACCCAGCGCACGCACCGGACCACGTCGTCGCGCAACCATTGCTCAGGATCTAAGATAATTATTTCTTAGATTATTGGAATAAAAGCTTGTCTGAATATGGCCTATATTAAGAAACTTGTGCCATGTTCTCCGCAGCGTATTTTGTTTAATAGGATTAGATATAACTTGTTTTGAATTATTGTTCTCCTGTAAAATGGGTTCTACGTAGGTATGTAACATGTTCTTTTTGCAGAATTAAGAGAGACAAGCGAGATAAGTGAGTTTAGCAGTGATGGTAACGACGAAGCAGGATCTGATGATTTAGAGGACCGAGCGATGTGTGAAACGACATAAAGTTATTTTTTTATCTTAAGTATTCACAAGTTTATAGTTTGACACCCTAATCGAAACAAGAAATAGTGTACTGTTTAGATGTATTCGTCATAACAACAGAGTCAGCACTTTAAATTTTCTAATAGCTTAATTTCAAATGCGAGCCATTAAAATTATTAATCATGCTTTAGTCAGGCTAGGAATTAATTTAAGTATATTGTATATCTATACAATATTTATATTTCAACCGAAAGTTTTATAAAACCTATGGATATACATATAAATACATGCTATACACGACTACACTTGTTAGGATATTGTCCGATCAGATGAAATCTTTTACACCTTTTAATATGGATCTGGTAGACAACTCTACAAAAGCAACAGCTGGTCAACAACTAGGCCGAACTGTGGGTACATAAGTAAATTCTGTACAAAGTTATCGAGCTAAAGAGATTAAATTTCTAACGATGATGGTTCAACAGACTAATTTTGATCTAGACCACATTCTTATTAGACAAGCAACAGGAAAAAGTTTCAATAAATATACCTTAGGTAAATACTGCATTGTGTCG
This sequence comes from Plusia festucae, assembly GCA_950381575.1. NCBI lineage: Eukaryota > Metazoa > Arthropoda > Insecta > Lepidoptera > Noctuidae > Plusia > Plusia festucae. The sequence continues at coordinate 16,228,822 of OX494433.1, read as the reverse complement.
TGGTGGCCTAGCGGTTCAATGACCGGATTCGCATGCACATGGTTACAGGTTCGAACCCAGGCAAGTACCAATGTGACTTTTTCAAAGTTATATGTACTTTCTTAATCATTCTAAGACATCATTGACAAACGGTGAAGGAAAACATCGTGAGGAAACAAAGTATTGAAATCTGAAATCGCCAACCCGCAATGAGCAAGCGTGGTGATCAATGCTCATCCCTTCTCTATATGGGAAGAGGCCTGTGCCCAGCAGTGGGACGTATATAGGCCGTTATTATAAATACTGCATAGTACTTAAGATGTAAAAATAACTTATTTACGATCTTACTACGATGATTCCTCTTCGAAGGGATAGGTATTACCAGAGATTCGTAGCGGCGTAGAGGCTTCCTAACAGATATTGTACTGTTGATTTTGTAATAACCGTAATGTATTTCATTAGATACTCTAAATAAGTCCTAGGGATAAACAAACATTTGCTGTCGTGAACTCTCTTTTATTTTCTTTTTCCGTCTCTACTCGGACCGCAGAAACGATTAGTTGATGATGTTACTGACAGGCCTGTTAGTTATGTTATTACAGGGTAGATAATCTAGTTTGATTTTTACTATAATTATAAACAGGAATTAAAAAATATATTAAACTAGCTGTGGCCCGGGGTTTCACCCGGCTAAGGTCCCGTTCCCGGAAAACATAAAGTAATCTATCACAATCATACAATAATGTCCTGACAATAAGGAACATACAAAAAATAATCATCCTTTTTGGTGCGGTCGTTCGGATGTTATGCGCGAACATACATTTCGATGATTCATTTTTATTTTAAAGAGTAATTTTTATTAAAATCTATTTAAATTATATTTAAAAATAGGCTAAATTACTTATTCATAAATTGTTGTATGAACTACTATTTACTTGACTCAATGTATTATGAATATAATGTTTTTCTTCGCATGGTACTACGTCTTCTTTTAAAAACAATATTCCCATTTGCCGTGGGGTTTATTCTATGCTACTTTCTTCCTGTGGGTGTCGTAAGAGAGAAATAAAGGTTGTAGAAACTAGAAGAATGGGCAGCAGCGTTCTTCAAAAGAATGGATACACAAAATTGAAATTCAATTTTGCATACAAACATAAGTCACGTGACCTGTCACTTTGTATGAAATAATAATATATTTCATACAAAGTGACAATTATAAGATTTCGACCTATGTTCCTTGGGGAAAGTGGTTCAGTTTTATGCACCTGATTAAGTCGTTTAATAAACGCACTCCATAAAAAATTATCCTGTATATTTTATATTGTATTGTCTTGGACCGGCAAATCTAATATATAAAATTCTCGTGTCACAGTTTTCGTTGCCATACTCCTCCGGAACGGTTGGACCGATTTGTATGAAATTTTGTGTGCATATCGGGTAGGTCTGAGAATCGGCCAACATCTATTTTTCACACCCCTAAGTGGAAGGGGTGGCCCTCTCCAGTTTTTTTAATATGGCAGAACAAAGTTTGCTGGGACAGCTAGTATGTTTAATATTTATTTCGTGGAAATGTGCGTCGCCGTCATCACTATCTGGTTTTTGTGTAGTAAATCACTTTTTCTATTTGAGTTCTTAACTCGCCCGCATGTGTATAAATCTTTAATTGTATCACTTTTGGAAATTCGAAGAAATTTACCAATAAACGTGTTATGGTAATGCATGTTATAAAGATAACCATGGTTTCTAGTTAATTTAAACTGTTAATTAATGGGTAGTAAATTAATAATGTGTTTCTTCCTTTTTTTGCACGTATTAAACATTTCAAGTTACTTAGTACATGTTCAAAGTGCATGATTTGGAGGGTTTAGTCGCCACAAGAAGTAAGAGACGATGTCTTAGGTCACAACTATTTCAAGCCTTAGTACGTCAGTGGTCTAGTGTCGGCTACTTCGGCCCATTGTAAGTATATGTGATTATGAATGCCAGGATTCGGTAATGTAGAAAAAAAAGACTAAGCTTTCGTTGCAATTTAAAAAGAAGTACATGAGGTTCGCATATAGGAAAAAAAAACCTTATATGATAACTTTGTTGTCCGATGTGACTGTTAGTCCATCCGTCTGTCTGTCAAGACCCTTTGTCTCGGAAACGCGAGGAGGTTTCCAGATAATAATATTAAAACGGGAATCAAAATGTATATAATTATTGAGCTAACCTAACAACTTTGAAATTTGGCAAGTAATATTGTCTGATACTACAAGTACAGGAAAAATACTGAAAACTATACATTAGTAATTAAATCATATTAATAATATAGTATTTGTACGGAACCCTCGGTGGGCGAGTCCGACTCGCACTTGTCGGGTTTTTCTTAATTAACGCAACGCACCAATTAACTAAAGGCAGGTAGGTACCTGCAAAGGTTTACTTTAAATAAAAAATAATAATTTCGATTCTCGTATACGTACAGACGACTTATTAGAAAAAATAGCTCTGTATATGCAACGTGTTTAATTTGGACAGAAAAACGATAAAAAAATATAACAATATAACAAAATAAGTATTCGACGTTAGTACATAAATAAAATATATTTATGTGAGGGAAAATGGTGGAATACTATCTAGTAATAAACCTGAAGATTACTAAGTATTGAAATGATAATTTATTTAATTATATAACTAAAACAAAAGTTTAAAAAAGACAAAAAACCCGACCGCGTAAAAAATAAAAAGTTGAATAAAAATATTTTATTTTTTCTGAATTGGACTGACCATTTAGAAAAAAAAAATGATTAAGTTTTCAACTTCTTTTTATATTTTACGCAGTCAGGCATATTGGTAATTTTTTCAATAATACTATTTTTCAATTTAAACCTATACTTACTAAAAACGATATACTTACTTAAGAATACCTGTACGAAATTGTATAACTTTATGCCAACAACGCTTGTCTTGTCTCGCCTCGTTGTTCGCGAAAAGGCATTAAAGTACACGCGGTGGACTCATAGGTACATATGCGGCACGTTTCTAATAACCTAACATGTAAAAATAATTGCAATCGATTCAGTTACTGATTCCGAACAAAATGGGGATAATTATTATTATGTCAGACTTTAACCGACTAAAAACACCCCGCCGATCGCATATCTTTAGCCGCGGATCTCACGTCTTGTGCTTTCCAACGAAGCTCTGGCAGGTTACCTACCTAGTTTCCTTTAATTTTTATAAAGAGGAAAGATTTGTATTTGTGTGTGTATGTTTGTAATAAATAAACTTTGCTGCGCCGATTTAAAAAAATCTTTCAAAATTCTTCTTTCTTATGAAGAAACCTTCATTCAACCTGAGTAACATAGGCTATATTTTTTACTACAAAATTAGGTATCTCGGGTGGGGTCGTGGGGAACAAGATAGACATAAACAGGCTGCTGATTAGGTAGTTCAACAAATTATAATCTTTCCTAAGCCCTGGAGGATATTGAATACATTTTAGTTAACATAAATAATTAAACTGTAATTCAGGTTCATTTCGATTTAGGATAAATATGTGCATACATATTTATCCTTTCGTTTGGCATGTTGAAACATAATTTTAATAAATATATCGGATAGGTAGATACCTATGTACGTATTTTTTTTCTTCCATTTTTGATGTCACATTTTACAATACCTACTGTGAAAAAAGGTGTGATACGAAAAAAAAACCGGCCAAATGCGAGTCAGACTCGCGCACCGAGGGTTCCGTACAAACCTGTAGGTATATAAGTAAAAGTTATGGTGTATTCGTATTGCGGTGTTTGTTTCCAAACTCCTCCGAAACGGCTGAACCGATTTGCATGAAATTTTGTGTGCATATCGGGTAGGTCTGAGAATCGGCCAACATCTGTTTTTTTTTTTAATCGCTGAACAACGTTTGCTGGGTCAGCTAGTAAGTTTATGATTATTAAAAAAAATATACTATGTGATGTAACTAAAAATTTAAGATTTTCGGAATTTTTCCTATATGTGTACTTTATAACGTTGCTTCATGCCAAATTTCAAGATTCCAGGTCGTCTGGAAGTATCCTTTAGGTTTTGATTCCCTTGCGAGTAGTTGCGAGTTTCAAAATATGCGGCTTTAATTGCTGTATCTTTTGATTGCGTTGACGTAGAAGTTTGATTTTGTTACAGCTTAAAGATAATATTATAGACTTGAGTATTTGTTAAGAATTTCAATATAATACCACTACGCGTTCATGAGTAAAGGGGTAATAAGTTTAAAATTATTAAAAATATTTTTATTATATGATGTAACTAAAAATTTATGCTTTTCGCAATTTTTCCTTTATCTGTGTTATAAGACGTTGCTTCGTACCAAATTTCAAGATTCTGAGTTCACGGGAAGTACCCTGTAGGTTTTGATTCCCTTGCGAGTAGTGGCGAGTTTCAAAATATGCGGTTTTAATTCCTGTTTCTTTTGATTGCGTTGACATAGAAGTTTGATTTTGTTACAGCTTAAAGGTATTATAGATTTGAGTATTTGATATGAATTTCAATATAATACCCCTACGCGTTCATGAGGAAAGGGGTAGTAAGTTTAAAATTATTAAAAATATTTTTATTATATGATATAACTAAAAATGTATACTTTTCGCAATTTTTCCTATATCTCTGCTATAAGACGTTGCTTCATACCAAATTTCAAGATTCTGAGTTCACGGGAAGTACCCTGTAGGTTTTGATTCCCTTGCGAGTGTCGAAAATTTGCGGCATAAACGGGAGTATCTTTTGATCGCGTTGACTTAGAAGTTTGATTTTTTCACAGCTCCAAGAGACCATAGACTTGAGTATTTGATATGAATTTCAGCTTGATACCTCCACGCGTTCCTGAGAAAAAAGGTCTTGACAGACAGACAGACAGACAGACAGACAGACAACAAAGTGATCCTATAAGGGTTCCGTTTTTACCTTTTGAGGTACGGAACCCTAATGATGAGAGTGAAATTTTAAGATGCGCGCGCATCACTAACACAAAAGCAACACCTTCGTTTATTTTATCAAATTTAAACTGAACTTTATTGACTGTGTTGACTATCCTTTTCCATGCTTTTTATTATTTTATTGTAATTAAATATTTGCTTGCAAGTAATTTTTAATGATGCCAAAGTAGTATAACTTCCCACGCACGTACATAAGTACACGCATCCATTTTTTTTTGCTAATTACGTTGTTGTCACACATTAAATGAAGTATTATGAAAATTGCATTTCCATATTTATTTTTCAATAGAGTAATCTATAAAGCTAGCTTCTTACTGGTTCCTCTCCATAGTAATGACATTTTAGAGCAACCGAATAGAGTTATTAAATGTTTCGAACGAAAGTGATTAAAAAAAGGTCTACTTGAAAGGAAAAATTGATTTCGGATAAAACTTATGACATGTAGGTAGGTACGTACAGACTAAATATGTTCATACTGCTTTAAAATCGTATAAATTAGAGTTAAGAAAGTTTTGTATAGTAATTAAATCCAACCTAATACACGACTTATATCGAGAGCTTTTGCTTAAGGTTTGGCAGGGTGTAGGCCTAAAAAGCGGCGACGCAGCTCAGGCGAAACTTAAACGCAGAAGCCATAAATTTTATTGCAATCTAGGAAACATTATTTCATCTAACTTTTTATGTTGATCCACCCTTTGAATGATATTTTTAAAGTCATCACTTAGTAAATACTTCTTATTTTAATAAAGATTTTGCAAATGGAGTGTTTAGTTTTAAAATGTTGAGGTTAAGTATTTTGTGATCGATACTTTGATCTAATGATCTTAATAGGTAACGGCATTTTTTAAAATTTTATGATATGAATATGGAACAGCTCTTATACATGTATGCTTAAGGACAAGTGCAAGGTATCTATCTATTTCTTATTTATATTTTTATTTATCATTTACCTACTTTAAGTGATATAAAGAATTAATTGTTTGTTATGTAGACTGTACTTGTTTATATTATTTATAGCTTTTTAATTGTTCCATGTTTACTAGGTTTAGTTTTAGCAGATCTATTTTTAATTAAATACCAAAACAATAACAGTCGGGGTAATATAGTGCCAAAATAGAATAGAGTCACAAGAAAATAAAGTTTTCCTTAACCAAAACTACAAATAATATGATTACAACTATTAGGTATGTGATAGTTAAATACTTAAGTGTGGATTAAACTATGGAACACACTTATCAGTAATCTAGTAACTCATCGTAAGGCAGTCCATCGCTGGGTATAAGGCGTACAACACTCGGTCCTCTGGTTACCAGATCCTGCATCCTTATGACCTTCCGAAGAGGTTAGAAAGGTAGCACTAGCACCAAAGCCGTAAGAACATGTTTTATCAAACATCACTAGTTTCACATGACACAGGTTACACAAGGCACGGGGCTCGGGCACAGGCACTGGGCTCGGGCACAGGCACTGGGCTCGGGCACAGGGGGATCGTTACGGGCGGGCACGGTGTCGTCCCCCGACTCGTCCACGTCGGAGTCCATGCAGTCATGGCGGGGCGCCAGGGTGCCGGCTCAGCACGCGCAGCACTAGGGGACGCGGCGCGCGAACTCGCACGTTTTTATACTAAACTCGCGACTTCTCCGCGGTGAGCGGCGCGTCACCGACGTGACGTAGCGGATTCGTCACCGCGATCTGCGACTGCGCTCCGTAGAGGAAAACGCTTTCTGAGAAGCTGCGCCTGCGACGCAACGCGTTCAAGTTCACAACCTGCACTGTTGTTTGTTATTGATACGCTACCGTTAAATATGCTTCATAAGGTACATCTTCCCGAGACAATTATCTTACCAAAACAATTTAATATGATAAGCTATGGGTGAGGTGAGGCACATCACAGGCTTTCTTTGAAGTAGGATAGGTTCGCAGGAATCGCAGGGTATGAACGCCGATCTCAATCCTGTTTGAATCTCATATTTGGCATTGGTTGTATATGATGAAATTTAAAGTTCGTTCTTGAGACGACAGATGGCGTTGTAGGTCGTCTGTAAGAACGTCACTTCGTTACGAAACACATACATCGTCACGATACTTTGATAAATATTTCAAGCAAGTCTATACCAATTAAATACTCCGCTCAAGCATCATGAACTCTTAATGATGTAAGTAGTTAGTGCGGGTGTTAAATGGTGCTATAAAATGGCGAGTGCAGAAGATGCTGCAGACGCTCGAGGAACCACAAATGACTCTGTAACTGTAAATTGTTGATGGAGTAACCTATTAATCTAAAATAACAAGCGGTACTCTACTTATATATGGGTTATTAAAGACCGAAGTATAAGTACAGCTACGAATTACATAAGTACCTACCTATCCAGAATTTTATTAAACATACCTACTCTACATTAGGTATGACAAAGCCTTTTTTTCTCTACAGAGAAGGAATTGGCATTGACTGCCACGCTTGCACCTTTTTTTATAATCCAATTAGTATTTTAAGATTCCTCGCTGTTATTTTATATAATTTAATATATTTTCTATTCCTCACGATTTCCTTCAGAGGTGATCATACCCACTTTAAATAGCTCACAGTACAGGAAGTGCTAACCGTGATAGAACAATACAAAAACCGCAGAGATCATAAAGCTTCGAACGTAGTTTATTTGCAACGACATCGGCAAGAGCAAATATGGTTGGCGGGAAAACCGTCGGTCGCAGCCGCGCCGGCGCGTGCCGCCGGACTTTTGCTTTTATTGTACGTGCAAGTGCTAGGTGCAGTGATAATAAAATCAATTGAAATATAATACCGCAAGGTGCATCTACCTACTTTGTTACTTTAGCTCACAGATAACCAAGAAATGTACCTATGTCGATCCCCAAGGTCGACTACCGACGAGGGTATAAAAAAAATTGTTGGAAGTCAGTGAGATGTAAACTACGATGAGAAGGTGGATCTCATTTAGTCAAGTCTAGGCTATAATTTTGGCCTGGCCGACTGCGACAACACTGAAGATAGGTACTACTGCACTGTCCTAAGTTATGTTAACTAACACTGACAATGGCTCTTTTGGCCACAAAAAGAAATTACGAATAAAACATTTACAAAAATAAATCTTATTATTGTTTTCTGGTTTTCTGAGGTTTACGCGAATGTTAGACATTGAAATTAAACTGCTTTTTAAACGGATTATATCACGATTTGTTTTTATTTGAGTATGCCCGTGACACCTACTAATATGTTAAAACGTCGAGAACTAAAATAATAATTAACCGCGATAAGTGGAACCCGTTTAAAAAGGTACATTAATTTCAATTGATTAATCTCCGATAAAGTCGCTACGACAGTCTCTACACTTAGAAATTTAAAACTAAGAATCGGCTTTTAATGCCGTTTTCAGCAACATATTATTAAAGTGTTTTAAGATATAAGTTTTTGACTTAGCCACTAATATAAAATAAAATAAAATATTAAGTATAGGTAAGTATATACTCACGTAGATAATCAGGAGGGGAAGAGTCAGTAAGTGGAAAGAGGTTTTGATTTAAAATTAAGAGGTTCTAACAATTAAAGATAATATTTTTAAGACAACATTTTTTGGTTACCTCTAGTGGAGGTCCAAGCTTTACTGATGTATTTGTAATTTAATTCGGAAGTGTATCATTTTCCTATTTCCGATAGTAATCAATTCCTACATAATACTTACAAAAGTCTTCTTGTATGAAACTTAAATTATAAAGCTTAAATTTATGTCATAGCGTGTCAGACACGCTATGACGAATTTATGTCATTCAGCTTTTAGCTTTACCTTATCAATTTGTTTCGCACGTAATAGATTATCAGGAGATACCTATAATAATAGGTAGACATTATATTTTCTGATATTGGGAATTGCCCAAAACATCGCACTGATACAACTTAAAGATATCGCCTATATTTAGATCACAATAAACACTTAGTGACATCAAAAACATAAATTACATCACTTCAGTAACGTAATAATACTCAATGTCTAAGTATGTAACGTTATCGGCGGTGTTGTTGCAAATCACGATAAGTTATTCAAATTATTAGGTAAGTTTATCGTCTAGCCGCCTGCATGGTCAATCTGGCGAAGTTTTACGTCACATGTACTTTTGAAGGTTAACAATACCTCCTATTTAAAAACCAGACATGAACGGCCCAAACTAGGCTATACAGAACTTGCTATAGCACTGTAGGTTGTTTAAACTAATTCGGGCTATTGATTGTAAGTGTTTAGTGGTTTTTTAAACAAAATGGAAAAACTATAGCCACTGCCTTTACACATAAACTTATGCAAAAAATTATGCCACCAAATGTTCTACTTAGTTAGATTTTTCATGTTTGTTTGAAGTCAAATTAAAAATGACAACTTTACTGAAATTCAGTGTCTTATAATGTTTAAGAATAACATTGCAAAAATGTTTAAAACCTTGGCAAATCTAACCAACGAGCACACCCGGCATTGTAATGAATGCCTTTATGTATTTACATAAAAAACTTCCTCTTGAATCACTCTATCTATTGCTGAAAACTGTATTAAAATCCGTCGCGTAGTTTATAAGATCTAAGCGTAGCCACAGCGGGCACAACTTCTTTATTTCTAACCAGAAGCGTGTAAATGCATTTGTCTTATTTTGAAAATCACTAACTTTCCACTACCACCACTATTTCACCCTCATTGAGGGTTGATATCTAAAAGCGCTATGTTAATACAGGGTGAAATTGAATAAATGCGACAAAAAAAATGGGGGCTTCAGTTTCAGTAACATAGCAATTATAAAGTGTTTATTCTACAATCTAAATCGTTAAAAAAAATTACGCGATTATCGTTTTCAAAAGGTCCATTGATGTTATTATCTTTATTTACTTAAGTACGAATTATCGGTATTCCAGCAAAATATTTAATATGCAAAATAAATAAGAAAAATTAAATCGTGCCCACTACACGAAAATGGTAGTACGCGAAATTCTTTGATACTTTAATTATTTTAACGCTTCTCGTAACACTGATCAATTATTTTTTAATTTTACATTTGATATTTTCTACATTTTCTTGACAACACGTATTATTGTATATTTAAATTTGTCGCATCTATTCAATTTCACCCTGTATATATCTGACCAGAGACCCCTATGTGACATTTCATGTTTCACTTCTACCCCCATCTTACCCTCGGGGTAAATAAGGGTCATTATTTGAGGTGGTGAAATTGTGTTCGAGCGTAAAAAATTACAAAGCAGCAAGAAATAGTACGTTATTAATTTAAATTATAACTAAAATTTACTTTTTTTATTACTGTATGTTTATTTTGTATTCATTAATATTCATAACTCGGTAATATTATTTTTTTTTTTTTCATAAAAATCACGTTACGTGGTCTGTTCAAGTGATATACACTGAACTTCTAGCGTTTATTAAAAATACAATTATGGTGAAAACTTACTTTTCAGTATGTATTTATAATGAATAATGTATATTTCTAAAACTAATATGAAAGACAAACAATAAACAGACATAAAAAGTTATTTTTTTTACGATGTGTTTTGTTCCGAAAACAATCATCACTTTCGTGGTCAGTCATATTTCCTACCATTTCTTCCTAAATAATTGGTCAAACCAAAATATTTTCGTTAGTAGAACACTATAATTGGCTGTCATAAAATAGCAAAAATTTTTTGATTTATATCATTAATGGTTTTTGTTTAAAATCTTTTTCGGTGAGTTAATGAGTTCGTGTCAAAGTTCGTGCATCACTTTCGTGATAGCTGTACTTAGGTAAGTTGTTAATTAATAAATATAATTAAATGCTAGTTCTGTTCGATTTATAGATAATGTTGCAAATAGGCTATTGTATTGTTTCTAATCTCAAAACTATTTCATGCTAGAACCGGTAAACTGCTTATCGTCACTTTCGTGGTCATCACTTTCGTGGTCACAAGGACCACGAAAGTGATCGATGACCACGAAATAAGACACCAATCATTTGAACAGGATTTTCCTATCAATAACACCGCTGAGGCCTTTCTTTAAAAGTAGATCATTTTATTTAAGGATCACACTACCCTGAGATAGTTTAACATGCCATAAGATATTCAAAACAAAACAGGATTTAACAGAAAATAAAAAAAAATATTCTTATAGCTATGGCCACAACTCTCAACAAAACTACCGACAAAGATAAGAAGGCAAAAAGACGACAACAGAAAAAAATTGCAATGTGGAAGGAAGTTATGGGAGAAAATGAAAAATAATCCATCTGCCTTAGAAGAAGACAAGGGAAAGATATTACTGACGGTTTCGGTGGTTGCCTTAAAAGAACAACTGATCGTGCTGCTATGTTAGGCAAAGACGTAAATAATTTCGAATCTGGTGCTTTAATCTTTCGGAAAATTGTTCTGGAATAAAAATGATTCCAATAGACAATAGCAGCTACGAAGACATTAGCCAATGTGTCGATGGCGACTTTATCAAACCTTTCAGAGGTACCTTGTCTGTGCACCAAATAACGTGGAAACACAAGAATCCAAACTTGTTACGTTCCAGACGTCTTAGCTGTGCTTCATGTTTGCCTGAAAATTATTGTAAGCACTATGAATTAGGAAACGTAGTAGTTCAAGAGATAAAACTATATCTTATGCAAAAGGGTTCTCTTCCCATTCTCACATGCCGCAGTCTGAAGACACGACACCAGCGTTGAACTCAAATGCTATTGTAGTGAGCTCGCCATCTCATTCTAGAACATCGCCGCTGGAGGAACCAGATACAGCGTTCAATTCACACAATACCAGTGCAGCAAAGTCGTCATCTCCCTCTGAAATGTCTCAGCAAGAGCAACGGACTTCTGCGTTGGATTCAGATACCGCAATACTTGCAGGCTCGCTATCACCTTCTGAAACACCGGATTCAGGCCAGACATCCACATCGCGTAAGCTCTGTCTTCGTAAACGTAGACCTTCTTCAACTGATAGTCTTGATATATGGCATGCAAGAGCACCATATCCCCGTAAAAAGCGTAAAGTTTTCTTTGATTGGGATAGCTCTGTTTAATTTAGTTAGGTCACTTAAGTGACATCACTTTCGTGGTAAAAGCTATTAATCTTTTTTTTATGAAAAATTATTAATTTCATTATCTCTCAGTAATTATTGTTTTAAGTTTTATATGTACCTTTAGTTTAGAATCGAGAGAGGCTTAAATTAAGAGACTGATTATGATTCATTAACTTAAGTATTCCTTTTCGTGGTCTTTAAGATCACTTTCGTTACCTACAAAAAACATTTAATTGAGTTTTTTTTATAAATAAGCTTTATCCACCTTTAATTTTATTTTATTTGTGATTAATATGTGTGTTCCCGTCCATAATAAAACTAATTTAATAAAAATAACCCCATTTTTATTTTTTTTATTTTTAAGTCGCCCTAAATAATGACCCATAATCAAAATCGCTAAAATACCTGGTTATTAATATTTAACGAAAAGCTTATAAATGGAATTTCATGTGTGTCTTTCTTTAATAATTACAAACTCCCCATAAAACTTCCAACCCCTGTTAAAATCTCGTAGGGGGTTGATTTCCAAGATCGCTGAAATTACGTGTTTATTTGTAGGTGTCCAGAAACCTGTTTATGAAATTTAATGTATCGAACTATGAAAATGACGAATTTCCTATACAAATTTTCAACCACTATTTTAACCCTTTAGCGAGTGGATTACGAAAATCGCTGGAATGTGGGATTTTTATTTCTTACTAATCTTTATACATAATGTCACGTACCTATAATAAAAAATTACGAACTTCCCATACAAACTTTCAACCCCTATTTTACCCTCTTAGATTCTCAAAATTATCGTACTCATCACACAAAGATTTGTCCTGGGTGGGAATCGAACCCACGACCTCCGGCTTAGCAGTCAGGGTCGCTGACCACTAGACCAACAGGCCCGCGAAGCTGCGTACACAAACCGATTCAAAATACAACTTTATTTTCTACATGAAAAGATACACATTTCGCGCTTAGCTTTAACTCACAAGAGCTACGCAGTATTCTGAATTCTCAAAACAAATGTAAATCTGTATCTTTAAAAAAATGTACATGTATATTTTCTTGTAGAACATAACGTTGTATTTTGAATCGCTCCTTAAAAGTGTGCGCGCAGCGTCGCGTCGCGTCGCGGCTCTTTGTGAGCTGTTCCTTACGGGAACGTGGACAACTTAAGCGGATGAAACCGCGGGGCACAGCTAAGTAGTGTATTTAGATAAAACTTTTTTTTTTTATAATTTTTGGCACTCAAAGAAAGGTCACGTCCGCGACTTACGCCCGATATTGTGGACACGGAAGTCCGCTAAACAAGAGAACACCTTCGTAAAGTTGGTACTATCCGGATATGTCCCTAGTGTACCTATCTAAACTGATTAGTCATTACACCCCTATAATTATGTAAAATGTACTCTGTGCATTACACCCACCAAGCTACCACACAAAAATAGAAGCTCTTTTAAGATTTTTCTATAAAAAATCGTATAATCTAGCTCCTAGCACCATCTTTAAAGCGTGACCAAAGCACGCAGATACTTACTGTCATCTATTTAAGAGCTGAGTCGTGAAATATTTACAAAGATGCAGTATTAAATAATTGATAACTTTTTTACCGTATTTTTTACTACTTGATTTTGAATAATGGCAGCACAAACTAAACGTCAATATCTGACATGTATTATGTTCAAAAACTTTGTAATTTATGCGATGAACAGCTTCGATCAATAATAGTATTGATCGAAGATGAACAGCGTCCAGGTTTTTTTTTTGTAAATATTATACAGTTTGATTAAGCAGAATAACAGATTGATTGAAATATTTTTAGAATAGATTTAATATGTTACGTTTTAGTCTAGTTACATAGTATTTACAACAAAAAAGAGACAGTGATAAATAGAAATTGAAAATTTGTATTATATATAGTTTGTTATTTGTCTAACTTTTGAACAGCTACGTCAGTGAGTCGTCTCGTGAAGTCTCGTCTTAGTGTAGTGGGTGTTGATTTGTTTTGAGTACGAAATACATTTTTACTTACGCGATATAAATCAAATAACAATGGTTATATACGGCGTTTATATCGTCAGCAAATCTGGAGGACTTATTTTCAATTATGATCACAATATCCCACGAGTAAAGACTGAAAAAACCTTTGGATTTCCTCTCGACATCAAGCTGCAGTATGAAAATAAGAAAGTTATAGTTGCGTTTGGACAGAGGGATGGAATTAATGGTACGTAGGTTTATCTCAACAGATCATTCACTTGTTAACTTGAACACTTTGTTATCTTTTGATTACGGTCTCCGCATTATTTTGAAAAAGTTAATTGCTTGTAAGTTAATTCATTTAAATTGTTAGAAATATCTATGTTTTTCCATACTTTGGATTGCATAAGTGGCCACGGTCGCGTCTATAGACCCTGTATGTAATTAATTTAATAATAGTGATTCTTTAAATAAGCCTTCATTTAAATTCACAGTTGGCCATGTCCTACTGTCTGTAAATGGCTCACCGGTGACCGGTCGCTCCACTGAAGATGGCAGGGATGTGTTTGATGTTATAGAAACTAAGGTACCTACTTATTTTTATATTTATGAACCCTTTTCCAAGACATTCAAAGAATCTAAATCAAAATCATTTAATGTTTAAAACAACATAATAATATATTTTTCTATATATTTATAAAAAACTAGCTTTTCCCCGCGACTCTGCCCGCTGTACAGTCAACAACAAAAGTAGATGATCAAAATCAGAAATTCAATACTAATGTGTTCGCGTCAGAACTGTGTGGCGTAGAAGTGATTCAAAAGTATGTGATTGTAAATTGTACCTATCATTTACTACTAGTACAGTTGCCATATATTCATGGTCAGTTTTGACTCCAAAAGTTATGAACTCAATTATTATTCATCTTCTACTTTTGCTGTTGACTGTACTTAATTTTTTAGATAAAAAATATAGCCTGTTACTCAGGGTGATATAATGGTGAAAGAATTTTCGAAATCAGCTCAGTAGTTTTTGAGTTCATTCAATACAAATACACACACAAAAACAAAAATACAAGTCTTTTCTCTTTATAATATTAGTGTAGATGGATCTTTGTATTATATTTACATACTTTATATAATAACAATAACATTAGTATTATATTCAACAACTTTTTCTTATGTGGTCTGTTACAGGAAAACTACCCCCTAAGTCTAAAATTTGGACGAGCACGAGCCACAACCAATGAGAAGATAGTGCTCGCCAGCATGTTCTACCCACTGTTTGCTCTCGCCAGCCAGTTGAGTCCCATCCCAAAATGTTCTGGCATAGAGTCACTCACAGCTGACACATTCAAACTATCATGCTTCCAGACATTAACAGGTGAATAGATTTTACTAAATGGATTTATTAAGCACAGAATTAAATTTGTGATTTTTAGTCTAGAAAAAGACAAGCACACCAATTTTCATGTACCACATCTACCATAGCCACTGTTGAGTGTTTACTTACTTACCCTTTATTGGTACTACAAGACAATTTTTTAGATTAGTGTCAAAAAAAATGTTTGCATCTTTTTCAGGAGTAAAGTTTATAATAGTGACGGACCCCAGCATGCAGGGCTCGGAGGTGGTGCTCAAACGTATATATGAGCTGTACTCAGACTACGCGCTCAAGAACCCCTTCTACTCGCTGGAGATGCCCATCCGCTGCGAGTTGTTCGACACCTCGCTGCACACACTGCTCGAGCTCGTCGAGAAGTCCGGCACCGCCAACTTATAGTCACGGCCCACGCGGCCCTAGTCAAATCAACTGCTTGGAAAATGACATTATATCATGTTTTGTTATGTTGAAACATTCTTGGTGCTTAAGACTTGAACTATTTATTTGTGAGCTTCAGTGTGTATTATATGTATGGTTAGATATGGGTTGAGCAGCATACAACAGCAATACAACATTAAGGACAATGGTACTCTTAGAACATGTTAATGTAGAAACTGATTATATTTCTACAATAAATAGGAAATAAATGAAAGACATAATTAGTTTACAATAAAAAATTTATTGATATAATAATTATTTATTTTTAACAATTCAAATGAGGCCCGTCGAACCGGGCCGGGCCACGTCCGCGTTGGCCGATACAAGTCTATAGATATAGTCATATCGTTAATAACCGAACACTCCAACCTTTGTACTTGCTACACGCACACACACACACGCACGACATTATTGCCTGATATTTGGTTCTGAACCGAACTCCGCGCAGATCCCCCCCCCCCCCCCGCCTCGGCCGAGCTTGCGGCACGCAACGCGCACAGCGTGCAACACGTGCAGCTGCTGGGTGAACACACTCGGGTAAGTCATGATCATCTCTCTACCAACTTCTACGTAAAATACCTTGACTTCCGAATCGATGCGAGAAGCTCATAGTCGTCATTACTTTATGCCGGCATTGCGTGCTACAACTTGTCCGATAAGGCATTGTGCGAACTACAAAAGCTATAATTAGTATCTCTAAAAATATAGTAAAATCAATCAAAAAGAAAATAAGTGTTAAAAAGGGCTGATCATAATTTGGTACCCGCAAGCGTCGCGTCTGCGCGGCAGTCCGTCACCAAGCGCGTTATACTCGGCTCTGACAGCGGTACGTTACATTTACTGATGGACGATTTCATTTGTCTCGATTAAGCGAGATTCGGAAAGTGTAAGTAGAAGCAGCCACCACACACACACTGGCACACGTCTGACCGGTGAATATTAGCTGTACAACACACATTATAATGTTACAACTTCACCTTGTGAAATTGTGATAGTCGAAAAGTGTAATCGAAAATGGTAGTATAGATTTCATCGTAATGTTCTCACATAAACAACGAGTACTACAACATAGGCATACTCATATTTTGGGAAAAATATTACTTCGAATACAATCAAATATGGCAACCCATATTCACAAAATATTTACAGAGCTATATTAGTCACCCACACGAACAGCCGAGGTACCGTCAGCCAGTCAGAGGTTTGATTATAAGGACAGTCCGATGGGCGGGCGGCGGGCTCGGCTGCGGCGCTGGATCGCACATGTCAAGTATAACGGCTTTCTCAGAGGATAACCTCGCGAGAGATTCAGTGGTCGGTATAAAAATAGAGCCGTGAGCGGTCACCGCTACAAAATATACCCTCTGCTTGCTATAACTATGCGCCTGCTCGTGTTCCCGCGCTCACACATGGCCGCGACTCACTCAACTTATTGCGAACAGTACATTGCGAATTACAAAGAAGCTAGTGCGTCATTTACTTCGCACTTCATTACCAATGTATTGAAACGTGAAACTTTGTTATACTAAACACTTGCTCTAATGTAAGCGTCATCAAGTCTCACTAGATTTATGTTAATGTAAGTGCGCGACGTCACGAGCAGAACAGTCTTAATTAATTTATCCGAAGAGACTTAAATAAATTATCCTACAAGTGTGGGAGAGCGGCGCGTGGAGGGTGTCCTATACCTATGCCTTATTTTATACATACTTAATTTAGCGATAAATATATGTTTTTATTTTAACCAAAATATAATTTTCGCTCTGAACCAAACAAACCATCAAAATATTGCGACCTTAAAATTTAACAGAAATATTTAAAGTATTTTACCAAACGTAATAATAGGTTAAAACCTAATTTAATATGATTGAATAAATCTCTGTATGGCAGCGCCCCCTCCCGCCCTCCCCGCTCCGACACGCGCTCACCGCCGCTACAAGCTACACAACTCACTTATCAAGAAAATATATCAATACACAATTTTGTAATCGATAAATTAGAGATGCGAGTCGTGTGTCATCACTACTGCAGGCTGGCCACTGATATCGCGCGCGCGTTCTCGTACAATGCATTATAGAGCCGGGTCCAGCGTAAGGTGCAGGTGGTGGCGACCTCTGCTGTCGAGCAACACGCATGGCAGTGTTCCGCGGCACGTGGCACGCGGCGGCGGCGTCACTGCAGCGAGAGCTTGCAGTGCAGCGAGGAGCACTGCTTGTCGCAGACCAGCCCCGGCGGACACCGCGTCCCTGAGCACAACACGATGCTCTATCAATGAATGAGTATTTAATAAAGGTAGATCGATAAATTGATTTATATGATTGTTCCAGAGACACAAAAAGGATGGAGTTGTATAATATCAGGGTCTTGATACAGAATTTCACTTTTGCAGAATTTTACTTAAGTTATTTCATCAAGCAATTTTTTTCAAAAAAATTGCTATAACTTCAGACTAAATATTAAAACGGCAGAATCGGTTTTTTTTTTTATATGAAAGGAATAAGAAAATTAGGTTTTATGAAAGTGACCAAATTGTTGACGATGACATAGCTAAAGTGACGTTCTGCATCTAGAGCAATACCGGCGAGCACTGAGCACGCGGAGTAGTGGCGAGCAGCGGTACCCGTGTACTAGGACTGGTGCGTGCGGGGCCCCCACAGGCGCAGCGAGTAGTCGTCGGAGGCCGACACCAGCACGTCCGGGTGCGCGGGGTTCCACGCCACGCAGTTCACGCAGCGCGTGTGCCCCGACACCACCGCGATCGGCTCCTCGCCGTTCATGTGCCAGATGTACACCTGCACACACACACATTACGCACTACTTTATAAAACACATACAATCCAATTGAGAATCTCCTCTTTTTTCTGAAGTTGGCTAAAAAGCCTTTATTTTGAAGCCAAAATCAGCAGCACTGATAATATCGCTCTCATTCATGAAATATGATCGCAAAAATAATTCATAATTCACATATTGGATAGCGCGTTTGACATTCCAGATTCATTTTACCCTTATTTAACTTCGAAAATAAAACAACGACAATACAATCATTTGTCACAAATAATATGACAACTTTTTGCAAAAAAAAAATCGATGCATAATTTCCGAAGATATCGCGTAACAAATGGACAAAAAACATACTGTCGAATTAAGAACATTTTCCTTTTGAAATCAATTAGCGACCTCTAAATATCCAAAACGGATCGAAATCATGCTCTTTACGATTAAAGACAGTAACTAATTCCTATTTTAATTATTCTGATATAGAGTGTTGTGTTGCGATGGCGTCGTGTACCTTATTGTCCTCACTCCCCGAAGCGATAAAGTCTTGATGCGCCCCGCCGAAGCAGGCGTGGATGGTGAAGTGGCCCTGACTGAGCCCGCGGAACCGCCGCACCAGCGCGCGCGCACCTGCCGGACACAACCATACCTTACTCACACCTACAAGCGCGCAGCTGATACAGGAGCTAACATAGTGACATGTATCTACTTCCGTCGTCGTCTACATATTTATTGAATTGTGACTCTCATTCACTACTTAAAATTAAGGAGACATTAGCACTACCACTTGACCTTGACGACTGACGGCGTTTTAAGACGTACCAACTGTGTTTATATAACACAGTTTGAAGTGCTTCACAATTCTTACGTACTCGTTTTCTAGGCGTTATAGCTTTATGACACAAACATACAAATACTTATTACCGACACATTCAAGTGATATGGCCTGTGATACATGTGACAAAACTTGGCCTTCTTTCGCATTTTTCCTACGTATTTGGTTTGTAACTTCATGATGAATTTCAGCAAATATCCTCATACAGTGAGCAGTTGTTTGTGTTATATCCCAAGACTCCATCAAAATTAGACCTTATCTACTCCACATACAGTACACTGTGGTGCTTCGAGCCGGATAGTTAGCTACGGGCGAACGTATTATGTATTTTTTGTCATAATATGGCTTTTTTACCATAGATAAAATAAAACAAGTAAGAAGTACTGTAATACGGCTTTTTCTGTCGTTCGATCCGGATCTAGTCTTTGTGTGTTCTAGTTCCTTCTTGTTCAGATGGCGATGTGTACTCACGTATGTCCCATAGGTGCACGCCCTGGTTGGCCACGTTGAGCAGTAGCAGTGTGTCCGCCGCATTCAGGGTCATCGCCATCACCGCGTGCTCTTCCTGGATGCTGGAGCACAAACAATCACTTGTAAACCAGGGATTCTTAACTTAAATCCGCAAATACGACGTCGCGTCGTAGAGACGGGTGTTAGATATTGCAAAAGTCTGAAACCTAGAGTTAGTCGGGACTTGTTGCCAGAGATGATCATTGTAGACGCAGTCAAACAGGAATTGAATGCTAGTTAAGATATGTAGGGCAAAGAATCGAATAGGATGGAAGTGACCGGAGAATGACACAATTAAAGGGAAGCTTTCGCTTATCAGAAGACTTAAGGCTGAATAAGGCTGATAATTCGAGCACTAAGCACGTCATGTTCGAAAGCCATCAGACGATGGACCCTGATTTTTAGCTGTTGACTAAAAGTAGCGTATAATAGCCAACGCACACCGCGACGGCATGGCTAGGTATTTAATATTTTACCAATGGACATTCTAACTTATAGAAATATGACATAAATTCCTATGCTTTAAAATAATGGTGTGGCAACAATAAAATATACCCTTTTCGATGCCAGGGAATTATTTTAAAACATGTTATGTCGTATTTCTAAATAATAGATTGAAATACTTAAGCCTGGTGTGGCTAGTGTCTCACAGGTTGCGGTCGGAGAGGTCGGAGAAGTCGTAGGCGCGCACGCGGTGGTGCGTGTCGGCCGCCAGCACGCCGCGCCCGTCCGCGCGGCAACACAGCGCGTTCACCCGCACGCCGTCCCAGCTGTTCAGCAGCATGCCCTGCACACACCACACACACCTTCACTTACAAGTCTCATGCCTAACCTACTCAACTAGGGAATAACGCACTCAAATGCGAAACACCTGATTGTCAAATGTCGTGAGCTAGCTAGCGACCACCCAGCAAGTACAGTGGTACATAACATATATTGCTTTTTGACATGCCTCATCGTATGGTGAATACAGTTGGCCAATAAAATCATTGCTATACTCGCTACCTCCTTACTATAATAGCCGCAGCTTTATCTTAATATAATATTTGATATCGCATATCAAAAATCCGCATAAGGGTCTATCTGTCATTCTCCACCAATAAAGGACAAACTGGCTTCCAATTGGTCGAAATTAACAGATAGATCTTAAGCAACATTAGTGACCGTAGCGGATTTTTAATACGCGATAACCGCCATTGTCATAGCTCCGAGGACAGTTGCAATAAATTTCATGGAAAAAATCTCAATCGTCGATATTATGCACACAGAATAACACAATGTATTATGAAGTGGCGATTTGGGCTGCCTAATTTTAGAACAGATATTCCTAGTTCTTGCTTTTCGAAAAGCCTTATACGGTTGACTAATGACAACGTATGTCTTGTGTCCTCACGTCGATGCTGCAGTGGTAGAACTGTCCGCGCGCGCCGCCGCACACGAACTTGTCGCCGCTGGCGTGCCAGGCCACCGCCGTCAGCGAGTCCTCCTGCGAGTGTGTCATCTTCAGGTGCAGCTGCTCCGTCTGGGGATGACGACACAAGCCAAATAAGTTATTTTATGGACTTTATGACGAGAAGTTACGTTACATAGAAATCGAAAATGTTGAAGTCGCTTACCTCCATATTCCATATCCAGAGGTCGGGGCAGTCTTCGGGTCCGGCGGCGATCAGATAGCGGCCGTCAGGGCTCCACGACAGGTACGACACGCCGTACGTGTGGCCCTCCAGGGACTTTCTGAAAGTGTCAAAACGTAGCAAATTGCTTATAATATATCAATACCGTCATCATAGATAATTTAGAGTAAGTATGGCCGCTACCTGAAGGAGAGGCGCTTGGCCACGGGATCGAAGTCCCAGACCATGACGGTGTTGTCCTTGGAGCCGGAGGCCAGGCGCAGGCCGTCGGGCGACCACTTGCAGTACCAGACCTCGTCGCAGTGCTCGTTGAGCACCTGCAGCGAGTGGATGGGGAAGTGGTCGGCGGAGCAGTGGTGGTCGGCCAGCAGCGTGAAGGGGATGGCGTCGGGCGGCGGCGCGGGGCGCGGCGCGGCGTGGTAGCGGCAGCGCGCCGCCTGCTGCGCCGCCGCCTGCGCCAGCAGCGCGCGCAGGCGGCCCGGCGCCATCATCAGCGCCGGCGGCAGCACGGCCTGCACGCGCGCCAGCACGCCGGCGCGGGACAGCGCGCCCGACCCCGCCCACTGCGCGCGCGCCTGCAGCTCGCCCGCGTCCGCGCACATCATCAGCGCCGACAGCCGGTGCACGCGCGGCGTGTCGTACTGCAGCGGCGTCAGCTCGTTGCGCAGCACGTGCAGCGCGTCCAGCACGCGCCCCGCCTCCAGGTGCTCCAGGTACTTTTGCTCCAGCACCACGAACTTCATCTCCTGACATAGGGACACGAACACACATACATTATACACTCGGTCTGAGGAACAAAAATAACATAGGTAATATATGACTGCAATTTTAAATTAGAAGATGATCTTTTAGATTTAATAGACCGAAGGACCGCAGCAGCATTTACCACAAGTTTTTCGTGATTGAAGAAATAGATCCAGTAATAATAAAGAGAGTATAATGTCTAACGGCGAGGTTGTGAGGGTCGACGTGCGGCGAGTCGCGCAGCAGGTCGTGCAGCGCGCGCAGGTCGTGGTCGGCCTTGACCCAGTCGCCGGCCAGCACGTGCTGGCGGAACGTGGCCGCCGCCGGGTGCTCCAGGTGCAGGCCCGACTCCTCCATCAGCAGAGACGCGCTGCGCCTGCACCACAAACACAATACGTTACATCTCGTTATATCTCGCCACATAGGTAATTCACTCAGGACTTGGGTTCGAAATTTGTGTGGCTATTTATTATACACAATATTATCCAAAATAAGATTTCTGAAATAACAAATTACCTATAGCACCATTGAAATAACAAATTACCTATAGCACCATTGAAATAAAACTACTTTTAAACGGATTCTATCGCGGTTTATTTTGATTTTAGTTCCCAAAGTTTCGACGCCTTTGCAGGTGTCATGGTCACGGGCCGACTGAGATGGTATTTGTCTTGAAAAAACTTAGTTACAACAGAAATAGTGGTAAATAGGTAAGGTATTGTTAAACTACAAAACCGTAGTTATTAACTAGGCCATTTTATGACAGAGTAAAGGTATCATTTGATTGCTGCCCACGCAGCAACCTGCAAGCTTGTTTTACAAACGGGGCGACAAGAATACTCAACCATTACATTGTGTCAAATTAAGGCGGTATAATAAAATGTCTGCAGTATCGATTAAAATTGTGTGAATACACTTTCCGATGGCTTCATTATTTAGTTCCGTAGGAAACAATCACGTTCTAGTTTCTTTAGTGGGTCAGACTCATTAGATGGTGGTGTCATAAAAAATGCAAGGGCCGTTGTGTCAATAATTCATACGTGCAGTGTCTAGCCCTAGCCGTGTGATTAGCGGCGCCACCTACCGTGCAGTGTTACCTTGATGGCTACCTATCAGCTATCCGCCTGTCACGTAAATAATCTGATATATGCGGTCTGTCAATCTGGTTAAGCGAATACATTGAGGTTTTATGAACGTGAAATAATATTTTCGAAATTCCTATTCTATAGTAACCGTCGTAAAACAGTTAATTTTATTATTCAATAAGAACCGTTTTATAAAGTAATACCGTAAGTAAATAAGAATAGCAATTGCAAAAAAAATGCGTTACAATTTTTAAGAGTAATCTAACAATGACCGAGTTCGATCATTGGCTCGCTCTTCTCCATAGGAATTTAGGGAATGCCATTTTGGAACCGCACTACTATTCATTTTACGTTTCGAAAGTGACTGAAAAGGCCTACCTACCTACTTGAAATAAAAAGATTTGGAATTTATTTTGCTCAAACATGAAAAGAAAAAAAATGGGCATCTATCACATTGTGTCAAACCGGCCCTTAACGTATTTTATCGGTACAATGAAAAGGAAGAAATTGAGAAAAGAAAGAAATTGCTTCATTGCAGCGACTGAAAGTTTAATTACAACATTTCATTCACAAAACGTCTTTCTTGACGAGATAGTTAACGCAAGCGGATATCAGCATTCTGCATTAGGTACTACTTAATATTTGTAACACATCCACGACCGACTCCACACGGAAATAGATGATGGTTACCTGAAATATCATAGGTGGGTACTGTAAATAGTCATATATTTAGGACAAGCCGCGCAATTAAATAAAACGGTTACTAATCCTTAAAATAGCCTATAGCTCCTAGCCTCAGCTTGCGACATCGCCTGCATTGACAATCTTCTGTACTTATGTGTTACGAGTACCCTACCTCGGTACCTCCGCCCAGAGTGGGTCATACGTATGTTATACAAAGACTACTGCTTTGTGTATTCATATGCATAATACATTTTAATTCCCATAGGTCCCCATTATAATAGGACGTGGGTCATTCTAGAAAGTAACATTTTGTTTATGGGCGCATTTTGTTAGTACTACTACAGCCCACAAAAACCTGTCCGTCTAGTCGCCACACACACCTACGCGCGGATGTTTGTCACGGAATACATCGACGCAAGCGGCACTCGCTACAACTACTTGATGTACCGAACGACTTGTGAGCCAGTATGCCGCCCTACGCATGTATGAGCCTATGACGAGTGCAACGCGCATGCGCTTACCACGCTGTGGTTGTGTCACTATGCGCACGCGCAAATTTCAAGCAGAATCAACTGTCAAGGGCTCAGAACGGGGTCAAAACTAAAACAAGTTACATATATAGGAAGCCAGCGCAGTGTTGAACCAAATAAACAAACACATGCTATGAATAAATATTTGTATGTTAAGTATTTAAAATTTTACTGTCACCGACAGACGACTGTCAGACGAATTATTGTATTGGTTTATACCATAAATAATTCGTTTTATTATCTAATGTTAAATTACTCCCGTAATTGGCTAAGTAATATTAGATTGTGACACTAATAATAATTACAGAAGAACCTTCTGATAACGCGGAACTGGAATCACTAAACAAAGTATAAGTCCATCAAGGTTGAGTCTTCTTGTAAAGTTAATGTATAATGTATGATCTATACTTAATAAATAATATTATGTAACATAGGTGGTGTCGGATTAATCATCATTATAATACGACGTAATTCATTCATTAATTAAGTGAGGCGTTTTTAGAATTTTTGTAACCCGCTCTCTTGTGGTGAGATGTCGTGGGATTTGGCTCAATGATACTCAATCCCGTCCCCCAGTCCACAATCTCACGTGACATTTTTCAGAACGTGTCAGTGTTAAATGCGTTATTCTAAGTACTAGCATTGACTGATTAGCTAGTATTTACTGGTAGGTAGGTAGGTATGACACAAAGGGCCCACCTGTGTAATTCTCAATATGCTTTTAATTAATTAGACGATTCTGATTCATTATGTGACAGAACGCTTAGAAAAGGTAGGTAGATAAGATAGATCTATATGTAGGTATGCATAACATTCATTTAAGTACTGTTTTACTGATTTTAATTTCTGGTGATTTGGTAGGTTCTAAAAGTGTTCTATCCGACCCCGCTCACCAACACGTGTGAGCAGGGGTCACCTACACCTGAGAGCAACGGTCGCAGACACAGGTTAGTTCCATGTAAAAGAGGCGAATCTTTTGTCATTCATCGGGCACCGCTCCAAGATAGAAAACTGCGTCTTTGTACACATCTTCGTCTCTTCAGTATACAAGGCAGAAACGGCAGCGAGATATATTATTTGCACTTATATCGTCCCTGCCCTGATTGGAGCGATTGGAACCTGCGCCTTTGTCCATATAAATATCTCACTAGTGGTACCTAGTTGTAAGAGTATTCTTGTGGAGTATCGGATACATTGGTAAGATGTAACAAGACCTCGATTCTAGTGTGTCCGATATCTCGAGAAGGATACAGGATTAAGGTCAAAACAGATAATTAAAGTCGATTATACACACATCAAAAGTGTCTAGGGATCAACATATATTTTTGCAATAACTTTTCTCCTGATTGATATTAATTAAAATTTTCTTTAAGGATTCATCGAATAAAGTGTTTTCGTTTGTCACAGTAACGATAAACCAAGTCACCTTTGCATTAATAAAGAAATTTGCCATTTTCCTAATAAAGGGATTTTTGACATTTGAACCACTAACACAAAAGTTCGAAAAAAAGACTGAAATAACAGTTTTCTTTAAAATTTTATTGGGTAACTTAAACAATTAATAATCCGTGTTTCTACCGCGAACACTAACAACACAAGAACATCGGTTTGGCATACTCAAAATGAGTTCATCCAAATCACGCTGTGGAATGGCCGCCCATGTTCGTTGCAACAACAAAAAAAGGTCTTCTTGCGACTGGATACCCTCCATATTCGGCAGAGCTCTTCTCTGTAGCATATCCCATGCATGCTCAATCGGGTTCAAGTCTGGCGACTGAGCAGGCCAGGGCAGGACATTGATGTTAGCTGCGGCGAGAGTCTGTCTTACAACTCTTGCGGTGTGCGGTCGTGCATTATCATGCATTAACTGAAATAAGGGACCGATTTGCACTTGTAGAGGAACGATGACGTCTGATACAATCGTCTCAGCATAAATTTGAGCGTTGAGGTTGCTTCTGATCCAAATCAACTCAGTTCTTCCGCCGATCCAAATACCCGCCCATACCATGATGGTTCCACCACTATAAGGATGGACTTCCTGGCAGGATTTTAATCGCTGTTGGCGTCCAGGGGTTCTCCAGTGTCGTATACGTCTTGTATCCGGTCTCATACCAAAACGAGACTCATCAGAAAAGCACACGAAACGCCATTGTTCTTCTGCCCAATTTCTGTGTTCAAGAGCCCATTGATATCGAATCCTACGATTGTGCATTGCTATAGGTGGTACCCGTAGCGGTCTTCGGGAATGAAGGTTCACTTCATGCAAGCGGTTTCTGACTGTTTGGTCGCTAATTAAGTTCCCTGAAGAGTGATGAAGCCTCACGGCTAACATCATGGCGGTTATTGTTGGAGCTCTTCGAGTTAAGATTTGAATGTATCGGTCTTGTCTCCGTGTGGTGCAGCGATACCGTCCTCCATGGCGCTCAGCCACGGTACCAGTGCTTCGGTAACGTGTCCAAAGTCGACTGATAACACTCTGACTTGTATTCAGAGCTAAAGCCACAGTACGTTGCCGGGAACCAGCTTCTATCATTCCCACGGCTCTGAGCATTTCTTCCCTGCTTAAATGACGTCGCCGCTCCATAATAACGTTGGTTTTAATCAGTAGTAGGGAAACAGTAGCACTAATAATGTCTTCAATGCGTTGTATGTTTTTATAGGGAAAATATTGACAGCTGATTTTCATCTTTTACTCGAATTTGATTCACAGTTCCTGATTCGAATTATGAAATGCACCAAAAAGGATCCATATAAATTTATAAAATCATAAATTTATTACAAAGCCACATCTCAATCTCAAGAAATCCGCATAAAAATGCTTGATCCCTAGACACTTTTGATGTGTGTATATTGGAAATTCGAAATATCAAAATCGTATCACAGTACCCAAAACAGATCTTGTATTAGGTAGACCGTCTTTTTATGTGAGTTAATTAATACCTTCAGAAATAGGATAAGCCCGAGCTCCAAAGTTCATACTCACTCATTTATTATGAAACCGTTTTCAAGACGCATAGCCTAGTTACCTAAGCCTTATAATTATAACAATATTTTCGTAAATCCCTGTCAAAAATCAAGATAATTATGTACCTATATAGGTATCACTGCACAAAGGAACGATATACGATACGAAATATTGATGATTTTTATTGCACGCCTCATAAGCGAAGCGTTGAGGTGGGTATTACTGTCAGTTTACGCACACCGAGTGATTCTCCAACTTAAAATGTCTTTTATAAGTGAATATAAATAGACAAATGTTGAGAAAAAACACTATTTTTAATACTCATGATATTTTTAAATCTCGTTTTATTATTTAAACTAATTAAAAAAAAAATTATAAGTTCTGTCTTGGACGTCCGTGTGTCCGTATGTGCGGATCCCGTATCTTGTGGTCACGATAACAAGCGAAATACTTCACTTATCAAGTTGGTTTTTTTTTTATAGGCTTCAGTATTTTGAGGAATAGAAGCCTATTACCTTTCACGGTTAATTAGATGTAGTTTAATTATTATTTACAAATAATCTCAATTTTATTTTAATGAATGAGATTATGAGGCGTGCACTTTTGGATTTTCCAACTGTTTATCCTTTGTAATCAGAGTCCAGTCAGCTCTTAATTATCCGGAATCTAGTTTTTTTTGTGTTTTTCCGGTTCACTGAGACTGTTTGTCATGAGCTCATTAATAAGTGAATGAGCGGAAAAGCACAATACATTTACGGAAAATTACAATATATAATATGTATACAATAATTTCAATACCTTAAAATCATTGGAGTGAAGGTAGTCTAAATACTAATAGCGTAATACCTACGTAATAAATACTAATGTAGGGGCTCGTGGGTAAGTGTTAGCCGTACTGTTTGACTGATAATAAAGGTTAAGCCGCGCTCGTCGCGGTTGGTACGTGGATGGCTGACCATTTGTATACATACAGAGACTTCTCCGTGCCTGGAAATGCACGTTAATGTCGAGTATGTAACATAGCTCAGCTAAATCCGGTAAGGCTGGAAGCCAAACCAAACATAGCTTGGGAAAAGGCTAGGCAGATGATGATGACTAATGTAGGTAGGAGAAAGAGAATCAGGCTGATGGTATAATGTTGTATGTATATGTTACCGGCCAAACCCGATTTCAGGACAAACTAGTTTTGCCTAGGCTAAACTAGTTCTTCCTATACGCGATAGGATTAACTAGTATAGCCTAGTCCAAACTAATTTGTCCTAAGCCCGATAGGATAAACCAGTTTCACCTAGCTAGGCCAAACTAGTTGATCCTAATATAAATACGCCCACGACTTTGTGTTGAAAACTTTTTGCCCAACGTCCGGTAGGTTTAGGTTAGGTTAATATGGTGACCCTTACGTGCACGAGGGCGGCGAGCGGAGCGAGCGGAGTCGCGGCAGCGACCGCCCCGTGCTGGAAAACCTTTCAAGCGATTCACGACTTTATGTGTGTTAAATATAGCTTTATTATCAAATTGCCCAACTATCATGTAGCAACATAATAATGACCGTGCAATGTGATAAATAATGAAGTTAAGATAGTAAATAATCACTTAGCCCGATAAAGCTAGACATTATTCATAATGCTCGTGCATTATAAATAATGCCCGCTTTAATCACCTGGTCCACAACAGATATACTGTTTAGACTAGGCCGTACTAGTTTCTCCTAGAGTGTGCGTATTTATATCAGGTTCAACTAGTTTAGCCTAGGCTAAACTGGTTTATCCTATCGGGCTTAGGACAAATTAGTTTGGACTAGGCTATACTAGTTAATCCTATCGCGTATAGGAAGAACTAGTTTAGCCTAGGCAAAACTAGTTTGTCCTGAAATCGGGTTTGGCCGGTAACATATATATACTAAGTGATGCTATATCGATGATGGTTCTGGATACCTAGGACGTGAAGAAATGTGCGAGACAGAAAGTGGAACACCATCCAATTGATCCAACACCTGCGCGTAAGTCACACCTACCCATGTCGGTATTCATTCGTACAAGTCATAATGCCACGATAATAAATCGGTGCCGCGCACAAATACGAGTATGACACAACAAATAATGCAAACGTGTGTTTGGCTAAAAAGATAAAGTTCACACGATAACAATATGGCCTAAATACTTATTCAGAAATTCGCGGTGATCCAGTTAAAAGAGCGCACATTTTATCAAAGTGCAACTGACCATACCCACAACGACACAAGTAACTGATAAAATCATAAGATGGTTATCTACATGGCCACAACTGGCTTATGTAACAAAAATGTATAATGGTATTAAATAGACATTGGGTGTTATCCACAGGGGATACTCAACATGATAAGTAAAGGTCAGCGGGTCTTCAAACTATACTTCAGATACAACAATCACGCTATGACCAGATTGTTTGAACTAATTTCTGTAGTTTTGTTTAATACACATGTTTATTGAACTGATAAATAATTAAGATTAAGCAGATTTATATAGAAATACAAAAAAAGGTGTGCTCGTTTTCTTTTCATGGTGTGAGTGTAAATATTTTGCAGGTTGTACCACCAACTCATTTAGATTTTTTTCTTATTTTATACTTTTTAGTATAATTATGGTTTTTTATTTTAAGCCTAGTGCTCTGAATGAGTTGTAGCCTAAGTTAAAAATAATAAATTGTCTGGACTTGAAAGAAATTCTGACCGTGACTTTGTTTCAACATATTATCTCAGGGTACAAGACAGTACAGCTAGGAAATGTATTCACCAGCAAGCTCAAGATGTGACATGTAAAGGAGATTGTTTCAAATCCGGATTCTTCAATAAATAATGAAATGTTCAATGTATGCTATTATTTTCATCCTTTATTTGTTTATATTAGACAAGTCAGTATCTCTCACAAGGATACATAAATTATAACATTGTCTTGTTCCTGTAATTGGCAAACAGTAAAACCTGTTTCGATGCCCACTACTGACAAGGTAAACAAATTGCAGAGCTATTGTTGATAAATAAATATAACATTAATATGCTACTATAACTTAAAATGTTTTGCCCTAGATTGATGTTGTTGTTAGAAGAACAAAGGAATTCCATAATAGTTGTTTTAATATGTTAGGATTCTAATGTTAATTTTAAATACAGGAACAAAAAAATATACCTAATTATTTATATTACATTTCTAAAGCCTATGAAAATTTAAAATATATGATAAGAAAATGTGCTTTTTCATTGTTGTCTACAGTAATGTCAGAATATACATTATATATTTTATTCCATCATGAGCAAGGAAGTGTCTAACTAAATTCTGTGTGTAACATAATAAGTATCATGTAGACAACAAAACTTGTTCTAATATTTGTTTATCTTTTGATATCAATACCAGCTAAGGTCATTAAACTTAAGTAACAAGTGGTTTACTCAGATTTTTGTTAAGTGATTAATTACTTTGGGAGAAGCATACTATAATCTACATATTAAGAACCATGTAGTGGGGTCTTTGTAGCACTGAAAACAGAATGTTTACCATAACAAATGCATCAGTAGGACCACAGCATCTCAAGTCGCACAGGCCCCTGTCAAGAGTAGTGAGGAGCACTAAGCTGTACTTACTCGAGTCCGATAGAGAGGAGGTGCTGGCCGATGAGGCGCACGATCTCCTGGTCGGTCTGGGTCATGCGCAGGCCGGGCGGTTGCAGGTCGCCGTTGCGCGGCGCGGCGTCGCCGTTGACGTGGTGCGGCGGCGGCGCGCCGTTGGCGCAGGGCTGGTGCATGTCTGCGGGCCGGGCGGGCGGCGACAGCCTGCGGGTCCGCTTGCGCGGCGGCCGGTGCCCAGCGCCCTCGTCGCCCGAGTCAGTGGAGGCCAGGCTGGCCCGCTCCGCTGCGCCCGCTCGCCGCGCTCGTCGGAGCGCCGAGATCACGAGCGCGCCCGCCGCATCGGCCTCAACACCGCGGCTGAGTGACGTCACGGCCGCCCGATACGCACCACCCGCGCTCAATAGACCATCTCCCTTTGTTCGTCGCTGCGAAACTGTCGCTCCTGGCCTGCTTTGTCGCGACACTCTATCGTAGTATATTCCTTATACGTGACTACAACTGAGGAACTTGTACCGTTACGAAATGTCTCGTTCACTGTTCGAAATTGCAGCGTCTGCGATGCGTACACAAAAATCAGCTGAAAATGATACGACAGCTGTCTTTCTTCGCTAGTGCAACATCGCCCTTCTTTCCGTTTCGGATGACGTTCGTGTCTTGTTCGGTTGCGCATCGGTCGAACGAAATCGTGTTGTAATGTAATGACCTCAAAAATAAAATTATCCGTGCATTCAAACAGAAAATTGAAATTTTGAATTTCATCTCTGCGATTACATTTTTTATAGAATACCTAATAATTACAATGAAATTAGTACGTACCTAATTAAACAATTAAAATATTACAAAATAGAAAAGTTTAAAACTTCAAATCGTCAGAATTATTCAGTTCAGTTCGAGAAATTTAAAATCAATTCCAAACATTTATCTTATTTTATAAAATCTTTATGTAAATTATACTACATGAAAAGGAACGTAAGTACACACGGTAATTATTTTGTAGTTTACATTTTTTTGTAATCAGAAGAATTATAGTAGAACCTCAACAGAAAAGAAACGAAAACCCAATTGCTTGTAGTATTATCAAATTTGTTTTAATCATAATAATATCAGATATCTTTTCAAAATTCTGTTCAAAGATTTCAATTCAACACGACACAATCATAGGTATTTTGAATTTGATTGAAATCTGTGCCTGGCTCAGAATTTGGCAGAATAAAGGTACTGAATGAAACACATGCTCGAAATGAGCATGCTTAATGGCAATTTCAATCATAATATATTATTTTAATTTTTGGTGGTGAAATGAAAAATTTATGATTGACTTGGTTAAAGAATTCGTTATCTAAGATGATTTAAGTGCCTAGCTTGGCGCTTTCCCATTGAGATATTAATAGGTCAATACTTTCCATATTATTATATAAAAGGTACTTTGTGGTCAATGCGCTTTCTTTAGTTATTATTCTGAGGCGCTTTCCAAACAAATGACAACCACAACTCCACTAGTCTTTATTCTGTGCCACAAACTCAAAGACATTGTACTCTACTAATACATTACAATGTCTTTGCACAAACTTCACAAGTTCTAACGTAGTGATTAGGATTACCTTCTCTGTGGTTGATGTTGACATTAGACGTCATGCTAAAGTAGATCGTAGAGTTTAGCGTTAGAAACTTAGAACGTTTCAATGTTATTTGTTAGTGATTTACTACATTTTAAATCCAAAATTAGGGAATTGACTAAAGATCAAAATGGAACTAATCATTTTTAAAGTTATTTTGCTGTATTTACTCGTAAGACCAACAAATCTACAACTTTTGATAAATGTAAGAAATCAGGTAAGAATCATCCAATGTAATGTTTACTTCCAAAAATAACTCTAAAATAATCTAATCTAGTAAGCAAGATCTCTTTATTCGTTTTGAGTTGTTTATTATCTTATTATTCTTTATTATACCTTCAATATAATATTGAAGGTGAATGTTTGCACCAGTTCTATGCGTTAGCCGCAAGTTTGTCTACCTAAAACTCTCTCTCTGAAGCCTAAAGAGTGGCTACCTAAAGTTTAAATGTTGGGATATTGTGTCTGTGTTGTCTAGGGTGGCGATGTTATGCAGGAGAACATAACGGCGAACGTGTCGGAGGACACAATCACCCTGGAGTTCATGCGGCTTGATGGCGTTTTCGTCTCGCAGCTTGTTGATTTCACCAATGTGTGTAGACTATCTTCTTTTAAATTAATCTAGTATATGAAATTCTCGTGTCGCAATGTTTGTTACCAATACTCTGAAATAGCTAGCCTGATCTGAGGCATTTGAGGCCTTGCTGGATTTGTAAGAATTTTGTGTGCATATTGAGAAGGTTTGAGAATCGGCCAACATCTATTTTTCACATGCCTAAGTAATATGGGTGGCCATCTCCAGATTTATTTATATATAGCAGAACAATGTTTGCCGGGACAGCTATGTAGTATCATTATAATATTTTGATAACCAGTTATAAATATGACATCTAGGTTGCAAAATAAAATTTAAACCAACTTGTATTCTGCATTAAATTTTGATTTTATTGTTGTATGCCTAGAAGGCTGGGCATAGCCGATCCTTATACATCTGTTTCTGTACCTAATAAAGAATTTAATTGATTGATTGATTCTTCTACTTGACATTCATTAAATAAACCATTATTTGCGCTTTACCTATCTAAACCACTGTACCTGTATATATATAATTGTATCAATGTATGAACTTCAGGAGGTGGAGGCAATGAAGATGATAATACCAGGAGAGGAGGAGCTGGGGCAGACTGGGCATCAGACCCTGTGCTTCCTGACACATGCAGCACAGGCTGACTTCATAGCTCCTGATGCAATGGCCAAGTTGAGGCAGGTATGTATCCATGGTGAGTTGGGTCATGTGTATTTCAGTGTTGGTACATTTTCATGAATTTTCTTAGAAAGTAAAACCTTTTTGAAACTGAAAGTATTGTCATAGCATGTAAGAAATTTCTCTCATTTTTCAAACAATATAATTTGTAAAATTTAAGGCGGGACTTAAAATAATTAAAACTACACATTTTTTATTTTGTTACTTTCTATGGAAACCTAGAAAAATCCGGGCACTATACGTGTTGCGGAGGAAGACAAAGGTTGGCGACAGACAACGGCCACAGCGTGGGCGGGGCGCGCCACGCGTCTGCTGTCTCCTCCGGCGGCCAGGCACTGTGCTGCCGCGAAAGAGCGAGTGTACTTACGATCAGCTGACCTCACACGCTGGGCGCCGCGACCCGGTGGGTACTGTATATGTTAAATGACAACAATAGCTGTTCAATTATCTGAATATCATTTTTATTTATGTTTACTTTTGTTATTTTTATCAACCAAAAAACATAAGTAAGAAATATGTCAAAATTATAAAAAAAAACCTTATAAAATGCTTGTAATACTTTTTGTGGTTTCTAACAAATAAAAGATGTGGGAGGCAGGAGGAAAACAGAGATATATTATGAATTATCATTGTTCAAGGTATGGAACAGTCATCTTATACAACAGCAGTAACACCATTTCCTGAGCATGCCTTGTCTTCTGATGCAGTTAATGGAAAATCACCGGTTGGATCATGCGCCTTAGAAACTGATCATACTAAGGAGTGCATGTGTCATATGGAGGTAAGCCATTAATAAATAAGCATATAATCGACTAAACATGCAACTCATTTATTTAAATGGTAATATAAAAAAAATATTAATGTGTATTATTAATAAAAATTTGATAAATCTTGTTATTAGGTCTGTGTCAACTGGTATCCTTGTGGCCTTAAGTACTGCAAAGGTAAGCCTCAGGGTGGCTTAAGCTACAGATGTGGAATCAAGACATGTCACAGGTGCTACCGCTACCACTTCTACGTGCGGCGGCACGACGCCTGCCTCAGCTACACGTGACAGCACGACCGCCGGCCGCAGCGCCGCTACGCATACTGCCAAACATACCCTCTAGTCCTTTTACTTATAGCTTGCATATATTTTTATAAAGACTCTTGCTCTGTGGCCAGGGACAATACTGTGCACTTGCTATTGTAAATATTTTGTTAGTAAGCCTAAAACTAAGTGGTAAAAAATAAATTTTTGAATACTGTTTATTTACATATTTTATTTCTAAATGAATTGTACGAAACTATAGTTACCTACACAGTAAACACTTCTTGGTATCTCGGAGATGTTCATTGTTATACAATTATTGAACAGCTTTTCTACGATAATTACCAGCTCTTCAAGAGCACCCTGGGAAAGGATCATGTCTGTTTTTCCTAAGCACAAACTGAATCTTCCTCTCCATGTCTTCATTGTAGATCGCCTTACATCTCTCATGGTTCACACGCCTTCTGGTCTGTTAAAAACAGTATCACATTAAATCTTATTTGTGGCATTTTAACATAATAAAGGTAGTATCAAACATAAATATTTAACTATTACATCCTTAGATAAAGATTTTTACTGACTATGAATTCCTTCAGACAATACCAATTCAAGCTTAAAAATATCCTGTATAGTGAAAAAGCAATAAATGATTGCTGTAGCTATATTATTATGCATGACACCAAATTGGCAAGATATCTCAGTTACCTGGAACGGTTTCTCATAATATCTGGTAAGCCTGAACTGCTCCAGAATGCCTTCTTTGCCGAGGATCCTGTTAACCAGCCGACACGCATCATCTACGTTGTTGTTTTTAACAAACACCGTGCGCGCGATAAATGACGGGTGTCGGTTAGAGAGCAACCTCAGAGTTAGCAACATTTTTAAATATTTCTACTTTGAGGTTATGTTATTTACTTACTGACTGACTAGTGACCACAGAACACTAATACCACTAATACTCCTCTAGCCGAGCTAGTGACTGATGTCAGTCAGTTTTCGATAGTTTTGACAGTTTTCATTCGCATGACATCACAAATTGACAAGCGCAGATCGCAGTGTTGCCAAACCTGTCTAGAATTTTTCTCCAGAATTTTAAAATCCCCATAAAGCTCTAGGTATAGATCCTTAAATAAATATGTAAATCTCCTTTGATATAGTTATAACTACATAGTGATGTAACGACTTGATCTACCAAACCGGGTTGAGCCACAAACCGTTTTAACCAGGGTTATTGTTACTAATTGTATAGAAAAATGAGTCAACTATTTATCTAAGTAAATTAAATAATGACTGTACTTGAAAGAGATTCAAGATTTTTGTTATTTTAAATCATTTTATTTTTCCTAAAGAGTTATGTGATTGCTATCGATATAAAGAAAATTTATTGATAGTTCGAAACTTCCATGCCTTTTTAACAGTAAACATCACGTAATCATCATTTTAACAGTAACATTGGCTTTATCAATTAAATTAGGTAGTTATATTTATGTTTTTCGGATGAGTAGGTAAGTTCCTTGGGATACCGGAAGACAAAACCACCACTCACACTGATTTTAAAGTAATTTATTGGTATTACGGAAACTAATTATACTTATTGTGAGACTTATAGCAAATTGACGGTTAAAACTGGGAGAGCGGGCGCGGTAGATCGATGCTGGCACTTTGTGTGACGACTCGTGAGTCGTGGCTCACTGAGAGAGAGCGCGCGACGCGGGAATACAATGAAATTGGCGCGTGAGGCCGTTATTTGACGTTCTCTAACGCATCTAATAGGTGCCTCCTCGATACCGAGTTGGGCGCGAGCGTTCGTTAACATTCAGAGGATTTGCAACATGTTTAATTATTATAAGTTTTAGATGTCTATACAGCGTGTAACAAAAACCCTGTCCGATCCCTGAGAGTATTATTCGGTATCGTACTGCGAACACATAATCGTAGCCATTTAATGGATTGGAGATTATAATTTTTCCCCAGTCAAAATAATTAAATACAAATAAAAACTGATCCAAGGCAACAGCTAAACAACTGACCGCTCCTCAAAGTTCAAGTACTTACTACCTACAGTTTTGTGCCAAAAAAGCCGCCTATGCGAGACGGTTCATGAACTACCACGAATACGCGGGTTTTGTTACATGTTGTATATAGTTGAGTTGTAAATAAGTATTTAAATATTTCGGTCAGTTACTGTATTAAATAAAATTGCAAGTTTTTAAGGCCCTGAAAATACTCTTGATAACACTTCTTTCCCACACTTTGAGGGAAATTAATAAGGCTTGCAGCACTAGACACAAAAATAGTTCATTCTCTATCTACGTTCTGAGCAAAGACATTGTACTCTGATCAAAGACATTGTAATCTACTAACTACATTAGAATACATTACAATGTCTTTGACTACAATAAAATATCTTTGACTCTAATACATTACAATGTCTTTGGTTCTGAGAGGTTAACGAACTATGTTAACGAACGTAGATATAGTTAACGAACGATGAAATATTGACATTTAACTTGGATTGCTAGGGCTAAAAATACTCGAGATTTTCTTCCGCTTAATGTGGTGGTCACACTAATACTCTGGGGGTAGAGTCTGGCCAACGAAAGCTGACCACGAATTAATTTCTAAACTTTTGATATGGCAATAATTTAGCACTGTCAAAATTGTCACATTGACGTTTCGTATTAAGTCATCTTGTGTTATCGTGCATCTTATTCATTGGTTCTGTTTAAAATAATGCCGAAAACTTGAACTTGAACCGTTTATAATACATGTTGGGAACAGTAGCAGTAGCAGCGAAGAAAGCAACGAAGCTAATTCAATTTTATCAGGTGTAAAATTCTTGGAATCCGGTTTCGACTATGATTCCTAGCCCCTATGTTTGTGATAAGAAATAAACTTTTAGTTATAACTTTTTCTTTAATTCTACCTTTTCGTCATATAATATCGTGCCAGGAAGTCGAGCTGTGAACTACAATGCACGCAGAAGTTAAAAAAATGCCATATATGTATACTAATATTATGAAGACGAAATATTTGATATAAATATTTGATTGAGTGGTAATATATTATGGCAAGTCCCATGTAATAGGGGGCGCGCCGATTGCCCTATTTGCGGGAGCAAATCCAGACTCCGTGACTGTTACCGAGAAATTCGAAGCAGTGTAAATATCGCTTATTAATTAGTCTTGAATAATAAAAATATCAAGTCCGTTTAAGCAGCGTATAGCCAGTGTTGGCAGCTCTTGATTTTTTAAAATTGCCGCCTTTTTTCTTGGACAGCTTTCGTTGGCCAGACTCTAGTGGTTCATGATGCATAAATACCTAACATGAGGATTACTGACGATGCCTTGATCTTGGACACGCCCTCACAGCTGCAGACAAGTTCTGTGATTCATCGTGGCGCTATATCTCCCGTATTGGTGATAAATGTTTGGTAAATTTTGCGAATTCATATACATTTCTCATGTAGGTAGGTATGTCTCTATATGTATGTATGTAGCAATGTATTTCTATGATCAATACTCGATCCTTCTCTTAGCACCTTAGGACATTAGGTACATATACATCACATTATGAGAAGAGCAGGCCTCTTCTCATAAAGAGAATGTGGACAGTGGGACATTTTTAGGCCGGTATTTAAACACTTTTTTATCAGATTGTAATAATACTTTTCACTAGAGATGTCAAATATAATTGACATGACAAATATAATCAGATGATTTTCTGTTTATTTTATTCATAAAAGTTATCAGAAGAAATCGTAATTTATCATACTTTTATTGTTATTTTAGGATTTTAATTTATACTATTTTACTCTAGCACAATGGCAAATGAAAGCGAAGTCCGGTCGATTATGTCTCAATCTGAAAAGTCCGAGATCAGTACCACTGCCTTGGCGCGGACGTATTGGCGAAACGCAGCACTTCATGACCGGTGCTCCATGAGTGATATGGAAAAGCTAAAGGAAGCATTTGACGAAGCAGACAGAAACAAAATGTTACCAACCGAATTCAGAAATTTAATAAAGAATTTATTGAATGTGGAGTACGATGACGATGAATATAAAATATTATTTTTAAAAGTAGGTATACATTTAAAAACCGTTCCTGTATGAAATCCACTTAATGAATATTCAAACTGCCATTAAAATCTGACGAAACGTCGAAGATTTATAACTCAAAAAATTACAGTCTTTCAACAATCAACTCGGAACGCAGCGGAATATCTTCCAAAGCTTCCCCAAGCTGCACCGTTCATTGCTCGTTCCTCCACCTTCTACTCCGACCTCTATAAACCCGATACATTCGCTTCGGGCAGTTTACTATTTCGCCGTCAGATCTAATTTGATAAACTCGTACTAATATTGTATTAGATCAACACTAGCCGTACCGGAGAGATCGACTGGGACGAGCTGGTGTCCCATCTCATCCTGGGCTACTTCGGTAATGATGCAGAGAATCAGCGTGAGTCGTTGCAGTTGCCGATCATGGGCCTCCCAGTCACTATGCGCTCGCAACATAGGCACCCGATATCAAGGATATGCTTCTGTCCTGATGTCGCCAAGGTTAATTTCTGAGCTTTTGACAGAGTTGCTTTTATGAAATGCTTACTTCCCTCTATAAAAACAATTATAATAAAATATTTGGGAACTAGTTACTAGTTGGGAACATGTTATTCAGGATCGCAGTACAGACCCGATGCAGGGGTCGTACATAACAGCGAGCCGCGACGGTATGATCAACTGGTGGTCGCTAGATATGGTGCTACTCAGGACAGCGTTTTCATCCAGTCGTAAGTGCAGTTCTTTCTTTTTTTTTCCATCATGTCAGTATTTAGCCAGATATCTATTCCAAATGGAAGCGGCAGTAGACTAATGGCTAGGGTGTCGGACTTGCGATCACGTGGTTGCTGGTTCGAATCCCACCCATTGTACTACCGACGTGAAGCCACCCGTAATACAAGCGAGGGGGCAACAAGAATACTAGTAATGTGCGACCCACATCGCCAGTTACCATTAAAAAAAACCTTATTTCGGAGTTTTCCCCCTCCAGCCACACTGAAGGTGCGTGCCACCTGGGTGACGGACATGGTGTGCATGCCTGATGTGAACATCATCGTCACCAGTTCTACAGAGCGCGACCTGCGTTTCTACGACTGCACTGCGAAGACCTTCACTTTGAAGATCGTGATCACTAGCTGGGAATATATGGCATGTAGAGACT
This sequence comes from Plusia festucae, assembly GCA_950381575.1. Taxonomy (NCBI): domain Eukaryota; kingdom Metazoa; phylum Arthropoda; class Insecta; order Lepidoptera; family Noctuidae; genus Plusia; species Plusia festucae. Next base: position 16,188,518 of record OX494433.1, on the reverse strand, counting down.
CCATTGTGTAATAACTGGAGGAAAATTCCGGTATTTTGTAAAAAAATATTTGCAATTACGTTTATTAAATTTCGTGCTTCCAACTGTGAAAATGTCGATTTCCACAAAACCCTTCATCACCCTTCAAATCCTTTGGGGGTGAAGTAAAAATAAATTACTTACCTAATGGTACGAGCGCTGGCAAAGTTTTCGAAAAGGCATTTTAGTATGGCTAGATTTTGAATATGGTCCCAGGTGCCAGACCTATCCTATCCTGTGCTAAATAACATATTTTTGATATGTTACCCAGCCATACTAAAATTAACTTTTTTCGACGTTGCCATCTCTTATAACATAATTGATAGACATAGGTACATACCTACTCTGTGTTAAAACTTCGTTATTCTGGTTTTAAGCGGTTTAGTCTCTGCGTTGATGTTGATGAGACAGTGAGCTTGCCTCTTCATATATTTGATGCAAAGTGCAATACTTAGGTAAGATAAAGGCGAATAGTCCCCTCCAGTTGTATTGTTTTCACATCACGGTTTTTCTTACCGTAGATATGCACCATGCACTATCACTTTGACAAGGATGAAAGCAACCCGTGTATGTTGATATGCGGCGACGTCGGCGGAAACATTCGAGTCTTATTATTTTCTCCCGTCAAGCGTGGCCCCTTCAAGAACGAGGCTAGCCGTGCTCTCATAACACTGCGGCATATAGATCTGCAGCGCAAGGTGAATAAATATTACAGACTAGTTGGCTGTTTCTTGTCATAAACCCTTGTCGTTCTTTTCTAGCTTATTCTTTATATCTTTGCAGCCTCAGCTTCTCCCCGAGCTCCGCCTGGTGGAGCTGTATCGCATGCATGCGGAGTGGGTCCGGCAGGTGTCGTACTACGCGTCCCTGCACTGCGTGGTATCCTGTGCGACCTGTCCCGACTCGCTACTCATGTGCGACATACATGGCTCGAAGACGCACAATATGTTTAAAGTTGAAAAGGTTACTCTATTTCTCACTTATCACCTTTATCGTTCTTAGTGATAGTGTGATAATACTTTGGTAGAGGCCTACAAGAAGTTTTCATGAATTTTAATTTATTTAGGGAATCCAATGCTTTGCTTTTGACGAGGAGTCGCACATATTGGTTACCGGAGGTCCAGACTGCGTGGTCCGGGTGTGGAGCCCGTTCGTGCCGGCTAAAGCTAACGTAACCTTCTTTGGGCACCACGCCGGGATCACCTGCATCGTGCTGCAGCATAAGGGACAGACAGTTTACTCATTATCAAGAGACAGAGTCATCAAAGTGTGGGACGTTCAAGGTCAGGCGTGCGTGCAGGTAACAAGTTATCACTTATATAGGTACTGTAATATTCGTACGAAGTATGAGTACATCGAAGGATCGGAAGGAAATTAATGACAGTTTTTACCTTTCGGTAGACCTACATCGATATTCCTTCGGTGGTGGGCGAGCGCACTCCCATCTCTGCTGTGTATAACCCTGCCACCCGCGAGCTGATCCTGGCGGCTATCAAGATAGCCATCGTGGTGCTGGACGAGCAACTGAACCCGCTTCACACTGACGGGTTCACTCACTCTCGAGCCGTCGCCAAGGTCCTCTATAACCCGCTGTTTAAAGTCATCATCACGTGCGGTATGGATAGTATTATTATCAACTGGAATCCTGTTACGGGTAAGTTATTCTATTCCTTAACATATTTTATTATTGTTTTATTGATTACTACTTATCCCAAGCGACTTCGTCTGCGTGTTATACGTTGTGCGCGAAATTTTTTCGTACTTGATGCTCCACAGCCACAGCCATGTAATCTACATGTGTAATTGGCAAGCTCACAATAATTTAAAATTAATTACACCTAACACTTTTTTGTGGCTTAGTTATACCTTGTTTTTGTAGGTACAAACAGGTGTTTATTTACGTACAACATTATTATATATCTACATATCACAAACCATTACGTCTGCGCATGCTGACCAATAATTCGGAAGCCATTTTTTGGCGACTCACTTAACTATGACCAATGTTTAGAGCGAGTTGAGATATGCCGCTGATATTTTCAATCTGGTACTTGAAACATAGTAGTATAATATAAATATAGTAGGTAGGTATAATATGAATCGTTAAGATTAAATTCACTTCTCGTGTTATGTAAATGCGAAGCGCTAGATAAACCCTGTGAACGTCATCAGGCAAACGCAACGTGATGGTCCGAGACTCACACGTGCGGCTGCTCCACGGTGAGCTGATCCCCGTGGAGATCACCGCGGCCTGCTTCGACCCCGGCTACCAACTGCTGCTTACCGGCGCGAGGAATGGCGAACTAAAGGTTGTCACAATATACAGCTATCTTCGTCCACTTTGCAAATCAAACCTTCTTGAGTTTTACAAATTTGATTTAATTTGATAGGTGTGGAACTTTAACACTGGCTTGTGCTTGAGAGTAATGACTATTGAACACATGTGTGAAGTCACTAACTGCTTTTGGGTAGAAGGCAGGTAAGGTATTTGCTTTGTTTCACTTGTTTTATTGTTATAGAAAAGACAGCGCGCTGCCGGAGTTTGTACCTATAACGGTTATAGGTACAGACACTCCGGCAGCGCCTCCTGTCTTCTTTATTCTCCATAGCTACAAAAAAGTAGGAAGCAGTGAAGGGTGGATGAATCGGGGTGCTGTCCTTATGCCATTGACATTGAAAGGTGCTACTTTGAAGCCTAATTGAAAGAAATTTGTAAGAGTTTAGAATATTTGTATGTTGAGGTTTATCGAACTCTTTTGTAGTTTAGTAGGTATACTAAGGTAACTGTCATATACGTAGGATACTGGCGGTCGGCTGGAACCGCCACGTAACGGAGTTCGAAGACACCGGCATGGCCATGACGGGCAAGAGTTGGGAGACGCGTCACACTGACGACGTGCTGGCTGCGGGAGTGAGGCCGCCGCTCACGCTGGCCACCGCTAGCTACAACTCCGAGCTTATCATGTGGAAGCTAGAAACCGGCCAGCCTTACAGGTTAAAATATTAGAAAAGATTTGTAAAACAACGGTAACAAGTAAACTGCTGGATAATTATGCGGGTTTATTTTATTGAGAATTGAGATGTACCTATCAATTGCTTACCCGCTTTACTTTTAGTCTATAATTAATGTAATACTGAGGAAAGCAGGCGCGGTCCGAAGGAGGGGGGTCACAGGGGACATGACCCCCCCCCCCAAAATCTAAGGTCAAATTGAAAAATCTCAAAAATTTGGCAAGAACAAGGACCCAAACTACGTAGTTTTGGTAATCCTAGCAAAATCGATATGCGTCATTATAATAAAGATTGTATAACAATATTCTAATAATGTAATTTGTCGGTTTATTGTAAAGATTCAAGATAGAGATACCTATTTTTTATTAATGTAGTGAGTGACCCCCCCAAAATTTCAGGCTGTGACCGCGCATGGAGGAAAGTTTTGTACTTTTTTACGAATAAACTCAAAAAATTCTGGATCGATTTCGAAAGTTATTTCGCCATTTGAATGCTACGTTGTACATTATGTAACATAGGCTATATTTCGTAACAGTAAGAAAAATAGGTGCCTCGAGCGCTGCTGCGGCAAAACAATACTACGCTGCGGACAACAGCTAGTACTTCATACATAAAATTGAATACTGTCATTCGTCTACACTACGCCTTGTTATTCTGTGCAGACGGTTTTCATGCACGGAGCCTATGCTTCGCATCAAGATGCACTACAGCAAACGAGATATCGTCAAGTCTCAAACCTCTGCAGCAGCTGGCGACAAAGCTGTCAAAAGACCTTGCACATTTCGTAAACCCACGTGAGTACTTACTTGAGTATCTTAACACAAACTATATAGGTACCTTCTTGTATAGGTATTAAAAGACTGATGAATTTTTTTTGCTTCAACTTTGTGACTTTTTTTATAATACATGCTATCGTAATTGGGTATTTGACTGTTTTTTTTTTCATTTCATAAATCAAAAAGTACTTCAAACTATAACGAATTCTAAAAACACTAATTACTTTTTATATATTGAGCTTGTTACAAGCATTCTAATATTGTTAATTTGACAGAGATAGGGATAATGTGTTGTGACGTCAATATTTATTTCTCCATACTAGTCTGGGGCTGCCCCGTACAAGTCATCGTTTTGCGAAAAAGAGATAGAGCATGCGTCATCAACTAACTTTAGAAGCTTATTACTTATATAATCGTGTATATATTTTTGTTATTTTTTCGCAATTTTGCTTCAATTTACGACTATTTTTAGAAATATTTTTCAGAAATCAATTTTTCGATAGTAGTTAAATACCCAATTTGTTGATGGATGATAAAAAGAGTGTAACTGGAGCACGTTCCCGGCAGAATGGGAGGCGCGCGCGACAACATCGACCCGACGGCGGCCGTGCAGAAGGCGACAGCGCGCCGCGGCACTCACGTGACCACGCCGCAGCGCGCGCAGAACATGCGCCACCTCGCCGTGCACGCCATGATCTTCCTGCACACGCGCCCGCAACTTATGCACGTCGGTCAGCGACCTCACTTCTAGCCTCTGCTACACTAGATCTATTTTCAGATTTTCATGCATTTTTCTTTTTCTTTTTAAGCTGCGGAATGCCTTTCTTTTGCAGCAGCAGTTTTGAAATTGAAATTAGTCACAGCATTATACTTTCTCTTAAAATAAATGTAAAAGAATGGTTACACTCTTGTTTTAGCATCCCTTCTCTTGGCATTGGAAAACGGCCAGATCCAGTGCTGGTCAGACCACCCAGCCGGCGGCTACCAGGGGTCGTTCCAGGCGCACCACATGGCCGGGGACTATGTGTCGGCCTTCGCTACTGATATCAACAACGAGTTCCTCTTTACTGGAACCACAGTCGGATATGTGAAAGTGTGGCTTCTGAGCAATTACCTTCAAAGTGAACCGGTTAGTTTAACCGACCATTTCACGAGAAAATAATCATAATTAAAAATAATTATTTCTTGATACTGTTGTATTAGGTCCACGTCAACATGCCGCGACTGCGGCTGCTGTTCCCGTTCCTGTGGCGGGACCGCATCGAGGGGCGCGCCAAGCGTAAAACGCGCGACCAGCCCAAGCCACTGTTGCTGAACAGCTACCGTGCGCATCTGCGCTGCATCACCACTATGGCCTATATCGATGAACTCAAATTAGTATTCACGTAAGACAAATGAAAAAAAAAATACTCCACATGGTGCTGTCGTTCAAATACACAATAGGCAAACATATTGTAAACATCGCATTATTTCTCGATAAGTTTTCGCCCGTCACATTTGATCATGCAGTTGTCACAGCCCTGTTGAAGGTCATCGTCGTTCTAAAGGTAATTTTGTGGATGTGCTAAAAATGATGCAAAATTGTGTCGATAACTGTCACCACCTATGTTGCGAGCGATGTGTGCGAGGGATGTTTGAGACGCAAGCAGCGTTCACTGGTGCAAGAAACGAGCCCGCTCTACGTCCTCGCACCTTACATACCGCCGCTATACGCAACCTCGCTTAGCCGCGGTATGAAACAGCAGCCTAGCATATCTCCGGTGGAAACTGTCCCACCCAGGACAAATATTTGTGTGATGAGCACGATCATTTGTTCTTTGTCTGGGTGTAATTTATCGATAATATTAAGTAGGTATGTATTTGAAAATATACATGTATGTTTATCAGTTGTCTAGTTGTAGTTTGGGATTAGATGGCCGTGTGAGCTGTCCCAAAAAAAAAATAAGCTATGTCGTTTGAATGTCATTTCTTTGCACAGTGGTAGTTCGGACTACAGCGTGCGCGTGTGGCGGTTGTCTGGCGAGTACTTACAGACCCTGGGTAGCTTCCTCGCTTGGACGCTGGATGTCACACGTTTCCCGCCCGATGTGAAAAAAGTGGCCAGCTTTACCACCTTCAAGGTCAACATCTCGATTCTTCATGTGTCTGTTGCTTCCTGTTCTCTAGGCTAAAGTATCGTCTTTATGGTATTGGTGGACGATCATTGTATTATAAATAGTTCCGAATGTTTATTGCTTTGAATTGGACACTAGAACTGCTATTTTAAAAGTAGAGAGAACCACATTTTTTTTCTTGGTGATGACAGAATGGGCATTTGCATGCTACAGGTGTGGCGAGGCGGGTACGTGTCGCGCTACGTGCCGGGCCAGCAGGAGGTGGACAAGCTGCGGGACATCACGGATCACGAGCTCAAGTTCAAGACGTTCGGCGAGCCTCCCGAGGAGCCGCTGCTGGGCCACTACTTTGCGCTGCCGCACCGCCCCGACCGCCAGGACAAGATACAGCTCGACGACTCGCTCCCCACGGTCATACACTTACACTTGTCTCTTGTAAATTGGTAACAAAAAGTAATGCCTACTGCGGCGCCTAATGAAACGTATTCCTTTTTATTGTTAGGATTTATAGGGTTAAACGATGTGTGTCTTCTATAAGTTAACGTAAGGAATACTTAATGGTTTTCCAGCATTATCACTCTACTCACAAAGTAGAGTGATAATGAGGGTGGAGCGTGTGTTGCAGATCCCGCTGTACACGCACCTGCGCATGGCGTCGACGCAGCCGGTGCGGCGGCCGCCCACGCCGGAGCTGGTGCGCGAGACGCGGCTGCGGCGCGCCAAGATCAAGAAGACGCACTTCGACGGGCCGGCGCCGCTGCCGCTGCCGCACCCCGCCTCGCTCACGGCGCAGGCCACGCTGCCGCCGCCGCACCCGCCGCCCCCCGCTACCTAGGCTGGCTTCAAACGTCTCTCAAATTGTTGTGCGCTTAATTGTGACTAAAGCCGCATTTTCACTCGGAGACATTAGTCCTGCGACTCTATCGCTCGATTCGCGAGTCTCGCGCGATGTCGCCCGACGTCGTTCGGGACATTCACGGGTCGCGCAACTTGTCATAAGTCGCGCGACCTCTGTGACCCTCGACAGTCGCCGGACAGGCTTTGAGTAGTGAGAACGTGTTTCGTTTTGTGTTCTGAAAATGGCAGTAGTGTGGTACAACGAGAATACATTGACCCTGATTGAATTGTATCAAAATTCGCAATTATTGTGGGACCATTCACATCGTGATTATAAAAACAAATTTAAAAAAATGATGCATGGGAATCTATCGCGACTACATTAGATATACCTAGAAAAGACGTCGAGTGAAAAATGCATAACATACGATCTGAGTTTCTCAGGGAAAGAAGAAATATTGCGAACTCGAAATCTACTGGAAGATGAAGTGGGGATGTTCACAAAGCTGCACTGAACAACACTACTTCCTCGGGCGCCATACTGACCACGACTGGGCAATGTGAACGAGTCATATGTCGCGCGACATTGTTCCAGAACTTTTGCACAGACAACTACGTGAATGTTGAGCGATAAGTATCTGCGACATGTCGCCTAGTGAAAATGCGGCTTAAGTGAAAGCCGTTGCAGACGACGCACCGAACACCGGCTGATAATCGAATATTGAGTTATAGACCAAATACCTATTTAGTATTTGAATTTGTGTATTTTTAATCATAGACAATATAATAAAAGATGCGTTTATGAACTTCTTTTAATTATATTTAAATTAATTAATTACTAAAAATTATGTACGATACAGGTTATAAATTATCTAATATAGTATAACAAGCGATCTAATTATAATTCTAACAAAATACCATCTTAACCTGAGTTAGAGCTAGCAGCCTATAGTTAGAGCTTACTCGGGCGCGCTTTGGCCTTGTCGTTGGTGCGCTTGCCGGGCTTGGCCTTGACCACCTGCGCGCGCTCCAGCAGCTCGTCGATGTGCGCCCACTCGTCGCACTCCAGCGGCATGTCGTTGCCCTCTATGTTGATGCGCAGCAGTCCGGTTGAAGTTTTCGGTGACAGCCAGCTTTGGTACATCAGTACATCGCACAACAATTCTACACTGCCATATTGCAAATTGTTGTAGGAGAGATTGAGACAAGTCAGACACAAATTCCCGACGCAGTAGAGCTGTCCGTTCCGCGGCGTAGTGAACTCTCTGCTGAAGGGGTCGTTGTAAGTGCCCACCAGCTCGATGGTCATGGCCTCCGCGCGCAACACCATGGCGTCGGCGGTGCTCACGGCGGCGTTGAGGCTGTTCTTGCGGGCGGCCCGCATCACGGCCCTGCGTCGGGGCATTCGTACTTCGTCGTGACTCCTGTCCTGATTAAGCTCCTTTAAACACCTGTTGTAAACCTCGTTTTTATATTTCAAGTATTCTAAATATCGCGCTTTCTTTTCTAGTATTTCTTCCTGGGTCACGGCAAACTCCATTAAGCTATTCAATATAAAATTAGCACCAACGTCAGTAATGTAATTCCCTGCCAGATTTAGATATTTTAGAGTGCGGTTGGTTCGTAAAGTTTGACCTAAGAAGCTCGCACCCCTATCACCGATCCTGTTGGACACGAGACTCAAAATGCTAAGCGTCTTGGCAGCAGGCAAGGGGTGCTTCAGCATCGAGGCAATCTTGTTGCAGTCGTCGTCGTCTAATTTGCAGCGAGCGAGTGATAAACAGCGCAAGTTGGACGGCTGGGCTAGAAGCACTTCGTAGTTGCGTCCGGCGACCGGTGAGTCGTCCAGGATGATCTCACTGAGCTTGGACATGTCCAGGTATTTGCTGAACTCGTAGAGCCCTGCCGTGGTGAGCGGACCCCAACGGACGGTGAGCCTGTTAAAATGCGGCTGATAAGGCAGGCAGAACCCGATGACTTTGATTAGCAGGCGAGGGATTTCGGCACAGCGACAGAAGACGAGCTCGACGAGGCGGCCGTGCGTGTCCACTACGACGGTGAGCACGATGGGCGACTCGTCTTCGACCTGCGGCGACGCGCCCTCGGGCTCCGGCTCCTGCGTCTCCGACACGGCCGTCGCCGCTAACATGCGCCGACCTTTCTTCGGCTTGTCCTCCGCTCTTTGGTAGTCATCTGTGACAATGCATTTAAGGTATGAAGAATAGGTTGAATAATAAATTAGTGTAATATGTGACCAGCTAAGATTTTTCTAAAATCCGAAAGTACCTAACTGTTCCTGTTTATCGCGTTTCATGACTGATTAGATGAGCTCATAGACGAGAAACCACCTGGGATTTAAATATGAATATAAGTAGTAACATGTTTCCCACTTGTTGGGAACGTTTGATATACACTTGGCACAAGCCTTTTTAAAAACGAACATGAGTAGCATTAATGAGGTCTAAAAGTACCTACCCTTTGAAAAACGCATATTCTGCGGAGTTTTGCAGGGTTTAAAGTAGAAGTAAAAATTAGCATTAGAATAGTGTTGCGTATTTCTACCCGCAACTTGGAGTAAGTCTTTGTGTTTGTTCTTTGTTTTTAGTTATTACAAAAATGTATGGCATTGCAACAAAAGTCGAAATTCCGCACTCTTGCCCCACATGACTACATAATAATATGTAAATTCATATATTCAAGTGTTACCTTGTACCACGACATTGACTTTGAGACTGAAGTGCGCCTCGAGCTGAAAGCAGGCGTAGGGCAGGAAGGACGTCAGGTCCTTCGGCGAGGGCCGCGACGACGCCGAGCGGGAGTTCTCGTCCTCTGACGGCACATCCATACTAGTAAAAGTGACTTCTTAACAATATAATATGTACGTCCTAATAATAAATACTTTCTACTAAACCAATGTCGATAATACTATGAAAACTCTAAGTATATTTTTAACGATCTAAAATATATTCAGTATAAAATAGATTGTTATGAGCTTTTAGCACCTTGATTTTGTTTTTACATATAAGTCTCCTTCTGTCACCGACTTGATGCCAGTCTATGTGTTGCCGCAAAGAGGATTTATTTAACAAAGTTACAACTTGTTTATTATTTTGTTTGCTTCCTTATTTTCTAACAAACACTAATTGTTAGCGAGCAGTTAGCAGACTACGTTAATACGTTAACTAGCTGTTTCCCCCGGCTCCACTCGCGATCCCTTCTAGTAAGAAACATAGCCTGTAACTCAGGCATAATATAAAACCATAATGGTGAAAGAATTTTCGAAACCCGTTCAGTGATTTTTGAGTTTATTCGTTACAAACATAATTAAATAAAAGAATTAAATGTTTATTTATTATATTTTATCTCCCAAAGTTAATTTTATTCTGATTGACCACTTTTCTGACATAAAAACTCTTTACTAATATTTAAAAACGTACTTAATTCTTTCGTTTGTAGACGGAGCATCTTGATAATCCGTGCGTTTTATTTTATTAAAAAAAACTCGTACGTTTTACATTACAATTACGCACAAGTAATGAGATATAATACGATATTGAAATTGGTGAAATAAAATCAAAATCAATCACTCACTCTCATCCGGCCGACAAGAGTCCCTTTACGAGCAAATGTATTATAAAATCGTTTTATGCGCAAGCTTTGGCCATGTAACTTTTTCTACGTTTATATAACACTTTAGTGGTAATTACACCTTTACACTAATATTATAAAGAGGACCATTTATCTGTAACAAAAATATAAAATATTAATTTATTATATTAGTAATACTGGCTGTTTTTTTTGTATATATGACAAAAAAAAAAACGCTGATACGCAGGCATCGCTAATTTGTGAACCAGTAAAAATTATTTCGCGCGATTTTCTTTTCGAAGTATTGTTTTTATTTGTAAAGTCCGAGTTTTATTTATTTTTCGCAAGTATGTCATAAAACGTCGTATGACATACGTGCGATAATTACAGCCTCTGCTTTCTTGTAGCAATATCGCCTCGGCTGTAATTTTCAACTTACCGCACTTATATCATAATGTACTATAAATGTTCTCGCAGGTTCAATAGGCAATAAATAAAACAACATAAAGTCGGTCTAAAGTGTATTTCATAGGCACATTAACAATTTTACGAAAATATACAACCCAGTGAAATATCAAATATTAATGTTCGAGACTGTGTCTATTGCAATGATGTAATTAGTGTGTTATGTGTGTTAATACATGACATTCTATTTAAATGTTTCGACGTAACGTCAGAGGCATAAGTTGTTTGTACTGTGTGTAATACAAGGGCGGTATAAAGTGATCTTGATATAATTGTGTGTCATGTAAGTTAGTTGTTGTTCTCTCGCTTGACGCCGCTGAGCACGATGTACGGCGACTGAGTCTCGCGCTGCTTGTCCTGCAACATCTGCAGCGTGCCTAGCGGAGTGTCCGTCGAGCTCATCTTCTTCATTAGCTGTAACAATATTATTATTATTATAACCATAAAACCTGCAAAGGCGTTAAAACGACGGGAAAAATCGACGAAATCGTTTAATTATTGATAATAATTTTTAATTTATTGTATGCCTACATGGTCGAGCAGTGTAGATCGGACATTATGCAGTTTTGTAACATCTTGTAACCACTGTCTCGCAATAAATACTTTTGACTTTGGCTTTTTAACATAAGATTTCAACCTATGTTCCTTGGGGAAAGTTGTTCAGTTTTATGCACCTGATTACTTCGCTGCATATACGCTCCTACACTTCTTTTAAAGTAATCCTGTATTTTAAGAAAAATACTTAATTATAAAGGTTATGTAGAGTTAGGCTCACCCCCTCCTGCACGGCCTTTTTGATGCGTTTCTCCTGCTTGTTCTTGCCGGGCCCTTTGCCGTGGAACTTGTGCGAGAGGTAGCGGAAGGCCTCCTTGGGGCAGAGCGGGCGGCCGTCGTCGTCGACGTACTCCAGCTTGATGTTCGGCCGGAAGTTGTTCTTCTCGCGGAAGTCCTGCAGCGGGCCCGAGTGCCCGCCGCGCTCGCGCCGCCCGTACTTGTCGTCCTCACTATTTACAATCGCTTCATTAGCTTTTAATACATGTTTTGTCATGTTGGATATTTTTACCCTAAAAATACTCCTACTCGTAACGAAAATCGGACTCTAAGAAAAAAGTCGAAGATTATATTTTTGTGATTTAAGTCATTACAAACGTATAGTCATGACTTTTTCCTGTACTTGTTGCCCCGGAAAACCAATGGTTTTAATTTCAACCTCCACGTGTTCCCAAGATAAAGGGCCTTGACTGACAGACGAAAGACAGAAAGTGATCCTACAAGGGTTCCGTTTTTGCTTTTGAGGTATGGAACCTTAAAACCCATTTGGTTGTCCATTTCTCTGTCTGAATATTTTTGTGTCTCTTCTATGTTATTAGTATTCTAGTTTAAACCATAAAAGGTATGTTCTTTTTGTTGACTGAACATCGCGGAATTTTGCATGAAGCTAAATCAAAGACCATAAATAAAAGAGTAAAGGAATGTTAAATTGTAGTATTGTAACAAAAAAAAATCGTTTCTACGACACTATATACTCGTAACAAATTTTAACAAATTTATTTGAATTGTTTTTGGATGTAGAGATAAAAGAGAGTTGACAGTCAGTAAAAAAGGTGCAGTATATTAGAAAAATGATTAAAAAACAGTAACCCGTATGTCTTGTCCTCGATGGAGTAGTGCCTGGCGGTGAGCAGGTGCCTCGCGGCGGAGTGCGGCATGGGCGCGGCGCCGGCGCGCTCCAGGTAGCCCTTGCTGAGCGCCAGCTGCAGCGCGCCCCACACGCCCGCGCCCAGCGACGGCTCCGCCGCCAGCCCCACGCACGACCCTGCACAAGCACACACGCTACATCACATCATCATCATAAGCGATCACCACGGCGAGCGACAACTTGCCGCTTGCATCCACCGGTTACTCGCGACTCGACAATTTCATCAGTCCACAGGAGGCCTGCCAACGCTGCGTCTTAAATTATGGTTAGTGTGTCGCCACTTGAGAACCTTTCTTCCCCATCGGTTATCGGTTCTTCGAGCGATATGACCTGCCCTTTACCTCTTTAACTTACAAATTCTAAATGTTAGCGACCTTAATTTCCGCATTCCGGACTCGTGGATCGCGCAAAGTACTCCGAACATAGCTCTTTCCATGGCTCGTTGCGTGATTCTTAACTTTTCTAAGAGGCCAGCAGTCAAGGAGCATATTTCAGTTCAGTATGTCATGTATCACTGGCAACACACTATGTTTATAAACCCTCGTCTTCAGAAGTGAATGCTGATATGACAAGTTCCTAGTAAGGATACAGTGCGGGAAAAAAAACATTACACCGAAGACAGCACATAACAACAATCAAATTGAAAATGATAACAATACACAATAATAAGTTACCCGCAGCGAGGTCGGCGGGCTTCTCATTGTCGACGTCGACGCGGCTCCACGCGCCGGCATTACTGTCTCCCTCTGGTTCTACGTCCATGTCTTCACGCTCGAAATCCTGCACAAAGAAGGATCTGATTACTACTGCTCTTAACAAAATAGCAAAGATTTCTTGACGAGCACTTAATCACAATTGCACTATTTCATTTCTTAATCCGGGTTACAAACTTTCAGACTTGGTACAAGCACACAAATTATTGTCGCATGTACATCCTGGCTAACGGTAAAGTGAAGCACACAACTATGTAGTGTAGTGTTACAATGTTTTCACCATGATCTCCGCGTGGTGGTCTCTGTTCCCGGCCAGGCCGTATGTGGGGATGTCGCCGAGAGTGCGGCAGAACTCCGCCGTGGCGTCCAGCACCATTGAACTGGCTGCTGCTTCTGAGTCGGCAGGCTCTTCCTTCACGCTCTCCAAGATCTCCTCGACCTAATATAACAAGGGTTTGAAGTGTAAGAATACAATTAAATAAAGGTTATACGGTGTCGTGCAGAATTATCTTGTTGTGAAATGCGGACTTCATACAAGGCGCAGTTTCGTATATTAGTCAAATTCAACTAATTATTCTCGACCCGAATCAATAATAAAATGCAGCTCGGTGGCGGGCTCCGTCTCCTCCTCGTCCTCCGCCGCGCGCGACATCTGCTCCGTTACCTTGGGCACGTGGTGCAGGGTCTCGGCGGCGGTGTCGGGCTCCGTCTCCTCCTCGTCTTCCGCCGCGCGCGACATCTGCTCCGTTACCTTGGGCACGTGGTGCAGGGTCTCGGCGGCGGTGGCGGCGGCGGCGGGCGCGGCGAGGCGAAGGCGGCGCGCGCGGGCGAGCGCGGCCTGCAGCTCGGTGTCGGGCTCCGTCTCCTCCTCGTCCTCCGCCGCGCGTGACAGCTGCTCCGTTACCTTGGGCACGTGGTGCAGGGTCTCGGCGGCGGTGGCGGCGGCGGCGCGGCGGCGGGCGCGGCGAGGCGAAGGCGGCGCGCGCGGGCGAGCGCGGCCTGCAGCTCGGTGTCGGGCTCCGTCTCCTCCTCGTCCTCCGCCGCGCGCGACATCTGCTCCGTTACCTTGGGCACGTGGTGCAGGGTCTCGGCGGCGGTGGCGGCGGCGGCGGGCGCGGCGAGGCGAAGGCGGCGCGCGCGGGCGAGCGCGGCCTGCAGCTCGGTGTCGGGCTCCGTCTCCTCCTCGTCCTCCGCCGCGCGTGACAGCTGCTCCGTTACCTTGGGCACGTGGTGCAGGGTCTCGGCGGCGGTGGCGGCGGCGGCGGGCGCGGCGAGGCGAAGGCGGCGCGCGCGGGCGAGCGCGGCCTGCAGCTCGGTGTCGGGCTCCGTCTCCTCCTCGTCCTCCGCCGCGCGTGACAGCTGCTCCGTTACCTTGGGCACGTGGTGCAGGGTCTCGGCGGCGGTGGCGGCGGCGGCGGGCGCGGCGAGGCGAAGGCGGCGCGCGCGGGCGAGCGCGGCCTGCAGCTCGGTGTCGGGCTCCGTCTCCTCCTCGTCCTCCGCCGCGCGTGACAGCTGCTCCGTTACCTTGGGCACGTGGTGCAGGGTCTCGGCGGCGGTGGCGGCGGCGGCGGGCGCGGCGAGGCGAAGGCGGCGCGCGCGGGCGAGCGCGGCCTGCAGCTCGGTGTCGGGCTCCGTCTCCTCCTCGTCCTCCGCCGCGCGTGACAGCTGCTCCGGCTTCACCTCTGCACACAATTTACATCTACACTATAAACTCGGGACAACCACAGGCCGTTCCATCCTATTATAGCAGCTTGCGTCCCATCGAACATCGACAACGAAGAAGAATTCAGCAGTGTTAGTCATGGAGTAAAAAACAAAAAAGAAGGTGCCACTCGAGTAAAGCGAGCGTGTCATACACGAGCGTGTTATACACAAGCGTGTATCAACACCAAATCTCTGGAGGAGTCGCGGAAGCGATTACATGTGCATACGATTATGACATTAAGTTTTAAGATATTTATTTTTAGATAGATTAGTTCTTAATAGAATAAATTGGTTACAGCGTCCTCTAGCGTAGTATTTGAACTCGTTTTTAAGTTTTAATGATTTTTTTTTTATTTAGTTTAAAAATGACTTATTTTATATTAACATGTCATAAAAAAACAAACTTTCGTCACATGTAATAAGATTATAATTATGACAGCGAAAATTATATCTCTGTTTCTTTATGTCTGTTATGTACGGATTTCATGCAATAGGAGGCTTTTGTTTTTTATGTGAATACGTCTTTAAAATTACTTACATAGGGACGCAATTAAAAAAAACGATTGATAACAAAATCGGGGGATGCAGTTTAGTGTTGCAGCTACATATCTATCATCTCCATCTAAATTTTAATTACACCACTGGATAACTAAAGAATCAAAGAATTTATTACACTAAGTAAGGACTGTAACACATCGGGCGTTGCTGAGGGGGAAGCCCCGCCATTTTGAAGGTATCTCTTGCTGCGTATCGAGATTTCCATTTAATACAACTTTCGACTCGGTGAAGCTACGACGTTCATTCATATTTCAATCGTCAGCCTTCGTCAATAATCCATATAAATAAAAATGAATGATGGTAATGAAAAAATGAATAAGTGCATAACTCAAGAATCGCTGTACCAATTTGACTAATTTATTTTTTTGTTTGTTCTCTGAGGTCAACAGAAGATTTTAATACAATAAAAAAAGTGACGTGATCACTCGAAAAACGTTACATATATTAATTAATTTTTACTGTTAACTTTTGACAGAATGAAGTGTGTCCAGGCAACTATTATATAAAAAAATTGTGTAAAATTTTGACTGAATAAAATAAGGTGTTATAATAGCAAATAAAAACGAAAAATATAATATAATGTCGGCCTATGTGTCAGAAAGTCAATCATTAAAAAAAATCAGTTTAACGAATTAGTTGATACAACAGAACGCCTCTTTACTTGAACTAACAAATATATTGTACTAGAATACAAATCCCTTCCGATTTATTTATCGAGGTTTCACTGTAGTTCATATTATTTATAGTACATGATTTTTTGTCCGAAAGAAGTTAGTGGCAAACTGGTATTATGCAAATTATAACTAGTTTCATTAAATGTCTATTTGAATCTATATGTATTGCATAAACTTGGGTATAAGATGACTAATTGTTCAAATTATTCCTAAGATGGTGGAGCAGTACAAACACATACTAAAATAAGTCAAGAACAACTCTATAACCACCGTCTCATAATACAATACACGCCCGTATGGCATAACATGTAGCACTTTTTAATATTTAAGACCATTGTAATTTACTCATGTTACTGCAAATAAATTTATCTTATCTTATCTTACAGATTTGACTGACTTAAAAGATAAGCATCAAGTAAAATGGGTCACCTGTGTCGTCGGTCTCAAGCGGCGCAGTGCCGGCGTCATAGTCGTCCACGTCGATGGGCTCCTGTTTGGCTTTCTTACGTATCTTGCCCTGCACAACAAAATAAGTAGACAAATTACGTAAAGTATCACATAACATTGAAGACAAGACTACGAGGAGTTCTATATTCCGTTCATACATGACGACATTTATGGCGAACCCCCATAATTGCATTATTAATAAAATATCCCTAAATAAAGTCATTTTACATATTTTGGTAACCAAAATAAAAATTACGATTTGTCAAGCTTTTTTGGGAGAGAATTGCCGCATTTAGCCTCGATGGGGTTTCACTGCTTCGCCGGGCTAAGATTTGTCAAGCATGTGGTTACCTTTCTCTTGGACTTCTTGAATTTGGCCTGTATTTCGTGTTCGTCCAGGTAGTCAGCGGCCAGACGCAGCTGCGGCAGATGAAGGCTTTCCAGGCGCTTGTCGCCGCCGCCCTGCAGCCGCTCTTGACGCTAATACGAAAGGAAGAACCATATTACACACTTAACTACATTTCAGTAGTTTTGGTACTAACATAAACTGGTATGTATAAAAAACAAGTCGAGTTTTATCCACATCAGTCAACTATCTCGCCTTACTAACTGCATAGGCAGCTGAAATAAGCTTGCTGACAAGAATAAGAAAGTGCCTAGTATTGATCCCTGGGGTATGCCTAATTTAACTGGAAGTGGTTCGGATTTAACGCCATTGACATCAACACATTGAAAGCATTGTTTAAGACAGGAATCCATTACACTTTGTCCTTGATTGTGAATACTATAGTAATTAATTTTACAAAGTAGTTCACCACGATGGACGCAGTCAAATGGTTTGGAAAGGTCACAGAAAACCCCTAAAGCATTAAGTTAGTGTAAGGCTACTGTACTTGATGGATGCTGGGTGTTTGTTATTTGTGAGATAAATGAAATACGGGAAATGATTTTTAAAGCCCGGCAGAACGGAATGCGCGCGCGTTTTACACGCGTTGGGTGTGCGGGGGGCCCGTTGTGACACTGACCGTTGTTTCGTTCCCTTTTTTGCCAAATGGCGACCCGCGGTGGCTAGCGGGGCGAGGGCGTCGCGCATTGACCAATAAGAGCGCTCGTTCGCAGTCCGTTCTTGGCGGTCTTTATTTATTAAATAATTAAAAATTAAGGTAGCGGCAACACAGATTCATTAAGTTTATTTTTATCTTTAAATCAGTTCTTATTCTATGTAAACTTATTTACTAGGCGGGCGGACCATAACACTGTCGCTAACATCCTGCCCCTTAGTGTCGTCATTGCGACACTCAAAACCTATGAGCAAGGCAACTCGCGTTGCGGGGCGCTTCATAATGCCGGTTTTGGTTTTAATGTCGACGATCCTTACCCGTCCGTCAGCTCCCGGATAAACCTGGTGGATGATCCCCTTAGGCCAGACATTTCGAGGAGAAGCGGGATCTGCTATAACTACTAGGTCACCTACCTTTAGCTGTGCGCCCTCGCGGTCCCATTTCTTGCGGGGCGCTAGTGTAGGCAATACTTCCCTAAGCCATCTGGACCAAAACAAATCAGCAAGGCGTTGTGCAATACGCCACTGCTTTCTGAGATATAGGTCGCTATCGTCAAATATACCTACTTGTGGAAGATTAGATGAGGAACCTAGCAAAAAGTGATTAGGGGTTAGAGACTCTGGGTCGCGTGGGTCGACGGAGACATGAGTCAATGGACGACCGTTTATCATATTCTCGACTTCACACAAAAAGGTAAGCAAAGTCTCCTCTCTCGGTGCTCTTTCCTTTAGAACTACCTTTA
The DNA here is from genome assembly GCA_950381575.1 of Plusia festucae. Lineage (NCBI taxonomy): Eukaryota > Metazoa > Arthropoda > Insecta > Lepidoptera > Noctuidae > Plusia > Plusia festucae. Next base: position 16,170,110 of record OX494433.1, on the reverse strand, counting down.
AAGCCGTTTTAACGCTCCTAATAAGGCGCTCCCATGCGCCACCCATATGTGGACTAGCGGGAGGAATGAATTTCCACTCGACCCCTTTGTTTAGGACTTCAGTGGTTAATGCTTGTGGATTGTCAAATAGTTCCCTATAACTCCTTTTTAATTCCGTGTCAGCACCTCTCAAATTGGTACCATTATCCGAGAACATGGTGTGTGGCCAACCTCTACGAGCAGCCATGCGACGAAGCGCCATAATCATAGAGTCCGTTGTAAGAGTCGGAACTAACTCAATATGGACCGCGCGCACCGTGAGACACGTAAATAATACGCCGTACCTGCGCGCCCTCTGCCGGCCGACCGTAATTTCTATAGGTCCGAATAAGTCCACTCCACACATAGTGAATGGCCTTTGGTGATGTGTAAGACGACATTCGGGTAGGTCGCTGAGGCGCGGCGGTGATGGCAATGCTCTCTTAAACCGGCAAACTAAACATTGTTTAGCTATAGTACGTACTGTAGGTCTCAATCGAATAAGCCAATATTTTTGACGCAATTCATTAACTACCATCTCGTTACTAGAGTGCGCGGCATTTAAATGGTATTGAGTAACGATTAGGCGCGCGATATAGTCATTGCCATCTAAAATTATTGGGTATTTGGTGAGCTGATCTACGCCCTTTACGTTAGCGATACGACTGCCCATACGTAACAAATCATTTGTATCCAACATTGGGGTGAGTGACCTCAAACGACTATCTTTATTTATTTCTTGGTTTAATCTAAGTAAATTTATTTCCTTTGAAAAGGAACGTTCTTGTGAGTAACGAAGTAACAATAATTCCGCTTTATTCATTAATTTTTCGTTAATAACTTTGATTGCACGTTTCTTACATTTTTCAATAAACAATAGAACAGTTGCAGTACAACGTAATAATCGCAGCCAACTAGAGAATCGCCTTGGCTCGGGAACAGGTAAGTCACTTACTATATTATTGTCTTGAACTACTTGCACCTTTTCTAATATATCATCACTAATTGTTTTTATTTCAGGTTGTTGCGGCCAGTAAGAACGCGGTTGGTGTAAGAACGACGGGCCGGAGAACCACTCCGAATCACCAGTCAATATGTAATCATTATTTTTTGTTGCCAGATCTGCGACGTTTATGCCGGTGGGCACATATTGCCACTCGTCGGGCTTACTCGACTCGTCTAATTCCCCTAACCTATTCGCGATAAATACTTTATATGTTCGACAATTATTTTTAATCCAATGCAAAACCGTAGTCGAATCTGTCCAGTAAAAAACTAACTTAGGTTGTAAACGATGTTCTTTTTTAACACTATTAACTAACTTACATGCTAACACGGCTCCTTGCAACTCAAGTCTAGGCACGGAAACCGGTTTCAAAGGAGTGACTTTACATTTACTCGCGATAAACGATACGGTGACCTGTCCGTCGCTGCTTTCGCGGCGCCAATATGCGACAGCGGCGTACGCGCTCGGCGATGCATCGCAAAATACATGAAGTTCCAAACTAGACGAACTATCACACGTCTTATCACTGGAAAAATAATAACGCGGAATTCTAATATTATTTATCTCCTGAGCTTGAGTCAACCACTTACAGAATAAATCATTTAAATTATCATTTAATTTTTCATCCCATGTAATATTATTTTTCCATGTTTCACGCATTAATATTCTCCCTTTAATTGTAAACGGACCTAAATAACCATGAATATCGAAAATAGACATAATCATACTTAACATTTCGCGTTTAGTAGGTATTCGTTTCATAAGTATAATATCTTGCGGAATACGTTTAAAAGATAAATCTAAAGCCAACATATCGCTGCGCGGGAACCACAATATACCTAATGCCCGCTCAGGTTGTTTATCAAAATTGAACTTTATTACCATGTCATTAAGACTGTCTTTTGGAACGTCACTTAGCACATCAGGTACGTTACTGAGATAGTTACACATTTTAAATCCACCTTCATTATGAATAAATGAAATTTCTTTTATTATTTTCCTAGCTACCTCCTTATCAGAAAAGCTGTCAATGTAATCGTCCATGTACTGATTACTTTTTATAGCTTCCACGGCGTCTGGCATCAGCTGACTGAATCGAGATGCATTTTTATTTTGATTAATAAATTGGGCGATAAATGGCGAGCAATTCGCGCCGAAAATAAGTGACGTCATTACATATTTATTTACAACTACGCTGCCCTTTTCTTTCCATAAAAATCTAAATGCATCTTGATCGTTATTATGTATTTTAATGCGCAAAAACATATCTTTTATGTCTCCAATTATTCCTATAGGGTTCTCTCTAAACCTAAACATTATACCATATAAAGATTGTAATAAGTCAGGCCCTTGAAGGAGAAAGTCATTAAGTGACCTATTGTCACTTTTGGCGGCAGCATCAAAAACCAATCGCAACTTTTTTTTGTTTGGGTTATCAACACCAAAATGCGGTAAGTACCAAACGTGGTCCGACTTGGAATCGAACTTGCACTCCGCCTCGGTCAGTTTTCGCGCGAAATTATTTTTAAGTAGATGTTCAATACGTTCACGGTATCTAATTTCATATTCTGAACTAGAAGACATTTTTCTTTCTACCGAGTTTAATCTTTTTAATGCTACTAGATACGAATCTGGCATAACAAAATTATCGTATTTCCATGGAAGATTGACCCACCATTGACCGTTAATTAACTCGGCTGACTCGCTAAGAATATTTAGGGCTCGTAATTCCTCAATATTTTGACGTGGTTTGTTACTGATTCCAATTGAATCGAGTGAAAATGAACGGCGAATTAACTCGTGTAATTGGTTTAAATCAATATTTGTACTACATTCTAAGGTATCTTTAACAACAGCTGACTGACACGATGATTTATCTGCACATGTATGTATATCAAAACACACACCGCTCGCGCCAGCGCTGCCGTTTCTCGGGGACGAGTCGCGGAGCGCGTGCGCGGCAGGCTTACCTGGGTAACTGAGGCGGGCGCACGATGTCGCCGCCGCTGCGGCTGGCTGAGCTGGCTCGTCGCCGACGCCCCCAATGCTGCCGATGCTGTTGACGTGTTCGGCGCGCTTACCAGTATAATCCGCTTGCCAAGCCCCGTGCACACACCATCCTAGTAATGTTTGCGTGATGTATGGTCCGCCCGGTTTATACCTTTTACATAAAATAGGCGCAATTAAATCATAATTATCCTGACCAATTAATATTTTAGGTTTAACATTGCTGTCACATATTATGGGGTTATTATTACTAGAAATATTTTCACAATAGTTTACATTAGAGGTGAATAGCTGTAAGGGCAAATTAAGTTCTTTGAGTTTACGAGCTCGCAAATCGAATTTGTGACCGTCACTGTTACTTATTTTACATTTAATTATTTCAGTCTCGCATAATAACTCTGAGTCCCATGCACCAGAAGCACGCATTGTGACCCTTTCCCCGTGCAGCCCGACTTTATCGGCAAGGTCGGCCGCGATGAGAGTCACTGTTGCGCCATCATCCAGAAGCGCATGCGTGGTCACACTTGACGTGGGTCCATGAAGAGTCACTGGCACTATTTTAAGTATTACTTTTGTCTTTGGTTTTAACACTGATACTTCGTAACACTGCGCGGCGCGGGTGCTAGCGTGTGAGACTAGCTCGCTGGCGGCGGCGCCGGTGGAGTCGGGCGTCGTCGCGGTGTCGTTGAGCGGCGCGGCAGTTTCACGGCGGGCCACTTCTGGCTTCGTCCAGTGTAGCATTTTGTGATGAGCCCCGCCACAGGCCTCGACGTTGCAGTTATCCGCAGTACACTCGTCCTTATCCGGGTGCCGAGCACAGAGGCATTTAAAACACAGATTGTTTGCTCGAACATATCGCCATCGGTCTTTTCTCATGGCTCGCTTGAACTGACTACAGTCTGGCAATGCATGCTTGTTTCTTTTGCAGAACTTGCATTTGCCGGCAGCGTCGGGGTCACTGACCTTAACAGATGTTAGTACGGAATGTTGATCGTTGTGTTTTTTCACTTGTTTATTCTTGTAAAAGTCATTCTGGTACTGTATGTGGCTAACTCCCGACTCAGCTACCTTTTGCGCTTCTACATAAAGGAATTTAGACAGTAGTTCCAACTTTGGCGTTTCAGTGTGCACGCGGCTCTCGTGTAGGTATTCAACCCATTTGTTAACGAGTCCTGTAGGCAATTTTGATACGACGATTGTTAACAACTCTGGACTTTTCAAATAATCTATTTGTTTCAATGTAGTTACGGTGGTGACGTAATTTTTTATTTTTATGGCGAATTTTACTATTTCAGCGTGGTATGCGAGTGGTAGCGGTGATAACTTTTTTAGCTGTGTTATAACTTGCCGCATGACATTTTCTGGTCTGCCGAACCTCAGTTCGAGCGTTTCTATGATATCATGGGGCGAGCTCGCTCCCATCAGTAATGCAGCGGCTGCATCTTTTGCGTCACCACGCAAACACTTCCGTAGGCGCCACAAATTTTCGGTATCACTGTACTTACATACACGTGACGATTCATAAAATGCTTCTCGAAATTGTATCCATTCTAACGGATCCCCGAAGTACAAAGGTAGATCTTTCGAGGTGGCCAGCCTAGACAACAGCACTTTGTCGCCGGTGTTAGAATTAGATGCCTCGACAGCATTCTTAATCGCGCTGGTCAGCTCCTCGATTGCGCGATGAGTTTCTTCTGCGGTGGTAGGTGGCATAGCATTTTTATCGCTGTGTACGTTGCGGTAACACTCGCCGCCTCCGACAATCGCTATATTGCGGTCGTGCGACGTGCCGGGTTTAGCAATAGATTCTTCCAGCCAATTCTCCACCTTGTCCTTGAATGAAGCTGATGAGGACCGCTTTGAACAACGTGACCTGGAATCCAAATCGGCTAAGTCCATGGCCAATTTCCTGTCGACCAATTCTTGCTCGATGCGAGCCTTTTTTTGAATTTCTTCCAGTTCAATTTTTGCTTTTAGCTGAGCGGCTTCGTACTCCAGCTTTTTTCGCCGGGCTGCTGACGACGAGTACGACGACGCGCGTGAGCTGCGAGAATTTTTGCAGTCGCCATCTTGTTGCACCAAGCTTGAGTTGGCACGTGGGTGCACACCGATATCTGAGTGTACTTTTCCGCCTTCTTTCACTGCATCCATACTGCTAGGCAGTAACTCTGACTTTATATCAAGTCCCTCCTCGTTAGTCATACGCTCCGTTTTTTTTTGTGCACGTGTTTTCAGCACACGCGGCGTTCGGAACAACGACATTCCTGCTTTACAGGTTTTGTTCACTAGGTACCTCGAATAACAAATCCGGCTCGACGGACCAACTTTGTACTTGATGGATGCTGGGTGTTTGTTATTTGTGAGATAAATGAAATACGGGAAATGATTTTTAAAGCCCGGCAGAACGGAATGCGCGCGCGTTTTACACGCGTTGGGTGTGCGGGGGGCCCGTTGTGACACTGACCGTTGTTTCGTTCCCTTTTTTGCCAAATGGCGACCCGCGGTGGCTAGCGGGGCGAGGGCGTCGCGCATTGACCAATAAGAGCGCTCGTTCGCAGTCCGTTCTTGGCGGTCTTTATTTATTAAATAATTAAAAATTAAGGTAGCGGCAACACAGATTCATTAAGTTTATTTTTATCTTTAAATCAGTTCTTATTCTATGTAAACTTATTTACTAGGCGGGCGGACCATAACACTGTCGCTAACAGCTACACCTGGATTCGTTGTGATGTATAAATAACTTAACAACTGCGGTAATACTAACTTTCGAAAAAAAATCTAAACCCAAGTATAATTGAAATTCCTGGGGATGTTTTATTTAGTTAAGTATACCCCATTCTCATTCAATGTAATGATCCTCAACAGGACGAATCGATATTTTAAGCACATATCTTCGAAAAAAGTTTTCATATCTACAAAAGGACAATAATCTACGTGAAAAGTATTTTTCAGCGATTTTAGGGAAGCTAGCAGTCATGGTAGTGCATCTCACCATGAGGTCCCTGAAGTGCTTGGCCTCGAGCACGTCGTCGTCGCCGATGTGGAAGCCGCGCGTTTTGTCGGCGCGCTCCTTGTGTATCTCGTCGTCGTACTTGGCCAGCACCGGCCGCTGGTAGCCCAGCGCCGCCGCCTCCAGGTCGGCCTCGTCGTCGTACGCGCGGTAGCCGGCTTTAGCCTTCTTCGCTTCCAGTAGGTTCTGTGGAAACAAAAAAGAAAGTGTACTGATTTACGCTGAAGGTTACTGAAAATTCATTGCACGCATATTGCAAAATATAGATACGACGGAGTAAAGATGCCATTTATTAAACAAGATTTATATAGTTTTTAATCAGTGTACAACTAGACACGATACTATAAATTGATTTGTTATAGATACTTAATGAAGGCCTCGATAAATAATTAGTATTATTTCAGCAACAGTCACAAAAAGAAGTGTGGTTTTATTTGTTTGTGGTTATGTTATCAAAAGTCAATCAGAAAACATAGCACATCATGTATACCTTCTTGGTCCTCTCATCGTCCACGATGTTAACGTTGACAAGGACGTCCTCTTTGTCTTCGGCCAGCACATCCTTGTCGGCCAGCGTCAGCACCACCTCACGCTCGTCGCCAATCTAGACAACACACAAAAAATAACATTATCCGAATATTTTCCAAAGACATCCTAATTCTCTACAGCCTTTTTGACCTAGATTTATTATATTCTGCAAGTAAGATTTAAGTAAAGAAATATGAGAATTAGTAGCCACAGAATGTAACCAATGAAATTGAAAGAATGTGAAGATCTTTTGGAACAAGTAGAGTAAGCTAACATAGACACACACAGCTAGGTTGTAGAATTGTTGCATATAATATTAGTAATTTAAAATTAGTAACCGCATCAATGTCGTGTGCGACTCTGAGTCCCCGCAGCTCGTTCTGAGTGTAGCTCCGCTGCCTCTCCTGGAGTTCTTCCTCCGCGACCAGGTCCGACACGCCGAACACCGCGTCCATCTCGTCCAGCATAGCAGCCTGGGAGAGATATTAATAGATAGTAAAATTTGAGTGTATACATAACCATAATCAAAGAATTAATATTACTTGGATACTTTTATGTGTAATTTTAATAAGTTTCGAAAAAATGCCATTGAAAATACACAAAAAAAGAGGAAAATGAAGGAATTCTGACCCTTTTTGCTGCTTCACGTTTCTGTTTATCGATTTCACGTGATTTCTGCACCCAGGCGGCTGCATCGTCATCTTCCGATTCTTCGGCCAGGAGTGTTGTTTGTAATCTAATCAAACACAATTCTCAATTATAGATATTTATTCTGAAATTTTTGGTCCAACGATCACACATTGGGGCAAATATATTAGGTCCAATACATTCATAGTCATTCATGAACAAGAGTAGGACATAGGCAAGGCATACTACACTTACTTCTGTTCAATCTTCCTCTTTTCTTTGCGCACTTCAAGCTTCTCTCGAATCTTTTCTGACTTCTTCTGCTGTGAGATATTGGCGGCCGGTTTGTGGTAGAATTCTCCGAGGTCGTCTTTAATCTTGCCATCCTCTGTAAGTTTAAATTACATATTTTATTATATTCAAGCCAATGAGTGAACAAATAGAAACTGTTGTTTCCTAACATATAGTCGGTTTTTAGTTCAAATAAAATGCCTAACACTGATATAGGCAACAATGTAAATTCTAAATTACATAAAGATTTAGAAGGTAGTTAGTAAATAAGTGCATAAAATCTATACCGGCGAGTGACTCAACGCGCTCCAGCGGCTTGAGGCCGAGCTTGGCGCGCAGCTTGTTGGTCTCGTCCACGGACAGGCTCTCCTGTGCAGCGCCGCTCGTCGACGGCGGGGACTGCGACCGTTCGGCTGTGCGGGCCTCACTCTCTGAACTTTTCTCCCTGGAGAACATAATTTACTGTCAAGATACCTACAGACTTTTTATTTAGACAACACCATAAAGTTCACTTCCTATTTAAAGTTCATTATTATAACAAAACACTTCTTATTAAATATAAATATAGTATTGTATCCATTGTAGTTGAAGTATAATATGTCACCTGATGTTGTCGGCCTCATCGTCGTGTCGGCCGGCGCGGTGCAGGTCGCGCGCGCGGCGGTCCCTGTCCTCGCTGCTGCTGCGGCTCTGCGAGCGCGCCGCCGCCTCTTTCTCCTTAACAAGGTGCGAGTCTACCGGCACCTCTTCAACTAGAACAATTCAAACAGGAGCTTGAAGCACTACCACAAAAGATGCTGCATACTTTATCCTAAATAATTGGTTAGACATAGTCATTGTATTGTAAGACTGCTAATTCTACACACAATCAAATAGAAATTTTATTTCAAATTATATGTTCCTTCACTCATAATCATAAATGGATATAATTGTCTGCAGGCATGAAATATGCTTAACTAAATCAGAAGAAAAAGACTCAAAGACTAAGAAGTAATGCAATAACACTGACATAATAGCGATTACACATCAAATAAAAAAGCTGTAAGTAACACTAGTGACATCAAAAAAATACATCCTGATGTTGACAAGGCTGGTTTATAAAAGTATGATAATAATTTATTATTGTCAATGAAATAATAAACATCACAAAATAAAATTACAACCCTATAAGCAATACATTTCACTAACTTAAATTTTGAACAGTCATTATCAGCAGCTTCCATGAATTAAAATTTATCTCAAACTTAGGTTAGTTAAAATTTTAACATTAATCACAATGCATCTTATGCTTTATGGATCTGACTTATGCTGAAGGTAAAGACTACATGATTATTTATTTGCTATTTGAATAATCTACCTCACCCCACACGGTGACCTATTGCCGTGACTCAGTACTTTATAACAATTAAAATGTTACGTAAAAAGCTGTCAAACTGTATTCAATCTGATAATGCTTTTCAGAAAAAGGCAATCTATTACAGACAAGAAAGTCTCAATTTATATTCTGTCTTGGAGTTTTTATGAGGTCTTTTGCAGTTAGCCTTAGGGCAGGCTGTGACTGCTTCACCCGAGTTTAACTGCCTTGTGCAATGACATTCAAAGATTATCCAAAAACAATGTACATTAAACAGATAATAGAAATCTGGTGGATCTAGTTGAGTAGAAAAAACTACATTATTAAGTACTGATAGCCATAAAGGCTCTAAGATATTATTATTTTTGTCAAATTATTATAAACAACAGAGCACACAACTTTGAGCATATATATAATATAAAAAGTGTTATATATAAGCAAAACTAGAAGAATCCCTTAGCATTGTTTTTCATTTTCCACTGGAACGTAAGTCCACACAACTTGTCGCCAGTTACCTCACAATACCTACCTCGTCAGCTCCACACAGGACGCGGTGGAACTACTCGAATGCCACCGAGTCTGAAATAACGAGCAAAAAATGCCATTATTTTGTCAAAAGGGAGAACCGCCGACACCGTTCATGATTTCCAAATTAATAATACTAATTAATCATGATAACTATTCGAAATTAGTCAATAAGGCATTTATACCACTGCGTCATTACTCAGTAAAGGCTAAAGATAGAAAATTGTTACTTGTGTGGCGTTTGGTAGGAAATCATCATCGGTGTCTGGCGTATCTTATGTAAATAAAGAAGTGTAACTAACCGTCTGGGGAGCGGTCTCGTTTGCGATCCTTGTGTTTGCGATGCTTTTTACGTTCTCGTTCTTCGTTTTGTAAAGGCGATCGAGACCGACTCCTATGCTTCTTCTTCTTTGACTCTTTCTTATGTTTCTTTGAACCCATTGCAATATTTAAATGAAATTTAAATTGCAATGTAAATAACGTGAAATACGCTTCTTTGTTGTTATATCCTGAGTTTACAAACAAATTGATTTATAGCACGTTGTAGATCTCAACCACTAAATTCAATCAATCAACTATAAAATGTCAACTGTGTGAACTGTGTGTGGTGTAACCTGTCAACTTCATTCATTCGGCCATTTTGTGTTCGCTAATGACAGTTCTATAAGTTCTATTGATATGACTTTTTGACACGGAAAATATTGAGGAAAAATCTCGGAAAAATAGTGCTATCCTTTTTAGCTTGTGGGAAAAAGCTATTGTGGTCATTTGTGGTTCCAGCGCTATGCTTAACCGGAGAGGTTAAATGAAATATTTTTATTTCTTTGACAGATGATCGTTGAGGGCCTGGGTGGCCATTATAAATAAGAACTCAATTAGAAAGAGGTAAGGAGGGCAATCTTATATGGGAGAAAAGTTGAAAAAGTGTCCAGTTGTATGCGCTAAATAACAGTTCCAAAATCCTCCAGAATGGCGCTGGTGTGTCCAAAGGGTATGGTATGAAGGTATGAATGTAGCAATTTGTTAACGAAGTGAAGTATGTCGAGTTAAACAATTTAATATTATTATCGACCAAAGTAGTTACTTATTGAAATTTCAACTACTTGCGTAGTTCAAAATAATGTAGTAAATATAACCTTGAAGAATTTTGATGAGAAAACTTGTAGCTGGAGTGATTTTATTTCGTAAACTGTGAATAGTACGTTGATTGACTTTTTATTAGCTTCCTTTAAAATTTACCCTGATGCAAATGTGGCGCCATCCTAATTTAATACATTTTGACGGACAATTTTCATGTACGCAGATTGCCCTCCTTACTTCTACCCTCCATAAAGAAAAGGCAAGAAAAGTACCACAGACCACTTATAGATGCTACTGTGTTATAGTCAAAGACATTATAACAAAGACTGTCAAAGACATTGTACTCTAGTAGAATCATGAAGGTATAGATGAAAAGTAGAATACATTACAATGTCTTTGCATTATAATGTATTCTACTGTTTTTAATTTAATTTTTATTTTAATATCTAAGTTTTTGTTAGTAGAGTACAATGTCTTTGGTTATAGTACATACTTTTCTAACTTAATTTTATTTGCTCTAAATATAGTCATTACAGCTTTTATAAATTAACCCAGTTCTTACAAGTTCTGCATCAAAATTTAAAACAAAATAAGGTAAAGGCTAATAAATTGTGTGGGCAGCGCGATATACGGCACTCGCCAATCTTTATGGCCGCTCTGAATGTAGCCGTCACTCCGTCAGTTCGAAATCACTCGCGCATGGTACACTCATACTACTACACATTCTCGTACACTGGCACTAACGCGCGGGAGGCGAGGACGCTTGCGGGTGGAAGAAAGAGCGCGCGCGCGTGCCCTGCCTCCACACCCCGCGTACGTCCCGCTGATACCTGATTTTGTGTTTTGCGCAGCGTAATGCGGCTAGGTTCGGAGCGGCCATAAAGTTTGGCGAGAGCTGTAGGTATAGCTATAAAGCAAGAGTGTTGATTTTTGCCGGTCAGCACGGCACACACCTCCGTCTTCCTTAGGGCCGAGAAAAACGTCTGTTTACTGAAAGAAATACCATTAGGTAAAAAATGAAAAAAAAAAAAATCTTTCATATATTTTATTGATTCACAAAACTCAACAGTATAAAATAATTTACAGCACGCTCGGTATATTACAGTGTATTACTTAACGTAAGGCAATATATTCACACTTTAAAGTATTTAATTGCCAATAGTACAATATCATACGTATAAGAGGACGGCGCTAGCTTTGTCTTGACGTCTACAGTAAATGCTTAAATAAATATCTAGACAACAATAATATCTATGATACATCCATATTAAATACTGTAAGTCTTTGATATTTATAGCCTCATGAAGTTATAAAATGGTGAAAAATATTTATTATGTCGGTAAAATGTAGATTTCATTGAGTTTTCCTCTAAGCCTCTTCAATATGTACTTGATATGCGACTTTAAATGTATATTGAGCAATACTTAAAAAAATAGGAATGTGTATAGGTATAAGAATTCAAATATATTTACAAGACACTTCAGATATGCATTTTGCTCAATCTTTTTGATTATATACAATATTTAATAAAATTGATAAAATATACGTATGAAATTACTTTATATATCAAATTAATTCGTGGCATAACATGATGTATTAACTAATAGCTGTCACCCGCAGCTTTGCTAGCGGTCTTCGAGCTATCATTTAAACCCAGATATATTATTATGTTACTAAACTATTTAATATTATTTAATAGTTAAACTTCTTATTTCGGTACATTTACAGTTTTGAGTTGCTTAGTTACGGAATATCCAAATTATAATTCTTATTCACGTGAGTGATCTCGATTAAAAGCAGTTATCGAAAAATATTTTTGTGACGCGTAAGTAAAAGAGTAATAATATTATATCACCAAAATCTAAAAATATTTGATTTATTTCTATACTTATATAAAAATTTAAATATAGTTCAGAATATTTGGCACGAAAGTGGTTTAAAAGTATTACATTGTGTATTGGGAAGACTGTTCTATATTATTACGTATCAAGACTAAGTATGCGATACGTTTCAAGTATAGCTCTTAATAATGGACGTGAGGAACAAACCACAAAGGAGAAACATAATCTACAGAAGATTATATAAGCAGTCTTTAGGTAATCATCACACTTTACAGTCCAATGGTGAAAACTCATTTTAAAAGCCTTATTTCAAAGATCTCTGGTTTTGGATATGGTCATGGACAGCAGAGGTTACTAACTATTCGGTAAACCCGCTTGCCCGTTTTTAGAATAGAAAATTAAAATATAATTTGCATTTTGTATTCTTGTTCGTCGTACATATAAGTAGGTGCTTTCAGTTTTCGGGCTTAATATTAATTACTCTGTCGTCAAGTCGAACGCATCATCGGTGTATTTGAAGTCTGCGACAATAGTTACGTGATATGATGTGGGAGTGTGTGTGTATGTGTGTAGTGAGGCGGTCAGAAGAGCGCATGCGCGGGCAGGATGCGCACGGGCGCGGGTCGCGGCGCGCCGCTCTCCCACGCCACCACCACGCCCGACGCGAAGCACCCGAACAGCAGCTGCGAGTCGCTGCTGTACGTCAAGCTGTACACACAATACATTATGACAAAAAGCACAGGGTATTTTAAATTCAATCAGAATCAGAAATAGTTGGAAAATCCAAAAGAGCACGCCTCATAATCTCATTCATTACAATAAAATTGAGATTATTTGTAAATAATAATTAAACTACATCGAATTATACCGTGAAAAGTAATAGGCTTCTTTTTCCTTATTCCTTAAAATACTGAAGCCTATAAAAAAAACCAACTCGATAAGTGAAGAATTTCGCTCGTTATCGTGACCACAAGATACGGGATCCGTACGTACAGGCACACGGACGTCCAAGACAGAACTTTTTTAATCAATTTTTTAATTAGTTTAAATAATAAAAAGAGATTTAAAAATATCATGAGTGTTAAAAATAGTGTGTTTTCTCAACATTTGTCTATTTATATTCACTTATAAAAGCAATAAAGAATAAAAAAGTGTCATTTTAAGTTGCAGAATCACTCGGTGTGCGTAAATTGACAGTAATACCCACCTCAACGCTTCGCTTATGAGGCGTGCAATAACTCTAAATACTGGAGATAGCAAATTATACTAAAAGGAAATTTAAGGAATAAAAAGCAGCGGTGGTACCTGAGCAGCGGCGCGCGCGTGTCGGGCGGCGGGATGTAGAGCAGCGCGCGCAGGTCCCACGACGAGAACACGCGCACGCCGCCCGACTGCAGCCCCGCCGCGATGCCGTTCACGCTCACGCCCTCCGCCGCGTTCGAGTAGCAGATGCAAGTCACGCGCTCGCACACCTTCACGCTGCCTGCGAGGTCGCATGCAACATTATACTAACGATCAGTGGGGCTACTTATGAATTCAATTCCGAGACCGGTCCGTCTATGTAGGCGTGTTTCGGCCGAATAAAGCGTGTGCAAAGACGCGGACGAGCCACCGGATGTCAGCTTTTTGTTTTGTTTAAAATCGCCTCAGTTGATTGCCGACTTCCGAAAAAGAGAAGGTTCTATGTTCGACTGTATGTATTTTCTTTGTTTTTATATGTGCATGTCCGCCAATATCTCCGTCATATGTGGACCGATTTTGTAATTTTTTTTTCGTATATCTATATATACCCGAGGAGGTCCTGTTGTCAAGTGTTAGGTTCTGATGATGGAATCCCAGGGAAATCGAGGGAAACCCTCAAATTTTATAGGCCTGCTTTATGTATTCATCTTTCTTCTAAAGCTATTTTCGTATTCGATGGAAGTCAACACCTCATGATGACCAGCTAGTGATGGTTTACGGTTAGGAGATGAAGGCTAATTATTAACATAATATTATGGGGGCGAATAGAAAGTTGTATATCGAAGGTAAAACTCCTTAACAGTTAAAAGTAAAAAACAAATTACATAATGAATTACTCAACATAAATGAAGTACCGTAAAACGAGGTGCATAGCAAATTTTTGGGGTGAATAAAAACAAATTTGGAGAAGGATTAAAATATTATATCGGTATCGATAACCTAACACTACTATATAATTTAAGCACACATTTAAAAAACTAATGCAATTTGATTACGTATAATATTCAATGAAAGTAGGTAACACTCACCGACAAACCTCGCATTAACCGTGTGCACTCTAATCAACGAATTGTATTTATATGCAGCCTCCTTCTCGTAGGCCTCCATGTGGTCGTCATCAGGCACGTCGGACGGACTGTCACCGGTGACGTCACTGTTGTTGTTATTATTGCTATTGTTGTTGTTGCTTGTCTTCATGTCGTGGACAGAGGCGACGTCGCAGAGAGTCTCGCTGATGGTGACGTGGGTGACAGATAACATGTCCCGGTTTGGTAGCGTGCGAATGTATGTCAGTCTGCGGGGAAAGAAGAGTCGGTTTATATTTCGTAACAAAGTATTTATATTATTTACATAATCTACTATATAAAAATAAGTCGGATTTTCCTTCCTGACGCTATAACTCTAGAACGCACGAACCGGTTTCCACGGTTTTGCATTCGTTGGAAACGTCTCGGGCTCCGTGAGGTTTATAGTAAAGAAAATTCTTAATTACATTAAAAAAAATTAGACCGCGGGCGGAGCTGCGTGAAACAGCTAGTGGGATATAAAAAGTATGCTTTTGCATGTCAATTATGTCACACTATTATACCATTAGATCATTTTGTGAACTTAAGTGGTAAATAAAATAATAAGTAGCGGTGCGCACTTGTTGAGGTCCCAGAGCACTATGTTGCCATCGGTGCTAGCTGTGACGAGCAGCGCGGCGCGCGCGCAGGCGTGTGCGGCGCTGACGGGCTGCGCGTGCGCCAGCAGCGCGCGCCGCTGCACGCGCGCCGCGCCGCCGCGCTCGCGCACGCGCAGCGCCAGCACGCGCCCTGACCAGTGCCCCAGCAGCGCCGTGCCGCCGCACGCGCCACCAGACCCCGCCGCGCCCGACGTGCACGACGTCACCACCGTGCTGAGCTGCAAGTGCGATATAATATATAATTCTCATTCAAACTAAATTTAAGCAAAACATTTAAAGATGAAAGATGTCTGACCTGATCCAAAGCACACACTTGCAGCAGTAAGTCTGGCCTCGCATCACGTCTACGCTTAAGCCGCACAATGTTGTCCGAATGTCCCCAGGATAACAGCGCCAAAGGCTGTTGTCCGTTGTTAACCGTGTTATTTGATGTTGTCTCCCCTGTAACAGACGTGTGAGTGAGCGCAGAGCATGGTGTCTAGTGTGTAGTGTATAGGTATGTGCACACGGTACCGTGTATCGTACCGTGCATGGCGAGCAGCGCGGTGGCGCGGCCGGCCACGGCGACGGAGCGCGCGTGCGGCAGCGCGTGCAGCGCGGCGGCGCCGGCGCAGGCGCGGCGCGCCACCACGCTGGGCGGCGGCAGCGCGGGCGAGCCGCACCAGCGGCCCCAGCGCGCGCCCGCCACGCCGGCGTACACGGGCGGCGCGGGCGCCGGCGCCAGCAGCGACGGCGCCGCGTGCGGGTGCGGCGCGCGCAGCAGCTGGCGCGGCGCCTGCCCGTACGTGCGCACCATGGCCGCCGCCGCCGTGCGGTCCACCTCGTTCTCCAGCGCCGACGGGTCGAACCCGTAGTACGTCTGCAGCAGAACACACGCTCAGGGCTACTGCCACGAGGAACATGAACGACGAGCCAGGAAGAAAGTGTGCTCACGCAAGCCGGGAAGACGTTGATGGCGTCGAGCGCGGGCTGCCCCGTCTGCTTGTAGCCGAACACGAGGTCCACCCAGTGCGGCAGGCGCTCGGTGACGAGCGGCGCCTCCAGCGCCTGGCGCTGCACCAGCGTGAACAGGCGCGCGTCGGCGGCCCACGGCGGCAGCTCCACGTCGTCCACGCCCGCGCCGCACTGCCGCTTGCCCAGGTTCAACCCTGCACAAACACATTACTGCTAATACTCATTTTACAATACGGTGTGCTGTGACGTCAACGAATGCTTCAAAAGCATCGTGTACAAAACTACAACTTTTCAAAAGTTTTCTCTGATCTTTACATCCTTCTCTTAAATTTTTAACGCTATACAATCTGTCTAATTATTGCGACATTGAGGCGAACATTAAGCCTTTATTTACCTTCGTTGTTGTGGAATAGCTCAGGCAGGTAGAACAGCTCCGGGATAAGCTCCTTGACGTCGGTGGGCGAGTCGTTGGTGATGAGGCGCCACGTCGTCGCCAGCGAGTGGAACGTGCGGTCCGGCATGTCGAAATTATTGTCTGATAATAACAATTTAAATTAAACTAATTAAAAACTTTCTGCAGTAATGGATTGGGTACTTAAAGTAATTATTATTATAAATATACAGATTTCCTATCAAAACGAAAAGCAAGTACAAATTATTTGCACATTAAATACACTTATAACACATATACCTTGATAGTTAAGAAAGAGCTCCGTAAAAGGCGGTAGCCGCACTAAATAGTGCAGCACTCCTCCCGAGTTGGAGTACAGCGAGGCGTAGTGATGTGGCTGCCGGGAAAGTAGGGGGCTGCAGCCTTCGTGCCGCGCTGACTTCAGGTCCTGGACCATACCATATATCAGTCATGTCCCATCACCCATCACCCGTCATGAGGACAAATGTAGAGCAAGACATTAGATAAGACAGCTATAAAACAGGTACTTACATTATAAATACTTATATAGTGTTGTTCCCTGTTCTTGTTCTGGATTGCCATTGGCCTGCTAAGGTCCCTGAAGGAGGCAGGATCGTTAAGATCCAATATCCGCGAGCTGTAGTCCGCTATCACGAAAGGCAGCACGGGGTACTGCATGAGGTCATTGTAGGAGCGCCCTCCTAACCCGTTGAGGCGCATCAAGTACTCCCAGTTCGTTATGCTACCATTTCTCCATTGAGTCATAGCCTCCGTTAACGTGTCTGGCTCGATTCTGGAGAGGATTTGCGACATTTTATGTATACAAAGTATGCTACTTTATAATCAGAACAATAATATTATAAACAAGACTGACCTTGCAGGAGGATGTGGCGACGCTGCAAGTGCTTTCAGGAAGGCGGCTCGTTCGTGCTCGTCAGCGAAGGCCAGCATGTGCGCGTGGCCCGAGCTGAGGAACAGCTCCACCGCGCGCTCCTGCAGGCACCAGCGCCGGGTCGCCACTTGCACTACGGCTTCTAGCGGCCAGCTCTGCGCCTCGGGGGACGCTTGTACTTCTGGGATGTATAATCTAAACGGTGATAAGAGTTCAATAATAGAATTTTGATCAATATTTGAGGGATAACAGTGAGATAACTGCACGTGGTATTAAGACTGTTTTCTTTTTTTTGTGTATAGTGTGTGCGGGTGTCGTGTGCTTGCCTGTCCTTGCGCAGGCGCGGCGCGGGCGGCGCGTCCTCGGGCACGAAGTGTATGCAGCGGTCGCTGAGCAGCAGCTCGCCGTCCAGCTCGGCGGCCACGGTGAGCTGCGTGACGCGCGCCATGTAGCCCACGGTCTCGTGCAGCTGCAGGCGCGCCACCAGCCCGCCGCGCACCGCGCCCCACGCGCCCACCACGCCCCGCAGCGGCGCCGCGCACTGCCCCGCCTCTGCAGTCACATCGCAAACAATCACCGACGCTCTAACTATAACTGCCGTGGACCGCGACAAACTGACGAAATAAGGCAGCAGCGGTGGCACATACTGCACGCGGAACGGGGGGGAACTGACAAAAGCATCATTTGACTCATTCGGGAGCCATTATTGTGTTGTAACGTACCCGCCACCCGCAGGAGTGTTACGAATGAATTGGCCACGCTATAAACATAGTAATTCCCTTCAAACTTTACCTAAACCCTTCAAGTCTCACAATACGCTACATGATTTACGATAATACGGAAAATTTCCCGACGGTATGCCTAAAAAACTAATAAAATGGACACACATTAATTCGTACTAGTGGTCGCCCAATGGTCGAAATTCGACCTTATAATATAAATTTAAATTGTGAGTGACTTAATATACATTATTAAAATATAATATTCAAACCTTATTAAGGTTCTACTGTCGAAAACTAAACTACTATAACCACACATTTGACCAAGACTGTTATTTGCCAATTTATTTTTTGAACAAATTATATGAAATTAAAAGGAAGTAAAATAAAGAATATCTATTTAAAAAATGTTTATTAAAAGAAAACATGCTATAATAAGAGGAAAATACATATAAAAAATACATATCCATTTAGAGCATATTTTATCGCATATTGCAAACTTCTCTGCAAACAATGTTTTTTGTAAAACCTCTTTTATCGTTTGCTAAATGTCCTTGGTCGTTATATTCGGATATATAAAAACTTAAACCACTTATTTATGTCAATGTCAGTAAGCAGTCAATGAAAAACAAAACAAACATGTGTGTGTGAAATGCATGTTAGTGTGGGTAATGTTTTATTTATTGATTTAATGTACTTTATAAGCATTATTATTGAAAAATATTAGCGTTCTGCACTTCTCCTACACATAAACTATAAGTGTGCCAAATTTTATGCTCCTGCGTCCGCGCAATTTTCGTAAAAAGGGGTCCAAAGTTTTGGCATCACGTATTAATATATAGATAAATACATCGCATACACTGAACCTATATTTTTTTAAATTTTTACACTAATTTACCAGCTTTATGTCGATACTGCGGCTTCAGGAACTTGGGGTCGATGTGCAGGTGCGCGCGACGCAGGCGTACGCGCACGCGGCCCGGGCCCTCCGTGGGGTCCAGCTGCCATGACGACGGGTACGAGCGGGGATCGTGCCATACAGCTGGACAATGAACATAGGCCATTAGTATTACTACTTATATCTCGGGGTTCAATGGAATAGAATGATAATTAGGAAAATGCGTTGAAAAACACTTCGCCTGTATGGGTTCGAACCTGCAAACTTGTACACTCAAATTCATTAATCGACGCACGACGAAGACGGTTCAACAGATATTAAAGTTGATTTTGTATAATAAAATAGATTAATGGCAGGTGGTGATGATTATTGTCATTAAGCACAAGGAGTACCTTGTTCATGCGTGTAGGTGTCGATGAGTCGCTGCCAAGCCTGGGCGGCGGCGGCGTGCTGCGCATGCGCGCGACGCAGGTGTTCCATAAATGCCTTTCGCTGTCCGTTCTGCACATCCACGACTCCGCGCGTCACGCACATCGCGCTCTCCGTCACTTTGCTGGCGAGACCGTCTTTACTCCATACAACCCTAGTGGAATCGAAATATACTCGTATTTAATAGTTTCATATATAAATAGATTACATCATACATTTTAGAAGAATTAATTTGCATTTATTTGTTTTTTGTTTATTTATTACGCGCGCCCAGTCCGCGGCGCGGCGCTAGCGAGCTGGACGCCAGGCGCTCGCTCAGCCCCGCCTGCGTGCCCACCGCCCACGCGCGCGCCCAGTCCGTGTGTACAGTGTGTAGTATGTATAGCGCGGCACTAACTTGGCGAGCAGCGAGCGCGTGCGGTCGGCGCGGCGGGCGCGGCGCTCGGCGTCATGCCGCAGTAGCGCGGCGGCCTCGGGCGCTAGCGAGCTGGACGCCAGGCGCTCGCTCAGCCCCGCCTGCGTGCCCACCGCCCACGCGCGCGCCCAGTCCGTGTGTACAGTGTGTAGTATGTATAGCGCGGCACTAACTTGGCGAGCAGCGAGCGCGTGCGGTCGGCGCGGCGGGCGCGGCGCTCGGCGTCATGCCGCAGTAGCGCGGCGGCCTCGGGCGCTAGCGAGCTGGACGCCAGGCGCTCGCTCAGCCCCGCCTGCGTGCCCACCGCCCACGCGCGCGCCCAGTCCGTGTGTACAGTGTGTAGTATGTATAGCGCGGCACTAACTTGGCGAGCAGCGAGCGCGTGCGGTCGGCGCGGCGGGCGCGGCGCTCGGCGTCATGCCGCAGTAGCGCGGCGGCCTCGGGCGCTAGCGAGCTGGACGCCAGGCGCTCGCTCAGCCCCGCCTGCGTGCCCACCGCCCACGCGCGCGCCCAGTCCGTGTGTACAGTGTGTAGTATGTATAGCGCGGCACTAACTTGGCGAGCAGCGAGCGCGTGCGGTCGGCGCGGCGGGCGCGGCGCTCGGCGTCATGCCGCAGTAGCGCGGCGGCCTCGGGCGCTAGCGAGCTGGACGCCAGGCGCTCGCTCAGCCCCGCCTGCGTGCCCACCGCCCACGCGCGCGCCCAGTCCGTGTGTACAGTGTGTAGTATGTATAGCGCGGCACTAACTTGGCGAGCAGCGAGCGCGTGCGGTCGGCGCGGCGGGCGCGGCGCTCGGCGTCATGCCGCAGTAGCGCGGCGGCCTCGGGCGCTAGCGAGCTGGACGCCAGGCGCTCGCTCAGCCCCGCCTGCGTGCCCACCGCCCACGCGCGCGCCCAGTCCGTGTGTACAGTGTGTAGTATGTATAGCGCGGCACTAACTTGGCGAGCAGCGAGCGCGTGCGGTCGGCGCGGCGGGCGCGGCGCTCGGCGTCATGCCGCAGTAGCGCGGCGGCCTCGGGCGCTAGCGAGCTGGACGCCAGGCGCTCGCTCAGCCCCGCCTGCGTGCCCACCGCCCACGCGCGCGCCCAGTCCGTGTGTACAGTGTGTAGTATGTATAGCGCGGCACTAACTTGGCGAGCAGCGAGCGCGTGCGGTCGGCGCGGCGGGCGCGGCGCTCGGCGTCATGCCGCAGTAGCGCGGCGGCCTCGGGCGCTAGCGAGCTGGACGCCAGGCGCTCGCTCAGCCCCGCCTGCGTGCCCACCGCCCACGCGCGCGCCCAGTCCGTGATGGCCAGCTCCACGCCGCCTGATCCGCGTTCCGCCGCCCCGTGCAAGTACTTCAGCGTTGTTAATAGGTACACCGACAGCTACGTCATGGAAAAATTCTGTTTTTTTACATCCACGTTGTTACATACATGTTTGCATCCACCAATATGATTTAAACAGAATAACGGGATGAGGTGCGGTACTGAATTACAAGTAGTGTGAGAGTGCGTTTGGCGAGCACGTGCGTACCTTGCGCAGCTGCGCGGGGTCGCTGGGCGTGAGCACGTGCAGCACGGGCGCAGGCGCACGGTAAAGTGCACGCAGCAGCGTGGGCTGCAGCGTGCGCGTGCCGGGCGCGGGCGCCGCCGCCCACCAGAACAGCTCCTGCAGCGGGCCCGCCCAGTCCGCGCTGCTCGCCACCCACCACTTGGGCCGGCTGCCCGCTGACCCGCTCACGGCTACGACAATAATACGTTAGTTGGTACGTATTATGTCATCAAAACATAATAAGGCACAGGCACCGAATTCCGCGGTGTATTCACTATGACTCAAAAGAAATTGCATTTCCGTGTTATATAGGAATCGGTCATATTCAGTGGTGTTTAGGAACCAACTCTAATATTTGTCACCTGGAGGAAATCTCTCTCTCTCTTTCGGAATTGAGTGCCTTTACCTTAGTGAAGAAAATGATGTGTGCAAAAAAGAGTTGGTAAGGATAATATGGCGTACCGAGCAGCAGCGTGTTGAGCAGGCGGTCGAACAGCAGGCGGTCGGCGTGCAGCGGGCGCTCGGGGTCGTGCGTGAGCAGGAAGGCCGCCGCGCGCGCCACGCACGCCGCGTGCCGCGCCGCCAGCTCGCCGCGCTCGCCGCGCGCGCCCTCGCCCAGCGACACCGCCGACGACAGCACTGCCCAACCACACCATACATACATACCATACGCCAAATACGTTTTTGAACAAACGTTCTCTTACTCTTTAAATCTTTTATTACATAATTTATAACCTCAAAGACAAGATAAATTTTCTTACTCTCATAACCTAGTTACGTTTCGTATATCTAAGACACAGAGTTAAGAATTTGAAGAAGTCTGAGATAGTTAGCAAACTCAATTTTTTTTAATTTTTTTCGGAGATGGACCACCTTGCAAGTATTTATTTGCGGAGATATCATAGTAGGTGTATTAAACAACATCCATAATCGAAAACATATTTCTCAAACTTTTTATCAATCAAATCCAAAAAGTTAAGCAACGACCGTAACCCAATAAGGTACTGTAAGTAAAAAATGACGCTAGTCCTGCATTAAATATATTTATCAACAATTCGAATCATAGGTCATTAGCTTGTCACATTGGTGTCTCAATGACACCTGATGTGACTCACATGGAGCACAGCACAGCACATACCGGTAGCAAAGTAGTTGTGTTTGGTGTGCGCGTTGTAGGAGGAGTGCAGCTTGTCCTCGAGGTAGTCGAGCTGCGCGTTGTAGAGCGAGATCTGCGCGTCGCGCGCCAGCCGCGCCGCGCCCGCCGCCGCGCCCGCGCTCATCTCCACGTACGTCAGCATGTGGTGCAGCTCTGATATCGTCTGCGATACACACACGTGCTACACACTTATAACTGCCGGCACGGATCTTGAGCGCTCGGCGGAAGAGTGGGGATCGCTTTGCGCATCGTACGTGCAAGCTATGCCGAGCAACCAATCCCGAGCGCATCCCGAGTGACAGCTATGACTGCAAGCGTAGCAAAGAACGAATCCCGAGTGACAGCTATGACGCGATGCGCTGCGGGCCAATCACCGCACTTTAGCCCGCCCCGCGCCTCACTTCATACCCCAAAAGGGACCCAATAAATCACTTCTGCGCAGGTGAAGGTCAGCACTCAAGATCCGTGCCGATGATTATACAAAGCTCTGTATACAACGCGGAACAGAATAATAGCAATACCTAATTTTCATTGTATCCATAATTTAAGACAATTTTTAGTATTGGACTAACACTGAAGTCAAGAAAAAAAGATTGCCCCATACATTTATGAGCGCATAACTGTAAAAAGTGTACTGAACAACCAATATTTTAGCGATTTTAGGTTTAAACCCATAGATTTAATTCACTAACCTGCATGCTATGTTGCGATGAGAGTGCTTTGATGGCCACCCTGTTGAGCAATTCATATAGGTCCTCAAGCAGTAGCTCGCGGCCTTCGAAGCCGGTGTCGGGATTCTGACCGACGGCGCGGATGGACCGCACCACCACCTCCACTAGCGACACCTCGTTGAGCAGCTTCAGTGACGCCTGTTGGAAACAAAGAGTTCGAGGTTGGAACAGTCTGTATGATACAGATTAAGATTTTAAAATGTTTTAATACGTGTGTTGTGATGTGTTATATAGTATGTTGGATATAAAACCTGAAAATGTGTCCTATTGCTAAACTATAATAACATTGATTTCTTTATAGGGCTGACATGAATTAGTACACAGTTTAATTCAAGGTGAAAACACTCAAAATTTCACAGAAAACTAATCAAATCAAAATCTCATTTATTAGAATTAAGCTAGAAAGTAGCACTATTTACCCCGCTTCTTAAGTGCGGTGACCGTGCTTCTCAGCAGCACGCTGTCTTTTAACTAACAATATGTGAAATATATAAAAATATAGATATTTAGGGAACGTGCCAAATTAACTAAAAAGTGCGAATAAAGTATGCAGAAAAAATTAAAAGTATTGAGATCCTCTAAGTTTGATAATTTTAGTAGAATTGAATCGTGGCACGTGGCAAGTACTTGACCTTATCGATAATCCTGCGCGCGAGCAGCGTGATGTTGTGCGCGAGCGGCACGTCGGCGAGGCAGCACGGCAGCAGCGCCAGCAGCGGCGGGCTGCGGTGCAGCGACTCCTCCGACACGTCCACCCAGATGTCGTCCTGGATATACATATCGCTTTATATATTCCCTCAATGTATTAGAAGACGACTGTTAAGGAAATTATTAAATTGCCGGACGAATGACCGGTTTCTGAGTTCCATAACTTTCCAAATGGGTTTCTGAATAACTCAACGTAAGATAAAGTCTGTTTTAAACTTAGTTTAACTTAACTGGCCATTTTGTGCCGTTTATCTGTTCCATAACTGTATAAGCAAAATGTATACGAACAGCTATTCAGAGAGTTTATTTCTAACATATTATACTCTACGGTTCAGAATATTTTATGGTGTGTCAAAGATCATTAAAATTATTTACCTTAGAAAAAAAATTGTGTAAATAAAAAAAACAATGACAAATTAATATTATAAAATTGATTTTAAGCTTGATCTATTAAAGAGACCTGTCTAGTGGCAGATTAAGGGATAACTTATCGGTTTCATAGATATATAAAGGCTCCTTCAGTATACAGGAACTTTATTCGCGTCACATTTGACGCATAAAAATGAGGGAGAGAGATTATAATAAGAAATGCTTCTACAAAAGTTTAAGAAAATCTGTGCGAAACAGTCATCACTCAGCTGAAATTCGGGACCCCAGCGCTGGTTTTTAGACCAGTGCGGCTGTATCGTTATATAATATATAACTAAATAGACCTAATAAACTAACGGTATGGAACGAATAGTTATTGTTATTGCTTTGGCACAAGTCGTGTAGCGCCACTGTTACATCACAACACGTTTACCTCCCACAACTCGTGATCATGGAAAGTTAACGACTTACATCAAGTTGGTCCTCGAGAGGAACGTCGCATTTAGTAAGAAGGGCAGCGCACGCTGCTGCCAGCTCCCAGGAACCCTCGTACAGTGATATCTAGAAACAAAAATATCGATATCATGTGGTGAATAACTACTAATTGATGATTTTTTTTGTTTGTTTGGTTGAACAGGTTACAGGAACTACTAGTAGACAAAATGTTAGATGGCTTTTTTATCGAGGAAAGTTAAATGCTAAGGTTATAGGTTATATTTTCATTTTTTTTTTTGGAAAGCGATGTGAATTAGGGTTTTAAGGTTTGTTCGGGAAGTTCGGCAGAATTATCAAAGATAGGTACATGAAACTTCGCATATGGATTTCTGGTTAAATTTAAATAAACAAGACAAGTATTTCAGAGATTTTGAAATTCTATCCCTTAGAGGTTGAAATAGGGGTTGGAAGTTATGCAAACAAAGCACGTCTTTTTCTCCGTATACGTGTTAGACGGGACCTGGTTGGCGAGGTGTATGTAGTAGTGGTGCGCGTGCAGGCGGCGCGCGGTGTCGGCGGGCGCGCGGCGCACGAGCGCGGCCAGCGCGCGCACGGCCGCCGCCCGCGCGCGCGCGCAGCGCTGGTTGCTCAGCACCACCAGGCTCTCCGCACTCACGGCGCCGCAGATAGCCTGCGACGTACCCAACATAATGTTAATGCAGCTTTGAGCAAGCGAATTTATGATAAGAACAATCGATAGCTATTTCTGGAGTAAAAGAGTAGTATGCGTGTGGAGTACCTGTTGGTGTGCGTGGTCGGGCAGCAGCGCCAGCGCGTGCCGCAGCAGCAGCAGCAGGCCCTCGCACGCCGACCAGCCAGACGCCGCGCCCGCGCGCACGCGACGCTGCTCACGGAACAACATACTTCATGACTATCTTTATATACAGGGAAAAGAAATGCGTATATTTTAAGAGGTAATCAGGTGTACATAAAACTGAACCACTTTCGATTCCGATTTATGTTTGTAGCAAAAGTTAGTTTTAAATTTTAAGATTTCGACCTACGTTTCTTGGGGAAAGTTGTTCAGTTTTATGCACCTTATTACCTCGGAAAATATACGCACTCCTTTAAAATTTATCCTTACTATAGAAAAAAATAATTACGCATTCTTCACATGCACTTTTAAAGTATTATTTCTGAGCAAAGTGCGTTTATATTTGAAATTATTTAATCATCGTCAACTCTGCCTGGGTGTGCGCTGTGCGCTGCTACACTAGCTAGCCTTGTCTTAAGTTCGTCCATACTAAATGTTTTTTTTTCTATTATTTGTTTGAATTCTATAAATTAACAAAATAACTGAACATATTATTATTATACAATATCTTGAAGTTTGGTTTCACCTGATGGTATATCCCACTGGTGTACATCTCGACGGTGGTGTGGTTGACGTCGTCCACATCTACAACAATGTATTCGGTGAGCTCCTCCTCCCGAGGACTGACTCCCTCCCCACCCCCCGCTCCTAGACTACTCCCCTCCCCCTCCCCGTCACCATCGCCCTCGGCAGCCTGCTGTGTGTCCAGTTCTGCAACCGTCACCACTACTCAGTGTGTTTCGACTAAGCCTTTTTAGAAGAAGGTGTATTTACATAACTAATTAAGCTCTCTACAATATGTTATTTAGATTACATTTCATCATAATAATGAGCGACTCACACTCACATGCTTTTTATTTTAGTCGACAGCGACAATATATTTTTTTTTCTCACTCACGGCCATCTGATCCCAAACTAGTCAGAGCCTGTACTATGGTAACCAGACAACTGATTAACATAATAAACTTATATATCTCTAAATACATACATATTATAGATAAAAGTTAGTAGGTTATTAGATAAAAAGCAATGGTCCCAGGAATGTTCCTTGGGGTACACCGCTAGAGATTAAAACCGTGCTAGTTCTGTAGTTGTTGATAACTATATATATAATTACAGATTTAGTATAATTACAGAGTAATACCTTCCTCTTGCATCACTATCTACTGCTAAAAACTGCATTAAAATTCGTAGCGTAGGTTAAAGATCTAAGCATACAGACAGCGGGTGCACTTTGTTTTATACTATGTTAACATAAAAATATGCGCAAATGTAAATTAGTAATACAGATTACAGTGGGGATGGTCACTCATAAGCAAGTGCATCCAATTTTACAGTGCGGACAAAGTAGAAAACTGTTTTAAAACAGGATAGGAAAGAATGGAAACGAATATATTTTGTCATGGCCTTTTGCACAAAGATTCTAATTATATGGAAACAGAAAGATATACAAATATTTTTTTGTTAGCTTTGTTTGGTTTTTTTTTTGTTTAGTTTTGTTTCTCTTTAACTATTGTTAAACTTACCGGCGGCAGGGGTATCTGAATTTTCTGATGTTGACGAAGCAGTATGTTTCCTGAGACATATCAAAATAAAAACTATAACTATATGCAGTTGAAAATCTTATAAAATGTTTTCAATATTGGTTATATTTATATATTCACATTACCTGCCTTCCTTCAGCTGCATATTGATTAAAGACTTTATTTGTTTCGTGGACTCTGTACTCCCACAGCTGCTGTCGATCCTGTCCTCAAGTTCGCGACTCTGAGCCATATCCTTCAGGGAATTAAGACTATTGTCCGTTGTCAGATCATCTGTGGAAGCGCTAGAGGCGCTGGGCAGGTCCTCTACTTTTTTCTTTGCGCGTCTGGAAGTTCTCTTCTTTGAGAAACTTGATGAAAATTCGCTCATTTCTTGGGTCTCTGATGTGAGGAGAAAATAGAAGTTTGCGCGCGAGTGTGTTACGAACGTATCGCTAGCCTAGTGAAAAAAAAAGACATACTTCAATACGACATATTGTAACTGTATTTTGTTCTTGCCTAGATCATTACTTAACCTCGTAAATAATTAAAACACCGAAAATTTGGTCACTTAATTGAATACTATTTTAAAGTTTAACAAAAATAAGTAGTTCGTTTTATTAAATATGAGCTATCTTACATAACGTACTGGATGTATCATAAACTCTGGCGTATTGCTTGCTAAGCGATTTTTGGGGATGTAATGCGTTGTGGTGACCGCCTCAGTATGCGTGCAAGCTAAATGTAAAATTTCAAGAAGTTCATAAACAATTATCTATCGCTTTGGACTGTCAACATTTGCCCTTAGTTGTTAAGTCGTTCGCTTAGCAATAGGGTTAGTGCGAGGGAGCGTGGAGCAGCGTGTACCTGGTGCATGAGCAGCAGGAAGTCGCAGAGCAGCGCGAGGCGGTGCAGCAGCGGCGGCGCGCCCAGCAGCCCGCGCACCAGCTCCACCAGCCCGCTGCTGGCCGCCACGCCCAGCGACCCGCACGACGAGTTCAGGAACCGCTCCTGCACACCACACTATAGCACTATGCGTACTATCTTTGGGGCTGTCCCCTTCAATTTAGCGAAAAAAATGATAAAAAGGCTATGTAAAAGTAGACTTTTTATTGAGGTTATGTAATATTGATAAAAAGAAACAGTTGGAATTGAATAACACTTTAAAAAAACTGTCTAGTACCATTTTTTGTATCTACCGGTTATACATATTTAATATTGAAGTGCAAAACAAAAATGCAAGGTGGTTATGGATTGGCAGTTGGGCATTAAATAAAAGGAATTTGTCGTGAGAATCCATACTTCATCGAATTAAGTGGGATTAAAATAAATTCGGCGTAAAATAGTTGTAGAGTTGGGCTGCGGGTGTGGGTTTGACGAACCTTGCAGGCGAGCAGCAGGTGGTCGAGCAGCGCCACGCGGCTCATCTGGTAGAGGTTGAAGGCGCGGCGCGGGTGCTGGTCGCGCAGCAGCGCGCGCAGCCCGCACAGCGCCAGCGCCCACGCCGAGCCGCGCTGCCGCACGCGCCCGCCGCCGCCCTCCACCTCCCACGTCAGCTCCTGCGCACACCATCGACACCTCAAACCATAAACCTCCATCGTCTGCGTCTATTGAAAATATTTTTTTTCAGGAAAGCACCCTAATTTAAAACCAAATACTCAGGGACGTGATCATACTGCCACGTCGCTTGCGCATACGCAACGTTACGAGCCTCTAGCCGCGGCGCATCCACTTACTTTTATTGCTTTTACCCCTACTATCTACACAATTTCTAACATAAAATTTAGCAAAAAATAAAATTTACACCATTCGACACAGTACATTAGTCATTTGTAAGCCGACACACATAATAATAATATATCAACTACTTAGAGATAGTTAATCTTCTAACCTGTTCGGTGTCGAAGTGTCTCCAGGCATTGGCTAGCAGTACCAGCAGCTCGGGCTGTAGTACAACGGCATCAGTGCGCGAGGCTAGCTGCAGGCTATCCCCACACGAGCTTAAGACGGGGCTGCTGCATGCCTCGTCCAGGACCACCTAAGTGATATAACAAACTTAAAAACATGTCACTATGAAATGTTTGTTTGTCGGCAGCTCGTTCGCTGGCGTCACCTTGAGCACGTGGTGCGACACGTGGCAGGCGGGCGCGGCGAGCACGGCCAGCAGCATGTCGGGCGCGTCGTGCGCGTACAGCTGCGCGTGCAGGCGGTTGTCCACGCGGCACGCGCGCAGCAGTATGCTCAGCGCCTTCGCCTGCTCCGCCGCCGAGCCCTCCAGCTCCACCACCTGCCCGGGACAATCACCGAGTCAAACACTTATTATTTTATTTATGATAATTATACTTAGGGAAATCGAAAACGTAAACCAGCAAGTGACAAAAAAATCTATATTATTATAAGATGACTGAAGAGTTTTTTGAACATTCTAATCATAGGAACTATAATTATGTCCGATTTGGAATATTTCTTTTAGTGTCCGACAGCCTATTTATCAAGGCTACTTTAAGCGCGATAACCGACGCCCACGCGGGCGGAGTCACATAGAAAATATTTAAAGAAGTAGTGTGTGTAGTGAAGTCGTACCCTGGCGTAGAGGTAGAGCAGCACGTCGGAGCCGCCGAGCATGTAGAGCGCGGGCGTGAGGCCGCGGTGGCGGCTGGCCAGCGCGCCGCCCGCCCACGTCGTGAACAGCGTCTCCGGGATGCCGGCCGCCGCGCCCCCCGCGCCCCCGCCCGCGCCCCCCGCCAGCAGCGTCGCCGGCGCCGGCACGCGCCCCGCGAACACTAAGTCACACATCACCATCATTCATGTCAATAACGGACTTGCTTTTTTCAGATGTTGCATCAGCCCATAAGATTGAAATATAGGTAGTGTATAAATTAAACATTCATCACTCACCAGTAGGTAATGCGACTGTTTGATGGTACAAGTTCATAATGTTCGGAGAGCTTGCAGAAAATGTTAACAGTAAGTTGTCGTGTAGCTCGCGAAGAGTTGCCGTTGAAATTTCAAATACCTACACATAATATATTGGGAGTAAATTTGTCAAATTTGATGACTCCAATAAAGGTTGGAAAATCATTCTATTTACCTGATCCCAGTCGATATTTGAATCGAGCACATTTGGTGTTAATAACAGCGGATAGTTCGGTGACTCGCATCGCACCTGTCACGAAAACAAAATTTTAGTTATAATTGGCTTAACTTACTCAGTCAATTTGTTACATAGATGTGTTTCTGAAGCACACTACAATAAAGATCGAGACATAATAATATCAACAAAATCGAACTGTTAAGTGTCGGTCGAGCCGGGTTAATCGCATGGACGACGTGGGCGCATGTTACAGGTGCTGTGCTGCAGATGCGTGGTGAGGGTGGCGAGGTGGTACCTGGCAGGCGTGGTCGGGCCCGTGCGCGGTGAGGTGCAGCGCGGCGTAGCGGGCGAGCGCGGGCGCAACGTTACACATGAGGGTGGTACCTGGCAGGCGTGGTCGGGCCCGTGCGCGGTGAGGTGCAGCGCGGCGTAGCGGGCGAGCGCGGGCGCAACGTTACACATGAGGGTGGTACCTGGCAGGCGTGGTCGGGCCCGTGCGCGGTGAGGTGCAGCGCGGCGTAGCGGGCGAGCGCGGGCGCAACGTTACACATGAGGGTGGTACCTGGCAGGCGTGGTCGGGCCCGTGCGCGGTGAGGTGCAGCGCGGCGTAGCGGGCGAGCGCGGGCGCAACGTTACACATGAGGGTGGTACCTGGCAGGCGTGGTCGGGCCCGTGCGCGGTGAGGTGCAGCGCGGCGTAGCGGGCGAGCGCGGGCGCAACGTTACACATGAGGGTGGTACCTGGCAGGCGTGGTCGGGCCCGTGCGCGGTGAGGTGCAGCGCGGCGTAGCGGGCGAGCGCGGGCGCAACGTTACACATGAGGGTGGTACCTGGCAGGCGTGGTCGGGCCCGTGCGCGGTGAGGTGCAGCGCGGCGTAGCGGGCGAGCGCGGGCGCAACGTTACACATGAGGGTGGTACCTGGCAGGCGTGGTCGGGCCCGTGCGCGGTGAGGTGCAGCGCGGCGTAGCGGGCGAGCGCGGGCGCAACGTTACACATGAGGGTGGTACCTGGCAGGCGTGGTCGGGCCCGTGCGCGGTGAGGTGCAGCGCGGCGTAGCGGGCGAGCGCGGGCGCAACGTTACACATGAGGGTGGTACCTGGCAGGCGTGGTCGGGCCCGTGCGCGGTGAGGTGCAGCGCGGCGTAGCGGGCGAGCGCGGGCGCAACGTTACACATGAGGGTGGTACCTGGCAGGCGTGGTCGGGCCCGTGCGCGGTGAGGTGCAGCGCGGCGTAGCGGGCGAGCGCGGGCGCAACGTTACACATGAGGGTGGTACCTGGCAGGCGTGGTCGGGCCCGTGCGCGGTGAGGTGCAGCGCGGCGTAGCGGGCGAGCGCGGGCGCAACGTTACACATGAGGGTGGTACCTGGCAGGCGTGGTCGGGCCCGTGCGCGGTGAGGTGCAGCGCGGCGTAGCGGGCGAGCGCGGGCGCAACGTTACACATGAGGGTGGTACCTGGCAGGCGTGGTCGGGCCCGTGCGCGGTGAGGTGCAGCGCGGCGTAGCGGGCGAGCGCGGGCGCAACGTTACACATGAGGGTGGTACCTGGCAGGCGTGGTCGGGCCCGTGCGCGGTGAGGTGCAGCGCGGCGTAGCGGGCGAGCGCGGGCGCAACGTTACACATGAGGGTGGTACCTGGCAGGCGTGGTCGGGCCCGTGCGCGGTGAGGTGCAGCGCGGCGTAGCGGGCGAGCGCGGGCGCAACGTTACACATGAGGGTGGTACCTGGCAGGCGTGGTCGGGCCCGTGCGCGGTGAGGTGCAGCGCGGCGTAGCGGGCGAGCGCGGGCGCAACGTTACACATGAGGGTGGTACCTGGCAGGCGTGGTCGGGCCCGTGCGCGGTGAGGTGCAGCGCGGCGTAGCGGGCGAGCGCGGGCGCAACGTTACACATGAGGGTGGTACCTGGCAGGCGTGGTCGGGCCCGTGCGCGGTGAGGTGCAGCGCGGCGTAGCGGGCGAGCGCGGGCGCAACGTTACACATGAGGGTGGTACCTGGCAGGCGTGGTCGGGCCCGTGCGCGGTGAGGTGCAGCGCGGCGTAGCGGGCGAGCGCGGGCGCAACGTTACACATGAGGGTGGTACCTGGCAGGCGTGGTCGGGCCCGTGCGCGGTGAGGTGCAGCGCGGCGTAGCGGGCGAGCGCGGGCGCAACGTTACACATGAGGGTGGTACCTGGCAGGCGTGGTCGGGCCCGTGCGCGGTGAGGTGCAGCGCGGCGTAGCGGGCGAGCGCGGGCGCAACGTTACACATGAGGGTGGTACCTGGCAGGCGTGGTCGGGCCCGTGCGCGGTGAGGTGCAGCGCGGCGTAGCGGGCGAGCGCGGGCGCAACGTTACACATGAGGGTGGTACCTGGCAGGCGTGGTCGGGCCCGTGCGCGGTGAGGTGCAGCGCGGCGTAGCGGGCGAGCGCGGGCGCAACGTTACACATGAGGGTGGTACCTGGCAGGCGTGGTCGGGCCCGTGCGCGGTGAGGTGCAGCGCGGCGTAGCGGGCGAGCGCGGGCGCAACGTTACACATGAGGGTGGTACCTGGCAGGCGTGGTCGGGCCCGTGCGCGGTGAGGTGCAGCGCGGCGTAGCGGGCGAGCGCGGGCGCAACGTTACACATGAGGGTGGTACCTGGCAGGCGTGGTCGGGCCCGTGCGCGGTGAGGTGCAGCGCGGCGTAGCGGGTGAGGGCGGGCGCGCGGTACACGTGCGCAGCGGCCAGGTGGTAGGCGCCCGCGCCGCCGCCGCCTGCGCGCGCGCAGCCCAGCAGCACACTCGTCGCCGTCACCTTGCGCACCAGAATACCTGACACACGGTTTACACCAAAACTCTGCCTCGCTAAATTTATGCTGACGGTGCGCCCAATCTGTCGCACATCGGCACTCTCGATTTGACAAGATACAGTAAGCCATAACAGTCATAACTAAAATTAAGAAACTAAACACTCTTATTCAACTTCATTCAGGTTATGCCCATTTAGAAAACAACAATGTTGTAGCTTTCGCGGCAAAGAAGTATAAGATGAGGACAAATTTGTTTTTATTATGCGAGTACTTTCAGCGCGTTCAGCTGCTTTCAGTTTCGTACGCGGTGAAATAGCGCTTTACATGGTCGGTTCTCGACTCCTTTACATAACAGAAAGTTATATATTATAACTTTTAACGGTTAAAAGACAGAAAGTCAGGTCATTTTTGTTAATGAAGTTAACATTTTAAGCCTTAATCGAATACTCAACAAACCAATAGTAAAAGAATGAATAAAACATTACATACCTTGAACAGGAAGTGACACTGTCTCACATTCATATCCGTTGACGAAGAGCGTCACCTGTCAAAGAAAACACAATAAATTAATGGAATTAAGACAACACTATAATTAAGACAAGTATGTGTGCATGTGGTCAGTGTTTTATTATGTGGATCTATTTCTCTGTGTGCGTAAAAATGATACCAGCTACGCGAATTTCCCACAGAATCATGTGATTTTATGAGAGATTTGGCATGTGCTGTTACGTATTATTTTATAAAATCTTATATCTTATGTTATATATTTTATAATATCGGTAACAACATCAAGGATTTTAAGGGTGGGGATCACGAAAATCATGACCATTTTCGGATTTAAAAAAAAGCGGTTTTTTTTTATAGAACGTGCTGTGTCGCTTTTGCGGTTTATTGTGGTGCTGGTTATGGATCTGATGCTATTTTAATTAAAAAATGTAATTGACGTACAAATATTTACAATTATAATAAACCGCCATTTTGAATTTTAGTATGCTTTAGTGATCTCGCGGCTCTGGCAAAGCACGGAGTACCGAGGTTTTTACACGTACTTGTATGTATATATGCCTCTTATAGACGAGCTCCTTCACGTTGAGCGCGATACAGTTCCACTGTCGCGGCGGCATGTCGCTGGCCACGCGCGCCTCGCTCACGATGCGGTTCATGCTCGGCTCGGGCCGGGACAGACGGAACGTGAAAGTGCCTGAAATTATAACATAATAATAATAAAAATAAATGTGGACAACATCACACACATTGCTCCGAATCCAATGTAAGTAGCTAAAGCACTGTCTTGTGTTATGGATTGTGAGACATAGACGATACCACAAACACCTAGACCCGAGACAATGTAGTAAACTGGTTTTTCTATATTGACCCGTCCGATCAAATTGTTAATTCTTTATTGAAACATCTACTTTTATACTTTGAATTGAGTAGACTGATTAATACATAATTGACCAAGCGCATACTCGAACCTAATCTACCTCTGTCCCATTCCTTTGATATAAAATATCACTTAATCTGAGTTCTGCGCAGCTGATTACTAGGAAAGTTTTTGCATCCAGTTAATTTAGCAAAATCTATAGAGCTGAGTAATGGACATTATAGAGAAGGTCTCTGTGTCCCAAAACAGGCAGCCGAGGAAACTTATGTTCTGCCACCAACGATGCTGAACATGAGGCAATGTTTCGGGATACCAATAATTAACAAACTGTCGTGCCAGAGACGCAAAGAAGAAGAATAGAATTCTAATTCAATGCTGTAGTGAAATCGGTGTGTGAGTGATAAAATATAGTTAAAAAGTTATACCTGTGTTAGTATCGAGCCATACTTCCAGCATGAGGGACTCGTGTCCCACAGATATCACGTGTGACAGTTCCGTTGGTTTGTTAGGCACCTCCTTCTTGGGAGACTTATTATTGGAAGTTTCTGTATCCGAGAGTTCGTCGTTTAACTCATCAGAATCATCTGAATAAATAAATTATAAGAAATTAAAGCTTAGCCTTTGTTAAACCCTTGTATTAGGATTTAGGCTAACACAAGGGTTTAACAAGGGCATAGCTACGAATGTATTTATAGAGTAAGATCCCAGTGCCGTAAGACACAACTTATTTTCTAAAGCATATAACCTTCGGTTCTCAGTAGTCTCTTGTGTACTTTTTAATACCTGACTGTTTGTAAAGCTTGCCCGGTGACACGTGCGCAGGTACCAGGTGAGAAAGGTTACTAAAAATCAGGGTTACTTAACTTATTTTTATATGACTGATTTTTATATATTTTTTGTAGAATATTACTCTGAAGTCATATAAGAAAAATCAGACACTTTCCATGGGCCAAAACTTTTATCAGACACTTTAAAGCTCTAAGAAAAATAAATGAACTTAATTTATTTTTAAATGTCTGATATTTTGATATGTCATTAAGATAACTATTAAAATGTTATATTTAATCAGTCAGACAAATTGCAATGACCAAACATGCCCTAATCACGAACATTACTCAACCATAAGTATGAGCGCGAGAGCACTATACATGCGTTAATAATGTAACTAAATATTATTAATGTTATTTATTGCACATCCACTAGTCATGACGAATTGACAGGTGCCAGGATTTCACGCATTGACTGGATGTGATTTTAATCCCGCCTTTTTTAAAAGAGGTAAACTAAGACCATTTAATATAATGAGGAAGAAACATGAATATCAGCGAGCTTTTATGCGATTCGCAGATCTAGAGTCTTTTACCGATGAAAACATACTACAAGATATTTTCGATCAAGTACAATTTTTTTTTTGTTTAAAAAAGATTACTACATAGGATGTGGGTCGCACATTACTAGTAATCTCGTTAATCCCTCGTGCTAAGCTAAGATGCTTGTGTTATGAGTGGGTTCACGTCGGTAGTGTAATGGATGGGATTCGAACCCGCAACCACATGATCGCAAGGACGACGCCCTAGACATTAGGGTACCGCCGCTTGCGATATTTGCGATATTTATAATGTTTCTAATGTGTGCGACGTTGATGCTGCCCGGCTTCAGCTATTTTTAAATAAAGATACTGTGTCTGATATTAATGAAGTATTCAATTCAAAAAAATTAATAAATTACGATGCACGCAATTTACCACCATGCAAAACTGAATTACCTATTCAACAATATCTCTAAATTACCAGCATTTGGAATAATGCAAATGAAAAACGACCAACTACTTTAACTCCTGAAAACAATGGATGGACGTTAGAAGATAACTAGTATCTTTTTTATTCGTTTGATGGTGACCAATTACCCGGATTCCTTAGTGAATCACTTCAAGAACCAGGTACCGTAGTTAAATTTCTGGTTTACAATTTAGTATATCGGTCGTTCCGTTAATCGTTTATCTTTTTGTTTTTACAGAACATGTTGCTAGCAACATGATGATGATGAAGATGATTAAAAAACAATAAAAAAAAATTTAAAATAAAATAAATATTCATTTCTTTAAAACACAACTGCTCCGTAAAAAAGATTTTTCCTATACAACATGTAACAAAAACCCTGTCCGATCCCTGAGAGTATTATTCGGTATCGTACTTCGAACACATACGTAGTCATTAAATGGATTGGAGATGATTATTTTCCCCAGTGAAAATAATTAAATCAAAATAAAAACTGATCCAAGGCAACAGTAACACTGACCGCTCCTCAAAGTTCACGTCACTACCTACAGCTTTGTGTCAAAGATGCCGCATATGCGAGACGGTTCATGAACCCACGAATACACTTTTATTGGATCTGACAGGGGTTTTGTTACATGTTGTATATGCATTGTTCTCTCGCGCTCATACTTATGGTTCAGTATTTTTTGTGATTAGGGAATGTTTGGTCATTGCAATTTGTCTGACTGATTAAATATAACATTTTAATAGTTATCTTAATGACATATCAAAATATCAGACATTTAAAAATAAATTAAGTTCATTTATTTTTCTTAGAGCTTTAAAGTGTCTGATAAAAGTTTTGGCCCATGGAAAGTGTCTGATTTTTCTTATATGACTTCAGAGTAATATTCTACAAAAAATATATAAAAATCAGTCATATAAAAATAAGTTAAGTAACCCTGATTTTTAGTAACCTTTCTCACCTGGTACCTGCGCACGTGTCACCGGGCAAGCTTTACAAACAGTCAGGTATTAAAAAGTACACAAGAGACTACTGAGAACCGAAGGTTATATGCTTTAGAAAATAAGTTGTGTCTTACGGCACTGGGATCTTAGACTATTAGGTTGATAGTGTGGTGGGATTCCAACAGAAAATCACATTATTGCAACTTCGACGCCCTAACCATTAGGCTACCGCCGCTTCAAAAGTTCTTGGTTATAATATACAGAGTGTTTTAAAAATCCTGTGGTTCCTTTTAGGAGCATACATATTTATTAGTTTATTATTAATGAAATTATAATAAAAAGAAACAAGTGGTGTCCAATGCTAGTCCATGATACGTTTGAATACACTAAGCAGAGCAGCACCTGTGGGCGGGCGGCGCGGCGTGTTGAGCCACACGCAGAGCGCGAAGCCCGCCAGCCACGGCGCCCAGCCCGCGCCCTCCACGCCGCAGCGCAGCGCGTGCCGCGCCCACGCCGAGCGCACGCCTGCACACGCACGTCTCGTATACAACAGTAACTGTGCCCGGCCTACATCGTTCGTGACTCTCCTCTGACGTTACTACCCAAATACAGCGTCCAAATTACTCGAAGACACTCTAGTCAGTTGACTCCTGTCCCGCAAGCTCAGTATTTATAACCACCCCTACTGTCTTACGTTCGCCGTCAAACGCGGGCTATGGGAGTGTCACGAACGAATTTGCCAAGCTAAAATCTTATGAGTGAAATAGAAACAAGTATTTGATATCAGACATGCTTTAGAAAAAGTTCAAAATACAATTTTACATTTATTTATTTATAACTATGGGAGACTAAAAATTCAAAAAAAAAGAGCAATATAGTAAATAGTAAACAGGTAGCGAATTACAAGTC
This sequence comes from Plusia festucae, assembly GCA_950381575.1. Classification (NCBI taxonomy): domain Eukaryota; kingdom Metazoa; phylum Arthropoda; class Insecta; order Lepidoptera; family Noctuidae; genus Plusia; species Plusia festucae. Next base: position 16,131,979 of record OX494433.1, on the reverse strand, counting down.
TCCGCATATTAGTCAAACTTATTACTGAATTATAAAAGACAAATACATAATTTGATCAAAATTAATAACATTACTAATTATTTACCAGCTCTTGTGTGTGATTCGTGGTACTTCTTAGCACAGTTCTCCGCGTGATGACTCTGCGACGTGGTACTATTCACCACAAGAAAGCTTAGTTCTTCCGCCAGATTTTGTACGCCGTCTGAAAATTAATTGAAAAAAAAAACTTGTCACATATTTCAGACTTCTCACAAATGCTTCCTACTCAAGAACTTCAACTATTCGGAGTAACTTATAGAACGCACCAACTTGCACTGAAATGCGCTTCGCTACTTTGAATTAATACTACCTCGGTGTCAACTCCACTGTCATTTAAAGTTTGCCTAAAATAATAAATATGTTATGTAAATAGACAGAATTATGAAAATATGTAACTTACCAGTGTTATCACTGTCCACAGGGAATGTTAATATACAGTCAGGGGTATTATACGCGGTGGTTGCGACGAGGCGGTGCAGCGAGCTCAGCAGCATCTCCAGCGGCGGCTTCTCCGCGGTGAACAGCTTGAGGAAGGCGGCCAGTTCCGCCGGCTCTATGCTCTGCGAGGCCAACACGTGGATCAGCTCTAAGATACTGCGCTGGAGGTCTGTGTACAATGAACATGTTATCAAAACTTTAATATTTTTGGCTTGAGTATAATTTATTATGTAGGATTGTAAAAAAAGGTTCATTTATGTTGGGCATGTGCTCACATCATGCGTGCACCGTTATCACCCAGCCGCCACGCTGCGCGCTTCCGAGTGTCTGCCACGACTGCAACCAGTCATCAACATAACGTACCTTGATTGCCTCGTTGATCTAGAGGTAGCAAACACGACTGCCGTGCACGAGGTCTCGGGTTCCCGGAATAAAAAAAATTGTAGATTTTCTGTTCCGAAATACTTAGTTCCGTTCGGAGTCAGGAAGTGCGGCGGTGTGAACACCCCCGTGCCTTGTAAAGCGCGAAAAGCCGTTCGTCCTGCGCCTGATCTCTCTCCGGTAGTGTCGGTTTGCCATCTCATCGGACTATGAGAGTGAAGGAACAGAGTGCACCTGTGTGTGCACTATATACAGCCGCCATGCTGTGCCTGGTGTACTACGTACCCTCGAGGCGCGGGTCGGCGGCGGCCAGCAGCAGCGCGGGCGCGGGCGCGAGCAGGCGGCGCAGCAGCGGCGGGTGCGCGGCCCGCGCCCTCGCCAGCGCCGCGCCCACGCGCCCGCACCACGCGCGCGCCACGCTCACGCCCAGCCGCCATGCTGTGCCTGGTGTACTACGTACCCTCGAGGCGCGGGTCGGCGGCGGCCAGCAGCAGCGCGGGCGCGGGCGCGAGCAGGCGGCGCAGCAGCGGCGGGTGCGCGGCCCGCGCCCTCGCCAGCGCCGCGCCCACGCGCCCGCACCACGCGCGCGCCACGCTCACGCCCAGCCGCCATGCTGTGCCTGGTGTACTACGTACCCTCGAGGCGCGGGTCGGCGGCGGCCAGCAGCAGCGCGGGCGCGGGCGCGAGCAGGCGGCGCAGCAGCGGCGGGTGCGCGGCCCGCGCCCTCGCCAGCGCCGCGCCCACGCGCCCGCACCACGCGCGCGCCACGCTCACGCCCAGCCGCCATGCTGTGCCTGGTGTACTACGTACCCTCGAGGCGCGGGTCGGCGGCGGCCAGCAGCAGCGCGGGCGCGGGCGCGAGCAGGCGGCGCAGCAGCGGCGGGTGCGCGGCCCGCGCCCTCGCCAGCGCCGCGCCCACGCGCCCGCACCACGCGCGCGCCACGCTCACGCCCAGCCGCCATGCTGTGCCTGGTGTACTACGTACCCTCGAGGCGCGGGTCGGCGGCGGCCAGCAGCAGCGCGGGCGCGGGCGCGAGCAGGCGGCGCAGCAGCGGCGGGTGCGCGGCCCGCGCCCTCGCCAGCGCCGCGCCCACGCGCCCGCACCACGCGCGCGCCACGCTCACGCCCAGCCGCCACGCTGTGCCCTCCCGGGGCCCCGCCACCAACCTGTATCCATAACAACGTTCATATTATACCAGGCATAGACTTCGCCCTGATCGGATCTGCTTTAACTCAATTTTTTTTTTCATAATCTAATTATTGTCCCACAGCTGGGCAAAGGCAAAAAGGTCTCCCCTGCTTGGCTCCAGACCTTTCAGTCTTGAGCCACTTGACGCCAATCGCTTAAGAAGCGATCGATGTCATCCCGCCAACGTCTCCTCGGCGCTGACTCGTTTGCGAGCTCCGACATCAGGAACCTACTCACTATTATCATAATTCAAATTTTAATAGCCACTTTCTTCACTTCCAAAATTATTTTGAAAATCATCTCCTTTAGGGACTAAAAATTAATTGAAAATTACCACGTATTTTTAAATTATACGTACTTTTGTATAAGCTGCGTGAGTATATCGACGACGATGACACACAGCTCGGGGTGCGCCAGGTCGCCGTTCTTGGTGTACTCGCTGCACTCCATGCTCAGCTCACACGTAGGTGACTGCGCACCTGTACCAGTACCACCATACTGTATTTACTATCGTATTCTAATGACTTCTTAATTCAATGAACTTGAGAAAAGGCAACCTGTCTTTTTTACGCAGATTCAGCAACACAATTCTTACTAAAATAGTGCAGGAGTCAGGGAAATGTAACCATATTTTGTCAATCATTTTGAGTAAAAAATACAAGGTCACTTTATATAATTAATTTACGTCGTAACTTATGGAAAGAAACCATAAAGTCAACCTTCTGGCGCGTCACTGACCACGCTTAACGTTAATAAACTGGTAGGTAGATTGATGGTACATATTATACATTAAACATTTTTTATTGTGACTTTATTTGACATTTACCAATTCATTTTATGTACAGGATTTTCGGCAGTTTTACACACTCTTGGTATTTCATTTGAATAGTGAATGATTTTAAGCAAAGCGGGGTTTTCCTTAATAAGTACAAGAAAAATTGGTAATGAAGGGCGCAAATATAAAAGTATAACAAGTTTTAATATGAGCATACCTGAGGGCGGTGTTGACACGCTTCCAGACATCTTCCTTGTCCTGTACAGCGGAGGAGCATCAAACTTGCCTATTTCCACATCCGCCTAAAGGGACAATATTACCAAAATTAATCTTGTAGTAATTTAAAACTATTTCTTCCTAGGAAAGAGCCAAGGCAGAAAAACTAGCCCTACACGGTCTGGACGTCAGATTTTTACATTAAATAACGAATTAAACAATATTTGTGTTATTCTTATTGATGACTATCGCGAGCTATGGCCACGGCTGTTATAAACTTGCCAGATACATTTTTTTAGTCCTAATTTGACTCCCGCGTACACCTACTGCCACTAACACCTACATAGCATTTCACGCATTTCACTTACCCGTACCTTTTCTATCGCTTATTAACAACTAACAAATTATTATGTCATGTTGTGGAATTCAACTAACACTAATATGAAATACACATAAAAATAAAAAATATATTGAACCTCCACTCCGCATATAGCCCAAATTAAAACGCGATTAAATCATTGTCGTAGAACGAAGGTCGCTCAAGACAGCCCACTGCGTAACCACGTACCAATCGTGCGTGTTATAAAGATATTGAATAATAAATACTGTGGCACAAACTTCGTATTTCATAATTAACCAGATCTAAAAGTTAAACGTACGTTAGCGGGGCTTTTATGTCAAAGACGTAAGGTTTATTTTGGTGATTTGATGTCACGTTGGTCCACCGTGGGTACTCGTAAACGAGAATCGAGTTGTAGTTTCGTAACATTCCAGATTGGGTGAGAATCTTCCAAAACGAATTAGTAAAACATTAAAAGAATGTTTGTTTAGTATCCGCTACATCACTGGAATGCTTAAACAAGCGAGCATTATGATGCTTAAGTCGTCTTAAAAAAGTTATCAGTCAATGGTAACCTTAATCTTTACTCGTCGTGACCTTTTACTATGTGAAGTCTCAAGTATTGTGGTAAAGCAAAACTTAAGCTGTGTGTAATTTGACACTGATCAACCTGACTGTCACGTGTGGTTAGTGAAGTACCTACAAACATTTTACGCGTAATTATCCGTGTTATATTTTTGAGGTCGGATCCCAAATCAATCAGTTGTCAACTTTTATTATAGCTATACAAACATGGTTGGTAAAAACAAAAACTTATATTAAGATGGTACATCACCCTTACTGTTTTCCATAAACAGGTATATTGACAGACTTCATACTAGCTATTACTTTCACCGGCTCATTTACTGCCAAATGTAAAGGAGAAGGGGCAAGTTGGTCTCAACCTAACGTTAAAAATTTGTACTAAATTACATTGCCGTAGTAGGTTTATATTATTAATTATTGGTTTGATGTCATATATAATGTTTTGATTTCGACGACCTCCGTGGTCGAATGGCGTAGGTACACACCGGTTTTCAGAGTGTCGCCAGCTCTGAGGTCCCGGGTTCGAACCCCGGTTGGGTCAATGAGGAAAAAAATACTTTTCTGCAATGTCTCGGGTCTGGGTGTTTGTGGTTTACCTTCGTTATAACGTGCTTTAGCTACTTACTTTGGATGTGGAGCAATGATCAGTGATGTTGTCCACATTTATTCATTTATTATTAGCATAGATAACATTAGTGATGAGGAGGTAGACCCCTGGATCATATATTGTTGCCCATTCTCCTATAATACTAGACCTTTTGACCAAGAAGGCATACATGCTAGTGATAATATAGTTATTGTAAACAACTAAGCACGAATATATGGGACAATGAGCAAACATATAAACATATTGCTATCAGTGATTTAAGTTATCGTTTAGCTACCTCATATCCTTCATCAGGCCTGGTGGTGTCGGGCTCGCTGTGCTCGCTGGCGTAGGGCCCGGCCACGCTGTCCTCGCTGGACGAGCAGTCGGCCGAGCTGCCGCCCGACGCGCACAGCAGCGGCGGCACCTGCCCACACACTGCACTTTATCAATATCACCTACTGGATCTCCACTGCATTCAAATAAATTACTTTATAACTAGGGAAATTAAGAATCTATATATTTCCTTAAAAAAATGTTAGATACCGGCACAGGAGGTACCTACACTCTTGTAGTAGGTACTTTTTTGTAAATTACATTCCGCTTATTTGTAGATCATTGACAGGATCCCTAATATAATCAAACATTAATTAGTCGTTATCTACACAAACATATACAATACGGTGAACATATTCATGACCGCAACCTTCAAATGCACACACACTAATCGTACAAAAGTAAATGAAGCCTTGCAAGTTAATTTGCACTTGACGTCTCAAACTAAGTAGGACTTAATCATACCCGCGTCACACAGGTACGATTACATATAGTACACACAGGCTGTGTGTACTATAATTTTTTTTTTATTTAGTCACTGTTGGTTAGGAATACTTAGGAAATAGAAAATGAGTCTTAAATGTCAATCGCACAAGGTAGCCCCGTCGCGCCGCCCGCCGGCGGACATCGACGCGAGATTGTCGGTCTACACATTATTATTGTTATGAATGGAGTAAGCTTTTAGAACCGGCATTTGAGGTCACACACGAAATCTTGTAGAGCCAGTTAATATGTTTCTCAATATCTACCTTTAGGTAGTAGAAATTCTTCACATTAGAATACTTTCACCAATGATTACGTTGTGTGAAATCTATATTTGGATATTTTGTAGAATATACCTACCAACTTAATACTAGGACCAAACTTTCATTCAATATGGTAACAACTGAATCATACAAGGCGATATGTTGTTCGATCCTATTGCGAAATCTACGCACTGAAGCGCATACATACCATAATTAACATATAAAAATATTTTTATTTTGTGTGCCTTTCCAGGCACTTTCTAATCGTAAAATGACTTAATTGCGCGGTTCCAAAAAGTAATTCTTATGGAAAAGAACCGACAAGAAACTCCATAGGTTACTCTTTTAAAAATGGTAATTGGTATACAGTGTTCCGTAAAAAAATCCTACATACATTAATTTAAAAACCTATTGATTATAATTAAGTGGTACCTATAAACCTTTATACTAAAGCAATGTGACCTTGTTTTAAGAGATACACGGACAGGCACACCGCATAAGACCTACTTCGTCTTCGTAGTCCCGCAGCCCGCAGGTCTCTGGTCACTGGTGATTTATACAGTAACCGCAAGGGAATACGATCCTTTTCTACGTTCGTCCGACTATACCACGTCTATCTGATAGTCACACTTGGATGCTCATGGGAGGATACATGCCCGGTCGAGTGTGAAATGACTTAATAATATAGAATTAAAAGAAGATATATCGGGTTCCTGAATATATCTCTAAATTTAAAAAAACAAATTTAGCTGTTCTTTATTGCTTACATTTTGGTTTGATTTGATTGATGTTTGTTTACAAGAATGCTTTAAGAACCGGGTTTGTTTCGATCTTGGTTGTACGTTTGTTGCGTAATGTTTAAGTAAGATTAAATAATCAAAAGGATCTCTTAGTCCTTACGTCCTAAAGAGAAAATTAGAATCGTCCAAAAAAGAGAAAATACTTTTTGAATTGAGAGATACTTTACAATATTAAAACCATCCTATAATATTTTAAAAATCAAATATTGAATTCTTTAATATCGATCGTAATCGAATATATCTTTTGCATAAGATTTAGTCAATGTTTCAAGGTGAGACGAAAATGTTTTTTTTAAATACTATAATCATAGGTACCTGTTGTCATATGGTCGCTACTTGTAGACATTTTAGTATAAGCACACAATAAAAATTCGAACACTATATAACACTGCACTACACTTATCACACAGTTCCCAAAGAGTCTCCATACACTATAGTCACAAATAAAATACACTCATAGAACGGGTAACGCATCCAAGTGCAAGAGCGGTGTGGTAATAAATGAGAGATATCCCTCCGCCCGGTCACTGTCTAGTTATTCCGCATTCTGTCGTTTTGGAAGCTAGCGGTCAAGAGCGAGTCGCATAAATTAACTTAGGTACCAATCCAAGATTTAGTTCATTCGTTTTTTAGTGTTACTTGGTCTGCCTTAATGGAACAATAATTTATTTATTGTTTGGGCTACCAACTCCCAAGGTTATTACTAACAGTTTGTCCACCAGAGTGACTTAAAATGTTTAATCAAGTAATTTATTTTTTGTAGAAAATCTTATGTGAGCGGTTCGAAGCATTAAAAAACCTTTTATAACATAGCACCGAGTTCATTATTTATTTTGGGGAACTCTAGAACACTTTCAATTATAAACAGTTGGGACAACGCGGTAGAACCGGTTCGATGAGGTAACACTAGGCGAACTGCACCACCTTACATAGTGTGTAGCTAATATTTTGTTTGTAGTTTTTTAAAATAAAACGTAAATAGTTTGAGCTTTTTGTGTAGATAAATTTATTTACAAGCACTTATTACGAGTCATGGGTATCTTTTCTTTTCCAAGGACGTGAGAGGCATGGCCTGAAAGCCACACGTCCAGAACAGTGGATCTAAATTGTCAAAAATCTTATGTTGAAAAACGTTCAATGTGCATAAACTATCTTTCTTAATAATATGGCAGATTTGAGCAAGACCTAATAGAGTAGAATTTTCTTGACTGTCTTTTATCATTCGGCATCGTGGTCAGGTCTCTCCTACAAAAAGAATTTCAGCGGAAAACACGGAGCATACGGCGTTCAAATGTGAGATGTGCTTAAGTAACACTTCTTGGAGTGTGTCAATAGACAGCACCTTTATTCACCCTCCCTTCATATAAATCTCTGTTTTTATAATTCGCATTTATGCTTAAAAATACAGCTCTGCCTTTAATTTGGAGACTACCATAAACAGTTCATATTTAAACTTAATGGAAGGAATGGAAATGGCATCTTTTCTAAACAACGACCTGTACAACGCCACCAACAATGCTGTCTGCGTGTCTGAGTAATAGCCATTGATCGACACGCTATGAAGAAGAAGAGTAGACCAATTCAGTCTAAAATAATGATGAGTGCAGGAGCAGGTGTTGTTATATCGGTCGGTCCACGTTACCTTGGCATGTGCCCGCCGCGGCATGGCGTGCAGCCTGCTGGGGCGCGCGGCGGCCACGCGGATGAGCGCCTCGCACAGCGCGCGCAGCCCGCCGCCGCCCGCCAGCGCCACGCTAGCGCCCCCGCCCGCCGCGCCCGCGCCCGCGCCCCCGCTCACCGCGCCCCCGCCCCCGGCCGCACCGCCCAGCGCGTTTCGCACCAGCTGACAGCTCGTCTCCTTGGAACGACCCGAGGTTACGTCTGCGAGGAGCAGAATCTTTGTTAGTCGTTGTATGATGATATGAAAAATAAACTGCACATTTCGTGATGACACGAGAAAACTTGAGGGTACATAGTAATTACGTCGGAAATTTGCCGCATTCACGTAGAATTCGTAGATGCGACTAAATTACTGCGAGTACGGTGTGCACAGTCAATCTCACTTCCTATCTCTATGCTTTTCGTTAAGTCCCTACATCATGTACCGTCCCCGAATTCCGCACTTGTCAGTTGTCACACCCGTACATAAAAAGGGTCTAAAACTGACATACCTACTATAATTACCTTAAGTAGTAATTCTTCCACGTTTCAAATAAATAAATGTAAAATTTAGAATAAGTCAGAAATGTTTAATTATATATGTATTTGATTAAATCATGTTACTTGTTTAGAATAAGTTTTTCAAAGTCGAAAATATGTAAAACAAATAAAAATTATTTCAATATGTTCGCGTTTGGCGAAAATATTGCGAAGCGTACTAAAATAATCTTTCGAATTGAAAACCTCATTTTAAAAGTTGAGGAATAAATACTACAAAGTGTGAAACATCTTATAGTTTATGCCGACCACAAAAATATGTAAATGATGTTAAATGCTTTTAGAAACCAACTGTCGGTGTCTTTTTAGTTATTAAGATTGTCTTCTAAAATTTAACAGCAATGTTTATATTTATTTTTAAGGCTTTTAGCCATTCAATATATGCACTCAAAGCTCGAAAATCAACATACTGACATTGTAGTAAGGAATTTGAAAATAAAAACAAACTAGGAATCAATGCATTTTATTCTCAATGATTTAGTTTAATAGTTATATTATACAAATGCATGGTCGTAAATTTGAAACGAAACCGAATTCCAAACTTTAAGTATGAAAAGTAAACAGTATAACATGCCGATTAATTTATTTGTCAAAAAAGTACAACACAAGTACATTGAACATTTTGAACATTTTTAAGTAATGTCAATGTCAGTGCATCAATGTACGGCTATGTGTAATTAAATCTACTGGAAAACCGGCGTGGGTTCCACATGGGACCATACTACGCTGCATCTAAAATTATATCCTGCACGAAGAAAAAATAACTTTAACTCTCAATATTTAGAGCTTCAAATTGCTCGAAATGTCTCCGAGGATCATTTCAGTGTAAAATCAACCGTATTCACCAATGTCAAAGTATAAAATAACTCAATGTTTATATTATTTCTGTCTATATCGAAACTGTATAAGGCTTCTGCTCTTGAGCGGGTGGTGTCGCATTACTACAGATCATAGTAAAACTGGTTTAGGATAATAAAGTTATGTGATTAGCCGGTTTAGCGGCGCCAGTATTGTGACTCCGCGACGATCATCCCGATGAATCATAATAATGCAATTAAAAATAATACTTTGATGCACTTAGTTCATTATGCTATTTTATTGGATACTGATGTAAGTAAGATTTTAATCGGATTATAATAATCAAATAAAAAATATTATTTTTGCAAGAATATAAACTTACCAAAGGTTTAAATATAACAATAGAAATAAGGTTACTTAAATAGCTGCATATTAAAATTGTCGCGACAAATCAGATATTAATATCTGATTTGTCGCGACAATTTTATGTCATAAACAGACTTTGTATCTTTATTTTTTTTTCTTTATTTAATTTTTATTTAAAAAAAAGACGCCCACACTACGGAATTTAATCCTTGTGTCGCGGGGATTTCACAAACATTCAAACGACATGCACAAAGAACACCCACATCTGATTGGTTGGAAGTTCATCTGAACTGAACCTTTGGTCTATCAGCACTTCAGCACATCAATATTTTCGCAACAGGTCTAACAGGAATTCAAATTCAGATTTAGAAATACGTATGTGAGTGCATATTACTTACGTCCTGCCATGTAGACTACTCACCTGAAGCAGATAGCTGGACGGTGAGCAAGGCTTCCGCAATCTTTATGAGTATCCTCATCTCGGGCGCGCCGCACTCGCAGTGGCACAGGTAGTGCAGGATCAGCTTCAGCAACGCGTAACTGTCGAGGAATACACTCTCGCTGACCACGTACTCCCTGAACATGGGACTGTACAGACACAAGCTCGCACAAGTCTTCCAGAACGTCCACACGTTCTTTAATATCTCAATATGGTCTTCAATAGATTCTTCTACCACATTTTCGCTTGACGCAAAATTGGTCTTTATTGTCTTCGGCGAAGAGAGTTTTCTTGGTTGAGTCTCGGTGGGATAAATAAATGCTAACATATCCCTCTCCTTACTAACATCAGTCAACTCCTCAAATGTATCCACGGGTAGCTTTAGTTTGTAAATTTTGTAGCACTTGTCTGTCATTTCTGTTAATGACTTGAACAACATCTGCACGGACGCCAACGAGCTCATCTCTCTGAAGTACGTCATTTCAGAGTTTTCTTTCATAAGTTTGAATACTTCTACGATTATAGCTATTTCTAATATAGAACAGCACTGGTTGGAAAACTCTGATAACGATACAAGTTCCAGTACATAACTGAGACCACCTTTTTGAATGAACTGTTCTGCGAAAGATACAGTGTTCAGCAGACTGACGAATATATTAAGACAGGACACGGTCAGGAAGTAAGCTGATTCTTCCGTGCGTATTATATATCTATGTTTGGCAACGATGAAAGTTGGGTAAATAACACTGAACAATAGTTCACATTTCATTTCCATCCTACATTTAGGGGTCACTCTCAGGAGATGGCTGACTGTCGCGTGCAGCACGTTATTGTGATTGTCCAGTTGAAGTAGTGAATTGTAATGGTAAAGAAACGACCACACGCTCTTCCTGTCTATGGGGCTGATGCCGTGGGAGCAGTACTTCCTGCCCACTTCTTTGTTATCCTCATATGGTTCACATATTGAGCACGGCAGCTGGTCAGTCACTTTAGGTATCAGAATACTTGCTCCTAACTCTCCGTAAACCGTATGCTCTAAAACTTGAAGACACAAAGAGGCGACACTGCTATGTGTTAACATTAGCCTCACGGTACTCTCCATGAGGAAGGCTGGAGAGAAGCAGCAGCAGGCGCCGCTGTTCAACATGACCTTTAAGATCTTGTTTCTAAGCGGAGCCTCTGCCGAGACTGCGTCGTCCGTGAGCAGCGAGGCGAGCGTGCCGTAGAGCACGGCGACGCAGCAGGCGGCGGGCAGCGGCAGCGCGGCGGCGGCGTCGCCCAGCACGTCGTGGTGGTGGTGCATGCCGGCCGCCACGCGCGCGCGACACGCCTTGTGCCGCGCGCGCCCGCACGCGCCCGAGTGGATCACCTCGCTGCGCACACGCTTCATGCCCACGATGAGCTTGCCCACGCTCTCTATCAGCTTCTTAACCAACACTACCTTTTCCTCGTCATCGCTCGGTATTCTTATCATGAGCTCCATGCATTCCTTCAACAGCCCGCCTTTCTGACATTCTCCATACAACTTAAACTGTTCGGTGAATTCCCGAAGTTTGTCTACCGTACGACATTGCATCAGCAGACAGTGGAAGAACGCTGTAATAGAATAAGCGATTCCAAACACGAATTTGAGCAAATTTTCTGATTCAGTCTTTTCCTCTTCCCGATTTTGGTATTCGAGTTTGTTTTGTTTACGCTTGGAGATTATATCTTCCAATATTCTAAGCAACATAGGCAAGATCCCATTGTTAATTAATTTGGCACAAAGATCCGAATGTATCAGAACTTGGTCTAATGACACCATGAGAAGTTCCGTTAATGCGACTTTTATCCTGGATACTTCTTGAGTATTATCTTTTTGTGACTGGGGCACTGAGCTGAACTGTAAGGAACATAGGTTACGTAAAGAGAAGTTTATACACTGCATGGAGATCTGGGAGCCTTCAGACCCCGACAGACTGCTCTCGGCCTTACATAACTCTTGAAGCAAGTCTGTTATCATTAAAGTGAATTGGAATGTAGAGATTTCTGAATTAATAATTTCTCTGTGTTTCTCATTGATGTAATCATCAGCTTTTGGTTTTGCTTTCCTAGGCGTGTAGAAGGGGTCGTAATAAGAGTCATTCGGGTATTCGTTGGAAGACCGAGTGGAGTTAAAGTATTCAAAGTCATCGTTAGGAGTGCAAACTTTGATGGTTAGAGAGCGGTTCAATATCTGAAGGTCGTCGTTGGAGTCGGCCGACTCAGAAGACAGGTCTGTGTGCTTGGAGAGTCTTCTTTTTGTTCGTTCGAGAGAGTCGAATTTTGGTTGTGCTGAGTACTTCGATCTGTCGAAATAACAAAAGGTTATAAACGCCTGCAGGCCTGTTTAATCATTTATAACGTAACTTCTATAATGGAGAGCATGAGCAATTTTGTTAATCGTAACGATCTCATCGATAAGTAAGAGCGGCTTTATAATAATATCTTATACAATAGTACCTTCCAGTGACGGAGCCTCTGTCGGAGGACGCAGTCGGGTTTACTTTGGAAGTTTGTCCGCCGATCGGCTTCTGTTTCGACCATATCCTGAAAAAGGCCACAGGGTATTATGATAGCCAATCTGCGACATTTATGTTAAACTTGAACACTACACTCCATGTGTTTCTTTATCTGGAAATATATTAACTTTTGATATCTTCAAAAATTCGAGTATATTTGTTTACTTTAGTATAGTAAACATGTCGTAAAATATTTTTAATAAGTTTCAGAAAACGGGACTAATATTTTTAATCTATGTCGTGGTGTCAAGGGCAGACAAGGTCTGTTTGCGCTGCGGCCCCCTTCCCGCGCACAGATTACTTTTATTACCTATTTACATTGTTGCAATGATAAAATATAGGTGCGAGTGACGGCGTAAGCGATATGTTGCAAGATAGTGTATGAACAAAGGGTATTGCAAAATTCTAATGTTCTCTTTATATCAGGAAACAACGAAATACTGGAAATGTATAAAGTTTAGGCAACAAATAATTTCAAAGTGCAATCCTACTAAGGAATTAGTATAATAATAAGCATGGTTTAGATACAAACCTATTAGAGAATAGCTGGTGTATGGGAGTGCGCGGCGGCGGCGGCGACGGCACCGCGGGTGTGGCGGCGCCGCTGCCGGCCGCGCTCAGCTCGCCGAACAGCCAGATGAGCACGGAGCTCAGCTGGCGACAGCATGACAGACCCTGCACATACATCCAGAAAGCAATGCTTAATTAGCTGTTCTAATGAGACGCAATTTTTTACACCGCCATCTGATCCCAAACTATGCAGACCCCGTATCATGGCAATCACTTATATATTTTTAAATACATCTGTATAAATAAAATAACTTGTCCTGACTGACTCATAAACTACAGGAGTTAAAAACTTGAAATTTTGGCAGTTGATACATTTTACTATGCAAACATCCAGTAAGAAGGGATTTTTGAAAATATATTAGATTTTGAAAGTTAGCAGTATGAAATTTCTATACGGGTTTTTACATACAACGAAGTTGATCATTTTCAAAGATAGACACATGAAATTTCACGAACAAGTTTTTGGACAAATAATCACGTATAAATCATAGATTTCCAAAGCCTCCCCCCGAAGAGGGTGAAATAGGGGTTAAAAGTTTGTATGGGGAGTTTCGAACGGACTTTCGTGATTTGAAAGGAAGGTTTTTTTTATGTATGATTCAGTACTGTTTGGCGAAGCCGGGGTGGGTCTGCTAGTAGATACTTAAATATACGAAGAACAAAATGAGCATGCTCATCACTCATAAAAAATTGTCCCGGGTGGAAATCGAACCCTCAACCTCCGGCTTAGCAGTCAATATCCCTAACCACTAGACTGACAGACCAGTCAAACGGCTACTTCGATGGTATCCATTACCGTACACTAAGATTGAAGCACACTCGCTTCGGCTAAAGCGTTTTCGACCAGTTTTAGTTAAAGGAAAAAGTGACATATACACAGTCCAGGAAGCAAATTCACTGTCCTCAAGATGTAGGATATGCTGGATATGCTTCATCAAGATCATACAGCAAATCGACTTTTAACAAAGACGGAAATTGCTACAAAATTATTATAACGATAAACTTGACAAAAAAATATTGACTGGCTTCATCTAATTACTTTGACGATTACTAAATCAATGACTCATTGTAAAAGAATCGGCAGAAGAAACCCGTTGGTTTGGTTAGGTACTTATAAACTTTGCACGATTATAAAAAATATGAATACCTTACATAATTTTAGAACTGATGGCAGAAAAAAAAGTTATTAGGTACCTACGTATACGTTCTGAGAGCGAACGAGAACGTCAAAGCAAATTCAATGAGATCAATATCGAAACTATCAAGAAAACTTAGATAAACTAGATATCGCTATTTCTAGAGCTAAATAATGTCTTTAAGCATTTAAGGATCCGTACCCAAATGGTAAAACGGGGCCCTATTACTAAGGCTCTGCTGTCCGTCCGTCCGTCTGTCACCAGGGTTTGTCATGAACCGTGATAGCTACGAAAGATGATGTATTTCTGTTGCAGCTATAACAATAAATACAGAATAAAATAGGGGCCTTCCACACTACGAACGTGTATTTTGCCGTTTTTATAGATCAGATAATGGTACGGAACCCTTCGTGCGCAAGTCCGACTCGCACTTGTCTGGTTTTTTATTAAACTATGATGATTATGATATAGCTTCTGTCGACATTAACATTTATTATCAATGTAATAGCATTTATTTTTAACTCTATATATCTATCTATTAGCCGGTTGTTTTTTTTTATTAAATATCACAAACTTAAGTTTATTTACGAAGGGTTATTAGTGCGTGTGTCATTGCACGTAGTCGCCTCGGTCCTATTTATGTGGCGAACAAAGATAAATACGTACAATTAATAAGTTTTCCATTGCATACACGGTACAGGCGGGATCTGTTATCGTACCTGATTCTGTGCGGGTGAGCTGATACGGCGCCGTGCGCTGCGGTCTGGCCAATAGGTTATCGAACTCAAATAACCAACAATTATTACTACGTGCATATTTCCGCATTTAAAATATTTGTCTCTAGTAAACAAGTACGCGAGGTGTTCCATTATCTTGTATACCTACGTAATGTCGCACCTTGTTAATCTGTCTGTATCACGGTGATGATATCATTTGTTAAAATAAATAAATTAAGTATAAACAACAACTTTTTTATTTCGAAAGGTGTGGCACTTTCTCAGTATGTAAATACTATTTTCGTACCTTGGATATCTGTACGGATGTTGAAAATGCACGACATTATTTATATCTAAAAAACTACTTTATATCCATTGCGTTTGAACTTCGTTAGCAGTGGATATTTGAAGGATTTTTTTTTATAAATTACAAAGTAAGTAGCTAAAGCACTTGTGTTATGGAATCAGAGACAACGAAGGTACCACAAACATCCAGACCCGAGACAATGTAGAAAAGTGTTTTTCTACATTGACCTGTCCGGGGATCGAACCCGGGACTTCAGAGCTGACGTCACCTTGCAAACTAGTGCGCACCCCACTCAACCACGGAGTTCGTCATATTTGTGTCCGCAAAACTTCGTGGAACACCATAGTTTGAGATTGAACACATTTCCACACTTCAGAACGAATAAAAATGAAATGGCTTCAGCATTTAAGTTCTAAAGTATACGTAATAAATTGGATCTCGATCGTTTACATAACGTTTAAGCCTCACTAGATAAATATTATTTATAGTTATCACATAAATGTTTGTATTAGGTAATATTTCATTGAGGATTTTATAAAAATATCTTGTTTTCGTATGTACAGTTATCGTAGATAGTATCGTAACACCACGTGTAACGTGATACGGGAGCGCCATGTCTCGTACGTTACATTTTTATATGAAAACGAGCTGTTTCCCACATCTCCACCCGCGGTGTCTATTTTTTTTATATAAAATAGCCTATGTTACCCGGGGATATTATCTTGCCAACGGTGAAAGAATTTATGATATCGGTTCAGTTGTTCGTTCCTTGTTCGGAAACTGTTCAATGCAAACAAGCAAAAAATTTTTTATATTTTATTATTTGAAAAAGAAAACTAATAGTAGAATTTCTTCAACTATCGCTTTTTTTCTAATTAATCTATTTTATTGTATTGTGATAGACAGGTAAAAGAAAATTAAACCTTATGTAGTGTACTGTGCTATTTTGTGTTCTTAAAGCTCCACTGAATTATGAGTTTTATCGGATCGGAGAATGATAATAGGAATAGAGTAAAACGGAATAAATTTATTTATTTAATGCTATATACAAAATGCAAACGCAGTGCTAGAGGTCCACCCATGAGGTGGATAGACCACCTGATAAAGTTCGCAGGGAGCCGCTGGTTGCAGGTCGCTTAGAACCAACCGATCTGGAAATCATTGGGGGAGGCCTATGTTCAGCATTAGACCTCTTGTGGCTGATATGATGATGATACATAATGTACATTGGCGGACTTAATGCCAGAGGTATTCTCTACCAGTATAATAGCATAGGGTAATAAATCATTTAATTGTAAAATTATACAATAAAAAATTTCAAATAATAAAATTATTAATTATTATGAATTATGATTAGGATGGTGCAGACTGCAGAGACTACTACAAGTAGACTGTGCAGCATTATTCTTACATCTGTAGTGCGGACACTAATAATATCTGATGCGTAGTATAACCGTTAGTATTTGACTATGTAAGAACATTAATAAAAATAAATAAATATAAAATTTTTGTTGGCAAGTTTTTAACGACATGTAGGCGTACAAATTATCATACAAATTATGTATATTACGACGAAATACGCAGTTTTATGCGCTGTTACTTCCTCTAGAATATTTTAACACTCTTGAAGATCTAATATTTCCGCATCAGAAGTTTATTTTTATAACTTATAAAACTATTATACACGATCATCACATCTACTACATCAATATAATACCGACTTTTACGGAAGGGGAATATTAATGCTAAAAATATGGACGACAATAACTAGAAAGTACTAAAGCAATTTATGTATGCAAGTATGGAGGAGGTCTGATCAAGTTGCTGTCACCTGGCCACACTTAGCTAATACAGTATCTTCACTACACTGTTCTAGTATGATCACAGTAGTAATGAACTTTAAGAGGTAAATATACGGACGGGAATCGATCATCCTCTCCTAAACTCAGATAATTTCGTTGCCCATATAAATGCATAAATAATGGAGATAAATAAAATCAAGTAATGTTTTCAATATTACACTATCAAAGGTCAACAATACAGAACAGATGCAACGGCTGTTCCAATCTTGTCGCGCGGTACTTGAATTAATTATAATAAATCTTTGAAATAAGTATGTTACCCTGTATTCGATCTCTATTTTCTTTTATCGTGATGATGAAATGCGATAATTCACTCTGGTTACAGGTTCAGATTTTAAGTGACAATGTAAAATTCATTTAAACTTTTGGACTAAGAGTTTGTGTAAATTAATTATCTAAAATTATTGTGTATGTGTTACCTCAACTCCGAGTGCTTTGAGCAAGACGAGGCAGCGCCAGGCCACGCCCCCCAGCAGGTACTTCCTGAGGATCTGCTCCGACGACTGCGTGTTGATGCGCGTGAACAGACTCGCCGGGGCAAGCTTCGACTCTTCCGACTTGGCTTCCGCATCTGTAAGGATAATAGGTTATAAATAAGAATATCACAAGCTCATACATATTTCGAATTCGTTCTGCACGGTTCGGTACGGTAGCTTTATATCTAAGCATTATTGAGTGTTACTTTAAGGACACTGCGGCCTAGGGCTTTGTTGTGGGGTTAGGTAGGAATTTTGTGTCGCAAAAAAACGTAGTCCAAATACATTTACAAGCTATAGTCATAATTTGCTTAGTAAATTAAAAACAAGCGTTCGCCTAAGAAAGGTTTCATGCTTTCCTCAAGTTAGCAAATTGAGAAGAAAAGTAATTGAAAACAGTTGCTCACTGAGATCTTCATTGTTAGTGTCCAGGTGCGGTAATGTGTCTTCCGCACACGGTGCATGCGCATCAATGCATGCTAGCGGGAGGGAGTAGTGCGTGTTGATGGATGACGTCACGCGGTGGATGCCACACAACAGCTCACAGCCCACCAGCGTCACAACCCCGCTTACTGGACTATTGAGATAAAAAATGATTACATAGTTGTTTGTGCCACGTGCCACGAAAGACGAGACTTGGCGAGTGTCTGAAGTGAGGAGCTTGCGCAGGTTCCACGCCTCTATCGCCTTTTTCGCCACCCGATGACGCCAAGTCCCTTACCCTTTGGACCTCATACTTCAAAAGACACCTATAAAACGACTACTGTGCAAGTCAAACCACGTGGTATCTCATCTCATCTTTCGTCGCACATACCTACGGTCTATATATGTATAGATACCAATAGGAAGTTCAGGTCAACACCCCTTACCAAAACTTGATCAACTCCTTTGGATTGCCGCCGTCATTGACACGGATTAGGAACTCGGCCAGGAACAGGTCTAGCCAAGTCGATTTCTGAAACGAATATAGACGTCAGTACAAAGACGGAGAAAGGCAGCGGATGGAAAATACTTGTAAAGAAATTGTTTTAAAAGCAAAGACTGGTTTATCAGCCAACGCACGCAGCCTATTGCGGCCTCTCCCAATTTAAGGTGAACGTATGGGGACGAGCTAATGTGTTTATACTTCGTTTATTAATTGCCTCACGGAAGCTTTTATATATACATTTTCCTGCTAATAGTGACTTTTTGTAACCCAAAAAGATCACAATTACAATAAAGTTAATTAGGAAAGTAGTTATTAATGCCCTTGTTTTCTCCATTGGGTGGGGACCTGGTGATCTATAATACTTCGATCATCGAAGTATTATAGATCACCAGGTCCCCAAAAAAAAATGCCTAATCAAATCATAAAAGCCTCAGAGGCTTTTATGATTTGATTAGGCATTTTATGCCTAACTCAGACACCAGCTCCTTACATACAGTAGCCTAAAAATACTTCTTGCTAATAAATTATGTACAAGTTTTTAATTGTAATTTTGTATGTGAGGAGAAAATAAATGATTATTATTATCGATTTCAAATATATATAATAGGAAAAAGGCAACTATAATTCATTTTACAGTTAATTTAAAATTAAATTTTTACATGAAAACGGTGTGAAATACATTTTGATAATAATAAAATGAAACTGAGGGCTATGAGAAAATAAATTTCGCCCTGTGAGAAAATATTGAAATGTGTTTTTATTTTAGCGATTTCCTGTTAAATTGGAATAGCATGATGTTATGTATCGAATAGGTGATTTCTGTACAGTCGGTGGACCGTGACTGCAATTCAATTGGATAATAGTTCCACAGCTCAAACACTTTCATATTTCGTGGTAAGAGCAGTAGTTAATGCGAAACAATATTGCGTTTATTATTGACCTGAGGCAACCCGTGTAGATGTTAGGACTTGGTAGTAAGTTGCAATTGTGTTCTTGCTTCATCGAATTCTAATTTAAATTGAAAAAAAAATCTATTTGTCTAAATGTTGGTGTACAATAAAGTATATTCTATTCTATTCTATTCTATTCTATTATTTTGTATTATCGAACATCTACGACAACAGACCTCTGTGTTTTATCAAAAGTAAGCATACATTTGAACTTACAACATAAGTAGTATAACGGTTTTACCTCATAAGTACCAGTCTCCGCTTTGAAGAAATGATCCCAGTATAGTTTGAGCGTGTCGATGTCCTCCTCCGTCGCCATTCGCACTGTCCTCCGACCTACGACATGTCGATAACGATCAACTACACTATTAATTGACGACCTGCCCACACAAGTCATATCACTCGCAGATATAGTCCTAGCTCAGTTTAAATGGCAGTGTACTGTGACGTCAAGCGATTGTTTTACGCGTAAATAATAAATTACATAAGCGGTGCACATGGCCTATAGATACATATTAACTTTATGTTATGAAAACTGCAAAGTAGATGAATCTATAAAACATTCGATTATAAATCATGGCTAGGTAGGTGTCCCAGTCTTTAACGCTCAGGTGTTGCGAGAACTTATAGTAATGATCTGACCTTGTGTGAGAAGATTTTACTACGCATGACTTGAACATAGTCTCTAGTGGTTTATAAGGCAACACAAAAAGCTAAATAACGCGTCATTAGTTTATTCAAAAAAACTTTGCCGAGGAGTTCCGACTAAGCTACAGGACTGAGATACCGTACCTATATTATGGATAGGGCAATAGGCACAGGTGTTAAGGGTGAATGAATATCGTGCGTATGATGTGTGTAACTGTGTATCATGTGTTCATAAATTGTACGTCCGTAACCGGATGTCGGTATCCCTTGTTATTGTTATAAAGGAGGTCAGGCGGCACTTCGTTTAAAGTATTTGTTAGATGTCGGGACGCAGATGCGTCCTGCAGATGCTAAACTGCTGCTCATTGTCTAGTGAGCAGCAGCTCAGTTTAGCCTGATAATCATATTACTTTAAGCGACTTAAGGGTTTAAAATGCAGACGAAGGTTATGTAATTGGATGACGACATACTATAAGAGGTCTCGTCAGCTCATATGCCTGATAGGTGACCTATAGCTCTACGCTATAGCTATATCCTAAAGCAATGAATGGTATACTGTTGCGAAATAATAACAAATGCTCTTGTATTTTAACCGCTAGAAAATGCATGTGTTGTATACTAGTTAAGTATGTTGCTTTACCCAATTACTGCTCTACCTACCTACTTGTTCCCAGTAGATTACAATCAGTTAATATGTTAACAACCGTTTACAAGTCATGTCTAATCAGTCCTACAAACACTAGACAAGGGATCCAAAGATTATGAACTGTGCGTCGATACAGTTAGTTCACATTCGCGTGCGATGCGTAGGTACATAGTGACCGCCGAGTGGTGACTGGCCGCAGAAGCCTTATCAGCGCGGACATTATTTATTGGAGTGCGAGAAGAACAGAGATAATGGTCGTCGTACAATAACTTTATCTACTGGGAGTTTCACATGTACCTAGCCCAATTTATGTTTAATTATATTCGAACCTTAATGAATCTAATCAGTGCTGATAAGCTTCTAAAATTGCTGTAATATGGAGATACACTTGTTGGTAGTTCACTGACTGACAGACTCGAGTTCTAGTTGCGGGTGGTTGTTGATGTCACTTTAATGATAAGTAGATAAGTACAATGTTGTTTAATAATAGAGCTCTGGAAGTTGCCAGATGAGGATGTTTCTTTCAAATTGCATATCCTACGTATGTATGTAGGTACCTTTGCATAAAATTACGAACTTCCTAAAAATAACTTGGTACGCGAAAAGGCGCGAAAATAATGTCAGCACTCTTTTATATTCTCTAAATAGGTAAAAGTAGAAACTTTACAAAAAAATATAATTCAACTGTAGTCAAGGGCTGAGAGATACTAGAGGAAAACTTATATGAAAACTATGATTATCTGCTATAGAAATTAACACAAGTCTGTGTATTTAATAAGAATAGGAAAACTGAAGAACTAAAAAACTAATTACAGCAAAAGATCTAAAGAACTGCTTTTAAAAGCGCAATGGAATATTGATGAAATTAAATAAACTGCCACATAATCTCAGTAATAATAGATGTGTTAACAATATAATGGCATTGCAGCCCATTATCTGTGAATTAGGTGATACATTGAAATAAATCACATTGATAATATAAATTCTAAAATTCTATAAAAACTTTTATTCCATTTTTATAAAACAAAAATGTATCAGGTAAAATACTGAGCTATAGTGTAAATGTACACAATGCTAAACTACTCCGATGCACAGACACATAAAAACTATTTTATGAAATTATTTACAAGATAATGAAAGCAAAGTTAAGACAAATTTATTTTCCAATTCTTTATTAAATAACGATGAATGAAGTATGAATTAAGGATATCATGTATACATACATAAAATATTTCAGTCTCTATCTGTAGATATAAGACTGGGTAAACTGGGATATTCCCAATAATGGCCTTGAGTAATGTCATAAGATAATAAAATGCTCTAATTTATGTTTTTTTTTTCTGCATCAGGATACACACTGTAATATTGTTATTAAATTAGAATATTTTATTTTAAAACTATTAACCAAGTAACAACAAAACAAAATTTAACATACTGGACCAACAAAAACTGTTCAACTTTTTCAAACTCAAACTCAAAATCTTTATTTGCATGTTAAGGTCTTAATGAAATAACAGGCACAGCTTAACGGCATTTTTCAGGCGTAGCAAATATGAGGGCTAGAACTAAATAAGTAGGAATACACAATAATGTAGACATATACATGCATACCATGTTTTAGCCAAATAAGTTTGTTTTTATAAGTAAAGAAACTTGTTATTTATTTTACCAATAGTTTTCCTTGTATGTGTAAAATGTAAACAAGCCAAAATATTAGCTTAATGAAAAAAAACACTATCCAGTTTATTTAATAAAAACTACTTGCTATTTCTAGTAGGCATTAATAATTTCACTAAATTTTTTGCCTGGAAAAAGCTTTTATAAAAAAATTAAAACCAATCAGAATCAAATAAGCTCAGATAATCAATTTTACATTTTTAAAATATTCCTACAAATATGTAATACATAACAATAATACAGGAATTCAATTAAAGATTCAAATACATAATATTGAATTTGAAAATAATAAACCAAACACTTACAGGAAATACTTGCTTAAAACGAAAAGTTTTCAATCAACTTGACTATTGAAATCCAACAGTAGGCATACAATAATACAGTATTAATTAAGCGATCAAAAAATAATTTATTGCAGTAACTTTGCAAAATTGCGGGTCAAGCAACCTCGGTTTATAAAAACTTTTTGACAACTTTGACAGCTGTTGTGTTTGACTCTGACATATAGTGATGCGTTACCAACCAGTTATTACGAGTACTTGAACGCAAATATTTAGCTTTATAATATATTAGTTGTTTTTATTTTTTGTGTACAAATATGTGTATTATTATATTTAAATAATTATGAATTCGTGGTCACAGAACTGTGAAAAAGTAATGTTTAATGTTTCTAACAGATTCCCACCGTTTAGTGCCGATCGTGTCGCCTTGGTACTTTACTACGACTCGAGTATTTTAACGGAACAGAAAATAGAATACATAATTACTATTACATAGTCTTAATTTCTCCCGTTTCCATTCCGTCAGATCGGTGGGTATTATCGATATCGATTTTGAAATAAAAATTCAAACACTTGGCGAGACTAGCGAACTATTATTGACCTATGTCGCAAATGTCTATCTTATGTATAAAGCAATTAAAGATATATTTGCGATCACTGAGAATACCGTCATTTAAGTTTTAGTAGCGGAATATACTATAATATACAAATATCGTAAATTCGTACTACTTCTAAGCAGAATAAAAACTTTGAGAGGTGTCAAGGGACACCCGGATGGAACGAAGTTCCTTGTATATAGGCCGTGAATCGTAGATAGAGAATGAACTATTCTCTATCTACGCCGTGAATGCTATTTCCAGATGTAGGATCTGTGACTTTTGTAAGTAATGACAAAAAAGAAAACCACCAAACAAACCAATTTTTTCTTTGTGTGCACCTGAGTTGTGCACTATATCACTATCACTATCGGTATAATTGTGTGAGTTTGGCGACACCGGTTCCGCGATCGCTATTCTTGTGTTGCATTGCACTTACTTACTTGTACTGCTTGTACTCTCAATTCATCTAAGCTTCTACCCTCTTTTCTGTTCTACTCTATTTTCTGTTCTGTGGTTCTGACACTAGCTTGTGTCAGCTGTCTTATCTTAAACTGTCATCTGTCAAACAGAACCTTGGTAAAACTAGCGATGGGCGATTCCGAGATGTTTTATCAATCGAAAGAATCGGAGTCGTTAAAATAAACCATCGAGTCAGCCATCGACTCGCCGTTCTACAAAACAATCGAGATGTTTTTCGATTGTTTCGAGTCAATGGAATTGACCGCTAGTTTTCGGTTGTTCGAATCAGTCACCAAGTATCGCTCGCCGCTCGGTCGCCGCAGGGGGAGCCGAGGGAGGTCAGTCGATTGCATGCATCGAGCCGAGAATCATGAACGCGCCGTGCGGCGCCAGTCGCTATAGCAGACCGAGTCGGACTCGAGTCCAAATTGAAACAATCGAGTACCATCGAGATGTTCGAACAATCGAAACAATCGAAAAAAACCTCTCGCCATCGCGCATCACTAGGTAAAACCGTAAAACGCGAGAAACTGACGAGCAAACCAGTAAACGGACAACTTGATAAATGATTAGAAAAGAATTGTGCGCGATACAAATCTTATGATTTACGTGTGAGGATAAAATATTGCACCATGTGGGATCAGATCATAGAATATTTAAAAGATCCTCTTCTTGTAATTAAAGTGCAGAACTTTTTCGGTGTTACGTATAAAAGTAATCAAAGTACGCATCCCAATGAATCATCCGAAGTGTTACATTCTGACAGACTGGAGCTCGTGAATGAGTCGTCTGAACTCAAGCATCATAAGAGAATACCCAGTAATATCTCGAGCAGCTCGCAGTCTTCTTGCGACACCGACAGTTCTGCGGACAGCGGTGGCAAGGACGCGGTGGAATGCCACATTAACAACAAGTTCTGGTACTACCTGTTTGTGCTGGGCACCGAACTAGGAGATGAAATATTCTACGCGACGTTCATTCCCTTCTGGTTCTGGAACATAGATGGAGCAGTCGGCCGAAGAGTGGTGCTAGTCTGGACTATAGTTATGTATATTGGTAAGTCTTACTCCATTATTACAAGTTTTACAGAACCTAGTACAAATTACTGAATGTTATTTGAAGCTATATAACTCTTATGATATAATTATGTAAAATATAAGCAGGGGTTCAACTTTTATCATCAGTTTTTTTTTACAAATTATCACTTCTGAAACAATTAGCAAATAAAGTCTTTACAAATCTTTCTAATTGTGACACAAACCTAATGATTGGCAAGTGAACAGATAAACAATAACTTGCTTACCAACTAGTATTTTTACCAATTTTAATGTAGCCAAATAAAAAAATAGTCAGTTGGTACATATAAGTATACAAAATAAAATAATATTGTCTATTTTGATAGTAGCTTCTGGTTTAACATTAATTAATATATTAGATCTCTGGTACTCGCCGGCTGCTGCTGCATGCTTCGCTTTGTTCCTGAATTGTGGTCACAGTTCTAACCTAACCTATTGTTGATTAGTAGACTTTTAATTTGTCATAACAAATCATTGAACTAAATCTGTATGCAATTATTTGTTGTAATAAAGACCTTAATCACTCAATGGGGCTTGAGAACAATAGGGGTGTCATACTGAGGTGATAGCCATTAATGACATAATCCAATAATATTCTGCCTGTAAACATTTTACCAAATGAAAATGTGTGTAGATCATTTCAAATATTGCATTGGTATAAAAAAAGTTGCTAAAATTTGTTTTTATCGTAAAGCAGGTCCAAATTCACATAATACTAATTGTTTTGATATTTTTAATCTTGAGCTCTCCTGTGTCATGAAGCAAAACACAATAAAATGATTTTGGATTGCATGTTTTTATATTATCATGTGGTTACAATTGTTATTTACTTTAATTCTCTGTTCTTTGGTCTGTAAGACCTAGCTCTTGGTGCTTCCCCTTTGTTTATATGCAGCACAAATCCAAATGAGTAAACTGGGGTATAAAAAGCTAGTGTATTAAAGGGAAAATCAGAATTGACTATAGCTTATGTTTTGAGTTTATTATTACATAATTATTGTAGCCAATAATACACATTATTGATACAAATTAATTATTGATACAAAGTTATTTAAACTGCTCATAAAACATTTGTAAACAAAATTATAATGTTGCTAATTAGTGCTCCTCTAATTGATTAAAGAAACATCTCGTACTTTGTACCCACAACTAAATAAATAGAATAATTAATATGTTTGACAACTGTAACACAAGCTTCCATTAGCATCATAGTCATACTACATAAACAATACAATGGAGTAAATGTTATGTAATATGACGGTTCCTACATTGTGCACTCTGTAGGTGTAAGATTCCTTGAATTGTTGTGAATTACAAGCACAAGCAAACTGTCATTGAGAGAATCTCTGTTTTTGCAAACAGATAAGTATTTAAACAATGATTTGCAAGGACAATATTGATAACAAGCTTCTGCTCGCGACTTCGTCTGCGTGGACTTCAGAATTGGGTACAAAAAGAAATGAAAAATGTGAAAGTAATGAAAAATAGAATAAAATATTCACCCGTGTTATAGCTTGCGGAATCGGGATAAAAGGTAGCCTATGTTTTTTTCCATGTCAAAGGCATGCCAAATTTCATCCAAATCCATTCAGCTGTTTTTGCGTGATTGAGTAACAAACATCCAAACATCTAAACATCCACACTTTCACATTTATAATTTAAACTTTAAAAACTAATGACTCTAGGTGAGCGGTTGCAAAGTGTCATTCCTATGGAGAAGAACCGGCAAGATTTACCGGTAATATTTTTTAAAAGAGTAACTTATGGAGTCATAATATACTCTTTTAAAAAATATTATTGTGTGATTAGAAAAGATATTTAAAACATGGAATGTAGAACGTATTTATATGGCTTATTTTAATCTAAAGAAATATAATTAGGTAATATCGCAATTTATTTAATGTGTACCACATAGGGAAAAACAACAAGAATATGTTAAACAAAATAATATTAATTAAAATTTTATACTTAGTTAATTATTTATTGGTATAATAACCAAGTTACCAAGTTTTTACAAAATATTTTCCATCAAAAACCTATCTTCATCTGAATTTATGTGCATCGTAATTGGATCGGATGATAATTTATGCAACATTATGTAATATAGTACCAACTATCATATTATACAAATTGATCTATATATTGACACTTGAGTCACATGATTAGTCTCACTAAATATAGAATTAGTAGAAGGTATTACTTTTTGCTGTTTCCATACAATAGGTACGCGACCAGATAAGATTGTGATTACCTATATAATATTTTTGTACGACATACCACACCACGACAAGGTCGCGGAAGTTAAGCACTATTCGTACAACTTTTTGTTTAGATTTTTATTTTTAGGAGTTATTTGAGATTTAAGACTGTTTACAAAAACTAAAAATAAGTTCTAGCAAGTACTAACGAAGACATTATATAAAAAAAACAGACCATGTGCGAGTCGGACTCGCGCACGAAGTTTTCCGTACCATTATCTATAAAACTGGCAATCAATCACGTTTGTTGTATAGGCCATTTAAATATTTATTTATTCAGTTTTTTTGTATTCATTGTTATAGCGGTAACTGAAATACCAAGATCACCTGGGAAAATTTCAACTGTCTTACTATCACGGTTCATATGATGCACCCTTTGATTATATGTATGCCTGACATGTACCTATATATGTATAATCAGAGGGACCGGACGGGCGGACGGACAATGGAGTCTTCGGATAATATGGTCCCGTTTTACCCTTGGGTACGGAACCCTAAAAAGCCCAAAACGATGGTACCGCGTCGTTGCCTTACAGAGCTCCTATAACACCAGGCTAGGCTTTATCATCAGACCAGCTCTATAGTACCATCATAATATTATATTGACATCAAACATATAAGTATGCCTAACTTTATATTTAAATCGGATAAGAAGTTGTTCTAATTGAACTTGCAAAAATCGTTTAGAAACTACACCATTTATCTCTCAACTACGTAATTTCTATAAACTCAAATACGCCTACTATCTGTAAAACATAATATATCCTAAATAAATAGCATGAATCGTATAAGATCACCAAATGATATGTATTGATAATAATGATTAAAATCGTCGACTATACTATAGGCTTCATGAATTTCATCACTAATAAGGAAGTACCTACCACATCATTCATTGTACTGACGTAGCTGTTAGTGATGGCTTTTTTTCAACGAATACCGCGCGATTGAGATCGTTGTAACTTTCAAATAACTCGTGACGGCTAGGTTACTAGAATATCATAGTAAACTAAACTCAATGGTGAAAGTATAAACCAAGTCATTACAGTTTCTAATCATTGTTGTAATTATCTAGCAAATTCTCAGAAGCTTCAATAATGAAGCTGCTGTATTAATTGAACTATATGTATACTGGTATTTTTATTTGATCACTAAGTGAATGAAAATTACGATAATAAAAAAGAATACATAGCATAGCTAGTTTTTATGGTACAGTAAATTGTAATCAGTAGGTAATAATAATTCTAAACAATGGTATTTAGCTACATGAAAAAAGCCTTGAATACTAAACCTTTACTTTAGAAATCAAAGACCCACAAATTAAGTTTCCTCAAGGTCCTCAACTAAACAAGAACTCGTTTGTAGGTCAAGGTTTCAAAGACATAATCCGCTGGCCTCGGCCCGGCTTCCCTGTGAAGAAGCTGCAGCAGAAGTGGGCGGTGGAGTACGGCATGCCGTCGACGCACGCGATGGTGGGCGTGTCAATCCCGTTCTCCGTGCTGCTGTACACCATGGACCGGTACCAGTACCCCATACCCTGGGGGCTGCTGATCGCCGTCTCGTGGTGCACGCTCATCTGCGTCAGTCGCGTGTATTTGGGGATGCACAGCGTTTTGGTAAGAGTTTTGTAACTCCTCCACATATTTTAGTCATCTGTAAATGTTGAAGAGACCTTCCTCCTAATTCCTTCTCCGCTGTATTTGCTTTAGCTTCTTTATTTTTTAGTACGAGGGAAATAGAATTTATTATTTCGATACGTTCGATGTTTTTAAAGACGTGTATTAATTGCTAAAAAAAATAAATTACATTCGAATGACGTTTATTATCTGCAGATATTTCCATTATTCTCTTTTCACAGCTACTATTTGTAGTATGTTTTCCATTTTTTTGTAGTACCTACGACTGATCAAGGCTCACAAGCTGTCACATTATTTTTATTAGATAAATATACATAATCGTATTGTCCTTGAAACACAATAGAATACTTGAGTATGATTTATTTACATATTATAGCTACTTTTCATATGTTATTTTTATTACATAGTTACATAACCAGAATAAAAATCCCGTGTGACTGTCCTGCAGCTGCACAGCTGGATAAAGACCACTTCCCGAGTGTAGGTATATAGGTACAGAAAAGGAACAAGCTATTTGTCAAAAAACGTTTGATATGAATTTTTACTATTACACGCAAATCATGAATGACGTGAAAATTTATTGATTGTTACGCAGATGTTAAACAATCAAAGATATCAATATAATAAAACCGGCCTATAAGTTATTTAGTGTCCCACTGCTGGGCACAGGCCTCTTCCCATACAGAATACTTCCCATAGAGAAGGAATGGGCATTAATCACCACGCTTACTCGTGAGATGGCGATTTTAAATTTTTTTTTGGAATCCCTGACGAAGATTTCCTTCTCTGTTTGTCAATGGTGTCTTGTAACATAGAGAAATCAATATTAATGTACTGCATAATTCCTTGTCGTTATTGTATACTGTTAACTAATGTTATTTTTCTCTCTTGCTATGCCTTACAATAATCTAAAATTCTAAACGTCGCGATCCTATTCGCCACTGAGAGATATCAACCACTTCACGCGGTCTCTAGCTTAGCATCTGTGATTTTTGGATCAGTATGTCCACATTAGAATAAATATTTGTTCTAATATCATTGTTTCCGCGATTTCCAGGATATAGCAGCCGGACTGCTGCTGGCCACAGCGCTGGTGTCGATCCTCATTCCCGTGGTGGACTACCTGGACGGGTTCCTGCTGACCTCGCAGCTCGCGCCCGTACTAGTCATAGCGCTCTCCATACTAGTCATCGTGTTCCATCCCAACGCCGATAAGTGGACTCCTACCAGGTAAATGTACCACCTAACATAGTGCTCAATATATATTTTTTGAATACTAAAGAAAAATCAACCGCGCTTTCTTAATTAATACACAGTCATCAGTTGACGAATCAACTGATGACTGTTGTTGCTTCACCAAAACACAACCAACCAATGACAGCGCTAATCACGAGAATTAATTGTAATATCAAATACTTGTGTTGATCAACGTTTTAAACCACAATCACGGTCTGATGTTTTCCAATAACATAGACTAAATTTTGCCTCAAGATAAGAAGTTCCTGCATGCGGTAGCTTGCATGATCCTTAGTGTAAATTTAATCATTTTAAAACCTTTGTTAGACCCAAGCCTATCCTCATGGACTTTCACGCCCTGGGAAAGACAAAGGTTGTATTGTATAGCTTGACGTTTACCGGCCCTAACTACCGGGGCACCGGTTACCTTTCTCGGGGGACCTCAATGGAAAGCAATCGCAAACTACCGCGATCCCCTCCGGGCAATTGTTTTGAATCGACTTGAACATTTATAATACGATTTGAGAGACCAAACATGACACGAATGGAAATGTTTCAAGTCAAAATATGATTTTAGCTTGTAAGACAAACATCAATCATTTATTTAGAACTGATTTATATTTGCTGTGGCTTAGATCCCCGCATGAGACAAGCATTTGTGTGATCGACAAATGCTTGTTCCAAGTCTGGGTGTTCTTTGTGCATGTGATTTGAATGTTTGTGAAACCCCCGCGACACAAGGATTAAATTCCTTAGTGCGGGATATGTTTTTCTTAAAAAAAAGACATGATGTCCATTATATATAATAATTCTCTTGATAAAATTGCTACGAGAGGAGGTAGTAATTCAACAAGAATGTTCGAGACATATTTTATAATCCTTTTTCATTTTATCTTACTCATATGAACGAACTGCTTATCTACTTAAGACTGTTTACTGACATTTTAATTAAGAAACTTTTCCTTGTGTGTTTTCCATTCTACAAGAAACAGTGACTGATACAGAAGTGTGTTATTTACATAGAATCAATCTTATCACCATGCGTCATGCAGCTCTAGCTCCTTAGGAATGACTCAATGTTGCTGCTCTTGCTTAACACGAATACGATGAAATAATCATGTTGTCTTTTAATAAATAAACAGCATTCTTCATTCCAATCTTTGAGGACTGGCACAAATAGCTACCAAAATTTAAACTTAAATTAAATTAAGTTAATTAGCGGAAAATAGTTGCCGTGTTAGTACTAATAACCCAGTACGAATTAAGCGAAAGTGAAAAGAATTCTTGATTGTTATTTAAAACTAAAAGATCACACCGAAATAAATTGTCTTTAATCTTATTGTTGCGACTATTCGTTTTAATAAGAGTTGTATAGTTATTTACCTTAATTTGTTATATTACAAAATGTTATTCTGTATTTTTGAGATAGTACCCAGTCCTACAGAGAAAGATTTTAGTAGAACCATGTTTTGTCAACCAAGGATAGTATGGATCTGTCCTGAAATAAGAAATAGTTTAAAATAAAAAAGTACTTTTATGATAAAATCTGAGTAACTCAAAGAATAATACCTGTTTATTCTTGATAGTATCTAGTGGTGTGCTAGGTGCTATTCATAGCAAAAAATTGGTTTTACTATTTTCACGGGTTATGCAAATATAACAATGGAGTTTGCATATAGATATAGTCTGAGAAGAGCTATTTAGTGTTAGCGACCGGTACAGTGGATGTAATGTTATTGCAGGGGTGACACGACCATGATCGTGAGCGTGTGTGCCGGCATCCTGACGGGCTCGTGGACCAACTACCAGCTGGGCAACATGCAGGCCAGCCCGCTGGACCCGCCCTACGAGATCATCTGGCCGTCCAAGGAGATGCTGGGCTGCACCATCCTGCGCACCATCCTCGGCTTCTGCGGCGTGCTGGCCACGCGCGCCATCGGCAAGTCCGTGTCCTACGCCTTCGTGTGCGCGCTGCTCGGCAAGGACAAGAACGAACTCAGGAACTCCGAGAATAGGTTGGACAACAAGAACAAGATTATTGTCGAACTCAGCTACAAGTACTTCACGTACGGCATGATTGGTTTCAACACTACCTACGTGTTCCCGAACGTGTTCGACCTGCTGAAGATCAACCGGCCCACCTACTACACAGAGATCTAGCTCTCGTGCGGAGCTAAGAGCGCGCCGGCGACTACGTGATGCTCGAGTGCTATCGGTCGATGCGCTGCGATACCGATGCTATTTGTTAAACGTATGTAAACAATTACTTTATTGCTGGACTTCATGAACAAAAAGTTTTATCGAGAACGTGAGAAAACTTTTGAATGTGCATGTTGTGTCACTGTATCGCTAAATACACTAACACTAAGAAAATGCTGTATGAGAGTGGTGTGGATGAGTCTGTTGATAGAATTCATTTTCTATTTTTCTATTTGATGAATATTTTCACATATAGTTAGATTCTATTTATTATGGCACAAATGATTCCAATAATTGTTATTTTATTGTATAGTGTTTTTTTTCGCATATTGTTGCGAATAGTGTGATTCTGTGCCTTTAGAGGGCGCTGGTTGTTGCTGGCACGACTCTGTTCTAATATACATTAAGTTCTTCAAAGGCACTGTGTGGTAAACCATTATGTTCCCATATTGTGATCGACCAAGCAAACATTACTATACATTAGGTTAAATTAGTAGATGTGTTTGCAAGAACTGAACTTGATTTCCTTTCAATTCTAGATTGGTATAATAAAAGTTTTAAAACAGTTCTCAAATCATGATATTGTTCTTATTGAGTTTCTACAATTATTGTTCTCGCTAAATTTGATTTACAATTTCGCTATGTGTATACATTATTTATGCTCTTGACTGTGCCTAGTGACTTTTACTGAGAATATTTAATTTTCGAGTCTTGAATTTAATGTTTAAAATGAATTGACTGGAATAGTTATTTTTTACACAGACATGGTTTTAAAGCATGCCGTCTATCAAACATTGCTTGATTTTGCTTTGAAGCGAGAGCTTACTTCAACTTACCTATTTAATTCCAGTAATAATCACAGATGGCGTTGACATGAAAAGCTATTCGAAACTTCCTACACTGCATTTTTTGTGTTTGATGCGTTTTAGCATCGAATACTACAGAAATGTAAAAAATTTGAAGGATAGTGTCGTACATAGTAATCGGTGGTGTTACTGAATATTTAATGTGGCCTAACTTCAAGATAATTGTCTAAAATATATGTTATAAATAAATAATTAGATAACCTATATCTGGCGCTTGTATCAGTCCTACAGCACCACAACAACATAGAATACCTTTAATATTTTCTTAAGTTAAAAATATTTCCGAACAGGTTCTTGACATAATTAGAAAATGCCATGGATCTGTTCTATCCCAAAGAACAATAATTCTAGAAGTCCAATCATTAGCCATCACTGCTGCAAGCCTCCCGCAACGACGCTGGTGATTGGATGATTTCCTCTACCTAATAGGCACGATATGATAATTTCTAGAGGACATAAAAATATTAATTAAAACAAAGACTGTATTAGTATGATAAAAACCGGCCAAGTGAAAGTAAGACTTGCGCATGAAGGGTTACCTACCATTATTCATAACAACGCTTTAAATAGTTCCCTTTAAATATTTATTTTATTTTGTGTTTTAGTAGTTGTTATAGCGGCAACAGAAATACATCATCTATGGAAATTTGTAGTCTAAGTATCACGGTTCACGAGATCCTGCTGACAGACAGACAGAGTAGTCTTATTAGTAGGGTCCCGTTTTACCCACAACTCTTTAAAACATAACGTTCGGTTAACGTAAATTGTATCGGTATTTAAATTATATGGCTTGTTGTTGTGTGTAGCCTAATTTTATACGCAATTTATTCAATCATCACAAAATATTTTCTAAGTAGTCGTAAGTGTCTAATTTTTAAGCCAAAGCTTATAAAGAAGTAAAATAACCATTATTTTTGCACATCATGCGGTCAGAGCCACAAATGGTAGAAAATAATATTTTTTTATAGTAATTAATGCCTACATTTCCGTTGACCGCAAATTGCCGGTATTTACATTTATCACATAATTTGTTACCTCTTATTATTATTAATATCGTTTGACTTGTGCCTTGCCTGCGGGTTTTTTTTTATAAAAGCAATGTTAGCGAAACTCTGTTGCTATGCTGCGAACACGTGCTGTTAAATGCCTCGAGGACAACCGTGGGAAACAAGTCACTAAAATGACAAACTCTTAAATATAATTTAGTGAGACTTCCCGTGATTCAGGTTGCGGTAAGGAGATTATAATTATTACAATCACTAAAATTATAGGAATATTTTTACCTTAAGCTTAAGTAAATTGCCAGTTGCTTATTTATGGGAATCGACGTAATGTAACATTGTTTATGTTATTAAAGCACTTGCAGCTATCTTTGCAGAAATCAACTCTGATACCAACTCTGGTAAAGACCAATATTTAACAAAAATTCCTTCTACATATAACATTAAGTAATTGTTTAGTGCTGACTGGAAAGCTAATCTTTATGCCAATTATATTTTAGGTTAATTGTATTGTTTTAAATGAAATATACTAATAGATGTTCTTAATATCACAATATTTTGTTTAGTTTAATGTATACATTATAATTTGAAAAAACCCAACCTTAATTGTGTTTAATTAGGCCTTTGAATTAATAGGATTTAATAATTAAGGTAGTTATAACTGGGTATTTCCTTTTACATACATTCCCGTGGTTTGGGAATATATTTTTTCCATGTAATAGGTATTTTACTACTTTGCTTTTTTCTAACTGTGAAACAAATTTTTATTGGTTGTGTTTCATTTTTAAGGACTATTTTAAACACTTTTATTTCGATCTATTTAAGTCGATATCACTATTCTCCATGAAAAGTTTTTTTGTATTACGCGGTAATATTGGGAATATTCGCAATGGTTTAGAATTGTGGATGTGTTAGGTGGGGATTTAAAATGGGGTATTCGTCTGATTACTCTGTGGTTTTTATTCTGTTGTCTTTATAGTTTTTGCTTTGACTAAGTTCAAATTAGTTCCTAGTCCTTAGAGACCATCCATAAATTACGTCACAAGATTTTCATGCTTTTTTTATCCCCACCCCCGTCCTTATCACAGCTAGTCACATTTATGAGCCCTCCCCCCTCCTTTATGTGACGTCACATATTTACATCTAGAAATAGTTATTGAATTGAAACAGTAGTTCCAAAACGTATTTTAAATGTTTTTTTAATAATATAACAGCACAACATGTTTTTGAGTTTTTCGTTAAAAGTTCAAAGTTCGTGTTGTACTTAACACTTAGATTAAAATAAAGTTTGAAATGTGACGTCACGAAATTTGGGTTTTCACCCACCCACTTGTCACGCATTGTCACACGACGTCGACCCCCTCCCTCCCCCTTAATGTGTGACGTAATTTATGGATGGCTCCTACCTGTAAGATGGCAGACATAACAAGTTTTCAGTATCCTTATGGAAATGGTCCTTGTTTGTATTAGTAGTTCCTTCCCTATTGTATAAAATATATGTCAATGTCGTCGAAGGTTAACCGCGGCACAGACATCTCGTAACCCTCATTACGATAGTCGGTAGGTAATCGCTGGTACGTGGTTGTATAGGTACATAATATAGGGAAAATATATCGCGTTAGTTTTCCTTGCATAGAATTTCTAATTTAATCCTGGTTCTCGTAGTGTTGAAATTCCCGGGTTGGCCTTTGTATTTTCCATTCAAACATGGTAAACGTTATAAATTATTATGTAGTATTTTTTAAAGGATTGTATGAAACTAGATTTACCTACCACAGATTCTAAAATGCATGCAGGTATTATACGCGGTTTACCCATATTATATTTATTATATCATGTACAGGTTAAAAAAACGTTAAGGAATAATATTTGAATCAGGGAGTACCGCTAGAAATTATTCATAATAAAATTATTACATATAGCCGTCATGAACTTTTAGTTCACATGTTATTATTATCAACAGTCAGCCAGTTACTAGCGTTTATCACCGCGACCCTGAGCTTTATGTTAAACAGATGATTAGGTAAATTGCAAATATACCAATAGGTAGGTAATAATTATCAACTACTGATCCGCCCCGGCTTCATACGGCTAGCAAAGCATTATTTTACTATTTTTTTACTGTACTATCCCGCATGGCCGGCGACCACAGACAGCTGCGAAGATACTATTTTTACTTATTTTCCCACAATTTTTTTTTTAAAGATTACTAGCAATGTGGTTCGCACATTACTAGTAAACTTGTTAACCCCTCGTGCTAAGCTAAGATGCTTGTGTTACGAGTGGGTTCACGTCGGTACTGTAATGGGTGGAATTCGAACCTGCAACCACATGATCGCAAGTTCGACGCCCTAGCCATTAGGCTACCGCCGCTTCGATGTGTTGGTGCGAGCTGGTCCGCGCCCTTCCGCAATATCATCCATCTTAGTAAGCCACCTGTGATTCTGATATTGAATCAAATTTCATACTGTACCTCATTTGTTTAATAAAGATTAATAATTGTGCCCGTTGTAAATAACTGCAAATGACCACATTAAATTTGACCATTTTTTTTAACAAAATACAGCATAATATTAATACACGTATAATACCTTAATTTAGCCTGAAAATGGTGTTTAAAACTGTTGTAAGCAACAGTGGCATCATTGACCAACCTCTATGAGAACAGCCGTGTTGTGAGTAGGTTATTGCAATTTGCAAGACCTAGGCCATGAAATTATACAAAAATAACATAATTCTACTTCTATGAAACTTCTATATAATTGTACGTATTATTACGACGATTTATGTATGTGTTAGGAGCAGAGTCGTGCTAGCTCGGTGCGAGTGGAACAAATCTTGAACATTTATCATTCCAGTGCCTGATTTACTGTGAAGATAGTCTATGGAAAATAATGTTATGTTGAATAATGTATATTTTAGTAATGTCGTTATTGTTTGTACGACTTACTGTCGATAGTTATTGTGATACATTTTAATATTGAATTTTACTGCCATACAATAAATTATTTGCACTAACATTGACTTTTATTTCTTCGCCGGGTCCTAAAAAACCTTTTCAAAGAATATAACAAGAAATACTAGTAGCTTTTATCTCTTGTCCTGTGATTGAAATAAAAACACTGTATGTACCTATTATTTAAAAAAAAACTTAGCTTAACTTTTAGAAGTTTGAGACCAGGTCACTAGGTAGTGTATCCGACATTATACGATTACAATCCTACACTCCACGGTACTGTCCCGTTCTAATCAAGTAGCAATGGACTTTTAAATAAACCCGCTATAATAGGGTAAAATAAAATTAATTTTCCTATAAAAATCATACATTGTTTTTCCCATTCCTAATTTATTTTTGAACAGTCAGGGATCTGTTAATTTCAAACCAAAGAGAGAATTATTTAGGGGAACCCTTCAGGGGATTAGGAGAAGACAATTGAATTTACCAGACTGACATCTTATTGCTAAAGTTAAAACTTATACGTGAAGCGTAAATGAAAAAATCATTTACCAACGCTTCTGCTTTTTTAATCAAATCATCGAGTTGTGAGTAAGTAGGTACTTCATCCTTCACAGATCATGAATAGATGAAGAATTTCAATAAAACAAAACTTACATATAAGTAATTATATTTATTTATCATTATTTGAAACTGACACAAGATAAAATATTAGATATTTTAAGTTAATTTACAATACATACTACATTTTTGATATAACAAGAAAGGCATATAACCAAATATAATACATGAAAACACCTAAATAATAATTATTTTATATAAATAATAGAAGAGCAACTTTCAGTTACTGAACGTCTGACCGGACCTTTCGTTACCTCGCACTTATTGTTACAATATAAATTATAAGAAAAAAACGTCAAAATGAAAACATAAGCATATCACAGAGTCGTTTCTACTTTGGGGTTTCGTTGGGCAGCTTTTAGACTAGCGAAGTTGAGTAAGAGCTAACAGTCTAGGTTCAAACATTTGCGTACTATCGTGCGTCACTACTACATACAATATAATATAAGAAACGTATATAAATTATAGATAGCTAAAGACTACTATCGGTCTGCGGTCGCTTCCGACGTAAGACAATCACATTAACACACAACAGTCGGACATTCAGCAACCTAAATTATCCATATATAACTCATGTATATTCATATTTCACCACATGGCCGGAATCTAGACCGCCAAACAGCATCTCAACATTTGTATTTAACCCTACCCCAGGGATAAACTCTACCCTATTTGGCATAACCAGCTTATTTGACGATCTAAGCATCCCGACGGCGCGCTGTTATTATGGTTTACTTACAATATAATTTTGCCCCAAACTTTATAGATTATATAAGCGACACTCAAACGTAATCTACACGGTTTCCCGTCGTCCGTGCCGGCCCTGCACATTGTTATAACTTATAGTATTTAGGGCCGCACAGCCGCAGGCCGCGTAGCGCCCACAGTTTGAGAAACGCTGGATTATAGGCTAATCAAATATATAATGGAGCCCTAACTAACCCTAGTCTACACAGTGTGTAAAGATGTCACATAGTCGAGAAAAGCCTGCGGTATTAATTTAATCTTTAACTGCTACTTTCAGACGAAAGTTAGGTTAAGACTAATTGAAATGAATTTAGTAGTTTTTCGCTTGAACTACAAGCAAATTTAAATGAGCGGCTGTTATTAACTCAAAATGAAGGCCATGTAACGTCAACCGTATAACAGTTAATTAAACATGTTTCATGACCCAGCTCCATTCACGCGGACAAACTGTACTGATTCAAAGGAAGACATTTTTTTGCCTGGAAGGCCCCAGGTCCGAGGACATAACATGTATTCGATAAATAATAGACTGTGGGTTTATTATTATTACATATGAAGGGAAACTGAATGCCTCAGTTTCGTTTATTTCAGAACTGCAAAATTCATAAAAGTGTATATTATTAGTATTGCTCATCTTTACTAGGATAGAATAATTTCATGAATATTGTAGTTGCATGTTCAGTCGCGGAAAGAACATCAGTAGGTGTATGACAATGAAATACCGAAGAAATATCGTAAACAACATTTATTTGACACTAAATAAATATACAATTAACAGATTTTTACAGGCATTAACTATTTAAATAATTTTCTAAACTTAACATTCTTTCCGCAACTGTACATGAGTCTTACAATACTTATAACTAATGAGTGATTCATCGTACACGGTGTTGGGTTATTCCTCAGTATTGTGCATACTCTATAAATTTCAATACATCAATAAATTCGTCCCGTGAAACAAATAGAGGGCAAATCCGAATAATAATTCTAGGAAAGTTCTCAGCGCTGTGTACGGTGGACCGTGTTTTCCGTTTCAACAATATTTCTTCTCCTCCTCTCAGTTATATTTACAAATGAGAAGTGAAGACAAAATTCTCGTAAAACTATGCTTAGACTGTCTAAAATAAAACTTGAGTTATTTGTCTAAGTAACATGAAGCGCTTAGGTACTTAGACAAGCTTGGAATACGACAAACGAATATTATATTCCTTGATTTATACGTTATCATTTATACATTTTGATGTCCTCAATATCAACAGTTACATATATAGATAAGCGTGCACCGAATAATTGTAAATACAATTACGGCCAGATTAACTATGTTAACTGTCTCGTCTAAAATAAGAAGACCTATATGTCATCCGTCAGGAGTATGTATCGCAAATAGGAACCTTGTTTAAAGTTCAGCTTTAAACAGTCTAAGCTGCATTATATCGATAGCAAGCAAATTAATGTCAGATCTATTTCATTTGCACTAACATCACTACAAAATTATCAAACGTTTTTTTTAAAATTGTTGTTGTTTTTTTTTTGTGAAATTCTGTTTTAGACTATGGTAAGTAAGGTAGTGCTGTATCAGCTGGCGCGGTTATTGCTTTCCACGGCGCTAGCTGACGTCAACGTAGTGTAGCGACTTGCATATCGATACTAGAGTTGTGTGCGGCGGCGGTCGCGCGTCGCTCCTAGCAGCATCCCTTCACGTTGACGGGGTTCATGCTCTCCCGCAGCCTCTCAAACAGGCTCTCGCTGTCGCTGTCGTACATCTGCGGAAGATAACGCGACGTTAGTACAAGACCCGCTACAACAGGGCACTCGCCTGCCGGACACTGATAACTCGTAGAGGGCAGTGATAACTGCGCACTACATGTACTCATGATATTTTAATTGAAAACTGGGAGTATTCGAATGGTAGTAACAGGAAAAAACTCCAACTATGTCTCGTAATTCAGCGTCTAAATATATTTTAGCCCATCTATACCTATTATCAGAAACATGATAATGGGAACTGCGCAGTCGCAGGTAATACCTATACAGACTACACTAAGCCTACAATGATTGAGTCGCAGAGTAACAAATCATTTCAACAGTCAATACACTCGTGACCGATTAGATTAGTTACCAATAAACTTAA
The DNA here is from genome assembly GCA_950381575.1 of Plusia festucae. Classification (NCBI taxonomy): domain Eukaryota; kingdom Metazoa; phylum Arthropoda; class Insecta; order Lepidoptera; family Noctuidae; genus Plusia; species Plusia festucae. Next base: position 16,091,205 of record OX494433.1, on the reverse strand, counting down.
CGCAGAACGAGACACATAGTGGACGCAAATTAGGGATTTCCAGTAAGTCAAGGTTTACATACTTACTTTATCTGTTTATAATACAACATAAAACCTACGGACTTTATGATTATCTGTTAAGATTATAATATTGTCATCAGTGGCCCTAACATAGAGTGAACAACATTCGTTATAAGTTTTGTTCTTTTAGTATAAAAATCTATAGTAAATATTAGATTCTTGGATACATAAAATGTAGCTTGTATTGTAATTTGTAATATGTACACCACAACAAGACTTTTGTACTTTTGTAAATGTAATATGAGCAGGCGGTAGCGTGTACTTACGTCTTCGTCGTCTTCGCTTTCGGAGTCGCTGTCGTCGGAGAGGTTGGCAAAGGCTCGCGCGGCGGGCGTGCGGCGCGCGAGGCGGCGCGGCGAGCGGCCGGCGTAGTCGCGCGCGCGCGCCTGCACGCCGGCGCAGCGTGACGTCAGGAACGACGCCAGGCGCGCGTCGCCGCGCTGCGCCGCGATGTGCAGCGCCGTCCACCCCGCTAGGTTCTCCTGCACAACACACAACCTCGTCAGACATACTCTCACCATCAACTCCTCGTCCTATTCAAAATACTACAATTTTATAATTCGTAAACACCTGAAATAGGGTCCTTTCGCCGGTTTCGCGACCACCTTCAGTAGGCGACCATTTGACGGACTAAGTTTCTTTAAATCAAGAAAATAGTATTTGTAGAGGTAACATAAATAAAAAATAAATCTAACGCGCTTTATAAATAATTATGAAATAAGAATTTGCTAAGTTTGAAACAAATGGGTTAACCCAGAGCCGAAAAAATATTACTAAGTGCGCGTCTTGATTCCGTGGTGAGTGGACGTACCGCGAGTTGAAAAAAAACTAACACGGCGCGCGGCGCTCAAAGGTAAGTTTTAATACTTATTTCATGTTTTACACACCAGTTACATGTTTACATTGTACAATCGATAAGTATGGGTTATAATTAAGTTGTATTTTGCTTTTTTTAAACTTATTTTTAAGATAAAATCAAGTGGTCGGTAACCGAAATGCTTATTTATCAAAAACGTTAGATAGCGACCACATGGCCGCAAACCGACGATATCAGCATTATTTTGTTTTGATTAATATGTGCCTAATGCTTTATACCGGACTGTTACAATTTTGAATGTAGTATTGTAAAAGTTTTTCTTTGTAGTTCTTTGGTAAGCGACCACCAGTTTCTTTGTAAGAAGTTTGTTTAATTTACTTACAAAATTGGGCGCTAAACAGGTGGTCGTAAACCAAAGTGAGCGAAATAAAGACATTGGTTTCCGGCCACCATAATTTAGTATGAGAGAAATTACGGCCGCTAACTGAAAAATAAGTATGAACGTTTCATTGAGTATACGACCACGTCTGATTTTTAGAATTTCGTTTGTTATTGAAATGTCCGTTTCATAATTATTTGTTGTAGGTACCTAATCTGTCGAAAACTAAATATTACTATTTTTCAGTTTGAAACAAAATTTAGTCATAAAACGCAAACTAATTATTATTATTTTAGATGGAGCTCCCAAATAATTTGGAATCAACAAAAAAAAAAGAAAAAGACTGTCCAGTACACAGAAGAAGCACTGAAAAAAAGCTCTCGATGATATCCGAAAACAAGGGAAGGGAATAAGAGAAACATGCAGACTGTATCAGATCCCAAGGACCACGATACAAGATCGCCTTAGTGGGAAGAGGTGTGATACAATCGAGACAAGGGGACGTAAGCGTTTTTGCTCCACTAAAATCTAAAAAAAAACTAGATTCAGATACTGTTGCAGTTTCCCATGTTTAATCTATCATAATTATGAATAAGAAAAGCGGAATATGGTCCCTAAAATATAACTATGTTGATTATTTTTAAATGTTATACCTACTACATATTTAGGATATTATTTGACCAATGATTGTTGATTCTATTACAACTATGACTAAGTCTCTAAAAAATGTAAGATTGTTATTTTTTAAGTTTAAGAAAACATTACACGAAATGATTACCATTTTAATTTTATTCAAAGGCAAAAATTAAAATATTTTTAAGCGATTATAATTTTTTTATTGGCATATTTTTCATATTATAATAGCGGTCGCAAACCAGCTCACTGGTGGTCATAAACTGATAAAAATGGTCGTAAACCGACGTTTTCGCTATATTTTCACTTTTTCAGCAATTCATAAATATTTTTGTATGAATGTATTTTATTTTATGTTTTGTATCCAAACTACATTATATTTGGGACAAATTCACATTAACATATACTATTTTGCGTGTAAACAACATTTCTTTTTCCTCATCTTAAGCGGGCAACCCAGCTAACTGGTCGCTAACCGGCGCAATCACCCTACATAATTATAACATAGTACAAGGATGTCGTGTTGAACTATTTATCGGTAAACGGTAAATCCGGCAATTAATACGAGAAACAATGGCGGAAGCACTTGTTCCTCTAATACCTTGTACTAGTGTTAAACAAAAGTTATGAAATGTTTGCTACTAAAAACAATGGGAACGTTTACGAAAAAACCCTGACGCAACCGATAACGTACCTACTATCAGCAGATAACCTGACGATGGTGACTTCCATTACTAGCTAGGATTTTAATGATTAAAAAATTCTTTCGTTGTAATACTATTATGGAGCACTGATTGTAGGAATAGATTGTAATTACAGTTATTTGTTGCTACGTCAGGTTTCGGCTCGTTTCTTTAATGTGAGTAAATGGGTTATCGTGCCATTAGCTGACAAACAAACGAGCACGCACGCGGTGTAACATTTGTGTCACTTAAGTAAAGGTTATCTCATCGAATATCTAAAACCCTGTCAACGGATTAATTGTTTCGGATAGCAAACAATGATTCAGGTATTTTTAAATCAGTTTTATATACGCAGAGAAAGAATATGTGTTTATTTGTTTCAAACTCCCTTGGACTTAAGATAACATTGTAAATACCCAAAGAATCCAACGCTCATCTCGCACTATCTATTTTTGACATCTATTTCTGTGACAACACTATTTCGGCTGTTTTTATGACTGTTGATCGAGTCACCATCGGCAGCGTATTCCCCACTTCATTATTTCGCGTAAAGAAGCGAAGTTTCCCGTCATGTGGAAGCTAGAAGTGGCGATCCGTTGGAACAATTCCCATGATAAAGTTAATTACGCTCCGTATTGGGAGTTCTTGTAACCGAGCGGTGTCTGGGCCTGCCCGAGTTACAAACTGACTCATTTTGTGGTTACGGTGTTCTAGCTAACAACAGCGGCTATTATCTGCTTACTTTTCCTTTTGTTTGCCTTGGGTTATTTGAACGATCAGCACTAGTTTAGGGGACCTTGTTTTTCTGATACACCCAAAATAGAATATAATGACCTGTCGGACGTGCCGCTGTAGGCACAATTACTGGTACTGAATCGAGTAACATTATTTCGTCATAAAACTAGCTTAAAATGATGCTTCATCAAACTTACCCTGGCATTAATATCTGCCCCATAGTAGACTAACGTCTGGAGAGCTTCTTGGTGACCTGCAGACGCTGCTACGTGCACACACGCTTGTCCTGCAACAATCAATAACAACATTTTAATACGATATAGGTAAGCCACACAATCAACAAAATTCAGAGAAGAGAACTTTTAAATTCCTCATTTACTAAATAACACAAGGAACATCGGGTGCTCCATTTATATTAGGAACGTAGTTTTTTAATTGTAATAGACCTTTGGACAATATTTGGTTTATCGCTCAACGATCGACGAATTCAAAGCTGACCTTCATAACATGATGACATGCCTTGCTTCTTACTCTACTCCCACACGGAAGCACAATAAGCTATTGAAATGATTATTTTAAAACGGTAAACTTTATAAGGTTTTATTTATAACCGTGAGAGCTAATACTTACTAGGATCACGTTAATAATTATGAGATAATTTGTTTATTCATACTTGTACAAATGTTGATTTGAGAAAGAAAATATTATTATGTTTTTCTTTCGTGTTGAAAATAATGCAGATACCAGACAAAGTAAGATAACCTTTGATGAATATAAGACGTCATATTTATAAATTCATTCTCGCGCAATCATTCCTAACTGGTTTATAATATTAGCAAACTTTTATACATGATGACGTCACACCAAAGCAAAAAATAACGTCTACTTTTGTATGTAAATGTATTTTGAAAAATAACTGGATATACGAGCGTAACGTATTCTAGCTGAAAATCATAAATATTAAATGTTATCATAAAGTCAAATTAAGTTATACAGCAACGGCAAAAAGTCAGTCTAGATTTTTTTCATATATGATCCATTCAATAAATTCATATTTTGTTAAAATTGGTATTCAAACGGCTGCAGCGTGCACAATGCGCAAAAACTGTGAACATTGTTTATAGAAATGGTCCATAATAATCGCTCGGCCGCGCTCTGGAACCGATCCAAGTGTATTTAAAACGAATCTAAAATAGATCTCTCGCTAAAATGGCTGAGCGCTTTTTAAAGCCCAAGAATTTAGGTTAGCTTAATATAATCCTTTCTGGTTCTGTGGGATGATTCATTTTGGATCTTGTCTGCAAACGCATGCATGCTTATTACGAAATGCGAATGGAGATCTTGGAAAGAAATTATAAGCTTAGTGTAGGTTCGAACCAAGATCCAGTACAGTTAATGTTTTACGATATTTACGATGTTATAACATCAGCAGGCAAACAGGTAGTCCTACCTAGTATATATGTTACCGGCCAAACCCGATTTCAGGACAAACTAGTTTTGCCTAGGCTAAACTAGTTCTTCCTATACGCGATAGGATTAACTAGTATAGCCTAGTCCAAACTAATTTGTCCTAAGCCCGATAGGATAAACCAGTTTAGCCTAGGCTAAACTAGTTGAACCTGATATAAATACGCACACTCTAGGAGAAACTAGTACGGCCTATTTAACACACATAAAGTCGTGAATCGCTTGAAAGGTTTTCCAGCACGGGGCGGTCGCTGCCGCGACTCCGCTCGCTCCGCTCGCCGCCCTCGTGCACGTAAGGGTCACCATATTTTTTTTTTTTTTTTTTTTTTTTTTACGGGGGGAAATCCTCATGGACATCCTCCGCCTGGGGAGAGGCGGAGGGGCGTGCCGGACTCCTACCGGCTAAAACCACCCCGGCGTTCCCTCGCCCATTATAGTCGGAGGTCGCGGGAATATTAAATGCCTCCGCAACCTCCGACCGATGGCCGGCCCGCTGCCGCGGGCCCCGTCCCGTCAGGGGGGGAGTGAGGTGTTAAACTCCCCCCGTGACGCATCGCTTAAGAGGCGCGCGCGAGGAACGCGACGCGCCGCCTCCTCGGGTCCAGTTGGTGGAGGGCGACGGATGTCCCCGGATCCGCCGCCCCTGGACCGATTTAGGGGGGTTGGAGGAGGGCGTTGTCCGCCCTCCGCCGACGCCCGGTGCGCCTGCTGCGGCTCGAGAGAGAGGTCGCGATCTCCCTCTCCCTCTCCGCAGCCTCCTTCTGCGACATGACTGTCTCGCAGAAGGAGATCACCGCGTCCCACGACTCTGCGCCACCGACCATAGCTCTGATCACGGCCGGCAGCGACAGGTCGGCTCCCACTCTAGCGACGAGGGCACGGCGCGGCCCCTCCCATGCGGCACACTCTGCCAGCGTATGCCGCGCCGTGTCCTCCCCGCAATGGACGCAGTGATGACACGGGGCGTCCGGCTCCCTGTTTATGCGACACAGGTACTTCCCGAAGCAACCGTGCCCCGAGAGCACCTGCGTCGCCCGAAACGACAGGGAGCCGTGCCTCCTCCCGAGCCATTCCTCGAGCACTGGTCGGATCGCCTCGACGGTAGCGAGGCCGGCGGTAGGGCGCAGAAGCCTTTCCCGCCATTCCGCCACCAGGACCCGGCGGAGCTCGTCCCGGCGCCGCTCTATCTGCTGCGGCGCCAGTCCTTCGCCCCGCGTTCGCGCCTCCTCGCGCCAGCGATATACTGACGCGAGGGCCCTCGCGTCCAGGTCCCACGGCGGGGATCCGGCCAGTGCACAAGCCGCCTCGTAGGAGATCGTGCGATACCCCCTGATGACCCTGACGGCCATCGCCCTCTGCGGCCTTCGCAGTATTGCGAAGGCACGGGCCGTCAGGTCACCCGCCCACACTGGGGCCCCATACAGGGCCATGGATCGCACGATCCCCACGTACAACCGCCTGCAGGCGGTGCTCGGGCCCCCCAAGTTGGGAAGCAGCGATGCCAGCGCGCCCGCCGCGCCCATCAACCTGGGCACCAGCCGCCGGAAGTGGGGGCCGAAGTCCCACCTGCTGTCGAGCACCAGACCAAGGTACTTCATGGTGGGCTCGACAGCTATCCGGGCCCCCCACGGGTCACCATATTAACCTAACCTAAACCTACCGGACGTTGGGCAAGAGGTTTTCAACACAAAGTCGTGGGCGTATTTATATTAGGATCAACTAGTTTGGCCTAGCTAGGTGAAACTGGTTTATCCTATCGGGCTTAGGACAAATTAGTTTGGACTAGGCTATACTAGTTAATCCTATCGCGTATAGGAAGAACTAGTTTAGCCTAGGCAAAACTAGTTTGTCCTGAAATCGGGTTTGGCCGGTAACATATATATAAACAATAGATCATAGAAGGTGGTATCGTCCAAGTTAAAGTTAAGCGTCTTATGATAACTATGCTAAATAATTGGTGTCACAGTAAAGGACGTAGTAATTTGGCTGTGAAAATGTCGGTCATGTAATATCAACTTAAACTTAAATTAGATTGACACGACTCCTATCGGAATCCAGATGAACTGCACCTATAGAATTTCTGATCTGTTATTCACGTTAAACCTACCAAGTGCCCCGTACCATCGGATATGGAGTTTAAAATACTGTATCAACTATTCGCGTGGGCATTCATTTGATAATTTATTTAAAAAATTTCCAGCGTAAGTATACAATTTATGGCATGATAAACACAAGTCCTGTATTTGCATATGGTAATGGATAATTTGTGTACACATTGTTATGCAGACAATTATCGAGAAGGTAATTATGGTAATTTTTCTATAGGTGGAAAATATCATTGTACCTATGTGCTATATAATAGAAAGGCCACTTAAGTCATGTATCTGATTGCAGAAACTATGGATCCCAGAAACCTTGACACCAAAATCTGTGTTTCCAAATAACTAAGATCCCAGACACCTTAAAAATTTCATGCAGCTGCAATCAGTGGTTTGTTTTAATATTTAATTTCCATTTGACTTTGCGAGCTTATAAACTACCTACGTAATAAAATAAAGTTATGGAATTAGTTGAAATTAGTTATGGAAGTTTCCAAATAATAATCCCTTATTTACAGACACATCTAAATGGATTTAAATCAGTAATCATGTGATATGTGTTCGTAGCGGATCGTAGGAACAAATAAAGCATAGGCTGTACGTAATAAAAACATGCGTATGAGTGGTGTGCGTCCACGCCGCCGCCAGCTGACGTGACAGTGAGACGGATCAACCGGCGCAAGTACCTCGCGTAGTGGCATGTGTACGATGTCGTCACGGCGGAGGTGCGAGAGGTGCGCGGGGCGCGGGGCCTGCGCCGACCTGATGGGGTTTTCCCAACAATGTGGCGGTCGGCGACTGGCAACGCACGCGCCTCCACTGTCCTCGCCAAATATGGCGCGCCGCCACTGTGTTTTCACTATTTCCGTATAACTCATGGAAAATTCTTTTTGTTCCTAATGATTCCCATTACTATTGTTTGGCTTCAATCGGACAAGGAGAATGTTTACTACAATACAAGATGTATTCTTGGTATTTTCAAATTTTCAATTATTTCAGGTGTTAATTGTTGAATTACAACGTAACGCAAAAAACTCCGTGTTATGTAAGTTTATAAACAAGACGAACATTTTTCCTTATTAACAAATCGTAACATTATCGAACGCCGGGCAATAGGCGCTGACCGCAGAAATACATGGTATTGCAGATGCGTTGGCAGTATTCATAAGGAATCAATTTATAGGTTTATGACATACCACATTTCCGTTCCAAACCCTTTCCACACAAAAAGCAGAGAAAGACTGGGTAATATTCAACAGAATTATTAGCATTACTGTAATATTAGCATTATTTGCATTACCTAGTGCAAATATACAAATTTTATTTAAACATTTAGGAACCCAGCCCAACGTGGGAGCATTTTGTGAACGTCCGTGCGGAACCCTCGCCGCGAGCTTGTTTCAACAGGTTCTGGTGTAAAAACCCATAACCTCGCGAACCGAACTGGCGAGCTGGCACACAGCTAAAATTCTCAACATAAACATAATTAGTTTACGTGCCGCAGGTGTCGTTTGCCCGGCTGGGTATTTCATACAAATATGGGGAATAACGTCTTATGTTATTGTCCCATGCAGTGCCAGTTACGTTCTGTAGCTAATTAGGAAACAATGGCTAGGGAATGTGCGCAAGCGCAAACAAATAGACGTCACTTAGACTTTAAGCTAACGTTGGGGACTTGTGGTGGTATGCGTCACGCTCGTGATCAGACTTAGCTTATTGTAACAGCGACGGATCAATTACAAGCTCGTTCTCTACTTCTGGAGAGCCCGTCTTATTCCAGTCACTGAGAACTAACGTTTCAAAAGAGATACGATATTTTATCATTCACATATGAAACAAGAAACAAATGCTGTTTGAATACGTATAGATGTAGTTCCAAAAAACAACGTGTGCTTATAAACAATGTCAATACTAAAACCATGTTCTAAATTGGCACAAGTAGTAGGTTTCTACCAGTTACCGTATCGTTGTAGGCCCCAGTTGATTTAAACAAATTTGAAGTCAGAGAAACAGTGATGATAACAAACTGATATAGACGAGGGACAACGTTTATAATCTTCAGGTGTAAAATAATACATTGTTATAATATATATTGGTAGTTGTAAAATTTTCATGATTATAAATTACGTCGGAGGACATTGAAAAACCAGGTTGATCGTTGGAAAACCCCACACTTAATAAAAAACGATACAAGTGTTAAATATGCGGACAGATAGCAATAGTTAACGAGTTCTCGGATAGATAACGATACCTCAAATATAAAAATAAATTAATGTGATTAAATACGAGACCATATTATTCGAACCAAATTAAATTCTCGAAGAAACTACAAAAGATCTTTGACAGGATTTTATTTAAATGGTAAGACGGCTCAATGAATCTAGGTATATCAAAGAAAATTACACTATACTGATGCTTATTACTATACCGCACTACCATTAAAACTATTAATATAGATTATTCAAATTTGCTATTTACGTCTGTGGAAAATCCAAATAAAATAATATTTATTGTATTGTTGTCGTCCTTGACTAGACAAGCAGCTCAAATAAAACTTTAATCAAGTACTGATTCAAATACATTTTGAAGTACTGCTTCACCTAAAAAGTTGATTGCTTGAGACGTCTTAAAACCGGAATCTCAAAAATGTGACCGGTCATCGAAGCAACGAACGATTGAAAACTAAACCGTGGGCAGGTAGATGTTTGTCTCAGTTGTGATAACATTCAACACGTACTAGGTCGATGTCAAAACCCGATAAGACATGTACTTATGAAAATTGTAAAGTTGATTAAGTTCGAAGAGATATAATTAGAAAGTGCGGCTGCGCGGTCCCACGTAACATGTTCATAATACATGAGCGCTTGGGATTTCCGTCCGTATGTAACCGGCACGAGGCCCACTTTCACGTGGGTATTGCCCAGGCCATCATCATAACAGCCACCATTGTTCTAACATCAATACGAAAGATGCCAATCGTTTGCGGTTGGTTTTCCTGGGGTAAGCTCACCTCTTGTACCTAAAGCAAAGTGCAAGGCAATCTGCATTTAAAAAAAATATTCCTTGATTGCACTTTCAGAGTATTCAGTAAAACTTAAAATACCTATACTACTAAAACACTTACTAGCATTTTTGAAGACATGCATTTGAGACGTCCTTCGACTTATAAAAATAAAACTGCGATAAATATACAAATAGCGTACACTTTGATGCTACGACAATCATAAGATATTGAAATTAACTCGTCAGGAAAAACCATCTCGCCAAGTCGCTTATTTAGCATAGCAGTAATAGCTTTTCAATTAACGCCCGAACAATAGTCGGGGTAACCCAAACCGTGTGTACGGACCGCTCTGGTCTGGGGGCGTTATACATTCAAAAAGTTTGCTTTCACTCGGTGAGCGGCCGTTTGTGTTCGTTACGCGAGCGGCTCGTCGTAACGTTGGGAATACCCAGCGCCGCCGGTGCCGACAGCCTCTGATCTGTCGACCCGACTTCACCGATCTCTCTATGTAACCAACAATTTTTTGAATGATTTATTACGCTAAAGAAAAAATAATCAGCTCTCAATTTGTATTAAAAGAAGTTAAGAAAATGTCTTTGCAAGGTCAACATACTGGGTAAATCCATATGCAAATATGTTCGAGATTGAACCGAAATTCTTTAACATCAGGTACGAAGACTTGTTTGCCATTTTGGAAAAACCAGAGACAATAAAGAGCGTGAAGTTAATCTTTTAAGTGCAGTTTGCTGTGGCAGGGAATTCCACAATATTATTTATTGTTAATTGATATTGTCTGAATGACTGTGTTAGAGAAATAGGCAGTCTATGACAGGATATCTGAGGTAGTCCTATTATAAGCTAAAGATTATAATGACATTGAACGTAATCAAGACCTTGACGGACGTCACAAGCAGGCACGGTGCGTTCACACGTAAACAATGTACGGCGTCTTTGTTTAGCTTTGTAAACAGGTTCTAGTCTATCCTAACTACTATTTAATTCAAGAGATCCTAGAGAAGCTCCGTATTTTTTCTGCAAAGGCACGTGACCAGCCGGGTCGTGTCCGGATACAGTCGTAAGTTGAACGAAGGACAATGACGTCGCTGTTGAAGGCAAACCACCTCTCTTCTCATGACGGATGACATACTTATTTATCAACAAACTATTGTATGTATGCTAGGCCTAGTTGAAGTGAGAATACGGCCACAAAAGCAGTTAGTTTAAATATTCGAGTGCATCGGATGTTTACACAGAATGTGAAATGTTGTATGCCTGTTGAGTTGATGACCCACCTCAAAGATAACAGCATTGTTGCATGAGAGTAGTACCTAATAATAAAATATTTCTTATGGATCCAATCAAAATCTTTTATGAATAAATGGTTAAAATATTTGCCATACCGCTTGTATTTGGGAAAACCGTTGAGCGGGTTTTTTTCACTTCAGGTCCGTGATTCAGATGAACTGTTGCGAACCTAAATGTTAAGTATAAATAGGTACTATGTCTATCATGATAAACTTGGAATTGTGCATGCTCTAAACGTATATTCGTTTCATAGGATTAATACTTATTCATCATGAGTCAGGATCTTTCATTCAAAGCGAGCGAGCTTTCTGACAAAACCGGAATACCTTCTAAAAAAATACATATCACCACTAACTTTGCTGACCATAATGAGTATATGTATATTTTAACAAAAAACCCGGCTATCGGTAAAGATAAATTTGATATTGTTGTACAGTCAATGAACGAGAATCGTGATCTGAGAAATTTAAACAAAAACCTGAGGTCATCACAATAAATAGGTGTGTGTAGTGGTCATAAACTGATACATTCCTACCGTAACGCGAAAGGTGACCGGAGAACAATATTCATAAATAAACACTTAGCTGTAGTACCTATGAAAGCTTTTAAAACAGCCACATACTCTATGGACACTTCTGACGATTAAGAATCAACTCCGGTTCAAATTTTTATTTTCTATTTGTAATTATTTGACAAGTAATTGTTTCGCATGAGTGCTTATTAAATAAAAAACGAAATTAAAAATGTTGAGTTTTTTGGTAAAGGATTTTCAACCTTTTACTAGGCTGAAAGGACTCCTTATAAAATGTAGATGATGTCATTCTTGATGATACTATAAATACCAGATGGTTGTCAACAAACTAATTAAGACTGAAATTCCAGTGGATAGGATTTCACTGAGATCATAACTTATTTAAGAACTTACCATTATAGTTCTTTTGGTTCAGTACTGAAGCTAGCTTCCTAGGTGGATTTTCTGGCACAGGCGCGAGGAGTGCTTGTAAACATTCGATATGTCCTTTTGATGTGGCTTTATGCAGGGGTGTCTCTCCTGTCCGGTCCCTCGCCCCGAGCGAGAGCCCCGCGTGCACCAGCATCCTGGTGACGACGGCGTTTCCGCCCATGACGGCCAGGTGCAAGGGCGTGTGCCCATCGTCGTTGGCAATATCGAGCAGCGCCTTGTTTGGACACACCCTGATGAGTGTCCCGACTGACTTTTTGCAGCCGTGTACTGTTGCTATGTGTAATTGTCTGTAACAATGGAATAACCCACATTTAATGTTTCAGTTACAAAAAGCGGATTCAAATAACACGATAACTTTGTAACAAACAGTAATGTTATATTTTTTCTAAATATAGCATATGATATGATGGTTTGCGACCTTTACCGTATCGGACCGGTTGGTGCCGATTGGAGTGAGTACCGAGTGGGGCCCGGCTAAACTTAGCACGCAACACAACCAACCGGCCGAGATACCACCTAGCATTCTAGACGTTTTTTGAAATAGGTATTTTTAATGTTTCTTATTGCAACTGAATGAAAATGCATTTTTTACTTATTTACGTAATTAGGAGAAGACTATACGACGTGCTGTTATTTATCTACGCGTGTGCCATAAGTAGGAAATGTTTACGAATGCTAATGATGTAATAAGTGTTAAGGAAGCATTAACTTCCTAGCGGCGACAACCGCTATGCGTGATATTTAGCGCATTAAACATTCTCGTTAAATGCCAAAGTAATAAAAGAAACCAATGAGTATGACCTCATAATAAACACTGGACAAACCATTGATAAACAATGTTAATGTGCAGACTACAGTTGTAATGATTTACATGAACATTTAAAGGAAAATAAATATTAAACATGTTGGACAGTTCGAACAAGGCGTCATTGCGAAACGGACGTATTCGTTGGGGTTTGCCCACTAGGGGGTCATTGCTGCTGATCTCATTAGCAATACGTAATAATAACGTAAAGTAACTTTGATGAAACATATTAATTAAATTACAACTTATTGTATCAGATATCATTATTACGTAAAGGTATTATATTTAAGTAATATAGCCAATCAGAGTTCTCTGCAATGTGGTTGGATGCTGGATGTTATCTCCTTTGAATATAATATGACATATAAACTTAACACATTTAACAATCTAAGTACTGGGTTATTGGCATCACTATCAGTATTTAGTTGTTATATATTTTATCACTAATTGTGTTTGTAATGAGATGAAATGAAGTAGGTACTTACTTTAATGTTATCATTATATTTTACAACTAGCACATTAAAGCTGTCAATTAGCTTTTTTTAAAAAAAAATGAATTAGGATGGTACTCAGATAATAAATAAGTGTTAAAACAAACTTGCATTTTTACATTCAGGAAATTTGTTATTATCAAGTGACTTCCAAGTTTTTATTACCAATAAATATGTTGAAACTCACATTTTACTCAAATAGAGTTCCACAAAGAAGTTTTGGCATAATAGCAATGTAATCATATCTCATAGTTTTAGTAGTATTAGTATGATTCAAAAAGTGAAAATGAGAAACATTGTTTGATGTAATCTGCCAGAATAGATGAGGAATTAACTAGGTAAGTACGGGCTCAAATGAAATAGGAAAATCCAAGAAACTTTGAATCAAGCAATCAATCTTTAAGCTTAGTAGAGATAGAGAATACATAGTAAGTTTGTCAAACACATTTTAGATTAATTACTGCATTATTTTAATGACATTGGAAATTACTGATAAGATTAAGTATTTAAAGTGTCAAGTTTATTGATTAGTGGGATTTCCTTAGCAATAGTCAGCCTGTAAATAGAAAAACCTAAATTGGGTCAAATTCATGAAAAATGTTATAAGATTAAAGAGTTTTTGAGTTTATTATTTCGTTTCTGTTCGTATTTGAAGTCTAAGTATTAGTGTTTCAATTGTTTATGTACTTGAAGAACAATTTGCCAGTCACTATTTTAAACATGTAGGTACTTCATTTTAAAAAATGGAATGGCTAAATTTTAAAGTCAATCTTACTTACTTAAATTTAAGACAAAAATAATTTGGGAGGGGATATTATCTACTATATAAAAATAAGTCGGGTTTTCCTTCCTGACGCTATAACTACAGAACGCACGAACCGATTTCCATGGTTTGCATTCGTTGGAAAGGTCTCGGGCTCCGTGAGGTTTATAGAATTATATTTAAAAAAAAGACCGCGGGCGGAGCTGCGGGAAACAGCTAGTATTACATAATTTAAAGTGATGGATGTTCAATTGGCATCCATTATTCCAGTGTTTATACTTAAGTATGAGGTTTATTGCTTCCTTATCTCTACATACTGGCTAAATTTACATATTTGTGATAAAGTTTCCACCATCCATTAGTAGTGAGATTTTTAAGCTTCTTTAGTACTGAAAACAATTAAGTATGGCCTTATCATAAAGTGCGTTTATCTGAGTATTAATTAACAATTCATTCATGTTTTAGATTTCATGTGTGCATTTATTGTAAGACTGAACTCCATCTGTTGCAGTGTGATACAATTTTTACTTTCATTGACTAATTGTACAATTATATCAGGCACTAATGACTCTTATTACTAAAACATTATGTAAGTAATTATCGTCCACAAACCTGCTTTATGAATATCATAAAAATAAATGATTTTAATGAAAAACAATATCTTGTACCTATTATAATTCTATGAAATATGAATCACTTTTCATTTACGACAAAAATTATTTACTATAAATATTGCATATGCAATAAGTTCTAATCATAACTATCAAAAACTGAGATGACATTTACAAATGACCGTGAACCGGTTGTGTACATGTTGGTATACGCAGTAGATATTTGATTAAAACTCACGTGTCGCCATCATTGTCCTGCTGGAAGAATATCTCAAGAGGCGGGAGGTCTGTTTGTGTCGGCGGAGTTAGCCTACAAACAAACTTGGGCTCCGCACTCGTGCTGTCACTAAGCTGTACGTTCGACAGGCACTCCGTCACGTTACACAGTATACCACTGTCGAGCTCGCTATCGGCCTCTCCACTATCACACAACACTTTCTTATCCACACTCTCGGTTTCGGGCTCCGATTCCACTTCACCAGAATACAAGTCCAAAGGTCCGGACACAATACCAGAATCGATGTTGTCGTCCTCCGCAATCTTGGTAAAATCGCTCGTGTTTTTTGCACTCATTTTGATGGATTATTCAGTTACACTTGCTTCCTATGTTGCGATCGGAATGCACGTAAAGATATTTTTAACACTAGCTATGCGAAATCATGATTTAAAACCAAAAATATTGTCGCGTAAAAACTAGTAAACAACCGTTCAACAATAAAATCGCATGCGCAATGAATGATCAAATCGTAGTGCTGAATGATAGACTCCACTACACTATTTCCACACTATTCGGATAAACACACCACTCAATCGTAAGTCAACTCACGAGTGCATCATCTAACGTTGTAAAGCGAACTGAACGCCATCTTTGTATGGAATTTCCTTTTATAGTTAGTGCTATTTCTGGGTATTATGATTTCAGGACAGCTGTTGGAAATTACAGTTCGGTAAACCCAATACTCTACATTGTATTTTTATTGTTGATAACTGTATCGTTTCTTTGAGATGTACTGTCCTAACTTCGTAAAAATACTTGATAGTTTAATTATCATGATAAAATCGCATGTCATTTTCACTAATATCATTCAAATATATTTAAATGTTTTTCTGAATTAGTTTAGTAGCATTCTAAAATTATTCTAGTGTGTTAAATAAACAATACAAAACAAAAATATAAATTTTAAATTAAATGCTACTTGATATTATGACTTTGGTTAGGGTGGTATTGATTATGTTATTTTTTACGATTTAGAATATTTTTTTACGGTTTAGGTACTTGAATACAAAATTATATGTAAAGCAATTTAGGTATGGTGATAATATGTCTTTTAATAATTTCTCATCGTATTTGCTGTGTGTATCCAAAAACATGGTTTTAAAATCTGTTTCCTGTCAATGTCATGATCATGTAGCTGTCAAAGTCAGGCGACGAGGCAGTGATATTGCTGCGCCGAAATGATTATATGAATTTTAAATTAATTTACTAATTAAATAAGCTATAAAAATGTTTGCCGAAAAAGTTATAGAGTTATTAAAGGAAGCAGAAAGAAATCCTGTGACTATAGACCCTTTCAATGTAATTAATGCCTATATATTGTGTATATTGGTTTGGTTTTGTTTATGTACCAATGTACCTATTGAGTTTGTTAAATTTAAACTTGTTCATTGTTTTCAGGATGATAAAATACGCCAAATAGTGGAGGAAATGCATACGCTGTTCAGAATGAATATGAATGATGCGTAAGTACTTAGCTGTTTAACTGAACTATTTAAAAACCTAACCTTACCTAGGTACTATAAACATAATAATTATGAATCTACTTCTGTAATATAATATTTCTGCTTAAACGATACCTTTAATACACATCTTTGAATTACTAATACATTTTTATAACAACATCAAAATATATAGAGTATACATATTATTTAAGATTTTGATTTTGTTACCTATTCAAATAAAAATAAATGTTTCAGGAATGCTACAATGGAAAATAAAACTCTTTGGACCACAGTGCAAGTTAGGCATTCAGCATTAGAAAGGAACAAGCGCTGTCTTCTGGCTTACCTTTACAGTAGAATGGCTAAAATAAAAACACTAAGATGGGAATTTGGTGCAATATTACCACCTGATGTAAGAGAACTATTGTCAGATGATGAATATGAATGGTTTTCTAAATACTCTACAAACTTGGCCACCTATATGAGGTCCTTAGGTCAAGATATAGGCTACAACGGTATTGATTTGACTGAGAACCTAAAGCCGCCAAAATCATTGTATATAGAAGTTCTTTGTATGGCTGACTATGGCAAGCTGGAACTAGAAGATGGGGATGTAATTTTGTTAAAGAAAAATAGCAGGCATTTCTTACCAACATCTGAATGTCAGACACTTATAAGACAAGGGATATTAAAACAGATAACATAGGGTTTATTATTATTATTTTTTATAATTAAGTTTATTTTTGTGTATGATACTAATAATTACATTTTCCTAAGAACACTAAGAAGGTTGTCAATTATAGATATTAAAAGATAATTTAAATAAGTAGTTTTTGTTTTCTTTTAAAACAAATTTTTGAGTTGAGAATTTGAGATGGGTGCAAAGTAACTACCGATTTTGGAATTTTTTGGGCAAATTGTATTTGGTGCCTATGTGGTTTATGGCAGAAACATGTCTTTGGTACCTATGGCATACCTACTTTATGTGTTATATTTGATGTTTATTTTATTCTAGTGGCCTGCCCTGGCTTCGCATGAGTAGTGTAGTAATAAATGCCTATAATTATACACAAAAACCTTCCTCTTGAATCAGTCTATCAATTGCTGAAAATTGCATTATAATCCTTTGCGTATTTTAAAAGATCTAAGTGTACAGACAGTGGAAGTTATGCTATGTAAAGATGAACAACAAAGTACTAATAATAATAATAATATGTTTTGATAAGATAATGCACAGAAAACAAATGTTTCATAATTTATGTACTCTTAAAAATACAAAAAAAAATATTGTTATGATTAGTATTTGACCATTAAATGTTGGCAGATTTTCTTAAAGGGTCCTTTCAGTTTCGAATATAAATTTTTGGGCAGGTCATTATCTATTACAAGGTAGGTTCTATGTATTTGACTAATACAACGATGTCTATTGAATATCTATACATATAATAAATCTGTAGAAAAGTCATTTTTGTACATTGAAGAAATTGAAAAAAAAAATAGCCAGCGTGTGAAAAGATAACTAACAGAACCCATTTCCATCACTTTTGAAATTTTTGTCTGTTTGTCTGTTTATATGTTTGTTTGTGCGCACATCACGTAAAATCTATGAATCCCATGCAGACAATGTTTATATACAAAAATTATACGTAACTTGAGGTATTACTTAGTTTTGGTTTCATCGAAATCGGTTCATAAACAAAAAAGTTATGTACATTTGAATCAATAGAAAGCGATATCGGCGACACAAAGTCCAATTTAGGATGAGCTCTCATCAATATGGTCGTCCATATTAAATAGGGATCAAACTCTAAATTTACATAATCTCCATTCATCTGTACACGTAATCTTTGACATATAAACAAAAAAGTAACCATGGCGAAAATAACGTTGCCATAGCGATCAGTTTATTGAAGTATGAATAACATAGTATTAAACAGCTCGGTGGTTATACGATAGGAAATGTGAAATATCTTGCTGCGTGTTCAAATCCTGATGTTACTACATATTTTGTTTTTTATTTCTAGAACCGACTTTCTTACAGAAGTACGAATATATCGAGCTAACCCTTTTTGTGTTTTGTATAATTTTTTAGTTTGTAATTTTTTACATGGCTAATTTTTTAGATAGCTTGCTGCTCATGTAATTTTTGATGCCTGATCGAGACAAACAAAAATGCATAAAGTTTTTACAATCACACTTTACTGTTAAACAGGTGAAGTTCATAGTCAGTTAGTTGATAAGTCCATCATCTAAATCCCGCAATTTCTGCGACTTACATAAAAGAAACCAAATTGTCAAATACCCGTATCAGGCGACTTGAGCCATCTAAAGCGCATTCAGTGATTCAGTCAGTCAAAAATATTTTTCACATACATACCTATTACGACTGATCAGCACGAACAACGTCGCGGGTACAGCTAGGTCATCAAGGTTACTTTATTCATATTTTTGTCTTTATTAAACTGAACGGACGGTATTTGAATCTCGCATCCACTACTGATTAATGCCTGTGTGTGACGAGATCTGATGGCAAACTGCTAAGCTGGCATAAATAAATATACTTACAGGATATAGCGCATGTTCCAGCTTTTGAACTGGTCATTATTATCTATACCTACTAATATTATAAAGCTGAAGAGTTTGTTTGTTTTTTTGTTTGTTTGAACGCGCTAATCTCAGGAAGTACTGATCCGATCTGAAAAATTCTTTCACTGTTAGATAGTCCACTTATTGAGGACTATAGGCTATTTTTCTTTTGGAAATGTATCCCCTAAGGGGGTGAAATAGGGGTTGAAAGTTTGTATGGGAAGTTCGGTATTTTCAATGATTGACACATGAAATTTTGTATACGGGTTTCAGGATAGAAATAAATAAAGATGTGTTTCAGCGATTTTAAAAATCATACCCCTAAGACAGTGAAATAGGGGTTGGAAGTTTGTAGGTACATGAATTGTGTCGTTTTCAAAGATAGACACATTTAATTTCATACAAGGGTTATTAGTTAGAAATAAATAAGATGTATTTCCGTGATTTTAGCCTTTTAGGAATCTACCCTCTAAGGGTGTGAAATAGGGGCTGAAATAGTTGGTATGTGAAGTTCGGTATTCTCAAAGATAGACAGATGAAAAGATAAGTAGATAAGATAACGCCCATCTAAGACATATCTATAATGACGACCCCCGTGGTCGAGTGGCTTTCACTCCGGTTTTTAAGGTGTCGCCAGCTCTAAGGTCCCAGGTTCGATCCCCGGACAGGTCCATGTAGAAAATAACTTTTATAAATTGTCCTGAGTCTGGGTGTTTATGGTATCTTCATTGTCTCAGATTCCATAACACAAATGCTTTTGCTACTTACTTTACGTTAATTATTATTTTAACGCCATAATATTTTACGAAAATTTTTATTTATACTCCTTACTTTGAAAATCACAGAATACATCCATCTACCTTTAATACTACTCTTTACTTTACGCGCGAGCGAAGCCGCGGGCAACAGCTAGTCAATAATAAAGCAGCACTAACTGTAATCAAACATTGCCCATTCCAGTCAGAGTCGCCTTAAAGCAAGGTACTGCAACTTTGGCTATAATTTAATTTTATGTGACACTAAAATATGTCTCAGATAAATCGATGCGGCCGAACCGTAGCGGACGCTAATGCCGCGGCCGCCGCGCCGCCGATTTGCAAACTAAGTAAGGATCTTCTTTTGTTACTTTCTGAGTAGGTACTATTTACTTACATACATTTTGTTACAGGTTCTTCATGTGAAATAGCTTTTGCTTACAACTCTGTTATGATAACAAACGTTTTCTGTGCTAAAATCTATAATTTCTATTATTTCCACGCTAGGTATCAATTTTCATATGAGAGCGTGCCTAATATATCTATTAGCTGCCTCTTGTCTACCTCATTATTTGGTGTTGGTTTGCAAGCCAAGCGGTTACGAAATCACGATCATCAAACAAAAATTCCCTAAATTCAACTTAAAAGCGAAAAATAAACTGCATTTTTAATTTATAACTCGATTGTTAAGTTACCAACTGATTTGATTGAAGTCGGTGCTCGTGCCAATTGAAGTCGGTAGCGATCGAATACCTTTTTTGGTTTGGCACCGCCTTCAAAAATATGATTGAAGGCTCAGCTCACCTCAATAACCCGAATGAATACAACTCTCTATTCGTCCCTTATTTTGTTAAAGAATTATCCTCTAACTCCTAACAGTCCTAACCGTTAAGGAGTTTTACCTTCCATCATCAGGTCACCTGAATAACCTGACCTCTCCAATAAACTCTCTATTCGTCCCCATACAATTTCGTTCAAAAATTATCTTTCAACTCCTAACCGTTAAGGAGTTGTATCTCCCATCATCAGCTGATCATCTTGAGGTAGTGACTCCCAGTAACTTGAATAGCTATCGAAAAATATAAAACAAGTAATTCGTGTCTATAAAATTTAGGGGCGTTACATACACCGGCAATATTAGGTACTTGCTAAATTTCATAGTTCTAGGCCAACGAGAATTACCTTATTCAATTTGAAACCCTTGAGATATACGTTTATTTCGGGGTAAAAGGTCCTATCTTTTTTTTTTTTTTTACGTTAATTTAAATGTTTGATTTTCTCACAGCGTCTAGAGAACCTATGAAAAAAATCAAACTTCTAAATTCTTTACAGACTTGTCTGTAAAGGTAAATATAAGTATGGTTTTAATTTGAACTCGATACCTCTACGCGTTTCTGAGATAAAAAGTCTTAACAGACGGACAACAAATTGATCCTGTATCTATTATTGATCGAAGCTGTATGGGTTCCGTTTTTTCCTTTTGATAAAGTACGGAATACTAAAATTAGTAAAAATCATAAAAAAATCTCCATATACTTTCGGCTAAAGGTAACTAGGTGCCTATTTTGTGTTTTTTTTGACGTGACAACGTCTTAAATTAGGTTGCGGCTGGGAGTCACTTATGAAAAAGTGTAACGCTCGGTAACGTTACGATGAGTCACCGAACGAGAGAGAGGCCCGCCGAATGTTTGTATATAAATACGTATGTATGTGTATAGGTAAAAATAAAATTTTGTTAATATGAAATTCAGTGCGAGATTCTTTGTATAAATTAATGTTTTAAATTGTTACTATTATTTCATCCTTCTTCCTACTATACGAATGAATATTTACATTAAAATTATTTTACCACTCAAAGTCGTTGTCACGTAAAACTTTCGCCCGTATACCGACTTTACAGGCAACCAATTTTTTTTAACCTGTGACCTAGATATACCTTCAATTTAATATTTCTAACTAAGTAGGTACCCACCTTCACTGCCCTACACTGTACGGTATCCTACATAGGTATTTATCTAAAATCTACAAAACGTCAAAAAACAAGGCTGTTTCGTTGTATTTTTACAGGATTCGTAGCCCACCTGTGCCTTCCTATTCTTGGCACATTTTAATTCCTTTTTTCCAGTGCACAGTTAATTTTTTTGTGACCACTACGTAGCGGCTGGTGGTGACAGTTGCCCGTCTACTTGCCAACTTTGCTACGTTTACAAAAAGTCGCCGCGTTTAGCGCGTTTGCGTTATTCGTGAGTTGTAAACTAAACGAAGATTTATTTTCGTGGAAAAGTTAAAAAAATAATCTTGACGAATTTCATCTTTTGCAAATGACATTTTATAAAAAAATAATATCTTGGGTTCCTTTTCGTAG
This sequence comes from Plusia festucae, assembly GCA_950381575.1. Taxonomy (NCBI): domain Eukaryota; kingdom Metazoa; phylum Arthropoda; class Insecta; order Lepidoptera; family Noctuidae; genus Plusia; species Plusia festucae. Next base: position 16,068,964 of record OX494433.1, on the reverse strand, counting down.
ATATCTTCGTACCTATGTTAGTTACACTGCTTATCTCCCTTCTCAATACTAGGTGGTGTGATTTCAACATAGGATTTTACAGACAAAGTTCAAAGGTGGGCAGGTAGATGCCTGTTATCTAAGTTATTTTAAACTGATTTTGAAGGTTGAAAAACGAAGTCAATTCAAGACTTCGTTTGCTTTCACTAATTACAAGTAGTATATTATTCTCTAATCCCACGTAGCTCGTAACTTCCTTTCAAAGCGGCTCGTGTTTTTTCTTTAATATTCTTCGTTCATCTAATCCTGTCACTGCGACTATCTACGCCGCAATCTTCATTGCCGCCTTGATGCCTTAGGTTAGGCTTAGTTTTAATTAAACTGTCGAGAAGGTCGGCTTTATACGCTGGAAATGTATTGGAATATTTTCCTTAAGTTTCAATATGTTCTGGTTTAAAATTAACGATTACAATGGGAGCGTTAAGCCGCGGCCCAGCCGGTATGGAACACGCGCATGCAGCGGCTTACATCGACAAATTCTGAAATTTAGTGCGCGCTGTTATCCGGAGCCCGGCCCTCGTGTAATGCCTCGCTCCATAATATCGACTCCACAGTTTATTCGTATTAGTTTTGTGTCATCTTCACCTAGTAAAGTAGGTAGGTAGGCACCTTACTTATATAAGGATACAGATCAGTAGGTGATAATCCGATCTATATTTTTTTTCATTAAAAAAAAAACGACGCCCGCACTGAGGAATTTCATTATTGTGTCGCGGGGGTTTCACAAACATTCAAATCACATGCACAATGAACACCCAGACTAGGATCAAGCATTTGTGGATCACACAAATACTTGTCCCATGTGGGGATCGAACCCGCAGCACGTCGCGCACAGTGGTAATTAGCGCGGTAATTAGTGGTGATTAGTCAAATCTATGACCGTATCATAACTTCATAAGATACTTATCTTGAAATATCTAATAAACTGCTTTGTTGAAAGCAGTAGAAGCTCTCGTTAGAAATTTCCTCTCATAACTAAGATAGATTATGTCCTATATTTTTGACGATATCCCAACTAACAAACCAGATATATATTTCGAAAATGTAAGTAGGTGCTAGATACTCTACTTACCTACCTACTTATATCTGTCTGTTAAATTTAAAATAATTCTCAAGTTGCCAAGCCTCAATTTTCAAATACCAGTACGGTATTCGAAACACTGTTTAACTTGCGTGTATCTCATGGAAATGATGCCATTGTATCTTTGTCTCTTGAAAATTGTTGATGAACATTCTGATTGTCGGAGAAACCCGTCCTCTAAATCAAGCATATTCACTTTACGTTCAATGGATTTCAAAAATCCCGGCTAAATGAGGTGGGGATTTGGTATTACTTAATTATCATTAGTCAGTATTGTGGGTAAGCTTTACTTGTTATAACGAATCGCTTACTCATCGAAGTTTCTTGTACCTAGCAATCGAAGAAGTGGTTACGATCAACCCATTACTGCATAGTGCTGCGTGTGAAGTATATTTGCACCGACACTTCCATCATAAGTATTTTCCTGTGTTCATATTTACGGAAAATTATGATTATGTCATAAATTTTACTGTCAATATAAGAATATTGATACAAGTTTATAAGGTCATTGATCTCTTTACAATTGAATATTGATAGTTTTTATAATAACAAGTTTATGCGATTATAAGATGACGAGCCCCTTGGTCGAGTGGCGTAAACACCGGTTTTCAAGGTGCTCTAAGAAGCTCTGAGGTCCCGGGTTCGAGCCCCGAATCCTCGGGTCAATGTAAAAAAACAGTTTTCTATATTGTCTCGGATAAGGGTATTTGTGGTACCTTCGTTGTCTCTGATTCCATAACACAAGTGTTTTAGCTACTTACATTGGATCCAATGTATGTGATGTTGTCCACATTTATTTCTATGTCTAGGGAGTTAGTAAATAACGAGATTAGACAGAATTGTTTTAATATTTTCTACGTTACTGTTTGAGTTTTTTTTATGAATATTTCTAATTTATAATTCTTTTTGATGATTAGTCTTGAGTTTGATAGAAGTTTTTACCTACGTATTTCTATCAAATTTGTTGTTGATAAAATGAGTAGGTAAACAACGTTTGTTTACACATATCGTATTTAACAAGCCCACAGAATGTATAGCTACGTTACATTGTGTACAGGTTACCGCAAATTAGCGGACATACCGATCTTAGTATAAAAATAAACACTTAACCCACAAACTGAGTGATTCTGCAAACAACATGTGCATTTGTGTAGACATAAAAACGGGGGCGGATTTGATGCGTTGGCTGCCCTAGGTCTACGAAAGATTCCCCCTCCCCCTCCCTATGTACTGTATAGCATGAAAAATTAAATGAACTATAGAAAATACATGTAATTTTTAGAACATTCAATCAAATTTTAATGGATAATGTTTATGCAAGTTATTACTTTTTTTATACAATATCCTACAATTTTGTTTCTTCATTGCGTAGTACCTTTCGTAGTACCTACTTACATAAATACCACAACTTGTCGAAAATGTTTCCTGTTACTACCTATTATACAATATAATATCGTAGCGAAATAGGTACCTATGTACATGAAATTTTTTTAGGTATCATAAAATTTCCTTAATTAAATTCTGTGGTACAGTAAGTACTTACCCTTTGGTTTTTACTGTATGTTCTTTATGTGGTTTTTCCAACACATTTCCCATGGGTACGTTTGTTTACAATAAAACAAAAGACTGGCCATTCCTTTGGCTGGCGTCCATGTTAAATAAACAATCCTATCCTGAAAATAGAATTTATTGTTTAGGCACCAATATAATACTAGAAGTGTATAGACTGGTTTTGTTTAGGTAATATATAGAGCAGGGTTGAGACTTTGAGAGACATTGAAGGGCTAAGGAGCAGTAGAAAGCTTACGTAAGCGATCCCGCGACTCCAGGAAAAGCCGAGAAAGAACACGGCGGCGGCGGCGGGACCGGGGTGTTTCTAGTCGGTGCAACTCCGACATACCCCATGCTGTGCTCTCCGCGTGGGTTCAAGTCATTAGCTTTTCACACCGACAAAAAAAAGAGTGCTAAGTTCAAATCCGGGCGTCATAAGTCGTGGTGGCCTAGCGGTTCAATGAACGGATTCGCATGCATATGGATGCAGGTTCGAACCCAAGCTAGTACCAATGTGACTTTTTCAAAGTTTTATGTGCTTTCTTAATCGTTCTAAGTCATAATTGACAAACGGTGAAGGAAAACATCGTGAGGAAGCCTGGATTCCAAATATTGGAATCTGATCTGAAATCGCCAACCCGCAATGAGCAAGCGTGGTGATCAATGCTCATCCCTTCTCTATATGGGAAAAGGCCTGTGCCCAGCAGTGGGACGTATATAGGCCTGTATTATTATTATTATAAGTTCAAAGCCAGTCCGTTAAGAGCCATTTCACAAAATTAAAGCGCTCGAGTTTAGGTAAAAGACGGCAGCACTGTGTATGTGTGCAAAGCTTATCACACATACACAACACAAGCAGTGTAACGCGAGTGTCGAGACGGACTAAATAATCTTGAGCCGTTGTAATCATAATGCGGAATTTAGAGATTTATGAAAAAAGTTATTTTATTTATCTGTTTCACGTCTAAATTAGTTATATGTAAACCATCCTGACTTGTCAAAATTAAATTCAGTCTAATAAAGGTTTCTAGATAATAAAAAAAAACACAAGTATATGTTATGTAAAGTATGTAATAAAAATTATCAGGAAAACAAATAATAATATAGACTATCACATAAGTTATAATAATATGGCTGCATAATTTTTATTTTTCCTTTTTTTGATACAATGGTACAAAATGGGCGTTACGCCCCATTGCTAAATAATATTAAACAATAATATATAATTAATCTTTAATCTACTAAAATAACACTTTATAATAAAATAAACTCTTTCCTCTTGTAAAAAAAAAACGAAAAAAATCAAAATGTTGTAGTCGTAGTATAATAATGCGTTCACGACATGAGCACGCGCAGATTGAGACGCGGGAAAAAGTGGCATAGGTCCTTCCTCGATGGGCGCTCGCACCGGACTAAACAGTACCGGCTAACGGCTTATGCATCGTACTTTATTCTAATTTAGAGTGATTTTAATATCGATATTATGTCTAATTAAATGAAGGGATTTTAATCAAACTTTAGAATTCGATTTGTTAAAGAACATAGTTTATTTTGACATTTTTTTTTATGTAATTACGCCTTAGTAAACCCAAAAAATTGCGATATAATTGCGAATAAATCGTAAAAATTGACCCAAGACTTTATTTTTTTACTAATTAATGTTTATAATAATCGATATTCTAGTACATTATGTGTCGACAAAACTATATGCCTGATGCATTGTGTATTTTTTTTCGTCAAAATTATAACTGTTAATGATAGATATAGGAGTCTGAAGTTGACTCTGCGATGATTCTTCAGTAAACTAGTTGTGGGAGATTAATCACTACAAAGTAAAGAAATAAGTTTCTGTAAATGTTTTACATGAAGTGTCAATACGAAAGATTGGTCTATTTTTTACATGTATTCACCAATGCCAGAGTATTAACTAAGATGGTAAATTAGGCGACTAAAATCTTAGATATTCGCGCGAAAACGTGAAATGGCTCTTAAGTTTATCTGCTGCACACATATTGTTATAAGGTATGTATTTTATTCGATAGATTGGTATATTAGATTTCAGAAACCATTAGGCTAGATTAGAGGTACGTACTTACTTTAAATTGTGTCCCTTCTCTTCAGAATATTTTTGAGAATATTAAAGACATGGTGATTATGATCTAGGATCGATTTTAATTGTAAGTACGTAAGTAATTAATGAAGATAAAATGTATTACGGGTCTTGATAAGGGATAAGGCTACGCGGTGCATTGGTTTTGAAGAGCATCCATAGTTTAAGAAGGTACTGGATTTAGCAGAAGAAAAAGCAACAAAGCGTATGAGAGTTTTCTATTTCACATTTATTTGTTCATAATATTGAGCATCTTACGTTTTATCTACCTGGATATAATGAGCCTACTTCGCTGTTTTTTTTTATAAAACCTGAATTAGACCAAGAAAATAAAGGCAGTCCATTAAACCTATTTATTGACAATGAACAAAGTTAAAATCCAATTTAGGTCCCTAATTGAGTTTTTATCAGGAAACCTAATTACTTTTATTCGGAATCCTAGAGTATTTTATTTAAATCCCTGGATCTCAAACGGTTTGGCGATTCCAAATCACGCTTATTTAATTGGAGCCGCGTTTCTAATTACAATAAGATAATCAACTGCATAAAAACCACCAGTTCGTAGTGTTTATATCGTTTGAAATAGACAAAAAATACACAATTCCGTAGTGTGTGGATTACAAAAGGCATTGACAAATAATTATTTTTGTAATTAGGAGAACATTAAAAAACCATAGTTGAAGAAAACGGACAGAAAAAGAACAGACAAATATAAGTTTTTAAAATGAAATTTGAACTTGTTGTAAAGAATAGTTTTTGCCCTCTATGTGTTAGATTCGTAGACGATATGTTACAATAAATATCTGCGTACCTTTTCGATCCAATCAATGATAGTGGCCTTGGCAGGTTAATGTGAATGACGGCACATCACTATGTGAGTAAGATTTATGACGTATCGCTGTTGATACTACTCTGACACTTCACTATCCGAGCGCGCCTTCACACCAGTATTTTTGTTTGCGACTTTCCTGTTTACATCTAGTTTCTAATCAATAACTCGTAGACAAAGTTTCTAGTCATTATCTCTGGCCTAAATACATTTTAAAGTACCTATGACGATAAAGGATAAACTGATTTTATTAGGGAAACAAACTGTTTTCATTTAATTTCTAAGCTTGTTATTACTCATTTATTTTGATACATGAAATAATTATTTGAAAATACAATGACGCAGAATAAGTATCTACTCACAGCTATGTTGTAGTTCTTAGAAATTTCGTCATATTCTAAGTATATGCATCTATTTATGTTTAATTGTTTACACTTACTTAATTCTCACCGACTCGCCCCTCATGCCATTTATCTGATATCTCCAAGTAGGTGCCGTAACTGTCTGTTGATAAAAAATCATATCGTAAAAATCATTTTTTTTTACCTACAAATTGAATAATTATAAACCTGGGTCAATCAAGGAATGGCCTAGACAAAAATAAGAACGGACAAGATTGTTAATCAGCAATTTATTGGAAATAAAAAATCATATTCAAAATCAAAATCAAAATCAAAATGTTTTTATTTCTAGTAAACCTAAAATAGGCGCTTTAGAAACGTTAACTTTAAAAACTACTGACTCTAGGTGCGCGGTTCCAAAGTGTCATTCCTATGGAGAAGAACCGGCAAGAAACTCCATAAGTTACTCTTTTAAAAAAAAATATATATTGTTTACAATAGATCCTGAAATAGGTATGTGCATCAATAACGCTAGGAACATAAAAAAAGATACTTAGGTATTAATTATAACAATGAAATCTTTCCTAGTAACGGAAGAAAGCAAAAGCAATTCTATTCAATATATTCCTTACGCTGTTGACGCATTCACAAGTATTAATTTTATCTATAATTATTAAAACTATAACGTAAAAAAAAACAATACGGAAAAAAAAAATTGTTACATACCATAATATGTACCTAGTCAATAAATCAACCCTAACAGGAATGTCAAGGCATGTCCTAGAAATACAGGCTTAGATGGAACAATATTCTTAATTATACTTATCAACAATCGGTGCATTTTCTACTTTATTATTGCATGTATCCGTAAGTTACGCCGGCATTTCCGGACTAATGATGTGTTCGGCTTTTCCCAAATTACAACAAAAAGTCCGATCTGTGTCAATATTGCCCATGCGCCGATGAGTAATGATTTCAGTTTAGCGTCGTCATTAAAGACTCATGTACCAACTTATCTTATGTTTTTGTGTTTAGATATTGAAAGATTAAAGTTATTGTTTATACTTCGGAATTTCCGAGAGATTAAGTTATTTATTACGATTGTATTCCTTTATCATTTACAGACATGCGCCATTTCTAAGAGTTATCTATGTAATCTTTCAGTCAATTAAAAACGAAATAGTTCTGTTCACACAATTATTATCTTTTTCAGTTGGTTCTATTTAAACGATATTAGTGGAACAGTAAGTGACTCCAAGATCATGCTCAAAAAGGTAGACTCCAGTTATGGGTTAGCTGGTTAGGTAATTTCTAAATTGTTTTCAACGACTTTACAAAATCAATCCTTCACATCTCTTGTGCTGTAAATGATAAGTGGTAGGTTGTGTCTAACTTATATCCATTGTGGCTCTATATCAACATGAAGTCAATGATCTTGAAAAGTTGTTGCTCTTTACGATTTCGATATAACTACCTTAGTACTTACCTATGGACTCAGGATTGTAGAGAGCCAAACATGCGAGTTTCCCCGTTATAATAAATACTATAAAACTTTCCTTCTTTTTTAAAACATCGTTGATGTCATACCTAGCGGTAGTAGAGTCACTAATCCCATCATAGTTATCTAGCCTGTCGCCTTCCTCTTTTGCAGTAGTACTAGGTATACACGGTTTTGGCTCGACACGTCATCATTACGTCATTATTAAGGCTGCCGCTTTGGAGCAGCGTCTATTAGATGTAGGTCGTCGTACCTGTATCGTGTTCGTGCCCTCTGTGACGTGAGCCAACTGATGACGTCAGGTTTCTTCCGATGCTTCATTATCAGCTGATTATCTGACCGTGGAATGATTAATTAAGCGATGTTTTTTTTAAATGTTTTTATTGAATAGGAAATATGTCTTATAGAGATTGAACGTGCACGGTCCGTTAGAACATTGATTATATTTCCTAACCTTTGTGTTAATGAATAGCTGGTAGGAATGAAGCTCGCCTATGTACTGTTCTGTGGATAAAGTAGTAAATAAATTGCTAAGACATAAAACATTCAGCTTCTTCTTTTCCACTAGAAAGCGCCCTGAAGAAAGTTAATCTGGATCGCAATCCCAGTTCAAAATCATTGATCGCGATCCACATTGGTAAAATACGAAGTACATTGATGCCGCCGATCTCACAACATCTGAAAATTTTGAAATCGCGATTCAAATAGACTGTGTACCTATTGACCTATCGACGAAAACGTGACTATTGTGGCCAAAACGAACATATATTGACATGCTAGGTACATCACGCACGTGTAGCAGTAATGTTTAGTCTATTTGAAAACAATAGATAGACCATTTCTCTTCAACATCTGTATGCCTCTGGGTCATGCCAGCTAAAGCATACCAACTTTGTTTAAAAGTTGATAAGATTAAATACAGTATTAAGATACGTCTATTTATATTTATACAATAACATAGGGTATGTTTATGTATATTCATATCTACAAGTGTGGGAAAAACCAAAAAAACTGCATTTCATGTTATACGCGATATCTATAGGTACTTATATTATAAAGCTGGAGAGTTTATTTATTTGTTTGAACGCGCTAATCTCAGGAACTACTGGGTCGATTTGAAAAAATATTTCGCTGTTAGATACCCCAGTTAGTGAAGAAGGTAAAAGATTATAATATGCCGCGGTAACCGAAACTCACGCGGGTGGAGCCGCGACAAAAGCTAGTACAATATAAGCGTAGGCATCCACAAAGTTCAAATCTGTGTTGAACTTAGCCCTACCATAAATCAAATCACCAACTAATTGGATTTATTCAATATACCGGACCGCAGTTGTTAATAGATGGGCTCAACATTTTAAACACCGGTGAATTATCTGCATTAATACTGGTAATATCAGGCATGGCGTGTGACGTCACTGGCAGCAGTCGATGTGCCCGCTGGGGGTCGTAATATGGCACGAACGTGCGAAAATGGACGAAACAGCATTGCACAAATGGATTTTTGATTCATAACGAGCCGTTTTATAGTCACGATACAGGAATACGTAATTTGACACCATATATCTGAGTGCAGCGCCCGCTTTGTAGTCCTACAAGCGATGGGCATTGTCCGCCCCTAGTATATCAAGCTGCAGCGCCCACCATCTACAAATGACATCCTCTTTGGGAGAATTAATAACAGGGTCTTCATTGTAAGCATTCTTTAGAATTTTGAAAGATGGATATATAGAATTTTGTTCGAAGTACCTACACCACAATAGTAGGTTTTAAATTAGTCAGGTATTATGGAGGAAACATCTCTGAACAAGTAGATTAAGTCCACTTTTTGGCTTTCTAGCTGTAACTTGTACTTACCTTAAAACGCTGCAAGATGATAGAACTGTCATGTTTTCACGTTATCATAAGCATTACATTCAACTACCCCATAACCAGAAGAGAAACAAACAGTCAATGAATCTTAACCGAGACAGAATCACCGCACGTGGATGTTATTACGAATATGTAATACTTACTTGATAGAAAAGACAAATATTATATCAACAGACATCTTTATTTATTCTTTTGTTTCATTACGGGTACATATTCATTGAATTCGTAGAAATCGAGTACCTAATGCTAAAAGTCCGGTTCGTTCACCGCCTTGTTAAAAATGCCGAAATCACGGTACACTTGAATGATTTGTGATAAACATATCGCCTTCTATGATTGCTTTACTATCTTCATGGTTTTTACAACTCAATATGGGAAAATAAACATAGGGACACTTAGCTTAGTCGGTAAAATTGAAAATATGCTATGCTATACCTATACGTCAACAGGATCGTAACACGTGGCAATAAGTCGCAATTTAACAGATAAACAATTTTGGAATTCCCACTTATTGATAACTACGACTTTATTACGATCAATACACGTGACGCACGTTAGGGATCCTCAGATATTGTCAACCATCTGATTGAAGCCGCGGTAGCCTAATGGCTAGAGCGTCCGACTTGCGATCGGTTACGTTTTTGAATCCTACCCATTAACCACTAGCACTACCCACTCGCAATACAAGCAATTTAGGTTATCCCGAGGGGTTAATAAGAATACTAGTAATATGCCACCCATATTACTTTGTAGTAATCTTTTAAAAACAAAAATAAAACAATGTTTAATTTTAAACAAAAGTTTGTCTTATTATAATTCCTACTGAACCTCAGGTTCACCTCAGGTTGTAAAATATGAATATAAGATTAGCTTTATTGAATCATACATCTTTGAATAGGTACTACAAAGGAGATTTTGTTTGCAATAAGATCTATTCTACACATAGTAAGATGCAATCACGGGATGCAATGCGTTCAAGTGATGTAATTAAATATGTACATATATAGGTAGTAAATATCGGAATAAACAAAGTAAACCCATGAGATCTTTATGATATTTGAAGAGGAGTTATCATATTATTTAGAGAACATGAACTGAACGTTATGATAATCCAGATAATCTTGGTTACTATACTTACAATTTCATATCAGTTTGATATATACATACATCTGTAAAGAAAATCGTTACCACTTATTACAAACAGTTGCAGGATTTGTAAATGACGTAAAAATTATTTGGTGTCGCTGACTGACCTAGAATCATTATCGAATTCATTAATTTTTTTTAATTAAAAGTCACTTCGTTAAATAACTAGGAATGTCAATGCTCTGCAGATAAAGAGAGAGCAGAAGTAATTGTTAATAATATTACCATAATCCCAGCTTATAACTGTGTTGTTCCAACCGGCTTCAAAAGGTGCAAGACCGGGGTATTGTTACATGCTCGTAACAGTCGAGAAATGCGGGAGGTTAAATGAATGGGCTGACAACATGACGATGAATATCCAATTATCTTATTCAAATTCAAAAAATGAATGCAAACCCTTTACTATGTAATTAGGATAAGTACAATCACTTTTATAAGTCAGTTTTCTTTGAGATCTATGGATTCGACATTTTCCAGTTGACAACTTACCCTGTGAAGAAATATCGAAACAAACTCAGGGGTCAAAGTCTCTTTTAAAGTCCATACAAGAATTTATACTGAATTCTTGTGTACCTAAATAAATGCCAGTGTAATTAATTTTATTAATGTATCAACATTACTAAGAAAGTTGACATTGGAATTGTCGTTAGTGTTTGAATAGTTTAATATCCGCATAAATACATATCCGAGGTCAGTAAGCCACTAAGTCAATGGCCATCAACAATAACAAGAACGTTTATAACTTCCGAAAGCTTTAGGAATAAAGCTGATATTATTCTTTGCGATTAATTCGAGCAGACGATAAGTGATGATGATCTATGAATGCCTGTAGTTCCATAGGATCTAAAATATTTTGAGATAAGTCTAGGAAAGGTTTATTTTGCGAAAAGTTTCAAATAAAAATCAAAAAACCAATCGGCATTCGTTTTTCCTAACTAAAGAATTCTCACCTGCAGAAATTACGTTGCATCTGTTCTATTTCTAACAACATCTGGAAGCTTGCGGCTAAACTGGAGCGCTATTCTTGTTAAGATAAATAATCACAGGGTCGAGAGGCAATACCTACTGCATGTATATTGGTAATACCAGCTAACCAGTGGAAAACCCAACGCATTATCTATGAACAATATGAATGTAATCAAACAAACTTGGGTTGAAAATGAAGGTTATTCAGACTTAACCGATAGCGTACAAGGTTGAATAGGTATTTATCAATTAATTGTTTAAATTGTTGCCATTTCCTTAGCGACAAGCTGTACGATCACACTCGTAGACGCTTCATTTCCGATAGGTAGGTACGTGAGGTAGTATGACATGTGTTACTGTGGATTAAAGGGAGTGGCACTGGATATATCTAAGGTTGTTTTCAAGGAAAGAACTTCAATGGATTCCATTACTTTTTGTTTATTGTAAGCTCAAAGCTTTAATCGGAGTATACTTCTCGAGTGAGATAAAATATGTAATTCGAAAACCTTATAGGTACTTAAGTGTTATACTTTTTAGCTACAGTAAATATTATTATCTACTATGCTTGTGATTGTGCAAAAACGAAAATAGTGGGATTTTAACAAGAGAAAATTATTGTACTGCCCATCAAACGTAGCTAGGTAGGTACCTACCTATCAAATTTGGGGAAGGGAGAAGCTCTCCAGTTTTATTACCCGGTAAGAGTCTGGCATACCCCTCCGCCTTCCCCAGAGCAGGGGGAGTCCATGAGCATTTCCCCGGATCAAAAATAAAATAAAATTATGCATTAAAATTTGTTTTGATGATGATGTGCGTGCGTACAGATGTCGCTCATATAGCACTGGGCTATGCTACTCGTATGCAATCATTTTCAGTGACGTTCGAAATACGAATGGGGAAAACCGGGAAAACATTCAAAATAATAATGCAGATTTGCATGCTGTATTTCGTGAATGTATTTTCCCCGTCTTTCCAAACATTTGAATGTGGAGCGGACTGAATTAATTGGAAGGAAACATGCAGATAAACAGATCTCAGTAATTGTGATAGTCTCACAAAAAAGTGTTTATGAATAAAGTAAAAAGTTTTTGTACTCCAGCAAGAATTATTTATTGAAAAAAAAAAATTTTTTTGTTCCCGCGGTCTGTTTGCTGAGAAGGGATTCTATTTCGATCGGAGATGTGGCTATTTTTTAAGGCAGTCTTTTAATATTTTTTTTCCATTGTACCCATAGAGATAGAAATCCTTTCAGTTGTTTCCTTATACAGTTTTGAAATTATTTCTAATTTCAACTAAACGTGGAGGTTACTCTTAAAGGTTGACGGTCCTTATTTTAAGCATCTATATCTATATAGCTACGCATAAATCTGTAGTCAGTAAAGCCTTTACGTGAACTGTACAGTAGAACGCAAAAGCAAAAGGGGAAAATCTGACCGTTATTGACAACAAAATAATTGATACGATAAAAACCTGTGACGTCTGGCGGTCAATAGCTTCTCTCGAATTTTCAAATTCACGGCCGGTCTGCTGATTACATTACAGTCTACACCTGGGGCGACGTCACCCGGGTTTTACCGTGAATGACAAGGCGTGTTTTGTTGTTATTAAGATAATCGCGCGATAATGTGACATTAATAGGCTGTTGTTCTCTAGATATGCAAGGCTTTATAATCGTGTAGGGTCGGATGGAGCGGTATTATAACTATTTTGGGTTTCAGTTGCTTAAAGCGGAAAATAGACTTTATGAGCACCTTAATAGGCGAGTCAGCCAGATAACAAATTGGTCAGCGCTGTCTTCTTCTTCTTTAAGAGCCACTCCAATGAATGAAGGTTGGCTACCAGCTGGAATCTATCTATCAAGTAAACTGTTCCGCCTTGCAAAAGATAGAGATAGATTCCAGCAGCGCTGTCTAATATAGGTTATTTAATTGATGCTTACTGAAAACCCACTACAACTGTGAAAATTTCCTTTTCACAGTTGTAATGATCATAGCTTAGCGACTTCTGTATGAGCAGATATGATTCGTTCTGAGATAGATTAACACTTATTTATGCTGGCTGTCATCCTAGTCAGCCTTAGTGAATGCCAGAAAGGATATATTTGTTTTGAGTAATCTAATATTTTATTTTTAAAAGTGTCACTTCATATCTTGATTCGCACATTGCGTCTCCTGTGTTAGAATAGGTGGGCGGACTGAGTTGAGCAGAGTATGCGCGAGCGATTCCACGACTCCGGCCAAGGCCGGGTTGTTTTTGGTCGGTGAAAGTCGGACATATCCCCCGGCTTGGGTTGAAAGCATTAGCTTCTCACCCTGAACAGCAAACGAACGCTTCTCACGCAAAACAGACGCAAGAAAAGACGTCGATTTCCGGAAAACTAGCCCGTCTTTACCCACTCCGAACAAAAGGGGTGCCGGTTTTTTGATATTGAAAAAATAGACACGTGTTCTTTGCTTTTTCAAAATACCGAATATCCACTTAGATTGAATTCTAACATATTTTTTAATTTTAATAGGTTTTTATTACTTCTCATGCCTCGTCCTAATCCCTATTATGCCTATCTACTTAATGGTAAACAATTTAAATGTAGTTGATTTCCATTTCAAGCCATTCAATTTTTCGATGTATAGTTGTGGAAGTATAGTTGTTGAAAATACTGGCGTTATCTGTGTTGATCTTGCGCAGTTAAGGACATAATCTGATTCATATCATATTGACTGATAAAGAATTTAGTTCAGAGGAAATCCCCGAATATATGCGTAAGAATATTAGATATCTGCAAGCTCAAACATTGTGATCTGATCTTTTTTTGTATTTAAGCTTTTACTTACCTTGCTAACTTTTGATGAAGGAAATCGGAGAGAGAAGAAAAAAGTAACTTATGGAGTTTCTTGCCGGTTCTTGTCCATAGGAATTACATTTTGAAACCGCGCAACAAAGTGCCTGTAAAGGCCTACTTGAAATAAGCATATTTTGATTTCAATATCCTATTCGTTTACTTTAAATATATATGGTCGCTCTTGAATGATCCTATTTTAACATATTGGATTATTGATAAAAAATAAATTATGAAACGGTACGACGAATATCAAAAAATATAATTTGGACATGATCATTGTACCTGAATGAATACTTCATTTGCATCTAAATTAGATAGATTTCAAGGTGCTATTTGCCCAAGATTTCAGTCTTGTCATCAATTTCTTACAATTCAGGTACAGAATACGCACGCTTCTTCTTCGCTATTTATACTTACATTTTACTGCATAATTATCAGAAATGTTGCATCAAAGGAATTTTACGTTATAAAATAAATTATTGCGCTAGCTATCATAACAGTAAACATAATGAATAGCGATAAACAAACAATGTCACGCACGAAAATATCTTGAAATTGCGTTCTAAACAGAAACAAATCAATCATGCCGCCACATTTAGTTAAATGGTTGGGAAAATACTGCAATAATTATAATCACAAGAGGGTCATAACATTCAAATGTCCAATTATATTATTATATAGCTAAATTTATTTGCTCTCAATCATTTTAGTATTCCCTAATAACCAAAGTACCTAAATAATTAAGAAAATACTGGTTCTTTCCTATATAATATAACGAAAATATTCAATAGTAGTAGATAAGATTAGTGCGACTCATTCTAGCCTGAAATTGCACTGCCGGGCGCCGAGGGCTCGAACCGTACCCTAAGGGAGCATCAACATTTTGTTGCTTCAAGTGCAATCTTTTCACTATAAACATAAGTACATAAAATCTTTTCTAAACGAGTATCAGCCTTATGTTGCAGCTATCAGCTGATTCAAAGTTGAATATTTGTGACCCTGAAACAAACATTCAAACAATATGAAATGGCGCAGTAGCGCGTCTGTGTGTGATTCCGCATCCTGACAAATATGTGTAAGACAGTTTGTTACACGAGATGTTTACGACTTGGCACGATACAGGGAAATCCATGTCGCACTTGTGTGAGTCTATGAGAGTCCAGCGCTATGTAATGGCTAATGTTTCCCTCCTATCTGAAAATACAAGGCGCCACCAATTTTAGACAAATGACAGCATTACCCAATTTAATTTTCTGTTCTAAATTCGCGATCATCAACACGCACAACGTTAATAAATTAACATTGTGAATATGAAAACAATTATTAGGTACTTATTACACATATTTTCGTAACACTTCTTGGTCTTCATCGTAATTGGGTGAATCCCTACTACCAAAATATTGATTTATTACAAATCTGTCTAAAAATAGTCGTACACTTTAGCAGAAATACGAAAAAGAATTCAAAAATATAAACACGATTATAAAAGTTGTAAGTTCTTTTACAGTTGAAGTCGCCTGATCTATCTCTTTTTCGCGAAATAGCTACTTGCACGGCCCTTTTGCAGATTAGTATGGAGAAAAACTATAATTTATTGCAAGAAAGAAAGTACAGAAAATAAAATATAACATAAAAACAAAGACCATCATGTTATTCCACCAATTTTCGGTGTGCAAAATTAATATTAAAACCCATCTATGTTAAGAACATCTTATTGACTTCTGGTGAATGATTATAAATTTGCAGTGCTATGCAATATGCGCGTCTATGCATAACCGTAGAATTCGGATACATGTATGGGACTGTTTTATAAAAAGCTTTGTATTACTTGTCACAAACACAGCTACTTAAAATATGTAAACCTATTACTATTTTATGTTTTTTATAGTACGGCTACATGACTGAGTTCGTTTTAGTCCAAATATAGCGCGTACACATCTTTGTTGTCGCCTGAAAATTCCCTTCCTGTTGGTTGGTTGAATATTGGACTTTATTACATTGATTTAAATTAATGTACCTAATGTAGTTTTTAGAATTCAGTATAGTTTAGTATATTTTTCATATTTCAAATTTAAATTACCAACTAACTATTTTCCAAACGTTTTCCCTGTAGCGCTCTGGTGACGGAAAAACCGATCAGCTGAGCATCCTGCTCACAGCGCTTCACGGTTAGAATACCAAGAACTGAATTAAGTTTAGAATTGTTCTGAGGTTTAAATACTAACCGCACCGTTCAGATGGTGTCATGCTTTGTTCCCATTTTAATAAGTACGTGTTACTTTTATATTTGTGGAGACTAAGACGTCTCGAGACGTGTTATAATAACAGCACAGCACTTTTTGTGCCGCTCATCAAGCAGTTTAATGATATAGCACAAAATGGTTATTTTAATTTATAGAGGATGCCGTGTATTAAGTGAGGAAAATATTGTTGTGAACTTATATCTTTTTAAGGGATTGTCGATAAACGGTCAAGTAGCTCACCTTTTTATGGGTCGAAACTGCTGCCTGTACTTACTTAGATAATTCCAACGCCATGTTATGAAGATGCGAAGCTTCCTATCGGAAGTTGGATAAACAATGTCGTGATTACCTAGCGGTTCAATGACCGGATGCACCTGTATGCAGGGTCGAACCCAACCCATGCAAGCACCAATGTGATTTTTTCAAAGTTATATGTACTTTCTTAATCATTCTAAGACACCATTGACAAACGGTGAAAGAAAGCATCAGGGGAAGAGGCTTGTGCCCAGCACTGGGACATTTATAGGCCGACCGGTTGTTTGTGTTGTAGTAAAATAATGGCTATCGCTGTTTATTTATTTATCTGTTGCTAGCCTATTCTTATTGGGTAGTTAACAATGCATATTACTAATTGACACGAAGACACGGGCCAATTTAATATTGTATTATTTACAAAACCTGATGTAGGCGGTATCGCTTGTACTCGTAGTTTACGCCACACTCGATATTTCCAAATTTTCAAAGGAGTTAGTGTCAGTTAGCCGTTTAATATAAACACATATTGCGCTTAGAAATATTTAGCATGTTCGTGAGCGAGGCATACTAAGGCATCATAAAGCAAAGCGGTGCCATTAACCACGGCTCCAGCTAAGCGATTTACGAGCGACACGCTTGTAAGGACCTATAAAGTTTTATGGAGCCCCATTGTTCACATGTCGTCCAGCATGGAGCTCGATCTATTGAATGCAGCGGCCCCGGGCGCTTTGCACGATGTTAGAATCAATTCTGGATCGCAGAATGAAGGCACAGGGGACGGGAAGTCAGGTACGGAAATAGTTTCTACTTTTGAGTTTTACGTTTTGGAGATTTCCGAACGTCAGTTTGATTCCGTTTGTTTTGCATGGATTGGACGTACTGTTTGTGAGAGATACTCGATTTCCTAACATATCAGATTGCTTTGAGCTGCACTATGTAATTTGAGATTACAAATCTGAATCTAGGAACATAACTTTTTGAGAGACTAGATGGTTCTTCTACTTTTTCTGTAACTTGCGCTTTCAGCTGCTCAGATACAGTACCACCTCCAGTTTCTGCCATTTAGTTATGGTTTATGTTTATTAAGTTTTGTCAAGAGGCTGGATAATATGCGGTTGTTAGGAGGACCATTATAGTGCCTAGCAATGTTTGTATTAAAAGCACTCTTTGCGTAATTGTGATGAGTTTTTTGTGACAGCCCGGACGTCGGTAATACAATTGTTTAATGTTTTTTCCTCATTCATTGTTTGTAAACTGATAGTAAAACGTAGTAACTCGTGTTCGCAGTTCTCTCGGGAGGTAATTGAGTCATGTTCGGCTAAATTGTTTGGGAATTCAGCGTGCTTTTCAAATTGTGTGTATATTTTCCTGTGACCTTTTTGAAATTGGGTTGTGTTTCGTGTCTAATGTCACGAACTAATAGTAGGCAGGTGGTTAGTTGCACATGAGTTTAGATGGCTTATTACTCGGTATACACTGTATTTATGTTCTTTGGCTTTTATTTAACTGACTGCTTCTTAGAAAAAAAAAAACAACAGAACCTAAAATTTAATTTTAAAAAGTACCTAAATTATACAATTCTAAATCCTAAGAATAAGAATCTTAAAATAATGGCTTACCGTAATTACAATTTATTAGCATTGCATGTTTTCATCAGAATAATGTTAATGAATGGCACATAAAACGATAAAACAAATGCAAGCGCAATTCCAACAGTTTGAACATATTAATGTGGGCTAATTGCAGCCGTCAACATTAGGGCTATTTGTTTGTCGACGGTAACACACAGTCAGGTGAGTGTATGCTCACACGCGACGTAAATCTCTGACACGCGCTGCTTGATGGAGATACATGTTGATTGTTTAATGAAAAAAATAAATTTGGGAGTTGTTATAAATTATTATATCTATTTTCAAGACTTCTCGGGACTCTTGTTGGACTCTCTGGGACGTTATCATGTCCAAAGCTTATAGCTATTAATGCGGGCGCAGATGTATGTAATTGATAGCTAGTCAGTCTTTAAACCGACTAAGAAATGTTGTGATCTTAAATGAACTTGCTCCTGAAGGAATGGCAATACTTTTTATCGTATTTTGTCTTTCAAGCTTTTGTGTCTTGTGTTTCGCAAATAAGTATCAAAAAGTGCAGTTATTTATAAAATCGACTACAACTTACAACGTTGATTTCCTACATATAATTAGAATAACTTTTTTTTTTTTTTTTTTTTTTTTTTTTATTATTTACTTACTCATTTATTTACAATAACTTTAAATATATACAATCTTAACATAACTAAAATAATACTGTACTCGAACCCAATGGCTTGGCTATTTCCATGGAAGATGGGTAGGCCTTTAGTGTGGGACGCTACATGTGTCGATACTCTTGCGCCATCCCATCTTCCAAGTTCATCGTGCTGTGCTGGTGCTGCTGCTGCGGCTGCTGAAAACCTCAAACGGCGGAAATATAGCAACCTAATGGGCAGTTATATATTCGAGCCGTTTGGGGTTGAAACACTTGGACCGTGGGGCCCGAGTGCACATATGGTTTTCAAAGATCTAGCCAAACGCCTTGTTGACACTTCACGTGACCCGAGGGCTGGCTTTTACCTTGGACAAAGAATAAGCATTGCCATACAACGTGGCAATGCAGCCAGCCTAGTGGGCACACTTCCGGTCGACAGCGATGCGGATGAATACTTTGACGCCATTTTTTAAACTTTTATTAATATATATTAGTTTATTATTTATTTTTTCGTGTGTATATATCATTTATTATTTTAATTAGAATTAAATAATGTTTTAATTAAAATAATAGTAATGTTGGTTTGGAATAACGTCTAGGCATCTCGCCACAGAATGGCAGCGTATACTTTTACATAAAAGGCTAGCTTTAACCACAAGCTAATTATTTTGTACACATTTATGTTAGAACTGTGCAAGCATAGGTACTGGTAAAACCATACACGTTTTAATATGATGATACAATAAGATTGCTCAACCACATTGATAAGTAACCATAATTGCCTATTTTAAAGTGTTCAATTACGATTTTCTTTTGTATTCCATCATATTTGGGATTGGAGGAAATGAAATGTAAGTAGTTATTTCTACCTGTATAAGTACCTGTTGAGTGCAAGATCAAGTCAAAATCAAGATCTCAAAGTCTACGTAGTAAATCATAAGCTGATCAAAAAGAGAAATATCATCATTATTTTACAATATTCATTATGATAGCCATGATGTAGTATTTTTTTAACACGCACTCAAATCAAAAATTACAGCCTATTAAAGCGTGCTAGTTTACATCTACTAAAGTTATTATTGAACGGCAAAAACTGGCGGTCTTTGGCAAGCAAGTAGTATTACAGAGGAATCGCTGAGTCACGCAGTCATCTCCGTGTTGGAAGCGAGCCAAAGTAAAAAGCCAGCGTCAGGAGAATTATGATGAAACAGCTTCCTTACTTAGCTACTGTTTGACTATCAAGCAGCGTTGATAAATGGGGGGATGTGTCCAGTCGGTGGGTGGCCGCATTTGTCAGGCGGCTTCCAATGCCGAATAAAGTTGTGTTGGAGCGAAGAATTGATGTGCTGCGTAACGCCGATCTATATCACGCTATGTTAGCTATAGACTTGTTTATTAAATACGTGATTATGTTTATAAGACACATATACAAAGGAAACTCCTACTTGGTATACACCTATATTATATTTTGCTTAATTTTAAAATAAATAGATTAAAGATTGTAGAATGCTGGATTATCTTATGTTACCGATACCTTAAAAAACTCGTCCAACACAAAGCAGCTTTGAAGCTTTAATTACCTATTCAAAGTAAAGCTCAGTTTTGTAAAAATAATATTTTGTTTTATTGATGGAAAATAAAACAATTGTCATTCATTTGAATGAATCCACAAAAACAACGCTCTCTCTTTCTTATTCAATGAAGCATTACATGTTTTGTACACAACAATGAATGTCATACTGCCTAACGATAATGACTTACAATTTACATGTTAATGATTAAACATTATGGTCCAATTGTTTAAATCACAACGTATGCAGCAGTAACCAAATTATTCAACTTTATTGTTTGGAATCAAATAGGTATGCAACATTATAAGCATTAAATTATATCATATGGAATTCATAAAGCCTTCCATTAAATAGTAACTAATTCACGAAGAGTAGAGCGTATTGTGTGCATATTAACTGTTTATTTTGGGGAAACCCAACTGGCTACCGCACTTCAGTCGGGAACTAAATTGCTTTGAACGGAACTATCAGTCCGAATCAGTTGAATTATGTTTTAATGTAACCTATATATTGCTTAGGCACCTAATCGTATAATTTCAAAGTCCGGAATCCATTCGTACAGTCAACAGCAAAAGTAGATGATCAAAATCAGAAATTCAATAATAATGAACGGAGTTCGCGTCAGAACTGTGTGGTATCGAAGTGATTCAAAAGTATGTGATTGTAAATTATACCAAACATTTACTACTAGTACGGTTGCCATTTACAGTGATCAGTTTTGACTCCAAAAGTTATAAATTCAATTCATCATCTACTTTTGCTGTTGACTGTACCAATGTTCCAATCAATTCTTGAGTGTCATGATTATTATGACTTCTGTATGTACACCTGCGGTAAAGGATAATGCGGTTAGATTTTAACTTGAAGAACATAGATGAAGTTATTTCAATTGAGTGAACTAATACGTGTTTTTCCATATGACTGATGTAAAAAATATTTTGTGTGATTGCACGATGATGATCGATGATGAAAACAAACAAATTGGTTCGTATTTCTTTGAATTTAGCACGGATCAGAGAATATCTTGTGACTAATGTTCAAAATTTCATTTATGGCGTAATAATGCTTTTGTGCACTTAGAATTTATTATAACAATAGGAATAGGAATGGGGAGACATTTAGGAAATACCCGGTGTAAGTAACGTGAACAAACTTGTTGTAAATGTTGTCATTAGAAACAATCTGTTTTAGTGACTCAACCGGCAATTGTTATAAACACGAGCTTTCACTAATGCTTATTGTTGGTGTAGGATATCTAGTCTGTACCCTACATCAAAGTCAATTCACAGTTAGCCACATAAAGCCAAGAGACACTCTTAAAAGAATATAGCCCTGAAAAAGAGACAACTTTTTTGCATTTTTATTGTTGTATTGGTATTGTCTTAGCAGGATACAAGCCTTGACTAAATAGGTATTCACCGCAATTTGAACAAAATTTGGCCAAAAAAGTTAATTGCGTTGCGGTTAGTATTTGCGGGGAAAGTTGCGGCGTCCGGTATTTTTATATCATCACCGCGGGTTTCCCGAAGATTTCGGTGCCACTGTTTTATTTTAGGAAAAGGGTAATAGTGGGTTAATTATGCTACAATGATGAAATCCGTATTTTCCAGTTTGCGCAATCATCCGCTGTATAAATAAATGTGAATATTTAGTTCATTATATAAAAGGAAAGTGTAAAATACCCATTTTTATTCGATTCTGTTTAGGCATTGTTGGTACCTGTAATCTAAAAAGTAGCTAAAGGAGTGATTTCGTGGTATTGAACTATTGACGTCATCGAATTTAGTTCTTTGAAGTATGATTGTATTCTACTTAAATTTAATTTTACAGTAGGCTTTGGTCACGATTATTTACAACAATATCTCTTGCCTTACCTGAATATGTACTTAAGTATCTGTTTTTATCTATATTTTATTATATATCACATAAAGTCGAGTTTGTTACAACACATATATCGATCGAGAACGAATGCACCGACTATATGATCCTTGATTTTTATGATCCTATAGCAAAACAAACATTTAAGAAAAATTATGCAAAAAATGGATGTTCCGGGACTATACAAACGCGAGTGGTACCGCGGGGCATAGCTAGTATGACAATATTTTTTGCTTCATGTTCTGATGAGGTTGAAAATACATAATGACTTAATTTTAATATTTGTTCAATCACGCGCAAATCGGAAAACACCCAATACTATTTTAATTTTTTTTTATACAGGTTGTCTGTTGTATAGGATATAGAATCCTACAAAATGGGATATATACAATTAAAAATAAAACGTCATTAAATATTGTGTTTTTACGTTTGTTTATGTAAGAAAATTTATACATATTTTTGTAGTTTCGTTTTGTGCAATTAAACATCAAACAACACGTATCATATTATGTGTGTGTTTTAATATCTAAGTAGATAAGTAGATTTTAATCTGCTATGTTCTTTTGCTTCAGTTTTTTTCCCTTGTAGAAGACTAGCTGATTCTGGTGTGGATCAGATTCTACAAACTATAAAGTATAAACAATTGACACTATTTTTAATACAATATTGCGTGTGGGTTTTGTCGAACGGGTAAAGTACGGAGATAGAATAGGGGGCGAACCTATTGCCTCTTATCGGGTCTGTACTAGGTATATTATTTACAATACTGAGAATTTAATCTATTTGAATATGAAAGTAGGTCGTTTTATTTCTATTTTACAGTCTAATTCTTTGACTTAGATTGTGTAAGGCAAGGTAAATTGGTGATTTATAAAATAGATTGAAGCCTAGGTTTGTGAAATATAACGCTTGTATTTCCAAAGGTGTAATCAGAAGTTTTCTTGTATATTAATTAGTAGCTGTTGCCTAAGGTACCCGCTTGGATCCAAGCTGACCCATACGATGTTTCATCAAAATCGGGTAACGGCTTAGCCGTGAAAGGGTAACGAAAAGAGAGACAGATGAATAAGACCATGATCTTCATGCTCCCTTGACTACTTAGCTAGACCAGGCGGATCCCTTTCCACTATAGGAGTAAAATTGTACATAGGTAATAACTAATAAGATTACCATAACTTCAGTACCTACATTTCTAGAAAGTATAGATTTAGAAAGAACTTACTCAGAGAAATTAAGTTAATCCACTATATAATAACGTTGAATTATTGTTGGTCTTTTCTTACTAATTTAAGAAACTAAAGTCGGTTCAGTGATTATAAATACGGTATTATGTATGAGACTAAGCTGTATCAGTAAGTCTTGTATATACTTGCTGTGATACACGTTTTTTATGAGGTTGTCGAAATCATTTCAGATGTATTTTTCCTTGTAGTTTAAGATGGGTTTTTTTTATCAAATAAGACCGAAGACTGATAAGTTATAGGTTTTTAGAACACAGAACGGAAGAAATTTGTCTGCTGTTCCAGGCATTGCGTAATAGTTAGTTTTCAAGACAAAAATAATTTAATTTATGTTTGACCTGATCTTAAAATCCTATTTGGTTTGAGTTGCATAATATTCAATAACGTAATATGAAGACGAACATATAATTAGTCGGAAAAAATAACCTTGCTATTGACTATATTATTACTAAAGGCACGTAAATTTGTAAATCAGTTTAATTTCAACTAATATGAAAATCAGGTGCAATTATAATATACCTACCTGATACCTTATCGTTAATAATGGGATAAACATTGTTGACAACGATTGACCTACATCATCCATCATTATGTCGCTGCCCTGAGTCCAATCATAATTTTGTAATCTGTGCAATGTGTGTTTGGCTTCCAATCATCTCTACTAGGTACTCGTCACCCCAACCTATCTGAAGCACTTAAAACATACTTCCCCTAACTAGACAGAAAAACCAGGAGGTAGTTGAATACCTGAACACCTACATAGTGGCCACTCACATGTCAAATTCAAATTCAAATTCAAATATTATTTATTGTCACACACACATTGGCACACACTTAAAGACAAAAAAGAAACATATTTTAGCTCCTAGGAGCATAAAAATTGTGTCTGTGCGACAACGAGGTGCCCACTCAGCATCGTGCTGGTTGTGTCGTGAGACACGACACGAGCCAGCGCTGGTTTTCAGTGGACACCCCAAGTGACGTAAGAAACGCGAAACATAACAAAAGAGAAGAAAAAAAAAAGACAAAAGCAAACACGGCTGCGGCGCATGCTTCCATCTCGCTCCCACTACAAGTACTCACGCGCATACCTTTGACGCTTCTTATAGTCCAACAGAGTACATTGCTATACGGAATTACGGAATATCGTCAGTGCACGAGCTGTGAGAGGTCGCGTGATGAAAACAAACGACACTGCGAATTATTACGACTTACGTTATACGTAGGTACATTATATTATCAACTCTTGGATTAAAATTTTATTACAAATATAATAAATAAATTAGACTCTGCAATTTAAAAACACGCTATACAGTGGTATTGGTACGGCAATGTGAGTTTCATTACATTATGTTTAAAACAAAGGTACGTACTTAATTGATGATACTTTCCAGCACAACGCAATGAGACACGTAAACATATCACATACCCTACAATTTTGATTTTATTTTTCAGACGAAAATGTAATGATAATCTAAGTACTAGAACGGGATTTTTTTTTGCCGCAGACTACACCGCTGCCGGCTAAATATACCAACTATGCCTAACATATTGGTCACAAACCGTCCGTAAGTACCTACTACCTTAATACGGTTAAAATGTGTCTTGATTTTTTTGTTGTACGAGAAGGTACTTTTTTAATTTTGATTTGAAACTTGTCTTTGTTTTTAGGGATCTTATGGGTGGTGGTATATCGTTCCAGCAGTGTGTGGCGGCATATTTGAAACATCCCCTGAATGCTGTTGTCTTATATTTTGGCACAGAGAGTGGTCTCGATGCAGATCGGGCAGAGTACGCGTAATGATCCTGACGCCAGCTGAGTTTTTTGTACAGGTACTCAGGTGTAAAAGTATTTATAAGTCCAAACAGTAGACTAGATAAGTGAAGCTTTCTTCTTGCTGCCATTTTTAAAACGTCATATTGATTTAAATACGGCGTAACGTGATTTCGCCGGGGTATGCTATAACAGTATCGGGCGCACGCATTCTGGACTCGCTGGATTTTATTGACTGTACGGGACAACAGACAGGGACCATATACCACGTCACAATAATTCATTTTAGAAAGAACTAGACTCTCGACCAGTCTCTTTCGTATTGGAATACTAAGGAACTTTCTAATCCTGTACAAAATCTTCAGCCTATAGAAGCAGTTTTTGACCAGCCCGTTTACGTAGCTCTCAAATCGAAGTTCAGGATCAATGAGCAGACCAAGATTGCATGCAACTTCTACCCTTTCAATGTTTACTCCCATGATCTTGACCTCAGGTTTTGCCGATATAATTGAAGTGATCTGCTTTTTGCTGCCCATGACCATAAACTTAGACTTAAGAGGATTCAGTACCAATGAGTTTGTCTTTGTCCAAGCTACTATTCCATCTAGATCCGAGTTTAAGGCCTGTACAGCAGCCGATGTGTTTTTTGCGTCAAACGAATGGTATAGCTGAGTGTCATCGGCGTAAATGTGATATTTACAATCCTGAATACTTGTGGTGATGTCAGCGCTGTATATTATAAAGAGAATAGGGCCGAGCAAAGATCCCTGGGGAATTCCCCTGGGAACTAATTTCGGGGCTGACATCACTGAGGAGCCGTCCTTTTTTCGTATCTCGACCTGCTGCAATCTGTCTGTAAGATAACTTGCAAACCATTTAACCGTCTCGCACTCAAAACCATAATAGGATAGTTTCGACAACAACAAAGAAACATTAATACTGTCAAAGGCCCGGGAAAAGTCTAGAAGTGTTAATATCGTGCCTTCACCGTGATCTCTTGCCTCTATAATATTGTTTATAACATCGACTAAGGCGGTTGCAGTTCCTCGACCTACTCTGAACCCCGACTGCAAGTCGGGGAGGATGTTATTGGATTCCAAAAATTCAGTCACTTGCATATACACTACTCTCTCCAACACCTTGGACAAGCAGGGCAAAATACTAATTGGGCGGAGATCTTTGAAACTTTGGGGGCAGCTGTTTTTAGGCAGAGGGCGGACAATTGCACTACGCCACAGGCTCGGGAATTGATTTGTTTTAATTGATTTATTTACTATATTTGTTATTGTAGACAGTGATTGCGGAATAGTTAGTTTAATCATCTCTCTAGATATACCGTCAATCCCAGTAGCGTTCGTAGCAATATTTTTTAATATCTTAAAGATCGTTTCCGAATCTGTGGGTTTAAGGGCAAATCTCGCCGAACCGTACCGGCCAAATTCAAAATAGGTTAGATTAGAAATGCTAACTTTTGGATCTCCCAGAATGTCGAGAAACGCTTCGTTAATTTCGTCTGGGTTGTTAAAATTTTCCAAGTAAGTACTATCCGCGCCAATGTCCGGCAACACATGCTTTTTCATGTGGTTTACCTCTTGCATAACTTTGAAATTTCGTGTCATTACACTGGGTTTCCCAAAGCTCAACGCGATAGGGAAAATGTGATTAAGATTTTAATACATACCTACGTATATAGATCAATTTTATTATTTTGTAGTATAAAAACATGCTTGGGCAACCGGAACTTAGAACATGAGGTAGGTAGTAAAATGAACATTTATAGCCTCACAAAAATATTGAAATGGTTTGAAAAATTACGCAGTAATCAAAAGGTGGGAAGTTCCGAGGTGACTTTTTCGTCATATTAATGAGAAAATATCCTCTTGACCGAGATTGCATGTCGGCAGATCTTCAAGGGGTAAATTTGAATACTATTATAATGACGTAGATATATGTTACGTGTTGCGACGTCATATACCGTGTTTTCTAAATAAAAACCAAATAAATAATAACAAATATGTCGTAGTGAAGTAGCTGTAACAAGAAGATTTAGGTTTAATTTATCCAGCATTTTTCAAGGAGGTGAATCTTATAACTCTAAAAGAGCATTTCTTGTATATGTATATGTATATAATCTGAATCTTGGAAACGACTCCAACGATTTTCATGAAGTTATACAAGTCAAGTTAAAAGCATACTTAAATACAATAAAATAATTATTATCTTATTTGTTGATATCCAGCTTCGACGCGAAAGCCTTTATCTACTGCAATATGTAGTTCCATGTATAGTATACATGGAACTACATATTTGTATACCACCGGCTGAAGATTTTTAGATTAATTTGCCAAAAAAATATGATTCCACATGTGTGAGTTTGTCTATAAAATGAAACATTAATTTTACACGGTTTATTTTATAGGCATTTTATACACATTTGGTTACATGATAACTGGCTCAATACTGAAAAATTAAAGGTTCAAATTAAACCTTTTGAAGGAACCACCAAATACATAACTATCCAGTATTGCATAACAATTATTGTTCCGTGTACATTATAACGAATATCCTTTCTATTATTAACAAACTATTTTTACAACCATCGTTTTTTAGGTCAAATGACGCACATTTTCCAGGAATGGGCTGGTTTAATAGTAGATAAATTATTTTATCTTCTAGATGAGTCATGAGATTTATTAGTTTTGTGAAACTAATGTTCTTGTAACAAACATCTAAACTAGGAAGAAATATCGGTGGCATGTGGCTTCTCAGATATCTGCCTCTTAGTCATCGACGTTCATCTAGTGTAGCAGTTCATCTTTGATTTATTGTAATTACGATAATTTTAGGGTACATGTATAAGGTATATAGTACGTTAAGACTACAATTTCCTTGCAGGTAACGGCAAAAGCAGGCCAGAACCAGTAAAGCAAACACAATGTAATTTCTACCCGATTGAATATTTTTTCTATGAAAATAATAACCGAATTAATTTAAAACAAAAAGCTTATTCTATACTAGCTGTACCCGCGACGTTGTTCGCGTTGAAAAGTGTTTTTATTGCCGTCAATAACTGAAAGTGAAATAACTAAAAGTGGCCGTGGTGCCCTAGCGGTTAAATGACCGGATTCGTATGAACAGGGTCGCGGGTTCAAACCAAGTTTCATTCATTCAAGTACCTTTTCAAAGTTACGTGTACTTTCTAAATTATTCTAAGACACTATTGACAAACGAAAGGAAGGAAAACCAAAAAATTAAAATCAGAAATAATTGCCAGCCCGCATTGAGTTAGCATGGTGATCAATGCTCGTTTCGTTTTTATATGGGTGGAGGCCTATGCCCATATAAATGCAATACATGTTATAGGCGGGTATAGCTGAGAAGCGCCATTGGAGAAAGGCGCCGCGACGCCTCATTACAACGGAATCGCGACACCAAAGCTAACGGGCGTCGTTACTCTATAGCTGAGTGGTCACGACGCTTTAGTTGTATGGCGTCGCAACGCCATAGTTGATAGGCGTCGTGACGTTATAGTTGACCGGTATTGCGACTTCGTAGCGGCGTGGCGCGCGGCTACTGGAGTCGACTGATTCTTAAATTCGCCCTCTACCCCTCCGTCTATCTCCGAAAATAATTGTGGACCAATTCAATAGTTTTTATAGAGTAGGTAAGTCTTCGAGCCGGTTTCATATGTATACATTTCAATCAATCAATTTAGTAGTTTTGTTGTTAAATCAAAACAACTGGAAAATGTAGCCAAAAATGACATATCGGTTAACGAAAAGGATCCTGATCCATGAAAGACGACGATGACGCATGATCTGCAAGCGATGGGGGATGGAAGGCAGCGAAGTAGTGAATCATGCAACCGGGACGGGGGTCAACTGACTGTCTTGTCAAAATGCAAACTCATATGGCTCAGGTGTGTTGTAACACCCCCATCACAAATCTGCCTCTTAACTCTGAGGATAGGCTTCGATCTTGTTTTAGATTGATTATCAACAGAGAGACAGCATGCAGGTTTTCCGGTGTCCACTCAAGTGCACTGTATAAAATTGCCTAATTGTTCTCAGACTGAAAGAAAGAAAACGCATTTACTTGCGACACTTGCGACGCAAAAAATACAAAAGAAAAACTACTTCTACAATAATTTCCAAAATGTTAGAGGTAATAATTATGCGTCTCATCCGTGCGGAACATCTGCTTGTTGATTTGGTGGTTGAGACTGAGTGTGACCAGCAAGAGTATCGTTCAGGTTGGAATCCAGTTTCGGGTCAAAAATTAAGTATTGGTTTGAGACAGGCAGGCTAAAACTAATACTTATTATTTCAATGTCCAACGCCTCCGATAGTATGTAAAACTGTTGGTTCCGACCGTCAAAAATGATCTTTGGTCATTGCTATTGCTTTACCCGTGCTTCCAAAATATACCGAATTACCCAGTAAAATGGATTGTGATGATTGATTGGTTGACTCAAAAGTATGGCTCAGTCACTCCTTCATAGCTAATAGCTCACCAAACCATCACTAAATTTGGATAATTTAATGCCCATTTTGCACTTTGTCGACTAATTGGGAAACTTTCTTAGAGCTGTGAGCATAAATACGGTCATTTTGTTTGTTAAATAGTTGCTCAATTGTAAAAAAAATCTCATCCGTAAACAAATTTTTTCTGTACTCTCCTTTTGCGAACCGCTTCAGTAGTTGTTTCGATTTTACCAGCCTATTATTTTTTTAATTATCAGTTAAGAAATGACCAGTACGTCTCTTAAAGGCTGCAAGTCCTAAGTCAGCTTTTAAAATACGAGACATGGTTCTAGGTGCTAGTATCTTCATCTCCCGAGATAAAATCTTTTGCTTTCGGACAGGATTTCTTCGAATTTTTTCCCTTACTTCTTTGACAACCTTTTTCGTACGAATACTACGTGGACGGCCTGATCTTTTTTTATGTTACAAACAGAGGAGGTCTCAATGTATTGGCGCCAAAATGAGAAAACACAATGAACAATCATATAAAAATGACAAATTCCAAATTCAAATGTAATATTTTGTTTATTTTCAATGATGGCCGTAAATACAAGAATTGCTCGTTTAAAGATTTAAGATTACTGAAAACACGGATAAAACGACATTTTCTGAAAATGAATCCTAGCTAGATCGATTTAACGCCCCCGAAACTCCCTGCATACATAATTTTATGAAAATCGTTGGAGCCGTTTCCGAGATTCAGATTATATATATATATACATATATACAAGAATTGCTCGTTTAAAGATAGTACCTGGATCACCGAGCTTTGCTCGTTTTTTTTGGAAGGGTTTTTTTAGAAAATATATTTAAATACGAATTACATACTGATGAAATGAGGAAGTATACCTAAATAATATATTTCGATCTTACCAACATAATAATAAAAAATATGAACTGGTTATTTAAATAAAAAATCACGAGTGCAATTAGTTTATTATTTTATTAGAAACAAATACCTACTTACTTTTTTACAGCTTATCAATAAATCACAAATAACATTAAAATAAAAAAATTTTTTAGAGACTAAATTATCATGGCGTTAAGAGCAAGCCCTACTCTCTAAATCTAAAAATAAATAATAATCGAGCGGATTAAGATCGAGGCTAGACGACGGCCAGTCTGAAGTCCGAAACGTTCAATTCCAACCAAGACTGCGTAGACCGAGCTTTATGACCCGGCGCCGAGTCTTGCTGGAAGGACCATTCTTCGTTATTGAACATGGTGTTGTTAAGGGGCTTCACTACCTTCTCAAGAATGGTATCTTGATAGTTGATACCCTTGTGCTGATGTTTTGAGACCTTTTTCACAAAAGTATGGCTCAGTCACTCCTTCATAGCTAATAGCTCACCAAACCATCACTAAAGTTGGATAATGCCTACGTTGTACTTTGTCGACTAATTGGGAAAATTTCTTAGAGCTGTGAGCATAAATACGGTCATTTTGTTTGTTAAATAGTTGCTCAATTGTAAAAAAAATCTCATCCGTAAACAAATTTTTTCTGTACTCTCCTTTTGCGAACCGCTTCAGTAGTTGTTTCGATTTTACCAGCCTATTATTTTTTAATTATTAGTTAAGAAATGACCAGTACGTCTCTTAAAGGCTGCAAGTCCTAAGTCACTTTTAAAATACGAGACATGGTTCTAGGTGCTAGTATCTTCATCTCCCGAGATAAAATTTTTTGCTTTCGGACATGATTTCTTCGAATTTTTTCCCTTACTGCTTTGACAACCTTTTTCGTACGAATACTACGTGGACGGCCTGATCTTTTTTTATGTTACAAACAGAGGAGGTCTCAATGTATTGGCGCCAAAATGAGAAAACACAATGAACAATCATATAAAAATGACAGATTCCAAATTCAAATGTAATATTTTGTTTATTTTCAATGATGGCCGTAAATACAAGAATTGCTCGTTTAAAGATTTAAGATTACTGAAAACACGGATATAACGACATTTTCTGAAAATGAATCCTAGCTAGATCGATTTAACGCCCCCGAAACTCCCTGCATACAAAATTTTATGAAAATCGTTGGAGCCGTTTCCGAGATTCAGATTATATATATACAAGAATTGCTCGTTTAAAGATATAAGTACCTGGATCACCGAGCTTCGCTCGTTTTTTTTTTGGAAGGGTTTTTTTAGAAAATATATTTAAATATACATACTGATGAAATGAGGAAGTATACCTAAATAATATATTTCGATCTTACCAACATAATAATAAAAAATATGAACTGGTTATTTAAATAAAAAATCACGAGTGCAATTAGTTTATTATTTTATTAGAAACAAATACCTACTTACTTTTTTACAGCTTATCAATAAATCACAAATAACATTAAAATAAAAAAATGTTTTAGAGACTCTAAATTATCATGGCCTTAAGAGCAAGCCGTACTCTCTAAATCTGAAAATAAATAATAATCGAGCGGATTAAGATCGAGGCTAGACGACGGCCAGTCTTCAGCACTGATGAAGTCCGAAACGTTCAATTCCAACCAAGACTGCGTAGACCGAGCTTTATGACCCGGCGCCGAGTCTTGCTGGAAGGACCATTCTACGTTATTAAACATGGTGTTGTTAATCGAAAAACACTCTTAACAGCCTATCACGCATATGTTTCTTCCTCGTTAAGGTATGGAGTAATGTTTAGGGGGAACTCCACAGAATGGCTTCTCGTATTTAGAGCACAAAAACGCTGTATTAGAACAATGTTTAAAGTTAAGCCAATAGAATCATGTAAACCCTACTTCAAAGAAAATAAATTAATGACGTTTCCCTGTATATACATCTATGAGAGTGCTATATTTGTAAAAATAATCTCAAGCTATTTAAAAAACGAGAAAGACAAAGATTTGAGGGCAAATTATGTGTAGTGCCGAGTCGAACCACATTAATGCATAGGAGTATATTTTGTAGGGCTCCCCACATATATAATAAGTTGCCAAAAATGTAATTAGCTCTCTAGACATAAATAGTTTCAAGAGACACCTTAAAGTTTTTTAACAGAAAAATGTTATTATTCAATCGACGAATATTTAAATGATGACATGCGATAGTTATTAAGTCGACATTTAATTCATTGTGACTGAGATTATAACAATTAAGCCATTTTATTTGTAAATATGACATGTAAATTATTAAATTCAAACTTGCGATGAAATTGCACGCCTTGTATGGTAAAATATGTATTAAAGCTCTGTTTTATATCTGTACCCTAACACCAAATTGTATCTACACATATTTGCAATAAATAAATTGAAATTGAAATTAAGGGGCTTCAAGAATGGTATCTTGATAGTTGATACCCTTGTGCTGATGTTTTGATACCTTTTTCACAAAAGTATGGCTCAGTCACTCCTTCATAGCTAATAGCTCACCAAACCATCACTAAAGTTGGATAATGCCTACGTTGCACTTTGTCGACTAATTGGGAAACTTTCTTAGAGCTGTGAGCATAAATACGGTCATTTTGTTTGTTAAATAGTTGCTCAATTGTAAAAAAAATCTCATCCGTAAACAATTTTTTTCTTTACTCTCCTTTTGCGAACCGCTTCAGTAGTTGTTTCGATTTTACCAGCCTATTATTTTTTTGATTATCAGTCAAGAAATTACCAGTACGTCTCTTAAAGGCTGCAAGTCCTAAGTCAGCTTTTAAAATACGAGGCATAGAACCATGTCTAACCCTGTCAGGTGCTATCTCCCGAGATAAAATCTTTTGCTTTCGGACAGGATTTCTTCGAATTTTTTCCCTTACTGCTTTGACAACCTTTTTCGTACGAAACTACGTGGACGGCCTGATCTTTTTTTATGTTACAAACAGAGGAGGTCTCAATGTATTGGCGCCAAAATGAGAAAACACAATGAACGATCATATAATATAAAAATGACAGATTCCAAATTCAAATGTAATATTTTGTTTATTTTCAATGATGGCCGTAAATACAAGAATTGCTCGTTTAAAGATTTAAGATTACTGAAAACACGGATAAAACGACATTTTCTGAAAATGAATCCTAGCTATATCGATT
Source organism: Plusia festucae (assembly GCA_950381575.1). Taxonomy (NCBI): domain Eukaryota; kingdom Metazoa; phylum Arthropoda; class Insecta; order Lepidoptera; family Noctuidae; genus Plusia; species Plusia festucae. The sequence goes on along the minus strand of OX494433.1, from coordinate 16,034,930 downwards.
TAACGCCCCCGAAACTCCCTGCATACAACATTTCATGAAAATCGTTGGAGCCGTTTCCGAGATCCGGATTATATATATACAAGAATTGCTCGTTTAAATATATAAGATATATAAGATAAGATAAGATAATAAAATAGTGGTTAGCCCTAACACAACATGCAGGGACACATCTTTGAATCTCAGAACACACGTAGGTAGGTACTATTGCTCAAAGCGGAGCTTTAACCATACAAGTTTAATGCGGAATCAAATCCTCGATCGTCACACGCAACGTTACATCCGATTTCGTAATTCACAAAATAAACCCGACGTGTCTGCTAAAATACGTATAAACGTGCTTTGGCGGAATTCTGTCAAAAACATTTGTAACACGGGAGCGTGGCGTGGCGGTGTGGCGGCGCGGCGTGGCGCGGCTCCCCGGGTGCTCACTAACTTTAACTAGCTGATGTTCAGTGACAGCGTATTCGTTAAAAACTTCGTTTAGCTGTTTGATGGAGCCAATTTCATGCGAATAACTCTATCTGGTGCGAGCGGGTGAAAAAATGTTTTAACGAGGCGAGGTCCGAGGCAGTTTGTCAACGTCACCACACATCACCGAGGTTGTTCGCTTACTTTATTCTATACACAAATACCGTATTCCAAATATTCCAGCCCTCAAATCGTAAACATGCGTAACAGTGTGCTGTAAAAACTGACGTTACGGACCCGCCAACGATCTGTAAATGTTTTAAAGGGACGACATTTTTATTGCAAAGAGTAATAATCGTGATTGTAAAAATGTTTACTACGCTGATGTAGAGATGATTGTAAAGTGTAATGTATTGTTATTGAGTCGAGTAAAAAGACGTTAACTGTGCTCCAAGTTTAACTATGTAACGTGCCATGATAAACAAGATTACAACTATACTCTCGTCAAGTTACTTTTCGAATTGAACTACACATTCATAAGTTACTACATTTCAACATTTGTAAAATTACGAGTTTTCGTGTCCATAAATTAGCGTGCACGTTAATATACCGAGAAGTGTAGAGGCGCGGATTAAAACGAATAAATAAAATAAAACAACATTTCAAGGAAATCATTTAAGGACGTGAAGATTAATTCATAGTATTTACATAATGGCTGTGCTTTAATTACGCGAAAGTGTATCCTGCTTCGACCACCGAATAAAAAACCGAACTTTTATATCAGGTATTAATATAACTTCATTAAAATTCAAACTAGGTTATGTGAGGCAGGTGTGTGTGAGTGGCAAAACAATGCACAATATGACAAAGGAGTTAGTTTACTGAAAAGAAAATACTTAGTAGAAAGTACGGCTACACTGCAGAATACTTTTATAAAATGAAAAGTTATCTATGAAAAATTCTTCGTTAAAATATCACGAATCGCGGGTATGTATGTACATACATATATTTTTGTTATTTCCATGACTTGTTGAGAGATATCGGTATTGATACATAGGGAATACTGAAATCAGAATACTACCTTTTTACTTTATTTACCAGTTTACACTGAGGCAATGAGGTATGTAGGTGTACACGTAGTACATACTTGCTTGGTTACAATTTAAGTACAAACTTAAGAGTTGATAAATTGTATTAGTTTCTTTATTATTTATGTTACTAAGGAGATTATTCTGCGCTTGCCGATCTGCCATGTTATAGGTACTTAATGTAATATATTATAGAGTTCAATACGTAGACCTTTGTTATATACTTGTCAAATTCAATGGGCACTGAAACGTAATTTCTAACAGTCAAAAATTCTGAAATGATTTATTTCCTCAAGTTTTTCCTTAACATTGAAAGTCCGGACAAAATCGTTTTACAAATGATTGATACGAGCGGGGAAATGCGTCTAACCGAGTCGCGTTTGACCGATGTTAGTCGATTTTGTATCGAGTGAACATTCACCCGCGGTAATCGATATACCGACGATGATGGATAGCCCTCCTTTAATAGTAATGGACTCGTGAACGTCCCCTGGAGCTATCATAAGACATATATTGGCACTAACGATTCAGGGATCGGACCTATATTTAAATTGAGTTTGTAGTACTGCTTGTGAATGCTTACGTTAGAAACTTGGGTTGCGAATCAATCGTCGGTGTAATTTTAAAACTAATATCGCCAAACGGCAATTTATTCAGCAGCATTCAGTTTTACCAGCGTTTTTATAGATTAAGTTGTCCTATTGCGTGCTTTCATTGTAGATAGATTATTCATCCGCCGAATAGCTAATCAATGTCCTATTAATTCAATATCAAATTTTGCCATGATTCAGATATAACCTTAATACCTAGAACTTCGATTGAATTAGGATTGGAATCTGCAATTAAACAGATAATTAACTTCTATTGTTACAGTAATTTGCGGTAATATTGTATTTCCTACATGTGCAGATTACATAGACAGGTATTTGTAGATAGCAATGGGATCTACAGCTGAGCATCTTTTAATAATTAAAACATTGAAAAGACCAGACAAGTTACCGAGAAAGTTATCACATTGACAAGTCTTTAAGAAAAACACTGTGTCCAAGTTAAAAGTATACGCTGATTTTAATATCTGTAAAATAATATTTGACTACCTCCTTGGTCGCGTGGCGTACACACCGGTTTTCAAGGTGTCGCTAGCTCTGAGGTCCCGGGTTCGAACCCCGGACGGGTCAAAGTAGAAAATAACCCACTTTTCTACATTGATTTGGGTCTAGGTGTCTTATACGTGATGTTGTCCACATTTATTTATTTATTTATAGATACACAAGTATTCATAGTACGATTACATTATCTTATGTTCAAGACAAGGAATTCGATAGATGATTAAGTTTAACTTGTATAAGGGTCTATGAACTTCAAATCACATCGCCCACCTCCTGGTAACACAATACATTTTTAGCGGTGTGGGCGGAATATTTGCCACGTTAATTAGTACAATCTATTTTGAATTATTGCAATGAATATATTTATCAAAACTGTCGAAGCATTAATACGGCTAATGAACAGAAGATAGGTATATAATTAATTAACACATTTTGATGAATCAGTGTCCAGTAGTAGACATTTGGAAGTTTTAATAATAAAAACCTCAGTTTCTTCACAATAATAGCTTTAATCTTCTGATTATAATATTACAAGAAATGAATTTGCAGTTTTTGCTGGCGACGCAACCGTGTACAATATTGAAGTGCAAAATGTTAGAAGTGTGCGGGTGAACGTAAAAATAAATAAAAATTAATTGAACACTTGAACGTGCAACTTGTTGCTTTTAGAAATCACTAGGCGTTATTGCGGCGCAGACATCTTCCCCCCCGTTGAAAGACTCCTTTCAACGTTTTCAGTCTTCATCCGGTAGAGATGTAGGCAAGGGACAGATCCGAGTGAGAGGTCTCCTGAAGCAACCTCTGGTAGTTTGAACATCTGCGACTCGCGTGACTCCGTCGGTCCCTGGGAACAGGCGGCTGACTCGTCCCATTCGCCAACTGAGTGGTGGGACGTTATCCTCATGGAGAAGAACTAAATCTCCGACTTGCAGGGATGCTGATTTAGTACGCCATTTTGAGCGCTGCTGTAGCTCTGCTACATATTCCCTTTGCCAGCGCTGCCAAAAGTGTTGATGAATTTGTTCAAGCTTCATATAACGTTGAAGATTGCTCTGCTTCTCGTGCTCTAGCGATGGACCAGGCAATGCATTTAAGGCACGCCCTATCAGAAAATGACCAGGAGTTAGGAAGTGGTAATCATTAGGGGATGGGGAGAGTGGGCATAAAGGTCTACTATTAAGTACAGCTTCAACTTGTGTGAAAAGAGTACATATCTCCTCAAATGTTAAGTGATTATTTCCCATCACGCGTTTTAAGTGGTATTTAGCGGATTTAACGCCGGCCTCCCAGATGCCGCCGAAATGTGGAGCATAAGTGGGAGAGAACACAAACTTCACACCCTCATTGGTAGCAAAATCAACTACAGGTTCCTGATTAGTTTTAAGAAAATTGCCTATCTCCCTAGCGGCTGCAACAAAGTTGCGGCCGTTATCGCAAAATATCTCCGCTGGCTTGCCCCGTCGCGATATAAATCTGCGTAATGTCATAATGAACGCGTCTTTGGACAAATCACTGACGGCTTCCAGGTGCACACATTTATAGCGAAAACATACAAACAAACATAAATAGGACTTAGTTAATCGTGCACCTCGACCCCTTCTATTTAGCGTCAGGAACGGACCAGCGAAGTCAACGCCAACGGTACGAAATGGAAAATCAGGTGTGATGCGCTGTGCAGGTAAGTTTCCCATCATGGGAGTTAATGTTTTACCTTGAATACGTCTACATCTGACACAGGCATGCACTGTGCGGCGGGCCAAGTGCCTACCGTTTATAGGCCACACAGTTTCTCTTACACAGGCCAGCAACAGTTGAGGTCCGGCATGCATGTTATGTAAGTGTTCATGTTTGAAATACAGTTTGGTAAATGGATGAGAGGCGTGTAAAAGTATAGGATGCTTTTTAGTATAATTATAATTTGATAATTCTATTCTACCACCGACTCTCATCACCTTGTCCTCATCCAAAAAGGGTGAAAGTGATAAAAGAGATGACTTGCTACTTAATGTTTTATTTTTTAATAAAATATTGTACTCTAGAGCAAATGAGGTTTGCTGAGCAATTTTACATAGACTAATAAAGGAAGATTCTAATTCACTAACACTAAATTTACCGAATAATTTATCTTTAGGATTGTTATGTCTTATGTTATGTATGAATCTATTCACATACGCAAATATGCGTCTCAATTTTAAAAACGATGAAAACTTATCTATTTTTAGAATTTCTGTTACAGGTTCCTGGACAACTGCGGAAGCGGATTTCATCTCAGGTAAGTCAGTTTCATCTATTAATTTATTTAAGTAGGGCCAATCAGATTCAGGCTGTATTAGAAAATTTGGACCTGACCACCATAAATTTAAATCGATAATTTGATCTGGGCTTACGCCTCTTGAGATCAGGTCAGCCGGATTCTGATCAGTCGGCACATAGCGCCACGACGAACTATTGGTAAGTTCATTAATCTCAGTAACCCTATTTGCTACAAATGTTTTTAGCTTTGCAGAATTGCCATTCAACCAGCTAAGGACAACGCTAGAATCGCACCAGTAAATGATACGATTTACCTCACATCGCAGAGAACTGGTAACTGTCTTGCACAATTTTGCAGCCAACAGAGCAGCACAAAGCTCCAGACGCGGTATTGTCGTCGGCTTCAGCGGCGCCACCTTAGACTTAGCACAGAGTAGGTTAACCCTTACATCACCAGCTAAGTTGTGTGACCGCAGGTACACACATGCACCGTAAGCGACTTGGGAAGCATCGCTAAAGGTATGTATTTCTATATAACTAGGAGCTTCGCACAGCGTTAATCGCGGGATCTGTAGATCTGATAAAAAACTTAAATTTTTAATAAACTTGTTCCAGGATTCCAAAATATCGGGACTAACTGGCTCATCCCAGCCCTTTTTATTGAGCCATAAGGACTGAATTAACATTTTAGGTATAATCACGCATGGACTGAGAATTCCAAGAGGATCAAAAATCTTGAATGATGCAGACAGTATGGATCGCTTGGTAACTACATCATTTTTATTGGGAATTACAACTGATATTTGAAGAGTATCGGTTTTAGGATTCCAATTTAATCCTAAAGTATTAGTGGATTCGCTTAAACTAACCTTGTCATTTTGATCAATGACCGATGATGATAAAATACTTGGTAAATTTGATCTGAATTTACGTAGTTTAAACCCTCCAGATTTTAGAGTGTCCGACACCTTGCGTTGAATGTATAACAACTCGAACTCATTGTTGGATCCGGTGACCAAATCGTCGACATAGTGGTCGTGTTTAATAATATTACTTATAAGCTGATCATCGCAATCTTCTGCCAATACTGACAAACACTTGGTGCTTAAATATGTAGCACTTGCGAGACCATAAGTGACGGTTTTTAGACGTAAAGTTTTGATGGGATTTGACTCATCACTTCTCCAAAGTATTAATTGTAAGTTACGATCCTTTTCATCTAGTTCAACCATCCTAAAGAATTTTTCAATATCCGCTGTCAAAATGTATCTATACTGACGAGCTCGAATCAAAATAGAAACGATTGAGTCTTGAACATTGGGACCGACCATCTGTAGGTCGTTTAGAGAGAAACCTGAGGAAGTTCGTGCCGATCCATCAAAGACAACACGTGTCTTTGTCGTTTCGCTATTTTGTTTAAACACTGCATGATGGCAAAGATAATAGGATGGAACGGGATTTACAATTGGACATTCCTCTAAATGTCCTAGCTCTAAGTATTCTTGAATGAAATTTGAATATTGTAACTTTAATTCTGGATTCTTACGGAAACGTTTTTCTAAATACAATAATCGTTTCTTAGCCATTGCGTAAGAATCTCCTAAACAATCTGGAGTATCAATTAGTGGCAGCCTTACACAAAATCTACCAGAATCTAAACGGTAAGTATTACGATTAAAGTGGTCTTCACAAGCCTGCTCAATTTTACTAAAATATTGCTTATCTGGAACTTGCTCCAGTTCCCAAAACTTTGTCAATTGAGAATTAATATCGGAATTATTGCATTCGTCACTATCACTGATTGAAACATGACACGGAATATTTTTAGGTGACGAACGATTCCTTAACCTTGGAGAGATAGGGCCGGCGACTAGCCAACCTAGTTTTGAGCTACGTAGCTGGGGCATGTTATGACCTAATGCTAGCTGATCACATCCTAATAGGTCCCAAAATAGGTCCGCACCTATCAAGACGTCTATAGCCGAAGGCTGATTAAAATTAGGATCAGCTAATTGTATATCTCGTGGAATATTTAGTTGACTAATGTCAATACATTGTTTAGGAATAGCACCTGTTAATTGGTTTAATACATAAAATGATTGTACGACACTGTATTCACTGTTAAAAGAGTTTAATCGGGCAATGCAACTTTTGTTTACATGTTCTGCTAAGTTGTTGCCTATACCAATAACATTTATAGTATTTATAGAACATACCTGTAATGATAGCTTGTTCATGAGTGACTGGCTAATAAATGAGGACTGACTTCCACAGTCTAATAAAGCACGAACTCGAAATTGTTTGTTTGTTTGAGGATTGATAACATTTACCATGGCTGTTGACAAAAAAATATGATTTTCTACGAAATTATCACTAATCGAATTATTGACTGATATTTCATTTGAACCGCGATCTGTGTTAGCGCTATTGCTGACTGTACTAGCATTGCTTGTGTTAGTATTGTTAGAATTGGGTAAATGCAAGAGTGAATTGTGCCTACGCTTGCACTGACGACAGGGACCCAACTTGCAATCACGTGCACGATGCCCAGTTCGTAAACAATTGGAGCATAAGTGCAACTTAAATACTTCGTCTCGTCGTTCCTGCACACTCTTCGCTAGGAATGTAGGACAGTCGTATATCCAGTGGTCACCTTTACAGACAACGCACTGTTTAGTGACAGAGCCGGTGTTCTGAACTGTAGATGAAAAGGACTTAGTGCTACGAGAGTTATTATTATTATATTGTCGTGATTGTGTAGCCTCGGGTGTGTCAGACTTGTTTTGAAACATGGTTTCTAACACATCAGCGCGATCAGTCAGGAACTTATTAAAGTCCTCTAGAGTGGGGAGATCGGACAACCTATTACGATGTTCTTCCCATTTCATAGCGGTACGATTATCTAATTTAGGTATAAGAATTTTAATAATTATCATATCAAGCAGTTCATCTTGTTTGGCTAAGCTTGACAATGCTCGCAAGTTTTTTGTTACGTGGTCAACTAGAAACCTCAGTGATTTGTCTGATTCACGTTTGTGTTGTTGTTGGGTTGATTTAAAATATAACAATGAATTGAGGTGTTGATTTATAAGTTGGCGCTTGTTATCGTAACGATCGCACAAAAGTTGCCATGCAGTTTCATAATTAGTTTCACATATCTCTAAATTTGAAATAACTCGCGCGGCTTCATTTTCGAGATACGATGCCAAATAATGGAACTTATGAATTGGCTTGATACGCTCGTTGTTATGGATAAGCGACAAATAGGTATCTCGGAACTCAAGCCAGCGGAAATAAGCGCCATCGAACTTTGCAATTTGTATTTGTGGTAATTTAAAATCAAGATGATGACATTGAGACGACTGATCGTGATGACATTGTGATGTATTGTGTGAATCAGAATAGTGAGAAGTAGTTTTATACTTGTCAAGTTGCTCTTCAGCAATTGCCAGATGTGAGGTGAAAATCCGCTCAATTTCATCACGTTCATCGATCTCAGAGTCCATATTATCACAATTAATAATCTCAATCTGAACCTGTAGTTCATCGAAATTGCTAGACATAGCTCGTAGTTTATCAATACTAATTTCTAACTCTTTAACTTGGGTTTTTGATAATTTTGAAGAGCATACTACATCTAAATATTTTTTAAATTTCGTTAGACGACCTTTGACCGAGCTACGTTTAGCAAATAGTTCCTTCAATTGTTTTGCATTACTGTCCTTATCTTCGCTTAAAGACATCTTGTTTATTAATTAATATTGGCAACAACAAACGATAAACTAGCACTTTAGAAATTGTTATTTAATTGATTGAGTAATCTAACACACTAATGCAAAATGAAGGAATAAAGTAATGTGTTCAACTCTTATCTGATACTCCTTCGGCGACACCTGGGGCCCGGCTCGGCGTGGCGAAGCGCTGACGCGACGTGTCGTCACCCGAACACGGCTAGCGGTATTCAGCGTCAGGCGGCGACGAAGTCTCTGGAATAGTCGGCCGAAAATATTTGAAATAATGTTAACTAGAGTAGTGGCACGAACTATTGGGAGGGTGGCTAAGTTTAGGCCTTCAGATTGCCTAGCAGAATGAAAATATCGGGAATGTAATTACTAATAGGTGTTTAGGCACTCAAACATTATTTGTTGATGAACTTATTTTAATGAATTTACTGTTATTTTAATGAATTTATAATTTTCAAATGATCGCGTAGGTAGTTGACACAAAACTATCGCTTTTAATTTTACTATTTTAGGAAATTTACGGACTATTTACTTGAAATAAGCTTAAAAATTGCTAGATACTTTTATAAACTAATGAATTACACAAGTTGAATGTACCAAACAGCGATCCTTTTGATAGGAAAAATGGGTTTAGGATATTAGGATAGATTGTAGGAATGGCACTTAACTGATAGGCGAGACGGCTGCTTCTGGCTGCACTGGTTCTCGCTGGTGGCTGTGGTACTGATAGGTACACGGGCTGCTCGCAGATATTGACGAAATTCTCGAACTGGCGTGGCAGGCTGACGGTGAACCTCGACGTTGTAGAAGCTAAGGCTGGGCGCGGCGCGTTCTGCTGACCGACCTGGCTGGCTTAGTTGTCTTCTAATATAGTGTTCTTGCGTCTGTAGTCCTCCACGATGAATCTTTGGTAGATTTCCTTTTGATGAGAATTTCTTTGTCTTCGTAGTCGATCCGAATTTGCAAAATATGTCCTGTCACGGTCGCCAATTAATGTCCAGTAGTAGACATTTGGAAGTTTTAATAATAAAAACCTCAGTTTCTTCACAATAATAGCTTTAATCTTCTGATTATAATATTACAAGAAATGAATTTGCAGTTTTTGCTGGCGACGCAACCGTGTACAATATTGAAGTGCAAAATGTTAGAAGTGTGCGGGTGAACGTAAAAATAAATAAAAATTAATTGAACACTTGAACGTGCAACTTGTTGCTTTTAGAAATCACTAGGCGTTATTGCGGCGCAGACAATCAGCTATAGTGTTTTTGTTTCTAAATGAGAAATGTTATATTTTTTTTATAAACTACTTTTATCTAGATGCATGCTATTCAGCTAAATCCGGTAAGACTGGAAGCCGAACCCAACTCAGCTTGGGAAAAGGCTAGGCAGAAGGAAGACTTTTATCTAGATGCATACCTACTCTCACTGACCTAAGCAACTGTGTCCTTAAGCATGAAGTATTTTGCATAATGTACCTTTACTAAAGTGTTGACTAAAAAGGTAATAGGAACTTACGTTTTAATATTCTTTAGCAATTGTTTTTAAAAGAAAAGGGACCAGTAATTTTATCGAAAAAATAATATTATAATATAGAAGACTTAGATCGTGGTAACGTTAATAAGTTACTATTTATAAGGCTTGTGGTTCGCCCACAACGATCGCTGAAACTTTTGTATATTGTTTGATCTACCGAAACATTTTCTGTGTCCATAATGATGTGTGCCCGGGTTATCTATTTTTATTCATACAGCCTTCACATTGTAATCTGACAGTGGATGGAACGAAACATATTGCTCTCTATTTTATTGCAGGCGCTTTGTGTTTGCTATTTTATATTTTGTGCTAGAATAGATATTACTTTAGCTGCGTTTGATAGATTTATTATTTCATGCAGTTTTATGTTTGTGCAAATTTACTACTTGGCTGTGTTGTTTATTTATTGTGGCATGTAGAAACATTGGGTATAATTAAATAGTAGGTATTTTATTATACGTAATGTGCTATTTGAGCTTTCTGCAATCAATGATTATCAAATAATTCCATTGTATGAGCTCGATTACGTGACATTAATCTTATCATAAATCAAGACGTGTGTTCGTGTCGAGTAACGAGAGGTCGTGGGTTCGATTTCCACCCAGAAAAAATCTTTGTGTGATGAGCACGATAATTTCTTCTGTGTCTGGGTGTCTATCTATAATATGTGTTTAGAAATATTTAAGTATGTTTATCAGTTGTCTGGTTGCCTTACTAAAGGCTCTGCCTAGTTAGGGATCAGATGGCTGTGTGTAAGTTGTCCCAAGATACCTATTATTATTTTTTAAGACGTAAAAATACGCAAGTACCTAAGCACAGGAAATGTATCCTGTACTAGTTAGTCTCTTACTAACATACTTACGGAATACCTGTTTAAGTTCATAAGTTTCTCTCTACCTACTATCCTCAAACTTTAACACCTGTCTAAACTAAATCTAAACATACCTATGATCGAACTAAGTAGGTACTAACACAAATTACCCACCAATGAAACAACTTACAGGCATGATCAACAATTCAGGCCGAAACATTTTGTGTAATATTAGGTATGTTTTGTGAAGGTTGTGTTATGTTTTGTGAAGGTCGTGAGGCATGGTGCCGACAGCCGACACACCGACACACGAGTAGTCAACACAGCCGGGGTAAAAGGCTACACTGGAAGGGGGACATTTTTTTACCACACGATGTCAAGTCCAGTCGCACAGGCACGGGCTCGGTAGCTCGGCTAGCTGCTCCAGACTTCAGCAATCGCAACGTAGTTGCGAATTTAAATAATTAACAGAAAAAAATATTAATTTATCATCAACGTACCTTGCTAAAATATAATAAAAAAACAGATGTATATATTTTTTTGTGTTGTATGACAGGTGTCATAGACTTTCGATTTTATTTAAAGAACCAAGCCAGACATATACCTAATCATAGCACTAATTAGTTTTAGCACCAGAATTCAAATATTTCTGAAGCTTGGGTCGTTCATGTCTGTTCTCCCATAGAGCAGGAGTGGGTGGTTCCTAGTAGATTCCCTAGTAGATTAGTTTAATTCTCAACAAGGCTGCTGTATGCTGGACCTGTGTGACCTGTGTCCCCATGTAAGCCGTTCAAAGGACCGGGTCCTTTCTTCTTAAGCTATCCCGTGATAAAAAAAAGATGTATTCATTATTTGACTGTAAAAAGTTACCTAAACGAATTTTGTTGGAGTCGCGCCAAAACAGCAGCCAGCATTTTTATTAAAATTGTCTAACAATAAATAGTAACCGAGCACTACATTAATCAAAACCTAAGTACTATCTATTTACTGTCACAGTTCTTGTCCTACACTGACTGACTATAATAATTTTAGTAGGTAGGTACCTACCTAATGTGTGTTTCTCGTACCAAGTGTGGTGGCCTGATCAATTCAGCTTATCAGAAATTGACATTATTCGTTGTCATCTACTAATACTACTAAGGTTTCTATCTGCCTTTTCTGAGCGTGATACACCTACAGCCGGATCACACAAAGTTAAATTCCTTTATCACTATCCGTTTAAGTTTGGAAGCGATAATATCGTAGTAACGTGTTTGTACAAGGCACAATGCGTGATTCCCTTAGGCCATTAATACGGTAGCTAAAACAAACTCGGCTGTTCCTCCCTCTGTGACGCTTGGTTTACGGTATCAGTTTCCACTTTGGCCCGCTATATAGACTCCCTCTATGTGCTTATTACTTAGGGCATAAAATGTATTAACTTTGAAGGAAAACAAGAACACAAACATCCCTTTAGGGCTTGTAATGATCAGAAATATACTGTACCTACTCAAAAATAATAGGGTAAGGGTTAATCCTTAACACAAATAATAATTATAATAAGAAGAACCTCGACGTCTTAATGAAGTAACATTGATGTTGGTTTGTAGTGTCGGATGGTCGTCCCATCGGGATACTGTGTGAGTGAGGGATGGTGGAGTGTCCTTGTGTCTGTGCAAACACTCGTGTACCCGTTGAAATTGGCTGGTCTTGCCTGAAATTAAGATCATCGATTGGTATCCGGAACGTGTGCAGAGACACATTCAGGATACTAATCTGGCAGTCGCAGTCCATAAATAGTTGTATTTGGAACTTTTTTTATTCTAGCGTTTGCTCGCGGCTTCGCCCACGTGGACATCGGTTATCGTGACAAAAAGTAGCTAGACTTATTCGATAAATAAGTAATTTAACACTGACGTTTTTTTTATTTTTCAAAGAAACAAAAATCTTTGCACCTTTGTAATACATCAACACCTCTGCGATACTAGCGCCACCAAGTAATGCTTGACTTCGAGAACTACCTGTGTGGCGTACGCGTTGTATTCAGAATTTGTATAGATTTTCCATAAATTTTCATCCTGTTATACAATAACGAAAGCGTAACCTTTGAAAGTTAGATTATCTATAGTAAATATTTCATATAGTCACGTAAATTCCTAGGTAACAAAAATTAACTTTTTATAAAGTTAAGATTGTTTTCAGTCCGTCTCTGGTTTGTACCCGGTCTCTCAATCGTCCGTTATGCTCCCACTTCACAGCGCCAACATCATATTTTATCTAGTTAGTTTCCCTTCACCTCCCGTCGATACACGGTGGCTCAATTTTTATACGTGTTCAGTGTTCCCGGACTAACATGGATACATAGATCATTGTTTTAATTCTGCTGTTGTCCTTTCATTTTCTCTATTGTGTTACGTCATTTAGATGAGGGTTGGTGTAAGGGAGGACAGAATGCTCTTGCTACATTTGATTCGGTAACAACATATTGGGTTTCTTGCATTTTCAATGCGGAAAAATGTAGAAAACTGTTGACTGCTGTCCACCACAGTTCCTTGTTTAAACTAAATGGCAAATTATTAACATAGATACAAATTAGGACATTAATAAGCAGCAAATAAAACTTACAACCAAATAATCTGAAGAAAACTGTGGAATGTTAAAATAAAACATTTTCTCAGTAGTAGCAGTTTAGATTCTCGTCTCGTTTGCAGTTTATATTGAACGAAATATATACTTTACAACTTTGCTCCCACAAAATAAATTGTGGGTTCAGAAAACTAAATTGTTGTTGGTATTTTAAAACAGAGGCGTCATTGAGAATTTAGATGTTGAAGCAAATATCGGAGCCAATTTTGTTGCCCAGTAAAATAATTGAGCTGGTTGGCATGACCATGTATGATACGCATAGTTATGTATACCTATGTATGGTTCTACATGCCCTTGTTCTCCAACGAGTAAATAAGAGTTCGTCTTAAAATGTTAATAAGGATAGTGATAAATAAACCAATGGTAAGTAGGAATACTTTCTATTTCGATGGCCTATGACGCAGGTAAACCAACGTAGTTCTAATGTGTTGATATTAACACTATAACCATACTAACTAAAACCTTGAACAAAACACTACAGAATACTCATATTTAGATGGAAAAGTATGAAAAAAAAATGTTACTTTTAGGCTAAAGCTTTTATTGAAATAGAGGTAGAGTACCCGCACTGTACAGCGGACAGCGATGCGCCGACGAGCGAATGTTCGCGCCAAAACAATATTGTTTATGAAGTATCCTACTGCCTACATCGTACAACCATTTTGTTTTATTCATACTTTTATATCTGACCTCATTTGAACCAATTTTTATGTAGAGCTTTCATAATATTTTGATGCAAGCGTATCCATTTGTGTCTTAAAACAATGTTAAAAAAAATCTTAAATCTAAAAAATCATGGCAGATGTCTGATAGAGAGATGAGAAAAACTGTAGGTAGTTAAAGTACTCAACTCTTTAAAATGAGTATTACCCAGTTAGTAATATAAATCTTTAAGTACGTATACAAGATTATTTTAAAAGGAGTACGTATATTCTACGAGGTAAGAAAGAAAAAAAAGGATTCCAATTTCCAATGTTTACTAAAATAAACTTCATCGTAAAACTTCAGTGGTGCACTCTGCCGGCCGACACGGAAAATCATTTCGTGCAAATGTGATGTTTGTATTACAAAATGGAAAAACATGTTTCAATACAAAACAAACTTGTTTCAATCGAACGTAGTTTCATTCCAGTTTGAATACACAGAAATCAAACGTTTACGAAACTTTTAAAGAGTTTTGGAAATTCAAAACTTTATTGGCTTGCTGTATCTTGTCGGCTAGAATATATATACTTTTTGAAACATTATAGTGAATTCACTGTTGCTTTCCTTTTATAAATAGATTATCAGGTACCTGTATATTATCTGGTTCATCTTTGTTAGGACATTGGGGATTCTTTTCATGTGACTAAATTTTTTGCTTCTGACAAAAATGTTATCCTGAAAAGGCGCGCAGGGCAACCAAGACGATTTTTTCTGTAGTTTAGTAACAAACTCTTTTATCTTCAGCTAATTTGATAAGCGCTTTGTACATTGTCTATAAAATTTGCTTTTACACTGCCTTCTAATAATAGAGATTTATTAGGAAGCGTGTTTTTTACCCTACATTCATTTTATTAACAAATATTGGTAACGGGGCTGTGAAATCGGTTTACAACCAGTGTCTACCGCGACAAGGAGATAACGCTGATGACTTTGTCTTAAAGTCAAAATAAAATAGCTATTTACGTCTGACGTTAAATAAAAAACGATAAATTTAGAGTTTTACGAGTTCTGGGCCGAAGCGATAACTAAGAAAAGCTGTAAAGATCCATCTAATGACCTTATAAATTCATCGTTATATTTTTTATTTTAAGCAAAGTAGCAGAGTGACCAATGACCTCTGTATGACTCGCTGGTGTAATTTAGCTAACCTAATTTGGAATTACAGGACTAATAAGGATTGATGTATTTATGCATCAAATGCATTGGTTGTCTACAAACAGGCTATGGATCGGCTAACGATAGGATTGAATCGCTTTTGTTTCCTAAATAATTTTTCAATAGTTTTAGGTTATTTGCATTTGGATCTCTTTCTGAAGGTACTGAATGTCGAGTATCGGCGACTGTCCATCCCCATTGAAACTCCGTGATTGAAATCTAGCTTTGTTTAATAATAGCTTTATCGTGTGTGTAAGGAACTTTCATCTGTAGGTAAATAAGCAGTAGATTTTTACAGTAATTATGGACAAGTATTTATTTATTTATTAGTACATGGAGGACTAGTTGTAGTAGTAATAGTCACCATAAATCCAATTACAAGTCCTCGCGTTTAGAATTATAATATAAATATAAAGCATGCTGCGAGCACAGACAGCAGCACACGACTTAATTGAAGTTTCTAATACAGAAATTATATTTTTTTTAAAGTAAAAAAAAGCATTATAAAAAAATATGAAAAGACAAAAGCAAAAATAAAGATAAAACTGTTTAAAATAATCGCTACCACTTGAAAAATTGGAGGCTCGCATAATAAAAAACAGACAACGAATATTAAGTGTCTTTTCATATTATAATCAAGTATCTTCATATAGGTTAATTTACTTTTCTAAATGTAATAGAGTTTATGATTATATCACGAACCCTCTACGAAATCACGTTTCTTAAAATTCTTTTTATACGTGGCAGAAATTTTTCCGACAAAAATCCCAAGGGTTTAACATTACTAATTACTCTAACTAAAAGATCTTCATTTTGAAGCGGCCGCTTGTTAACTCAAACTAGCACTTCATTGAATTCATCCGAACAACTAGCTCCATTTGCAAATTGTGCTACAAAATTTGAATAGCTGAGAGGAGAGTAAAGTTTTTTAAGTACAGAGTGTAACGTCTGAAGTAGTTAGGTCTTTAAAGTTTAACATGAAAAAAGTTTGATTAGTCCGTTTGGGGCGCGGGTCAGGCCTGGAGGCGGTCCATTTAACAGAGTGGCCGCATTTATTGGCGGCGCACGTCTCAAGGCGACGGTGCAAGCGATGGGCGAGGAGCTACAAGAAAATATTAGGAACAGGTATTGTATTCTGCATAGTAGTTTGGTATTGTCGTAATTAGCGTTGTTTTATCAGACAGAAAAAGACAACGGCCTCTGTGTATTTTTATTAATATACTTACAAGCCATTAAATCCAAAATCATTCCGATATGATGCTGCATGCACGCAATAACTTGATTCTATTGTAGTTCATTTCTCTATTAAACAGATTTAGTGTGGTAAGAGAGGTATCAAATGCAAGCCCTATGTATACTTACATAAGTTTCCTATTAGAAACTTTTCTCGTCTTTAATTACAAATACTACTAAAATATCTGCTTCTATGATCACTGGTCTGTTTTTATTTGCTAACAGTTGCTAAAATATGACCAAACTATATCTTCTATGTAAAATCACAACTCAACAACAAATAAGTGAAATAAACATGGATTCCATAAAAATAAATACCTACTTAAGTATTTTTAATATTTTCCTCGCTACCGCTTGTAACTTAAGGTATCACTCACCGCCAACGCGCAGGCGGCATACAAATTCATCAGCGAGCTATGTTTGTTACTAACTTTGTTCTCTTGATAGCTATAAATTGCAAGAGCAACGCTTTCGCTGGACCAATCGATCTGATTGACCGCCCGTTTGACGGATGGCGGAGGAGGGAGCAGGGCCATAAAAAGGGCACGCGTCTCTTGAAATGTATTACACCATTTTGTACTCATTTATTTATAGTTGTGAAACTAATTGATTATTAGAAAATTGCATTCGATACTGTTGTGCCTTGCTAGCTCCGTACATTTTAATTGGGAGCTAAGCTTTTGAATGTTTACTTATGAATTTGAAAATACAGCAATTATTTCGCATACGATATTATCTATCAGTTATTTGAGTTTTAAGTATTCTTAAACCGAAGACAGTTTCACAATTCTTGGAATGCAAATACGTGCAGAAGCGCATAGGAATAGAACACTACGTTATCGTTGTCTAACAAAATCCTATCGCTGTGTTTAAGGCATCTCTGAATATTCAAAGACATACCGACACGGACTATGAAACTCAATATTCAAATCCTCGATATTCATAAAGAGAAATGCTAAGTTCTGAAGACAGAATAGTTTGTTTAAGAATGAAATGAACTTCATGTGCACACATCCTTCAAAGGACAACTTTAAGACGTTGTTATAATTATTTAAGCTCAATTAATCACTATCTAGACGCACAAACTACAAATCTAGATGTTTGACAAATTGTGTGTCGGTCTCTCTTTGACTTTGCTTGATGATTAGTAACTTTTTCATTCCGTTTGAGTGACATTTTGATAGATAGCGCATTTGATGGCTGTCTTAGAATATCAGAAAACTATAAAAGGCTAAGAAAGGTAAAATGGAATGTTATTTTCGTGTGTTGGTAAAAACAATATAGGCTGGATGCCTGACTATATAGTAATATGTGCCATATATTGTGTTTGACATAGATTTGATCAATTTTGTATACGTGAATGATAATTTCAACAGCAAACCAAGTATCGAATAACACCAAAGTTCAGTCAATTGTTTCGTTCATCCAAAACTAATTGATGATTGGCGAACATTGCCGATTCGAAGCCGAACACAGCCGAAAGGGGATTCTCACGATATTACCGCAAATGGAATACCAAAGATTCAATAGGTGGAATTTTGAACTATTCATCTACGTCAGTTGAAATGGATTTTGCAGCAGTTGAACGTACCTACTTTGACAACCTAGCATTCTATTGAACTTTGACATAAATACCGATATCTAGAAATGATATTTAAGTAGATAGCTATACCTATAATTCTTTACGTAAGTCCTGTACTAAATACTGAAGCATCTGATTATTTTAGATTATATCCATGTAAGGTTTACCTAAGTTAATTACTTATAGGTACTTTGGCTTAGCTCCAAAGAACTTAGAGCTATACTAAAATGGAATATTTTAAGGCAAATTTTTCTTTCTACTTGTATGTCGGTCATAAATGTTTTATTTTAGTACATTTTGTAAAATATAGAGGAACACGACATGTGATTTTCCGATTACAGGACTCCTTAGACTTCTGAATGAGCATTGAACATCACTGATGACTTGTGTGCTAACGATTTAAAAATGTAATTTAGAGTTAGAGGCAACTTTTTTTTATTGTACAACTTGTATCTTTTGGCTACATCTAGTCACAATATAATTCGATTAACCTCATACATTGGCTACGACCCCGTTATGTCCGGGCAGGGCATCGCCACGAACTGCCAGAAAACATAAACAAGAATTTATTATGAATCCAGTCTTAGGAACACTAACGGTGAAAACATATGACGTTTAAACCTGAGCGGTCACGACAGCTGAATAAAAAGTTATCCTTGATAAAAAAAATGGTAAAATACTTCAAAGGTCTGGTAGTTCTTTTTTATATACTTAAATAATATACAGGATTAATTTAAAAGGAGTGCGTATATTCAACAAGGTAATCAGGTGTATAGAACTGAACTGCTTTGCCCCAGAAACATAGGTTGAAATCTTAAAATTGAAAATCATGTCGTTCATTCAAACATAAGTCATGTGACCTGTCACTTTGTATGAAAAGTTCATTTTCCATTTTAAGATTTAGACCTATGTCTTAGGTCTTGGGTTGAAAGTTGTTCAGTTTTATGCACCTGATTACCTCGTTGAATATACGCACACCTTTTAAATTATCTTGTATTTTTATATTGAACATTATCATACTTAAAAAATCTCCCCAATAAAAGTTGAAAGCTTGAAGTCTTGTCGCCCACCAACACAAATGCACCATGTAAGACAACAGAATACCTACCAAAGTGAATTTAGTTACTCGTAACGGAGTCTAATTCATTTAAAAATACAAGTTAAACTTAGAGAGTGTTTCTCCACAGTAGTTAGCTAAATTGAATACTATATAGTTTAAATTTTCAGTTTGTGGCTATAATACGTTAAATTAGTTTCAGTCTGTGTTTTTGTTTTAATGCATCTGGATAGAATACGAGATAGTTAGTGGCTTTATTTTACCAAAAGTTAATCAAACGCTTATTACATTAGGATTTGATTAATAAAAGTTGATGGTTCACATTCTAAGCTCCATTTACTTATATTTCCTAAACTAATGTTCGGAGTTATAGTTAACTTCATCGTTTCAGGTAATTTCCTCGTGAAAATTGATCGCTTGATACGCTGCAGTACAGTTACAAGTCGGTGTCTGTATATTCGAAGGTCTGTGTAAAGATATTCCACAGCGAGTCATGGCGACGAATACGTTTGCGGGGTCTGAATGTATGCACATAGTAAGTGATCCACTGGACGCTACACACACTATTATGTAACTGTCCTCTATTACATTATGGATACAAACTTAGTTTGGTTCAACGATCACAACTTTTAATAATATTTATTGAAAAGTAGAACGTATATGAAGTCCTGTTAGGAAGGTATATGCGATTGCAGAAAAAATATTATTTAAACCTTTTTTTATAAAGTATTTTTTTTAATTAACAAGAAAGGAAGCTGCCGCCATGAATAAAAACAATCATTCCATAAAATGCGGAAACAATAACTTTCATTTAAAATGAAATGAAGGTAAATAAGATTGATTATCTTTGACTGGATAATATTCAGACTCCTCAGTAAACCTTAGTGCCAGAGAAATGAATCCTAAATACCTTTAATTTTCCCATTACATCAAACAGTTTACATTCTCAAGTATTTACAAGAAATCCTCGCTAATTACCGAGTCCTACTTAACATTAATTGGTATTTCGAAATGGGTTCAAAGAAGTAATTTATCCTTATTTATTTGACTTTTACGTCTGTGGACTTGAATTAAGTCTACCTTTTACCTGAAATTCAGGACTGCAGATTCTAAAAAGCTTTTTTATGATATTTGTCTAATTATATTTTCTTTGCGGATATAGTAGTATTATATTTAAACATTTCTGACCTACTGTTAGAGAGGGATTTAAAGTATTCATTTTCTGTGTGGATCTTTATTTCGTTTATTGATTGCAGGGTATACTGGCCTGACTAACAGAGCAATGAATCAGATTCCAATAGAAGTAATCAAATAAAAGTGCGTAAGGCGCCACACAGCACGTCACGCCAGGCACCGCCCGCGCCGCACCGCCCGCGCCGCGCGCCCAAAGTCCAACTTTACGGAATAAAAACTCATTACGAAACGCGTACTCCTTCGAGGGTTAAACACGTAAATTGCTCCCCCCGTGATACTTTTGAGGGTTGTTATAATGAATTCTAATTTATGGCGGCAGTGACGTCATAACGGTGACGCAGACGATTTCGTGACCGCGGATTGGTTCAGGTTATGTGGGGGTGATGGATCACGGGTGCGGGACATAATGTATGGGGTCGGAATGGGTTCCTCGTTAATAAACACTTCAATCATATTTATTTTATTGTAGGTACAGGATAAAACCCCCTGGAATTCATAGTCATCACAGAATTAATATTAAAAATTCTATCTGATTCCATCACACTATCATACTAATATTATAAAGCCGAAAGTTTGTGATTGTGTGCGTATATGTTTGTTACCTTTTAACACTCAAAAAGCTCGACAAATTTTAATGAAGTTTGGTATGGAGAAACCTGGCATCCTAGGCTAGCAGGCTAATTGTATTCTCATTTATGAATTGTGAATAAGAACAAAAAATCTTATTAACAGGAATTAAAAATAATTACAAATTACAAAGCCTCTATTACAGTTTCAATGCCTAAAACGTACCCTTGTCCTTGGAAGTTCAAGGACAAAATAAATGTTAAATGCAAAGGCATATAAACAAAATTTAGTATTCGTAGGGTCGCAGGTGGGAGTGGGCCTTGAGTATTTAATAAACAGTAACCATCATACTCGTACTGCGAAGGCTTTAATATAACATATGTGAACATAAACCTTTGAATTTGAACCTTCACTGCACAAACGCGGTTTCGTTAGGTGTGGTTTGATCCTTGGCGCGAAAGGCGTGGCTGATCGGCATTAGGCTAAGTTCATATAACCGGCCGCGCGGTACAAGATCATATTATGAACGCAGCCTTAGGCTCTGCATTTTTTCATGCATGCAATGCACCATAGATTTGAACATAGTGGCGTTTAGAGAACGAATCCAGGAATCAGTTTTGAAAAGCTGATGATCTAGCAGCAATCATTCTCTTATTTATAAGAACGTCCATAGCTCACATAGTCCATAGATACAATAATTCTACTACTTTCAGGGTAAATGTCTGTTAATGAGAAAACATTTGATATTGTTATCGAAATATATTTGTACGCCTTTAAGCGAAACATAGAGGATCTACTTATCTGTAACATCGAAGAAATCTTGTAATTTTACCTGTGTTTACAAATAAAGCATTCTGATTCTGATTCTCACACTCACAGATAAATAAGTTCTATTTACTTTTCGAGGTTATAAATAGCGCTTATTAACCTAACCCATTATCAACCTCTTCAGACTTCAAAGCCATACCTATCGCAAAATATGTTTACATTGATTTGTTTACAACAGATTCATACATTAACTACTTATAATGAAAACAAATATGACGTAGGTCTCTATAATTTCGTTTTATATAAAGGTGTACAAGAATACATTCATTTCCAACGTTAATGGTGGTTCGGCATCAAAGAGGTGACTCTTCGAATTGCATGAATCAAATTACAGTCGGAAATACAGAATACTTAGCAGTAATTTGGTTTAAAAAGTAAGTGGAAACTGTTGCAATATTCATTAGTAGAGTGACTTGGGTTTGCGTCTGCAGCCGTGCTTTTTACATTATTGTAGAACCAGTATGTTAATTTTGTTTTTTAGTTGGACGTTAGAGTGAAGGTATGATGTGAAAATTATATTAACGTTATGGTTTCAACAGCAAAGGTTAGGGTTAATTCGATTCGGACTTTCGGTATGTGTTATTAGTGAGTTCATAAGTTCATCATAATACACAATGCATTATATTTTAATACTTAGATTTTTTTCTGAAATAATATAAACAATTTTACCAGTATTACAATACTTTGAGTAATAACTAAAAATATTAACTTTTAAAGTCTTAAATATAATTATTAACAAAGAGCCTGTCTGGTGTACATAATAATTACTTATACTAATAGGATAACATTTTAGCAGCTAATGTTTTCGCAACGTGAACAAATATTTACAAAACAGATCATCATTAGCATCTTGAGTATAAATTAATTCTGTATCGCTCACGTTCATTAGTGTTTCGTAATTAAGGTATAGTGCTCCTATCAATCATTCATTATATATTTTAATGTCAACATAATCCTAAACTAATATTGTTATGTTTTCAAAGCTTAATTTATTATGAAGTAAATAAACATCTTAGTAATTAGTAATTATTAGATAATTTGACGTTTCCTTTGATCTTACGGTAATAACACAGCTGCTCATTATGTTACGATAATAAAACGTATTCAGTTTAGAATATTTTCACCTTTAGGAATAAATCCAGGTACATTGCTGTTTTCCGTAATTACTTATGTTTTGTACAACAGTAAAAATGTTTTTATAGTTCCAGGTATAGAAATCAGATTTAAACAGGATTAATTTAAAAGGAGTCCGTATATTCTACGAGTTAATCAGGTGCATAAAACTGAACAACTTTTTCCAAGAAACAGGTCAAAATTTAATATGGAAAATGAAACATTCATACAAAGTCTGCCACTTTGTCACATAACTTATGTTTGTATGAAAAGTTGATTTTCAATTTTCTGATTTCGACCTATGTTCCTTGGGAAAAGTTGTTCAGTTTTATGCACCCGAAAACCTCGTAGAATAAACGCACTCCTTTTAAATTAATCCTGTGTGTATACAAGAAGACAAAAAATATATTATAGTGTAAATTGCAGTGGGGTTGCCTTGAGTGAATCTACACGAGTACTCTATATCACTTAGCTCATAAAACATCACTTAAGTCTACACTAATATTATAAACAGGAAAGATTTGTATTTTTGTGTGTGTGTATGTTTGTAATGAATAAACTCAAAAACTACTGTGCCGATTACAAAAATTCTTTCAGCAATAGTAAGCTACATTCACCATGAGTAACATTATAGGCTATATTTTTTACTAAAAAATTTGGTACCGCGGGTGGAGTCGCGGGGAACAGCTAGTATATCATATACAGGTTCAATGAACCTAATTATTTTCTTGGTGCCGGGGTGGTCGTGTGGCTCGGAGACACTCAGTTATCTCCGTTCTTGCACCTCCAGCTGCTACGTTGGACCACTTGAAGCTTTGATGATACTGAGGGTTGACTCGCTTGAAGATCGTTTGCATGGAGTTTCTATAAATTATACGACAGATGTTAACTTATAACACTTATATAATTCGTTAACAATTAAGTCCTTATACTAATCTACACTCTTAGGGATAGAGATCTAACGTATGAAGAAACTGTGGATCGAATGGATTGCTTAGTCTAACACTCGATATTTATATTCATTCGAGCACGTTTTTTTAAGAGTGGGATTCTTCTCCTAGAACTGATTACAATGGAAATCCTAATCCGTTACCGAAATGGTAATAAAAATTATACATAAATAATAACTACTGCGACATTAAGCCACCTATATGTTCGCATTCCTGATTTTACGACTAGTTCACGGATGTAGATTGTTACAACAAGGGTAATAATTTATACTTACAAAGCTATAAAATTACAATGTTGCATTCCTTATCACGCAGGTGTTATAAGTATATGATGAAGACTGCCTGTGTGATGTTGTCCAAATTTATTTTTTATATGGTTTTAGGACAAAGTTTCATTTATCTTACAATTACATCCTCTCATTTATTGTTCTCTTCAAAACTAAGTCTATGCTATTCCCCCCACTCCCGTCACTAGTTCAATCGGGCGTTTCTCGAGTGCGTGAATATCCAGTTTCAGTTATTCGTCTGCCCGAAGCAATGGCTCGATTACTGAACCTTTTACACTTATCAGAATCGTTTAGCACTATTTCCTTGTACTATTAGTTTTCTTGGTGAAGGATCAATTTCTTTAGTAATAGTGCTCTAAGTAGTGACCTTTTTATATAACTTCTAATTTAGTTGTTTTTTTCTTTTCTTGTTTTGTTTAGTTGTTTTGTTTCATTATTTTTATTTTGCCATAAATTACATTGTAATAAATTTTAATATTTAATAACTTAACTATTTACACACATATGATTAAACTATACTTAATAATTAATAAAAAACAAAAAAAGGACCAAAACTCTTCCACAGCGCTGACGACTAGAAGTGTCCATAATGTCAGTATTTGATAGCAATGCTTAACCTTTGCCCAAGGTAAAATCCAGCCCTTGGGTCACACAAGGTGACTTAGAAAAAAAATGTGTGCAGTTGGAACCCACGGTACAATGTTTCAACCCCAAAACTTGGTTGTTATACTTCCGCCGTTTGAGGTTCTCAGCAGCTGCAGCAGTAGCGCCAGCTGTTTTTTGGGCTGTGGTATGTGTATTTTGGCCTTACTAGACGTCTAGACTAACCTTCATTACTCTTAAGATACTTCTAGATTACTTACTAGAGGTCACATACACAAACAAATGAATTTATATTAGATCCTAATCTAAGCGTCGTTTAAAGTTCACACTTGACTTGACCTTTAAGAAATTTGCTTTTATAAGAAACAAAGCTTCGATAAGTAATGAGACTAAATAATATAATTAACTAAAGATTTCCAAATAAAGTTCTGAAGTAGTAAAACTTGAGTCAACAATAATTACTTGAAACAAACTACATCAGAGCAAGCAGACGATGTTATCTCGAGACTAAACTGAAAAGTTCATCATTAGAAGAAGGTCCGATAGCATCGCATTCTCTTCAAACTTTTGATAAGATTCGGTTCAGTACACAAGTTCAATATAAAGCATAATAGTTGGTACAGAAGTGCCACAGAGTACGTAACAAATGGAGAGATAATACCTCTCAAGTGCGTAAAGTTTCTGACCTAAGATTCTAAAAACACGTCACGTCTGGATTCAATGTATAAAATTCACTAAAACACACGAGTTATTAGTAGAAAGGCACAAGTTTCAGAGAGCCGAGCTAAAGAAGAGAAACGCAGAATATTGTTGTTGTTGAATATTATTTTTTCTCAAGCGCAGGTGAAACAAGCAAATGGAAATTATGTGGCGATTAAATTAAATGGCAATTAATACACCATCGGTATGCACCTTCTGCACGTATTTCCATCATGAACTCCAGTGTACTTAAGGGGCACAAACGTGTGGGTTTACGGAGAGCCAAGCGGCAGTATTCACCCGGTATAAATTAATTTGGGTTAAGTGACAACCCTATGAGTTCCGCAGGGTAGCTGACCCTCATGTGCCCGTGGGTGACATTTTTTTTAACGGAGATGTACCTCGTCGACATAAGTACGAATAACGGTAATAAGGAAACTTACGGAGTTTATTATAATTGACATGTTGTGTCCAACAGATGTTGTGCTCTGCCTATGTTGTGTTACTTTTACATAGAAATAAAAGCTTGATTATTAAAAAGTCGTTTCTGTGGTTGTTTAAGGGGCTCGTGCCAAAGTGTAAGCCGACGCCGCTCGCCGCGGTTGGTCCGTGGATGGGTGCTTCGGAAAAGACGTTAAGCCTTTGGTCCCGACTATCATACGGTGATCTCTGATCTCTGCCAGTCTCTTGACGTTGACAATTCTGACAACCAGTCTTATGGGACAATGTAATAATCAGTAACATGGGTTATGGAGGTCAAATAGCAATCGGTCCGTGTCTCCGCCAACGCCAACATAGCTTGAAAAGGCTAGGCAGATTATTATTAATTTACTCATGGTTTAGCACACATTTTCCAACTTCTTCCAAATCATATATAGTAGGTACAGAATACAGAAATCTTATTACAATAAATCAGAAAAAATACTTTATATCTAGCAATACACTTGATTTTCACTTCATTCGTTTTCTATTTCATAAATTTTATTTTATTAGGGCAAGCAGTACTGACTTTCGTCTCGCGTATTCAATTGAATATTGGGGCGATCATAACGACTGACGTCTGGGAGCATCAAAAAGGTAATACTATAAAACGATTTTGGCACAGAGGAATTTAATTTGCATCGCCAGTTAACAAACATTAAAATCACAATCAGATATACTTAATTTCACAAGTATTTAGTGGAACACACAATTTTCTATCTTATTCGGGGATCGTACCTATTCACGGCACGATGCGAATTGGTAGTTGGCTATCTTTAAAAAAGGTTCTAATAATGTTGTCTTCTGTAGTCGGACAATCAAGTATAATATTAAAGTTAGGTATATACGTTTTAGTATCTGCGAATCACGGTAAGTGCAGTGTCTCCGTCGGCCTAGGGCAGCGGTTATCACGTTACGACGTCGTCACAGTGTGACACGCCGCCGAGAATACGAATATCCCATTACTTGTGGGACACGTTCAGATGACACGCATTTAACGCGCGTCAAGCGCTGCCTCGAGCTGCGTTCAACTGGCGTTTTGTCAAGTAGTACTTAGTGAAGTAGATGGTATGTATTTTCTTTTAAGATGTCTTTTTTTTACAGCTCTCTAACTGCTTCTCTTTTGCTTTCTTGGCGGCTATCTTAATTTTTTTTTGTGAAAACATGTAAATAATATAAGAACAAATAATCTTCTTTTAATAATATACGGGTTCAGACTTCTGTCGAATTGTATTGTACTGTTGGCACCGTACTGCTCGCGCGCTTTCTAGCAAAAACGTGTAAGAGAGTAAATGTTTAGTTTAGTGGTAAACTTGCGTCTCGTGTAGTGTCTAGCGGCTATTGTGAACATAGCCTTAAACGGTAGACGGCAGCAGCAGCCTTTTGTTTACAAAGAGCTTTTTTTCTGAAGTAATAGAATGTTAATGTTTCATTGTGGGGTATATCGTAGAATTTCATGTTCTCGGCTTTATTATTTGGCAGACGTTTATTGTTGGTTTGGAAACGATGCCCGGGATACGCGCTCGTAATAGAATCTAAATGCGTGGTTAACATTATAGCTGTATTTTTGCAGAAATGTTAGTGTAAATAGTTAGTGGATGCTATTGAACTGTTAAGAACTGTTCTTCGTCGTTTTTCTTTATGTTTTGGACTTAATTATGGTTTGGACGATTGCTGGAGCATGTGATTATTAAGTGATTGTCGATTCGGCTATAGAATCTTCTCTTACAGTCTATTATCTAGATCATCAGATTATAGAGTTACCTTCAACATAACGTAATGACACAAACGCTGACACCCACCGCATTAAGAGACGCAGACCATAAAATATTGTGATAAACAACACAATCAAACTTGCGAAGGGTTAACAAGTTCATGCGGAGTTGTCAACAATCCCTTCCTGGACGACTGAGTCTTAAGTAATAATAGGATGACAAAGTGTCGGCGAGGCTTGCTGGAACTTGAATGGTGCGACTGGATTCTTCGCATTGATCGGACTCACCAGCCTGTTGGCACAAGCCAGGAGATACAGAGATGTACAAAATAAAATGGACATTATAGACATTACGTGTATGGTAGAAGAAGGTTGAGAATAAGACTTATGAATAGTTTAGAAGAAAGTGTATTATAGATTTATAGCAATTACATATTATAATCTACTGATAAGGAAAACATTGTAAAATTGAAAACTATTGACGGAGAGTAGAAGAATTATGTTAGCAAGATATTATAATACAAACCATATATGGAGAAACTTAATCGTACTTGACAATTTAATTTCAAAATAAACATGTAATATTTTAACTTGAAAAATGCGTTTACCTTTTTACAAAAGTAAAGTTTGTGTGTTATTTGCAGACCTTATTAAATTTATACGTACATATATGTTTAACAAGAGCAACTGGTGATAACGCAAAAATAGAAATAAAATAAAACCTTTAGTTAAAACAATGAATGTGTATACAATGGTGTAGCAATTATTTATTTAAGGGCCTCTAATATTATTCCTTATCATTTAAATCGAAATATAAAAGTTTCTTCAAACCGATTTATTTATATTTTTTACACATTCGATACGCATCTATGAGTTCTCACAAGATTAACACAATGATAAATCAATTTGAGTAAATAAAATTCACAGAATGTTAGAATTTGGTAACTCTTTCGGAACATGAACAGAATATTTAAGTCAATCAGCAGTTGAAGCTGAACATACAGGGGGAATTACTTCCACCCTTGTTACCTCTATACCTATGGCTTTATTGTGGTTTAAAGATTAAGTTACAGTTGCGCTATGAAAAGACTAAAAACACCATGTATTGCTGCAACAGAACTGAAAACAAAATACTACACAAAATAAACAAATGCCAAACTTTTGCACCCTTAAAACTTAGACGTGCGAGTTCAAAGTCAAATAAAATTCGTGAAACAAGAGATTCGTGATGTCTAGTGGGCAGAGTGCAGTGGACTAACATAGGTAGAAACTCAATCAAACCTCACCACCCCTGTCCAGACGTGCATAAGAGTCGACGCGACGCTTCGATTTTTGTGAAGCAATATGAAAAAAGCAAACTGTAGATTGTCAATGACAGAATAGAATGCCGGAGTTCAATTCCACTTTACACATTATTAAACATTTTACGAAGGATTATTTTTATCACAGAAAATCAACCTACAAAATCTACATTTAAAATATTTTGTAGCGGAAGCATAAGAGTAGTGATCTAGATAGTTTCATCACATAACTATTATTACTTTACCTAATGTGCAGTTATATTAAAGTGGCCTTATGTCTTGTTATTTATCAAACAATAGATCAGTTTGACGACTCATTCCCCAACATTTCCTTTACAGCTTTGACGCTGTAAATTCCTTTTGTTAATGACTTCCATTCATTCTTCATTATGAGGCGACAATACCAGACCGATGTCTAACATACTTCACTCCATCTTCCAGACTATTGTCTGACTGTTTCTTTACAATTTCCTTTTGTCTTTTATAAGATTTAGTAAATAATTCACTACAACTGTAATGTGCAAAATATATTCTCAGTTTGCTACGTCCATGACAGCTCTATCCACTAAATTATTTACGAGTATTTTATCAGAAATTAACTTGTTAGTTTTGCTATTGGCGAAATGGATGTAAAAATAATTTCCAATACCACATGCCTCTTGTATTTATAATAATTTCATGAACTTCACGACTACGTCTCAAACAGACCGAGAAATTGAGACTTTTCACTCTTTCAATGACCTCCCCAACCTCTTAATAACACCACGACAGGCCCTCTGCAACCCTCCACAATCTCATGGCTTACTCCGCAGCAGGAACGAGTGAGAAGCGTCACTACTAATGAAGCAGGAGTCACTGAACTAAGTAAATTAATGTACGAGCATGTTGCCCGCCGAGGTAAACGACCCAAATTTAATCTCGTTCCAACCCCTTGTTATTTCTATTGAGTTCGGGAAAAAATGTGTAAAGGTGCTCCGCAGATATTTGTAAAGTTTTTCACAAGGTTCGCGTTAATTTGGGAGCGAACAAATTGAGCTGAGAATGTGAATGATGGTAGATACCCT
Source organism: Plusia festucae (assembly GCA_950381575.1). Classification (NCBI taxonomy): domain Eukaryota; kingdom Metazoa; phylum Arthropoda; class Insecta; order Lepidoptera; family Noctuidae; genus Plusia; species Plusia festucae. Next base: position 16,004,828 of record OX494433.1, on the reverse strand, counting down.
GCGAAAAGTAATAGTTGTGGAGGGTTCAATGTACAGTCAGCATGTATGTAGTAGATATGATAAAACTAGTATAAACTGGTTTTCATTCTTTATACGCAGGACACAATTACTGAGAAGCAGTAGCCTTGTCGTCAATAATTACGGAAGCAGTAATTATTATGGTTTCTCGAATATAATACAAACGCGGTAACCTAATGGCTAGGGCATTGGACTTGCGATCATGTGGTTGCGGGTTCGAATCTCACCCATTGCACTACCGACGTGAACCCACTCGTAACACAAGCATTTAGCTTACCACGAGGTATTAACAAAAATACTAGTAACGTGCGACCCACATTGTAAGTTAGTAAGTAATGTAAAAAAAATCTGTTGAAAAACGTAGATTGAATATTATTTCACAGTTCAGAAAATATTTCAGTTTTATTTTCAAATGTAAGTAATATTTAGTCTTCAAAGTAGCTACTGTGGAGCCAGAAATATATCTCAGTATCCTTATATTAAGTTTTATTTCAGAGAACTGGCACACTATGTGGCTGCGGACACAGCTCGTGTTGCATATTTGATCGTTAAAGTCATTCTAATAGTTTTAAGTGACACATTATGTGCGCTACCAGATTCCGGGCGCCATTTATCACAAATATTCACGTACACTGCAGCAGTGGTGAGAAAATGGGCTACTTGGCGTCACTACATCATCGTTTAGCACGTCAGACATAGTGATACGCATTGCGGGACGTTTTATGGTTCACTCTCTAAAGTTTGATGTTCAAAGATTTCACCAATATCTTGGTAACTTTTGCCTTTTAGTTTATAGTCAACCGTTAAATCTTTCCTACAGTTATTTTTACGACGTTTTATTTCGGTTTCTAGGTGACCTTCGTCACTCCAGACAGAATTCATCGAAGTTACATCAAGCAATCCGAAATCTCAGGTACCTACATAGATTATGTAAAATCAGAGCCCTATTGAAATGAATAAGTACGAAAAATTTAGTAAACTGAATAAATATGAATTGGAGTTCTTATTATAATCTTATAAAATATATCAGTCCAAAAAATATATGTAGAAAACTAATCTTAAAAATAAATTAAAGAAAGTATCTATAAATTGTGGTAAGCTTTTATCTGATTGGTAGGTTTTATTATATGTATTATAGGATACTAGCTGTGGCCCACGATTTAACCCGCTCAAGTAGATCCCATTCTCGTAAAACATGTGCCTCATTCAATTACTCACTTCTTATAGTATGAGATTAAAAAAAAAAAAAAATTCTCTTCCAAACCTTTTACAGACAATGCCGAACATAAAACAAAAGAATCAACCAATTTGACGCAGTCGTTCAGAAGTTATGCGCGTCCATACATTTCGGCAATTCATTTTTATTTATCGATATGTCTAATTCAAGGCAACAACAAGATACTCGATCCGTCATCCATAAAAAATGGATGCGAGGTTGACCGAAACTTATCTACGTGGTCCCATCAATAATGTACTAGCCTAGTTGTAACCTTTTTAGAGTAGGACTCGTCCGCCCACTCGAATTTATATCGAGATTGATTCTGGTCTCAGATTAAGAACTCAATTCTGGTAATACTTTCCTTATTTGTAGTAGCTTATTGATTAGCAGTTGTTTAAATTATGTTGGCGTATAGAACTAACTAGAACATTAAACTTTATGTTAAAACTAGCTGCGCCTCGCGGTTTACCCGCACTATATCAGATAACTTCATTTTATCGAGATAGAAATCAGTAGCGGTAGCCTGTTTGTTAAATAAGGGTGTCAGCTACCTCCTTATCAAATTCTGCTACCAAATTCTCCTTACCAATTAAAAAAACCTTGGTAAAGGCAAGGCAGATGGTGACATCTGTATAGCTTTTCAGATTAAGCCGAACGTGTGTCCTCACCTTGACCATAATATTCCATGAGTAACACTCAACACTGTATGCCACATAGAAACTTCTGATAGACATTTTCCATCAGTTTTTGTACCGTAATCCTAGTTATTTCGCTGCGGCTTTTTGTCCTAGCTAATTTGTCACACTGATTGAATTATAGGGATTCCGTCGAAAGCTATTATCGTTGAAACTAAAAAGGATTTTCGTTAATTATACAGAGCGTAGTATTTGAATAGAATTTGTTAATTTTGTGATATAAAATTGGACTAGTTTTTTATATAAATTTGTAATTCCACTTTAGACGAGTAGTGAAATTAGGATTAACGATAAATTTTCAAGTTAATCTTCTTAAAGCCATGCCTTTGTATTTCTCTTTCTTCCCGCAATATGAAACAGTTCCAAGGCGCTCGAGATATAAAATGTAGTATAATATAAAAATATCTTCTGTCCAACGAGCTTCTATTCCTTAATAATGTTCCAGAAATAGAATTCAACGACTTACGTAGAATATAAAAGGTCAGACAGTGGGTCACAGACGTGGCGTACGGCAAAGTATTACTGCGACTAGGGCTGCGGCTATTATCGCCACATGCGGGTAATTCCGCGGTATATGATCCTTATAACGATAACAATTCGGCGTCATGTTGTATTCACGTATACGATCATGTAAGTACTGCGAAAATGTATCCGAAACTGCTCTGGACAATTTACCGTACTTGTTTATATACTTGTAATGTACCTACTTTTTATTTCAGCATATAAATTTTGAATACTTTCTTTTATATACATCAGCGTTATTTTTTTAATGCTTTGTAAAAAGATGAGCAGAAAGTTATAAGAGTTCATACGAGATTTTTTAATTCTTCTCTGTAAACCATTACCAATTTATAGAAATAAAATCAACAGAAACCATGATGTTGGGTATCAACACTACTATAAAACTAGGTAACACAAATCTGAATAAATGTTAGTAAAATCACAAACGAATTCATATCTTTATGTACGACAAAAACGCACCATTCATTTTACATCTGACTATATAAAAAGCATCATGACAAAAAAAGTGAGCCCGAATGTCCGCAGCGGCATTTTTAGGTCCGCATCATAAATCCCGCTAAATCCGCGCGAGGTGGTTGTAGATACCTAGGTGGCTATATATATACCAAACACTACTATTTCAGGCCATTTCCATCAACCAAAAGCTCTGTTTGTCAGCGTTCTGTCCGACGTGTTGCTTTAAAGAGAACCGTCTAACCAACGAAGGTGCCTTTAAGCTGAGAGTTGTGTGTCGGGGGGTAATTGGAGAAATCTCTATATATTTCAGTGGCAAATCCGTCCGGAGTTCCGCCATATCTCGACGGATTAAGTTACTTGAGAGACACACCACTGCTGAACGGAACAGAGACGGATTTCGGATTCCTTGTTTTATTTATTGGGCAATATAGAAATCATCTTGGCCATTTTTTAAGAATGCGATTATAAAGCTACTTTATAGCTGAATTCCGTAGGGTAGGTTTTTCATTGAAAATAATTGATGTCCGGAAATCTTTGGTAAGTAATTTCATATCCTGTTAATCTTAAATTTCCAAGTCAAATCTAAAGGTGCTTCCTTACCTGAAGACATTTCACATTTGAGTATTGCATCACAATATTGTCTCCCACACTGATGAACATTATGTAAAAATTTTACAAATCGCATCATCAAGTATTGCTTTAGGTTTAGTGCAATGTAATGCTCGGTTCAATATAATTCTCGAATATGTAACATTACAGACTGCGAATTGTAATGCTCGGTTCTCATACCTCGCTGATGGAATAACCAACACTGTAACTGTACATTACAGGCGAATGCTCTCGTTGAGGCTGACTGGTGTTATGGAGTGTAGTGTAACAAGTTTCAAAGCGAAAATTCGTCCGGTCGGTTCGTGGAATCGAATATGAACACGATTATTCCACGTAATAAATGCACAAATGCTCGCTTTGTAACATGTCACCGGTCGGACATAAAGATAAAAAATTTGGAGTGAACGTAATATAATTATTGGTGATTGAAATTCGGTCCACATGCCACAGTCTCGATGATACAAACGTTGCTTTGCTTAGCATTATCTTACGACATCGGTTACCGACTATAACATTACCTGCCACATCGGTATTATGGCTCCTCAGGGTAATACTGCTTTATATATCTACAATTATTTCAGTTTAGATGATGCAATTCGTTTATGCGTTGACCAAAAATAAGTTACATTTTGCTTCCATTCACTGTTCTTAGTTAAATCAATTTAATACCGTCTTATTATATTAAAACCCTTTAAAATGTAATTCATAATTTGAAAGTACTGTAAAGTGCTCGAATTTGTTTTTATAGGCGATTATCCTTTTTGAGTGAACGGGATGCAGGCGGGAACAGGGGAAGGAAAGAGAGGAGGGGGAGGTGAAGTACCGGGAATGAAAGCTCCGACGGTTTTTACAATAGCTAGTTTGTAGGAACGTTTGTTTTTAGAGTTCCTCAAATGCGGCGAGATGTAAAATCTCCACGTTCCTGATGTGAATTGCGAATCGCGTAAACTTCTGCATTTATGTTGAATATTTTCACATTTTTATAATGTATTCTAGAAAGCTGTTGATTACTTAAAACTTAAATTGATCAATATTAAAAAGTTCTCTTTTAAACTGTCTACTTATTTATATTATTTCTATTTATGTATAGTATTTCTAGCGGACCCGCCCCCACTTAGCACGAGTCACATTTATATGTATCTCCAATATAAAAAAAATGCACAAAATCGTTCCTTTTTAAAAACTCTTTCTATTACCTTCTAAAAACTGCGTTAAACCCTTTGCAGATTAAAATATCTAACCCTACAGATAGCGGGAAGGACTTTGTTATATTCTATGTAAAGATTAAGTTCATGCAAAAAGTATTTAATTAGTTTGAAAATATAATATGGACGCCAGCGAAAAAAAAGAAACTACTGAACTCGGTCGGTCGCGGTCTCATCAAGACGGTAATTATTCTGTATTCTTGTTACGGAATACTAGTTCATATTAAGCTTTACATAAATTCTTCACAATATTCAGAAATGTCGAAAATGTCGGCCATGTAGTTAAGTTATACAGTCCGTTATATAGGGAAGTGTCGACAAGACCTTATCTTAGTCTGTTCAATAGGAATGTTCCAACAAAATTGACTCACATACGCTCGTAAAAACTGGTATATTACCTTCATGCTCGTAATACTGGGATCTACGTTAATGTTCAAACTTACACGAAGGTAAAACTAGAACCTAGGACCGTACTAGGATGGAAGGAGTATTATGCATAGAGTAATAAGGTAATTTTGTTTAAAGACCTGCTTGGCGCAGTTACTCAGTAATTGGAGTTGGTTTTTGATGCTCTGAACAATTATTCCTAAGATTGACCAATATTTAATCTAAGTATTTAAGTTTGTTACAGTAATTTTAACTTATTCGTCCCCGAGCTGCGACCGGTCGCCGCATTACAATAAAAATTGTGTCTCATTAGCGGTGATTAGAGAGATTAAAAAATATTGCGCCAAAGAGCCCATGTCCGGACGAATAGTTAGAGTGTAACAGATTAATAGACATTTCAATGTTATTTTTGCTTTTATATGATGGTAATAATAGGTTCGTCTACAACTATACAAAAAAACATAGGATGAGATAAGTTGCAAGTAATCAACTACGTTGAAATACAGGAATGCAGCGAAAAAGACGACATGAGAGGCTAAAAGTACATAAGTATATGTGTTGGTAAGAAACCACAAACACACACAAAAATTTATGCATGTGTGTGATAAATTAATATGTATTCAATTGTTGGGCTAAAAATTAATATTCCTAGTAAGTAGGTAGGTACCTATTTCATTCATTTCAGTGGAAACTTGGCTCGGAATACAAAGCGACACATAAAACTATGATGCAGTTTGTTTTAATTGTAAAGCAATTATTTTATTAAATTGTTATTTCTAGAGGGATGTTAGAAGGGACGTTTCAGACTCGCGTTAGATTTTGATGTTATGATGTATGGTATCATGGCATGAGTTTTATTACTTCTTAAAACGTTTTGAATGTAGAATACGTTACGCCTATGTCAATTACTTTGAGGTAAAATGAGACCGACGAAATGAAAATATATTTTTCATAAATTCTTCAAGCAAAGAATAGAATATATTTTATTGTACACCAACATTTTACACAGATTAATTAACCAAGGAAAAAAATATATTCTCAAAGGGTACAACGGCAGTCTTATCCTATACTTCAGGTTGGAAATGATGTAGGCATTTGTTACTGTTGTGAAAAATAAGAATCACTAAATTCACAAACGTTAAAAATCATCAAAAAGAAGCAGCCAGATCTGACTTGGTTGTATCCTTACGTTCAGTGTGGAACACAACTCACTTTCCTCGTTAAATTCCTCAAAAACTTGGAACATTCTATACTTTTATTTTGTACTGAACCCGTTCGTTTGCCCGGTCACGACGTCGCGGGTGTTCGCGGGTCAATAACCCCTAATATACAATGACTGCAAGTGCTGCCAAAACACAATATTTTTCTCGTTCGTAATTAAGTCTAGCGATATTTTACGGTACAAATAATAGAGATAAAATTCTGCCTCGCTTTGAGTTTTACTAATGATGTACCTATTAGATGAAAAGACAGGTGTTGGCTTTGAGACATTTGTTTTATCTACACCAATATGTTGTATAAAGATAATTTATTTATCAAAGGGTTTCTCATTCAGAAAAGGCACGGTAGTTAGTTACATTGTATAGTTCATACTATTTCGCAGTTGCTCATACAACGATAAGAAAAAAATAAAAAAATATTTTTTTATACAGGTCCAGATGAAAGTCAAGGTGGCGGTGGTGAACTTAAACATGCCAAATGTGCTTATTCCTTCTTTTTATTTTACCTTTGGCAGTCATATGTCTTATCTGAAATTAAGTGAATATCCGGAAGTCCAAATCATTTTAGTTTAGGCCCTTAATCTGAATTTCCCATATCTCCAAAAACCATCACATGGCTTGTTCTCTACAATCCTTAAACAAGACCACATAATTTTTTGCTTGTCCCCATCATCAATCAACGCGTCCCACCCCGTTGCACAAAAAATCCAGATAACCCAGGTGCGTCCCACAAAAAAGATGGTATCTGGAATTCTCCGCCTCCGTTACCCAGATCCATTCGTCGAGCAAAAACCCGCGGGTATTTTTCTTAGGTGGCATTTATCGCGGGTTTCCATCCGATGGGTTGGCTCACAATGGCGGTAAGTAGCTGCTCAGCAAAAACACTCGGCCACCGGAGATAGCGACGGCTTTTTGTCACCTCCGCGTTCCGAACGCAGGCCCTCATTGTACAACCTCAACCGGAATTAGCCAGAACCAATTGTTGGTATTCGTCGTATCTGATATTCAAATTTGTATTAGTTATCAATTGAACGAAATGGCTTCATTTGGTAAACTTAAGTCAGTTAAGTGTGCTGGTATTGTATTATTTTAACAATCTTATTTAAATTACTTATTACGATTGTTTGAAACATATATTTAGAGCACATTTGAGAAATAACGATTTATTAAGGATAGCCAAAAAAGGTAAATTTGTGAGATATCTTAGAATAAATGTTATTATTATAATATTGCATACTTATGAAAATAACACTTCAGGAAAAACCTCAAAATCCGTATATTATGCGACCTGTTCGATATCTAAACATTTTTACATAAAACACCATAAAGTGTGATATAGGGAAATCTCCATAAAAATGTATCAAAGCGCCAGCTCGCTTCGCTAATGAACGCGTGAGTTTTAATACACAAATTATGAATCAGGCGACGGCTGCGTTGCCGGGCGACCGGAGAACCGGTGTGAAGCGGCGACGAGCTCCGTACGGGACCGGACCGGCTCGTAACGGGTTTTTGTCCCACCTAATTTGTCACACTGATTCAATTATAGGGATCCCGTCAATGCCAATTAACTTGCTAGCAGAAAAGGATTCGAGATAATTACGGTGACGTATTTGAACAGAGTTGGGTGGAGTCTGTCAGTAGACTAACTTGAGCATTCAGAATGAAGTTAGCATTCGTTGTACAACCATCTCCTCAAATTGCCTGTAAAATGTTTACGGACATTAAGAGAAATCAATTTATAAGCAGCTTTGAGAACTAGCTGCGCTAAATATAAGTTAAGATTTTTGGATAAATTATGTTTTGAATCTTTATTTTCTGCTTTTCAAAAGTAGTTGTTACGAAAATGTCTAGACAATTTTTTGTTAAACTTTCTTTTGCAATTAAAAGTTTACTTAATGTTCCTATTGATGTTATAGATGAAAAATTGCTTTTATTATTTATAAATAATTAGTTAAGAAGACGTTGGATGATAAAACTAGCATAATTAACCAGGGCCGCAAACAGAACTCCACCAATTTCAACAGCCGATTACCCCTGTTCATGCGAACCATTAATATTCACCGTCGGTACCCTAAATGAATAAATAACGTTAAAATTAAACTTTATATTCGAATTAACAGTTATTTAGGAACATTTACAACAAGCCGCCGCGGCCGCTGGGACGGTTATAGCGAGATCGGGTGAAATACCAAAAGGGTCCTGATTAATCAGTCGCCATTTATATGTCCTTTTTTATTCTGGAGACGTCCGCGTTATATAACGAGTTAATTTTAATAAATCACATGAAACTCGACGCCGCACTTTTACAATGGAGGACCGCTGTGGGTATTTTATTGTAGTGTGCGTTGGTGTTGAAATTTTTTGTTTTTGAAGCGGTAACACCGCCTTGGTTGGCTCTGACGCTAAGCTTTTGGCTTAATCGCCTTGTTGGTGTCGGATCTGAGGTAATAAACGATCAAACCTTATCTTGCTATGGGATTGGGTTTAAAAACCGATTATTTTGGATAGCGTAATTCGTGCATCTATACTAATATTATAAAGCTGAAGAGTTTGTTTGTTTGTTCGAACGCGGAATGGAACTACTGGTTCGATTTGAATAATTCTTTCACTGTTACATAGCCCACTTTTTGAGGAAGGCTATAGGCTACAATTTGCTACGATAACCGATGCCCACGCGGGCAGAGCCGCGAGCAAATGCTAGTTCAAGATAATTAGATAATTATGAATTACAATGGCTTATATTATTAAATACTGAACACATTCCCTCTTAATAAAATCGTTCAAGTTCAAAGATTCCGTACCAAACAAGATTTTTTCAACGAAAATATAACAAGCACTATTCGAGAGTGTTCCCAAAAGATTAAAATCCAGTTTAGTGGAGAGAGTGGCTTCACTTTGAGGAAAAACTTGAGGGGTGACACTGATTAACGATGTTTGCATTCATTAAAGATTTCTCACAAATATCTACCAGATTTCATATGAAGTACGTACGTCTACACTGAGAAGTAGGATCAGTAAGTATTTCTTAGAATATATCGCAAAGGTTTTTAAATGAATTTGAATTTCAGTGGCAAGGAGCCAGTATTTTTCAGTCTGGTTTTCTCCAAAAGTCTTTTAGAATATTATTCAATACCTTCATAAAAAACGTGTAAGTGTACACGGCAAACCCTCAATTCTATAATGCGTACAATATCTATAATCTTTACTTAGTTGGTAGAAAAAATAAGACACGGACTACCTCGTTGGTCTAGCGGTCGCAAGCGCGACTGCCGTGCACGAGGTCTCGGTTTCGATGCCCGGGTGGGGCGAAAAATATTTACTGAGTTTAGAAATTCTCAGTACCGCTTGGAGTCTGGAAGTGTGGAGGTATTTACACCCCCGTGCCTCGGAAAGCACGTAAAACCTTTGGTCCTGTACCTGATCCCTCTCCGGTCGTGTCGATCAACTGTCCCATCACACTATGAGAGTGAAGGAACAGAGTGTTTGCGCACACACTTGTGCACTATAATATCTCCTGCGTACATGGCTGATCTCACTTGAGATTCGTCGCGGAATTCGGTCTGGAGATTATAAGACACGATTTTGTACCCTGTCGGGCACAGCATAGATCTATTTCCTACTTGATAGGAGACAGGATGAAGACTTTGTTACCCCGAGCTGTAAAAAAAATCTAGTTCTAGGTATGACAGTTAGATTAGTTGTCGATCTATAAAAGTGTAATAATAAATATTACAATCTACCATAAATGCAATTCAATCCAAAAACACTTATTTGCAACACTGCATTACTAAATCGAAATCCGCCTAAAATGAGCAGATAGATAGCAGCAGTCTGTTGGCAGTCAATTAAGACTTGTAATTAGTGCAGTCCATGGTTTCTAGCCACCGGTAATGGCAGTGTAATACACCTAGACGTCTGGACTGCGGCCATTTAAGTTCGGTATAGGTATCTTTGAATATCGATAAGGTTCAAATAATATAGTACCATGTGGTTGGCAAGTTATTTAAAACAACAACTTAATTGAGTAAGACTTACGAGTTACCATATTTTTAATCGACGGGTAAACGAAATAAAACCAAAAATTTTTACTAAACTACTAAAATTTTTACTCAGTGGCAGCTAATATAAGAATTTGGCTATAGCCATTCAAATAATAAAATCAAGACCACCTGGTCTTGATTTTATTATTTGAATTAATTTGAGACCTCTCAAATTAAGTCTTTGATATATTCACTGAAGCATGCTTCAAGCCTTAAATAGTTAATCGTACTAGGTAATAAACAGAAGTTTATTACCTAGTACGATTATATGAATATGATCTTTCGTAATATCTTACCCCACGTCCGCTCAGGGTGTTCCTAGCTCTGTAATCAAAGGCCTAGTGGCTGGCTGCTCTGCCTCAGGCGACGTCGGCGGGTCGCCGAAATAAAACGATGGTCCAGACTGCCTCTAATCAGGGCCCGAGCCCACCCGAGCGTGCGAGGGGTTAGGTTAAACACTCATTCCAACCTTATTTGTCTTCCGTACCGCCGCGCACAGGTTCGCTTCGATTCGAGCGCAATCGACTGGATCCCTCGTGTTTTTAAATGATTAAAAAAATATATTTCCACGAGATGAGGTTTGATACACATATCATTTGTAGGGTTCGTGTGTATTTTGTGATGAGAATTTATTTGACTGGAATATTTTTTTAATGCGACCTTTTTGTTCCTCATTATTCTGATTTAATACAGCTCTGGATACGGAATAAATGATTAAATGCTGGTAGTAGGTGCTTATGTGATTAGGATAATAATATTTAGTACTTATACCATTTCGATTTATTTTCGAAATCATTCCTTGATTAAGGTTTAAATAAAAATCATGGTTTTCGGTTGACAATATTAATAGGTACCTACTGATAAAACATAAGGGTGAAATATACCCTTATAAGAAAAGTAATTTAGGTTACCTCTAAAAACAATATCAAGTAATAAATTTCGTTAAAAACGTCTGATTTCACTTTCAAAAATATACCTATCATTTTCACATCGTATCTCAATTTGCGAAATTTAATCTCCTTAATGTACATTATGTTAAAATAAAATTTATCTCGTCTTTACTTTCTTATTTAACACGAAAAACATTTTTAAGATAATATAGCTGAAATCAGTAACGGTTATTTTTCACAATTTTTTATTAAACTAAACTTTGTTGTTAGCAAAATGAAATTTTCTATCTCCATTTAGCGTTTTGTGCGTAATCTGAGCAGTATCATCAATCATGATTGTGGAGTGTGCAGGAACACGAGGAAAATGGCTGTGAGGAGGGGCACGAGGGGAGAACCGAGGTGGGGAGGGGGGCTCGTTGACGGATCAAGTTCAGGGACGAGGAAACACGGGAACCACTTACATTTTTTAAATTGGTCAAGCTCTCACTTCCCTGCTTTATGGACGAATTTGGAAGTGTCGTAGTTACAAAGAATTGGTAGGATATTTTTGATTCCGCTAAACAAGTCATTAATAAAATAATATACCTGTCTTGTCTTTTTATAAAAAGAGATGAAAACATGACGCAAACCAAATTGTAAGTAACGCCTAACAAGGTAAGATCTTGATGAATCAAGACGTCTTGCGTAATGTGGAAAATAAAAACTTGTAGGTGTAAATCACTTTTTAACGAGACATTAATGTTTGCAAATGGATCAAAGACGTAAAAACGGTTCGACTTATTCAAATCTTTGTACTTTAGGGTGTGTTCTGGTTCATGGCACGATCACAATGAAAATGTCTTTTGAGTCAGTTTTCAGGAAAATAAGAGTGGGTGCATAAACAGGAGTGGGTTTGATTGACATTAAGGAGTGAACGTGGGAGTCTCGTGTGTGTATCATACACAAAGGCTGATAATTTAATGACGAAATCATGATATGAATTAAGTATAAATAAATGTAGATTGTTGTTATTTTTAGAATCTATTCTTGATCTTAACGAGTTCGTTTAGAGCCTCCTTTTGCCTAAGTCATCAACGTAACATTATATTTATAAAATGTTGACTTATTATTGAGAACAAAATATGTTGTAATAAGAATGTACTTATATTATTATATTGTAAATCGTTCAGAGAGGCGTATTCTTATTCGTTTGAGATCATTGTAGTTACAGTTTGGTGCCACAGTAAACATGATTGTAGAAGACTTGTTAAAATTGATATAAAAAATGAGAGCAAGTAAGTACAATATTGTGTTCTGACGGACTGTGGACCTTTGATGCGTAAGCGTAGCTTACACCTGGGTAAACATATCCTTGGCCCACAGGATGTAAAACATATCGCCCCCCAAAAGCTACTGCGATACCTAGTGGATGTAGGACTTAGTGGCGAACTGTAAAGATAACAGCGGCGATCACAATAGATCGATGACGGTCGCAGTGATACTGGGGCTGCACAGTCCCAGAATAGCCGCAAAACAAAAAAAAAATATTATAAATTTATTGCATAAGAAATATGTCACATTTTAATTAATCCGTAAGTGTTTCTAGAATTTTCATGAGTTTCAAATTAAAATAATTTGGAGGTGGCGCGATGTGTACTTTTCTTCCATTGCTCGCGTATTACTCGTCTTTTCATCATTCACATTCTTTCTCATGACATCTTTCTACAAAGTTCAATGATAATTCATGTACAGCTATCTAAATCCCTAGAATCTTCTTAAAATATACTTATGTATAGATGTTTTTACTAAGTTGTTCATGAAAAGCTAATATTCTGTAGTTGTAAAACTACAGAATATTAGCTTTGGAACAACTTGACACAATACGGAGATGCAAAAATATTTAAACTAAGTATATACACTCGAGAGCAATGAATCCGGGTCACTTAAAGAGTCCTAAAAATCTCGGAAACTAAAAATGCTAGGTTAATGCAATAAATTGTATTTAATAGACAATGTAATACTCCTTAAATGAAGGTATTAAAACTTCTTAGTTATTGTAAAGTTATATCATAAAAAAATCAAATTTGAAAAAGGGCCACTTTCGAAGATGGAACTACGAAATTACAGCATTTGGTTTTGCTTTTGTTTGTAATCTGTCATTTATGTGGGTACATAAACCATGTTGATAGTGCTCTATATTCATTATTCAAGCTGAAATTATGTCGCTTACGCCTGAAGAATGCACCAGAATACTTACAATGCTGGAAACCGGCCGGAGTCAGCGCGATACAGCCAGGACTGTCGGTGTGTCGCTGTCAACAGTACAAAGAGTTCTCCGACGTTACGAAGTAACTGGTTGTAACCTACGCAGACCAGGAACGGGCAGAACCAGGTGTACCACAGCACGAGAAGACCGATACTTGGTGAACACCATGCTTCGAAATCGCTTTCTCACAGGAACTGAACTCACAAATCAGTTTCGACTCCTCGGAGGAAGTAACCCAAGTGCATGGACAGTAAGACGTCGGCTTGCTGAATCTAACTTAAAACCCCTTAGACCTGCAAACGGCCCTAAACTGGAGCCTGGGCATCGTATTTCAAGACTAAGATAATAATATGCCCAGAGCCACGTAAATTGGAGTATTGAAGATTGGTCAAAAGTTATGTTCTCCGACGAATCAAAATTTATGCTCTACAAGCACGATGGAAGACACAGAGTGTATCGAAGACCAGGGGAAAGATTCAAGCAAGCATGCATCGAAGAAAAAGTAGCCTACGGTGGTGGGTCTGTACTTGTGTGGGCCGGAATTTCTTCTGAAAGTCGCACAGAGCTGGTGATCATAGAAAACGGCTCTTTAACTAGCGAAAGATATGTGGAAGAAATCCTCAATGATCACGTTGGTCCATTTATGGTCAATTTAGGTGAGGATGCTATATTTATGCATGACAATGCCCGACCTCATACAGGTAGGATTGTGAATGACTACCTTCAAGAGATGAACATTACTCGTATGGAGTGGCCAGCGCGCAGCCCGGATATCAACCCGATCGAGCATGCTTGGGACGAGCTAGGCAGATGCGTAAAACAACGAAATCCTCCCCCAATCACGCTTCGTGAGCTCAAAATTGCTCTCACAGAGGAATGGGAGAATATTCCCCAAAATCGTATAAGGAACTTGGTGTACAGCATGCCAAACCGCGTAAACGCAGTAATGGAAGCACGAGGAGGCAATACGAAGTATTAAAATTCAAGAAAATCGTAATAAAGTTCATAAATTTCATGTTTCCTATTTTTGTTTAAAGGAGAGATCAGCAGTTTTTTTCTTTATGTAATTTTGTGTTAATAAAATGTATGGTGACTCATATTTTTTTTACTTTCATTTAAGGAGTATTACATTGTCTATTAAATACAATTTATTGCATTAACCTATCATTTTTAGTTTCCGAGATTTTTAACATTCTTTAAGTGACCCGGATTCATTGCTCTCGAGTGTATATAGGTGACTGACTATACAACATGTAACGAAACCCCTGTCGGGTCCAATAAAGGCGTATTCGTGGAATAGTTAATGAACCGTCTCACATAGGCGGCTTCTTTGACACAAAGCTGCAGGTAGTAAGTACTTAAACTTTGAGGAGCGGTCAGTGTTGCTGTTGCCTTGGATCAGTTTTTATTTTGATTTAATTATTTTCAATTGGGAAATAAAATTATCTCCAATTCATTTAATGGCTACGTATATGTGTTCGCAGTACGATACCGAATAGTCTTAGGGATCGGACAGGGGTTTTGTTACATATTGTATAGATAACTTATTTTGGTTCGAAATAAAAAGCCTATCAGAATGATAGCTACCTCCATGCCAAATTTGATCAAGCTAGTCCAGCCGATTGAACGTGAAGAGGTTACAAATTAACATACACAGACACTCACACAACTTTTGCATTTATAATATTACTGTGATTATATTATATCGTGTGATACATCGAGTGTGTATTACAAATCCCATTTATTTTCTTCGTAACGTTTTACCATTATCCTTTACCATCTATTCTAAGATGCAAAGCTATGCAACCCGTTTTTAGTGGGCGTAGTTTGCGCCCAATTTTTGTGAATTACATAATTTTCGTAAGCGTGGTCATACTCAATAGCCTGTCTTTAGTAAATATATTCCTTAAGTTGCTAACGATGCACATTAATCACTCGTTCACGTCGAGACTGTTGCACCAACTTCAAAACTACTTTGCGCCGCTTTCAGAGTCACATCATTCATAAGAAAGTATTGAGTAAATAAACAAAAGTATAACACTTCTTAAAATTTGTCTTATTAAACGGAGACATGAAACTTTACAAAAATACATATGTATAGACAGGCTAATTATGTTAAAAGACCAGATTCTCATACGCTTGTAATACCGACCTTTATATGTCCCACTGCTGGGCACAGGCCTCTTCCCTTATGACACAGGATATGTATAACCTGCCCTTGTAATTTTATAGGAATTTATTTTTATTTTTATTCCCTATGTCTCGATTTCTTTACTGTGGTCATAATCAAGAATATGTTCATGAAGTCGTAGTTTTCTTTTAACGTCTTGTTCCAAGAATAAACCATATAATTTACCTACAATTGTACCGAAATGTTAGTACAGTAAAAAGTAAACTAAACTGTACAACAAGTCCGTCTTAAAGTAAATAGTGTAATAACTCTAGAAAGCTTTTTATCCTTAATCTAAAAGGCTTTAAAACATAAAGCCATTGCATCGCCGGCTGTACATAGATCACTGTCGTATATAAAGTGAATGCACACTGCCTGTAACGGATCGTTCTCATTAGTCTGCAGTAATCGTGTCGGACGCATCGCTCACGATCACTGTGTTTGTCTTAAGACTTTGCGACAAGTACGACTGGTTTATGCGACTTGTCGGAATGTGGTGCATTGCGACGAATGCCGTTGTTGTACTTTCAAAGAGCTTATCTTACTTGTATGAGATTGCTTATAGAAAAGCAGCATTCGTTACATAATTGAATAACAAAACCCATAGAAAATGTGACTTCGGCCGTGGGTCAGGTGAAGCAGACAAAGTCTACTCTCAGGTTAATGGCGGTCGATATCATAAAAAAGCCACGGGCTAGTAGTGACACGAAGACGGTTGTTTTAATGGTAAGCGACCCTGAATGCTAAGTCAGAGGTCGTGGGTTCGATTCCCACGCAGGACAAATCATTGTATGAAGAGCACGACCATTTGTTCTGTGTCTGGGTGTAATTTATCATACTATCTCTGTCTGTTATATCCCAAAATAGGCAAATAGGCTAAATATAACTAATATACTTGCTTCTAATTTGCGTGACCTGTCTTCAAAAATAATGAAGAAAGGATTGAATTATGTACTCTGATTTAATGATGTAGGTAGAAGAATAAACATTAAAATAGCTTTGACGTCAAGGATTATCGATCACTGAGAATATTTTAGACATGTGTCTAGACGTTGCTTTGTCATGCTGTCCCATTTACCTGGATTTAAGTATGATTTAATATGAAATATCGACACTATACTGAAACCTTACACGAATAAATAATTATCTTGGCGAATAAATTAAAATTTTATATTAACTAATATTGGTTTTGTGATGGTCGACAAATATACTCTCAACCAATAAAAGCACTTAAGAGTCCCTATCAATTTCGCGGTCTAAAACAGAAATTTCCAACTTTTTCAGCGCAAATCTCTCAATAACTTCAAGATATATGTTCTGTTTTTTTAATGCACAGTTATGTATCATTCATTTATCAAGTAAGTGTACAAAGTCAATTTTTAATAACTACTCAATATAAATTATGAAAAATAAAAACCTAACACATGTTTTTACGTAAGCACGAAACAGCAGATTTTCCAATTGCTTTTTTAGCTTACTGGTAGCAAATAACAATTTGAGAAAAATCATAAATACTGGGCATATAGTATGCTAGTAAGTACACAATTTTTTTTTTTAAATTTCAATGAACTAGTACTTAAAAAAAAATGTGATCCACGCTGAAAAAACCCAATAAAGTCATGTGCAAAATCGTCGTCTATGGGTAAGAATTTATTGACAAATAACAATAAGCATTATATATTTAAAAAACTCAGGTATTTATCTACCAAATCCAATTTTTATATTTCATTTTTGACTTCTTATTTATTTGGAATAAAATTTCTAAATAATGCCTTATAAACCGATGCGCTCGCTCGATACATTCAGTCGCGTGACGTTCGCCGCTCCCAACGAAATTCTTGAATCGCGCGTGATTTTGTACTACACCTAACCAGTTTTGAGACTGTGAGTAGATTTAATTTTTTATTTATGCAGTGTGAATTTTTATGATTTCATAATGTTGTTTATACATATTAATGTTTTGTACTATTAGTAAAATAGTGTTTAATTTTTAGAAAATGGGTCGAAAATGTGATCTTTACTATCAAGGAAAAATCAAAGGTAAAAAGAAAAAGGTTGGAAAAACACGAAAAGCACTTGCAGTTCTTAGGTAAATATTTTTTTTTTGTAATTACGAAAACTGTTAGAATTGGTTATTATTTCTTGAATCTAAAAATGAACTTTTTTTATTTTTGTAGAGAATTAAATAGGCAGAATTCTACCGAGAATCAAAATTTACCTGGAACACCATCTATAAGCGAAAGCCCCCATTGGACACAAGGTATTCCTTTTATCTAGTATTTTTTTTTATTTATATAATATATAAAGAAATCTAATCTATACTAATATATAAAGCTGAAGAGTTTGTTTGTTTGTTTACTTGAACGCGCTAATCTCAGGAACTACTGATCCGATTTGAAAAATTCCTTCAGTGTTAGATAGCCCATTTCTCGTGGAAGGCTATAGGCTAAATATATATATATATATATATATCTATAGGTAAAGGCTATCTATGGGTAAGTACTTAACTCGTTTAAAAAAAATGTATTATTAATTATTTTCAGTTACACTAGCAAACAGGATGCATCAGGCTCTTTATTAGGTGAAAAGGGGGAGACAAGGTATTTTTCAACTAATTATTGAGCAAATACACTGTATATATGTAATAAATTAATAATAATTTTATATTCCATGCTATAGGGATGAAAAGGAGAACGAGTCACCAGGGAGTTCAGGAACATGGTCACTTACTAAGAAAAACAAAACCACGGAAGTATGTATATTTCAAATATATTCAATTACTGGTAAATATATGTGTGTAGTATGACATTTATACTGGGTACCTAGTCGGTACACAGGATTATAATCTATCTGTCTGTATCAAGTTCTATGTAAATATTTCAAACATCTTTGATTTGGAATTGAAAATATTAATGTCGTATTAATGTAATTTCAGAACATGGATTTAATTCAAGAAACGCCTGTCTCAATCAGCTTTAATTCTCTCGATGATTCTTTAGAAGATTTAGTCACGGAGTTGGATCAAGTATGTATTTGCGTGTACCATTTTAGAATAAAAATTTTGAAACATTTATTTATTTGTTTTGCCATTTTCTGGTGAAACATATATCCGACTCCTCATAATATTTGACCACACATTTCTGTTTTACCTGTTTCAGTGATTAAACATAACTAATATTTTTTCAGTCTGCACCATCTACACCGATACGAATTGAAGGAAGAAGAATAGTTGACTATCAGTATTTTTTTTACCAACTCGTGGGGATTTCACAACACTGTGTAAAGTTTGGATGTCAAATGAGCTCTCTCAAAACAATTGAGGAAAAGCGACGTGTTGCAATAAAGTAACTAAAAAACATCTCGTTTTTATTTTCCTGAAATAAAACACATAATAATAGCAAATTATACATTCCCATGGAGATAGTTGTTCAATTTGATAGACTGTACCCCCCACCTTTCTGGTAGGTACATCCTGTACATTATCTGCCTAGCCTTTTTTGTAAGTGACTGCCGTAACTACTAGGTAACGATATTTTTATAAGGTACTTAAACATAACACGTCATAATCACAATAACATCCATCCAGTATTACGGAACTTAGTGGGTAATAAAAACTATGCAGTGCTGACAATAGCGTTTACGGACCAAGATTATTTGTTCGCGCTACACCGCACGACAACGCACACTACGATTGTCAGCGATAGTTCGAACGCACACAGAGATACTGCGCTCAAATAGTTACCTAAACTAGTAGCGCGCCGAAATTGATAGGGACTCTTAACATGAGATTTACCAAATTAACTCATTTGTTTGTCCATCAGTTCTTTAGAATACGACGACTATTTAAAAAAACCATTGCTATTACCAGGTACGGAAGATCACGTGTTACTTGTAATTACGATGAACGAATATCAACCTTAATCCTTTGTACTAAAGGTGGTCTGATAATATTATCATAAAAGTAGCATTGACGCGATTGGTCCGAGGATAATATTTGTAAAGATACCAAAACCTCTTCGTGCTTCGGAAAAAATGTCACTGCATAAACGCAAATACGAAATACCTTTAAAGGTACGAGTATCATTGGTATAGAATAACATTCTAGAGTCTAGCCTAGCCGTAAGGAACCGTAGTCAAGGGTCTTATTAAATATTCAATTGTAATGTCTAACCTGTGTAAACTTGTTATGTAGTAATTGAGGGCTGGTACACGATTATGTAGTAATTGAGAGTAAACTCATAACCAGTAATGTAGTAATAACGTGTTTCTCATTGCTATTGCTATGCCGATAATATCGTGAACGTAGTTGTAATGTGGTGATGGTTATTACTAATTACTATTACCTTGTAAATAGAGAATACTTAAAACGTTAAAATGTGATAATATTTGTTGCGTTAATAAAGTTTTTTTTTGTGTATTTGAATCTAATAAAGCACTGCATTTTTCACGTCATTGTGTATGAAACAATGTGACGACTGACGATAACAAAATAATCCATAAAATAATTTGACATATACTAGGTGCAGTTTCGCATTTATGTCAAATTCAATTAGGTATAGATACTAATGATTCTCGACCTGAATTAATAACAAAATTCATAGGTATGTTTTTCTTATTTACGGCAAGCAATAAGTGTAAACCACCCCTATTAAAACGCAGCCTGTATGTTCCTAGCTTTAAAACCGCACCGCCACACACACAAACGTAATCCTTTGTTAGCTATCGGCCTATCGCTGTATATTCAAAATTCCAAAATGGCCGCCTCACGCGCCACCGCGGCGACCGGGCGCCGCAACAACCATTTTGTTCGATGCTGTCGCCGCGTGTAGGTATTTGTAAATTCCAGTCTTCGCGATCTCGGTACATATCATTAATTATTAAAAAAAGTCAATTACTTCGATGTAGATGGTCTGCATGTATGCCAGTGCAGATTATTTGTGGAAGATACGTTAAAATGTTAGTGTACACGGAAGAAATTACAAGTTAAAATTAGGTAGTTGCAAAAGTGATTAGTGCTTTAGGCACTGGATTAACGAATGTTTTAGTGTTGTGTAAACTGAAAGTAAATCAGTGACCTCGTGCTGGACTGTGGTGGTGGAAACTTCGAATACCTCCAGGTAAGTAATAACTTGGTAATTTATTTATTTGTAGGTACGTAGATATTTTAACATTTGTAAATAAGTTGATTTAAAAATTTTAACTACGCCTACACTACTAATCAGACAGTTTTGATAAATCGGTACATGAATTAAGGTATTTTGCCGGACCTATGCTCGTTAAGTAGGTACGAAGGAAAATTTCTACTCAACCAATTAGATCCACAATTAAAAACAAAATCTTAATGTACGAAAACCTACGACTGGCCTACGCACTACATACCTACATACTACAGCTGAGTGTCAGTTCCTCAACTTAGATCCTATCTTCCTACGTTATTATTATTCAGATGTAAGCTGCATTATCGGCGATTACAGACGATTACGCGCGAGCACGATCGCGTGGATGTATTATACTTGCCTGTACTTGCCTACTGTGATAGCCTACAACCCGTAAATTTACAGTTTTTCGGGCCACATCAAAGAGAATCGCTGGGAGGTTTCAATCGTGTCCATTGACGACGACAAGATCACCGATCAGTATCGGTGATAATGTAGTAAATATAGCAATTATCAATTATTACTTATTAGCTGATAACGACCGTACGTACAATAGGTACGTGAGGCTCGTGGCTGTGTATTAGCGATATGGTTTGACCGACAGTTCTTCACACACAACATTCAACCACACAGTGACCTGCTGTGTTCGATTCTGATATTGCCGCGAAATCAAAGACTACTAATATATATACTATAGTATACTCGCGAAATACTATCCAATTTAAACAATTAATAATAGCAGTTTTGTTCATTTTTGACTGTACCGTGACGTATATTGATTTATTGATGTCTTTTGTGACCAATTCCTGAATTTTTAAACTGCACCTTGTACCTATGAAGCGTTAAAATTTTACTGTGACAGTGTTCGAGAATTCGAAAAGGACAGTACTAAAGTGGATTGATAAAGGCTTACTTGATTGGTATGAAGTAGCGAGCACTGTGAGCGTACATCACAATTTATCGGAATACTAATTAAACGCTACTTTATAACCTGAGCAAGTGGAGCATTTTTCAAACATCCATCACAGTTAAAAAGATTAATGTTTGGAAAATGTTCGCGAAATAGGCATAGATTTTGTTCAGGATTAATTGATCGATGGATGTGCGAAAATAAATCGTATGTTGTTACTCGTAAAATGTATTATATTGACTTTCCGCACTCTCCTTTATCCCCCTTAGTATTTACAATGGAGTTCTGTAATACAGTTAGAACTATTTCCAATAACTATTATTCATTGAAGAAAATACTTTAAAAAGGTTTCTCATGGAACAGATTTAATGATGCAATTAGGTTACTATTTATTTTATTTAATGAAGCATTGTCATTGGAGCTCCGGGGGCAGATGAACGCACCGATTGAAACAATATTGACAAATGATTAGGGAACTCGCGTCATGGCTCTATTTATTTTGGAATCGTGATTTTGATTTTATTTTAATACTACTTGATAATACGGGATTGATTTAAAACTTTATGCACAAAAGGGTATACAAGGTGAACTTAATGCCATTAGGCAATTAAAATACAATAATTATGTTATAATTGAAGAATTAAATCCAATTTATTTTCCTACTACTGGGCAATGATATCCCGTTTCGACTCAATTTGCTTTTGTAGTAAAAAATATTAAAAATTTCTCTGAATATTTGTGCATCAAAGATTTACTCGTTTTCAAATGAAAATAAATAATAAACAAAGTTTTTGATAGAATCTTTGATCCTTTCCTCGACTCGGAGAAAAAATCTTTGACTCATTAATTCAACAATCGACATCAGTTGGCAAGTCTACGAAACAAAACGAATAAACAACATTGTATCAGAGTTACACTGTTCGGAGCCGCCACCTCCGTTTACGTATCAGAACAAAAATAAGACGCAGTATTTTAATTATTAAATTAATAATTCAATGATTACATAATCTGCTTACTGTTCAAATACTTATGAATATTTCATAAACATTAAATATTCCCTCGCAGCGTACCGATAAGTGTCTGTTTCTTGGTAGAACTCCGTAATATTTAGAAGTTTTAATGATCGTTTAAATAAATAAACAGTCTTGTAATGGAATACGGAAAAATACTAATTGGGGAAAGTGAAAGAGTTTTCATTAATTACAGTGAAAAAATGAAAGAGGTGCGGCCAGCTGCGGACAGAAGAGTATTGTATACTCGATTGTTAAATACGTGTATGGAGAATTTAAGCCCACATACTCAGAGTATGTGAAGCTCTACCTTAATTATAGACCTTAATTATTACTAGTACATTAAAACATATAGCTGTGCTTTGCGACTTTATCCAAGTGTTTTGATTCCATGTTTTGCGCCGAACCCTATTATTATTAATATTAATTATAAATATTATTAACCCTATTAATAATTCTCCTAAAAAAAAGTAGTCTTGACTATTTCATCATGAACCATTCTATCGGATACACCAACATTTTTTAACCTGACCAGTCGTTCCAGAGACAAGTGAGTTGAAACAACCAAAAAAATATTTCCACTTCGAAATCTGATATACTTCATAAGTTTTGTATCAATTAGCTACCCATACAATAAATAAATTCTTGTATAATTGCTTAGACTTGGCGAACCACCTAGGCATTAAGTGTTAGCCTCAGTAACGAATATTGATAGCGGACCGAACTTCCTAATGGCGAGTGACCGGCGCGGCTCCCATCTACGGAGCCGACAGCTTGCTTCACAAACTTACCTTTTTGCTTTATCTTATTAGAAGTGAATTGGGTTAACTATTATTAATGTGTGCCTCTGTTGTAGAGAGGTGTCGTCCCTTAAACCAATGTAAAAGTAATAACAAACGAATTTAACTTATAAAATACTTAAAATACTTCTTTATAACCGTCGTCGGTCACTGGTGACCGCAAAAGTGCATGAAAACTTATAGAAATTATAGTTATGGTCAGACACACAATCACTTCTGAAAATTATAGAGTAAAATGCAATGAATAATATTGCTTGAGTATTAAAATACAACATAAATCCTAAATTGGTCACATTCGCTCACAAGAGCTAATGGTTTACCTTATATAAAACTCCCTAAATCGCTGCCTGTGACATTCAGAGAAGGAGATCGCCAACTGTCTCTTAATTAAACAAACATACATTTGACCCGTCAGATAATTAACAGCGTTAGATTCAGATAAGCAATTTCAAAATGTCAAATTAGATTTTTATTCACTTTTTTTTAACGACAATGTAATTGAAGCTTTGTTTTGACCCTAATTGGTTGTTAAGCGTTTTTACAAGTCAAACAAAGGTCCGATTTATTTATTAGGGTCCTTTATATAAATTAAGCATGAAACATTGATTACTGTTTATTTATTTTGTTCTCTACAGAAAAAAGGTTCAATCGTTTAGGCTCTATAGAGGGTGTTCGTTCTAATATAGTTATAGTATTTTTCCTTAGATTTAAAACGTATAAAACGGTCGGACTGATTGCGGAAGGCGGAGGACCGGGTGTTTTGGCGCAACTTGGGAGAGTCCTATGTCCAGCAGTGGACCGCGATAGACTGAGTCAATTAAAAAGTAAATCATGATATTATGCGTTATGAGTTTAAAGAAATATTACAATCCCATAATTTTTAGTGTGGAAAACAGAAACGAATGATTAACATAATAATTATGCAATATATAAATTACATGAATTTCATAGTAATATTTTTTTTTCTGTGCCGTAATCGTCAATCTGGATATGTTTAAATGTCCACAATACAAGGACGTGCTTACTTCATGAGTACAGTCCAGTATTTACTTTGGGAAAGACAAACGTAACATATGCAACCAACCCATATTATAACATGTAGTAATTCCGTATTCAATTTGGTCAAAGCGGAGAGGTATGCAAGGCGGGCTGTGAGGTTCGTCTTCAAAGGCTAAGTATCTGAGTGAAACTCGGTGAGAAGGCATTTTGATCAGCTAGGACAAACTGGGGAACCAATGGAAACCGTATTAGAGAGAGCAATTAATTTAACTTGCACACTGTATTATTAATCCTGTTCATGTTTCGGACAGGCCTGTTGTTCAACTGCTAAGCCGGAGGTCGTGAGTTCGATTTCCACCCAGGACAAATCTTTGTGTGATGTACGCGATCATTTGTTCTGTGTCTAGGTGTAATTTGTCTATAAAATTTATGTATTTATAAATATGTAAGTATGTTTATCAGTTGTCTGGTTGCCATAGTACAGGCTCTGCCTAGTTTAGTATCAGATTCTGATTGCCGTGTGTGAGTTGACCCAAGATATTAGAATATTTACCTGTGCGTTTAAGTTGTAATTTTACATTAACAGTTCCATATGTGAGAAATACTTGAGATGAAGTATATACTAAAAAAATACTGTTTTTTTGTCTACGGGCTCGACCCCCAGAATTTCCCTACTATATATCTACGTAACTACGTAATACATTATCTGTTCAATACAACTTTATATAACAATGAACTAAATCCGTAGCATGTTCAACTTGTTTACTTTGACATACAAGTTACAAGACTGTGTATTTAATCGGTTGCTACGGAATTGGCTACGAATTCCGTAGCGAGTGCTACGTTGTCTCGTAGCTTGTGTAAACTGAATCGCATAACAATGTGCATACTCAAGTATATTTGGATGCTAGTACGTAATCGGTATTCATATTACAATGTCCAACTGCATTTATCCTCAAAGTTTTCACTTCTGGTGAACCTGGAGAAGTTTTAAACGCTATTACTAAAATTTTATTAATATAATATTGTTTTTTTTAATTATTCAGTTCTTTAATGTGCTACTACATACACTCTAACTCTATGATATAAAAAAAGGTACAAATTCAGTCAATATTATTTTTCATTTATTTCTTTCAAAAAATTGTTAAGTACTATGGATATTATAACATAAAATATACAGTTTGGCGGTAGCTGTAGTTCGTACCTAATAACAAATTCTGATTACATTATGCTCTTATAATAGAATTGTATGTTATCATTGCAATATCAATTATAAATTAATTCTTATTCCAACAATAGCAGTTATAGACAGTAAAAGGCATTTTTTTTTAAATAATATTTTAAGTTGATTTTTCGATTTAACATTTTTTATAATAGAACATAGATTATAATATTCTTTGTTGTATATCATTATAGTTAATACCTTCCGCTGAATTCGACATAACAACCTCGTAGCTATAATAAAAACATATTATAAAACGAAATAACACTATATCGTAAACTAGCACGTACTCGTACATAACCATAGTTAATAGTAATTCCAAACTACAGCGATGGACGTCTAATTCACCGACCGATCAAAACTTGCTTAGAACACTTGTGAACTAATTCAAACTGGGATCGGACTTGACTAATTACAAACTGACTAATCAGCGCACCGCCACCGTGCGGGCGGGATCCTCTCAGCTTTGATGGCTGGGGACCTACCTAGAGATGTACGTTGCTCAGACATAGGTAGTAATCATATATACAACCAATTTAATTTATTTATGTACACACTCAGTCATACAGAAATAACATAATAAAACAAAGGTACAAAGGTACTGCTAATTGAAAAAAAAAAACGATTTAAGATTAAATGTTAATTGTTGTCTATTGTTTTTTAACAAGGTTGTTTAAATACCACGTTAGTATGAGAATAAAATTTCTTTAATAAAACAAAATAATTTGACTGTTTTTTTCCTCTTGTATGATTTAAAAAAAAACTCTACTTTGAAGTAACGAAAATATACTTACTCGACGTAGTCTAACTACGTAATATTTTTTAACTTAATAAGTACTACACTAAAAGTTTCTTAACTGTATTTCAAAACTACTTTTGAAACGCATCACTTTATAACACGTCAGCTTTGAAAACTTTACCCAACATAAATTTGTGATTACGTCAATACATAGCTAACCAGTTAAAACCACGGACATGGAAATGTGGACGAGAAAAATTGCCGGACACTTTGCTAAATCCTAAACATACCCTTTAAATCCATCCGAACTATAAACTTGGACACCGAAGCGTTTTCCAAACGAGGGCACCCGTCTCTTTCTAATGCAGAGATTTGGATAGAGATGTATATATAAAGGAGGAGTTCTGCGGATTTTGGGCTAAACTCACATGAACAAGTCAGTTTGTACTGCGGTCTGCTAAGTGGTCACGATCTACTCAATAACGATGCTTACTGCACTTTGAGGTTGTTTCCCACGTGGTTGGTAACCAAAACCGTCAGAATTAAGAGTCCCTATCAATTTCGCGGTCTAAAACAGAAATTTCCAACTTTTTCAGCGCAAATCTCTCAATAACTTCAAGATATCTGTTCTGTTTTTTAATGCACAGTTATTTATCATTTATTTATCAAGTAAGTGTACAAATTCAAATTTTAATAACTACTCAATATAAATTATGAAAAATAAAAACCTAACACATGTTTTTACGTAAGCACGAAACAGCAGATTTTCCAATTGCTTTTTTAGCTTACTGGTAGCAAATAACAATCTGAGAAAAATCATAAATACTGGGCATATAGTATGCTAGTAAGTACACAAAGTATTTTTTTAAATTTCAATGAACTAGTACTTAAAAAAAAATGTGATCCACGCTGAAAAAACCCAATAAAGTCAAGTGCAAAATCGTCGTCTATGGGTAAGAATTTATTGAAAATAACAATAAGCATTATATATTTAAAAAACTGAGGTATTTATCTACCAAATCCAATTTTTATATTTTATTTCTGACTTCTTATTTATTTGTAATAAAATTTCTAAATAATGCCTTATAAACCGATGCGCTCGCTCGATACATTCAGTCGCGCCCAAGGGCTTGTCGACGACGGACCTGTGTCGCCCGTGACGTTCGCCGCTCCCAACGAAACTCTTGAATCGCGCGTGATTTTGTACTACACCTAACCAGTTTTGAGACTGTGAGTAGATTTAATTTTTTATTTATGCAGTGTGATTTTTTATGATTTCATAATGTTGTTTATACATATTAATGTTTTGTACTATTAGTAAAATAGTGTTTAATTTTTAGAAAATGGGTCGAAAAAGTGATCTTTACTATTAAGGAAAAATCAAAGGTAAAAAGAAAAAGGTTGAAAAAACACGAAAAGCACTTGCAGTTCTTAGGTAAATATTTTTTTTGTAATTACGAAAACTGTTCAAATCAAATCAAATTATGTATTTGCAATGAATGTAGGTTACATTTTATATTCAGGTGGAGTTATAAGGAGTGAGCCGTATACATTCTGCCTGTGAACAGGCATGCAAAATTTATATAAATTATTAATCAAATTCAAATCAAAGCTATCTAAGTATAAAATTACAAATTCAAAATGTCATAGATTATTATAGTTATATTAAATTAAAATGTTACTGATGAATATAAAATGAAAAATAAAATTTACAGTTAGAATTGGTTATTATTTCTTGAATCTAAAAATAAACTTTTTTATTTTTGTAGAGAATTAAATAGGCAGAAATCTACCGAGAATCAAAATTTACCTGGAACATCATCTATAAGCGAAAAGCCCCCATCGGACACAAGGTATTCCTTTTATCTAGTATTTTTTTTATTTATCTAATATATAAAGAAATCAAATATATTCTAATATATAAAGCTGAAGAGTTTGTTTGTTTGTTTACTTGAACGCGCTAATCTCAGGAACTACTGATACGATTTGTAAAATTCCTTCAGTGTTAGATAGCCCATTTCTCGTGGAAGGCTATAGGCTATATATATATATATATAGGTAAGTACTTAACTCGTTTAAAAAAATGTATTATTAATTATTTTCAGTTACACTAGCAAACAGGATGCATCAGGCTCTTTATTATGTGAAAAGGGGGAGACAAGGTATTTTTCAACTAATTATTGAGCAAATACACTATATATATATGTAATAAATTAATAATAATTTTATGTAATTTTATGTTTGTGTAGAAACGTGTTGCAATAAAGTAACTAAAAATATCTCGTTTTTATTTTCCTAAACACATAAGTAATAATAGAAAATTATACATTCCCATGGAGATGGTTGTTCAATTTGATAGACTGTACCCCCCACCTTTCTGGTAGGTACATCCTGTACATTATCTGCCTAGCCTTTTTTGTAAGTGACTGCCGTAACTACTAGGTAACGATATTTTTATAAGGTACTTAAACATAACACGTCATAATCACAATAACATCCATCCAGTATTACGGAACTTAGTGGGTAATAAAAACTATACAGTGCTGACAATAGCGTTTACGGACCAAAATTATTTGTTCGCGCTACACCGTACGACAACGCACACTACGATTGTCAGCGATAGTTCGAACGCACACAGAGATACTGCGCTCAAATAGTTACCTAAACTAGTAGCGCGCCGAAATTGATAGGGACTCTTAAGTCAATAAGTGAACAAAATATGCAAGCAGTTGATATTCGGTAATATAAATAAAAAAGGTAAATGTATAAAAATAGCAGCTCAAAAATGACTCTTATAATTTATTTTCCCGTTTGTGATTTTGATGGACTAAGTTAAGTAGTTTGGAAACAATGGAAGAAAATTATGTTATAAAACGAGATTAAAGAATTATACCTTTTTTATGTTACATTCCAGCTTGATCGGTCTATACGTTTTTCTGTTGAGAAAGGACTTGTCATGTCAATAGGCTGTCACGATTTGTATTTGACCTTTCGACCCTCCACTGCAAGGACGGCCGTTCTCTGAACAGAGCTATTAACGCCACTTAGCGCATCCATAATTTATTATGTGTTTGGAGAAGTTAATACAACTTCTATCAACGTGTTGAATACTTAGAAAAGCTTACTATTAATTATTCTTTGTATTATGTAGACATTAAAGTTTCAAACTGAACGGCAGACTTAATCTTCATCTTTTTTTCTGAAAATATTTTTTTGAGATGATTATTTTAGTTATTATTACGATGAACATAATTATGTACACAGCCTCGCTTATTGCTATTGTGGAGAAAAGAGAAGTATTAAAACCATTGCTGTTCACAATAATTCTGAAATAAGTATTAAAATTTGATATTTGTGTAACACAACTCAGATTAACAGAACCAGAATTACATAAAACATAAATTACTAAAATTATGTAAATTATGTTTTATGCCAGTTTTCCGTCGAAATAACGTTTTACTAAAACTCTACGCAAACCCTACAAACGTACAAGGCCACACTTTCGTCTTTAATAAAAATGTTATTTGCTTTCTTTTCAGCAAATGTCAGTGATTTCGTACAAAATATAGTACTCATTCAGAACTAGTTCCTGTTCTGCGCGAGTCAAACGTCTGCAGCAATCAGAACTCGCGAATGTAAAACTTTTATTTATTCCGCATTACATGTGGATTTTCATTTCCTTTTTTGCTGCTCGTTCGTAGATTAATGATGTTGACGCTGGCTTTTTGACTGTATGCACTTAGAGCGACCAATATCAAAGGACTTTGGAGAGGTATTTCTAAATGTTTTGAAGTATTTTGTTTTTTTTTTGGGTTCGATTTCCCTGTCAGTAGGCATTACAAAGGGTATATTTATGTAAATTATGTTCATATTAACTTAGTTCGGCAACAGATCTATTATTATTGTGTGCAGACAAATCGTTGCTTTGCTCCGAGCATCTGCAATGTCAAACACTGGCTCTTTAATAGCTTTTACAGTAAAATATTGGCAATAAAAGAAATTTATGACCGTTTCGATATTAATGGTGATTTTTTATTATAGTCATAGAAACCACTTGAATTACACGTCTGAACAGATCTAATGTATTGACCAATTCCATATTAAATGGAATGAAATGTTTTATTGAATGAATTTAATATTTGGATACGTTTAAAAGTATCTATATAAGTTTTAAATAAAGATCCTCGGAATAAAAATGTTATTGATTTAGCTGTAGGTTTAAGATAATATTTATTTATTAATTACGCTTAGTTACCTTCAGGTTGATAATATCTATGGGCTAATATTGTTTATTCAAGTTAGTTTAATTGAAACATAAATTAATTAAAAATAACCTGAGTTTTTTGTGATGTTTATATATATTATTAGGGTTTATGGGTATGTTACAAAACTTTATGCTAGAGAATGAAACACTTCCGGTCGCCAGCAATGTGGATGAATATTTTGACGCCATTTGTTAGTCTTTAATTCGTAGTAAAAATTTTAAAAATTTCTTAAATAAACAACGTTTTTATTAGTTGTTTATTTCATGTGTAGATATATGATTTGTTATTATATAAGTTCATGTTAAGTTTGTAAATATTAACGATACATATGCTAGAGTGAAACTTTACGTAAGTGAAATAAAGTCACTTAACAAGGCCAAGGACTTCAGAAGTTCTTCTATTGTTTGACATTTTTAACTCAGTAATAACTCATTTTTATGTAACTCGTAACTCTTTGAACTAATTAGGAGAGTAAACAGTCTCGCAGCTGTCGTAGGAAAACTTGCTTGACACTTTTTATCCGGGATTTTTTTGCGAGAAAATGCAGCCCCTAGTTGGAGGCAAGGAGCAAGTTTAAACAAGTTCTCCCAGTTATATTAACTACCTCTACTAATAATAAAGAAAAAACTCGCATTAGGGCGTTTAGTGCAAAAAATCAGCATGATTTAGTGCTTCAATTAAAGTTGGCTAAGTTTTTATTGAGTGGTGAAGATTGGTGTGATTGCTGGCCATTTTAAACCGGCCTCAGAGTTAGAATTTTGGTGCTGTGAATCGAATGTTTTGCGGCTAGAGCTAGAAATTGAAGTTAAGTTTAAACTAAGTAAAATCTAGAACTAAATAAAAGAGCTTTTTAACGTGACTTTTTAAAGAGCAAATTCGACTGTTTGAGACATTAAAAATCGTTATGCAACCAGACAACTGATAAATATACTTATATTATTATTTCGAAATGAAACATAGATAAATCACACTGATTTGTCCTGGATGGGAATCGCACCCACAATCTCTGGCTTAGCAGTCAGGGTCACTAACCACTAGACCAACAATTCATTATAACAAGTACATACGTACACAAGTAATTTATACCATATATTTACACGAAACGTACCTGTAAAATATAATGAGTACCCATTATATTTTACAGGTACGTTTCAATTTTCGAAGTACTTTGTTCAATTATATTGGTTTAGTGTCATAATTAAATAATACTGAGTCTTAGTTAAATGCTTCGTTTCATTTGCTTTCGGTTTGTGTGAAAGAAATTCCATTTAACAAAACTTGTAATTGAATGTTTGATAACATCAAGCAAATCTATCTCTTTCGACAGAAAACTGCTTTTGTAGATATACGAGCATAAAAGTTTTCGATGTTTTATTACGATCCAGTCTTAAGTGTTGTTACGTTTCGCTTTTTGGGAATTCTTGGAACAATCTTTTGAAGTTTCTTTTTGGTTTTTGTATCTTCATAGAAATGAGGACGAGTAATATGTATTTAGAGTCTTAATAAAGTAATATTCTTTTTCAGAGAACAGCAATTCATCAGCAAAATCAGTAATGAAAATATATTTTTTTTTTACTTTTTATGTCATGTAGGTTTTACTTTTAAAACATGGAATACTTACCCAGAAATCATAAATAATTACATTTGGTCCCTATTTCAAATTTCCCTGATTTAATTTTTTCATAATTTGTGTATACTCAAAGTTTTAAATATAATATGGTTGCATAGTTAACATAATATGAAATATGTACAATCTGTAATGGTTCTCACTAAAGAGCTGGAGAGCATCGGACCATGACCACCATGATATCTTCTTAAGAGTTGGCGATGTCAGATCCCAACTCGGTAACCAGGTTGCCTTCAGAGTTATCTTCACCATTACATTAGTCTACAAGAGCAAATTAACCCAAATACTCCACTTATTCGAATAAGTGATTGACAATATATATCATAGTGCAAAAATAAACAGATTAACTGTTTGGTTGGCCTCGTTAGCCAACTTCGTAACCCGGCCATTGTTTGAGGAACTTGGCTTACTCCTTGGCAACCAGTGGGTATCGATTTCAGCCCTTAATTCGGTGCCACCGCACAACTGGTACAAAGGGACAGCAGGACATGTATTGATTGGAATAAAACCTGTCGTTTTGTCATTAAGTTCCAATTGGAATCGTAGTCTAAGCATATAAGGAGCTCAGACTACTTTAGTTTGCTGGATTATTTTTGCAGGGAGAGTTGGAGCTTATGAACTGTGCTAGATGTTTGTGTTTAGAACTTTTCACAAAAGTAGAATCGAGCAGTATTTGATGAAAAGGACAAATGACTATATTTATTACCATCTTTCTACAATCACCTTTTGACTGGCCTGTTGGTCTAATGGTTAGTGACCCTGACTGCTAGGCCGGAAGTCGTGGGTTCGATTCCCACCCAGGACAAGTCTTTGTGTGATGAGCATGATAATTTGTTATGTGTCTTAGTGTAATTTATATTATGTAAGTATTTTGAAATATATAAGTACGTTTATCAGTACAGCCACCGTGTGTGAGTTGTCCTGAAATATTATGTTGTTATTATTATAATACCTTTGATAAGTTAACTTAAAAAGAACTTACTTTGATGATGTACCTACGCACATATCCTAAGGAATTCATTAAGATTAAAATGGGTAATGTTTGTTAGAAGGTCCTGACTTTAGGGGTTTCAGCGTTTTATTCTATTTTTAGCAGGAAATGGGCTCTTTATTATTTAGGTGGAAATTTTGTTCTTTCTTTAGTTTTTTAAATATTTACCACAAAAGTAAATACAAGCCCGAAAATTTGGGTTTAACCTTATTAACTTGCTTGTGTATTTAGGCATGTTAATTATAAAAAACATTTTCTAAACAATATGACATTAAATGCAAATCAGCATCAGCAAAATCAGCAGGTATGTGTTCTTCTTAACTACAGGTATACAAATGCGTATTTCATCCGCTATCTCCCTTTTATGTAATGATTCAGGATTACAGTTTTTTTATAAACTTTTTGTGTCCCACAGCTGGGCAAAGACCTACCCTAATTCACTCCCAGCTATTCAGTCTTAAGCCGCTTCCCATCAATCCGGAAAATAGCTACATCATTAGAAATAACAACGCCAAACGTTAAACAACTATTTATCCGTGGGTAAACCTAAATACGTTTTAAGGTTAACTCGGAACGGATAAATATATCGACTTTAATTAATTTTAAAAGTGAAACTCACTCGCCACTCGCATTAGTGTCAAACGTTACATACTAGAGAATTGTTCTAGTTTGGAACCAGTTCAGTTTGAAACTATTAATTATAAGTTCGAACAGTTGGTGTCGCGCGATTGGAGGGACACGTCACTAGTTCCCGCTAGTTTCAGGCAGTTTAGTTACATTAGTGATTCGCTGAGTCATCGTGTGACGTCATAGGACGTCAGTAATGATTGTTGATCTCTATGAAATTTCGTTGCCATGATTATGTGTTCTGATCTGAAGTTGGGAGTCAGTCAGTTTCTGACATCAACATGACGAGGAGGTTCTTGGACATACAAATAGTATTGTAAACAAAGTCTTATTATGAAAAATGTATTAATTTATTAATTTTCTTATTTAGCTGTGTTTATGATTCTTATTTAGCTGGTTTTTAGATGGTGATAATTAAATTAATAAAGACAAGGTATAATTTGTTCCTGTATGCACCTAAAATGGATAAAATTTTAAATTAAATCATGAATATTATTTATAATATATATGTTATTATGAATTAGTGAATAACAATACTTATTCACTTGACTCTGAAACACAATGATATGAATTCTTAATATACGCATAAATAATACACAAAAACATCTATATTTAATAACAAACTATCAAAACAGAGAATCATCTTCATTAACAATTACATTCATACCACTCATATTTAATCATATATTAAACTTGATTTAAATGAGAAAGAGAAGGCGTCTTAAGGTTGAGCCGTGACTGAAAGTTTGTGAGGACAAAGCATTCATAACATACGTGTTTAGTTTAGGTATATGTATTTATGTAAGCCTTTTACCTGAATGATAAGCTTTTGAACGTAGACTCCAACGCTTCTTAATACAAGAAGTAGAAATCATAATATGGTTTGTAGGATATCGGAAAAGCATTTCGATTTGTTCATAGGTTTTTAACAAAAAATCTACTCTTTACATAGGTAGGTATTCAAATTTTGTTTTTTGAGTTTTTAATGCTGCAATTACTGGAGACTATAAAGCAGGTTTAACGAAGAAGTTATTGTTGAAGCTAAATATAATATTCTCTACCATTATTAATATTCTGTGGCCCATTTTAGTTGGGTCTGTGTTGTATGTTTCTTTTATGTAACACGTAATTGTAAATGTAGTAAATTTAAGTGTTTAGGGACAATGTTTCATAATAACTTCAACACGAACCGATCTTCTCATTCCGCCATCCAATAAAGCTCATATTTGTATATCTATTACCTACGGCTTAGCCTGAATTTAAACGTCTTCGTACTGTGGACAATCTAGCTTAGAAATATACACTAACATATCAAAATGAATCTTGTATTTACACGCTAAGGTGGAAATTTGATTGTAAGCTATACACTACCAAAATCCCTATTTTATAGCCTGTAATCGCCGAGAGACGTGTCACCCGAAAACGTCTCAGCAATGCTTTGCGTAATCTCACCTTGAAATCTCTCGTGATAATGAGTAAATTGTGTGTTAGCTACGTCACAGTTTGTGTCATGTGTGTCAGTGTACTCGAGGGAAATGAGGACTCCTTTTTAACACGCTTTTATTAGGTCGACCTGTATGTATGTAACTATGTAGTCAAATCTAAGAAAACTAATTTAACCACCTTTTAAAGATCGTAGCGTTATGAAAATTGGCAGTTGTATGTGATTTTGATGACAATACAATAATATGGTACTGTCGAGCTGATCTGATGATGGAGCCGGAAGATATGAACTGGAACTTCATGAAAGATGATCGTATCATAGCCGTGTTTGGACTTGTTAGAAAGGTCTTGTAATGAACTTTGACCACGATTAAGTAAAGCGTGTTTTTTAGTGTTTTTTTAACTATTAATTTATTATTTATTACTCAGAACTATGGCTTCACTTTCTTGAAATTTTATTTATAAATACTAAGCACATACGCCGTACGTACACTTTGGGATTTGAATATGGAGGAATTTTAGTCTGGTTTAAAAACCTCTGAAACATCGAGTAATGTATAATAGGTATACTATAAAGTTATTGTAAGTAGATCACTTTAATGAATGTGTCTCTTTACCATTGTGATATAGTTTACCTATAGCCAGTCTACGATTAAACGAGATTCAGTAAACAGTATTTTCCTTACTTCCCGAATTCTACACATTGCAAAATAACCTCGGTAAATACACTAAGACTACCATATATTTTACGTATATTAGAAATGCATTTTGTCTTTACTAATGACCGAAAAGAAACAATAATTCTTCCTACACTTTTATTCAACGGCGCCACTTGCAATATATATTTGCACTAACAGCAAAACGTAAAGTTTTTTAGCTAAAAGCCTCAGTTTACGACGCAGAGTACATTTATTTAGGAACAATCTCATTTACTTAGCTGGGCGCCGGTAAGCGGGTTACAAGCGACGGATTAATCGGTCGGTCCACATAACCCACTGCAGGCGAGGGTTAAAATACTTGCGACACAGATAATGCGACTAATAAGTGTTTTAAAATCACGATAAGGTTGTGTAATTGGGAACGTATGGTCACTTGTGAGTACAGAATTTGACAGCGCTGCTTTTGATAGTGTTGTTAGAGTTTTGACAATGTCAGCAAATATCCTATTGGATATAGTACACCCGATAGATGTTTTTTAGAGGTGTGTACGCATTAAACTGTTTAGATATAGTTTACGTAGGTATATGATACATTTTGCAATTTGTAAAAGATAATGTGTTTGGAATGCTGAAGCATCGATACAGATCAAAAAGTGCCTCCATTTGTTCAGCCGTTTAACATAGAGGACCGAAAAGTGGGAAATATCGATGGACTAAAAACCCCTACATCGTGTGTAGTAGGGCTGCTACAGAGAAGTGTGGCGTGTCGAACGCGACGTGTCAAGCGATTGGCTGGCCGCCAGCAGCGCCGCTCGATAACCCGCTGTGCCAACCCTAGCTAGGCTTCGTACAGTAATCACAGTTTAGATAATGTTGGCTTTTAAAAAATGCTGTTGGTAAAGTAAATTTTAACATAATAGTGTTCAAGTTAGTGAAAGTTTAAAAATGTTTTTACAAGTTGTAAGATTTCATGTTACAGAATAAATAGTAAGAATGTTGCACAATCAAGACGGTACAGCCAATGTTTATTGCAGAGAAGAAACCGTAACGTGAATCTTTTATAAAATCATGAAATAATTTGTAAATTACGAAATTCATGGCTACAGCATTATTTTACTTCGGTAAAATAAATCTCCTTCCCGTATTTACGACACAATAAGGTGATGGACGTGTCCAGTCGGCCATGCCACTGATACACAAAGTTATTCAAAATTGTCCTACTGTTCTCTTCAATCCAATACTGTTTCGTGTCATCGCACCGACGCTTTTCTAACACCAAACAACAGTAACACCCAAAAGTCCATATAATAGACTCTATTTCCTAAGAATTAAGGGGCAATGGAATTGAATAGATCCAACAGGCAGTCTATTGTTGAAATATCAGGTTACGTGACTTTATCAAGTGGGTTTACGGTCTGCTAAGTCATGGCTTTGATACCTAAATCACAGGCAGAAGGTCCTGTAACCATCTGTCTAAAATAATCTATTATTGTTTCGAACAAAATCATTAAGCATTGAAAATTTTGAAACGATAAAGTTTGAAATGTTTGCGTTCTAGGCGATCTGTAACCACCTCATTTAGGTTGTTTTTCCATCAGAAATCTGTGAAGATGCGAAACGGATTAACAACCAATAGGATCACTTTCTTTACTGAGCCTCGCTTAGCGTAGCTCTTTTAGAAACAGCACAGGAAAGCGTGGTTTGTGTACATAAAAATCAAGATAATAATATCTGCGAGGGATGCGTTTGAGACGCAAGCAGTGGGTAATGGTAAATGCACTTCGCTACCAACACACCTCATTCCGCTCGCTTCTGAAAAGAGCTCGCTTTACATCCTCGCACTACATGTCTTCGCATCATTTCACAGCGCCGCTACGCATTCTCGCACCGCTAAGCATTCTCGCACATCCCTCTGCGAAACGCTGTCTTAAGCAAGTCAGTAAACTAATAGTATACAGTCATTTATTAAAATTATACTTGACAGAGTGCAATATTGACGTAACATTAATATTCTTATTAATGTTGCGGTTGCCTAGTGATCCAATAAACGGATTTTTTGTTCAAGGTTGCAGTTGTTAATTTGTAAATCCATTTCAGTCAAGTTGCATTGTAATTACCTATACCTACTTTCTTAATTATTCTAAGACACTATTGACAATCGGTGAAGAAAAACATGATGAGGACACCAGGATAAAAAAAATAGAATATTCGCCTATCCGCAATGCGCAAGCGTGCACATAAATGCTAATAATTCCTTCTTTAGATGAGAATCCTCGAATTAGGAAATAGTGGGACATTTATTGGCTGGTATAACTATATATTTTTAACTCTATAAAATGTACAAACATTTGGTTCATAGTATTAATACACAGTTCATTCACCTGTGTTTGATAACTCTATACATTAAGCTGAACATGTGTATTGCGATATAATACAGTTCGTATTATGACCATCATGTCCGGGCTGTTATCCCGACCTTGCCGGCTACCCTCGGCCCACCTCGTCATTTGTTATGCGGACTACGAGTCGCTCTTCGCATATTTCAAAAGGCACGTTCATACCTCGTTCGTGAAAAGGTGTGAAGAAACTTGATGCCTATATTTGTAGTAACTTAATTCTATTATAACTTAATATATATTTTGTTAAATGACTTGCTTTGAAATATTGTTAAGATGTCTGCACTAATTGTCTAGCAACTTGATTTGTGCATTGCTTAATTTATTTATGTCTTATTTGAACAAGAAACAGAATTAACTACACACGTTTTGTGTAACCTTGTTAGTTTATACTAACTCTTCACTAATAAAATTAACTCTTTACTTAGTTATTGTTCAATTGCATTTTCAAATAGAAGTACTCGTACATTCCTTGTATTGTACCCAAAATTAAGTTATACGCGTATTTTTGGGTGCAAATAATGCCTTTTCGAAAATTTCGAATACAAGTGCGCACTGGACATTCTGACTTGCTGCCATCCTTGTTGCATGGCCCTCTACCACAAAATGTGCTACAGGCTCTATTATGTGGAAATTAGAAAGAAGAAACATGGTGTTCTATTATTTTAAATATTTACGAACTCTTCTAACTGGCGTGTAGTTTTTAAAATGAAAATATACTTATGATTATATATATAAAATCTAAACTCAAATTAAAATGTTTCCTACGTAAAATGTATGATCTGATGCATCAAAATATGATTCGGTTAAATATTAAAATTTAGCTCAACATTGCATGTCAGGCTCATTAGATTAATTAATTTAATTAGTCGATCTAATGAGTATCGGATAACAGGTGTTCCGGCGTAGAACATAAGTAATTATTCTACTAGTTACATAGTAATTTCATATCACATAATCTTGTTACACATTTCTGTATAATTATCGTGTCTGTATAAGTTAATAGTGTTTAACGTTAACTAGTCATTTTAAAGAATTATTCAGGACAATAAATAAGGTATAATGTTGATATCTCATTGAAAAGCCATATTGAATTCCTTTATTCGATTTGAATATTTTCCCACACCTCATCTACAGGTAACGTAAGGGTTGCCACCAAAACAAATACCATAATCACAAAGTCATATTCCAAAATATTTTTGAAATATTACTGCGTGATGAAGACCAGTTAACCTACTAACTATATGAAAGACTCATATTTGTCCTTTATTAAATTTATTCAAATCATGTAAACTTTTTCCTTGTGTACATAACGTAATAACGCTTTGTTACATAGCTTTACGATTGCATCTACAAAAATTACTCCAGTATTCAATCCTACATCATTTAAATTTGGACGTAAAGCAAATGTGGGACATCAGGCTGCGTTGTCAAAATAACATCAGTCTCACATTTACGAAAGAAAACTTGAAATCGTTATTATTTTTTTACAGATTACAGATTATTAATACATAATTAAAAATCCCAATTTCGATTACAGAAAACAATTGCAGGCAATTGCAATAGTTACAAAACATGCCATTTCGGTTTGCTATTCCTGGTATATATTTTCAATTATTTTGTTTTGAAACCAATTTTCTAAATCGATTTAGATTATTTTTTTAGGGATGTACCTACTTCTGATCATGACATCTATCGCAATTGTCCGATATCGCGTAAAAAACCTCCCCTTTAAGTCTGTAAAGAATATTTTTGAGTGGTTATTTGTGAAGAAGTGCAAATGCACTATCAGCTGGTATGGTAATTTGTGTACTGCATTCGTATTTCGTTGGTTATAAATAGAAGTTTAATCCTTAGTAAAGGGAGTTTACTGCGGTTGTTTCAAGTACAATAGTCATTTGCGATACATTCCTCGATGCGGAATAAGCTTCTTACTAGGAAACGTTAATTTGTATTTGCATAATGCGGTCGTGTTTTTACTTAGAAGTACTAATTTTAAGTAGTAAACAATGCAAAATGTTTGAAATCTAAAAATATATTTCAATGTAACCTATGTTTTTATTCGGGATTATTATTAGTTAATCCAGGGTGTCAGCTATCTCCATACCAAATTTTATCTAAAGTGGTTCAGCCGTTTTAGGGTGATGAGGTAACAAACATACACATAAACTTTCGCTTTTATAATATTAGTGTGATTAAACACAACTGAGCACAGCCGACAATCTCATTAGTAAGTTGAATCTTGACTATATTCTAAGTAGCTTAAAATTATGATAATTGTGCAGAAAATGCAGACCGTGATATTATTATATTTATACAGCTCAATGTAAAATAATTTAGTGAAGTCTTTATTTAACCCAAATCCTCAAATTATGAATTTATTTTCTTTCCCTCCCAGTTAATGGATAGTCGAATTGTCTTAGCAAAACGAGAGAGTTGTACCATATACCTATATCACTCTTGTACACTACACAAAACAGGCGTATTCAGGCTAAAACATGTTCGTAGTAAGTGTCTAAAAATACAGCAGCTGAAATTAATCCGGACTAGTAAAGGCAGTAACGCACTTGCCAAGAATGCAAACATAGTGCAGTCGTGACCGACTCATTTGGCAACTATGTGAACGAGGGCGCGTGCGATGTACACTCCGCTTAACAACCGAATTATTTACATTTGAAATATTTTGTCGTGTGCCGTGCTAATTAGTGACTCTTTTCTGGGAACTTCTTTGTATAAAATATTAAAAGTATACTTATTCTTGTAAATGGAGTATATATATTTTGAGATAACTGCTTGCCAATTGATGTAATATAATATATTTTTAATATGACTGCATACAATTTCGATCGAGCTGGTACATGTCGCTGGCCCCGGGCAATATAGCGGTAAACGCCGGTTACGCCCTTTTTAATGTTATTTGATTTTTGGCTTCTCTGAGTATCAGTCTATCACTCTTATTTTTTTCAGATTTTTTCAATTAATATTTCTTTAAAATACTTGACAATAACAGCTTTATTGCATGGAAAATTCTCTTACGACTAAAAATGTTTTATTGCATTACTCTATGAAACATAACACAAAAAACTGTAAACATTGAATACGAAGTAATCACAAGATGTTTTATTCTGTACAAGCTATTACGCCTTTCTTCCCGGAAATTTATTGTGACCCCTGCGCCGTACTGTCGTAACAAATTGACTTTATAATGTGATTTATTTTAATTTTTAACCATTTTAGACAGTCTTCTTCTTCTTCCTGCCCTTATCCCATTCATATGGGGTCGGCGCAATGCGTATTTTCCTTCCATTCCTCTCTATTACTCGTCATCGCGGCATCCAGTCCTTTCTTTCTCATATTATCTTTCACACAATCCATCCATCACTTTTTCGGTCTCCCTCTGCTTATATAGCCATCCACAGTCATACTTATAACTTGTTTTGTTATGTGACTTTCATCCCTCCTCATAACATGTCCATACCATGACAAACGCTTACCTTTTCATTCACTGGCGCTACTTTCACGCTTCCTCCAATATACTCATTCCTTATCCTATCTAATCTCGTCACTCCAGTCTTCCATCGAAGCATTCTCATTTCCGCTGCATGCAATCGTCTTTCATCAGTCCCTTTCACTGCCCAGGATTCTGAACCATAAGTACATCAATACAGGTCTTATAGCCGATTTATACATTTTACCTTTCAGCTTTACGGGCATGTTAGGATCACATATCATCCCAGTCATCTGTCGCCATTTAAGCCAACCTGATCTGATTCTGTGCTTAATATCTCGGTCAATCTCTCCATCATTTAGACAGTATTCTATGAAATTAATATTTTTTTAGTGTTACTACTACCTAATTTTTGTTTACTAAAATTTTAAATAATTAAAAAAAAACCATTACGAATCACATAATTATTATTTATTAAATATTAAACTTTGGAAAACAATACGAAAACACTGAAAAAAGAAAACATACTATTCTACCTTAATTTGAATAAAATCACAATGTTAATTAGCTGTTATACTTTGGAAACAAAAATAAAATGGTCAAAACCTTAAAAAAAATACTACTTTAATTTGAATCATCGCTTTCTATATCGATTTCTTCTTTAGAGTTCCCAACACAATGTAAATTGTTTATATCTAATATTATAGTATCTATAAAGTATATAATTATAACTTTACGATTTACAACACGAAATCAAGATTACTCGAGCACATCCAGATGTTATTTATTTAAAGTATAACTTTGATGATGAATATATTCCTTTAAATACTGCATCAAACACCAGATCTTCAAGAGGAAGAGCCAAAAAGATGCTAGTGACTGATGTTTCAGAAGATGAACTGAGAAATCTGTATAGAGAGCCAATCGCCTTACCAAAACCACTTTACGACGATTTGATGAGTCTCTGCAAAACTGAAGCAATCCCGAAACATTATCATACATTTTATAACAATTTACATTGTGTTGGGAACTCTGAAGAAGAAATCGATATTGAAAGCGATGATTCAAATTAAAGTAGTATTATATATTTTTTTTTAAGGTTTTGACCAATTTTATTTTTGTTTCCATAGTATAACAGCTAATTAAAATTGTGATTTTATTCAAATTAAGGTAGAATAGTACTTTTTCTTTTTTTAAGTGTTTTCGTATTGTTTTCCAAAGTTTAATATTTAATAAATAATATGTGATTCGTAAAACTTTTTTTTTAAAAGGACATTAGGGGCAAGTGCTGTACCTATGGACGCTTTTACCTGTGGACACCGTTAATTCTGGGGAAACGGGCAGCCCTAAAATTCTAATTTGAACGCAGCCGTAAGCATTTGCCTATGGTAGACGGATTTGACGTATCGCCATCTTTTTGTTCCGTGTTGTTTTAGTTACGCCGGCGCTGAAAGTTTTTGGACCGAAAAAGTAAGTTTTTTAGCTGTATTTGATAAAGTTTTACAGTGAAGTTATATAACTTAGCTGATAGATTATATGT
This sequence comes from Plusia festucae, assembly GCA_950381575.1. Lineage (NCBI taxonomy): Eukaryota > Metazoa > Arthropoda > Insecta > Lepidoptera > Noctuidae > Plusia > Plusia festucae. Next base: position 15,961,320 of record OX494433.1, on the reverse strand, counting down.
GTATTGTGTTCTCTGTAGCTTTTAGCTTATTTTCTTGATTTTAACTAATGCTATAACCGACGTACCGGTGAACATAGACCTATTATGTTATTGTTTGTGGAAATTTGTACCTATGGACAAACAACTGTGTGTACCTATGGACTGTCCACAGGTACAAGATTGTGTTTGTATTTATGGACAGTTTAGGTAATTTTTGTTTTATATCTTACTAATTAGTTGTATCTTTTATCTTTCAGTGCCGCGCAGTAGTCTAGAAACCCTCAATGAAGCCGTAAACGAAGCAAAACAAGGGAATTCCGTAAGAAAAGTTGCAGAAAAGTTCAAACTACCAAAATCTACAATTTTCAAATATTTGAAGCTTCACTTATGAGAAAATATAATTTTGCACTAGGCTCGATATATGTAGTCTATGCCATCATAATTATCATATTAAGTGTGTTCCACAGTCACACAGACATAATTTTGATTCTGACGATGAAAGTGAAAGTTTTGTATGCATGGCTTGCTTTGTATTAGCAGATGATAGCTTTAGTGATGAATCTACTAATAATTTGTTTGAAGAATGTCGTAAAGCTTATGAATAATATTTTAATAGTTTATATATGTTTGTTTAAGATGCTTTTAGAGGTCTATTGTTTTGATTTTATTTGATTTTATTGAATTAAAAGAGTTCCGTCCCTAGGTACAACACAGTCCATAGGTACAACTTTGCTGTCCATAGGAACAATTAAATAATGAACCTGTGGACAAAACATAGTTTTTTAAGAAAAGTTCATTATTTTTGTGAGAATAATTAATTTCGAGGTTTGAGCTGATTTTTAAGAAAGACTGATTATTATGTAAGACTGGTGATTTATTAATAAATAATAAAAGTTATTCAGTTCAGATTTAAAAAATGTTTTATTTCGATTATTGGAAAATGTCCATAGGTAAAGCACTTGCCCCTATTATTTAAAATTTTATTAAACAAAAATTAGGCAGTAGTAACACTAAAAAATATTAATTTCATAGAATACTGTCTAAAATGGTTAAAAATAAAAATAAATCACATTATAAAGTCAATTTGTTACGATGGTTACATAAAAAAATGACTCATTGATAGGATTCTAAAATAGCGATTAGTGGATGATACAGCTAGCTTTGGCTATAAAATTTCCCTGAAGAAGGTGGTAATCGGCTGGTACGCTCGAGACCTAAAGCGGAAAATATGTCGTATTATATTGTTATGGGCCTGAGTCTAAGTGGTCGGTGTGTTTATAAAGTCATTAATGATGTTACAATTGAATCAATAGCGTCTATAATTTGTATTATACATTTTTTCAATTATTTAATTAAATAGTTATACCAATAGATTTATTTTTTAAAGGTTAGGTTGGTAAAAAAATAAGCTTCCATTTGACATTTTGACCGCCTGTTTTGGATCACTATACGCTGCACTATATGAAAATTAGCTTCTTTTATTTCTCCTGTAAAAATCGAATTTTGATATTACCGCTTTATTGCCCGGGGACAGCGATGTATTACCTATTGGAGATGAATATTGGATAGGCAGTAATGCATAATCGGTACTTAGGTAAATAAAAACGTGCTTTATCATAGTTATTTTGGAGTTTAAATTGATTATACACACATGTATGCTGAATACATAACATCACACCTACTTAGGGGAATGTCCTGAATGTTATCCTGTCTGTAGTTGGCGTTATGGTTGTAGCCCTAAATTAAAGAGTGCAGCGGCAATAATTATCTTGACCATAAATCACTTGGTCTCATAGCCAGTCGTTAGTAAATATAATCCGATAATTATCGGTTAACATTATTCGAACAATAAATTAAATTAAAAGAAAAAAAAACATAAAATTCGAATAAAAAGTATTTAAAACTCGGAATTTTCAGAACAAAAAAACTTGAACAATGTATGTACTAAAATAAAAGTTCAACAAAGGATTGATTAAAAAGTTTTTAATTAAATTCGAAAACTTACACATTTAATTATAAAAATCTCAATTACACACGTAGTTGGTGCCTCGTGACCACAGGAATACGGCAAATAAATTGAACTAGACAGTGAGCAAGGGTGCCACGGAGAAATTAACAAATGGAGTGATAATACAAATTAACTATAACAATTACCGAAACAAGTTATACTGATACCAAATTAAAAGTGCGAGTAGGTAGTGACTATAAATAAATAATAGAACACTTAAAGTGATATTTGTTTGTCAATTATTAAATATAAAAAATCACTAATTGAAAAATATTTTAAAATTGACTGGAATATTTGTGAAGGTGTGTTCGTGTAGTTTGTTCTAAATACGAATTTAATGTAAAGTTAAAATGATAAAACAACTATTGTTAAGGGACCCACTGTGAGCTCCATTCGTTACATAATCTGTGGTCAACCACAAATGGTTGCATACACGCTACGCAATATTGGGTGTACAGGGAACATTGACTGTTCCATCCCATTGCAATTGATTAATTTAACTGTATGATATTGGTTGTTGTTGGTAACCTAATATATTTTGTAAAATATCAAATAATGTTTGTTAATTAGATAGGCACTTACTAATAAACTGAAATTCATGAAATTGTAGCGAATTAATTATGAGCTGATATAATGTAGTTAAATTTATATTATGTAAAGAATTCATATTACAACATTGCCTATCATCTGGTAGCTTGTATTTATTTATTTAAGGCAACCTACAAAGCATACACCAGATACATGTTGAATTCTAGATTAATCGTACATTTACTAGTGTAGCCTTAATTAAAGGCTGCCACGACATCTTCGCTTCTTGCACCTCCAGCTCCTAGGTTCAACCACTTGAAGTTTTGATGGTACTGAGGGTTAACTCGCTTGATGCTCGTTTGTATGGAGTTTGAATAAATTATACGACGAAAGTTAACTTATTAAACTTATTTATTTCGTTAACAATTAAGTACTTATACTATACTATACTCTCAGGGATAGAGATTTAACGTATGAATAAACCGCGGATCGGATGATTAGCATACTCGATATTTATATTGGTTTTGTGCAAGTTTCTTTAGAGTGGGGTTTTTCTTCTAGAATTGATTACAATGAAAAATTCTAATCCGATACCGACAGGGTAATAAAAACGTGTGGTGTCGTGGGACACCATATAGGAACGAAGTTCCTTATTATATAAATATTAATTTCAAGTTCTATTCGAGGTATAAAGAAAATAATTATTCGGGTATACATTATTTATTATGATTTTTTTATCGATAAAAAATATAAAAACAACTTTATAAAATTATCTTAACACCTTTATTTTATTTACAATGATTTATGAAAAAAATATAACAATAATAGCAAACTGCAATAACAATAACAGTCATCCCGCATACTATACTAGACTATACATTAGACACTGTATTAATAGCCATCATACATAGACTATACATAAAAATCTTACGGTAACGCTACGGACGTTTTTTGTCGGCTAGGGTACCCCGCCGCAACGCGCCATTAGGAACTTCGTTCCAAAATTATACATAAATTGAACTATTGTGACATTAAGCCAGAAATATGTTCGTATTCCTGATTTTACGACTAGTTAACGGATACAGATTGTTACTACAAGAGTAATAATTTATACTTGGTGAATTATAAAATTACAATGTTGCATTCTTTATCGTGCAGGTTTTGTAGGTATATGACTCCATCCTCCTTAAGAGTAAAATTATCTAAAAGCAATGTTCGATAATTTTGCTGAATTACATTTTATAATTCTTAAATTAGACAGGCTTAACCTAATATTCTTATTATTAACGCTTATTGCTATTAACACTTTCACTCATGATGTTGTCTTTCTGACACTACACTTCAATTCAATTTTGTTGATTATGGCTCCGTCGGGGTGTCGACGATTCTGCCAATGTCAGGGTTGGGAAAACAAGTGTTATCAGTGAGGAAAATAAAAAACAACCCGAACGAAACTTAAATTAGAACATGATACATCTTTTGAGTAACTTTTTTTTTTAACCGTTATACCTACTGTGCATAGAACGAAGAGACACTACACTTATTTCAGTCTATACCGGTGGGGTTGTTACTTTCGTAACCACTGAAATCGTAGTTCCTGTAGTCATCTTCGTAGTAAACTCGTAGCAGGTTTGTAGCAAGTCTTGTAGTAAGCTGCGTTTATTCGTTCTTTTAAGGATTGGAAGGGAAGGGTTTGGAACAATAAAATTAATTTACATACGGCAGAACCTAGCCAGACGTGTCTAGTGAACAGAACTCTACACCTAACGATTCTACTCAAGAGGGGAACCAAAATTTTCGGATAGTGACATACAATCCGAAAAAATCATTCCGGAAATAAAAAATGTTATAATTGAGACTGGCAGTACCAGATCCTGTGAGTGACAAAATAACAAAGGAATATTACAAAAATTATAAATTCGAGGAACCCTTTGAAGTAATTAGCACCCATGCTACTAGCCATCATAACAAATAATTTATATCCCTATATTCAAAATATTTAAAAACAAAATTTTCTTCATAAATTCTTTATCTTTAATATTAACGATAATTTCGACCGACTCATCGGTATTGATTTAGTAAAAAAATGAAAGCATATTAATATAGACAAAGAATTATTAACTACCCCTGACGTAAATATCCCTATACATTATCAGACAGAATCCCCTATAGTAACAATTAATTTAGAATCGCATGCGGAAATTAAAGTTACACTACCAACGGACCTCTCCGAAGGGACAGGCGTAATAAAGGAAATAATATTTCGCGAAGGCGTGACGATGCCTCAAGCAACGGTAACGTGCAAAAGTCATTCAACACAAAATGTAATTTGTAATTCAACTGATGACTTTATAGAAATGGATATATTAAAACATTTAAATGTTAAACAGACCCCATGCCACACAAACCATTTATATTCTAAAAAAATATTAGAAGAAAATTTAAACAAATTACGCACGGATCATATGAATGGCGAAGAAAAGAAATAATTTATAGCATATTTCATGAATTTAAAGACATATTTTATCATGAGGAAATTCCTTTAACATTGACGCATGAAATCAAACGCCACATTCGTACTAAAGATAATACACCAATACACATCAAACCGTATAGACAGTCTCCCATTCAGGCGGAAGAAATTAAAAGACAAGTAAAAAAAATATTAACAGATAACGTAATACAACCAAGTTTTTCACCTTGGAGTGCACCGGTACACTAAGTGCCAAAGAAATTAGATGCTACAAGAGAGCAAAAGTTTAAAATGGTCATAGACTATAGGAAATTAAACGAGATAATATAGACGATAAATATTCTATACCAAACATCTCAGACATCTTCGATAAGTTAGGAAATAGCACATGTTTCACCACCCTCGACTTAGCATCAGGTTATCATCAAATTGTAATCTATCAACATGATCGACCTAAAATAGCCTTTAGTACCCAATTTGGACATAACGAATTTTTTCAGAATGCCATTTGGACTAAAAACAGCTCCGGCGACATTCCAAAGAGCTATGGACAACATTCTAAGAGGCTTACAAGCAGAACATTGCATGATTTATCTGGATGACATTATCATCTTTTCATCCACATTAGAGGAACACATAAATAAACTGAGAAAAGTCTTTCAAATTCTTAAACAAGCGAATCTAAAGGTTCAATTAGACAAATCGGAATTCTTTAAGAAAGAAGTTCTTTCTTTAGGTCATATCACTAAAGACGGATTAAAACCAAATCAAGATAAAATCATATCTGTTCTAAATCACCCTTTACCAAAAACTCAAAGAGAAATTTAAAAATCATCCTTAGGACTAGTAGTTAGGACAGAAATTTATACCAGACTTCTAAAATCATCTAGTTGCTCGGTTCCAAAATATCATTCCTATGGAGAAGAATCCGGCAAGAAACTCTTTTAAAAATGGTAATATACAATGATTTAAAATACATTACTTTTAAAATATGCGATAACAACGTAAGATAGCAAAAGCATAAGATTATTTCAATATATTACCTACCTCAAAAGGGGGGAAAAAAATTGAGGAAATACATGCATTTTACTAATATTTCGTTGTCGAAACATTTACAAAAAAAAAGAAAAATAACTGATACACAATTCAAGAAGAAATAAAATAATTTACATACATTAATTATGTAGTCCTAATCAAATCCTTAACAGGAATGTCAAGGCATGTCAAAAAACCTCCAGAATAGAGGCTGTGGAGAAGCTAATTGATGTAGACAAGAATAACAAGATGAATGGTAGACCGCCAGGGAGGCCACATGTACATATGATGCTAATTCCAAGCACGCTTATCCTCTATGTAGTCACTAATTTTATAGTAGGCTTTCTTTATAAGCATTGATTTAATACTTGATTTAAACTTCCTGTTAGATAGATTGGTAAAAACTTCTTTAAAATCACAAAACCTATGACTATTCTTAAAGAAAGATCCTACCGACTGCGCCAACTATGTTCTGGGTGCCAAGGTGGTCGTATAACTCGATGACACTCGGTTGACGCCGTTCTTGCACCTCCAGCTCCTAGGTTCAACCACTTGAAGTTTTGATGGTACTGAGGTTGCTCTCGCTTGATGCTCGTTCGTATAGAGTTTGAATACATTGTACGACGAAAGTTAACTTATTAAACTTATTTATTTCGTTAGCAATTAAGTACTTATACTATACTATACTCTCAGGGATAGAGATCTAACGTATGAAGGAACCACGGATTGAATGATTAGCTTAGGCCAATACTCGATATTTATATTGCTTTTGAGCACGTTTTTTTAGGAGTGGGGTTTTTCTCCTAGAAATGATTACAATGTAAAATTCTAATCCGTTACCGAAAGGGTAATAAAAATTATACATAAATAAGAACTATTGTGACATTAAGCCACTAATATGTTCGCATTCCTGATTTTACGACTAGTTCACGGATACAGATTGTTACAACAAGGGTAATAATTCATACTTAGAGAATTATAAAATTACAATGTTGCATTCCTTATCGTGCAGGTGTTGTAGGTATATGACTAGGTACTCACGGGATATATTTTTTCAGGAGTTTATTATTATATGGGACATATTTACTTTACAAACATGTCGAGTGTTAATAATTTATTCCGTTTTGAAAACCACGGATTAACAACGTACTTCTTCTCCGTCCTTATTTAGAATAAAATAAATTATTCCCAAGGAAATATAATTATGACTGTATTCACAGAATATTGAGTGTATTATTGGCTCTAAATTGATAACCTAACCCGGTGAACTCGCTAGCTAATCATTCACGTACCTGCATAATGTCTCGACAAATCCGGTGACAGTCAATAACAAGTATCCGTGGTCAACTATAATATTGATTACCGACCACAGTCCATATTACAATCAGACAGAACCGAAGTAACTTGAGACTTAGCAAGCGCAGTAATACGTTTTTCCCTTGTCTTTTAATCTAGTTAAAAGCCTGAGTACACAGTCTGGTGGAATTTAGGCAGTCTAAAGTTAAATAAAAATGTAGAGTCAGCAGTAAAATTTTACGGGATTACATTAGGAAATCAAAATCTTGATCCACAAAAATATTGGTTGAAGTTATAAGTGAAGATTTGTATGATTTGTTTATGTATACATACGACATGGAGTAAATTGTATTCCATGGTAGTGCTTGATGCTTTTTTTGTTGATTGTACCTACTACAAACTGTATGTAATTTGGTGTAATTTAATGTTAAGTAACACTAAATGATTCATATCATTAAACAATGCTGTAACATATTTGTTAAAATCGTTGCCTCACGACTTAATTATCTTAATAATGAAGTATCTTAAAAAAGTAATACCTGTGAATTGTTTTGATTCATTTTATTGTGGTGATAATTTAATTCCTAAAAAGAAGTCGTGGTCCAAAGCTAATGATACTAACAATGATCAAATAGACTTAGAAAGTTTCCGAAATGCAGAGACAAAAGGTTCTGTACAATAGTCCAGGTAATGTCCACGACGAGATAAGGTAACTGAGATAAATGAAGGTTCTAATGTCGTACGCAGGGAGCTCTGGTGAGGCAAGACTTTTAAACGATATAAATGTTTCATGAAAGAGATAATAAATTTAACGAGATATATTGTTAACTGTATGTTTATACTTGCGACACTAGCAAGGCCTTTTTCCAAGAAGAAGAAAACTTTATCTTTGCTGTGTGATGGTAGAACTTAGAACGTATGTAAGGATATTCAAAAATGGATATTGAATTGATTGGTATCGTTGATAAAGAATAAGCATTGTTTCATTTTTCTCTCATAAATACTGTTTTCCATATTCGGTATTTCACGATGGCACGATAGCTGGACAAATTCAGAGTCTTTCAAAACTAAGATATCAGAAAGAGAGAGCAGAGCGGAACTAGAGTTGTATGAATATAAAGGCTGGTTTTAGTTATAAAACACATACGGCATCAGCATTATCCAACATGACGACATACTTACATGATCATAGGAAACTAACGCGAAGAATAGAGTTTTATAAAAATGTTCCGGCAAGCTCTACGGCGAAGGAATTGATAGTCCCGCGGGGATCGCCTATTATAGAGACGTTATAGAGTTTATCGTGGCCCGGGAGCCCGGGAGCTCGAGACGTAATAGAGCGGTACGGGTTAGCCCCGGGACGCGAGCACAACGATATGTCCACATGTGTATTGCTTGATTTACGAACTTAAACCGTTTTTGCTATGTTTACAGAATTAATCATCAGCAAATGGAGGTAAATTACAATATCATAGGCGCCAAATAACACGTCCATGAACAATTTAAAGAACCATTCATAACAATAATTCAATAATGCAGAAAGTAAATGTAAAACGTTTTCTTTTATGAAATAAAATATGTAGCCAATTTACCGCTCAATCCAATTTGAATGAAATGTAGTTTGCATTTCGCTATGAATTTTTAAACCGTTGTCCATCAGATATGGTCTGACAATCGCGTGTGATTGACGCCAGTTTGACTGGCATCCCTATTCATTTGTTTTATAGGACCTTGTTGCATTCATATTTGTTTATGTAGATTTTTTGCACTTATATTAAATTGGTTGGAAAAATTGGATGATCAGATTATCGATGTTGAGCGCGTATTTTTGGCAAAAATAAAATGGAGCTTTAATTTGCATGAGTTGAAAGTTTTTATATATTCTGGCGACTTATTTAGATTGGATATTTTCGACAGTAAAACTAATTCTTCCTTTTGAAAACTGTATCGGATGTACAGCCACATAACTATGTAGATATTTTGTAGCATGTATGCTTCATATTACTACCAAAGAGCAATAACGAACATCTCCATCTTTAAGAACTTAGAACCGACGCACCTCCACAAGCTCACTGTGTGCACACCTGCAGATATTGGTTTTCAGTTCAAATGTTTGCTTAAATTATTGGTAATTGGCGCCCGCCACGCTCAAAACCCAATCAACGGTAATTACCGATCAGAGGTCACTTTCACAATTTAATGAACTGCATTTCAGTGCGCGAACAAATCAATTCGGATCAAATCATACCGCTTATAGCAAATGTTAAATGGTATGAGTATTGGATATATTTAATTCTTATACGTGGTTACTGTGTTTAGAGGTAAAGGCTCAAGACACGTCAGTCTTCAATAAAAAAAGAATATTAGACTTAAAGATTGGAGGCGACAGATTTAATTTACTTACATAACTTAATTTACTTACTTTAACTATCGTGCTAAAAGGAGAATGACCACGACAATATGGACCACGGTACAGAGTTGCGTCATTTCCAAAGTTGTTTTAGATGGTTTATAAATTAACCAAATAACCATCTACAATTGTCATTTTGGAATCAAAACCCGCATTTCCAAGATTTTTTAGAAAATGTAACTTAACCTCAAAATAGAAATTAATATCCGACGTGTATAGAGGTAAGTTTATAGGTCGTAGTTTGGAGAGCAGATTGATTAGCATATCTGATGGGATAGAGACTTAAATAAATCAGTCCCTTGCCTTTATATTTCCTGTTAAAACAGTTACAAATACAAAAAAAAAACTGTAATATTTAAATCGCAATGAACAAACTTATCATGCACCACGCGCAATTGACATTGGACTTTTTGACAATGACAATGACAATTCAATTTGAGACACCAACACCAATGTTGCCACTTTAGATTTTAAATGAAAATCGATTACTCTAATAAATACACTCGACACATAATTATTTCAAATGACTGATTTAGTTCTATAATCATTAATTTATTAAAAAGGTTCGATTTATATCAAACCGAAGAAAGATAATTAAAAAAAACCTATGCAATCATTCATATGTATCGTTAGCCTACAAAGTGAAATTGCTTTTAAAAGATTTGAAAGCAAAATAATACGACTACTGTGTGAAATACTAATAATTTCACACCACAGTAGTATCATCTCGCTTTATTATTTATAAAAACCTCGCGATTTACCTTTTCAATGACTTTACATTTATATTAATTTGTAATCGTACACAAAAAAAATCGATTAGAGTTGTCAATATATTTACTTATTTTGAATATGGCAACACTTTAACGTAAGAATAGCCGGCAGCAGGTAATTCATTTTATCAAAACAATTTCATAACTTATTAAGTTTACAAAATAAACCCCTATACAAAATTGGCATTCTAATTGCAGAATGACTTCAAAAATAAAGAAAATAATTGTAATATAATTTTTATCTTGATGCATGAGAAAAACCAGTACCGTTGATGGTCATGATCCTTTGTGGCAGACAATCCAGGACAAAATAAAATGAACTACGAACAGTTTTATTTTATTTTATTTATTTGGGAAGAACAAACAATTACACACTATGAAATAACTTAAAATAAACATGCATTAATGCATTTATAATATGGGTGAGTGTGTAACTCACTACGTTATCCACAGATTATATATGAAGTGATAAAACTAAACCAAAACGTGCACGAGTGACAATTTCATTTTAACAGTTATTTATATAACGGCATTTATTATTCTAACCTCAATTACGACTTCTGTCAATACAGTATGCGTACATTTTAATTATTAACTTATTAATTATCAGAATATAATAGAAACGTTATTGGTTTAATGTGTGGGTAGCATATATCACCGCCATATGCTGAATTCCAATTATAAGTCTATAATTTAATTTTGGTTGAGGACAGTCGGCGCCGGGGAATCGATTTTAGCGCTCGTCAATATTTCCCGGGAAGTGATGATCGGAGAAAAATGCGAAATAGAAGGGTTTGTGAAAAAGGAGCGGCCATTACATACGTCTAATAGACAAAATACGTGTAATTTTTTTGCTATTTATTTAAAGAGTGGGTGGCAAATAGTGGACGACGTCCCCAAAAGTCCCCGTAAATGAGGCTCAAGATACGCTTGCTTGTCGACCTGCAGTGATTCACGAAGGATAACTTCATAAAGGCACTGGGAAGCATGGGGTGTTGGGGTCAAGGCTGGAACTTCTACCACTCAATAGCACCTCATAAGTGAATATAAATACTGGATGAGACGTAAATTAGTCACGCTTAATTAACTTACTTGCTGCTGGAAGTGATACGTCAGCTACAAAAGTGAAAACGTCAGATAAAACTCGTGTAAAAATTAAAAAAGCGTTGTTAAAAAAAATGGAAATTATACTATACGGCGTTCAGTTTGGGTTAACGTTTCGACAATTTGCAAATGGCGTTCGTTGTGACGGGTCGACCCGGCCTATTTATCACCCACCTCTGCCCGCCGATAGAATGGATATCGGACGCTAATTTACGCACCGATTCACCACAGAATAAAAGTAAAGAAGGATCATGTCTGTTTACATTATACTGACTGATGAATAAATACAAGATGGAATATTTATTTTGCATTTCAATGTAAATACGAATATTTACTTTTGTACCCAAAAGCATCCAATTTTTTGCCAGAAGTAAACATTTTTATTGAGATGTTGCCATGAATAAGTTAAAACACTAGTTTAATGAAAATATTTTAATTAATTTTCTGACAATGTTTGTAATCGCTAGGTACAGTAAATAAATCAGATAGAAATGCATAAATTCTACTAGAATAAAGGCTTCCGACATTCATAGATTTGATTCAATACAACGCCTCGCCTAAACAGGAAACTATATACTGTTATGTTATATTTTAATAAAGAATGAAATTATAGGAAATGCACCTTCTGTCTCTGAATATTCTGTGGCGCCACCACTACGCCGGCCACCCCAGCCCTTCGCACAAAGGCGGGTTTTTCACATTTTTCAATGCCGAGAAAATTCCAGTTCCAAGTTCGAATTTTTGAATGGACTCCATTGTGGTTTTATTTTAGGTTTTTTGTTTGTTCTGCTTTAAGGAGGTTGGCAGTGTGTATCCGGCTGTGAATGGGTTGCCCCATTTCTTGCTATAGTTCTGTTCTGATGAAAGTTTTATTTAATAGGTTTATACCTAAGTTATTTCTAGCCGCGATGGAACAGAAGGTACATGCATTTTAACGGTGAGAGGTTGCTCGTTTGTAAATGTTCCTTTATTGCCTGTAATTGGTTTAAAATGAATAAAACATTTTGCTTGTATTTTTCATTTAGGTATTTTATTTCAAATGCATAAAAAAAAACACGTTCTTCAATCACTGTAAGTCACAAAATAATACCAGCAAATAGTGGTTATTAACTGTTACACTGTGATCACATTTTTACACTGCAAATACTATATTTAAAACCTTATAAATAAATATGAAGTCTATAAAGCAGTCAATTATAGAATTATTCATGAATATTTGCTTCAAAATATTCAATTTCTCTCGGTTCTTATCTGAAACTTCTAAAGCTCATCTTAAATGATTGGTTATTATTTCTACAAACTTATTACTTAGTACGTGTCCAAATAAATGCGAAGATGGCGGAATCTACAGGCTGTTTACGAAAATGAATAAAGTTTTTTGTTCTGTTGGTAAAGCTGGACCCAAGCTTACCTCAAGGTCTGTAATTAAAACATCTTTTTATAAACAAAAGTATAATGAGTGCCACGAAAGATGAGACTTAGCGAGTGTCAATGGTGGATAGCTTCAAATAGACGATTGGTCCCTTACCCCCTCCAACCTCAATGCGCTAAACAGACCTATAAATCGAATACTGCGCAAGCGCAACGCAAACCATGTGGTGTGTCAAGTCTCATCTTTCGTGGTACAAGCTATACAATTGATTTGAAGACAAATCGTAGTATGTACCTAAACCTTTCACTATTCATTTAAATATTACTGAATACCGTTATTTTAAATCATATTGAGTATTATAAGAAATTTGCACAGCCTGTATATGTGTTTCGATATACGAGACGTGAATTTATATGGTCATTTGATTATAAGAAAATATATTCTTATTGAAAACACCGCATCACATATTAATGTTATTTCGGTAAAAAAAAGACGGTCTGCATACAAATATCAGTATTTATTATATTTTTGAGATACACCTGTGTGACACGTGGAATCAAATTACATCACGTGACGGCAAAGGTATCACTTCACAGCACGTATCACGTGACTTCAATTTACATGTCATGACATCACATCAATTCACTTGACATTACAACAAGTGACGTAAGATCACGTGACATCATCACGTCACATCACTAGACTACACTACACGTGACGTTCGAATTGTCGCAACAAGCTGATGCGATACTATGTCATAAAAAGTAGGCATTTATTGTTGTGCTACCCGTGTGAAGTCGGGGCGTGTCGCTAGTCATAAATAAAATATATTGGAAATATTCAATCCGCTTTATACTTCAATTTACCAGATTGCGAAATATTTTTATGATGCATTTATTTGCAGCAAATTTATATCAACCTCCAAGTAAAATATTTCGATTCGATATTTTGTGTTCAGCTAAGCTTTAAGCGATATCCATTACTGTTCATGCTGCTGCATTTTCTACGTCACGCTAAAAAAGGCATCAATGTATGCTTTACGCTCTATTTCGTAGAATTACATGAACAATTATTAGAGTTTGTATATGTTGTATTATTTTTTCCAACGGAGATTCAGCGTACGGTAGTGTACGTAGTTCAAGTCATGATTTCAAGTTTTACCAATAGACAGTCGATTACAATCGCCCTGAGTATAGTCAACATTTATTTATAAATGCACCAGTCACCAATGCTTTCTGTTTAAAAATCCCGTCACCCAGACACATTCACATTTCCCCGGTGTGAGATCAGAATGCTAATACTGCATACATATTCAACGCCGCACATTATAAAGTCGATCAGTTGCACTTTCAAAGGAATCGGTGATCAGAACTTAGGGTGGTAACGTTGTAAATAAATGATTGATTTCTTGAAGTGCGCTTCATACAGTTTTGCTGCTTCTGGTGTAGAAAAGATAATGAATCATTAAATCGATGCAGGATGTTATATGTTAAGGAGTTTTTTCATGACATATGCATTGTAAAACACTTGCAATTGCAAGTAAAAAATCATCCTATGCAAAGAGTGAACGATAACATATTATCTCGCACTTGCTCTTTGGAACTTTTACAAAATCAGTTCATGTATTTGTAGCTTCTTTTTTTGGGGTAAAATCCTATGTCATATCGTATTCAGGAACTTATGGAAATCTTTTTTTTTACATAAAACTCAAATTCTGTATTTATTTTTCCATTTTATTTGTAAGATATTAGAGGGGCTCGTGGATAAGCCCAATACTATCAATCAAACAACACTACATGTACCAAGACCCTTCTTCCCCAAAAAAGACGTTAAACCGCAAGTCCCGACTGTCATACGGTGATCGTCGACAGTCGTACTTACTATAGGAGTTACTGTTACTGAATTAACCAGTAAAATGAGTTGTGGTGATCAGATCAGGCAGTAGCTCCATGTAAAATACGGTACTCAGCTAAATGCAGTAGGTCAACCGACCCAAACTAGCTTGGGAAAAGGCTAGACAGATTATGTTCTTTGTAGAACAGATGTTAGGTTACGCATATATTTAGCGTTACAGAAATTCCGCATTGCGCAAATCTAAGAAAACTTGTTACTTTCGATCAAAATGGTAATTAATTTGGCCCGGAACTGTTTTTCAATATCCTATTAATATAATAATTGCTGAAGTTTGTTGTTTGTTCCGATATTGAATGTTTCTTACTCAATGAGTTTAAATTGCTATTGATTGGGTTAGTGTGTGAAAATGTGGACCTACTCACTATATTTAATTGAATTAAACAAGAAGAATGAAGAACTTATCTAGTTATTTTTTAATGTAGTGACACGAATGAAATAATATGAGTATATTAGGTAATTGTTATTTTTTTCTTAAGACTTCATATTCGTTCAAGTAATGTGCGTGATAAAACAGCAATCAAAGGATTTTTAAATAGCAGTCTGACTCGGTTCAACACTTGTTTTAAAATTTTTTCTTTCTAATTTTAACATCACTTTGAAGAATTAAAACTTTGTTTGAATATCAAAAAACTAAACTGTTTAATATTAAACAAAAATTTTACTCAAGTGTATTTAATATTATTAAAATTATAATCGTAATAATTATTATACTCTTCAAAGACTTGTGAAACAAAACTACTAAAATGACTTTTTTTAATAGCTGCGGTGACATTGATAAATCTTTTTAATCACGACGCCTCGGCTCGCGCCTTCTGTTGGTTCTGCCTATTAAAGCCACCTTAAAAAAGATTTTATTCCACAAATAAAAAGCGTGTCTCTCTTCTACAGAACATTTGTATATGGACCCTCTCATATCATTCTATACTGAAATATTCATATTCACATAGGCGTACAAACGGATCTTTGTACATACACACGAGTAATATATTTTTTCCATAGTTCCGTCCGGTGACCAGGGCGACGTACGCAGTTCCATTGTGCAGCTCCATTGAGCTCCTCACTGGGTCACGTTACTGTCTTACCTAGTTTGCCTTTTGTTTCACTCGTTTGTTTTTATTGCTCATGGCGGTTGTGTGCTGTTTTTATTTTATTCCAAGTTACGCATGAGTTTTCACGGTGAGGATGAGTAAACGTTTATGTTTTTACCATCAGTAAATGTTCGGAAACTATAAAATAATATGTGCAAGACATTATTTTATTTCGTCTATTCACTTCCAGTTGATCCTGATAATAAAGATTTCTAACAGATACTTGGCAATAAACATAGACAAATATTCTACAATATTAAAATCATTTATGAATAGAGAATGATATCCTCATAGCTTTAAAAATCATTAACAATATGAGTGCTTCAAGACAAATGGGACACAAAGTTTTACTCCATTAGTTAAATTTACTTCTTCTTTAACACACTCCTCACTAAACTACCAACTAGCTATTTCGTCGGATTTGAATCGACGCGCACTTATAATTGACGTCCTACTGTTCCATCAACGTGTTCTATGACGTCATCCACCAAGTGACGTAGATTTGACTGGCGATGGCCCGTCCACGGCGGCGTGTAGTGGTCTACGAATAATTGACAGTGACATACCATATGGCGTTTTCATGTCAGGTAAGAATGGGTCACTGGCTTTTTTATTGAAATATCCTGAAATAAGTGGTGCGAATAAAATGCTGCGCCGACCCCAAATAAAATTGGGATAAGGGCAGGAGGATGATGATGAGAGCCAAATACCTAGTAACTAGTGAAACATATGGGTAATGTGGCCAACCAAAAAACTGCATATCGCAAATGTTGTAGTTTGATGTTTTGTTATTGTGTAAAATTGATATAAGTACCTACTACTAATATTATTTAAAGCAATTAGTAGAATTAATAATAAAAAACAAGTACTTAGACCTTAGCAAAATATCGTAAATAACAAATAAGGTAATGTTTCTGGCCTTCTCTCAGGCCAGTCCTAAGGAAACGGTCAAACCCTATTCACATAAAGAATAATACGTGTTACAATACCGTTTATCTGTGGCAGATATCTAGATTTATTACGAGCGCGGCCCTCCACCCTTTGCCTCCGCCTATACCTTTACCTTCTGTTATTAATTGCCTCTTATTTGACGGTGGATTGTTCGGTTTGATACTCGGTTTAACGGTAGTACCCTTAATTTTTGCTTAAAACGTTTAATATGTTAGTAATATTGCTGAAGAATTTGCTATGACACTTGATAACTGCAATATTCATGCTTATAGAAATCACATAGTCGTACTTATAAAATTCTAATGGGGAGGCCTATGTTTAGCGGTGGACCTCTTGTGCCTGATACGATGATGATGGCTTGTCCGTTACTGCATAGATAAGTAGAAGTAAGTAATAAGCAGAAGAGAAACAGAGAAATTAATACAAATATTTAAAGTTGTTCGAGGATTTGAAACTTGATACTTTTGTACTTTTTATAGTGAAGAAATTAGCGTCCATGTATAACGCCCAGAATAATTATTTCAAACGGCAAATTGGGTACTTGACTACATTAATATAAGCGAAACTGCAAAAACACATTTTCCAATTAAACACAAATACAAAGTTAGTTGGGGCCGCATATTCTATCTCTTTTTCGCAAAACGACGACTAGTAAGGGGCAAGCCCAGATTAGTATGGATATTTGAAATTATGACGTCATTTTTTTATATATCTCTCACTGTCTAATTATCAATATTGAAATGCGTGTAACACACTCAATATGAAAGAAGGTTATTGGAATACGATATAGTATATTTTTGATATTGTATTTCGAGGATCTAATCTCTGGCTAGCGATCGTTTTCAGACTTATACCAAAACAACTTTACTGGTAGTTCAAGCAAATACCAAACAGGTTTACAATACTAGTCCAGACTTTGATTATTCTTGTACTGCAATACAAGATCCTCGAGTAACCAAGATGTATGCACAGGGAATTACGATATGTAGCCACGTATGGACGGTTGCCATGGCAACGGGCCCAGGTGCGTGTTCCGATGGATGGCTATACAATCCCTACCTATTAATATTTCAAAGGTTTATTTGTTTGGACAAACCATTGGTGGTGTATGGATGTATGTGTAGAATCTTGATTGTATTTGCTTTGCTTAGGAAAATATGTTCTGATTTATAAAACCCATCTAGTAATACACAGGTTTTCTACCTATTTTTATAATTAGATTCAAGTTTTTGGAAGCGATATTAAGTGACTACACGACCACGAAAAACATAAAATGTATTAAAGAAATTGTATGTATATTTTGCTAAATGCTAACCATTTTGTAAACGGTACATACATTTAAACTGTCTAGATAAGGCGCGGTATACCTGCAACAGTTTTGATAAATTGTACTTTTTGCTTTCACGAGAACTTTCAGTAAAATTAATTCAAAGTGTCTTCATACTACGATAATGTGTTTTGTTCATTAGATTGTTATAATAAATGTTTACGGGTGTATATAAAACAGAATAAACAATTTACACCTGTTATCGTCTCGTCAATTATCAAATATCTGTATATATAAAACAAAGTCGGGTTTGTTACAACACTTATACCTAACTCGAGAACGGGTGAACCGATTTTCATGATTCTTGATTTGTTGGATTCGTTTTTGTCCCGAATAGCAGAATAAACATTAATAACCATGGAAAATTTACTGTATAATTCACGGGAACGGGGAAAACTTACGTGGGTGAAACCGCGGGGCACAGCTAGTTGATTAATAATTTGTAATTTCTGAAGGTAGCAGAGATGTCACCTTGACGTAACGTCAAATACTAGAGTGTGGAGTGCCGCTGGAGAGTTTGTTCCGCCGCGTGTTCCCTCTGGCCTGACACTAGCAAGAGGTGACGGGAGGGCGATCTTGAGCGCTGTCTTTTGTAGTTATCGCATTTGAGAGAAAATGAGGGTGAACATAATCCAGTGTTCCGATACAACTGTACACGTACATTGTTATATTTATCTAATTGCCAATGGTCATGACATGTGATATGTTATAGTAAATCTATTTTATAAGATGTTTATGTTAGATTAACTTTTTCATAAAACATGTTGCATATTTACCGGCTTTATCTACTCTTCTATGAAACGATTCATTTATTAATCAAACAAACCCAACCTTTTTACTACACAAGAAAAATGTAAAAGAAACTAAAAGCGACTACACCAGTTAATGTATAGCGGGCGGAAACCCAATCGAAGTAGGGACGTAGTTGGAACATTCAAATCCATAAATCTTGTGGGAGACGTTAAGTTTTTTATGCCCCCGCCCGATAAGTAGCCGCTTCCCGGGGGCATACTTACACATTCAGAATATCTTACAGCGAAGCGTACTTGCGACTGGATGACATTTTATCTTTTTTTATAATTTACGATTCCTTTCGGCTACACGTAGACTACACTGTCTTTCCTCTGTTGATTTATTGTATGCAAGTACATGGTGAAATTTTCCGTGCCTAGAATAATAGCGTCTTGTGTCTTCACTACAGAATGTTATGATTATATTTTAACTTTTGAATTCACAGCCACAATGCTCTGCGTGGTAATTTTTTTATATTTTTTACGGTTTACCAGTATGACAGAATAACTAGGAGTAATCGATGTTAGCAGATACCTGCGACTTTGAGACAGCGAATTTATTCAAAAAGTTGAGGAGCTTATGCGTGCATGAAGCTTGACTTGTAAACTTGTGTGTAAACAGATATAGTTTGGCATTGTTATTTTTTGTTCATTTTGGCATTTGTTCATAATTTATGAATTTGTTCTTCGCTAGTAATTGGCTCTTCCATACTAATATTTTAAAGGCGAAAGTAATTATGAAACTTGTTATGGGAAAAGCTTGGATACCAAGAAAGGATATATATTATACCACTTTATGCCGCGGTAACCGACACCAACGCGGGCGGAGCCGCGAGCAACAGATAGTTATGTTATAACTCTTCAACCTACAGTTTGTATTATTGCTTTTTCTAATCGTCAGTCTTTGATCAATGTCTTGTTATAGTCGGATGCTACTAAATAGCCGAGGATGAGTCGCACGACTACTAACACAACCTTACACCATTGCGATTTAATCAAAAGGAGGACTCTATGTACCAATCAATGCATGTTTAATTTTTACTCAAAAGAACAGTACTATTGGAAGAGCAGTGTTATTGATTCACTAATTTCGTTTGTGGGAGAAAAGAATGAAATTTCAAATACGGGCGACGGCTACCAGAGGCTGGATATTAAAGCCCGGCTTGATTTGCAAGCCGGGACCATGAACACAACTTTATCTTGCAATTTGTTCGATACAGTGAATCAGGGAACCTATATACCCAACCTTGTTACGTAAGTAGAATAATCCAAGGACTAAAAAAGGAAAAATTTGAGAGCTCAAAACGATGTAAGACATGGTTCATAAAACAACATTAAATTAACAAATCAATCCTGTTTGGAATGTACTATTAAAGAGCTCAGTATTAACATATTATTTTATAGTGTATAAATTTTTTTTTTGTGTACTCTTTATCATAAATTTGAGGGCGAAGTTATAAGTAATAGAAGTCAGAGTCCTATCTCATTTTTTCAAGGCGTCTTTAATTGAATCGACATCAGAATACGATCTCAAATGGAATTTATATTGATATTTTCTCTCAACCATGACGTCTGGAGGATATTTTTAAGTGTCTAAGTTTCCAAAGCAATTTCTGAAGAAAGTTTTAAGTGGGACGAAAGGTTTCGAATCCGTGCAAGTGACGCCCCTTGAGCATTTGTTTGAAATAGGGAACATTTTATAAGAGGTAGGGTATTTGCAAAAATCGCCGTCGGCCCGGCTGGGGATAAATGTCGGAAAATTTGTCCGTTTGTGTTGCAAGTTCTGTGCGTATTTTAGGGAGTTTGTAATATTCGAAATTTACGGGTTTCACTGTGGGGGGATAGCGGATGTTTGTTGTTAAAAAGAAAATTTTCAACCGTTTGTCCATTTTTGCTTTCGTAAAAATAATTTTCAGGTTTGATGGCTATGCCCGTCACCTTATAACGGATGTGACGCATATAATGGGACCTAACATTTTATAAATTATAGTTTATGTTATTTTTTTCTTTTATACGTCGCATGTGGCACGAATAAGTGCATTTACTTTATTTCTTATGTTTATTTCTTATACGATGATTCCTTTTTATCCGACTTCTAAAGGGTTCTCAATTTGAATGTGTATTTTTTAGTGTGTTTGTTATATACCTACTTGATATCTCTGGCAAATGAGGAGCGATTTAAAAAATATATCTCTGAGGTAGTTTTATAATTATATACATTATTTCATCAAAATCGATTGTATAGATTACTTCAAACAATTTTTTTACCGCCGCACGCACAAGTCGCACAAGTATTTTTAATAAGTAGTAACAACAACAAATAATGTCTTATCGAAATTGTGTACTTTATATTTTCGTGTAAATGAAGTCAGATTTTCAAATAACTAATGAACTTTAAATTATTTAAATAGTTCCCTCGTTTCTCACACAAGACAATTTCGTGTATCAGAGTAACTATTAACTCTCACATCAATAAGCTTTCAACGGTAATCTATATATATAAAAATGAAACCCGTTTTCCGTTGTCATGGCATCACGCGTGCACAGCTGGACCAATTTCGTTCATTCTTTTTTTGTCGTGTTGTTTATTATCAGGAGAAGGTTCTTATGGAGAAAAAAAAATAAAAAAGTAGCGCGAAAATTTTAAAAAAATTAAAGAAAAGTTGATGATAATATTAACTTTTCTAATTTAACCTTTAAAGCCTTTGACATATCTGTTAGTTATTTGACATGACAACGTCTGTCAGGTCAGCTAGTAAGCTATATAAATGTACTTTGATACTTTAACCATAACCTTATTACACATACTTTCCAATTAATTTCGTATCACAGACAACATCAAAATGTTGCCAAAAATGCTATTAGCAGTTCTATTATAGAGTGTGATTACAACGCTAAAGCCCGCGGTTTAGACGTTTTGGGACGAAATCTAATCTACCTTTTAGCATGCAAATATCCGCAATATTCTTTGAAGATGTTTTAAAAAAGACATAAATGGCGTAATTTAGAGATTTCGTACTGTTCTCCCAGGATTATAGCCCCACTTGTTTATCTAATGGTGCCTTGTATTCACCAAGTTGATCATTTAATAAGTAAATGAGTGTCATTTATATTTTCTCTTCTTTTGTGTTTTATCTTTTTACCTTTTTGTGCGGATTTTGTGAGGTTTACTGGTGACCTGGAATTGAATAATAGGAGACAATATTACCAGCTATTAGCTGGTGATACTTATTTTGGCTGTAGGATATATTTTTCTTGTATTATTCGATATTTTTCCGTAACATCAATGTCTTTATTTATATGTACACTGTACAGACATCTGGTTGAAAGATGTCGTTTTCCTTTATTACCTTTGACATTAATATTTTAGTCTAAGAATAGCAGAATTCTATATTATTAGTTCCTACTTATATGTATTGTACTGAATATTATATATTTACGAGTAGGTCGATGGGTTTTACTATTCCTATTACCAATCGCGACGGTAATACTGAGACTGCATGTTGTTTTCATAGCAGTCTCATTTTCACGGACTTAAGAAACAACGAATGAGACGTTTTTTTTTTTATTAATTAATAAATAATTGATGTGGACAACATCACATACATTGCTCCAAATCCAATGTAAGTAGCTAGAGCACTTGTGTTATGAAAACAGAAGTTACGAAGGTACCACAAACATCCAGACCCGAGACAATGTAGAAAAGCGTTTTTCTACATAGATCCGTACGAGGAACCCGAGACCTCAGAGCTAGCGACACCTTGAAAACCAGTGTGTACGCCACTCAACCACGGAGGACGTCATCCGAAAACAATTCTATGCCTTAGCATTTTCTTCGAAATCGCTGTATAATAACGTAACAGGAATAGTTATGCTATAGTACCAGTATTACCGTCAATGGGAAAACACAACGAACATATTGAGTCCCCCCTTTACGTGAATATTTAGTTTGTACATATGGATTTTTTACTTTAGACATAAGCTCCTCATACAGTTTTAGCCATCTTGTATTCGGGACAGTCAGGCTTACTTAAGTAAACATGTAAGGTAAACGTTTAATATTTTACGTACAGTTTCGAGACAGCTCGACCGGGCCCATAGATGATTCAGTCAATTACTTTTTAATTCCTGTAATGGAACCTTAAAATAAAAAATCAAAAATGATTAGATGTGCCACGTAAGTGGACTCGCTTGTACATTTAAGAATTTATGTAGGTAACGAGATCAAATACTTCTTTGCACCAGTTTCGCGTTCAGATATATCTATAGGTTTGTATTCAATTTTTGTATGTATAAGGGACTCTTGGCTAAGTGTAAGCCAATCGGTTTGACCGATACAAAAGGTTTAGCTGCCTTCTTCGCCGTAGGTACATAGATGAACTGCCAATTTGTAAACATAACGAGCCCTCTCCAAGCCTCGGAAAGCATGTTAAAATGTTGGTACCGACTGTCACACAGTGGTCTTCTACAGTCGTTAACTAATTAGCATTTGACAACCAGTCTTACTATGCGATACTGTATTAACCAGCAGTGGGTTATGGAGGTCAGACACGCAGTCGCTCCATGTAAAACAGGGTTTTTTGTAAGACTGGTAGCCGTCCCCAACATAGCTTGCGAAAAGGCTAGACAGAGAACAACCAAAAATCGAATTTAAGCATTTAAAATAAATAGACTTTAAAATAAATAAATATACGTGCCTGAAATTCTACGCGACGTATTTATAGCATAAGAAATACAACTACGATTGTATTCAAAAGTTGCGAACAAGCAGGTCAACAACCTCGAAATTCCAAATATATTTATTTGTTGCCTCCACTTCAGAACATTGAAGCTATTGTTTTATTTTCGAAGGATATTCTTTTGATTCAGTTCTATATGCTTGAAGATTAGATTTGGAAACTAAAAAACCTTAATAGTGCTTCTCCAGAGACTTAAATATAAGATTATTAGAATGATGTTGGATAAAACCTTTGTATTAGTAGATAAATAGAAGAAATTTCGATTCAGTAAAACAGTAAACTCTACGTTATTTGGAAAGTAAAATAAGTGTATGAAAAAAAAAATATAATCAAATTAAAATCGAATAAGTTAATACAAATAATAATTATCTTAGTTCGCGTGCTTATTTCTGAGAGACGCTCAGTCAGCACCAATTTAATTTATTGATTTATTTCATACAATTGGGGACTTACTGTTCCTAAGTACAACGTTGTACATTACAACTCAAATACTGAATAATACATACACGTCATATAAGTTCAAATCCAATTAGATTTAACACAATAAGATTCCAATTCGTGAGCGTCTCGCGTCAGAAATGACCTTCTCAATCGATCCTTAGTATCTATGTCAATGGCCGATTGATCAACGATCCCTAAGGCTTTACCGACGCAGGATCCAAACGGGATATTAATTGATACAAGTGTCCTCTATATTCCTTCACTCAGCCGAATTTTGGAGGTCACCATGGACCAGGTTATTGTACTCGAGAAATTCGACTAGTAGGCTCTGGGGAGGCTCGTGGTTCGCTTTATGGTTTTATGTAGACACTTGAATTGTTGCTGCCTGAAAAGTTGAGACTACAAGGAATAAATGATCCTTTGAATCTTTTGTTAAAAGTTTGTTTTGGGATTTGTGTTTTATTGGATAATGTGAGTCTTCGGTAAAAAATAGGGCCAAAACATCTAGATTTAAAGGCTTTATTTAGATTGAGGTATGTTAACGTGTGTATACGTAAAACCATGTAGTTATTACAGGAAGAAAAAAGAGTAATGAGTTCTTTAGATGATTAGATAATCTTGCAAAATTATCTTAATCAAAGCATTGAGTTACTAACTTGTTACTGATTGTTTTGTTACATAGGTCATGGTTCTTGAGTAATACAAATGAACTACGTAAGATAACAAAAAAAACTTATTTTTACTTAAATTCGTATCAAGCGAAAACACGCTAAGAAATAGGTTTTATGTTATGTTGTTGGTGAACTAAAAAGCTGTTCTAGACTACAATTTCGATTGGATAAGAAAACAATCACAATAATATTGCTATTTATTCGTAAAATGTGCTGCAATGAGAATGAACAACCCGACGAAATATATTTGTAACGATAACGTTATCAACCGTCTACGTTATTACTCTGCCAAATCCAAAAGAAAACAAATACATAAAACCCAATAAATAATAGAAAAATAACAAAAATAAATGTCTCCGGCGATTACAATCAGCTCGCTTGAGCTGTTACATAAACAACGCAAATAAATCATACATTCACTCGTTCATGGCGAATGGGATTGGACGCGAGTCGTTCATTCGAGGAATGTATGAATTGGTGGCGAGCGTTAAACAACTCACTGAGACCGATTCGAATATGACGTCAGATGGAGCGTATTAATATCTGAACCAATACATTTCTCTTTTATTCAAAATAGGTCACCGAGTAGAACGATTGAAGGTCAATAATATACAATTATTATAAATCGCACCCTTCACCGCTATTTAAGTGTTCTGTAGAGAAAAAAAACGATGCAACAAACAAGTATGTTACTCTTTCCATTTAAGCTTATTATAATACTGGAACATAAACGTGCCACTGCTGGGCACAGGCCTCTTCTCATATTATTATAGAGAAGGAATGAGATTGTAAAAAAGCTTTGATTTAGTGGTTGTTTTTCAGTCTGCGTTCAAAAGTTAAACGCAATTGTGTATCTACTTATTAAAAATAAACACTGGAAATAGAAATACTGTAACAGATGTTTTTAAAACTCCTTGCTAACACAAGAGAACTCTCGTTTAATTTATTACAGACATTTTTGAAACGGTTTGTTGAAAACTTTTTGTTTAGTTTAGGAGCTGATATAAATAATACATGTTATAAAGTCCAGACTGGCCTCAAAAATATTGCTTTTGTCCGTATATTGAATATTTGCCAACATTTGAAAGAACTCTGTACCAATGTAGGTGTTACTAGATAATAGTTCGCCAATATGCTTGTTTTGTAAGAACCCTATGTTTTCGCCCTATGTCTGCCAGTTATATTTCTTGAATGAAGGCATTGAGATAATTTAGCCTACCTGGAAATTACTAAGTTGACCTTTTATTGTAACCCAATAATCATCCACCAAAACCTTATACATGAACAATGACAACATTTAATACGACTGATAACAAATTAGAAAGAGCTTACTGCCCATCCCCTCTCCGTGGCAGGTGTCACATTTCAGGCTAACGATTCGATTCCGAGCGACGCGACGAGGAAATTAAAACACTTGTGCCCACACTGCGCGAGTTTCCCTCGTTTTTAATATAATCCCGGCACTCGTGCTTATCAAAGTCGGTAATCCTTATACATACTTCCTTCATTATCTACTTTTGACAGAGAGGAAATCTACTTACCTTAAAAAATGTTGAGCGTACACTTTTCTTTGATCCGATCTCTTTATAGTTATATCCGTTCGCGCTAATGCCGGCATCGAAAGTAAATTATGGCCCTAAGAAGAGCTTTGAAGTCTGGATAATGGGACGGACGAAGATTACAATTCTGGGGATTACTGCTATCACTAATCGACGTTACTAAATATTGCTAACGTTACGATTTGCCTTTCATACTCAAATTCAAGATCCGTCGATTCATCTCGGATCTATTTTTGAGATGGTACTCAAGAAATGGGCATTGAGACGTATTTTTCCTTATTGTTTTTCCGAGGATGTACCTACTCTATGTGATAATGAGATATTTTTTCTACGAACTCATTTTGCCGAAGGGCCTGGTTTTTTACAAAACAAACATGTATAATTTAGACTGGTAGTAATTATTCTGGATTTATTTTATAAAAAAAAATGTGGTGTTATTTATGTAGGTATATTGAATACCCGAAATATCATAAAATCAAAACAAGGGCATGATATCCAATAAATGTATTTATTTTATTAAAATCATACAACGCGATGTTTTAAGGTTAGTAGTCTACCCACAAAACCAAATTACCGTTACATTTTGAATTATAAATTTACATGTTATTAACTCATTTTGATATATGAACGCAAATCTAATATTAAATAGGAAACAGCAATTACTTAATACCGAGAATATAGAGGTGTGTCTGCGTTATGTGAATAAATCAAATATTAAATATCGATTCGTCAATCAATTCTGTTCGCAGTGTTGCCGATACAGCCGGGCAAACGAGCCAAGATTCACAAAACGAGGATAAGAATCGAGATTTTTGGTCCTCTTTTAGCTATTTTTTATTCTATCTTTGTATAAGAATAAATTTTCAGTAAATAGATCATTTTATTGCCTCATCTAAGTTCTTGTGTATGTGAAGGTTTTTTGCGTGTGTAATCCTTTTTTCTGTCCTAAAGCCGAAGGAAAGTTTTAAGCGTTTTTTTTATAATACATCGTTGTTACAATAGGAACTTATAGATTCAGAGATATTTGAAATAAGGATGTCACTTTCATTTGCTTATTCTTATCTTGTTTACCAACATCTAAGCCAACACTCAAATATTTAATGAAATCACCTACGTTTTAAGGATTCCATTGGGAAATATAATTACTCCCACATGTTTGTTTCGGGGAAATTAAATGTTCCGCCAATATTTCTCGAACGTTTGACGACCAATAGCAACTACAGGGTGGGTTTTTATATTTTTTTTACGGTCCGTTTACGAAGTTTGTTCGTTTTATCATTGACCCTCAAACTCGTTGGTCTGTAAAATTTAAATTGTAATAAAATATTATGTTTATTGGAAACCTACGCAACGGTTTTATTCGAGCGTTACGTCAAAGGACCTTTTCACTGACCGATATTTTGTTATTTGTATAAAAACGATCATTGTACGCAAAATATCTTTTGTATATTTTAAGTAGATGTAAATACTATTAGTAAGAAATTATTTAAAGGATATGTTAAATAATAGCAAACAACCGAGAACATGGCGTATGAATGTAGATATTAAACGAAAGGTGAAAAGTACGTAGCATACATGGATTAAAAAATAATAATATACACACAAACGAAAATTCTGTTTTCAGATTTGATCAATGGTGTACTAAAGTTTATATTCTGAAGCTACCTTGAAATAACAACAGCCTGTATCTTTAGTCGAACACAATCTAAATTGTGAGAAATGAATGTACCTATTAATTGTTGTACTGCTACATACGTTTGTAATTAGCGCGTCTTGTTAAATGAATAGTTGTGTATGAGTTGTATGGAAAGGGGAGGTTCAGGCAATCTGGCTCTACAGTGTATTTACAATAAGAGAAATAAATAAACCGATGAAATATCCATCTAACAACAATGTTAAGAATTTGAACTATAGCCTTCATTCTATGAAAGATTAGAAGAGGTTTTATGTTTAAAATAGAAGACGGATATACACCTACGACATCTGTTTCAACGAAATTTAGTTACTTCTGTGAATCCTCAAGTAATTACAATATTGTTATTTGTTCCTTCCTACAATTGACCTTTTTTAGCTTATAATCCATGTGATTATGACTCGCCATTGTCGACAGTCCTTTATTTAAATTACAAATCAAGAAAGGGGAAGACTAGATATTTCTTTGTTTTTTATATTATTTTTAAGACATTGTTTTCATTCATCGTATAACATATAGAATTGAAAAAAATTGGTTATACAAAAATGTTGATTAAATACTGATTACATACTAATAGGTATAAACTTTAATAAATAATAATAACTTATCCATCGACTGTTCCTTCAGAGATAGGGATTTTCAGATTTTTTTAACTGTGGTATGGCAACCCGTTAGATAGTTTTTTAAGTAAGCAATTTAAGTATGTACATAATAACATAATGTTGGTCAGAAACATCAGCTACAAATAGAAGAGCCATAACAGTATGAAATATGTATGAGCGACTTGGGTACGACTAAAAGGGAAATATGCAAACACCCACCCTTCACTCACAGAAGGGACAAGGGTCTTAGTACCTGTTCTGTATGGCGAAGGTCACAAATGAGAGCTCTATTTATTAACTTCAAAATAAATACAGCTTTATAAAATGTTGAATTTCCTCATCATTTGAAACACAAACGTACGAATGTGGAAAAATAATCTACAAATAGTTTGGAGTGGTTCTTTCTGCATAGTGGATATGTTGTTATATATGTAGGTACGTTCCAGTTTTGTAATTAGTAGATCAGCTTGCAAGTTTTTAGGACTACTTACCTACTACTTACTAAATGTAAAATATGTTTTGTCTTTGCTAGAATTAAATAGCAACAGCAGATAGTTTTATATGTTAAATCAAAGTATACTGACAAGTTTACCAATGACACAAAAAGAAAAAAAAAACGAGTGTGCATTAGACCACACGACTGAAGAAAAACTCCTTTAGCTCACAGGCCTGCACTGTGTCTTAGATATAAGTAACGTTACTGGCTATGAGAGACAGAGGTAGTAAGTGTGTGCTTGCCTCTCTCTCTCTTGCGACCTACAGTAATATACAAAACATTACTCTCTTACTTACCGATTTGACTTTTCGTAACGCTCTCGTTACGCATTCACCAGCTTACTACCCAAGTCAAGCGTTCGCCTTGCCCATCACACTTATTGTAACGCTCTCGTTCTCGTCACATAACGCTCTCGTTACGCATTCACCAGCTTACTACCCAAGTCAAGCGTTCGCCTTGCCCATCACACTTATTGTAACGCTCTCGTTCTCGTCACACTTTTCGTTTGCAGCTTACTTACTTACCCAAGTCAAGCGTGCGTAAAGAGAGAAAGAAACACTTACAGAATTATTTCACATGTCTAACAACGCGATGCGGCAACCTCAACAATAAATGTATATATGTAGATGCCATACTCCTAAAGACACAAAGGGTTATTTTAACCGTTGTAAGTGTTTAAACTACAGCGGCGAACCGTTTTCGTAGCGTAACTTTACACAGCCCGTGTCGCGTCAAAATTATCATAGCAAAGGGGATTTTTGTTACGTTTGTGAATGGGTCGCTTTACCAACATCCGTAGTTTGTGAGGACTGTATTACTGATGCGAGGTAGACTTTGATGAGTGTTCCATTATACCTGTGTTCCCTCAGGGGTAGGCAGACGTGTGTATTTGTTTATTCAAAACTATCTGAATAGTTTAAAAGTATGGTGCGCTTCAAACTAAATGGCGGCTGTAAAAATGAGGCGAGTCGCTGCGCAGTAACCAATTCATTCACCAGCCGAGGTACTGCGCAGTGTGTATCTCCCTTCACAGTCGCCATTAAGTTTGAAACGTACCATATCTTATTACCGTTAAATATTCCGATGTAAAGAGAAATCAACTTTTTTCTTCTTCTTATCTAATTCAGCGAAGTATCAACATATTCCACTGAATTAGGTTCATAATATACTCATACATGCGAGTACGAAGCCACAAAACGAAAAAGACTAAACTTCCCCACAGATTAAATGTGTCTTGAATCAAGGTTTTGGTTCGTAGCTATATAGAATAAAGCACGATAACATTGTTACATCATGTTAAGAATGATGAATGATCGAGTGACACAACCAAAAAAAGATGAATGATTTATGTAAAGGTTTTTATGCCTGTGAAAAAAACTCATTGCTGAGACGAGGAAGAGATGAATGAAATAGAAATAAATGTGTAGTATTACTACGCTTGTGTTGAAAAAAAAGCTGAAAGGGTGGACAGACAATAGACGTATCTATCCAAAAAAGTCGTCGAGCGCTGGTATAGTCAATTATCTCGTCCTGCAACTCCCGCATTTCAACTTAGGGAGAGAGAATGGCTGAAATGACAGTCGTGCTTGTCCCGATACAGCATTCGCTGAGCATTTCTCATACTCAATACTCAAGTCTTTATTGCATTCCATATGTATTACATAGATGGTGTAACCAAAGTAAATGTTCAATATGGACCCTGTCGAGAACAGCAACATTCTATAATATTTGTAAATTAATAAATGTTGTAATTGGTAGCATGAATATGAATATTTACATTATGAATTTTTAGGTTTCTGGATATATATATGTCTTCTGCGTAGCCTTTTCCCTGAAATGATTCCCTGAGATTTAGCTGAATACTATATTTTACATGGAGCGACTGCCTATCTGACCTCCACAACCCATTTTACTGGGTAATACAGTATCCCATAGTAAGACTGGTTGTCAGAATTGTAATGACTTAACGACTGTCAAAGATCACCGTATGACAGTCGGGACCAACGGCTTAACGTGCTTTCCGAGGCACGGAGGGGTCTCGGTATGTTTACAAATGGTCACCCATCCACGGACCTACCGCGGCGAGGGCGGCTTAATCTTTATTATTGGTCAAACCGTACGGCTTACACTTAGCCACGAGCCCCTCCTTTCTGGATATATGTAATATTTATATTTGTTGTTTTTATTCGTGTATATGAAATTATTAAAAGTATTTTCATTTGTGATTAAAAAATTATGTTACAATTTATGGATCATAATGTTTAGTGTAGGTATATGAGATCGGATAATTTTACTTTGCAATCGATTTGTCATCTAGAAACGCCTTTACTGAGTAGTATGCTTCTTTCTTTTGCTACTATTTTACAATTTTTTTGTAAGACAGCTTTTAATGATAACTGTTTTTTTTTGTAGCAATAGATGTCTTTTTTTTATTTTTAAGCTGAAATTTCATATGCCGACTCTACACAAGATGTAGGTACTTATGTAGAGTTATTGCTATCTATTGAGTGATCACAGCAAACCTTTTTGCTCCATGTTTGTTTTTATCATTGAAGGTTTAAACACTACGCGTATATTTACATTCTTTTGTGAAACATTCAATTAGTAATATAGAACTCCTGTAAACTGAGACGATTACTAACAAATTGGGTCAGCCTCGTGAAAATAAAAGATAGAGTCAAAGCTGATCATTATATTAACGGCTTGCTCATTAAATGTATAATCTACGTATGAAGCTAAGCTTTTCTAGGAAAAGAGGTTTAATCCTTCTGGTAACACGATATTCATGAAAAATGATTGAAGTAAAATAAAATCTGACATAATTATATATTTTAAAGTTAGATTAGTGGCTGCCTCATTTGCTTATTGCCATTAGTAGATTTCGTTACCAATGGGGTGATAATTATGTCCTAGCCGATTTAAGCCATAGCGACTACTTGAATTCTGAGGCTAATGCCGTTAAAAAGGACATGACATGGTCGGAATTTAACCTTTCATATTCTATTCAGATCAGATTTATTTTTGAAGTGCTACTTATATTAAATCACTTATACATACAAGCTAGCAAACTTTAAAAAGTATAATAATAACACCGGCCTATAAACGTCCCACTGCTGGGACCACCTCTTCGTATATCGAGAAGGAATGAGCATTGATCACCACCCTTGCTCATTGCATTGTTACAAAGAATGTTCGTTAGAATTTCACTAACCATATCATAATTTGTGTGTATTGTACCAACGATATTGCAACCAGTGACGAGCTGGACGTGTCGGTATGGCTAAGCAATGCAATAACACTGGGACATTCGGTTATGGCACGCAACGGGACACAATAACAGTGGCATGTCACTGATGTCCGAATTGACTGGGTTCACCGCAATTGTCCTTTAAAGCAATCTAATATTGCTGAACTATTGGAGAGGACAGTTGGAGCTGGTTTTCATATTATGCTTCCTTAGAGGTGTTGTACATAAAATTTAAGGGGAATAATATAAGGTCGTAACTGTTTTGTGACTGAACTGAATGTGTTATTTAGAAAACTTTTTACTTTTTTAACGAATAAATTATATAAGCTATCCCTGCCTAGCTTTTTCCCAAGCTATGTATGTCTTACCGGATTTAGCTGAATTCCGTATTTTACATGGAAAGACTTCCTATTTGACCTTTACCACCCATTGCTAGGTAATAAAGTATCCCTAAGTTTGTCAGAATTCAATTACTTTAACGACTGTCAAAGATTGTATGAGAGTCTGGATCGGCTTAACGTGTTTTCGGAGGCACGGAGGGATCTCGAAATATTTACATGGTCATCCAATCATGACGAGCATGGCATAACCTTTATTATCGGTCAAACCGTACGGCTTTTACGTAGCCATGAGCCCCTACAATTAATATTCCACCTATACGACACTGAAAAGCAAATACAAGCTCACTATAGACATATGTAGGTATATCGGTATCTACGTGTTTCGAGAGATACTATGTCACGATGCGGCCTCTGTTACAATCATTGCTCTGTGGCCGCAGGCGAAACGATCCGTTACCGATATTACAAACACTAGATGTGACCTTGTTTGAACTTTTATTAAATTTCCAATATATAATGTACAATATTTTACCTTGAATATTAGATAATGTTTATGTTTGATATTATTTGGAAATGGAGGCTTATTTCTTGTATCATTTGTAAGAACGGGACTGAGATTTATACTAATAATAATAACAATACTGCCACAAATTTGACAGAAATCAACGTCTTTAATTTATGACAGTGTTTCAGTTTGAATCAATAACAAATTAATATACTTACAAAACAATAAAATAATATCTATTGCATTCGGCTATGATTAAGTTTTCTTTGTAGTGCATCTGCAAAGTGAAGTTTGAGGATATAATACTTAGTATATGTGTTAAAATTTCTTCATAATATGAACACCTAGCCACAACGTTACCTCTTTTTTTACTGCTTTTTATTAACTATTGGCATTTCCAGCACGTTACTAATCTAAGTAAAAAAGACGGTACAACTCCCGGAGGATTCCTTCCGCACGTATTAAGAGCTACTTCAACTAATGTTAGCTCTACTATCGGAGGAAAGTTCTTTACGGCGACAAAATAAGTGATATTCAACGCAGTCTATCCGTATAACTAAGATTTTTAACTTGTGGTAATCAAATATGAGTCTTATCGTTAAGAACTTGGGTGTAAATTGTTGGCAATATTGATTTTACAACATTTTTAGTAAAATACGTTATTATACCAGTCAAAAATCGCGCATATTCGCTAAAAGTGAATCTTTCTAATAAAAAAAAAATATGCGCGAATGTCGAAATGTCGTATGTGAAAGTAATCCTTATTAGTATTGACGTTTGGTCCCAAATTATATTCATTGTAGGTATGACCATAACAAAGACAAATAAAAAGAGCTATAAATTTTAAAGCGCAAGACTTGATTCAAATCATTTAAGCTACGTTTCAGTGGGTATTTAGACAGCTTCGTAAAATTTCATCACTTCGCTTGATTGTCCTACAGCCATTCAATGTATCAAATCTGAAATCTCAACCGGAGTTTAATTCCATTTAATTATTTCGCCCTCATTAAATACCTGCTAATTAGCCAGTTTTTAATTACAAAGTGAGTTTGGGGCTGGCGGGCAAGCTCACACAATACCTTTTGTTTTCTCACAAGTTTGTTTACTGAACCTCAACTCAACATGTGTGAAGCAATGCGCTACGTAGTTATGAACTCTACATCAAAAAAATATTAATTAATTATAAAGAAACCCAACAGCTATACAAAATTTAAAAACAACAATAAGTATTGAAAAAATAAAGCCAATTACGGATAGCTACAGTACAGCATGAGTTAGAAAACAAATTGTGAAACGATATTTCAGTTCTACGATATAACAAATTAATTTTGCAAAAAAAATATTAAGGTTTATGCAGTACTCCGCCGTAATCACTGTAAGTTCAAATAAATGAAAAAAAAAGCGATCAATAAAACTAGGTTCTTAAAATATGTCCTCTATTTAACGTAGGTACCCATAATATGCGTCCGAAGTAGCCTTCTTTTAGTTGTAATATCAACAAATACCGGTAACTATGGTAACGTAAAAAAACAGAGTACCTACGAAATTACACCAGTTTCTCGCAAGGATTCCTCCACTGATTACCGCGCTATTAAAGTTTTAAACAGAGCATGTTTTTAACTCCTTAGTTGGTAGCAGTTTGAGGAAATAGTCTTGTAATGGTAGAATTAATGACTTGCAATTGCTTTCTAAACTTAAATATACTTTTTGTTTACTTCATGGTTAATTGCTAGCTGATAACTAAGTTGATGGAGATAATTATAGCTTTAGTCAAAAAAGGTTTTATTTAAAAATAAGAGTCTAACAAACTTTTTCCGTCTAGAAAAAAACTAATTAGATTTTTGGTCTATTACCGTTTGTTTTACAAAGTTTAATTAATAGATTTCTAGACGCTTTTAACGTATTTAGAGGTTGGTTTATTATTGAATTTCGTAATTTGCTTTACAATTAAAGTGAGCTATAGTGTATTCGTGCAGAACAACTGTACGTATTGCGGAAAAAAATGATGTTTGATATTTTTATATAAGACGTGTATATTTCAGTTAAAATTGAGCCAGATATTGAAAACAATAAGGTTAAATTAAGACTGACGAGGGTGTCGCTTGTTAAAACCTTCAATTTTCCATTGATATCGGTCAATAGCGAGAAGTTCAATATAAGGTATAATTTATTCAAAAACGAGTGCATTTTCCTGTACCTAAAGTGCATTTCGGTAGCTACCCAGGGTTAAGCATATTATTATAATAAGATCATTTATTGTGATA
The DNA here is from genome assembly GCA_950381575.1 of Plusia festucae. NCBI lineage: Eukaryota > Metazoa > Arthropoda > Insecta > Lepidoptera > Noctuidae > Plusia > Plusia festucae. The sequence continues at coordinate 15,925,716 of OX494433.1, read as the reverse complement.
ATAAAGTAACGTATATACTTGTGAAGAATCAACAGATGCGTAAGCCCGCCTTAAAGCCGCGTTTTTGAGTAACTATATTTCTAGTCGAGTCGTGAAGTTATATTAATAACTGATGAATGCCAATGGCATTTCTTTTAGTTCGGAAAGCAGAAAGTATTCAAAACGGGTTAATTAACACAGTTATCGTGTGTATGTGACTTTCACTTTAGGAAGGTGACTTAACAAAACCATGATCACATGACAGCCATTACCGTTTGTAACTAAAGTACCAAGTTGTTAGTAAGCAATAAATAAAGAAAATTTTCGAAGTTTCCCCTCGAAACCAAGTCAGTTCGTCGAGATACTTTGAGGTCTAAGATTACAGATAACTGTGGATTACTTGAGAAATTAGGCTTTTCTAGACAAGCCTTTATCAGATAATCTAAGTTTAGGAGGAAATTGTGGTGCTATTTCTGAGAAGGCAAAACTTTGTGCCCTCTTAAGTTGGGGACTAGGAATGTGAGTATAACCAAAACTTGTGAGCTGACTTGGCTCCGCGTGGTTTTTCTTTTGAACAGGCAACACAATGAGGAAAATGTAAAAGTATCTGGTTGGCAACAATAAATTGAATAATGCATGTTTTCCGTGTGGTCCAGGATTCAAACCAGGCCTGAAATATTCTCAAAATCCTGTACGTTCTAATGAATATTTAAACAACTGTTGAAATTCACAGAAAATATAGTATTTTGTCTGTTAGTGAAATATGAAAGGTGTTGCTGTTGATAAAATCATTATAAGATTATACCATTCGGTCAGTATATGATTAGCGTAATAGTAAACTTTGCATTAAATATGTCTAAAGAATATCTGGCAAGACGAACTACATAGTATTAACAGTGATATAAAAAAATCATAATTACTTCACTTAATAAGATTTATATAGAGACATGACACAAAAAAAAATTAGAGAATATTCTACATAGCGCCAAAAGGATAGATGATTCTTGATATTTATTTATTTTCATATAATTAGTGTCAATCACACAATGTGCCCACATTGTGAGATTGACATTAATCATATGAAAATAAATATCCTAGAGGTTTTTTGACAAGCGACAGCCCTATCGCTGTCAAAAAAGTGCTAAGGTCGCTAATGTTGCATAAACCCTATCTGTTCGTTTCGACCAATTGCAAGCCAGTAGCTTGTCTCTCAGTGGTGGAGGATGACAGATAAGCCTAAAGCGACAACAGAGTGCTGTTGACCCACGATAGGCTCCTTCCTTCTGCCTTCTGCCTAGACTTTTCCCAAGCTATGTTGGGGTCGGCTTCCAGTCCTACCGGATTTAGCTGAATACGATAGGCTCCATGGAGACGAATTAAACGACACTTCTCAAGCTCCAAAATTCCATCAAACCATTTAAGCTATAGATCGTGTCAAATGAATATGACATAACCTTACATACATAGGTTTACATGACCTTCCTTTTGTGAAAAAAACTAGTTACTTTAAACTAGACACAAACCAGAGTGAGTCACGTTTTCGTATGTAGAAATGTAATAACGGGATTGTACATTTTTCAGCGCTTTTAAAATAAATCCTTTTAAATTCCTGCATAAAACTAATAACTAGTTTCGCGCTGGAATGCAAGCGTTGTAATAATCCTTTAATACTTTTTAATGCTTAGTTTGTGTTTCTCAGAAAAGACCCGGGATTTTTTCACTGTTATGGTGCAGCAGATTGGTAGCTAATATACGATTTAATAAATAGTGCTATGTATTTGGGAATCATTGAAAAATAAATTATATACTAAAACAAAAACCGAAACGGCATTTAACCAGGATGTAAATAAATTTGTAATAAGAATATTTTTTTCCTATGAACGTTTTTCTCAATTTTTGGTAATTTCTGAAATAATAAAACCATCTTAAAAATAAATAAAAAGGAATGTGATTGAATAAAAAAGATAGGCAGATGCCACTGAGTTAAAAAATAATGTACACGGAAATTAAAATAAGTATCTTCCTAAAATAAACGACAAAATTGACACTGAACATTGTAAATCAATACTAGATTGACATCTCGCTGGAACCTGACCTAAATTTTAAGGAAAGATAATAAATATTCCTGTTTCGTAAATTCAAATGATTGAAGTTCTTGTCAAGCGAGCTAATTTTATTATTATTTGTTCGTAAACATGTACCTTCATTGCCAATTCTGAAACAATTTAGGAAATTGTCTTTCAGATCACTTTAGTTATCCAACTGCTGATCCTTACAAGTGGCAGCCGACTATTCGCTGCTCTGTGGTCGTGTCACAGAGCAGCGCTCGCTATTTTAGCCACAAAACAGAATTGTGATCCTCTAAGGGACTAAGATGTCAGTGATTATGTCCCTAAACGAAGGTGGCTTGCGGCATCTGAATGGAGACCTTTACCTCTGCTGCTTTGTTATGACTTCAATATGGATAGTTAATTAAGTACAGTTACGAATGGTTTATTTTTGCGTAAAACTAAAATAGGTTTTCGAGTTAGCTCGCGTCTGTCATCGAATTTATCAACAGATTTCATAGCGTTTTAATTAATAAATAATGTGGACAACATCACATACATTGCTCCGAATCCAAAGTAAGTAGCTAAAGCACTTGTGTTATGGAATCCAGAGACAACGAAGGTACCACAAACACCCAGACCCGAGGCAATGTAGAAAAGTACTTTTCTACATTGACCCGTCCGGGGATCGAACCCGAGACCTCAGAGCTGACGACACCTTGAAAACCGGTGTGTACGCCACTCGACCACGGAGGTCGTCTTAACGATTAAATTAAATTATCTTTAATTTAAATAAGTGTGGTAATTGCTTCATATGTATTATATGCACTGTCGTTTTCTTCAACCACATTAATACCGAACACTTTATTTTGGTATAAAAACCTAATTAAATCCTGTCCACATAAATGTTAAAAGCACAATGTTGAAATAAATAATACGAAAAGTGAGCTTTTTTCGACCGGGATTTACAAAACAATTCTTGCGAGACAGGGTCCGCCATTTTGTATTTACGTGACCCCACAGATACCCTGACAAAAGCTTAACCCTGTATAAGCTATATCTTTGAGTGCAAAAATTTTCAGAGGGTCATTTTGTTGGAACACGAAATGTGAATTCCTTTCATCGATTCTTTAAATCACGGTTACTTAGCGGATGAATGGGTGCGATTGGTTCATGGGCCCGCGCGAGTGGACCCACACGAGTGCCCGGCGTCGTGAGTGCTTTTTGGTTTGAGGGTTATCACATACGGGGAGAAAGTCAGAACGTTTCCGTAACGATATTATGTAGCTTGGAATTGTTTGCCTAAAACATAGACAGATTAAAAGCGCTATGAATGAATTGATAAATAAATTAAAAAAATATTCGGTAAGTATGTTAGATAACACAAAGCTCGATAATAATTACCCGCAGAATGTCGTCTACTGCCACGTTATGTACCTACTATCATCTAATGATAATATAATAATAAAACTTTATTTTCAAACCATGGTCCAAACAAATTTTTAAAAGACATTACTAGAAGTTATAATAATATTAAGTACAATCAAATTTAAATTAAGTAACGCTTTTGAAACACTACAGTGAGATCTAGGTACATTTTGTAATTTTTTTTTAAACAACGCCCACACTAATGAATTTAATGCTTGTGACGCGGGGGTTTCACAAACATTCAAATCACATGCACAAAGAACACCCAGACTTGGAACAAGTATCTGTGGATCACACAGATGCTTGTCCCATGCGGGGATCGAACCCGCAGAACGTTGCGCACAGTGGTAACTAGCGTGGTGACCTATACCACTCGGCTATCCATGCAGTCATATTATATTAAAGATATTAAAATTACAAGGAATTTATGCCACTATGTCCTCGTCACCACGGTCCTGTCCTTACTCCCATTCCTTATATATCTGCCTAATGCGCCTCTTTCGCACAATCCGTACTTCGGTCACGTGCGTTCGCGGGGAGTACAGAAAATCCCTTTTTATCCGCGTGGCTGATATAGCGGCATAACTTTACCGTATAACCACTGTTTTATTTGATGTTGGAAACCGATTTTTTGTGACCACTATTTTGAGGTAATTCCCGGGTTATAGCAGCGTTTTGTTACGATTGTGAAGTGAGGTTGTTCGTTCAGCAGAAACGTTTTTGTTAGAGAACAATGATGGATGGATTTATATATTTGTTAGAAAGGATAAAGTTTTGTCGGCAGTATAAGTTACTCGTAATTTTTTTGGATAAACATAGTTTGATGTTTATTATTTGCTGACATTTTTGTAAACAGAACTCGGAGCGTAATAAAGGCATTTCTTATAGTTACTTATTTCTTTTGACAGGTGAAGCAATATTAGATATCTGCTGTTAGGTTTGTATACGATAAAGATAGGTATTACCTATATCTATCGATTCCCTTCAAACCAAACATTCTATCAAGGCATGACTATTAGAAGCAGGGATGTACCCTCCAGTAAGACCAGCCCTAATCTTGGCCAGAGAGCACAATGATATCGAATGAAAGGTTGCATCGGGTCAGAGGGCATCATCAAAGGGCCGCGATAATTATGGAGGCTTTAATTAATGACCCGAAACATCTAGTAATTCCCTTAAGAGAATTTGACCACCGAGTTTCAGGTTTATGAAATAAAATTGAATTCGATGTTTTGGTTCGTTAGGCAATATGTTTGGGTGAGTAATATGGTTGGGAATGGCTTGTATGTGCTGTATTATATGAGGATAAGTACAGTCAACAGCAAAAGTAGATGATCAAAATCAGATATTCAATACTATAGAACTGAGTTCGCGTCAGAACTGTGTAGTGTCAAAGTGATTCAAAAGTATGTGATTGTAAATTTATACGAAACGTTTGTTACTAGTACAGTTGCCATATATTATATTCGTGATCAGTTTTGACTCCAAAAGTTATAAACTCAATGAATCATCTACTTTTGCTGTTTACTGTACCTAAGCATAATTCCCAATGTGTTTGTTATTTATCATATTATTTATATAAACTGTTTCAGAATTAGAAGCCAACGTTGTAATTTTTTAGCTTTCGAACAAGTGCTACTTAGTCAAATTGCTCACAAATTGGATACTGGCCATCGAGAGCCATAAAATGCGAAATAAAGTCGATGAAACCGAAAACGCAAAGAAAACGCTCCACTGACGCTCTTCAAAACCACAAACGCCAGTTGAAGAATTTAATATGTACCTAACCAGCAAAACTGTCCCATTTTCAAACTTGTGAACACTCCGAGCGAAGCCACTGGAAGTAATATAGTAATAAATTCGTTGAAACTAACTTCACAGACCAACTTCAAACACTCAAACTAAGGTATAACATGATCCAATTTATCTATACGACTGCGGTGGCCCACTGCCCAGCGCTGGGCTTACGTAAACTGGCTGCCCGAAACTAGCTATTATTATTAAGTTGGAGAAGGATAAACTTTTGGTGAATACCTGGACTGGTGTTAGGGTTGGCACTTTTGATTTTAATACTTACTATTCAAATACAAATTCATTTATTTGTAGAGTTGCATAGGTGTTCAATTGTTAAGTTTAAAACATTTTGTGTATAATATGATGAGGCCATGTCAGTTTAGGTGAACATGCAATAATCTTGATCATTAGGAAGATAAGAAAATATTGAATAGAATATATATAAGTTCTAGAATCGCCATTTAATATGTAACATGGGAATTACGTTATGATTTTTTTAGTCTTGCTCTCTACTCATAGTAAAAATCACATTTACAACTGTTTGCATTTGCATTTCTAAGTAAACGACCCAAAAGGTTAAAATAATTTTAATAAACAGCTCATTTTTTATTCCAACTAAGAGCACAGTGTAAAATTGAATAAACAGAAACAAGCTTCGTTAATCTATTAAAATTAAATTGTCAAAGTTTCAAAAACATGAACAAAAGGTCAATGTTATCTGTTAAAGGTTAAATGTAATAACTTGGTGTAACCTCGGCCGTGACCTTAACACTAAAGCAACGAGCCGATAAGTGATTCGTTCCCGCTCATTTGGTTTTTACGCGAGGTTCTTATTTTCGTTCTGTAGGTTAATAGCCTGAAACTCGCCACCAAACTATACTCTGTAGAAGATAATTATGTACTAAAATTAATTCAATATTATTACAATCATTCAATTCAATCAATACCCTATTTTCAGTTGGGTACCAGACTGTTTTATCAAACATATTTGTAAACGTAAATTCTCTAAAGAAATGCGCATTTTCTAAATGATTAAGCCTATTATTTAAGGTCAAAATTAAAATTCAGAACAAAGTTCAAAGAAAAATTAAAAAGAAAGATAAGTCGAAAAGACGCTTTAATCAAACCATTTAAAAAAACCCGGCCCAACTCCAATAAAATAGATGAGACAGCCCTACAAAGAAAATTTTCCGTTAATGTTCCTTTTCCTTCAGTAAAATATCTTTAAAATAGGGTCAAAGGTGAGGAAATTAGGAAACTTGGTGACGAGCCCGACGCGCGCCGTGCCGAAAGTAACGCTAAAGGATTATGGGATTACAAATTATCTACTCAGGTGGATTTTTCTGTTATTATTCCGTAATGGAGACTGGGAAATCGTATTGTATAATTATTATTGATTGGATTTTTAATAGCCAAAAGAAATTTGTTTTTTAAGTAGTCATCGTTGTTTATTACGGACGACATTTGTTTTTATCAAGCGTACTCTATCATCCTCTACTAGATATTTTTGGGAATCAAGACCTTTAAGAAACAAAATACATTATAACACAATACAAATCTAAAATAACAGCAGCTCGTGTAAAAGTCATCGATTTAAAAGAAAAAAACAAAGTTGGATTTAGATCCAAAATAGATTATTTACTTCAGAAAAAACCTTATACAGAAATCAAAGAACAATCAGGTATACTCGTACTTTGAGATTATTTTTGAGGCAAGCTTGGAGATGCAATTTCTTTTTTTCCCAATAATACAATACTACGGGGTGGTACCTTACGAGTTGCGCCACATTTCGTTTACACAATTTCTGTAGTAAGACCCTATAGTAGTATTAAGGAAAGGCCATTGACTTTCACCGTCACACGTTTTTTAAGTGACTTCTTTTTCTGTCAATTACAAAATCACAGTTTTTCCCAACGGACAGGTCCTGAAATAACAACACAATATGTACCTATGAAATCTTTTACGAAAAAGGTTATATGCCTTTAACTATTTACCTTTCCATAGTTCCGTGATGTACGACGTACATTCATCATCTTTGCTGATGATTTCTTACTATATTATTGTAAATGCAAAAGTAACTCTGTCTGTCTTTGTGTTACGCAATCACGCCTCAACTACTGAACCGACTTAAATTAAATTTGGTACAGAGATAGACTAGAGGTTGAGAAAGGACATAGGCTACTTTTAGCCGACACCCACGCGTGTGGTGTCGCGGGCTGGGTGTCGCGGGCTACAGCTAGTTATTGAAAAATATGATGAGCTACTGCATCTGCGTTCACAAGTATGATAGCAATCCAATGCGAATCTAATCATAAAGTTTTCAGGAGTGCAAATTACAGTGCAAATTGCAATGCGGTTTGTACATGGTATCAAAGTATAATATGATATCTATACATAATTAGGTATTTGGATATTACATCGCAAGGTTTTGCTAGGACCAGCATTTTCAAAAGTATTAATCACAAAGATTATTTTTATACTGGCAAATAATGTACAGTCTGGTTGGCTGGCTTTGTTTTAGATTCACAACATAAATTTTTGAATCATAAATTAAATAAAAAGTGTTTTTAAAACTGACTTTCGTCATCAACTTTTGTGGTTGATTGTACATTGTACATTTTGGTACTTTTCATCCATAAAACCAAAAACTAAAGATAGCTTCCTTTTTGTCTTTGAAAGTAAATCAGTATTTTTTTGACATACCTAGATACCTACTTTCGGAATTTCCAATCGACTCTGTTGCACATATCATTAACATAAAAAAATAATTGAGTGCCTAATGAGATAACAGTTTTTTTAATTGTTATTTTAGTCGATTCTTTGTCCTTTATTACAAAAGGACCACATGTACTACAAACTGTTCACCTAAGTAATGCTTTAAAAATCTTCCTCATACTAAACTTGCTGGCCACGAGGTAAATAAAAAATATTTAAAAATCGTGACCACATAATACCAATATGAGGCTAACTTAATTACCCTGACCGCCTGCGGCCACCTTCAGTACGTAATCACTGGCCTAATTACCAATACCCGGGTAATTACACCACGGTAATCCACCGAGCACATTAGCAATTATGCTAATTATGAATATATTTTGATTGGCGTTGCTGTGGTTTAGACGAGCCAGATTAGAATTCTTATACCTCCCTAATGCTAATGATATTTCAACGGGTGGATTGCAGTATGTGCAAGGGTAACATTGAATGCGATTGAAACTTTTATATATCTTTTTAAATATCGCGGATTAGACTTTTTAGAGCTGACTGCCAACCTTCACTAGTTGGAGAGGCACTTTAAGAAGAAGAAGAAGACTTTTTTATTACTTTTTTTTTTTAAATAACTTTGGGATAGTTGTGGGAGCTTGCAATAATACAGAACGTTTATAACACGTCGGTTTAATGACATTGTCTATATGTTGGTACATATGGACGAAAGATAAATAAAATCTTCACAACGCTGTACGCCATGGAATTAATTTGTCTAAAATGTTGGTGTAAAATAAAGTATATTCTATTCTATTCTTGTCTTCTAAGGAAAAACGTTCTTCTTAGTAAATATAATATTTGTTGCATACTATAAACAATATTTTATCAATTACCTACATTACAGTTTCCTTGAGCAAAGCAAATAGGTGAGAACGCATACCAAAACTGGCAAAATAGGTTTTAAAAGCATTTTTGGTGTTAAAACTGAGTGTTCAAGCGGTGGTAGCCGTGGTAATGGCTAGGGCATCGGACTTGTGATCTTGGGTCGCGGGTTCGAATCCCACCCATTACGCTACCCATGTGAACCTCGTAACCCAAACATTAAGCTTAGCACTAGGGGTTAGCAAGAATCAAATCAAATCAAATCAAATCAAATCAAATCAAAATCGTTTATTGGAACAAAAACCAGTAAGTAACATTAATTATGCGTTAACAGCCACATTAGTTACAATAATAAAAAAGAATACTTGCTTTACTTTATTTTTAAACTGTATCAGATAAAGTCTGTATTATTATGTTAAATAAATATAAAGAACTAGGTGGTAATGATATTATTACCCTTGTAATATCTAGGGAACGTTAGAATTGTGTCCCAACACTAAGTCTAGGCTATGTATTTCATGACAAACACTTATAGTTCGACATAATATCTAGATGAAATAACTTTTCTACTTAAATAAATATAGTACCTAAGTGTAACAAAGGCCATTGCTTAGTCATACATAATATCAAACAGAAATGTAAGCGTGACTTAAGTTATTAAGCGATATTGTTTACGCACAATGTATTGTATATTATACACAAATAAGATGCAAATGTCCACTCAGCACTTACCTACAGGGTTGATAGTTTGGGAGCCATTCATAAATATTCAATAGTTTATTTTCTATTAAAAACATATCAAATAAAGCCGGTAAGTTTTAATTGCGGTGAAGGAAAACATCGTGAGGAAACCTGGATTCCATAAATTGGAATCACCTAAATCACCAATAAAATTAACTTGAAACCACCCTGAAATCACCAACCCGCAGTGAGCCAGCGTGGTAATCAATGCTCGTTCCTTCTCTTTATGAGAAGAGGCCTGTGCCCAGCAGTGGGAAATAAATAAAACAGTATAATTAAATAAAATGACATTGATTTTTGAACTCTTTTTTTTTTCAGTGTAGAAATACAACATAGATTAATATACATATTTTGAAGCGGCGGTAGCCTAATGGCTAGGGCGTCAGACTTGCGATCATGTGGTTGCGGGTTCGAATCCCACCCATTATATTACCGACGTGAACCCACTCGTAACACAAGCATATGAGCTTAGTACGAGGGGTTAACAAGATTACTAGTAATGTGCGACCAACATAAATAAATAAAAAGCTAGTAATCTTTAAAAAAAAAAAAACAAAAAAAGATTTGTTATTTAGGATTAGACCTGACATTATTACGCTCTTATGTGTGATTTGCGTTATACTTATGTTAAACACGATTATAAACATAATTTCTCAATATTTTTCTTCTAGTATTACCGTTTTTTATTAAATAATTAAATATTATGGTCTCAAAAAGGTTTCTTACAAGAAATCTCAATTAACATAAAAAATAAGTTTAAATACCGTGTTAAATATTCACAGCCTTGTTCCCAACCCTATCCTGAGAGGGACTAGCACCCATTTCACGACGCTTAGGCCCGACCCCCGGCCTCGTTCGCATTGTCCACGTCCTTTGATTTATAGTTCTCACTCAGATCCGAATTAGCCAAATAACTTCAGTGAGAACGATTTGTTTGACAAGTCTCGGTTTTTAAATATTTTTGACTGGCAGGTCATTATATCGTAGTTGGTAAAATAAAATTGAAATAATGATAATTTCGTGTTGCATAGTCACTAAAAATACATAAATCTTCACCCATTTTCATAGCTTAAAAATCGAATAGTCACAAATTTCAAACAAACCTATTTTATTTTCTCCTACAACTATTTTCAATTGCAATGTAACGTTCGCGCTTTGAAGTCTAAACATACAAGCGCGCGACGCAAAACAATGTACGTTATAAACGCCTTTTAACAAATTTACTGACGGCAAACAATGCGCCGCGATGTGTTTGTTCCGAAGCCGCCGCGCAATGTACACCGTGCAACGATATACTGCCGGGAGATGCAATAATGTGCCGAGTATTAACAGCATCTTTGTGATATTAACGTGAGGTTTTAATAAGTTTTTGGGGCTTGAAAATAATATCGTTATTACTTGTTTTCTTTTATAATCAATATTGTCACATATATTTATCACTGCATTTGAGTGATCCTGAAAGTTATTTGTACGGTAGTTATAAATATTAAAAACTTAATCATGATATTGTAATAGGCTAGTTGATGATTTTGGTTTGGTTATCTAAATATATGATAATCTTAACTTTAAAACTATCACGTTGCATGATTTTAATAAAATTACGTCACGGGAATTAACGCGAACTCATGCATTTACCTTTTAAGGCTTGAAGTTTCGGCCGGGTTACACGGGTTGCATAGATATGATAATCTGTAATATAATTTCAAGAATTTATATGACACACAGACAGAACTACGACACGCTAAGTATATAAAACAAATACTGGAACATGGCAACCAATCTAGATGAACTGAATAGCTTGCGTAGAAACTAAGCAGGATTGCAAACTAAGTTCGTTTAGAAACAGTAATGAAACCAGTAAATTTGAATTAAGTGAGCTTGGTGCTCGCCACTGAGATAACTGAATGATTTCAATCTATACAAGTCCATTGAAAATTATTTACATTTAACAGTACAAGGCCTCTGTCTGCTGTACAGATTTATCTATGCACTAGCTTATGCTAGCGGCTTCTACCGCATGGTTATCGCGGCCAAACGTAGCATATAACCTTCCCCAATAAATGCAATTATCTAACTGTGATTTCTTTTTTCAAATCGTTCTAGTTTTTCCTGAGACTAGCGCCATCAACTCTTCACCTTTATAATATTAGTAGATATAGATGTATATATTGTTTCCTGAGGTTTAGGCGAATATTAGACATTGAAATAAAACTACTTTAAACGGATTCTGTCGCGGTTTATTTTGATTTTAGTTCCCGACGTTTCAACATCTTTGCAGGTGTCATGGTCACGGGCAGACTAATGATCGAGATGTAGATGGGTCAGTGAATTATAAATAATTTAATTAGTCATAATTAAATACGTTTATCATGCCTTATTCCTATCACAAAATAATAGTTCTAATATAATACCTGCATAAATGAATAGTAGTATAACACGTACTTCAATAAATATGTTCTAACAAGAACATTAAAATTCACAGCGAAAACGGTTTAGGAATATCAACGATCGTTCTTAACATGAATATAGTCCTTTGTCCCGCAATGAAACCGTAACAAACTTATATTAATAAAATAATTAAATTGAACACTTTCGTTATCTAAATGAGCTGTGTTATTAGGTGGTACTCCGTCCTAAATAATATTACAATTATTAATAGGCTTGTTAACTTTCATAGACCCAATATAATTAAGTCACAAAGTACATGGACGTAGTTTTGGTTCGAAAATTTAAGTTAATATTTTATTGTGTTTGCGTGGTAGCCTCGTTATGTCCTCACCCTAATAACCTTTATATAATATAGTTATTGTCATAATTGATATTAGGGGTACATTTTAATTTGAATTACGAGCATGTTAAAATATATGTATTACATACCTAAAACCCAGTCTGAATTGGTTTTGAAAGGTTTGTAAACTTCAATGTTTTCATACAATATTGAATTTACATTTAATAAAATTTAGAATATATTATAATAAGTGATTAATGATTATAATGAAGACTATGCAGGATTAATTTAAAAGGAGTGCGTATATCCACCGAGGTAATAAGGTGCATAAACTGAACAACTTTTCCCAACGAACATAGATCGAAATCTTAAAATAAAATGAACTTTTCATACAAAATTACAGGTCACGTGACTGATGTTTGACTAAATTTTTGACTAAATTAAATGTTTGCTTTAGCAATTGACTAAATTAGACGATTTCTCATTTCCCAGACAACACAATTGTTACTAATCCCCGAAATTCTACAAAACAGACCATCTTAAGTAGAGCCAAGTGACGCCAAGCAGCACTTATCTCTGGGATCGAACTTAGCCTCGGATCACCTCCTATCAGCTGTTGTCCTGGGATCTGCGATACTGGTTCCAATTTACCTTCAGATACGGAGTTCAACGACGCTTTGGTTAAATCATATTGTTGAAGTGCTGATCGGAATCAAGCCTTGAAGTAATTTAACATCAATGATAAATAATTGACAAAGGTTCTAGAATAGTAGTAGTAAGTGTTTATATTTATTTATTGTTTGGGTATTTTTTATCTATAATTTAGAAATATTTATGTATGTTTATCAGTTGTCTGGTTACCATAGTACAGGCTCTGCCTAATATGGGATCAGATGGCCGTGTGAGAGATGTCGCAAAATATTATATTATTATTAACAAATCTAGGTTAAACTCCAGGCTCAAATGTTCATTTAAATACTTCGAAAATAAACTAAAATAATGAGAATGTTATTTATCTTCTTAAAAAAAAACATTTTATAAAAATAATATAAACAGGTAGTCTGATCTAGACCTCTGAATGTAGATATAATAATATTTATGTTACAGTGATCAAAGACTACTCACAGAGGAACGAGTATTTCAAACTAGGTGTGCACCCTAGGTCGTCTAGCTCACTACAATCCTTGTTGATTGGCCAATCAAACACACTATCAGTAATTGAAAGTACTGCAATAGTCGAGCAATATTTTTCGGACTTCAAAATTAATAATTTGTTCGTATTGTATGGATGGATAAATTGTGATCTATTTTTTGTAGGATACGCGATACATAAAAAAACATTTATGTTAAATAAATAAATAGATGTAGACAACATCACATACATTGCTCCGAATCCAAATTATGCAGCTAAAGCACTTGTTATATGTAAAGGATTTCGGCAAATAACAGAGAGATTTACTAAATATTAATTTATTAATGAGTACAAATTATAAAATACGTGTTGCCCATTAGGCGTCAAGCGGAAGAAGAGAAAGTGCCAAGGGTGACATTTATAAAGACAGTTCTAGATGCGTTCTAAATACAAACATCCCCACCTGAACGCAATCCCATATAACGTATACAAAACAAATGTTTATCCAAGGTCGTACTCTTGGTTAAAATATCAGCAACCATTTCACTGCCTTTACAAAAGAGAAATTTAACTCTATTCTTGTTCACTTGGTCCCTAAGAAAATGATACCTGATATCAATGTGTTTTGTTCTTGATAAATTACAATCATTATTTGAGAGCCTAATCGCACTTTGGTTATCACTATTAATGATGATTGGGCTGGTCTGCTGCTCTCCAAGCTCGCTGTGCAGTTGCTGTAGCCAGAGTGCCTCCTGGGTTGCGGAGGACATCGACATGTATTCTGCTTCAGCTGTTGACAGGGCCACGGTTTGCTGCTTACGTGAACACCAGGAAATAGCACCATTCTGAAACAAAAAAACGTTACCAGTGCACGATTTACGGTCGTGCATGTCACTAGCCCAATCGGCATCACAGTATCCAGTTATTGTGCCATCACCATCTTTGGTATAGACTAGCATTAGGTCCTTAGTACCTTGTAAGTACCTCAATACTCTTTTGACTGCTGTCCAGTGTTCATCCTTAGGTTCTTTATTGAACCTACTTAGCAAATTGACTGCAAAAGATATATCAGGTCTTGTACACTGTGCAATAAATAAAAGAGATCCAATAGCCTGTTGATACGGACAGTCGCATATAGTACCTCCTTCAGAAAACTTTAATCCAACTTCAATAGGAGTTTTAGCCGGTTTGCAGTCAGACATTCCAAATCTAGTTAAGACTTCATTGATATACTTCTTCTGGTTCAACATGACTGTATCTTCCTTTTTTAATATCTGTAACCCCACACATTGACTCGCTTTTCCCAGATCTTTCATTTCAAAACTTAGTTTTAGTTTATCCACAATCATTTTCTTCAAGCTCTGATTTGAAGTAAATAGTACTAAGTCATCGACCCATACAGCAATGAATGCACTCTTCTCTGTGTTGTAGTAAACACATGGGTCTGCTTTACATCGCAACATTCCCATTTCAAGCAGGGCATTGTTTAACTTTATGTTCCAGAGTCTGCTTGCCTGTTTGAGTCCATAAATTGATTTGTGTAAATAGCAAACTTGAGTACCTTGCTCATATAACTCTGGCTGCTGCATGTACATTTCTATATCTATTTCTCCTTGTAGAAAGGCGGAAACTGCATCCATCTGGTTAATATCAAAATTGTATTTAGCGGCTTTAGCAAATAAATAACGGAGACTGGTATA
Organism: Plusia festucae; assembly: GCA_950381575.1. Taxonomy (NCBI): domain Eukaryota; kingdom Metazoa; phylum Arthropoda; class Insecta; order Lepidoptera; family Noctuidae; genus Plusia; species Plusia festucae. Next base: position 15,910,578 of record OX494433.1, on the reverse strand, counting down.
CCTGGCCACAGGTGAATATACTTCTCCATAATCAGTACCCTTTCGTTGGGCATATCCCTTTATAACGAGTCGAGCCTTGTATCTGACAATATTACCATCTAGGTCTGACTTGGTCTTAAATACCCATTTTGAAGGCAGAGCCTTTCTATCTGAGGGAAGATCGGTTAAGGTCCAAGTTTTGTTTTTCACCAGTGAATTAAATTCTAAATCCATAGCCTCTCTCCATTTATTGGCGTTTGCTGATGACAGTGCTTCTTCTACAGACTGAGGATCAGACAGATTTGTTAACATACAATACATACTATTTTCATATGCAAGGTTATTTCTTCTAGTGTGACTTCTAAGGATCATCCGACTATTACCAGCTGGTTGACTCATATTCCTTGGTGAATGGAAACTTTCATCAACATCACCCGTATCAGTTTCATATTCACTTGAGTTATCTTCAGCAGTCGTCTCAATATTTTCAGAGTAAGTGGTAGACTTGCTATGCGCCTGCGAAGATACAACAGACTCTTCTGAGTGATTATCCAGTGAAACTTCAATACTGCTAACTTCATTATTACTGTTCTGAAGTTTTTCAAAGAATATTACATCTCTACTAATAGTTATCTTATTTGTCTTGGGATTTAATAAGCGATATCCTTTTGAGTTTTCACAGTAACCCACTAATAACATTCTAGTTGATTTTTTATCCCATTTACGACGTCTTTCTTTGGGAATGTGTACCATTGCTTCAGAACCAAATATCCTCATATGTGATAGATTGGGCTTCTTTCCAGTCCACATCTCAAAAGGAGTTTTATACCCAATAGACTTTGTGGGAGAGCGATTCACAATATACGCTGCAGTAGCTATAGCTTCACCCCAATAACGCTTTTCCATATTTGCATAAAACAACATACACCTTGCCCGCTCTACTAAGGTGCGGTTCATTCTTTCAGCCATACCATTGTGTTCGGGTGTATATGGCGTTGAGGTCTGATGAGTTATTCCCCAATTAGATAAATGTTTTTCAAAGTGAGCATTACAATATTCTTTACCATTGTCAGTCCTAATAGTTTTAATTTGACGAGCAAGTTTATTTTCTACTTTCATCTTGTAATCCTTAAAAACTTCAATGACATTCATCTTATCTTTCAACAAGTAGACATATACCATTCTGGTGTAATCATCGATAAAGGTAATAAAGTATTTCATACCTGAAATTGTGGAATTTTCCATGGGCCCACATAGATCTGAATGTATGATTTCTAAAGGCTCTGTAGCTCTGGATCCAACAGTATTAAATGGCAACCTGGTCTGTTTACCTTCACAGCAGTGGATGCATCTAGTGGCATTACCATTGTCATGAGTCAGAGTCACTCCTTCGGCGCAGTCAGGTAATTTGGTTACAGCTGAAACATTTAAATGACCCATTCTTAAGTACCACATATCAATACTATTTATGTTACCATTATCTGAGGTTAATTGAGCAATTTCATTGTTGTTTTTAGTTTCTAGTACATATAACTTATTTTTCAGTATAGCAGAACACACATACTTTTTATTAACATCATAAATATCACATCCTTTATCATGAAATGTAACTTTGTGTCCTGATTTAACAATGGTACTTACTGAGAGCAGATTGGTTGCTAATCCAGGAACATATAGAACATTCTTTACCTGAATCTTATCCCCTGTTGCTAAATGAATGTTTAAATAACCAAGCCCCTTTACAGGCAATGGTGCTCTGTTAGCAACTGTGATGCTTTGAACTGATGGTGTAGTGACATTGTACATCCAGTCTCGTCTACTGGTCATGTGCATGGATGCACCGGAGTCAATATACCACTTATCTGTTTCATCACCAATTGTAGCTGAGAACGCTGCAACAAAACTTGAGCTCTCTTCATTTTTCTGCTCCTTATTATTAGCTTTCTTAACATTCTTACAATACTTAGCATAGTGTCCATGTTTATTGCAATTGTAACACCTAGGCCCCCTAAATCTTACTAGTTTTTGGTTACTTTTCTGAGTCTTCTTTGAGTTTGTATACAAAGCACTGCTATTATCAGAAGGTTTAACTTCCTGGAGAAGTTTGGTCTTTATAAGATCAGCACTAATTTCAATACCTGAACTCTCAAGCCCCATCATCATGGGCCTATAATTATCGGGAAGACCAGCCAACATAAGGGTGCCAAGCCACTCATCATTCACTGCAAAGTCAATATTTCTTAGTTTATGAGCGGTGGTCATGATTTTACTTATGTATTCTTCAACACCATTACATGACTCTAATGTTGTGTTAACTAAATCCTTCAGGAGGCCAACTTTTCTCGTCAAGCCTCGGTCATCGAATACCTTTTGTAAATTCTGCCATACTTCTTTGGCAGTCTGACAATTCTGTACATGGACATATATTTGCGGGTCGAGTAATAATATTAATTTTGACTTAGCTCTGATGTCCTTTTTCGGATCAATTTTGCTCTCTGACGCCGGCTCGATACATTGCCACAAATCTTCATGTTCTAAGTAAGTTTTTGCAGCAAACTTCCATGTCCCAAAATTTTCACGCCCAGTGAGCTTTTCTAAGTTAAATGCTTGGGCATGGGAGGAGCTCATGTTGAATCTGAAAACTTTTATTGCTGGAAAAATTTTTTTACAATGTACCGCACACGCGCTCGATTGTTTTACGGATTGTCAAGACAATTTAAAACTACGGAATATTTAGCCCGGATCTCTGTTATATGATATAACCACGCTCTGCTACCATAAAGGATTTCGGCAAATAACAGAGAGATTTACTAAATATTAATTTATTAATCGAGTACAAATTATAAAATACGTGTTGCCCATTAGGCGTCAAGCGGAAGAAGAGAAAGTGCCAAGGGTGACATTTATAAAGACAGTTCTAGATGCGTTCTAAATACAAACAATATGGAATCAGAGACAACAAAGGTACCACAAAAACCCAGACCCGAAACAATGTAGAAAAGCGTTTTTCTTCATTGACCCGTCCGGGGATCGAACCCGGAACCTCAGAGCTGGCGACACCATGAACACCGGTGTTTACGCAACTTGACCACGGAGGTCGTCAAAGAATTGTTCTGTATAAAAACTCAAGGTAAAGCAAAAGTAAGTAGATGCATATTCAGCAGTGATGATTTCGCGCTGAAATTGGGACGTGATAATGATAAAGATTAAACTGTAAATTTATTAAGCAAAAAAATACGTAACAGCCATCTTCAAGTACAATGAAGGCATGTCAAAACAATAAAACAATCAGTTCCCCAGCTGCTCGTGACGTCAGCTCCCAATTACATATTGCACCGCGTGATACCAATTTACGTCGTTCTCTCACGGATTATGCCGTCTTGCTATTAATTAAGTTAAGCCTCCTCCGGCTTGTAGTTCAAAGATTTCATCTGTCTGTATCAATTCTAAGGAGGTTTTGAACAGATTAATCCGACCTTTACTCCCAAAAGTATTGGGATTATGCTGCCATTGATTTTGGTACGTATTTTCAGAGGAAAGATTGTAAACCGACTTAAAAAAAAGTAGTTTCTCAGTTCGACCTGTATGTTTGTATGTTATAATTATCTCGCGTTTGGATAAACTGATTTTGATACGGTTTTCAGAAAAGTGTTTGTTACATTCTGGAGAAGGTTTTAGTTTTTGAAGTCGGCTAGTTTTTTTTTTTAATTTGATTTTAATATAATTTTCTTGTATAATGAATAATATTGTTTCTAGGATTTATGTTAACTTCTTCAAGAAAAGCGGTTTTAGATATTGTAATATTATGAACTCACTTTGTTAATCGGCAAAATGTTTTAATTATACTTATTTTCTCTGTAGTGGTTTGTAAATCTTTTGAGAAAATAAATGTCTTAAACCATATTTATGAATTAAAAACACTAATCATTTTCTTTTGAATATCCTGAAACAAAGAATAATCTTCTTATTAATAAAAACAAAACATAACATTAAACAATATTAGTTTTTGTTTCAATATTGTGAATAAAGAGCTCTCCCGTTTATACCACATTATTATAACAGTGAACATTATATTCAACGTTTTTTGTTCCACGTTAGATTAAAACGTGAACATGCTTTTGGCATGACATTATTAAAATACGTTGATGACTTGCGCTTAAAGGAGATTTCCAATTAAATAGCCTTTAGTAAAGAGGAAACGAGATTATGTGGTGCGATAAAAATAGAACTATGGATGAAAATACATCGTTGTTTTTCACCTTTAGTAGTATGAATTTTAGTTTAGTTTAAGTTCAGTCATTTTACATAAAATGTTACATACTAAAGTTAAAAAATGTACAAATGCGTAATGCAATGAATATTTGACTTCAATTATGATATTGTGACTCATAAGTATGTTTTATTAAATACTACTAAATTAACGCGGTTAGGGGTTAACAGTGGCGTAAAATATATTAATATTTTTTAACAGTATATTTCTAAAACCTCAGCCAAAAATCACTACGTCACTTAATCATAATAGAGGGATACTAATACAAAGATAAAATACAGATATAATACAAAGAACCCGGCGTGCATTCGTAGGAAACGAGAAGTCTTGACATTGGTACTGTACAACACATTTTATAGACAGAGCTAGTGCTACGCCAAATCATTTTTTTTTATTTCTAAACATAATATATGATCTTAAATATAACACAAGTACGCAATTTTTTGTCATAGAGACTTACAGATTTGTAATGACATACAAATAATTAATTAAATCATCTAAATTTTACAAACATAATAGTATTTAAAATACAAAACAAACAAAAATCATGGTATTAATTAATTTACAACATGGCTGTGACATCAATTATAACAATAAATAGTTTCTTTTAGATGGTATCATAAAGAAATTCATAATACTTAGAGCTTTAAGATTCTTAGAAAACATTTTATATTTAACTAGCTGTACTCGCGACGTTGTTCGCCTTGATCAGCGTATTTATTGACGTCAAAAACTGAGAGTGAAATGTCGTGGTGAAAACTGAAAACCGAAAATAAAAAACCGAAAACCAAACACCGAATTTGACCAAAGTTTTGTGACTCATGATTGCGGTATAAATCAATGAGAATAGACAGTTTATATGGAAGTAAATTTAGTAAGATTTTGAGATACGAAGGGATCAAACTACTATTAGGGCCAGCAACATTTAAAGAGTGGTGTTATATTAAAATGATATCATAACTTGAATATCTCCAAAGAATAGAGAATCAAGTTTCGGTGACTACTTAAATTACACTTTTGTTGTCACTCTATGTATTTACAGAACAGAAAGGGGCTCGTGGATGACTGTTAACCATACGGTTTGACCAATATTAGACGTTTAACACCTTCCCTGTTCCGTCAGAAGACACAATTGTTAAACAATGGAAATTTTCATATGTGACTCACGGGCCAGTGAAAGGGTTAACCATGCTTGCCTCTGCGGGTACTTTTCGAGGCACGGGGGGGCCGTGCCTCGAAAAGCACGTTAAGCCGTTGGTCCCGAAGGTCATACGAAGATCTATGATGTCGTTCAGCCATATTGTCATATCGGTCAACCAGTTTTACTATGGGATACTGCGTTACCCAGTAAAATGGGTTGTGAAGGTCAGGCAGTCGATCCATTTTAAAGGATCAACTTCAACAGAGTTTGAGAAAAGGCTACGCAGAGAAGTTGTTACAGATCTTAATAGTATCTTAAACTTTTGTTCAGATAAAAGGCGATGTGTCCGAAACACCGGTGTAAACGTTTAACTTTAATGAAAATAGCCAATTAGGGTCGATCGTGGAACGTGCAGCGGTAATATTGAGCGGAATGGATCGCGTCTCAATCGACTTTGTCTTTATAAAACCTTTAAAAACGATTGCAATTAATTAGAAAGAGAAGCTGCAGTAATGCTATTCTCAATTATGATAAGAAATGTGATACAATATTGTATTACATACATTTTAGTTTTGTTTCCAGAGATTTTGGTTTGGTATGGCTTTTCAGGACAATAGCGTAGTAACGTCAAAAAAATATTGAATTTTTTGTTTGTCAAACCCACAATTTTTTTTTCCGATATCATGAGATAAATCTTACACCAGTGATCTGTCATTAATGTATGCGATAGAGCTGTGAAATTACCTCGTGATAGTGTTTTCAAAAATTAAAATAAATTTTCACTTGAAGACCAAAATGACAAGACCGCAACCTACCAAAAAGTCCCGCATACACTAAAGTAGTTCATTTTGAGATGGTGGAATAAAACCGGCTACAAATCGATTGGCCTAATAGGAAATGCTGCGGTGCCTGTGGAGGCCTGACACGTGTTACATTCGCCCGCAGCCAGTTCAGGCTGAAAACTGACCTCAACATAGTTTGGAAATCTAGGCTGAAGTGCCAGTGTGGAACGGAATTAGCTACGTTTCTCCACAGAACATGGACTGAATTCAATTCCAATTTCAATAATAATTTTATTAGTATAATTTTAATTCAGATATATCGATGTTTCCATTATTTTGCGACGAACATTATTCAGAGATAGAGATTCTCAAGTATTCGCGTTTGTGGATTTGGTTTCTGATTTCATATCCGAAATAATTGATTATTGAACTGTCCCACTACAGGGCAGAGACATCCCTACTCCTCTCTTATCATCCTTCATCTCATCTCAACTTTCTTTCCATTAATTAATATTTTTGACTGATTGAGGCAAATCCCTTCAAAATACAGTGATCACGGATTTAAATAATAATTCTACATACTTTATCATACATATATGCAATTCATAAATATATTCACAACAAAAATCCTGTATAGACACGAATAGAATGAAAAATTAGCGATTCTTGAATTATCCATATTTTATAAACATAAGCGTCCAAATCTTCCGGCCTTTCTTCCAAATAAAATGTCATCGGCTGTCATCGGCGATGACAGCCGAAACCACAACAGACACAAGCACTTATCTCATAAGCAACAGTTTAAAATATGCATCGACCGGTTCGATTCAGAGAAATTCTGTGCTTTTGTCTATTTCTAGGTAAATATTCAGAAACCTGAATAACAGTTCAGATAATTTCAGCCTGTTTTGATATTTGGATTAGCAAAGACTATTTAGATAGGCGTTGTATTTAATTGAACAGAACTTGTTATTGGCCTTTATTGAATACAAAAATCAGTTTCAGATTAGCTTGTTAGATAGAAATGAAAAAAAAAGTTAAAATAATCTAAAATAATGTCGGTAGGTCGTCGGGCTAACGCCGAACAGGGCAATGTAGAAAAAAGCCGAGAAAAGTAATTACATATTTTTTTGAATCCTCTGACTCCAGAGCACAAGTGCTTTATTTATTTACTTTGGGTTCGGAGCAATGTATAAGAATGCTGTCCACATTTATACAAAAAAGCCGTCAAAATTGTGAAAATTTTGAAAATATATTTTTTAAACTATAATAAGCATAACTCGTCACCATTAACTTAAACTTGGATTAAAAAAACGTAATGAATTATTTGAGTTCGGTCGGTGCGTGACGCGGGAGTGATAATATTCCTCATTACGTTGGCGTCAATTTAACAGACCTCATTCAATCCGTTACGTGACTGCGGCCTGTTAGGCAGGCAGGGGGTTACTCCGAACTGTACCGAGGGGTTAATCATGCATATTCGAAGTAATAAAAACTCGATATTGTAAATATCGGTATTTTTGTGTGTAAATGGTAAATGTTAACAAAAATACAGTTATTTCTTAATAACATTTGTAATTTTAGGATTATAAAAACATTCTAGGTAAACAGAAAAGGAAAGAAAAAACATCCGTTATTTACTATACTTTGTCTACAAAAGTAGACTGATTTCTACGCTACTCAAACCGACACCAAATTAATTTATGAATGAATGTACAGGTGAGTTTTATGAGGTCACTTACCTATTGGTAACTAATAATAATAATTATTATTATGTAACCATAACAAAACGGTATAAACAGTGCAGCTTACAGTAACTTACAAAAACATTATAGAAATTATACAGTTTCTATAATGATTATACCGTTTAAACAACTGTCAAAATTTCAGTATTGAAAGTTTAAAATTTTAACAGTTGTTTCATTGAATACAAAATCTGTCAAACGTTAATTTTATTTCTCGAATAATAGTTAATTGCAATTCATCGCTATTTTGGCACATAGTGCAAAAGATAAGAGTAAGTACCTAATTAAACGGTTGGTCAAATAAAATAAAACAATTCATTTGAAATCTCAAACGCTTTTCGATGTAGAACAATTACTTTAGCTGGTTAACGAACATTACGAGATTCAGCAGTTTCATCTTGATGTGCCCTGGCCGATCCTCCCAACCCTTATTACTCACAGGTAAACATCAATACAGCATATAAATTATGAAGATAATATTTGGGGGCTCACTTTATCTTGGTTTGCGTGCTTATAGTTATTGGGTTCCAACTCGTTCTGTCTTTATTCGTACTAAACGATTACCTTCAAATAACTACGAAATGACCTTTGTTTCATTAAGGTTTAAATGGGTATGTTCGCTCGTTTTCACTTACTGATACTGGGATAGTTGGTGAATATTTAAGTATCGTGTTAAGTAGGTGGAATAATATTTATTTTAGTACTTTTAAGTGGGATCTGTTAAACAACAGACTCACAACTTAGTACGATTTTTATTTTTAATTACTGTTCATTTGGAGTCACTCTGAGTACAAGTAAAAGTACTTTTTTTGTGTCATCGTTGTTTTTTATACATTGTCAGTTACGTCCTTCGAGTAATATCGTCTTTTTTAATTCTTATAAATACAAGTAGTTATAGACACAGCTACAATAGTTGGTCACATGATAGGTTTTTTGTAGACATTGATATGATCTTTAATAATGTAAACATTTTTTTATTTCATCATCAATCGTTTTAGAAAGACATTTTATGGAATAAAAATGTAGGTACATTTTGGGCTTAATAATTGAAGATTTAGTAAGGATCCCCAATTTTATTTGTAACCTTTGTCTCCCGTGAAAAGTTAAGCTTCCCAACGGTGAAAGAATTTTTCAAATCGGTTCAGTAGTTTTGGAGTCTAGTCATTTCAAACAAAAACACAATCAAATTATAATATTACTACATAATTAAATAACTTTTGTTATTTATAAATGTAAACATAAAACATCCGCTGGTTTCCTACCAAAAACCCGCGTAAAATGTATAATAGTTTGCTTGCGGTCGCTGCGGCTTGCTCGCTTTCCGCCATTCATGTTATTTAGAAACATCACGTAGATACATAATTATTTATTCTATTGAACGGGTAGATAAATATGATTTCCAATTTTAATATAATATACAGAAATTGCCAATACAAATAACAACTTATTAAATTTATTGCTTTCTGTATCACTGGTTTATTTATAACATTTTCATTACTCTGTATCTTTTCCTGTATTTTAGAAGCTTTTGCTTGCAAGTGTTACAGGTATATTTACTTTTAAATAGATAATTGGGTACTACACTGCCGCGTTAAACGTCAGATAGTATACAAAGATACTGTACCAGTGCTTTATTATATATTTCTGTATTGTGCCAGGAATATTTACCACGAACACACATTATCTTTAGACAGGAAGGCCCCCTACAGAATTAATTTAAAAGGAGTGAGAACATTCTACGAGGTAATCAGGTGCATAAAACTGAACAACCCAAGAAACATGGGTTGAAATCTTAAAATTTTAAATCGTCTTTTCATACAAACATACGTCACGTGACGTGTTCCTTGGGGAAAGTTGTTCAGTTTTATGCACCTGATAACTCGTTGAATATACGCACTTCTTTTAAATTAATTCTTTATACCTATCTAATAGTGTTATGAACATAAAAACTACTTTGCACGACAATAACCCTACAAAGTATCCGGTATAACAGAACGGATAACTCGTACCCACTCACTATCCGACCGACTCCCAAACTCACTACAAAATCATCTATCACCAAACTTAGATCACGCGTTAAAACAGTTATTATTCGTTTCGCGCGCGTCAGAGCACGTACCGTAATTCTGTTGGGCGTCTTTGTCGCGGCAACAACGAAGTTTGCAAGCGACAAACTCTCAAATAATACGTGCCCCAGTTGCCGGCTGCTTGCGATTCCGACAGCGACCGTCGTATCATCTCGCGTTACCTAAACTTGTAACTTGTTCGAAGTTGTCGCGTGCTGAATGGGAAGCTTTAGCTGGGTTTCAACTTGTTTGTTTTTGATCAATAAGGGATAGACAACTATTTTTGTGGTGACATCTATTTGTATTTTTGATTGCCTTTCATATAGCTACGGTCGTCTTGATAACTTTCGCTTAACTTCGACGAGCGTGGGGACTAGAGGTTAGTGTCTTTGCTGTCGTTGGTTCGATTCCCACCGAGGGCAAATCTTTGTGTGATGAGGACGATCATTGGTCTGTAATGTATAATTGTCTGGATGTAATTAAACTATAATATGTATGTGTTTATAAATACTTAAGTGTATTCAGTTGTCTGGTTGTTATTCATGACTCTTACTGGTTGTGGTTCAGATGGCCGTTTGTGAGTTGTCCCCAGTTATTATAATACTAGTTGTAATATATTATTATCATTATTTACTGAAAATACTATAATATATATAATGTCGTATACAATTAGCGAGTTGGATGAAATCCATTAAAATTACCACTGGTTCAAACAACAATCAATGATAGTGTTTATAGATCAGCAGTAAATAGAATTGGTACTTATGTAATTATGGCTATTTCTAAGAATTATGTCTGTACGAAGAAATATACTTTTACCAGAATTACTGCAGAGTGAAAACCCGATATTTCATGCTGTAATTTGATTTGTCAAGAAGATATTGTATTCTATCTACCACAATTAGAAAATGTGTGGGTGTAATGTGGAAACCTTGAAAATAGACTCACTTTGAGTAGAGATTATACACTTCGCATAAGTTTGTTACATCTTACATTACATTTATTTATTGGACCTTTTTATCTACTACTCTTTTAAACAAATTCTATCCCGGGTTTGTTAAGAATCAAAATTTCGACGATTCAACGCCTTTTCAGGTGTCATGGTCACGGGTAGACTGCTGTCAGTTGAAATAAAAAACATCTGGAGAACTGACAAGGTTATAGGATCTTGTTGGGCAGTAAATACCGCTGCCTATAAACAAATATATAAAACTAGCTATACCTGCGACGTTATTAGCGTTGATCGTGGGTGGCACCATCCGTCGAAAATTGGTCGTACCAACTCAGAAAACTTCGTGGGCTCATGCACAATAACCATGCGAAAGATCACCACATGAGCAAATGTATAGTTTACGATTCTATAAAGGACAAACATTCATTTTTATGTAGGTATAACGAAGTTAGATGAATATTTATTAACCCTCGGATTTCGAAATAAGTTTCTGTTTCGCAGTGTTAGTGGCTTTTTTACCTGTATATGGTGTGTAAGGGTGCAGTGTGCGGCTTCAGCGGTAATACGGTATCATCGTTATGTAAAACAAAAAATATTTCACTAACCTAAATAACATTATTTATCATACCGTTTAAAAAAATAGTAATCTTAATAGCTTGTCTTGTTAAACGTCTAATAAATTTCATTGAAATCTGTTTTAGGTAATTAAGTAAGAAAAACCGAGCATTAATTAGTGGGATTAGTTACGACATGTTTTAAATCTAAAGTGACGGAGATTCGTTCTTTAGTCTGGCAAAGATAAAGGTGTTGGGCGATTAGCTCGTGAGTAGAATATTGATGACTTCATACTTGTTGTTTTAATTTTACATAAAATAATGAACAAAATTTCGTCCGAGAAATGGAAGTCGCTTTTCGCTTCTCTATAATTATAAAAAAAGCATTAACGCAAGCTCAATTGCTACTATGTTAAATTTTGTACGAAATTATAGGTACTTAGATTATCTGCCAAATAATGGATAAGGAGTTGGAAGCTTATCGAGATATATAAAATGTAAGTAAGTACTTATAGACGTTAAACAAAATAAAACAAAGAAAAACCTCATTTTAAAACTTTCAGATGATATTTTACTAATCAATCAAAAACTCGATCAAATAGAACTCATGGCTTTAAAAAGATTTAAGTGGTAAGATCAATATTGAGACACGCTTCACAATCAATGTCAATTTAAAAATAAAGATCTTATATCTCGCTTAAGCATTAAGTGTGAGAGACAATTTTATCTTTTGAGTCTTTTGAATTTGATCTTTACCTTTTGAGTTCTGTGCCTGTAGTATTGAGCTCATAAAACTATTGGCATTGTGAAAGCGAGATAGAGCATTACAATCGTGTAGCGATCTCTCGCTTATCTCGTAATAAGCGCGCATGGAGGGGGCTTATACACTAACTCCAAGCGGTTAATGTGATGTTACTTTATCTTCGACTTAATATACTTTTAAGTAAAAAATCTGTTTGATAGCTTAAAACGTATATACGAAACCTACCCGGTGACTCTCAGAACACAAAAACATTTGGCGACCCGAGATTCTTGAACTATGAGTATAATCGGTGTTATGCCACGTTATGTTTTGTTTGGACATAAAAAAAATAACCCCTCCGAAAGTTATATTGACAACTAGCTGCCCGGACAGACTTCATTCTGTCAACAGTTAAAAGTAACAAATTTAACGTTTTTCGAGTGATCACGTAATTTTTTGTATATTATAAAACCTGGCGTTTTCCTTAAGGAACACACAAAAAAATAAATGAGCCGAATTGGTGCAGCCATTCTTGAGTTATGCGCTTACCAACATTCATTTTCATTTATTCGGTTTTTTATGGAGTGCGCATATTCTACGAGGTAATTAGGTGCATAAAACTGAACAGATTTCCCCAAGGAACACAGGTCGAAATCTTAAAATTAATCCTGTATAGAAAGATAATAATCGTTACATTGTCTTATAATCGAGCCTGTAGTTTCAAATAGGGAGTAACGATAATTTTAAAACTCACTTTAGTCCAATCCATCCCCAATGATCTGATGGTGATCACCCTAGTTTAAGGAGGTCCATAATGTGACTAAAATAGTAGTATATAACTTTGAAAAAGTCACATCGGTACTTGCCAGTTGTACAGTGTATTTAATAAATCCCCAAAGAACCCGTTCGTAAAAGAAAACTGTCGCTGGGACCTCGGATTTATATTTATTCAGGGCAAAAATTAACGTGTTAAATATAATATTCACCACGCAGCTAGCTAATTAATTTCAAGAGAAGCCATCAAATCGCTAGCAAATATAGAGAAAATTTAATACAGCCTAAAAATAGCTTCTTGAAGCTAATTATAAATATCACACGGTGTTTGGTGGTGTATTGAAAAACTGGCGTCTGCTGGAGTGCTCGCAATCAGCCAGCCGTTCTCCGCGGACCGTGGTCGCGGTCCATTGCGCCCTCTGTGCAGTTGACAGTGACATGACGTGGAAAGCAATGGAAACGGTACAGGACTTTGATGGCCGACGTCAATTCCGAGCTGAGGGAAAGTAATTAATTTCGTATCGAATGGGAGTATTAACTTCCTTTGAACGTATATGGGTAATTTGCGTTTGTTGTGCGAATCTTATATGATTTTTTAATTAGTAAATGTTAAAATGAATAAAAAGACCAGGAAGGATCCAATTTATTTATGTAAAGATAAGTAGAGCACAGAGTATTAAAATATTTATTTTTCCTAAGCACTTTCCTCGTCCAAAAGTATTATTTTCCTGTCATGTCAAATTATAATATAATGTACTTGATAATATAATATGTCTTATTAAAAGTGAGGCTTTAATTTCCAAGAGAAATCGCAATACCACCCTTGTAATCTACCGCTCTACTAATTAATATCGGCTTATAAATGTCTCACTGTTGGGCAAAGGCCTCTTCTGATAGAGGACTGGCTTTTGGTCTAGTGGTTAGTGACCCTGACTGCTAAACCGGAGGTCAATTCCCACCTAGGACAAATCTTTGTGTGATGAACACGATCATGTGTTTGATGTCTGTGTGTTATTTGTGTATGTGTGTATTTAGAAATATGTAACTATGTTTATCAGTTGTCTGGTTGCCATAGTACAGACTCTGTCTAGTTTGGGATCAGATGGCCGTGTGTGAATTGTCCGGAATATTATTATATTATTTTTTAAGATGGAATAAGCATTGATCACCACGCAAGCTCACTGCAGGTTGGTGATTTCGGATTCCAATTTTTGGAATCCAGTTTTCCTCACGATGTTTTCTTTCACCGATTGTCAATGATGTCTTGAAATAATTTACAAAGTACATATAACTTGAAAAGTCTCATTGGTATTTGCCTGTAATGGGTTCGAACCTGCAACCTTTTGAACGAAAATACAGTCATTGAACCGCTAGGCCACCACGATTTTTTTTCCCGCACTACTAATTTGTATTACATACCTTTTGATATAACAGTTTAAACCAATTACTTCTAACATAAATATGTTCTACACTTTTGTATCCTCTATAAACTTACCCTATATACGAGTACTTAAGTTACACATACAAGTGCTTCATATAGTTCTAATCTAAACTAACTTTCTTATTCCTTCTCTTTGTTATGTTCGTAACTTTCACATTACGTTATTAAGGACTGCGACGACTCGATCCGGGAAATAAAATATCTCTCCTCTTTGTAACTCCTTTTTGTTAAAGAAACTTAGAAAAGTCAAATTGTCCAATCATATCAAGATTTATTTTTAATGCACAGACTGTAAATTTCTAATTTGTCTTTTTATTGTTTTGTTTTGTTAAGGTGAAATAGCTCCTACAAATGATTAAATTCAGTCAGTTGCAATAAACCAAAATATGAGACGCTACAGGCGAAAACAAAATTGTACTTCCTGCTTCTCCTGTAGGTCAAGGTTTAATCATATCGTTCGTACAGCGTATAACACTAATTGGCATGAGCTATATGAAAACCCACCTATTGTGTGGACTTACGATTGTCTCTTGTCAATCACTACTTGCACCCAATGAAAGTTCGATACGTGATAGGATACAATTTGTACAATAGTCTATTTAGCTAATTGCCTCACTATTATAGAGCTCTTCTATTCTCGATTCAATAGATTTATTCTACGAAATATCAAAGATAAGATCCCTGACAATATATTTCCGCAACAAGTCTGTCGCTTCCACGTTCTTTATGCCCGGTCGTCGGTAACGAGCGCCGAATGTCAGTCAGCCGTGCAATCTGCTCGCTCGCTCACGACTCGACATTTTTATTTTACATTTTTCATAGGTACAACTAACTCCAACTGTCGCGATTTCGTTCGCTGTGAGTGACATCCAATTATGTTAGGATTCGTATTTAATCTAGTTTTAGAATTTTTTGGTATGAAATCTATGACAAACGTTGTTTGGTAAACTATTGTCGTTGTGCAATTTCGTTGATCGAAAGTTCTGCCTGCAGCTCCTGATAAAATAATTAACCCTTTAGTTAAAAAAATAATTAATTAGTTTAGTGAATTCGTTAGTCAACACAAGATAGACTCTCTCGTTAATTAGTAGGTAATACAATTTAGTTAAATAGGTTTTGTTTAATTTAATGATGTAATACCATATTACTGGATTGAGTAATTAGCATAACCAAAACATACTTTAATTCCTGATGTTATAATTACGATGAAAATTGGAAACTCATAAATTGTTTTTTGTTTGATAGTTTTAATAGCATTGGTTGTTATATGTTTTATAAGTTCTTAAACTAATAATGGATTGTATTTAGTTTCTGAAATCGGTATAAATATATCACTTATCATATTTTTAAGTTGTGAATGTAAATAAAACTTAAAATGTTAGTCAACGATTGTACTTGTCGTGTATATAAGGTAATAGAAAAATAGTTTGTAAACCATGGTACAGTTAACGGCAAAAGTAGATGATAAAACTGATCACGCATAATATATATGGCAACTGTACCAGTAGTAAATGTTTGGTATAATTTAAAATCACATACTTTCGAATCACTTCGACGCCACACAGTTCTGAGGCAAACTCCGTTCATTGGTATATTGATGATATTGGTATGGTATTGAATTTCTGATTTGGATCATTTACTTTTGCTGTTGACTGTACACATACTGAAATTGATTGATTAATTTCGTTTGCTGTGAATGTTGGGAGAATATATATTATCTGTGTTTCTGTTAACACCTAAGGATTTTAAAGGTATGCTTTTTTTGAAAGGGAAATACCTGCGGTTGGAGGCTAAAGGAACAAGTTATGTGATAATGACTGTCACAACTTGTTGTAAGTCAGTCTATATGCTAACGATTTAGTTTAGAGGTGCGCGACAAGTGAACAACTTAATTATACTCTAACTAACCTGTAACTAGTGCATACATAATATGCGAAAACTAAGTTAATTTTTAGGGGACTTTCGACGTGCCTACAGTTTATTTCAATGGTTTTATCAGAAAAAACCTATTTTCTACATTATTTTGAGTATATTATAGTTACAGTAGTTGTATGTGTGTAACTTCGTCGTCTCTGATTCCATAACACTAGTACTTACACTTACTTTGGATTCGGAGCAATGTATGTGATGTTGTCCACATTTTTCATTGATTAACTTGTAAATTTAAACGTAACGAACGCTAAAATTGTGGTAGGCTTAATAAGGTCTTATTAAGTTATTATAATTATAGCTCAGTACTTTGTATTTTGCTCTCGAAACTGTTTTGTTTAATAGATCATAGTTATTAATTGTCTCGTTGATTTACAATGTTACTTCATATTAATATCACTTAATAACGTAAAGAACATTAAAATTCTGTCAAAAATATTAAAGAAAAATGCTCTTCCGTAGCTTTGTGTAACAACTTTATATGTTTAATCCGTTTTAGTAACACCAAAGTTTTCCGCGAAATGAGGAGATATTTTAAAACGCTACGGAACACGGGAACACCGCGTTATAGTAAAGTCAGTTAATATTATCCTGTGCGAGGGCTAGCGTGTTTTAAAAGACTTTTAAAACGTTTTAATAAACGTTGGTCAATTTTTTTTGATAAGTCGACATAATAATCTATACGCTGTACTGCCACGGGCTGTTGTTAGTATCCACTAGTAATGAGAAAATATTAAATTATGAATAAAAAACTTTTTTTGGATGGGTGCGCGTATCTAGAGTCATTTAGTTTGAAAGTTAACGTTTCTGAAGCACATTTTTTAGTTTTACTAGAAATAAATACTTTTTGATTTGGATTTATTTCGGATTCATATCCTATGCAGGCCGAAATATCGTAAATAACATGTATTTGTTTATTTTGTTAATCAAATAAATAATTGTGAAATTTTCCACAAACAATCAGACGTTCTCCGAAGTGGGAGTTTATTTTTATTGAATGTTTGTTGTTATTTAGGCATTTTTAACATATTTTGGAATTATAACTAAACTGTTTGCCCACAAAAGAATTATCTTCACAAGGCGACGGAGACAGAATGATCTCATTTTCTATTCCATTCGTTTCGCACAAACCACACAAATCACTGTAGCTTTGCCGCGAGTCCTGATGTGCAAGTTATGAGACTTGGAGATTATGACCACTTATTTACTATTCATAGACGCTTTTTATTTATGTGTCTGCTGTGTTATTTTCTCAAACAGACTGAATGTTGAAATCACTGCTATCTTCCGTCAAAATAATGCCAAAAACCACGTTTTTCTTTCTCGTTTCTGTTTTTATTGCTATGTGTGACTCAACTAGCATTGTTTTACTAATTTCTTTTTGTTTAGCCTAAATATCAAATATATACATATAATGACCACAAACATGGACAAAGTCATAGAACAAATTATCTTTTTGAATTGCAAACAATTAAAACAAACATTGATAACTGTAAAAGGTAAAAAGATCGTATTTGCAGAACTAGCCTTGGCTGTAAAATTAAGTCTAACTTGTGTTTTTGTATGAAACCAGTGCAGTAATACGGAGCCTTCGGGAAATCAAGTTTCCATTCCAGATTATTAAAAAAAGTAAAAAGACAACCTTCCCTAGTTTTTCTAGGACTGTAGAGTTTATAGAGATTTATGTTGCTGGCTGTAATCTAGATGTCTAGGAATAGCTAGTAGTTTATGGGAAAGTTAATTGTTATTATCATTGATTTAAACCGCATTCATGCGTCACAATAATTTGTAAATTAAATACAAATTAAAAGAAGGATAAATTTGAACCTACGCCAGGACTTGACTTGGGAAAGCGACTTGGATAACCAGGAGGCGCAGGTTTGAGTCGTGGCGAAGAATCAAAATTTCCTTCTTTCTATTTGTTTTTAATTTACAAGTTAATTGTTGCAATCGGTTTCTTTATTTTTCGATTTTTTGTTTTATTGTAATGTCGTCGTCTTAAGAAGGTATTTGTTGTAGTTAGTACTCATATATTACCAACAGAAGATGTTATGTTAAGAACATAACTAGGTCCAGTCGACATATCCATAAATTAAGTCGAAAGCTAAAATGTTTGTAAAAAATCGAGGTAATAAGACCTCTAAGGTCGGTACGTCGGCAAACAACTTCCATTTAGTGTATTTGTGTCCGCACAAATGCTCGTAATTCAACTGATTAACAAAATACTGGACATTAATTGGCAATCAATCTGTGGTACACCGAAGATTAATTGAATTCGTGAACAGTTAAAGCAAGCTTTACTAACACTGGTTTAGAATAACTTTTGAAAATTGGTTTAAAACACGGCTTTTGCAACGTTTTCAAATATTTTAACCTATTAAGATAGTTGAAAAAGTTGTAAAAATAAGAATTTTGAGACAATCGTTATAGAATATAGTCTGTTCATCTATACTTGTCCAAACATGTAAACAAATATGGCGTATGTAAGAAATGTCAATAAAATTAGTGATGGGAAACTTTGTGTGATCTATTCAGAATTGTAAACTAATTGTGGTAACATACATTGTGTGATTTTTGAGATAAATCGTGATTTGTAATTGACGTCGGTTTGTTTACTATTTGTGACAAGTATAGATGAACAGACCTTAGCCTTTATTTTTGAACTTAGTTTAAATAACAATGTGTTTCTATGGGTCAAGAATTACTAATCTAACTAAATTATTAACTAATCTACCCTTGACCTTAATATTAATATATGATTAACTAAATTAACTTTTAATATCTGATTTAATGGTCGGCAAACTATTGTCTTTATCTTCAACTTGTCTTTCGACAAAGACCTTCTCTAAAGATGTCCAATCTGTCCTATTCTTGGCTGTTCGAGTGCAAATTGGATCCTCTTTTTTCTTGAAGTCATCCTCCATCTCTTGGTCTGTCTTCCTCTGTTATCTTGCGGGTACCCGTCTGTTATTAGTCTTGTCCATTTTTCTTTCTTCTTCCTTATCATATCACCTTTCTTCTACCTTCACGATCTTTTTTTACATTTTAGGTGTCCCGCTGGGCAAAGGTCTCCCCCAAACTGCTCCAGGCCCCTCGGTCTTGAGCCGCTCTCCACCAATCCGGCAAAAAGCGAATGATGTCATCTCGCCAGCGTCTTTTTTACCTACCCCGTTGACTAAATGTAAATAAAGACCATTGCCATCTACCTTAACATTCCATTTATTACTTACACGTTATATATAAAATAATGTACAACAAAATTATACAAAGAACTAAATCAACCGAAACATAAAGAAAATAACGTGAAAAACGCCGAAAAGAATCCAATTTCACTCACTCGTGTACCCAAGTGTGTCTTCGACAGGTGGCGCTGTCAGTGTAAACACTTCTCCGTACAACTCTCTGCTTTAAAAATAAGTTAAAATTACAATTAGTCCAAAGTAAGACTCAAAACTGTGTTAAAACAATGTGTTAGTATATAAACTATGCGTACAAGTGTTATCTTTGAAATTAATAGTGTATGTGGTGAAATAAACAACAATTAACAAAACTGTGAACGTGTTTATGAAAAACAAACATTATCAGTAAAAGTATGCAGTTGTTTAGTATTTGTTAACCTGGAAAATAAAAATAAAGTGCAATAAAGACAATATTACGATACCATAACAATACAACTGTGAATTTGAAAAAAAACAAATGTGTGCAAAAATTTGAAAAGACAACGCATCATTAACGAACTCATAAAATTCAAAAATATGTCAAAGTAGAAACTAATTGCAAAATTTGGCATGGTTTACCGAATCACAAATAGCTAAGTCGGTTGCATAGATGACTTACGATTATGTGCTGTGAGTTCGCGCCCCACCGAAAACATCACTTTTTGTAATTTGTAAATTTGTTGTGATCAAGTTAACTGAACAAGAAGTATAACACCAAAATGGATAGTGAAAATGTTACCCTGCGTAAACATAGAACATTAAATGAATCTTTGAATTTATCATTCATATCTTCAAATTCTGACTACTTGTCAAATAGTCTGCCAGATCTTTCCACGAGACAAATATACAATGAAGATGTCGAGTGTTGTAAAGAAGAAATTAAAAACTTAAAGGAACAGTTAGAAATAGCACATTCAGAGATAGAAAATATAAACTCAGAAAATAACAATTTAAAAAAGAAATTGATGGAGCAAGAACGTACTATCAATGAACTAAAAAAAATCTGCACAAACTCGCCGTTAACCCCCAAACCGAAGAGCACACTCAAGAAACGTAAGCGAATACAGAGAGATTTAGATAACACTATTTTAAATAACAGTAGTAGTGATCTTTGTATGAAGTTCGACGACGAAAAGGAAAATTGTCTAGATGCTACAGAAACCAATCCTTGTACTTTGAAAGTTCATAAAACTACACAGGAATTCGAGAGTAACATAAACTTAAAAATATCAATTAATAGTTCACATTCAAAACTAAAGGTGAACAGGGAGAACAGCGTTTTAAACATGCAAACTGTCTCTCGAGTTTATATTGCTGGAGGACAACAAATGTCTGGATTGGCGTCAAGATTAATTCAATCGCGAATAGAAACAAAATATGAAAAATACAGTATATCATCTATTATAAAACCGAATGCCTCATCAAAAGAAATTCTGAAGTGCTGTCACAGTGTGGAACAATCTATGGATAATTTTTTGATACTCAGTGTTGGTGAGCATGATGTACACCCAAACGAACTAATGTATGAATTGATAGCTACTTTAAAATCTCTACAAAATATAAACATTATACTGGTCAATATTATTAGAAATAAGTCATTAAACGAGTTAATGCTGAATAATATGCTCAAAAACATTTGTCATAATTTCAAAAACTGCAATTTTTTAAACATCGGTTCCGATATAAATTATAAGAGAATTAATTTACAAAATGCTTGTCACAGTATCAATTATATGTTGGATTGCAAATATTATACAAATAATTTCTTAAGTCTACAAAATTTGAAATCCCGCGAAATTAAACCACAAAAAGGGACTATTCCCTATTATTTCCCAGTTATTCCTAAGTCTCACAAAATCACAAATATAAATAAAGATAAGTTTTTTCTATAATTCATTAAAACATTGTAATGCAGGTAATAGAAATAAAATACATACTACTACATTATTTCATCAAAATATTGCGGGGCTCTTAAATAAATTAGAAGATATTGAAATATGTATGAATGAGTTTAAAGAAAATAAAATTCATGTTCGCATTATCTGTATATCGGAAACTTTTGTTAAGTTAGGTGATGAAAATAACATTCGCCTACATGGATATAAGTTAGCTAGTGGTTTCTCTAGAAAAAATGAAAAACGCGGAGGGGTGTGTATTTTAGTTGATAAAAATTTAGATTGTAAGCCCATCGATATTTGTAATACTTTATCATGTGAAAAAACATTCGAGTGTTGTGGTATAGATATTCCGTCATTACAATGTGTGGTCATATGTGTGTACAGAATACCGTCTTCAAATGTGACTATTTTCTTTGATAACCTAGAGCTTCTTATATACAAATTAAATTTAAAAGAAAACAAAAGAATTATTATAGTTGGTGATATAAACATAAATACCTTAAAAAATAATAATAATATATCATCGCAACTGCACCATTTTCTTCAAACTCAAAATTTACAATTACATATAACGGAGCCTACGCGTATGGAATCCTGCATCGACCACATAATTAGTAACATAAAGGATGCAGTAGGTAAAGTTCATCAATTATATTTATCAGATCATAACACTGGTCAAAGCCTAACTTTTCCGATTAAATATCAAAAGCCAAGTCCACAGTATATATTTACAATGAAAAGGGATTACTGTGAAGAAAATGTACAAAAGTTCAAAGAACATCTGAAAAGTTTATCGTGGTCTGAAGTTTTAAACTCAAGTGATTGCAATCAAGCATATGAACTGTTTCATGAAGACCTTAAAATGCTTTATGACCTGTGTTTCCCTATTAATAAAATTAGAGTAAAAACAGGTATTAAGTCTCCAAAATGGTTAACAAAAGGTATAAAAATTTCTTCTAAAACCAAAAGAAATCTTAGATACAAATGCTATAAAAAAAAAGAAAATGATATGCGGTTACGTTTTATAAAATATAGTAAATTATTGAAGAAATGTATTGTAGACTCAAGAAAACAAATAAATACTAAATATATAAATAAAGCTACCAATAAATGTAAGGCATCATGGGATATAATTGGAGACAGAATCGATAATAATACAAGAAGTAATCATAATATCATGAACATTAAACATAATGGCACAATTATACAGGACCCGGAAGAAATTGCTACTAAATTTAATGAATTCTATATATCCAAAACAAATAAAGTAAATAATATAACGCCAAACTATACATTAATAGATAAAAATAATTCCACAATCTTCCTCACACCATGCTCTGAATATGACGTAGAAAAAGCGATTGCATCTTTAAAAAACACCACAGCAGTAGGTTATGATTGCATTTCAACAAGTATTATAAAAGCATGTAAACAAGAAATTGTGCCTGTTCTATGTCACCTTGTAAATCTTTCCCTTTGGCAAGGGCTGTTTCCAGAAAAATTAAAATACTCAGTTATTAAACCGTTGCACAAAAAAGATGACAAAGAAGAAATACAAAATTACAGGCCAGTTACCTTAATCCCAATTATTTCCAAAATATTTGAAAAACTAATGTACATACGTTTAATAAATTTCCTAAATAAACATAATATATTATCAGAAGAACAGAATGGATTCCAGAAAAATAAGTCTACTACACGGGCCGCATTTTCTCTTATAAAAAGTGTAACCGAATCGATCGATAAAAAGAAGCATGTTTCAGTAATTTTCTTTGATATGTCCAGCGCGTTCGATTTCGTAGATCATAAAATTTTAATACAAAAATGTGAACATTATGGGATTAGAGGAAATGCTCTACAGTGGATTGAGAGCTACTTGAGTAACCGGAAACAATGTGTGGAGATTACGCGCGTTGATAGTAAATTTAATTGTTCTTCATATAGATCAACCTACGAATTTAACAGATTTGGAGTTCCCCAGGGGAGTGTGTTGGGGCCGCTCCTATTCTTGATATATATAAATGACATTCCAAAAGCAACAAAACACAAATGTACGTTATTTGCAGACGACATAACAGTTATTATACCTAATCCTAAAAATGACATTGATAACTATAAACTAATACTAAAAACTACAGTAGAAAACATAACAAAATGGCTTGCTGAAAATAACCTAACCGTAAATATACTAAAAACAAAATTTATACAATTTAGAAACTACAATAGTATACATCAGAGTTTAACAATAAAACACTGCGGGCAAGATATAGAAGAAGTGAGTGAAACTAAATTTTTGGGTATATTATTAGACAAACATTGCAATTGGAAAGCCCAAGTTAATAATGTGTGTACACGTATAAACAGATTTGTCTATGCACTTAGAAAAATAAGAAAATTAGCCAGTGACAAAACGGCTTTGTTGGCATACCATGGATATGTAGGATCCGTTCTAAACTACGGTATTTTGCTATGGGGAAATTCGACGGATATAAATAGGGTTTTGATTTCTCAGAAAAAATGTATACGAGCAATATGTGGGGTGGGGCCATTAGACTCCTGCAGGCCCTTATTTAAAAAACTAAAAGTCCAGACTGTTGTTGGTCTATACATTTATGAAATTGCCATGTTTGTTAAAAAACATTGTCATCTTTTTGAAAAAGCGAGTCTAAATAAAAAATATTCTTCAAGGGATCCCACCAGATTGGTTGTCCCAGGTATATCCACAACGCTGTTCAAAAGAAATTGCAGCTGCATGGCAGTTCAAATTTATAATAAAATTCACAGATATTTCCGAGAAATGACACTTGCAAAATTTAAAATTAAATTTAAAAAATGGCTCATTGACAAATGTTTTTATTCAATAGCTGAATTCATGTCATGTACTACAATAAATATGGAGAGTTAGTTGTAAAAAAATATGGTGTATAATTGCATTTATTCAAATCTATTTATTTTGTTTGTCAAATATGCTTCTATTAGATACTTTGTTAAGTAATAAATAATAAATATATTTTAAATTATAACTTCACAGAATGATGTGTCATATAAAATTTGCATGCCGGTAAAACGGCGAGACATGTGAAACACTTATACCTACTGTAACATCTTGTAATATATATACCATGTTTCGAGCAAATAAAATTTCTTATTTCTTATTTCTTATTTCTTATTTCAAGACAACCAAACGAGGGCTGTAATTACAGGAAAATAAATAACTGCCTCTATTCCCATTATTTTGGGCTATATGATGAGTCTAGGAGGCTTACTTCAGTAATCTGAGCATTATTAAGTGTTATTACGAGTAAGTGTTTTGTTTTCTTGATTTTCAAGTGGATTTGCTTTGCTAACGTTTATTCATGTGCTCATTACCTTTGAAGTTATCCAACCTTGTCTTATTTTTAGTCCATAAATCTGGAATAATGGAAAAGCCTTCTTAGAAACAAACGAGAGAAATTATAATAAATAACAGTTTATTTAAATCATTAAGGTTAATAGGACCCTAATAATTATGTTCAACTGCTTGCACCCAATCTTGTAAAAGATCGAATTCCTTTTAATTTCTTACAACAATGGTTTTCTCTAAAAATAAACCAAATAATTTTTAATTGGCAATTCAGACCATAATAAAATGGCACCAATTTCTAGAACCGACTGAAATTCAAAGCAGAATATTTTGCGGCCATTGAATCAAATGGGATCTCTAATTGGCTGCTAGGTAAACAATAGGTGTTGTATTTCCTGCAATGAGTCTGTTATTTGCTCTATCATATACATCATGGAGGCCAAGAGATGGGAAGATGATATGAACCAACACTTGTATATAATTATCAATTACTAGTGGTCCCGCCCTGGCTTTGCTCGGGTAGCGCAGCAATAAATGCCTTTAATAACGACCATCCTTTTGTATCACTCTATCTATTGGCGAAAACCATAAGAAAATCCGTTTGGTAGTTTTTGAGTTTATCGCGTTTAGATAGACAGATGGACGCGGCTAGAATCTTTATTGACTATTTGAGGTGGTCCTTAACAATTAAGGAAACTGTTACATCAAATGACACTAGTAACGCCATCTATTGATAATATTGTGTAATCAGTTAATCTATAATCTGTTGTAACTCTTGAAATAAACTCTCTCTTTCTCCGTCACCGCTTATAATAGTTTTTCGACTCCAAAACAAACATACCTAATTATCATCAAAGGGATGATCCTAATAAAACCCGTGGCAGCGAAATTCTCCCATCAAATTCACGGTACACATTCTTACAATCGAGCTATTCAGTATGTTGGTATGTTGGAACAAACAGACAGTGCTCGCGCAGTGAGATCCAAAGCGTTGGCTGCTGTTTGCAGTATGAAAACAACCGCAGTGTTGCGGCGGCGCGCCTCCGCGGATCAGGATCCCACATAGGTGAAGTAAGAAGTACTGTTTTTATACAGTAAAGTGTTAAACAAAGTAGTGTGCAGAGTATAACTTGATATCTATAATAATAATAATGTAATAATATCTTGTCCCAAACTAGGCAGAGCCTGTGCTATGGACATAAACTACTGATAAATATACTTATATATTTGTAAAAACATACATATTATAGATAAATTCCACCCAGACACAGAACACATGATCGTGCTCATCACACAAAGATTTGTCCTGGGTGGGAATCGAACCCACGAACCCCAGTTTAGCAATTAGGGTCACTAAACACTAGACCAACAGGCCCGTCGAATCTATGTCACATCAGATGCAAAATCATCAAATTCCAATTGATCAGCTTTTTATCGTGTCGATTTGATTGACCGAAACGATTCCGATTAGAGACATACACTTGTCAAATATATTATTTTACTTTTTTGTCGAAGAATATTTAATTTTGAAACTAAAACTTTAAAAGCATCACATAAACAATTTATTTTTTTATCTACAAATTATAAGTTAATTATATATATTATATCATCACTAAAAGTTATTATAGTTGATCTAATTCTGAAAGTGTGTGCATCACATAAATAATTTCTTTTTTTTTATATACAAATTGTAAGTTAATTATATATATATCATCACTCAAAGTTATAGTTGATCTAATTCTGAAAGTCATTTAATATTTTAATTGTATTCAAATCTCAAACGTGTAGAACTTTCAATTATGAAAACTGCTGCGCCACGTCCTTTCAATCTCAAAGCAAAACTTCGTAACTTATGTGTGTATCATAAAATTCATCGTATCGTACACTTCAATACTGAGTTTCCTCAAGACGATGAATTTTATTTCAACTTTATGATGAGAAAGCGACGTGCCGAGGATAAGTTCATGTCGTCTTTACTTCCCGATATATTGCAAGCAGTATCTTCAGGCGGATTGCATGCAAATCTGAAGTGGATTGCACTTCCTCAGGTTCCTTAGATTGAGAACAGAAAAATCTGACTCAGACAAAACACAGCTTATACTTTCCTTAATTTAATTTTACGGTTTACGGTTTAAGACATTTATTTCTCAAACAGAATACAATTATTCACTTACTGAGAAACACTAGATACATTAACAGGTAATACAAGGAGCGAGAAATACAAAGCGGTAGGTGTGAAAATAAAATAATGTTAGTGGTTAGGGAGCTTATAAACTAATTAAGTGTGTTAGTAAGTACTATTATCTATTTTATTTGTTAACGTTAAGGATTGTAAAAGTATTGAGGATTAAAGTATAGTTACAAATTTGTTTACAATGATTTTTTTCTAATGTAGGTAATACAAGAAAAACTTTGAAGTGTACGTAAAGCAGTAAAGGAATGCAGAGTCTTCATTACGTATCGAATGCGTAATATTCATATAGCAACTGTTAGTAGCACATGATGGCAAGTGTTAGCAATTTTTGGTAATGTAAAATTTTAATTTCTTTTTGAATAGGATAAACGATTGTATGTCTTTAATATCTCTAGGAAGATTATTATAAATTTTGGCACCCTCATATTTGATATTCCTAATGCCGTAATTGGTGCGTGGTTTAAATAAGCAAATGTTATTGGCATTCCTCATTTTTCTTGTATGAGTTTGTCCTTTTTTGGTAAAGACTATTTGAGAATGTGTATTTTTTGTCAATATTTTTCTTATCAGCAAACACGTGTGAAAACTGTACATCTGGGTAATTGTCATTAATTTGGTTTTGTCGTAAACTGTTGTTGTCGGCGTTAAATAATTTAAATTGAAAAGTAACTTTATAATTTTATTTTGAGTTATTTGCAATCGTCGTAAATTGCTATTAGCGGCCGAGCCCCACACTTCAATTAAATAAGTAAGGTGCGACTTAACTAGGGAATTATATATTATATATTTGACAGATAAAGGAAAGCAACGGACCGTGTGTCTTAGTATCCCCATTAATGAAGATAGCTTAGACCGTAATTTTTCTAGATGCGGTTTCCAAGTTAAGTGGCTATCCAGTACCAGACCAAGATATTTTTCGGATTCTACTTTAGTCAGCGGCTCGTTATTAACGTGCAACGGATGGAAATTAGGTACATTTTTATTTTTTGCACTGAAAATCATGTAGTTAGTTTTGGTTACATTAATCGTCAACAAGTTATATTTAAACCAAGTGTCAAGGATGTTAAGGTCATTTTGAGCTGTTTCAGTAATAGTATGGATCTCATTACCGAAGTAAAAAAGGCAGGTATCATCGGCATACAAGGTTATATCTGCCGTGAGGTCTAAGTCTTTTATGTTATTAATGTAAGTTAGGAAAAGTAACGGTCCTAGGATCGAGCCCTGTGGAACGCCGTAAGTTAACAATTCAGGAGTACTTTTAGTCTCATTTATTCTAACTATCTGGTATCTATTGGAGAGATAAGACTCAATCATTTTAAGTGCAGATTTAGTAATTCCTATGTCGTAAAGTTTAAGTAAAAGAAGCCGGTGACTTATGGTATCAAAAGCCTTCTTTAAGTCTATAAAAATGCCTAGACCTATTTGCTTACTATCAATTTTGCATTTGATATTAGTTATAAGGTCTATACAGGCTGAAAGTGTATTTGATTTTGACCGAAAACCGTACTGCTTTGCGAAAAGAATGTTATTAGAGCTTAGAAAGTCATGCAATCGATTAAAGATGATCTTTTCAAAAATCTTGGATATAATCGGCAGTACTGAAATGGGGCGGTAATTACCCGGGTCTGTTTTAATACCGGATTTAAAAATAGGACTCACTTTCGCGATTTTGAGACAGTCAGGAAAATAACCAGAATCAAGACAGTCATTAATACACCAGGTTAGTTTCTCGAGTATTAGTTTTTTAACACACTTCAGAGCTTTACATGATATTCCATCCAGGCCTGTTGTTGTGTTAGCGTTTAAATTATCAATTATTTTACTGACTTCATCAATTGTAGTAGGTAACAATTTTGATAACTCCACTATGCTTACTTTATTTTTATGGCCATACAGCTCTTTGCATGCTTCACTGTCATGGTATTTTAAAGGTATTTGATTTGCAAGAAAAGCACCTATATTAGCAAAAAATGAGTTAAAACCATTACAGATGTCAGATACTTCGGTGAGACATCCAGATTGTGTTACAAGTTTAGATGGGGCAATGGCTTTTCTTGCTTTGTTACTGCTTAAAGAGTTAATTAGCTGCCACATTTTAAGAGGTCTTTTATCATATTTTCTAAAAGCTTTTTGGTAATAGTCACGTTTTGCGTCTTGTATTTGATTTCGTACTTCTTTTCTTGCTTTTGTTAGTTCGATCTCAATAAGTTCCCTTTGATGTTCATCTTCATTAGCTGTCATCTTATTTCGCATTATCAGTATTTGGTTTCTCTTATCTATTAAATGAATTAGGTCTTTGTTAATCCAATCTGATTTTGGCGAGTTCTGTATTTTGGTCTTGATAATTGTATTTGCTGCAATGGCCTGTCTTATTTTTTCTTCAAGTTCTTCAAATTTTAAGACATTATCTTGAGACAGGTTTAGTGCAATAGTCTTATATAAGTTTTGATAGTCTAAAGTAGCAATTTTAATCTTGTTCTTCTTTTCCGGTATGTGGTTGTGAATTTCCAAGTATATGTGTTTGTGGTCAGACATCGCAGAATTTACAACAGCAAAGTGGAAATTATTACCCTCAAGATTTGTAGTGACATGATCAAGGATTGTTTTCGTTTTTGTTGTTTCTCTTGTACAGTAGGTAGGATTGATTTTATTAAGTATTTTGAATCCATTTTCTTTTACATTTTCTTTATATTCAGTGTTTGCTTTGTTTTTGTTTAATAGGTTGTAGTTAAAATCTCCAAATATAACTGCGCGTTTTCGTTTTTGTAACTGTAGTGAGTACGATTGTAGAAATTTTTCATTATTTGTTCTTTCCGGTTTGTAAATAACGCCAACATCCAGGGATAATTTGTTTAGATGGATCCATAGGTAGTGATTGTCATCTTCACACAGATCTTCAATAAAGTTATGCTCAAGACTGGTAAGCACATATATAGACACACCACCACCTCTACCACAGTTTCGAATATTATAGTAGTGTGTGTAATTTTGTATCGTGAGACTCTCGGCTTCCGAGTCGCTTTTTATCCAAGTTTCAGTCAGAATTATTAGGTGTAGTGTGTTTTGTACAGATTGGATTATGCATTTTAATTCATCTAGCTTGCCCGGGCTCACAATGCTGCGTACATTGGCATATAAAAATTTTAACGATTTGGTTTTTTTAACAACATTGGTATGAGTATCTGTTATTTGGTATGTGATATATTCATTGGAGGATAAATCGGTATTGTCTGATTCTAATTGCTTTAGTTTTTTGGAGCGGTGTATATAATTTTTGGTACGCCTTTGATATATTTTATAGTTAAATTTTGCTCACCTTCTTCTATCCTTTTTTTGAGTTCGGCTCGTAGTTTTAACATTTCTTCTTTTTGGTGGGGTGTCTGATCGGAGTAGCATTTGATGTTCTTTATATCTTTGGAAATACTGTTTTTATTACGTAAAATTGCTTTAGCTGTATCCGCAGAGAACCTAAGCTAACCTATTTTCTTGCAAAGAACCTAAATTATTTCAATTTCACTCATTCACCTAGCCTCTTTCCAATCTATGTTGGGTCGGCTAGTCTTACCTTAAGATGTTATCAATGTAAGAATATTAGTTGTTACACTCATGTCTATTAGTGCAATTCAAGTATACTAAAACAATGATAAAACTATAAAAGTAAATAATTATCAAATTATTTAGGTGTAAATAAATATATTTTTACTTTGGGTTGGATATAACTCTTAACTTTCCAGTTTTAAAAGTAGGTTGTCGGATATTCCCATCGTTGCTTTCACCCCACACGTAATTAAAAGAATTACGTGTGGGCGAAGACAACGACGGAAAGACTTTTACAGACAAATTTCCGGATTACTAAATGCTCTTTCCATTAGAATAAACAGACAAAGCAGAATACTGCCCCCCTAGCCAAGTGACTTTTCTACACGCGTCAACGAAGATAGAAAACGCTTAAATGGCAATAAATGTTTGGAAATGACATTTGATGTCTAAAAGTCACGTGACTCAGACTTGTCACTTCAATACATTTGAGCGATCAAGCGTTAACGATTTTAGAAATGTCACTTGGCTAGGGGGCTGGTCTTTAATTGTCACAGATACAAATTACTTTTGACCGGCCGTCGCTGAAAATCAGCGCTAAGGTCCTGCTTCTAGTAGGATCCATAGCATATGCTGAGCGATGACAGTTTTGCACGAATGCGACGTATTCTCTATTCATAAGTCTTTTTGTTTGTCTATACACGCTTCGCATTATTGTCGCAAATAAACGTTTTTTTTTTCTTTTAAATAGTAATAGGAGAAACAAAGAAGAAGTCATACTTCAGTCACGTCAGATAATATTATCTTCTTTTTTATGTGAAAAGTGAACCTTCTGATATGTATCTGTAAAAGGCCACGTTCGTTCGTCCAACGCTGCCTGTTACTTATAGACTAATTAGCTGCCCACACTGAGCAGCCTGAAAAACGTGAATGCAAAGCGAATAGATACCTACACTAACAGCACTCAGTAAGAGCATTAATTAAAATATAAACAGCTAATTATTAAATCCTGAAAAGAAAATTGCAATTGCATTCTATATTTTAGAGAACCACCGAACATAGGTAAATTAATTAAGAGTTTTTATTGTATTTGTGTGTGAAAATTAATTATAAATGAAAAAATAAACATACGCGATAGTTTAAAAATTATTATGTTTCTGCATTCTCATATCGCATGAAAATAATAAAAATCTGATGTTTAAAATATGTTACATCAGAATATTCATGGTTATTCTATGGTATGGTACCTCGAAATGTTTGGAGTTTTAATAAAAAAAAAACGAGTTTAATGCACTTAAATTTAAAACAATACAACGTACAGCGTGAAAGTATTAAATATCTATAATACTCATATTATCACTTTCGATAAACACTTATCATCATAAAGCAGATTATTAGACGGAACCCTAAAAACGATCACATTACTTCATTAAGCACAATTACGGAAGAGAAATAAGTCTGTTTACTCGGGCGTCAAATTACACACGTTCAAAGGCTTTGTGGTACAAAGTTGTTACAATCGTATCTATTTGCACGCCATACTAGAACGAAACAATATAAACAATGGAAAATTTCCCATGAATTAGGAGAATAAGAAACATTTATTCCACCCAGTGCTGAACATTGTCCAAGCATTAATGAAAGAATTCGCTTTCGAATACTTGATTTAAGGAATGCTATTCTTTAGTTTTTGAAAGAGCAAACATGAGTTTACACCACTGACATTATAAAGAGATAATTATACAGATTTTATGTATCATGTAAAAAAATCTTACTAGCAATGTAGGTCGCACATTACTAGTAGGTATTCTTGTTAACCCCTCGTTCTAAGCTAAATGCTTGTGTTACGAGTGGGTTCACGTCGGTAGTAAAATGGGTGGGTTTTGGTAACCACATGATTGCAAGTCCGACGCCCTAGCCATTAGGCTATCATTTTAAGATAATGTCAATTAGGAGTTAATTAATTATAGAAGGGTATCGAATTTAATATACTTATTATATTTTCTGTATACTGAATTTATCAAATGCTTAAAAATCTGCTTCTTCTTTTGCTTAACCTTTTCCCAATTTATGTCGAGGTCGGCTTCCAGTCTTACCAAATTTAGCTGAATACCGTATTTTACATGGAGCAACTGCCCTATTTGACCTTCACAAACCATTGCTGGGTAGTATAGTATTCTATAGTAAGGCTGGTTGTCAGAATTGTAATGACTTAACGACTAACATCACTGTATGACAGTCGGGTATCAAATTATGTATCAAAAGCATAAAAATACACATTAAAAATAGAAACGAGTTACTGGTATTTACAAAAAAAAAAACATCTTACCCAGTAAGCTTTTCAGCAATGATTCTTATCGATATTTTAATATCAAATTATTTTTATATCCAGTTTGAACACTTTCATTATTTGGTGTTAAACTTATATTAATTTTGAAAGAACTAAAACCATCTTTTAACAGAAAGCAAAATGCTACCTACAAACCTCGGCAGCCATTAATAACGTCCATTAGGCGCATCCCTTCTGAGCTACGACTCTAGATTACATCCCTGTGTCATAACGATAAAAATTCTCTGTTTCTTGCCGTTATCAGACAAAAATACTCTTTCAACTTTTATAATTGCTTAAGTTTTAGAATAAAGTGCTAGATAATTCGGACAACTTCTGGGGATTGAGGGACGGTATGATTGGTGTTGATGCGGCGACAGCACAACATGTGGACGTCAGTGTTTATTTATACATGACCGCATCACTTGGTAGGGATAAACAGTACCTTCGAAGCAAAACTTTATGATTGTTTTCTAATTAACTTGAACTTTGATGTGACTTAGGCCCAGTTTTTTGATCCCGAGTTAACTCAATTAGTGGTTTTATTAGAATAAAAATTGATGAATAAACGCGTTCTACCGATGTTTGAAACCATTATTTAGCATAGGACTGCACGGATAGCCGGGTGGTATAGTATAGGTCACCCCGCTAATGACCACTGTGCGCGACGTGCTGCGGGTTCGATCCCCGCATGGGACAAGCTTGTGTGTGATCCACAAATGCTTGTTCCAAGACTGGGTGTTCTTTGTGCATATTATTTGAATGTTTGTGAAACCCCCGCGACACAAGGATTAAATTCCTTAAGGCGGGCTTCGCTATTTAAAAAAAAATTAAAACCCAGTTTTTTAGAAGAAGTAAGATTTTGGTCCGGAACATTTATTTTGGTTTTCCCGTTTTTTAGATGAATTGCAATTATTGCAGAAACAATACTTGTTTTCCAGTTTATAATTAAAATTTTCATAGACATCTCCCGTATTCCTGTTAATGAACTGACATAGTGAGTCATTTCTGTGTAAATTAATACTTTATTTAATAAGTCTGTCAAATGGCGAATAAGCCCGAGATTGCACGAGTGAACGGCCAACCAAATTAGATTTACTACGAAGCTAAATAACTCCATGAATATGATATAAATGGAGGCAAAACGTTAACGAATTTCAGTTTGTAATTACTTTTCTCAAATTGTCTCTGAATTTGCTCAATCTTTTAATAGCTGTAATGGCCGTTTCCTCTTAAGAGGTTAACAGATGGTATCCTAATAAAATATGTTTTAGATGTTGATAACTTAATAAGGTTGACGTATTAATGCTGTTTTTAAATCTAGAAAAATTCAGAAATACCCTTAAAACTTACAAAATATAGATAGGTCACAATGATTTAGAACCGATCAAAGAGACGTACCTAATGATCATAATATTTGACCTATCGTAATAACATGACATTTGATACCGCACACAATTTCATATTTCGAACGCTTCTAAATTCAAAAGTATCGTTCCGTTATTTGAATACGTTATTTTCTTTGTTTCGAGCACGTTACGGTCCGTCAATATTGTGATAACGTCTGTAACTCACAGAATATGGCCAGGAATTTACAAAATGGCGGTAGTTTTACACCGGCTACTGTCGATTCTTTAAAATGTTATGTTAGCTTGAGAAATATTATTGGTTCGTTTTATTTAACTTGTAACCTGAAGTGTTTACCGAGATTTATATATTTATAAATTCGTAATAATTCAGTTTTTTTCATTTTGCATACAATTATTGGCGCCCACCGTGGGACCTCATTCTTATTAAATGGCCATAATATACTCTTATGACAGGTTTATTCTTCCAGATTAAATTAAACACGTATGAACTAAAAAAATATGAAAAAAATAATATTTTTTAATATTGCGGAAAAATTGTGATCCTAACTGCGACACCAGAGGTCGTACGGGTTCGATTCCCACCCAGGACAAACCTATGTGTGATGAGCATGATCATTTGTTCTGTGTCTGGGTGTATCTATAATATGTATGTATTTAGAAATTATATAAGTATGTTTATCAGTTGTCTGGTCACCATAATACAGGCTCTGCCTAGTTTGGGATCAGATGACTGTGTGTGAGGTGTCCCGAAATATTATTATTAAACATAAACTTTATGTAACTTACCTACATCGGTACCCATAGGTAAATTAAAAACAAACCCCTGTATCCTGTAATAGAAAACAAAGATTACCAATAAACCATTAAAAATAATAAAATGTACGAAAACATAACATTTTGTTTTATAAGTTACCAGATACATTCGTTGTTTTGGATACCTATGGGATATAAATGGCCATGTCGTGTGGTTTCCGGTTACAAATGGACCTTCCCCTGTCGCCCAGGGGGATTGTGGTGACTAAGGGACCGTACCGGCTTACAATGGGGTGGCCAGTCACACTTTTTTACGAAGGTATCTAGGTATATGTGTATTTAATGTTAGAAATATCTATATTATGTATATAAGCAATAATAATTGTTCTGATGCATTGTGTATTTCAATATTTTTTTAAATCACATTTCAAAATTTAGTATTGCTGACTATTTTTTTAATGTCATTACATAGATTAAAAATAACAACATTATAATTTGTTCTTCATATGTAACAAAAAAAATATTTTTCTATGTAACAAAAAACTCGGTAAGAGACATTGATTTGAAATGTCGCGAGCGTTTGAGTACATTTTGTACATAATCATGTCGTATTAGAACTTTGAATTGCTACTGCATAAGTTATCTTGCAACATACATATATATTATTAAGTAGTTCTTTATTATCTAACAAAAGCACGAAACATAAATTATAGCTTATACATTAAACTATCTATAAAACATAATTATTTCTAAGAAATTATTTCGCTACATTTACTAAAAATCTCATTTTAGAACTAAATACAAGAATTTTGTACGATATATTTTAGTAATAGTTTGTATCTCGTTTGCAGTCTGCGTATTCAAAAGAAATGAAGCTGACGTTAATATGAAATACATTTATGATTTCTCGGAATCAAGACGCGACGTTCAATATATTAGTACAGTCAGCTACAAAACTAGACGACAGTTTTATAAAACTGGTAAAAAACAATTTGAACTCTATAAATTTATTTTCAAAGATTTATCCAAGCGTCTTGTTGACACCTCATGTGACCCAAGGGCTGGTTTTTACCTTGGTCAGCGGTTAAGCATTGCCATTTAACGTGGCAATGCTGCCAGCCTTATGGGCACACTTCCAGTCGACAGCGATGTGGATGAGTTTTTTGATGCTATTTTTTAGTTTTAGTTTTGTCTAATTAATATAGTTTAGTATTAAGTGTTTTGTAATTAAATATTCCTTATGTAAATATTGAATTAAATAAAATTTATTTATTTTTAAAGAAATCAATGATGAATATTAAACAACTTTATATCTATCTATATAAATAAAAAGAGAAGGCCTGACTGACTGACTGACTCATCAACGCCTAGCCCAAACCCTTGGACCTAGAAAGCTGAAATTTTGCACAGAGGTTTTCTTTATAATGTAGGCAAGGAATAAGGAAGGATTTTTCGAAATTCCACCCCTAAAGGTGTTAAATAGGGGATGAAAGTTTGTATGGAAAAACGTTATTTTTGTAGTTTAAACCATAAAAATTCGTGGTTACCATTCTGGTAAAAAATTAAAAACCACGTGTTTCAGTATTTTTCGAAATTCAACCCCTAAGGGAGTTAAATAGGGGGTGAAAGTTTGTAGGGGAAGTTCAGTATTTTTAAAGATAGACACATGAAATTTCGTATACGGGTTTCTCGATAGAAATAAATAAAGACGTATTTTAGCGTATTTAATGTTCAGAGGGTGGACTCGTTAGATATCTTTCCGGTAACTGTCTAAATCCACTACGGGTGTGCGACCCCGGACTGCTCGAGCTACTAGAGTCACAATCCTGCCTTTTCCGTGACTTTAGTATCCCTTTCCTCCATCCCTTCCAAAATCCCAACTCCCTCCCCACATTCCTCCATCCCTTCCAAAATCCCAATTCATTCCCCACAGAGACCCGGCGGTGGTGGAGCTGGAAAGGGAATTAAAGGCCTAGTGCATACCAGCAGCACTTTGGGCCACCCGCACGGTGGCGGGTAAACCACCACAATAGCATTCCCAAAGAGGGTTGGTGTCAGGCAGGCGGCCGACCGTAAAATTCCAGCCAAAACCTTTTGTAGCATGTATAGAGGAATTTATGATATGAGCGATAGGGTTAGGGCGTACCCCACAGGCGACGCGCAGGAGCAGCACCCGGCCCCTGTGGGAAATGGACAAGGGTTGTCGTACCAAAACGGGCGGGTGCGACGTAAGATGCGAGCTCGAAGTGTGAGAGAAGTAAGACTGAGGTGTGCGAGTTGGAATGTAGGAACGATGACTGGAAGAGGAAGAGAGTTAGCAGATGTTTTAAAAAGGCGACGGATAAATGTAGCGTGTCTGCAAGAGACAAAGTGGAAGGGTGCAAGGGCTCGAGAGATAGGAGAAGGATATAAGTTTTTCTATTGTGGTAGTGATGGCAAGAGGAATGGTGTGGGTATAGTCTTAGATAATAGGTTGAAAGATTGTGTGGTTGATGTTAAAAGAGTGAATGATAGATTGATAGCGATTAAACTGATTGTGGACGGCATCACTTTGAATGTGGTAAGTGTTTATGCTCCACAATCAGGTTGTGAGGAGAGTGTAAAAGAGAAGTTTTGGGAGGACTTTGACTGCTTGATGTTGAATGTGCCGGACAGTGAGGAAGTTTATGTAGGTGGTGATTTTAATGGACACGTAGGAAGAGAGAGTGATGGATACAAGAGTGTGCATGGTGGTCGAGGATTTGGGAACCGTAACGCGGATGGCGAGACACTATTACAAGCTGCCTGTGCCTTCGACCTGGCTATAGCAAACACGTGGTTCAAAAAACGAGAGGAGCACCTTATAACATACAAGAGTGGCAACCACGCGACACAGATAGACTACTTCCTAGTAAAGCGGAGAAGTCTATGCTGTGTCAAGAACTGTAAAGTGCTGCCAGGCGAAGCTTTAGTCACCCAGCATAGACTTGTTGTGATGGATTTTAAATTTAGTGTCTCGTCCAAAAACAACAAAGAACGGCCTCCTCCAAAGATAAGATGGCGCATGTTAGAGAGGGAAGAATGTTCTAGTATGTTTAAGAACCAGATTGTGGATAAAATTAAAGAAATGGATGAGATGGAAGGTAAGTCTGTGAATGAATGTTGGAATGAGATGGCAACATATATAAGGAAAGTTGCAAAAGACGTGTGTGGAGAGTCGAGAGGAAAAGGTTTGATAGACAGGGATACATGGTGGTGGAATGAGGACGTACAAAAGGTTTTGAAAGAAAAGAAAGTGGCATTTAAAGAATGGCAGAATGTTGAAGCTGTTAATGCAAGTTTGAAGGATGAAAGAAAGAGAGTTTACATGGAATGGAAGAGGAAATCAAAGAAGGCGGTAGCAGTTGCCAGAGCTAAGGCGCAAGAGAGGTTGTATGACTCCCTGGACAGCCCTAGAGGTCAAAAGGAACTCTACCGAATTACGAAAGAGAGAGAAAGACGATCGAGAGATTTAACACATATAAAATGTATAAAAGATGAGTCTGGCAAGGTTCTGTGTAAAGATGATGAAATAAAAGAGAGATGGAAGGTTTATTTTGAAAAGCTTATGAATGAAGAGAATGCGTGGAACGGAATGCTTCAAGAGGCACAAATAAATAAGGGATTGGTAAGAGAAATTAGCATGGATGAGGTAGTGAGAGCAGTCACAGGTATGAAAAATGGAAAGGCCCTGGGACCTGATGATATACCAGCCGAAGTATGGAAGGTGTTAAAAAGTGACGGATGTATGTGGCTGACTTTGTTCTTCAATAAGTTGCTGCATGAAGTAGTCATCCCACAAGAATGGTGCAGTAGTTCACTAGTGCCCATCTTCAAAAATAAAGGGGATGTACAAGATTGCGGCAACTATAGAGGGATAAAGCTCATGTCGCATACTATGAAAGTATGGGAGAAGGTGATAGAGAAAAGAGTGCGAGAAGAGAGTGAGATTACCCAAAATCAATTTGGGTTTATGCCAGGTCGAGGGACAATGGACGCCATCTTTGCACTTCGCCAATTGTGCGAGAAGTATAGACGTGTGCACAAAAATCTGCACATGGTGTTCATTGATCTTGAGAAAGCGTATGATAGGGTGCCTCGGGAAGTGTTGTGGTGGGCCATGAAAGAGAAAGGTGTGCCTGGGAAGTATGTAGAGTTAATTCGTGCGATGTACAGGCAATCCTGTACGTATGTCCGATCTTCTGCTGGCAATACTGACCAGTTCAGTGTGGCTGTGGGCTTGCACCAAGGGTCGGCTTTAAGCCCATACCTCTTTCTATTGATTATGGACGCCCTTACGGCGGACATACAGGAAGAGGCACCCTGGTGCATGCTGTTTGCCGATGACATTGTTCTGGTCGGTGGTGATGGACCTGAGATCCAGAGCAGATTGGAGGCTTGGCAGCAGAGACTGGAGAATGTTGGCTTGAAAATTAGCAGAACCAAGACCGAATACATGTTCTGCGATTTCGGCGGTCTCTCCAGTCCTGAAGCCATAGCGCTTGATAGCGCGCTCCTTCCAGTCTGCTCCGACTTTCGGTATCTCGGCTCACTCATCCAAGGCGAGGGCGATATTGATCGGACAGTCCAGCACCGAATTAACATAGGATGGTTGAAATGGCGGCAGGTTACGGGAACAACTTGTGATCCCCGCATTCCCCTTAAACTTAAGGGGAAGATCTACAAGACTATGGTCAGACCTGCCGTCCTGTATGGATCAGAGTGCTGGCCCACAAAAGGGATAAATGAAAGACAATTGCATGCAGCAGAGATGAGAATGTTGAGAGGAATGTGTGGTGTTACGCGAATGGATAGAGTGAGGAATGATTATATAAGAGGAAGTTTGAAAGTGGCACCGGTAACCGAAAAACTATGTGGAAACCGGCTGTCGTGGTATGGGCATGTGATGCGGAGGAATGAGGATCATGTTGTAAGGAAGGTTTTGAGCATGAATGTGGATGGGTATAGGGGAAGGGGACGACCAAAGAAACGATGGATGGATTGTGTGAAAGTCGATATGGCAAGGAAGAATGTTACTTGTGAGATGACGGCAGATAGAAGAGTATGGAAGAAGAAAACATGCTGCGCCGACCCCAAATAAAATTGGGATAAGGGCAGGAGGATGATGATGTATTTTAGCGATTTTGAAAATCTACCCCCTAAGAGGGTAAAATAGGGGATGAAAGTTTGTATGGAAAAACGTTATTTTTGTAGTTTAAACCATAAAAATTCGTGATTACCATTCTGGTAAAAAATTAAAAACCACGTGTTTCAGTATTTCTCGAAATTCAACCCCTAAGGGAGTTAAATAGGGGGTGAAAGTTTGTAGGGGAAGTTCAGTATTTTTAAAGATAGACACATGAAATTTCGTATACGGGTTTCTCGATAGAAATAAATAAAGACGTATTTCAGCGATTTTCAAAATCTACCCCCTAAGAGGGTAAAATAGGGGATGGAAGTTTGTAGGTATATGAATTGTGTAGTTTTCATAGATAGGCACATTAAATGTCATAGGATTATGAGTTAGAAATAAATAAGACGTACCTATTTCCGAGATTTTAGAAATCTACCCTCTAAGGGGGTGCAATAGTGGTTGGAAGTTTTTTTAGGAAGTTCGTCATTTTCAAAGAGAGAGATGAGATTTGGTTTCATGAGATTTGGTATAAGGGTTTTTGGTTAGAAATAAATGAAAACATATTTTAGCGATTTTAGAAATCTACGCCTTAAGATGGTTAAATAGGGGTTGCAAGGTATTATATTGTAGACTTTATTTTTAAAGATAAGGCCATGTCTTTCATACACGGGTTTCTGGTTCGATACAAATAAATGACCATCTGAAACATATCTTTACGATGACCTCCGTGTTCGAGTGGCGTTCACAACGGTTTTCAAGGTGTCGCCAGCTCTGAGGTCCCGGGTTCGATCCCCGGACGGGTCGATGTAGAAAATCACTTTTCTACATTATGTCGAGTCTGGGTGTTAGTGGTACCTTCGTTGTTTCTGATTCCATAACACAAGAGCTTACTTTCTTTGAATTCGGAGCATTGAATGTGATTCTTCTTCATCTTTTCGTGTCAATGATTTTCAAGTTTTGTTTGACCAAAAAGTTGCCACCATTTTAAAAGTTTATCCAAACTCAATGTATGTGATGTTTTCCCACATTATCTTATTATTATCTTAACGCCATAATATTTTATGATAAATATAATTCATGCTCCTTACTTTGAAAATCACAGAATACATCCATCTATCCTTTACTACTTACTACTCTTAACTTTACGCGCGTGCGAAGCCGCGAGCAACAGCTAGTATATTATAATACTTGTGTTCTGATTAGAAAAATAATGGATAAAGCCATTCATACTGATATATAGTTCGTTAAAAAATCTCAAATATCTAAACGCAGCCTCCATCGACCTAGCCTTCTTGTCTTACCAAGAATACGTACTAACTATGCCAAAAAAAGCGTCACATATGAAGGAGCACAACTATTTAATAATTTACCGTCTAGTATAAAAAATACAAATTCATTCCGCAGTTTTAAATCCCAGCTATCCAAGCACATACTAGAAAACTATTATGAGTAGATGTCTAGAGTGTGATTGGATGGACTGGGAGGCGAATCATTTTTTCGAATGCTACACGGGTCACTATGTAAAAATATTTCGATTATTATTATCTGGTGATGGGTACTTATAACTAAAATAATGCTAAATTTTAAATTGTATTCTCATGTAAGTGATAATGTATTTTTTGAGAATAAATGATTTGATCTTAAATTGAGTTGGAAACTAGTAAAAAAATCAAAATAGCTGTATTACAAAGGTTCGACGGTAGTTTAAGTTATGTTGTTTTGTAAAACTGATTGCTATTATTGATTTTTGTTGGTGACTGTACCTACGTGTATTTTCGGTATAAGACGAATAACGTGTCATATTCAAGACGCGTGGAAACGAGCATAAATCAATAGGCAAGGGTTAGGCGACGTTACACGCCCCGGTAATATATTGTAGACAATCTGTGCGTGATAAACTATCAATCATTATTGTGCCTACTCGGATATTACGTATTACGATATTATATTCGCCAGTAAACGTCACTTTAAAAAGAAAATGAAAGTGAGGGAGCCGTACGAGTAATTATTATGTTTACACAGCTCATAGTTAAATGAATGACGGAATAAAGATTAAACGCATTCTTTCCTTAGCGGTCAATTATGTCGTTAAATGTCTAAGATTGTTTTTTATTAACGGAATAAGATTTTAGCTAATAGGTTTTTTTTGCCGCCTCGGACCTTCAAACAAGCTGCCGTACGTTTTTTACATGTGTGTAGTTTCAAATACTTATTTAAGCCAACTATTTATGCGGTATACATAGCACTACCACCATGAAAAACCATATCGTAACAAAACGATGCGCACACCGCAAATATTATGGACAGCTCTATAAAAAATAAAATCCCTGCTTGGCCATACGATTGCGAGAGTCCGACGCGGCGTCCCAATAAAACGAGGTCACTGGGTAAGGTCCTCACGAATCCAATAATAAATTCTTATTTTACACTTCATGTGTGGCGTAAGGTGGGCAAATTATAGTTCACTGGGAACTGGTTTAGGTCAACAAAGATTGGGACTCTACAAAATGGAGGAAAATTGACGTATTTTTTGCCGTACTTGAGAAATGTCTCGAGAGGTATTATATCTTAAAAATCTTCCTGATTTCATTTGTTATTCAGAGCGTACAGTATAAAAGGATCTCTACAGATAATTATTTATATACCTCGTGTAAAGTAAGCTGTTTTTAAATATATAAAACCGTCTTACTTGAAGGATTTATATGAGTTATAATAAGTAAGTAAAGGAAAATTTTGAAAACCATGTTTACATTATGTTATACGTTAGTTGTTAGACAGAGTTTCAAGGCATGTAATAATACTGTTATTTTGCATAACTCCCTACTTCAACAATATATTTACATAGAACATTACGTATAAATATAATATAATACCCACAAAATTGTAGCGATAAAAAATCAAAACTTTTTTTGAGTAAACCTAAAATAGGCGCTTTAGAAACGGCAACTTTAAAACTAAATGACTCTAGGTGCGCGGTTCCAAAGAGTCATTCTTATGGAGAAGAACA
Organism: Plusia festucae; assembly: GCA_950381575.1. NCBI lineage: Eukaryota > Metazoa > Arthropoda > Insecta > Lepidoptera > Noctuidae > Plusia > Plusia festucae. The sequence goes on along the minus strand of OX494433.1, from coordinate 15,867,402 downwards.
GGCAAGAAACTAAATAAAATATTCGTTATCTAATTTCTCATCAAAGCGGTAAGTAAGGTTCTATAGTAACATACCTACGTATAAGAATAATGTATTTTATCAAAGGCTTTACTAGTTCTTAACAGTTGATTCGGAATATCAAATTCCAGCTCGATACATTTCTCCTATAACTTGATCCGTGTTCAAAGGGTTTAGGGAGGAATAAAGTGTACCGCGGGACGAACGGGTCACTGGATATTGAAATAAGGTAACCTATTTGTGGGGTATTTCTCTCGTTTTATTATTTATACTCTGTGTCAGCGATGCGTAGTGCCTTCTGTTGTGGTGTCGATAATCAGGGAACTAAATAAACTTGTTTCGTAAGCTGACAGAATAGAACTACAGTCTACACTGTTGGACACTTGTATTTAGCCATTTATCAAATTTTCGTTGTGAAATCTATGTTATAAAATTTGTTCGTGATCTTGGTATACCTGCGAGTGTCTGCTAATATCCAAATTGACGTCATGAGGTTCGATGTAAGTGTCCGAGAGTGTAGGGTTTGGGAATAAATATTACAGAGAAAATTAAATGAGATAGATTTGCAAAAAAATCTTTAGTTCTTGACATATCTTATAGTTATTGAAATTATTACGGTATATAATGAAGATTAAAGCAATGTAATTTATTTACAAAACGCTTTCAAAATTTTCTGACGACGTGATAGTTTTAAATAATTTAATTTATTAAATAAGACATTAAATTTCGAAGGAAAACCGGCCAATTGGACCTTACGAACACTAAATAAGATGTAGTAGACATATTGATTAAAGCTAATACTCGCTAGATCAGTCCATATTCATGTTACATAATATACAAATTATTAAACGTTATATACAAAAATATTCAAATCCATATTTTTGCCGGCCTTTAAGATATTATAAATTTCTATAATCTAGATGAAATTATTAATCCATACCATCTATGTTATACAGCTTATTTCCGATACAGGACGTGCATACATTCTACTTCCCAAAACAGGAATCTTTAACACCCAGCTCTTAATTAATTTACTCGTGAACTAATTACTTAAAACGATATCCACGCGTTACGATGTGTACAACTAGGTCAGCTTGAACTTGGCTTGTACAGTCAACCTCGCAGTAATATTCAGATCGACCGGTACTTTATTTACTTAGTAGTAAAGTCGAATTTTGTTAATCAGTGAAATAGACGTATGATTGTAAACATCTGTATATTGGTTTAATTTTGAGATTGTTGACCTAAATATGTTTGTTGGATGTGCTGAGGGTTAATTACTTGTGACTTGGATAGCTTAAATGTAGAACTAGTTTGTCATAATAGTTAATTGCATGCTCTATTATAAAAAAAGTACCTATTCATTGAGCAAAGGCATACAACGATTGGACATGTCGTTTATATTTATAGCTCTCTGAGCTGACTACGGAATAAGTAAATAAAAATAATATTTTTTTAAACTTATTGCGTATTTTATTTTTCATCAAATCATTAAAATATTTCTTTAATAATTAATTCGGTGAAGGAAAACATCTTGAGGAAAACTGGTTCTAAAAATTAAAATCTGAAATCGGGGCGCCCGCAATGAGCAAGTATGGTGATCTAAGCTCTTTCCTTCTCTATATGGGTATAGAAAGGCCTGTGCCCAGCAGTGGGACATTTACAGGCAGACATTTTTATTATTATTATAAACTAGCTGTTGCCCGCGGCTTCGCTCGCGCGTAAAGTAAAGAGTAGTATTAAAGGTAGATGTATTCTGTGATTTTCAAAGTAAGGAGAATGTATAAAATTTTTCATCTAATCTTATGGCGTTAAAATAATAATAAAAGTAAAGTAAGTAGCAAAAGCATTTGTGTTATGGAATCGGAGACAAAAAGGTACCATAAACACCCAGACTCCAGACTACGTATAAAAGTGATTTTCTACATGGACCCGTCCGGGGATCGAACCTGGAACCTTAGAGCTGGCGACACCTTAAAAACCGGAGTGAACGCCACTCGACCACGGGAGTCGTCATTATAGATATGTCTTAGATGGTCATTGTCTTATGTATTTATCTTTTCATCTGTCTATCTTTGAGAATACTGAACTTCACATACCAACTATTTCAGCCCTTATTTCACCTTATTTAAATACATCTTATTTATTTCTAACTAATAACCCTTGTATGAAATTGAATGTGTCATCTTTGAAAACGACACAATTCATATGCCTACAAACTTCCAACCCCTTTTTCACCCTCTTAGGGGGATGATTTTTAAAATCGCTGAAATCGTGTTATTTATTTCTATCCAGAAACCCGTATACGAAATTTCATGTGTCTATCATTGAAAATACCGAACTTCCCATACAAACTTTCAACCCCTATTTCACCCCCTTAGGGGGTAGATTTCTAAAATCTCGGAAATACATCTTATTTATTTCTAACTAATAACCCTTGTATGAAATTGAATGTGTCTATCTTTGAAAACGACACAATTCATATGCCTACAAACTTCCAACCCCTTTTTCACCCTCTTAGGGGGATGATTTTTAAAATCGCTGAAATACATCTTTTTTTATTTCTATTCAGAAACCCGTATACGATATTTCATGTGTCTATCATTGAAAATACCGAACTTCCCATACAAACTTTCAACCCCTATTTCACCCCCTTAGGGGATAGATTTCCAAAAGAAAAGTAGCCTATAGCCTTCCTCAATAAGTGGACTATCTAACAGTGAAAGAATTTTTCAAATCGGACCCGTACTTCCTGAGTTTAGCGCGTTCAAACAAACAAACTCTTCAGCTTTATAATCTTCTATACTATAATAAAATAGTAAATTACAACATTCATTTGCCGGCTATCAAAATGTATGTAAAAGCATCAGGCAAAAAAGACTAAATACTTTGCTGTAAAAAATTTAGAGGATATTTTCAATAAATCTGAGACGGACTTAGGCTATGTTTAAACACGGTATTACATCCAGGTGATGAGAAATGGAGATTTATATTCCCAAAATCTTTTTTTCATCCGCACACGTAAATTGGCATTATTGACGTGTAAACAACCAAGTAACCATGGTAAAAACTACGTTACTATAACGACCATATTGAAGTATGAGTCACTTTTTAGGAAAATTTGATGTAGTGAAAATAACTCGGTGGTTGAACGAATAGAAATGAATGTATTTGCTGCAAGTTCAAATCCAGGTGTGACTGTGCCGTTTTTTTTTCTTTTTTATTCCAGTTTCTTTCACAAGTTCAAATCTCAGTCAAGCTAACCCTTTTTGTGTCTTTTAGTTCAAAATCAGATTTTTTATAACTTTTCGCTGTGGTATTTTCAATCAAAATCATTTCTGTCTTTAAAAAAATGAGGTTCAACGTAGTTTACCTAATGGTCGTTATTGATATTATTATTCCCATGTTTTCTTTTGTTAATCTGTAATATTTCTTGGATAGAAATAATAAATTGTATATTTTCATTTCAAGTACTATAATTATATTTTAATAAAAAGCTCATACTGAGGTAATCTGCTGCTCATGCCATTTTTAATGCTTAATCAAAGTGTATCTTTTAATTATCTGTATATCTTGAGAGGCTTTTTTCTCATAAAGGTTTTGCGTTTACCGGATACAAGTTAAGCTAATGACGGTTTTACAGATGATTTTACAGTCACAACCCCGTTCCAATAACTAAGTTAACTAAAACTAATTTAACTAAAAGACTCCAAATGTTCCAAATACTTAGTACAGTGCACACAAATGAATAATGAATAAATTTGCTATTGACTTTTTAACATAAAATAAATACGGACCATAAATAAAAATAAACTCTCCCATCAACTTTAGGTAAACCAAAGAATAAAGTTTGCCTTTTCTAAAATTTACCTTTCTTTTTTCTATATCTGTCTTTCGCTGTTTGTGACGAGTGTCCGATGGCGAACTAAAACTATGAGACCAATAAATATACGAATTACAGCGCCGGCGCCAGCTTTTGCATTAAATGGACCAGATTTCTGTTTTTATTCAGCTTCAGTATCAAATGGTACCTTCAAATGTAGGTATATCAAGCTCCGTCAATGTCCGCTTCCAGTTTTACCGGATTTAGGTGTATATCGTATTTCTGTCTGACCTTCACAATCCATTTTGCTGGGTAATTCGGTATCTTTTGGAAGCAATGGTAAAGCAATAGCAATGACCAAAGATCATTTTTGACGGTTGGAACCAACAGTTTTACATATTATCGGAGGTGTTGGACAGTGAAATATAATAATACTTATTTTACGTTTTAGCCTGCCTGTCTCAAACTAATACTTGATTTTTCACCCAACACTGGATTCCAACCTGAACGATACTCTTGCTGGTCACACTCAGTATCAACCACCAAATCAACAAGCAGTCTGTTACGCACGGAATCTTCTGCCTAGCTTTTTCCCAAGCTATGTTGGGGTTGGCCTCCAGTCTTAACGGATCTAGCTGAATACCGTATTTTACATGGAGCGACTGCCTATCTGACCTCCACAACCTATTGCTAGGTAATATAGCATTCCATAGTAAGACTGGTTGTCAGAATTGTAATGACTTAATTAACGACTATCAAAGATCACTGAATGACAGTCGGGACCAACGGCTTAACGTGCTTTCCGAGGCACGGAGGGGTCTCGATATGTTTACAAATGGTCACCCATCCACGGACCAACCGCGGCGAGCGCGGCTTAACCTTTATTATCGGTCAAACCGTACGGCTTACACTTGGCCACGAGCCCTTCTACTATGAGACGCATATTACCTCTAAAATCTTAGAAATTATTGTAGAAGTTGTTATTCTTTTTATTTTTTGTGTCGCAACTTCGCAAGTTGCGCAAGTAAATGCATTTTCTTTCTTTTAGTCTGAGAACCTACCCATGTAGGTTTAAAGGTAACAATTAGGGAATCTTATACAGTGGACTTGAGTGGACACCGGAAAACCTGCATGCCAATTTCCATTGTTTTCTGACGGTTACGTTGTCACTCTGCTGATAATCAATCTAAAACAAGATCGAAGCCTATCCTCAGGGTTAAGAGGCAGATAGGTGCCGGTGGTGTTACAACACACCTAAACCATATGAGTTTGGCATTTTGACATGACAGTCAGTTGACCCAGTTGCATGACTCACTATCTCGCTGCCTTACATCGCCCGTCGCTTGCAGATCATGCGTCTTCATCGTCTTTCATGGATCATGATCCTTGTCGTTTACCAAAATTAAATTTTTGGTTACATTTTCCAGTTATTTTGATTTAACAACAAAACTACTGAATTGATCGATTGAAATTTATACATAATATGAAACCACCTCGAAGACTTACCTACTCTATAAAAACTATTGAAATGGTCCACAATTTTCGGAGATAGACGGAGGGGTGGAGTAGCGTATACAAGAAGAACAGTCGACTCCAGTCGCCGCGCGCCATGCTGCTATGTCACATACCGCTCAACTATAGCGTCACGACGCTTCAGCTATAGCGTAGCGACGCGGCTCTACTATGGTGCCATGACGCCTTTTAGCTATAGCGTAGTGACACCACTCAATTGTAGCGTTGCAACGCCTCGCAATTGTAGCGATTTGAACACCTCTCAGCTATGGTGTCGTAACGCCGCTCTAATATGGCTACACGACGCCTCCCATCTATGGCATCGCGACTCTTATCGTCTATGGCGTTGGATATAAAACTAAAGCGTTGTGACCACTCAGGTAAAGAGTCACGACACCCGTTAGCTATGGCGTCGCGACACTGTGATTGATCACCATGGCTGACTTTTATTTCAGATTCTATTTTTGGAAACATGTTTCCTCACTAGGTTTTCCTACACCGTTTGTCAATCATAAAATAATTGACAAAGTACACATCACTTTGAAAAGGCCACATTGGTACTTGCCCGGGTTTGAACCCGCGACCCTGTTCTTACGAATCCGGTCATTGAACCGCTAGGGCACCACGACATTTCACTTTCAGTTATTGACGGCAATAAATACACTGATCAACGCGAACAACGTCGCGGGTACAGCTAGTATATAATATAATATAAATAATATATATAAAGTATAGATAAATAATTATAGTATCTTAGCCGTGTCATAGATTAATAAATAGTAACTTGGCCGTGTGCAGCGCCCCTTATTGAACTCCACTGCGGGTGACGTAACCTACGACAAACTTATTATTTGCGGTTGGTACAGTATTCGGGTCTAGGGATCGAACCGCAAAATTAAGTTTGTTTTTTTTTGTATATACTTTTCCGGGATAAAAACTACCCAGTGTGGTGCCCAGGATATTAAAGAACAATTATACCAAGTTTCATCGAAATCGAACCGGTAGTTTTTGCGTGATGCCTGAACAAACAGACAGACAGACAGACAGACAGACAGACAGACAAAAATTTTTTTAATCACATTTTTGGGTTCGTTGTCGGTCTAGTAACACACCCCGCCATTAATTTTTTTGATATTTTCAATGTACAGAATTTTCACTTCTACAGATTTATTATAAGTATAGATTCGTTTATAATTCTGAGGTTTACGCGAATGTTAGACATTTAAATAAAACTACTTTTAAACGAATTCTATTGCGGTTTATTTTGATTTTAGTTCCCGCCTTTTCGACGACAGTCGGCCCGTGACCATGACACTTGCAAAGGCGTAATATATGTAGTTCAAAAATGGTATTCAACAAATTTTAATAAAAGCACACCTATTTAAAAAGCACACATTTCTCTTAAGTTTGAATGTACTACAAAGTATTGTTAAAAGCTGCCTCTAAATATTCTAATGTGTGTATAAATCCATTGTTGTGTCGTACTTGACATCAGTCTGTTCCAAGTTCACAGTGACCCAGTTCTAAACGTACTGCATAAACTACAGTTTAGTTTCGGTACGATTTCATTATAGAAATAGACAGTATTAGTGAGGGTCCGGGAATACTCTATTACAGTCTTCCCAGGGATGTGCCATAACAGGCGTTGCACAGGAGGGTTTCTGGTTTGGTCTTTTAAGAGGTAACAGATCCCTCCTACATGTGCTGATGGTGACCAACGGGGTGGTTTTAGTGAGGTAAAAATCCCACACTGCTCAGCCTTAATCCCCATAAGGCCGGGCGCCTTTTGAAGGTTTCCCCCCGAAAACAAAAAAAAAAAAAAAGGTACCTAGAAAAAAGGGTAATTAGTACCGATACATTCCTTTATGATAAACCCTCCTTATCCCATTACACTAATATTATAGAAGCAAAATTTTTTTGAGTGTGTAAGTTTGTTACCACTTCACACCCAAATGGCTCAACCCATTTTGATAAAATTTGGTATGGAGGTAGCTGACACCCTGAATTAACATTGTATGCTTCTTTTTACCCGAAAAAATAAGTTATTAGGTAAACCGCCGGGCGCAGCCAGTATTCACATAAAACAAGTTATACGAAAAAAAAACTTGTTTTTTTTCGACAACACAGAACTTACGAGAGAGTGTCGGATATATTCGTATTCTACAATTTCCATATCCATAACTTGAACTGCTAGCCCATTTGTTGTCTATGCAATAAAAAGTAATCCAACTAAACTTGAATAATTTGTGACTTAAACCCAAAAGCTTAAGTTAAATAAATACAAGCTTAAGAAAGGATGTGAATGAAATAATCATAGCAATTAATACATACACACACCATCATTGTAATAATACGCACATACACGCTTAATCGTACAATACATTGAAGCAACTAACAAACTCTTCAAACAAGACTGCAGTAATTAAAGTTGTAGTGGGTCACGGAAGAAGTAACTACACGTAATTTAACCCAGCATATAATAAATACAGGTAAAGGCTAGACAAGGCCACAGTTTTGCAGCTCCAGCGGTATTAATGTGCTGTGGTTAGGTCCAAGTTCAGACCGACCCAGTTACACATAGTCCACTAATGTTTTGAATAACACGGTGTAGTACCTTTCTGCTCAATTTATGGGCTCTAAGTGAAAGGTTGATTACTTTATATTTAATTTTAATGCAGTGCTTTACTTTATAAAGGAAGAAGTATGGCAAAAGGCATGTTTTGCCATACTCCTCCTTCCTTGTTTTGTATTTTTTTTCACTGTGCACGCTTGCCACGTTCATCATGGCTACTTCTGAATTTTAACGCGCCTTATTGAAATAAAACTATTTTAAACGGATTCTATCGCGGTTTATTTTGATTTTAGTTCCCGACGTTTCAACACCTTTGCAGGTGTCATGGTCACGGGCAAACGGCGGGCGCATTATGTTTGTCAAATTTTATTGTTTTAAAAAATGTTTTTTTATTATCTTACTTACGGTCTTAACAGATTTTTACTTTTCGAACCTAGTCTGCGCCAGTATTAGAGTAGGTACATATTAAAAACAAAGTCCCACTCACGTCTAGATTTTCTTATCATGATTTTCACTATTTGATTGAGCGTTTCGATTGGAAGGTTTTTGTGTATTATTATAAAGTTTTATATAAAAGGTAGGGAACCTTAAAAATATACCAAATCATTATACACATTATACCATCCACTGAAATGCAAAAAAAAAACCTTCTTCCTAGAAATAATTTATGCCATCAATACCAATCTTAATTACGACGTCTTATAATTTACACAGAAACCTGAAACAGATTTAAACTTTAATTAACCTTCTATAAATAACAGCCCAGGTACAATAAAAAGAAATTAAGTTATTTAACATCGGCCACTAAGGGTAGCCATGGACTTTCGATCTCAATTCCTATTCAAAGCACAGAAAATTAAAAGCATAAAGAAGCCGTTAACATTATTAAGCCTTCCTTTTGAAATTTCTTTTCTTTGCTCAAAATTACTTTGAAAAGTTTGAATGAATTCTAAACAACAATATAATCAAGGTTGGGAGTGTTCGTACAAGGATTGCATTACGTGCTGCGGAGGCTGAATATTTAACGCGGCAATAAGCAACAAAGGGAGCAATATGCAAGTTAGATCTCGCGATAAAGGTACAGAAATAATAGCTTACTGTTTCACTTTCCGTAGTTTTTAAGTTGAAAGTAAGTTCTAAAGAAATAATGAATCCTATTTTAATAAATGCATTCATTTATAGATAGGAATTTGATGTACGTAGATATGGAAAATTCATTCGAAGACGTGTTGACTTTCTTAATTGTAAAACTAATGTAAAAGTTATTGTAGACTGCACCGAGTGGTATAAGGTCACCACGCTATTTACCACTTTGCGGGTTCGATGGGACAAACATTTGTGTGATCTACAGATACTTGTTCCATGTCTGGGTGTTCTTTGTGCATGTGATTTGAATGTTTGTGAAATCCCCGCGACACAAGGATTAAATTCCTTAGTGCGGGCGTCTTTTTTTTAAAGAATAATTTAAAGAATAATAAAAAAACTTTCGTTGCTTATATTTGAAAGTCGGCAAGAATTCATAATTCATATGAATGGGATAAGGGCAGGAAGAAGAAGAAGAAGGGAAGAATTCATAACTAGCAACAACAATAGCTTTGTTGTATATTTTTCCGTAAGCTTCTTCAAATATTGTCATTAATCTTGAATGGAAAGTTCAATAGAGTCGTAACAACAGTGATATGCAACGAACACTAGCAATAAACCGAGATCAGACTCGTTCGTTTGTTCAGCGTCTGATTACGTAAGCTGATGCAGATGTTGGCAGATCAATGGATGCGGGGCTTGCGAATGTTGGTTTTCATTTCTCGTTTTGTACATTTAGATGCGTCAGCAGCTGTTTTATCTTCGCGATGTATACTTGAACGTGGAAAGAACATTTTGTGTTTTTCTTATTTGGTGTTGAAACTTTTAAGAGGTTTTCTAAACCAAGTAATCAATCAGTAGAACTACGCGGTCGGACCATGGGCAACAAACGGAAAAAGAATATGGCAACATCTTGACGACCTTCGTGGTCAAGTGTCGCACTCACTTTTTTACTCGGTTTTAAGGTAACGCCAGCTCTGAAGTTCCGGGTTGGATTCCCGGACTGGTCAATGTAGAAAAATACTTTTCTACATTGTCTTGGGTCTGGGTGTTTTGGTACCTTCTTTGCCTCTGATTCCATAATATAAGAGATTTAGCTACCTACTTAGATTTGTAGCAATTTATGTGATGTTGTTCACATTACCTAATAACTCAAAAAAATAAAGTCTCTAATAGCGAATCAATTAACAAACAAACAAGCTTTACAACCATCTTATACCAAAGCGTGTCATGTCCTCATCAGTTCATCCAAAATCCATTGATACGAAGCACCTGACCATTCAGAGACATTGTAAGAACTTTAATATGATCCCAGCTCTGGGAGGCGAGCCGGAAATATTGCTGGTTCAGGAATGTAGGACTCAAGACAAGTGAACGTATTAAGTTTCATTGAACGGATTTCGAACGATTGTGGGATTCTGAGAGGGGTCTATTGTGTGCCGTATTTGTTTTGGGCTGAGACTCTCAGATGGTAGATTTGGATAAAAAGTTTTTTGGCAAGTGTAACCTTAATACCTTATGAGGTTTATTTTAGTAAAGGAATTGTCAAGAGTTGTATTGTTTTTATTTAGGTGCCACTGGAAAAATATGTGTAATTCTAATCGGTTAGGATGCAACAGTACAGAGTGAGAGTGAATAATATCTCATTTAATCAATATAAATAAGTGTTGAAAGCATTGTTACTGAACCATAACAAACTATTGTAAACACATGTGGTTTTTCTAGAAATCGTTAGCGAGTTAAAAGCTAGTTAACAACACTAGCTTTTGCTCGCAGTTCCACCCGCGTTGGCGTTATATAGCGACAATATCCTATAGATCCTCGATAAATGGGCTTTTTAGCACTAAAAAGAGTTTTTCCAATAGGACCAGTAGTTCTTGAGATAAGCGCATTCTACAAAACGAACAAACTTTTCTGCCTTCTAATAATAATTATAGATAAAAAAGCCCAATTGTTTATGTATATGTATGCGCCTATTAAGCTATTTAAAAAATAAACTGCCACATAGAACCATATTATAATCAGAATGAATTCTCCAACAAATAGAATGCGGGAGGGACCGACATATTTATATTTAAGCAGCTAGTTGTGGAGTGAACAGCGCTGGAGCGTTCCTCGCGGCTATTGCCCCACTTTCTTTGTCCAACCCCACTTGGATGCAATAAACCATAATACTTATGTGGGAACAACCGTTTGTATGTCGAACATGTTTGTTTATTTGCCAGTTAGAAGTTTAAATTAAATAAAACTTAATATTCTACTCGTATGTTAAGTGCGCAATCATTCTTATTCGAACACATTTAATTTAAAAGAGCCTTGATTTTCTGTGTTAAAGTCTCCCTTCTGTAGATTGAACACCGATATAAGGGAAAGAAGAAACACTTCGGTGATTTTAGCCGGTAAGAATACCCCTCCGCCTTCCCCTGAGTGGAGAAAGTCCATGAGAAATTCCGCGGTAAAAAAAGTCATGAATCTCAATGAAAAGCAGGACTCCTTTTCCTTGTAAGAACATTGTCTTTGTTACAATTGCAATCCCATAAACCAAGTGCATCAAAAAATATATTTAGATATGGAAATAAAATACTTATTAAATATCAAATAGTTTGATATTACAAATATCTAAAAATTTACTCAAAAGAATGTAGGTACTTTAAATTCATATTCAAATATACATACATCAACTAAAATTAGGTTAATTCAAAATTTACTTGTCCGTTTATTGATCGGCCAGTCTATTAGTGTGGAGACCCAACCAGACCAGAAAGTCACTTCATTCCGTTAATCGGTGCCAAACGATGTTCGAACCAGAATCAGCACTGTGGAAGATCACAGCCGGCAGCATTCAAAATACGAATAATGTATTGGGTGGCAATAGCTCACCTAAAAGGTAGAAATTAGTGACGGAGAAGGAGTGGTTTAATAATGAATGCTTAAAATAGCCTCAATATTTTAATTTTGCATTTGCAGTCAATAATTTTAATGTAAGGGCTCGTGGCTAAGTGTAAGCCGTACGGTTTGTCCGATAATAAAGGTTAAGCTGCACTCGCCGCGGTTGGTCCGTGGATGGGTGACCATTTGTAAACATATCGAGACCCCTCCGTGCCTCGGAAAGCACGTAAAGCCGTTGGTCCCGACTGTCATACAGTGATCTTTGACAGTCGTTAAGTCATTACAATTCTGACAACCAGTCTTACTATTCGAATACTGTATTACCTAGCCATAGGTTGTGGAGGTCAGATAGGCAGTCGCTTCATGTAAAATACGGTATTCAGCTAAGTCCAGTAAGACTGGAAGCCGACCCCAACATAGCTTGGTATGTTGGTCTTGGCCTATCTGGAAATCATTGGGAATGCCGATGTTCAGCATTGCACGTCTTGCGACTGATAATTATGATGATGAAGATGTTTTGTTAGAACCTATAATATGTTTAGTAGCTCATCATATTCGCCATTAAATAAACTATAGTGATTATAGTGATGTTATCCCATGATTATACAAGGTAATAAATGTGTTAAGCGAAATAAATAGAAAACTAAAGCAAATTAAATGTTAAACTGTTAACGAGGGACGAAAATAATTTCCAAAACTTAGTTCTAAACAAATCACGTTCTAACTTCACCCGAAACCTGGCAATTCATTCAAAATCGATTTTCTTCGGTAAACTTCATGTATACGAAATATGATGATAAGTACATACAGAAGTCTCACTCCGAAACACTTTCCTAAGGTTACAATTCACGACGTAACAGTTGACTGAGATAGTCTGTATATTAATACGTATAGTTTATATATTAATAATACGATGTAAATGTGAATAAAACTAATTTTTTAATTGTTATTTTTGTTTTACTAAATTGAAATTTAACGAATTATGGTCGATTTGTGGCCACTATTCGGCCTTTAGTAATCTCAATTTTTTTTTTAAAAGGTTTTGGGGACAGATTGCATTACTAGTTGTGTGAATGTGTCTACGTGTATTCTAAAATTAAATCGACATCTTTACACCGAAGTCTTCATAGTGCGATTGAACACGTACAAAGTGGCGGATAAGAAATTGAAAGCGGCTAAAACCGTGCTCTAATTGTGTAGTTTCGTGAAATATCTTAAATGGAACTTCTGTTTATATTTACTTTGTGACTGCCACTGCCGTCAGGGGCGAGTGAATTGCAATTAAAATCCAGTCTACCGCCTGCCATTAACAGTAATTGTTATGTGCATAATATGGCAATATTAATGTTATAATGGTGAATATTACATTATTTATCATGCTGCCGCTGATAGAAATAAAAATATGTACCATTTTATTTTACCTTTATTTATTTAAGTCATTCTTATAAATATGGTAGTATTAAATATAGCCTTTTTTATCGACTCGCAAAAATAATATGACGAAATTAAATAAAACGCAAGACTTTGTTATACGTTCTGTGTTGTCTTATTTAGATTTATGATTTGTCAAAGCATTGACATTATAACGTATAGATATTAGATCAATTCTTCTATTGATGAAATAAATAAGAATTCCCTTTGTATGTACACCTGCGACCAAACTTGCTTTTGGCGTATCGTACAAATAGCAGCAGAAATATTAGTGACATACTTTTATTGAAAAAACTATTACTTTCTCGTATATCGAACATTATTTACGAACGACTTGAGTTCGAACGACTGTCGTCAGGTCACACGAAATTAGTTCGACCAACGAAGTTTCGTCAACTCTTAGTGCTGAAAACCACTTAAGACCTGCTGGGACTTAAGTTACCGACTGTACTGCTACCGGGTATAGCTTACTTCTGCTGTATGCTGTAGTTTCTTGAAATTAAATTATACTGTGCTGTATATATATGTATGTTCATTTGACCCAAATAAGTTCCCGTAATTAAGTGTGTATTTGTTTTATTCTTTTCAATTTGTATAAATACTCAGGCTAAAAATAGCATTTTTATACAAAACGTAATGAGTAAAACAAAAGAACTAGGTATTGCGCACGGCGTCGCTCGCGCGTAGACATGAGTAAGGATTTTTATTTAAATAATAGCTGTTGCCCGCGGCTTCGCTCGCGCGTAAAATAAAGAGTAGTATTAAAGGTAGATGGATGTATTCTGTGATTTTCAAAGTAAGGGGTATGAATAAAATTTTTCATAAAATATTATGGCGTTAAAATTATAATTAACGTAAAGTAAGTAGCAAAAGAATTTGTGTTATGGAATCTGAGATGAAGATACCATAAACACCCAGACTCAAGACAATTTATAAAAGTTATTTTCTACATGGACCTGTCCGGGGATCGAACCTGGGACCTTAGAGCTGGCGACACCTTAAAAACCGGAGTGAAAGCCACTCGACCACGGGGGTCGTCATTATAGATATGTCTTAGATGGGCGTTTTCTTATCTACTTATCTTTTCATCTGTCTATCTTTGAGAATACCGAACTTCACATACCAACTATTTCAGCCCCTATTTCACCCCCTTAGAGGGTAGATTCCTAAAAGGCTAAAATCACGGAAATACATCTTATTTATTTCTAACTAATAACCCTTGTATGAAATTAAATGTGTCTATCTTTGAAAACGACACAATTCATGTACCTACAAACTTCCAACCCCTATTTCACTGTCTTAGGGGTATGATTTTTAAAATCGCTGAAATACATCTTTATTTATTTCTATCCTGAAACCCGTATACAAAATTTCATGTGTCAATCATTGAAAATACCGAACTTCCCATACAAACTTTCAACCCCTATTGCACCCCCTTAGAGGGTAGATTTCTAAAATCTCGGAAATACGTCTTCATTTATCTCTAACCAGAAACCCTTATACCAAATTTCATGTGTCTATCATTGAAAATACCGAACTTCCCATACAAACTTTCAACCCCTATTTCACCCCCTTAGGGGATAGATTTCCAAAAGAAAAATAACCTATAGTCCTCAATAAGTGGACTATCTAACAGTGAAAGATTTTTTCAGATCGGATCAGTACGTCCTGAGATTAGCGCGTTCAAACAAACAAAAAAACAAACTAACTCTTCAGCTTTATAATATTAGTAGGTATAGATAATAATGACCAGATCAAAAGCTGGAACATGCGCTATATCCTGTAACTATATTTTTTAATGCCAGCTTAGCAGTTTGCCATCAGATCTCGTCACACACAGGCATTAATCAGTAGTGGATGCGAGATTCAAATACCGTCCGTTCAGTTTAATAAAGACAAAAATATGAATAAAGTAACCTTGATGACCTAGCTGTACCCGCGACGTTGTTCGCGCTGATCAGTCGTAATAGGTATGCATGTGAAAAATATTTTTGATTGACTGAATCACTGAATGCGCTTTAGATGGCTCAAGTCGCCTGATACGGGTATTTGACAATTTGGTTTCTTTTATGTAAGTCGCAGAAATTGCGGGATTTAGATGATGGACTTATCAACTAACTGACTATGAACTTCACCTGTTTAACAGTAAAGTGTGATTGTAAAAACTTTATGCATTTTTGTTTGTCTCGATCAGGCATCAAAAATTACATGAGCAGCAAGCTATCTAAAAAATTAGCCATGTACAAAATTACAAACTAAAAAATAATACAAAACACAAAAAGGGTTAGCTCGATATATTCGTACTTCTGTAAGAAAGTCGGTTCTAGAAATAAAAAACATAATATGTAGTAACATCAGGATTTGAACACGCAGCAAGATTTTTCACATTTCCTATCGTATAACCACCGAGCTGTTTTATACTACTGTAAGCATCTTAAATAGTTATTCATACTTCAATAAACTGATCGCTATGGCAACGTTATTTTCGCCATGGTTACTTTTTTGTTTATAATATGTCAAAGATTACGTGTACAGATGAATGGAGATTATGTAAATTTAGAGTTTGATCCCTATTTAATATGGACGACCATATTGATGAGAGCTCATCCTAAATTGGACTTTGTGTCGCCGATATCGCTTTCTATTGATTCAAATGTACATAACTTTTTTGTTTATGAACCGATTTCGATGAAACCAAAACTAAGTAATACCTCAAGTTACGTATAATTTTTGTATATAAACATTGTCTGCATGGGATTCATAGATTTTACGTGATGTGCGCACAAACAAACATATAAACAGACAAACAGACAAACAGACAAAAATTTCAAAAGTGATGGAAATGGGTTCTGTTAGTTATCTTTTCACACGCTGGCTATTTTTTTTTTCAATTTCTTCAATGTACAAAAATGACTTTTCTACAGATTTATTATATGTATAGATTGAAGCCAATGTCAGAGTACACATAGGATAGTGTAGCAATAAAACGGTAAGCATATATTTGAAATCAGTCCAGTAGTTTTTTAATTTTTAGCTATAAACACACGAATAGAAATCTTTCCTCTATATAATATAAGTGTAAATTTATATATCGCGGTGGCCTAGCAGTTCAATGAATGGATTTTTGCGCACAAGGTTGCAGGTTCGAACCCACTACAGGCAAGTACCAATGTTACTTTTTCAACGTTATATAAACTTTCTGAATGTTATTCATTGACAATCGGTGAAGGAAAAATATCGCGAGGTAACCTAGATTTCAAATAATTGGAATCTGAAATCGCCAACCCGCAGTAAGCCAGCATGGTGATCAATGCTCGTATCTTCTCTATAAGAGAAGAGGCCTGTGCCCAGCAGTGGGACGTTTATAGGCCGGTATTATATATGTAGATATATATTATAGAACGTGATAGATTTATGACATTATATCGAAGATTTCGGACTAGGTAATCACAATAGTTATCTTGATAAACAACAGCTGTTTATATTATGAGCTCTGTTAATTTGCGCATATTATCACGACTCAATTCCCAGCAGAGGTGGGCAGGTGTGCACAATCACGTTTCGCCACAGTCTATTGTCATTTATCGAAACAATTCCGAGCTTCGGGAAATTTCCAACAGGAACGCAATAAATCTGTTATTCTGATTCTACAGTCGTGTGTGACCACGAGATCAAGGATGTTGATATATTGTACTGTATCATGTACTTTCTCTGTCTGATTTTAAATACTAGTAGTAATAGGTATTTTGTAGGTACTTTAGGTACTATTTAATGCACCCTATATAGTCGTAATAATATTCATACTAAACTGACGGGATTGACGTGTGCAATTACAATATAGATAGCCGTATAGTAGTTCAATAACAGTATATATTTACGTACCATTTTCAGACCCCACAAACATGGTCTGAATAAAAATGAATGAGTAAGCAAATTATCCGTCTACGTTCCGCATTTCGCAGCGCATTTTAATTATATCGTAGATAATGAATAATTCACATACGTAATGAAACAAAATTGTCTTAAGCTCTTGAACACGGAAGGTGCTTAAGGACTCTTACACATTAAACTTTCATGCTCACTTCATTGTACCGGGACACAACCGTCACATTGCAGGGAAATGGGTTCTCCTAAACCAGGAATTTCTCACTTTGTTTTGGAGTGATTTGGTCGATTTGATATCAGAGTAGTTCATAAGAAGTTTTTATCATGCTTAAATAACAGATTATATAAATTTGCCTATACGTAAAAAAGTCGGGTTTGTTATATTTGGAGAACGTGGACAGTTTTTTATGTTCCTAAATTTGTTAGATACGTCTCTATCCCGAATAGCAGGATAAAGATTAGAAACTATAGATAATTAACGTTCACGGGGACAAGTTTTGTGGGTGAAACCGCGGGGCGCAGCAAGTAAAAAAAAAATATAGTGTAATAAAAATTCTACCTACATCACTTAAAAAACCATCACTAACTTTTTGTCTTACGACTCACGAAGTCTTAATTAAAAAACCTTTATTCAAATTCTGACGACGGTTTTGACAGTAGATTAATATCTTTTTTAATATCTTGGGACAATCTCACACACGGTCATCTGATCCCAAACTAGGCAGAGCCTGTACTATGGTAACCAGACAACTGATAAACATACTTATATATTTCTAAATACATACATATTATAGATAAATAACACCCAGACACAGAACAAATGATCATGCTCATCACACAAAGATTTGTCCTGGGTGGGAATCGAACCCACGACCTCCGGCTTAGCAGTCAGGGTCACTAACCACTAGACCAACAGGCCCGTCGAAAACAAGATAGACTAAAAGATATGTTTAGTACAATTCTGTAATCCCTGAAATTAAATCCCTACGTTTCACACACCACACGTGTACCTAAGTCTAAACCACTTCTATAGGAACAACTTGTGAAGTTTAAATACAGTTACTGCACGAACGTATAATATTAATCCCGCCTGCAACACGCCAGGGACCACTGCAGCTCACTGCTCTAAGCGGACTCACTCAACTGACCATATATCGTACCCCCAGTGGAAAAAAAGCATAAGTGGTTTTACGTCGAATCGTCGATTTTCACATATTTGAAAGGTACGTTTAAAGTTACATATGCTGATTTTTTTTCATATTTTTCTTGATAAATTTGACGAATTTATGCAAGAAATATTGCTTTATTAATTTTTAATACATTATCTTTTTTCTTAGGGATAAATAGAATAAACGTTTTAACGCAAAAAAAATGTTGAATAATATGACGTATTACATTATATGACGTTTATCGTTAAATTTTTATGATCGAAATAAACAATAACAAATATTATGATTCTAATCCGTTTCTTTTTTTTACATCACTGGTCTTGTATGCACGAATACGTCGTTTTTTGTTTTATTAATCAGGTAACATTATATCGTCACCTCCATGGCAAACGAACGAATCTGCAGTTTTTGTAAAAATGACATTTCTGTACAAAACTACACCTTATGATGTACTACACAAGGTATAAAATTTTCAAACTTCTATCTCTAACGGTTATAGAAATCCAGTAGTGCGAATCTCCATTCTTTCGTTGATAAGCCCAAATTAAACTTACGAAATTGATATCAGTTGTTTTGGCGTAGGCGAATATATGAAGTCCGTTAAATATGCTCCACGGTCAACCTACGAATCTGTCATATTCGTGAATTGACATCTGAACACACTTTAGTGAATCGATCTAGCAACTCACAGCAAACATACGAATATGTCAAATTCGTAAGTTCATATTGATAGAATATGTTCTTCAAGGGAGTCGAGCAA
Source organism: Plusia festucae (assembly GCA_950381575.1). NCBI lineage: Eukaryota > Metazoa > Arthropoda > Insecta > Lepidoptera > Noctuidae > Plusia > Plusia festucae. The sequence continues at coordinate 15,848,260 of OX494433.1, read as the reverse complement.
TGAAGCAACCCCTAGCAAACTTACGAATCAAGCATTTTCGTTATTTGTCATTTTATAAATTTGGCGATCAAGAGGTAGACTCAGACCCCTTTTTCCCACTGGGCACAATGGGCATGTGCCCAGGGCCCCGCGATCGATTGGGGCCCCCGGACCCTGCACGATTACCAAGCCAGAGGTTTAAAGGCACAGATAACACATGACCAAATAAAAATAGCTACTCTACTCTCGCCTGAAAAGCAGGCTCATCGATTGCAACGTTAATTTCAATGTATAAAATTTGTAGATAATGTATATTAAAAATTCACTGTGCTAAATAAGAAAATTATCAGTGAATTATTTTTATTTTATGTCTTTGATCAAAAGTGAAGCGACTCACTATTTAACGTCCGTAATGAGTCGCGTCATTCCAAGGAAGCGCGAAAAGCGAAGCCTGTAGCTCGAACCAATTGACACAGTACCTACATATTTTCTATTTGTAATACATAACATAATATTATATATTATACTATTAAAGTAAACTCAGATATTTTTATGAAAAGTGCAATTACTACAAAATGGCAATTGCAATGGAAGCACTTTTTTGAAGTACAAATAAAATTTCATATTTCATGGCGAAGTAATAGGTATGTTTTCATGTCAATTGCTAATCGCAACAATGGACTCAATTCTGGATAAAATTTCTAACTTATCCCGAAACCTAAATTCTCTAAATTTAAGAGTAAATTTAGCGATACTCAAAAATACAGCCTCTCACGCTCCGAACTAAATTTAAAGATGCATTTAATACTATTCCAAACTGTTCAGTCTCTCTTGGAGCATTGTACCTACTTCTTGATTGATTTTTTATTCTTCTTAATTTGGAGAAGTAGCGTTCTCCACTGCAATTAGTTACCATCATGCTTAAAAAGACTCTCAATGCAATTTCTACATTAGGAAAGCTATCTTCAATTTTGTTCTCTTTCAAAAGTTAATATATTTCCAGTATACTATTATAATCTTCATTTTTACTTTGAGTTTTCAAATATTCTGTTAAATGCAGACATTCCATTTCTAACTCCTTCTCATTTACATCTTCATAATAGATTTCAGCAAATTCTTTGCATCTTCAAGCGAGAAAATAAACCAAAATATTGAATAATGTTTTTATATGAACTAATTTTCCTTTAAAAGACCTGGTTTATCCCCTAGTAAACTTACGAAAGTGGCACTTTCGTAAGTTTACCACAACATTTATTTGATACTTTACTTATGTAATTAACGAAATTGTCACATCCGTAAGTTTGCTGAAGTGTTATTCTAATACCTATGAACTCTTATGTATGAAGACGCAAAGTAGCGAATATGCATTTATTTGATATTCTTGCAATATAAGAATAATAAATTCATGGCTTAAAAAAACCGCGGAGTTTTGTTAGTCAAATCTATCGCAGAGTTTATTACATGTGTCTCTTAAAAAAAGTTATTGACAATTTTATGTTTCAAAACGTTCCCCTGTAAAATGTGTTTTTTGCAGTTTCGTAAGTTTACCATAAAGGTGACGATATTATAAATGCACATACTGCACTAAAAAATTATTTTTATAAAAATAAAGCAGCGTTATGAGTGTTTACTTCATATTAACTTAAAAACGTCGCGACTATGTACCTAAGAGGCGTCGTGACACCGTATCTAACGGGCGTCGTGACGCTATAGTTGAGACTAGAGTGGCGTTTCAAGCGTGAGGTGTCTCGACGCCGTAACGGTTCGGCACAATTGAGCAGCGTCGCGCCGCATAAGAAGTTCGGCGTTGCGTTAGAGTGGCGTCACCACGCTGTAGTTGTATGGCGTCGCGACGCCATAGTTGAGTGGTATTGCGACTTCCTAGCAGCGGGGCGTTGCGACTGGAGTCGACTGTTCTTCTTATATTCGCTATCTACCTCTCTGCAAATCTCCGAAAATTGTGGACCAATTAATTTTGGTGTTTTACAATGTTGGTATGTCATTGAAGTGGTTTCATATGTATGAATTTAAATCGATCGATTCAGTAGTTTTGTTGTTAAATCAAAACAACTGGAAAATGTTACCATTAATGTCATTTCGGTTAACAAAATTGATCATGAAAGACGACGAAGACGCATGAGCTGCAAGCGACGGGGGATGGATCATGCAACCGGGACGGGGGTCAACTGACTGTCATACTGACGGTGGGCGGTGGTACATGCTGGGCAGTTCATAAGTAGGCTATATACTCGTATGATATATAGAAAAGTGCTCACATGGCTTTTGTGTACTGTATCACCACCGGCTCCTATCTGCCTGTAAACCCTGTGGATAGGCTTCGATCTTTTTTAAATTGATTATCAGCAGAGTGACAACATAACCGTAAGAAAAAAGTGCAAATTCGCATTGTTTTCCGGTATCCACTGTATAAAATCCCCTAATTGTTCACCTTGTGCGGCTTTGAAACTACACGGGTAGGTTCTCAGACAAAAAGAAAGAAAATGCATTTACTTGGGCCCATTGCGAGGCATAAAATAAAAAACTAACTTCAACAATCATTTCTAAAATGTTAGGGGAAATATACGTCATATTCGTGCGCTTGTAGATTTAGTGGTTGAAACTGAGTGTGACCACCAAGAGTGTCATTCAGGTTGGAATCCAGTGTCGGGTCAAAAATTAAGTGACGAAAAGACAGGCAGGCTCAAACTAATTCTTATTATTTCACTGTCGAACGCCTCCGATAGCATGTAAAACTGTTGGTTCCGACCGTCAAAAAATTTCTTTGGTCATTGTTGTTAAGATTAGCTGTGCTACCAAAATAATTACCCAGTAAAATAGATAGCGGAGGTCAGTCAGAAATACGGAATACACGGAATGAAACTGGGAGCAGACATCGACGAAGCTTGCTATAAATTTGAAGGTACCGTTTAATAGGTACGGGAGCAGTGTAATCAAAGCTGAGTAAAAACAGAAATCAGCTCCATTTATTGATAGAAGAAGCTGTGAATTTTAGTAAATCGTCTCTACATACTTAATTCCGTAAAGAGCGCAAAACAATCTGCCTCGAGCAAAAGCTGGCGCCGGCGCTGCAAGCCGGGTATTTAATTGGTCTCATAGTTTTTCAGTTTGCCATTAGACACTCGTCACAAACAGCGAAAGAAAGATATGGAAAAAAAATGAAATTTGTGAATAGGCAGACTTTATTCTTTTACAGCTTCCCTATAAGTTGATTGGAGGGTTAATTTTTATTTATGGTCCGTATTGAAAAATATATATATATAAAAAAGTAAATAGCAAGCCTAATTTTAGTCATATGAATACACCAAAATCACGGTGCAGTGTGCAATGGATTAGCTAGGTATTTGAAACATTTGGAGTCTTTTAGTTAACTTAGATCGGAATGGGGTTGTGCTTGTAAACTCTTCTGTAAAACCGTCTATATATAATAAAAAGCCCTCAAGATATCACGAATACAGATAATGAAAAGATACACCTTGATTAAGCATTAAAAATGGCAGACCACCACTTAGAGAGTATAAGTTGTTTATTAAAGTACTAGCTGTTTCCCGCAGCTCCGCCCGCGGTCTAGTTTTTTTTTAATATAATTGAGATGCAAGCTATCCTATCTTTCAAGTTGGATCAAACTGCACACTAGTTACTACTAGTTTCGGAGTTCATCCCGGACAAACATCGTGGCACTGGTATAAAAAGATACAATTTATTATTTCTGTCAAAGAAATATTACAAATTAACAAAAGACAACGTGGTTTTGTTATAAACGGAGTTGCGAAAATTGCTCATTTTGTAATTTTAATATTTTTTACAAGTTAAAGCTGAGTATTTAGAAATTCATCCAAAAAATATTAGTAACGGCAATCTTCACAGAAAATACATAATATCTTGGCAGTTATTGTTAAATACTGTTATTTATGTTACAAACTTTAATTGTATCCAAAGCTATGCTAATTATTTTGGATATAATAAAAATTATTTGATACACAATATGATTTCTTCTTTTTTCCTTTAGTCGTAAATATTTAGCCTTGGGTAATATCAAGCAATATGCATGTAAAAATTTTATAACAGATAATGGAATAAATCATTATTCTTGTTTACTTAAGGTCTCTCAACGAGCCTTTAAATTGAAAAAAGGGGTAAGTATTGGATACTTAATATAAACAACAAATTTAATAAAAGAAAAAACGCAGTAATCCTACTTATACTAGCAATAATTGACAGTGTTACAAGTTCATAAGGCCTTTAAGTGTATATACTTTTTAAAATATATTTAATTTCACGGGAAAGTTTGGCTTAAGTATTGATACTTAAAATACCATATTTTTTTAAATAACGAAAAATAGCATAATCATTTATTTCTATGATTACTAATAAACTGGAAACCTTACCACTAATTTAAACACTCCACGCAGTGTTATATTTTTTTCCCTTTTATTTGATATAAGAATCTTTCCTCTACGACCTAAGACAAAGTAAATATTTCCATAAAACCAGTTTTTTGGCCGTACTGAAAAATTAACATTTCTGGCTTATGGCGTTTTTCCACTGAGGGTGCGATATTTGGTGTTCACTTGGACACAGTTTATAATTTCTGTTGTTTAATTAGGTTTACTGTTTGATATTGAATGAGAGGCTCGTAGCTAAGTGTAAGCCCAACGGTCTTACAGATGATAGAGGTTCAGCCGCGCTCGCCGCGGTTGGTCCGTGGATGGGTGACCATTTGTTCACACACCCAGAATCCTTCATCCTTGCTTCAGAAAGCACGTTAAGCCGTTGGTCCCGACTGTCATACATCAATCGTGATAGTTGTTATGTCATTAGAATTCTGACAACCAGTCTTACTATAGTATGCCTACCCGGTAATACATGGTAATGGAGACTAGATAGGCAGTCGCTCTATGTAAAATAAGGTACTCAGCTTAATCCAGTAAGACTGAAAGCCGACCAAAACTAAAAGGGGGGAAAAAAGGCTAGGCAGATTGATATTGAATGGGTTTCTTTCTAACATATTTTATTTATAGTTTGGTGTTATGCTAAGGAATGGCTAATACTTTAGGCCCATTCGTACACGAGTTGATGCAAGTCTCCGATACATGTCGACTTTAGTATCCAACGGCACATGGCTATGTACGAACCTCTATGGTTTGTATGGCGGTAATTGGATACTGAATCGTCAGGTATCGGATTTAGTCAAATCTAGACACGCAAGATAGCCAAAATATTCCACCATATCTTTTGAAAGTCACTCTCGCTTTTTGTATGCTTAGATCGTTGAAACTATGCAACGGGTTGTAATGAAGCTTCCAGCAATAGATAGAGATTTCAGAGGAAGGTTTTAGTATATAGGCATAACATAACTACGAAATAAATCAAGGAAAAATTTAACTAAAAACAAATTACTTGTATTTATTATTACTTTTTTATGTTTTGTCATTGCAGTATTTTCTCTTACTTTCATCGTTTTTATTAATTTGGCACGACCTGAAAATAATTTTATTTATCAACCAATTTGTTACAATGAATGTCGAAAAAAATGTGTTTGATGAAAATTTAGGCCGAACCACTGAACCATGAAGCTCGATTAGGCTTTATTTTATTTCATCAAACGCTGAGTTCTGAAAATATAAACCTAAAAATTTAGGTTTACAGACCATTAAGCATCGTCATGCTATTTGACATAAAATTCTAATCAGAAAACCTTTTGTTAACTTAGGTTTTTTGTTAATAAATGTTTAAAATTGGCATGTAGGTACTCTATATCCCAATTATTATATTTGGTAAATCTATACTAATATTATAAAGAGGAAACCTTTGTATTTTTGTATTTTTGTATTTTTGTATGTTTGTATTGAATAGGCTCAAAAAGTACTGGACCGATTTCAAAATTTCTTTTACCATTACTTGGAGGGATTCTTCCGAATCCGTATAGGCTATATTTTATCCCGGAAAATAGATAGGATTTTTCGTGGTAGTGAAAATTGTGGAGTAAGTCGACGAAAAAACTGCCGTACGTTAACGATTCTTGCGAACGCTGCCTAAATGGTTAGAGATGTATGGTTGACTTCTATAGAAAAGTTGTAGAACTCAATAATGCCTACAAAAAAGTCCGCGATAGTATATACCAAACATTTATATTTTAGCCATTATAACCACTTTTCCATAGAATAAAAGTAATTAAAATTATTAGCCCATGTTTATTGATCATATTATCGTCAAATACTAATCCTTATCCAAATAAACTATTTATTGAGCAAGATTGTTTCAATAGCTATAAATTACTTTTTATTTTATTCCAATCGGACAATTCATTAAAAAGATATTACAAATTTAAAATTTTAATCTATACTTATAATAAATCTGTAGAAGTGAAAATTCTGTACATTTAAAGTATTAAAAAAAGAAATGGCGGGGGGTGTTACTAGACCGAGACCGAACACAAAAATGTGATTAAAAAAATTTTTGTCTGTCTGTCTGTCTGTCTGTCTGTCTGTCTGTCTGTCTGTCTGTCTGTCTGTTTGTTCAGGCATCACGCAAAAACTACCGGTTCGATTACGATGAAACTTGGTATAATTGTTCCTTAATATCCTGGGCACCACACTGGGTAGTTTTTATCCCGGAAAAGTATATACCTGATGCAGAACCGCAACAGACCAGCTAAACTGTAAGAGATACAAAAATGGTACCATAGCAAAAATTGTTCCACGTGATGAGCATTTTCTGCTGAGAGAATAAATTTGAAGATCTGGAACACCTGATGTGGAACTCCAAGAGCCCAGCTACAGTATAACACATATAGGAATGACGTCTTAGCAAGAGTTGTTCAGCCTGATGAGCACTCTCTGTTGACGTATAAAAATTGAAGATCTGGAACACCTGTTGTGGAACTCCAAGAGCCCGGCTACACCATAACACATATAGGAATGACGTCTTAGCAAGAGTTGTTCAGCCTGATGAGCACTCTCTGTTGACGTATAAAAATTGAAGATCTGGAACACCTGTTGTCGAACTCCAAGAGCCCAGCTACACCATAACACATAGGAATGACGTCTTAGCAAAAGTTGTTCGGTCTGATGGGCATTTCCTGTTCACTTATAAAAATCGAAGATTTTAAACATCTGACCTGGAAATCAAAGCTATCACTAATTATACTGTATAATTATAAAATAGCATAACCTTCACGCGGTGAAGGCGGTAACAGTTTAGGACTGGTTTTCGATGACAATGGTATATCTGTATACAACATGTAACAAAACCCCTGTCAGATCCAATAATGGCGTATTCGTGGTACAGTTCATGAACCGTCTCGCATAGGCGGCTTCTTTGACACAAAGCTACAGGTAGTAAGTACATGAACTTTGAGGAGCGGTCAGTGTTGCTGTTGCCTTGGATCAGTTTTTATTTTGATTTAATTATTTTCAATTAGGAAAAAAAATAATCTCCAATCCATTTAATACCTACGTATATGTGTTCGCAGTACGATACCGAATAATACCGAGTCTAAGGGATCGGACAGGGTTTTTGTTACATGTTGTGTATTAATAAAAAGACAAGGCCTGACTGACTGACTGACTGACTCATCAACGCCCAGCCCAAACCCTTGAACCTGGATAGCTGAAATTTTTGCACAGACGTTTCCTATTTAATGTAGACAAGGAATAAGGAAGGATTTTTCGAAATTCAACCCCTAAGGGTGTTAAATAGGGGATGAAAGTTTATATGGAAATTTCGTATACGGGCTTCTCGATAGAAATAAATAAAGACGTATTTCAGCAATTTTGAAAATCTACCCCCTAAGAGGGTAAAATAGGGGTTGGAAGTTTGTAGGTATATGAATTGTGTAGTTTTCATAGATAGCCACATTAAAGTTCATAGGATTATGAGTTAGAAATAAATAAGACGTATTTCCGAGATTTTAGAAATCTACCCTCTAAGGGGGTGCAATAGGAGTTTGAAGTTTTTTTACGATATTCATCATTTTCAAACAGAGATACATAAGATTTGGTATTTGGGTTTTTGGTAAGAAATAAATGAAAACATATTTTTGCGATTGTAGATATCTACGCCTTAAGATGGTGAAATAGGGGTTGCAAGGTATTATTTTTATGGTATGTACCTTCGTTGCTTCTGATTCCATAACACAATCCTGCTACTTACTTTGAATTCGGAGCAATGTGTGTGACTCTTCTTCGTCTTTTCGTGTAAATGATTCTCAAGTTTTGTCTGACCAAAAATTTGCCACAATTTTAAAAGTTTATCCAAACTCAATGTATGTGATGTTTTCCACATTATCTTATTATTATCTTGACGCCATAATATTTTATGAAAAATATAATTTATGCGCCTTACTTTGAAAATCACAGAATACATCCATCTATCCTTTACTACCTACTTACTACTCTTAACTTTACGCGCGAGCGAAGCCGCGGGCAACAGCTAGTAATTAATAAAATCTTATTTATTCTTTATTGTACACAACAAACCATTACAAGAATTTACATAATGAAATATGTACAAAAGGCGAGCTTAACCCAATTTTGGGTTTTCTTCCAGCAAACCTTGGTCAGAGTGAAAAATAGTAACTATATATATATTATAGAGGGTGTACAATTATACACACAAAGAAGGAAAATAATATACCTAACTTTCAAAGAAAGTCAGTAGGTATGTTTTTACGACAAACTTTTTGTAAAAAAAACTGATTCTTTACCTATTGGTCTACAAAGCAAGGGAAATTTGAATTCAGCAATCGTTTTATTTGATTGTCTGGAAGTAAAAAACTGATAATTTTGACACAGTATGTGATAAATAATGTGGAAATCGTTGCCATATTCAGGAATTATTGTCATCTTTATCTATACTAATATTATAAAGAGGAAACCTTTGTATTTTTGTATTTTTGTATGTTTGTATTGAATAGGCTCAAAAAGTACTGGACCGATTTCAAAATTTCTTTTACCATTACTTGGAGGGATTCTTCCGAATCCGTATAGGCTATATTTTATCCCGGAAAATAGATAGGATTTTTCGTGGTAGTGAAAATTGTGGAGTAAGTCGACGAAAAAACTGCCGTACGTTAACGATTCTTGCGAACGCTGCCTAAATGGTTAGAGATGTATGGTTGACTTCTATAGAAAAGTTGTAGAACTCAATAATGCCTACAAAAAAGTCCGCGATAGTATATACCAAACATTTATATTTTAGCCATTATAACCACTTTTCCATAGAATAAAAGTAATTAAAATTATTAGCCCATGTTTATTGATCATATTATCGTCAAATACTAATCCTTATCCAAATAAACTATTTATTGAGCTAGTATTTTAATAACGGGCTATCAATCTCCGATGGTCTGTGGTCGGTACTAAAAAGCGGTGTGCGTGTCGCTCAGATTAAAATAAAGAAAAATACTTATACCCGTTGTTTGTTTCCTATCTTCCCGCATACATGAATATTGGTATATAGTTATCACAAATGATAAACAAAATATCATCTAATGTTTTGTCTAATACTCGTAACCCGCAACCGTAACGGTAGCTCGAACTAATTAAATTATTAATCAGACAGCGGATTAAGAGAATTGATTCCAATTAATTACTTAATTAACAAGCCAATGTATTCCCCTTATGTCATTGTTCCATCTATTTGCTTTCCAATTCCATAGACTAAGCTAAACTGAACGTCCAAGCAAACTTAGAAGCGCAAATATAATGGTTTACATAAAAGTTTCATAATAGAGTTACATGGTTTTTGTTAAATAAGATTTAAGATATATAATATGTGTACTCAACTCCTAACTTTCAATACTTATGTGACAACTACTGCCGCAACCTTCGGTCCTCTAATAATCTACTTCTTTTGTGTCCTTTACATAGCTCTGGCCTTGTTAACTCATTTTTTTGTTAAATCTGTTCTTCTCTGGAATGCCCTTCCTCTCGATACCAGAAAGTCCACTAACTGTCATACATTTAAAGAGAAAGTTCGCCAACTGTTACTTGAGAAATTAACAGAATCGTTGGATGGATTACAAAACAATTTTTAGTTAGTTTCAATTCAATTATTCACGTGTTTCTCTCCAGCGCTTGGCGATGTAGCTTTGTTCTCGAACATTCTACAACAGTGGTAATACTCGGCATAATTGCGTGGTATTAACTTACATACGAATTAATTAAGTTACAATTGCATTTTCGAAACAAAGAGAATTTGAGTTAGTCGTATGTTTATTGTTATGCTTGAATTCTCTTATGAGGTCAGCAAAGCATAGGTATTATATGAGATTAAATCTTTAATTTGTCTATCGAGAGCAGAACGAGAGAAGCGCAACTAGCGTCATTAACGTTTTGAAAGTGCCTGTAAAGGTCTACTCGAAAAAAATAAATATTTCATTTCATTTCATTTCATTTCAGAATTCAATTAGTTAATAGTAGGTACGTTAGTAATTCAATTATATTCTTCTTATTAATTGAAAACCTTAATAACAGCTTCATAAATAATTTTCTTTATTAAAACTCACCCTTAGAATCAAAATCAAAAAAATTTTGTTCTGAGTAGACCTTTTCGGGTTTTTCAAAACGTGAAATGAATCTAGTTACTTACGTTTATCCTAGAATCCTGCCTATAAAAACTATTGCACAAGGTAAAAGAGGTAGTATTAATAAAAGTCAATAGCGTTTTCTGCAAACTACAAAGAACTTTTATTCCATGGTGAATAAAATTTTCATTAGTGTGTCAGTGTAAGATGATCCACATTTGCACATATATACCGGACCTCATTCGTCCGCAGGAGGTTACAGGAGGACTTACATAACATGAGTCCAGGTCATAAAAAGCGAGGCTCATTACCATGACAGTGGGGTCAGAGGACATAAACGTTAAGCGTGGCCGGTGCACGATTCAGCTAATGAATGTGAACCGGATCGACACGTTGCGGAGGGCTACAAAACCAGCGGAAAACATGGGCGCTCTATATAAAGAGTTTTTTTATACTTTTTATCAGGAGTTATTGGAACAATACTAAATCTTATGACGATACTCTAAAAATAATATATTAATATTATTTTAAATGAACGACACAAACACGTGGATGTAAGTAACATCCAATACTCATTACATAAAGAAGAAAATAAAATCACATTAAAACTATAACATAACATATGTACAAGGACTGAATTATTAAGCCTCGTAGCAAGAATTTGGAGGGAGAGAGAGAGATATCAGATATGTAAGGAAGTAATGAAATGTTCACTCTAGCCAAATTCTGTCACGGAGATGAATCTTTTCGAAACACCATACTTACGAATAATTTTATATTTGAACTAGATGAAAACCCGGCTCCGCTCGGTTGAAATATGACTGTTGAAACATGATACACAATGTAGGTAAATATTTCTGTAGTCATCGGTTCTCAAGGAATATTAAAGGTAAGCAAGCCATAGATACGTATAGCTTCGTTCATTGTGTTTAATAAATACCTATAGTAAATAAAAACTGCAATAGTTTTCACACGAATAATTTTTATTTTTTACACACAAATAATATTAATATTTTCGCGAAACGACAACGACTGAAGAAAAGTTTTAAGTTTTGTTAAGATTCACTCAATGTTTCCGGCAAGACGTTTCGTTTTACACAGTCAAATGAGTCACAGTTCTTTGTGATGAATACTTCTTTGGCGCGACGCACGTGTTGATTGGCGAGGCGTATATAAGAGCTAGTATGCAACGGAACGTGAAAAAAGCGAAATAAGTACCTATTCTTGAACTATTTTTTTTATTGTTTTTAGGAAAGCTTACAGACTAATTACATAATAAGTTTACAAAATGATTAATTCAAGTTGCTATTAAAAAGCCTCCACAGTTAAATAACAATACTTAAAACAGCATTTTATCCCCTACAGCCCATAACACACAACACTAACAAATAAACAAACTTTACATAGTTACTTATTTTAAATATCACCACAGCTTGGGTCCCACTAAAGACGAACTATTCATTTGCGACTGAAAAAAAAAAAATGTTAGCCAAAAAACGCGTTCCGAAACGATTCTGGTCCCAACTATCATGCAACTGTCATACGCCTTGTCAGCACTGTAATCAATTCAAGGAGGTTGTAGGATAATAAACTCCTTGAATCACTTAGATTTTAATTAGTAAATGTTAGTTTTTTTTTCTTTTTTTTTCGTGTGTACTACCTATATTATTTATTATTTTAGTTATGTTAAGATTGTATATATTTAAAGTTATTGTAAATAAATAAATTCCTAGGTCTTGAATCACTTTGAGCAAAATTATCTGTTACGGAACGCGGCCTTATTAACTACCCAAGATGGCGACTGCGGTTTGTTTGTCAGTGCCATTAGAATTTAACGAAATTCTCCATAATCCGAATTTTGCGGATATAATTATGTTGTCGACTCGAAATCAATATTTTTTTATGTTTTGTTATTCATATAAGGTTTCGATCGAGTCTACCGTAGCCCTGAACGAAATTATTAATAGGTATAGATAACTTTATCAGGAAACATTTTATAGTCTTTGCTTGTTCAACTTTAACTTCTAACTATTGAAGCAGCGTTTCACTTCTTATCCAGATTTTTTGAAATCCTTTATTACCAACTACACTTTTAAATTGCAGTATAGGTATAAAAAAAGTTTTGTTGTCGCTTTTCTTCTGGCCATACGTTTAGGGTCATTACACACGACATTTGCGAGGAAGCAAGACAGCGAAACTGGCTAATAAGCTTTAAACGTCACGCGTGGTGACCCTTAGCTACGCTCCAAACTTTACCTGGACAATACAATTTAAGGGTTGAATGTGCTTTCATTGTCGAATGAATTGAAAACGTGCTTTCAAACTAAGTGGTTAAGAAGTTTTCTAAAAAGGTAATGTAAATAAAAATACGATAGCTAAATAGCACATTCGTATGAAATAGCTCATGTTGCTACCTAAAATTAATGAATTTTTTTTGAGAAGTTTGAAGCCCCAAAAATATAATTTACAATAAAGAAATCTTGTTTTAATAAAGTTGTCTAGGTCTAAATGATGCCAAATATAGGTTAAAACAACATCAAGAATGGATCAGTCGCTACAAATAACAGCCCATTTATAAAACGAAGAAGGTTTTATCTTTTCATTGTTTCACTTGATTTAACTTTTAGCGAACTACCTATAATTATGTGTGTACAGTTGTACACTTAAAATTCAAGTATTCATGAAAAATCTATAAAATACAAAATTGTTTTACTCAATGCATCGCAGCAGAAAAAAAGAAAATAATGATGTCTCTTTTATAAATGTATAAACTAGTCAAGTGTTCCTTTCAAAATAAAGAGCACGAAGTATTATAATTAACCTTACCTATGCCTATGCCTAACCTAAGACAAAGCTTACCTAAAATTTAATACAATTACACACTTTAAATGTCAATTTAAGACAGATAGAACAATACAGATTATAATGCACCATCTCTTTTATACAATGAAACTAAGATTTAACGCTCACACAGCCCATGGTCGCCAGTCACAGTTATAGACACGAATTACACAGAATATTACCGACGGACAAAATTAATCTGGGATAGTTACAATTTATCCTATTCATTTTGAAAGATAACGAGGGATTTGGAAAAGATTTAGTTCTTGGAACGTGGACCGAAGGCGACCACGACTTGGCTCACCTTATTCATTTTAAATCAAGTTAGTGTTGAAAAATTGGAAGCTCTAAAATAGTTGCCAACTATGTAATCGGCTTGTCTGTCTAGCCTCTATTGCATTTTGAGATTGAAAATACTTAAGAGCTTTTGAGAGATTGGAATAATTTGATTTCTATAAGTAATGTTAAAATGATGAATGAATGTTAAAACGATAGTAAACTTATTAAGTAAAAAACTGGACAAGAGCAAGTCGGACTCGTCCACCGAGAGTTCCGTACAAAGCTCATCTTTTGTTACCATTTTATTACAAATGTCTAGTTTTTAGACTTTTTCCCGTATTTGTAGTATATGACCATGATTATTTCTACCCAAATTTCAAAGTTATAGGTCAACGCGAAATACCCTACTAATTATGATTCTCTTGAGAGTGTCGAAATATTTTTTTTTTGCGTGATGAATGGCCGTGTCTTTTTTAACGTTAGCGTAGATGTTTTACAACGTCAAGGGATTGTAGATCTTAACGTATGGTATTAATTTCAACTCGTTACCTGCATTCGTTCTCAAAATAAAGAGTTTTGACGGACAGACAGTCCGACAACAAAGTGATCTTATAAGGGTTTTTTTTTTTCTTCTGGGGTAGGGAACCCTAAAAAGTACATGTATTAGACAGCTATGAAATATAACAGATGTTAATACGCAAAAATGTAAATATAGCCTGTTCTTGATTCTAAATCAACAACAAGTAAATTGAAAACAATGCTCGTGGATCCGTCCACGTTGGCTTTAGTTATCAAAAACGTAAAGGGTAGCATAGCTTTCTTCGATAAATGAGATAAGTATGTAAAACTGAAAGATTTTTTGCTATTTCCATATCATAGAGACTACTAAGCCTCTTAAACAGGTATCGCAAACATTTTCGTAGTAGAGTGTGTTCCATATAAAACATGCTTTATTTGTTTACACACTCCAAAATAAAAGTCGCGTGAAATTTCAAGCACGCTTTTAACAGTAATGCAAACAGCGTAATAGTGTTGTACATTATATTAAATTGGATTTTATTTGTTTTGAACAAGCTACTAATAGCACAAAATACTTTTAACCACAAAAATATTAAAAGTAGGATAAAAGTTGAATATTTATGTATCGTATTTTAGTAAAGCGCAACACGAACCTTAAATTTTAATTAATTTGATAACAATTTATAAAGGTGTATTTAATTGTACTTACATGAAAAAAAAACGTATAATAACGTCAACAACTTATGCCTATGAAAATGAACTAATTGAATTTGTATTGTTGACCCCTGCTCTAAAATAATACTTTCCCAAAGAAACGTTATTAAAAGTTCTGATTATTTTCACTCGGTTTCAGGTGTACGTGTAATAAAATGGCTTACAAACGATCCTGTAGAGCTATTCGTTGATTGTTTTATGTGCATTGTTTGAAATTAAAGTTTGTGGCCAGCCTTCCTCTCGGTAAGATAATATTACAGTAGGGTTATTTCGCTCTGGGAGTAATCTTAAATAATGTAAGCTTGAATTATTTAAGAAAGTAGAGTGGTAAAATGGTAAATAAATGGGTTTTATACCTATTTCATTATCCATTAAAATTAAATCATAGTAATTTTTCAATAACAATTTAAAAAATAATTAACGCGCGTCAATTTTATAAAAATTACTCTTACTCCAAGCAAAAATTCTTCTTATAATATAACGAGTTTTTTTATCTTCAATTACTACTAAATGAATTATTTTAATTGAAACTCCGGTCATTAAAAAAACAATTTATATGTATAATGCATATCTCAGCAATTTGCAACTGCTGCATAAAAATATTCTAACCGTACTCTGTAAGCTAGCAGTATTATTAACTGGACAATTTATTCATATTTTTTATCTGTGCTGTGGGAGCCCGTCAAATGACACCTTTTGTTTAACTTTCATTTAGCCAGCCTTATCTTAATTGTTAATCCAAGGCTCCTCTCCGCTGTAATTTCAACAAAAATTGTGACCCTCGACAAAAAGAAATTCATTTGTAAAATAACCTCTCGTTGTATATCTTTTTTTGTGAAATTCGATAATCTATTTCGGTTTTACGCTCGTTTTAATTAAAATTCAGGCAGGTATAAACAACAAATTTAAATTAATAAGGGGAAGTCATAGCGTACCCACGTGACGTAGGTATAAGTGTAATGCTATCTTTACAGTTTGACACTGTAGACTAAAGGTACACTCTGCTACACTCAACATCATGAGGGAGTGGCTTATTGCTGAATACTGAAACGCCAATCAGATTGAAACTACTAAGTCTCATGCTGTCTCTGTCACATCTACATGTAAAGTAGCGACAGATATACATTTAAGAACGTGTTAAAGTTAATTTACGTTTTAGTATTCGGGGATTAGAGTAACCCATACGGTTTGTCGGGTTTTGTCCGTGGATGGGTGACAATTTGTTACCATACCGATACCCCTCCGTGCCTCGGAAAGCACGTTAGGCTAGTCTCGACTGTCATACGTTGATCTTCTTTGTTAATACAATTCTGATAACAAGTCTTATCGTGGTGTACTGCGTTACCCAGTAAAATGGGTTGTGGACGTCAGATAGGCAGTCGCCCCATGTAAAATAATATGGTACCAGCTGAATCTGGTATTATTGGAAGCTGACCTGAACACAGCTCGGGAAAAGGCTACGCTGAAGGCGGAAGGGTGCACTCAACACTACAGTAGTGTGGGGACATTAATTGCGAAACATACAAACTATCCAGATATAAGAGTGTCGTAGTATAAACGTACGTAACATTAACTGCAATACAAAATTCAGGGCTCTTACCGTTCTTACACATAATATAACATCAAAATCCCGTAATATAAAGGGTTATTTGACCTGAACTGAACGCTTATTCAATTCTTCACGGTAACCCAAAACGAACGAGACGGTAAAAAGAAAACAACCCAAAGCGTATTTAATTCTCACCGTATTCAATAATTTATTTGTAACTAGCTTCTGCCCGCGACTTCGTCTGCGTGGACTTCAGAATTGGGTCCAAAAAGAAATAAAAAATGTTAATGTAATGAAAAATTAAACACAATTTTCACCCGTGTTATAGCTTGCGATGTAATAGAGAAAAATAACAAATTTCAAAGGTGCCTACCCGCGGCTTATCTCGGAAACAATTTTCAATTTTCCCTCGGGAACTTCTTAAGGAATCGGGATAAAAAGTAGCCTATGTTCTTTTCCATGTCAAAGGCTATATGCATGCCAAATTTCATCCAAATCCGTTCAGCCGTTTTTGCGTGATTGAGCAACAAACATCCAAACATCCAAACATCTAAACATCCAAACATCTAAACATCCACACTTTCACATTTATAATATTAGTAGGATATTCGGGATATTGTTTTTGTTCAATTTGCAAGTCTGGTGCGTGTGTCAGGCCATTGGGCTCATTAATGGGTTGCGAGGGTTTTGCCCGTGAAGGGTGTATGTAAAGGGTAATAAGGCTGAATTGGACGTATAAATAAATACGGGATGGTTTGTTTTGGTGAGAACAATTACAGTAGGTTGTGATCTATCATATTTATATTTTTCGGAAACTGTTTTTATAGTTTTACCTGCTGATTGCTTTGGTTAAAGAATTAAATAGGAAAAAGAATCAAAACATCACATAAATGGTGCATTAATATCAGAGATAAACAACAACAAGGGACACAAACAAAAAATCTGTAAAATAATAAAAAAAATGCTAATGAGCATGTAACTATCTATTTGTTGTAAGTTTAGTAGTTGTAAAAAAATAAAATTATAATAATTTTGTTTTTTTTTTACAGATTTTTTTAGCGTTACAGTAACAATATGCAATGGTCTGTAAACCTGAAAGATCACGTCTTTTTAAATATAATCGCATCATACCATAATTGCATAAAATAAGTGCAATAAGTGTTAAAATCATTCCACACAGCTTCAATTTTGTTCCGAATCACGTGAAAATTATAACCTTTTTAACACTTATAATATGCTTCACTATTATTAATTCCGTTCATTAATATGTATAAATCGTGGGCATCCAGTATTATTTTACGTTGAATTTAATACAACACTTTCCATACAAATTCAGTCGTTTTATAATATCCTGAGCTATCTCGATGTCAGTGGTTTGCCAAATATTGAACGGATTGTTGCTGCATATGGCAGTAGTTTACTCGTATTTATGTTAATTATTCGTTGGATATATGAAACAGTTAAACGAATGATTTCCGAATTTATTATTAAAACTATCGCGTTTCATATTATTATATTCATATCCATTGCGTGGGTTGTTCGTAATAATTGAAATTATTGTTTAATATTTAGGTTTACAGACGTATTAATGTCGGAGGTATTTATTTATAACAAACCGTTATTACACGTTTATTGTTATTTAATTTGTATTCAAATCTTTAGTTACCCATTCATAAATTTCACACTTTGAATCGAACATATTTTATTATTTTAATAGTAAAAATGTGTTTTTTTCTGTATCATATTTTTTATGAAACTGCATTATTTTTATATTATTCACGTTATTCACGTTACTACTATAAAGCTGCTCTGCGTTTGAATTTACGAGGGACTGTTTACCTTATATTTTTTAAGGATGCTTTGAAAAATCACTGCACTGTTTTTAATAAAAAAATATTTATTAAAGTGCAGTGATTTTTCAAAGCATCGTTAAAAAATATATATACCTATAATTATTTATTTCGAGCACCAGTGACCGTTCTCAGTTATTTATTTTGAACCAATTTTATTTGAATGCTTATTTAACATCGTATAAGTAATAAAAAAAACAATATTTCGCGATACTAGCTGGTAATGCAATGTTTTATAAGTAACGATACGTCAGCGATCCAAAATATTTAGTGAGAAATTTTTGTGTGTTCAACGGTTTAACGGATGAGGTGCTTGTATGTTTATTTTCATACTTGCTTTATTTTTGTTTTACTGATTATTGTCTTTCCGTTCTCCAGTTTTGTGGCTTTTATGCTCGACGGAAGATGGAAGGCATATTTGTACAGCAGTTATCACTTTCACATGATGTTTTACATCCGTTTTTAGTGTAGAATAAAACAATTAAAAGATATTGCTATCTAACTAAGACTTAAATTGAAATAATAGATTATGTATAATGTCCGTAATATTATAGAATGTTTCAAATCGGCCCGGAAGTCCCTGAGATTAGCGCGTTCAAACAAACGAAGAAAGCTTACATACTCTTCAGCTTTATAATATATAGAGAGATATATATATAATATATAAAGTATAGGTACACACAAACTCTTATAACAAACACTAAAACACACTTAGTAATAAAATTGTTGCAGCAGAATGCATTGCCGTCGCAAGCAGGCTATAAAGCATTTTAATTTTAAAGTCCATAAAACATTTAATTTTTGTCCATTTTATCCATCATTACTCCACTGCAGTGTTATTTTATTTTCGAAGTAGACTGTCCATCAAACGTTCTTTTTAAATAATTGTATCTGATATTAAAAATATAAGATCGAACCCGGCGCCGTTCTTAAATACGATTTTAAATCATATTGCTACATCGTCTGAGAGGAGATCCCCTCTAACTATAACTACTCGGGGAAACCAGCACAGACTCATATTATATTTATATTTCGTTCCAAACTGCAGGAAAGTATCCGAGAATCTATGCGCGGATATTTCGCAGCTATACCTTTAAAATTTACGCCTTGGAAACTAAGTTAGACTTCGTTTTCGCAATGCAGTCGAATCCAAATCTTTTAATGGTATCGAAAATAACCGTCTCAATTGCGTTTGTTAAATTAAAACTTGTATTCGCTATAACTTTTAAGGTAATTGTAAAGGCAAGTGATTTTTTTTATTATATACGAATACTTTTTTTGTAGACTGCACGGATAGCCGAGTGGTACTTATAGGTCACTGTGCGTGACGTGCTGCGGGTTCGATCCCCGCATGGGACAAGCATTTGTGTGATCCACAGATACTTGTTCCAAGTCTGGGTAATCTTTGTGAATGTAATTTGAATGTTTGTGAAACCCCCGCGATACAAGGATTAAATTCCTTAGTGCGGGCGTCGTTTTTACTTAATAAAAACAAAAAAAACTTTTACAAAATAATTATGAGCGATATTGTGTAGGTACCTAGGTACTGGACCAAAATCTGCCTCATTAAGCATTAAAATATAATGACGTTTATATGCAGTATACATTGGCGATAACCAACAAGCCGCGCTAATGAAACTTGATAGACAGCATTCAATGTATAATGAACTCGTTTGAAATCACGCGTCGCGTGTTCCGCACATTACCACTATTGTTTGTTACTCAAATTGACAAATCGGATAACGCTGAGTGCTCAATGAGCTGACGATGTAGCGCTCAATACGATATGTAGTTATTTTTGGGAATTATATTACAAAATGTTACTAAAGTCAGCACATTAGCGAACGGATAATTCATTTGGAACTAGTAGTATTTACGCCCGAAATTACATAACCTATGTATAGGCTGCTTTCCAATGAGATTTTATACATGTAAAGATAATCTAAATAAATAATAATAAATTATACCAGTGCTTGGTTTCACAAAGGTGCAAAATGTTTGTTCCAAAGCTCCTCCGAAGAAGCTGGACCAATATGTATGAGATTTTGTGTGCATATCGGGTAGGTCTGAGAATCAGCTAACATATTTCTCATACCCCTAATTGATAGGGATGGTCCTCTCTTGATTTTTTTGATATCGCGGAAAGACGTTTGCCGGGTCAGCTAGTAGTTCAGTACATTACCTACAATATTCTGTGTCTATCAGAAATTTTATAGATTTATGTTTTACCTACAATTAGTTTAATTCAGTCTTTATATTTCTCTGTTTTTTTTTCTAGTTATGTATTAGTTAATCTTTTAAGTATCTTATCTGTTATGCAGTCATTACGGATTATGAAGGCTTTCATTACCATTGTCTGTGATACCATAGTAATCAAAGAAAAGCCTGGCACGTATTTTGTGCTATCGACTTCGCACCAATGTTTAAATACACGTGTAGGATAGAGACGGAAATATATATCACCCATAGCACGTGTAATGAGTATTTCTCCTCGAACTTTCAAATACCAAATTATTTGTTTATGATGTGTTTTATAAAGAAAAAACATAATTTACTGTGTTCTTAGAGGTGCTACTAAAATTCGCAAGCATATTATTTTTTTAATGGCTTTTCCATACAAAAGTATTTATGTTTGTGGTTTGATCAAAATAAAAACCTTTTTTCCTGTTAGATAATTTTTTGTCTCAGAGATATTTGTTTTTTTTTTAAGCTGATGCTATTACCGGACAAATCTGTTACACTTTGTATACACGACCCTGTACTTGTAAATTTTAACAAATAGGTAATATTTTTTTTAAGATATAATTAAGATCAATGCAGTGCGCTTGATTAGATAAAAAAAAAACATACACTTAATAACGTAATGTGTTATCAATCTATGATTTTTATTTAAAGGTTTTTTTTTAAATCTACATTTTAGCTTCGTAATATTGTAATAAAAGAACAGATTCTTCAAAACAAGTTCTCAATACTGTAAATATGGTATTATTAAGTAATTATTATCAAGTATGTATTTTCTTTTATTTATTAGAAATACGTGAACAGTAATATTCCAAAAACAAACTCATTACGGGTATAATTAACGTTCATCTGAAACTGGATTCCGGATGTAGTTAGGTTCTTGTTTTCAGCACTGAATTGTTATTTGCTTGAGACTTAGCGGAGTTGCAGCCGCGATCTCTCATTATCATAGCTTACTGCAATCCGAGAATCATATTCGTCGAGTACTCAGTAGCTTAGGGTATAAAGTGAAATAATAGTATAAGTTTGGAAGCCTTCAAGAATTTAATCAAAAAGCCATCAAGCTGGCTACGTTTATGGCTGGGCTTGGGCTATATCAGAAATATGTATTATTGTTTCGTATTATTTGTATGTATTCTTTCGTTTCGGGTCAATGACCCTTAAACTAAATCTAACCAAATAGTTACCACACGGATAGCACGGTCGCTTCCATCACTTCTTAGAGAGGGCAGGTTGTACTCCAGGTTGGGTACTGAGGAGGTGTCATGTTTAGCGAAAAGAAATAAATTCGCATTGGATATACATACATACGTACACTTGTATGTATTATTTCTAGTTTATGTATGATAAATTTAAAATTATGTTTGTATTTTTTCGCAATTCACTAAGTGTTGTGATCAATGTTCGTATCGTTTAGAATAGAACTATAAAAACTTTAAGACTGCATAATCTTCCTACCACTTAGAGAGAAATACCCGTAAATAGTTATAAGTTTTTTTTTGCGTCAACAACCCCATCCTTCGATCAAAAACGTACCCAACAAAACAAAACATTACATTAATAGTCAGAAAATAAATCGCTAAAGCAAAGTATTCGAGTCACGGAAATCACGGGCCACGTCCAAACGATATCAGCATCCAATCTGTATCGAGAGCAAACGGCGTATTTTTCGATAAATAAATATCATAGAGCAGGGACAGTTTGCCAGCCCAAAATTCTGGTTTCATGTTAAAAAGGATTTTATTTTGGATAAACGCTGTTTTTTTAAACCGTGTTCTCTTGTCACTATAGGTATAGCGGGTTTTATACCAGTATCGTGATAAAAGTCTCAGTTTTCTTTGTGCTCTGTTCAGTGTCATTTGAAGCCGGTATTGTGGATTACGCTCAAAATATATTTTTTATCGAAGCAGTCAAAATTTATTCTTTATGTTAGTTTCCACACGTTTTATATTTTATCCAGACTTCTTTTACGCGGGAATAAATACGCTCTAAGCCAACAAACTAACTTAAAACTACATAATTATATAAATTATTAGATGTTTACCTAGAGTTTAGCGAGCCCATTATAATAATATCTTATACGACTCATATGATCACTACGATCATTATGATTAAGTGAATACAATCACAAAACAGCAACAGAAATAACATTTTTCATAGAAAATTCCAGGGGAAATTGGCAACGTCCTCATATTTTCAGAAAAACATTTCATATCCGCAAGTAGCCGACAACGGTTCGCCTCCACTATCAAATCTCGGTATTCGTCTACCGAAAGTGCAACGGCGCGTTTCCCAATCGCAGGCTCAGACATACCAGGTGGGCGCATTATTGCAAAACATTTTTATCTTCTTTCAATTTCCGTACGAGATACCTACAAAGATTAGACGCAGAATCGAACTTTCTCGAACTTCGATTAAAATCGCTAGCTCGGAAGACCGGCGAAGTTCCCCTGTAAATATATTTTGGCAGACTGCTACGGATGGAGTTTTGAGTTTCAACCTAATACGGACAGACGTATCGTATCGTATATTCCATTTTTTAGAGACCTTTTAAAATGTATTTGTGGAGATGGAAGTTTCTAGAAGTTTCTGGATTCGATGCTATTTGTGCGGATAGGATAGGAATTGTTTGTGTTTGTGCTATGTTCGTGTAGGCCTAGAGTGCGCGTGCTTTGTAGAGGCTATTTTTAACAGCAATCGATAGTGCTTTCGAGCTATTTACAATACATTGTAGAACAGTTTCACGTAATACTATACTGGCTGTTTCTACAATGTACGGGAATATAATATTTAGTCCGATCTTTCCACTAACATAGACATTATTGATTACATTCAACACGTACTGTGTTAGTATATGATGAGAAGTTTCTTTTGTTTAGAAACTT
Source organism: Plusia festucae (assembly GCA_950381575.1). Taxonomy (NCBI): domain Eukaryota; kingdom Metazoa; phylum Arthropoda; class Insecta; order Lepidoptera; family Noctuidae; genus Plusia; species Plusia festucae. Next base: position 15,824,857 of record OX494433.1, on the reverse strand, counting down.
TAATGAGATTTAAGTATAATGTAAGTATAAATGAAGCGTATATTAGGTAAATCACATTAGAGTGACAATAATAATATTACATTACACTCTATATAAATAAAAATGAATCGCCGAAATGTACTCTTAATAATTTTCGAACGACTGCACCAACTAGGATTTTTTTAATAAACAATAAAAAATCAGTTTTTATAATCTCATATTATGAAAGTGCGTGAGTTAATGAGAAAAGACTGTGATAAATCTTATGTGTAAATCGCGAGCCACAGCTATATTATAATTTAAACCAACTAAAAAAAACCATCACAAAACCATCCAAAACCTGAAGCCGGTTTAACAAAATCGGCTGAAAACTTCAAAAGGCAGGACGATACAGAAATCTCTAGCATTTCTAGAAACATCTTCAAAATATAAAGTGCAAGATCTACAAAATGGACCGTCAGATAGACGTTTGAATTTTATCAGGCAGATCTCATCACGTGCCATATAATTTTATTACGGCTTCGTCGAACGTGTAGTCTTCGTAATATCTTGATTTTCTAAACGTTTTCCTAAATGGGTTTTTAAATGCAACACATTATCTTTACTTATCTTTATGTACTTTTAAGCTTCTAAAACCTTCACTTTTTTATCACTGTGTGTTATTTGTTATCATTGAAGATTAAGTCCTCATAACAGTATATATCTTATAGATATAATTATGTTTTTGGACACACACACACAGCCATCTGATCCCAAACTAGGCAGAGCCTGTACTATGGTAACCAGACAACTGATAAACATACTTATATATTTCTAAATACATACATATTATAGATAAATTACACCCAGACTAATTTTGAATTTTTACAATTCTACACAATGTGTAGCATGTGTGCATACAAAAAATGACCAACGTAATTTTTCATCGATTTAAAAGTCATCTGGTGATATAAACTCTAAAACAAATTCCTGATATGCTGTATTTTGAATACATGACCAAATCTTATCCTTAGAAGGTTTACATTCACCTATACCTAACATTTTGTTAAATTCAGTAGGTATTGGTACAAAATCATAGATTGTCAACTACAATAAGAGTAACAATAAACCATAGAGACCTAAGGTGATTACATTCTAATAATCAAGTGATATTACGCAATCAAAAACATCATAACATTCCGAGAATTTATCACAATTATCGAACACATAATCGCATCTGTGTATCGACGTATTCAATTCAGTAATACAATTTGATATAGCACAATCCATTCTGTTGCCGTAACCTACTTAGTTGAGCTGTAAGCCGGTTTGCAAGTGTTCAACGCAATCTAATTAATCAGTGCAGTTCTAAATGGAACAGTCTTCTCTGAAACAATATGCGACGCAGATAGTAATTAGATGCTATTAGATAGAAGTTAAGACACGTATTTAGGACACGAACTAGATTGTTTGTCGCTTGATGCATTTTTCATTTTATTATTCCAAAAACATCAATTGTGACTATATTTGATTACACATGAATGTGAAAAATAGGGGCTCGTCGCTAAACGCAAGCCGTAGGTTTCACTGATAATACAGGATAAGCCGCGCCATTCCGTGGATGGGTGTCATTTGAAGCCGACCCCAACATAGCTTGAGAAAAGGCTAGGCAGAAGAAGAAAAACTTAAGAAAGTACGAAAAACGAATTTTTGTTCGCAACGCAAGTTTGGAATTAACTATTTTTTTTCAATTGTTTTGATTTCAGGACGAAACTTCCCCATCTCTCAGGTATACATAAAATCAAAATATTTTTATTTCGAATAGACCCTTTCAGGTACTTTCAAAATTTTAAATGACTTTTCACGGTTCCAAAATGTGGAAAAGAACCGGCAAGAAACTCCATAGGTTACTCCTTTAAAAATAGTAATACACAATGATTAAAAATACATTAGTTCTAAAATATGCGACAACTTAAGATAGCAAAGGCATATACATAATGCAAAATATGGCATCAAAATATTTATAGTAAAATACATATTGTAATAATATGTATTAGAGACAGCACAATATTTGAAATTGATTCACAATTGTCAAAAATATCGTTTTTCTCGTCGTCGTCGCACATTACTAGTAAACTCGTTTACCCCTCGTGCTAAGCTAAGATGCTTGTGTTACGAGTGGGTACGCGTCGGTAGTGTAATGGGTGGGATTCGAACCCGCAACCACAAGATCGCAAGTTCGACGCCCTAGCCATTAGGCTACCACTGCTTTGAAAAATTACAAATAAAATATAGTCGAATTGAGGACCTTCAACTTTTTAAGACGGTTAGAAACAAATCATGACGATGTCGGCATCTATAAACTTTTCATTCTAAACAATAGCTTTTTACTGCCACTTAGGTTATAGGCGTATTTCTTAATTCCTGACAATATTCTCGCCGAATTTTGTTAAACTTTATCCTAGAAATCGATCCCAAGGCCCTCGCGAGAAAGTTACGACTAACCAAATGAGGTGGAAATAGATTCATGAATATGGAAATAGTAATTTGTTTTGGAGAGTTGTATAATGTGGCTTCCTGAAGTTGGTTCCTATCTCCGTTGCCTGAAAATGTGAGATTTTATAAATCTGTCAGTACTTACGCCTAATGCTTTTTCAGTTTGCAACACTGTTGATAATGAATCGGTTTTCAGGCATATTATGTTGATAAATCGATTAGCGTCAAATTATTTCATTCATTGCAATCGTATTTAGTGACACCAATGAGAGGTTTTGAGCTTTTCTGTCAAGTATTTATTACCTGATTCAAACTATTTTAACCGACTTCAAAAAAAGGAGGAGTTTCTCAATTCGACTGTTTTTTTTGACGTTATTATTTCACATGGTTTACAGTATTAGCATTATGTAAATTTCGAATTACGTCTTTCCGTTGGATAGGTGACCATTTGAACTTAATGAGGCCCTCTTTGTATCGTCTGAAAAGAAGCCATTGGTCCCGGTTGTTAGCACTAACGACTTCGATATTGGCAGTCGGAAGCCCGATAAGCTGACGTTTCGTAAGTATCATGTAGGTTAAGTCAGAATATTGAGAATGTTATGGGTATTGTTAAATGAACAGTAAAAAAGTACTAGAAAGGACGTTTATTTATGCCAGATATTATATATACAACATGTAACAAAACCCCTGTCAGATCCCATAAAGGCGTATTCGTGGTAGTTCATGAACCGTCTCGCATAGGCGGCTTCTTTGACACCAAACTGTAGGCAGTAAGTACGTGACCTTTGAGGAGCGGTCAGTTGTTCAGCTGTTGCCTTGGATCAGTTTTTATTTGTATTTAAATATTTTGACTGGGGAAAAATTTTATTCTCCAATCCATTAAATGGCTACGAATATGTTTTCGCAGTATGATACCGAATAATACTCTCAGGGATCGGACAGGGTTTTTGTTACACGCTGTATAGTTCACTTGATAAGAATTATAATAAATAATAAAAATTAAGCATGTTTGTATTTACAAACATACCTAATTCGATCGTTACTTTATGCCTTAATAAATAAAATTAAAGTCTGATAAAGGTTTAATGGCCAGCACCTCTTCTCTGATAGTTTTGTAAAACCAGTACTTACTTGACTAAAAGAAAAAAAAAAAAGAAAAAAACTGACTACAACTGACTCCTTAGTCAACACTGTACGTATCTTATCCAACACAAATAACAACAAAAAAACTTGGAAGAGTCAATACGAACCACATTAAGAGGAAGGAAAGGCCATCCGAAAGTTCCACATTATCTCCGAGCGAACTGCGGGCGCTTGGTAAATTGAATTCAGATATTATTATGTTTACTACCTATGAACGCCTCTTCTATTGAGAGGAATCGTTAACGCGATTTGGGAAAGTAAAACGAAAAAATGTTATTCAATTGTTTTCTGATTGAAGATTTGTGATCGAAAAACAATTACGTAATCAGTTTGGTGTGTAGGTGTTATTTTCTATTACGACTTACGAAGTGTTATATTTAGAAAGACGAATGATTGTTGATTACCTTTTGCTCCAGTGGGTGACGAAAATGGCCCTAACATTTTCTCAATAAATGGGCTCTAATTATACCTTACTCAGAAAGATGTTTTCAAATCAGATCAGTCTATCTATCTAATATATCTAGTTCCTGAGATAAGCGCGTTCAAACAAACAAACTCTTCAGTATTACACCTTATAGTAGTATAGAAAAACACAAGGTAAGTTTTTGATAGCTTAAAATACGTATTAGAATCAAACTCAAGAAATCGCAGTAACATAATTGAACAACGTCACTGAGTCACGGGAATACTTGGCAAGAAATAAAAGATAAAAGAGAATGAGTCCCTACGGTGTTAAATAAAATCTTCTGTTCTTATTGCAGTATCGTAACATTCAAACATAATGAGTATTGCTTTACGCCAGGAAAGTGGTCTCAACACGGTTTTCACTCTTAACTGCAACACTGTTTTTACTCATTTTCTGCTAAGGTTTGGTACCTATATGAAAATATGTTCAATCATTTTTAGGGTTCCGTAAACAAGAGTAAAACAAGACCCTATTAAGACTCCGCTGTCCGTCCATTCGTCTGTCACAAGATTGTATCTCAAGTACAGTGTGAGTAAGGCAGTTACAATTTTGACATATGATGTATTTCTATTGACGCTTTAATAACAAAATACTAAAAAAAACGAATAAAATAATTATTTAAGAGGGCTCCCATACAACTAAAATGGTTTTATTTTTTTTTTGCTCGATTTTGATAGATATTGATAATGGCAACAGATATTTACAGAATATTTAGTTTACATTTAGCGAAAAAAATAATAGCGTTTCCTAAGTTCACATAACAACATTTATGATTAGTAACGACGGTAAAACAACAAAGTCACTGGAGTACACACAGAAAATAATTAAAACATGCACCATAACAAAATCCAATCAAAATCGTGAGTACTTAAAATATTCGTCACAATTGAATCACAAAAGTTTCAGTTCAAGCTGACATATTCAATTTCCTCTAATTCCCCAGTGAGTCCCAAACTCAGGAGCGACCTGAATTTATTATTAATATTGAATGGTCCAACAATTATCTTTTCAATCGTAATCACGTAACATTACAAATTCCATGATATTTAGCAAACCGCACGGGCAATGTAAAACTGGCGGGTAATTACCAAATAATCACTTAATTATGAATTGTGTAATGACTATTAAATTGTACATAGATATACGTTATTAGCGGTCAATATTTCTGCACTGGTAAACATGTATCGAATGTTAGCAGCTTCACGTTGAATATTAGCTACATATATTTTCGTTGATTAGGTTAATCGATAGGTAATTTGGGTATTGTGTTGCCCAACATTACGACTTAATACATGTTGTATTGTACCGTTCTTTAAATATAATTTGTAATAATCGTCTACATTATCATCTTTTTTAAATCAGCTTGATGATTCGTAGCTTCGCTTGACTTAAAAACTATTTAGGTGTTAATAAAACTATCGCGGCTATATAGGACGTGTTACCTTTTATAATTTTGCTAAAAGGAAGAATAATTTTCTTTTCTTCTTATTTGATGAATTTCAATTAACGCAATAAGTTGTGTTTTTTATTTCTTTATTGTAAAATCGTATAACCCCAAACCTAAGTGAAACTACTGATAAAAGAAATAAGTTCTCTATGAAAAATACTCAAACTCGTTCTTTAAAAGAGGCTTATTAGTTTCACGTGTTCACAGTATCTGTTCAAACACAGATGCCTTTCAAAACTTTCTCATGCGCCTTGTCAAACATATTCTGGAGAGATATTATTCAGGTTCTTGACTAGAGTTATAAGATCTATAGTGATTTATTTGTAGACGGAACATCCTCAGATAAATGACCTTTCACAACACTTGGGGAGCCGGAATATGAAGGAGTTAAAGTAGTTTAGGTTGAGACAAATATTGGTATAAGAACGCCTTAGTTTGTAGAGGCTCTTATTGTTTTGGATAGGCAATGTTCTTGTAACAGACCCTTAAACAAACCCTTTGAAAGGCTTCAACAATATCTACTAGTCGATCAGTTTTCATGCATGAAAGCTTCGTGCCAAAGCTGTCAAAAGTCAAAAGAAAGTAATTTAATATATTTATGGAGTCGATGTTCATTTTTTTTTGTTTAAAACACAAAAATTATATATTTTTTCTTTTCTTTGCAGCACATAAAATATTTTAATATTGATTTATTATGTGCTGTCAAAAAATACCAACACACAGGATAATATTTTTTTTTCAATTTTTTAAATTGCTAATTAATATAAAACCATAAGTAGGAAGAATTGGGTCGTGGTTAAGTGTAAACCGTACGGTTTGACCGATAATAAAGGTTGAGCCGTGCTCGCCGCGGTTGGTCCGTGGATCGGTAATCATTTGTAAACATACCGAGACCTCCCCGTGCCTCGGAAAGCACGTTAAGCCGTTGGTCCCGACTGTCATACAGAGATCTTTGACAGTCGTTAAGACATTACAGTTCTGACAACCAGTCTTACCATCGAATACTGTATTACCTAGCAATAGGTTGTGGAGGTCAGATAGGCAGTCGCTCCATGTAAAATACGGAATTCAGCTAAATCCGGTAAGACTGGAAGCCGACCCAAACATAGTTTGGGAAAAGGCTAGGCAGAAGGTAGATTAACATAAAACCATAAGATAATATCAGTATTAATGGGATAAACATTAGATCAATCCATTATAGAGGCAGGCTATGCAAATTAATCCCAGACTTGGAAATATAATATACTATGCTAGAACCATTAAGTGCACTAGTACAGTCAACAGCAAAAGTGGATGATGAATTGGGTCTTTTTTGGAGTCAAAACTGATCACGAATATATAGTAGTAAATGTTTGGTATAATTTACAATCACATATTCTTGAATTACTTCGACGCCACACAGTTCTGACGCGAACTCCGTTCATTAGTATCGAATTTATGATTTTGATAATCTACTTTTGCTGTTGACTGTACCCTTGGTTCTAGATAACAGTAAGCTTATCAAATTATTGAAAAGGTGGGTAATAGTTAAAGGTAATACTAAACAATCAAATAAAAATTGAATTAATGAATATGATAAAAAAACAACAACCAATATAAAATGAGATACTTCGTCCTTACTGAACTTTAGACCGTGTAGTTGTTGCATTTTATTTTTTTTATTTTATCGTTTGCATTTTGTGCTTCTTGAGTTAAAGTTTATTATTTTATATTTTTATCTTAAAAGAAAGTGAAATATTGATTACTAAGTTGGTTAATTCCATTTTATGCATATAAATGAAGTAATGACCTATTTTAAATAATTTGATTGTATCAATTTATTCACCCTATCGCGGTCTACGGCGGATAATAAATGTCTCCAACGTCACGCCATAAAATTATAATTGCATTATGATTTGATTTGTTCGTCCATAAAACACTTTCTATACAAATCAATTTCAGCTTAATGCATTATTGTATTATGCATTTATTTATACTGTTAGCATACATCACAAAGTGGAGTCCACTTCCACTTCCAAATAAATGTTTTTTGCATAACTGTAGGCTTTTACGGAACCTACCAAACATAGTTTTGTGCCTCTAGTCTACTGGCTCGCCGTCGCATTGCGCTGCGGTTTTGTGCATACAAAATGTAGAGGCCAAGCATACGTCATAGTATTTGTTCGTCGCCATCTTATTTATGTGATGTGCGAGCATCTGTCATGGTGGAAACCTATTTGCACAGGAAATGTGATGGTCTTTGTGGAGATATACGAGCTGGTTGTGTGATCAATGTGCTCAGCTCGAGGTAGCTTTAATTTAGAAATATTTTCAATTTTTGAAAATCATTGTACTGATACCGGTTCATTTGTTTATTAGGTTGTAAACGCATTTGTTAATAAAGCTTTTTATACAGATTCTCAGAATTCAAATAAATAATGCATAAGATTCGAGTATTTTAAATTTTCCTTATTTTCATCTAGGACGAAAAATTTGGACTTGGAAAAAATCGAAACGGGTTTAAGGTTTTTGCTATAACTTTTGAACTTAAGCCATAAATTATCCCATAATATACATTATTACAACATTTTCCCCAGTGGTGCAATCAACAACTACCCAGCTTTCCTGTTCCAAGCCCTACATCACGCTTCATATAATTAGAATTTATTACTGTTAGAATTAAAACGAATGAACTAACTTTTCACATCTTTAACTCAAGTTTCTGCTTCAAAAGTACTCGTAACTTTGTGTAAAGTTATGTACTTTGTTAATAACCACCTTCAACTGTCATATATAAATTATTATGCAGGTTTTTATAATCCTTTTGTATGATAATGTTGCATAACAAAAAAAAAACACAAATATTTGTTTTCAGAATCTTGTTATGTCATCACGCGAAAAATTATTAAACTGCAGTAAAAACCGTTTGATATTGACTCATCCGCTTGAAAAAAAGTATTTTCAATCAAATCGACTCGGTTCAATTTCACCCTACTCCATTATGTATGTTTCCGGCATATCTCACAATCCCCGAGGAAGGATAATACCTAATTCCCCACGAGTAAAACCGCGGCAATGAGCTATTTACATAGCAAATGTCTTCAGCTTGTTTGTGAGTGCATATGCCACTGGCCATGTAGAGAGCTAAGTAATTTTATAAATTCCCAACGGGATTGCGAATGGATATGTTTTGGATATCAAACGAATTGGTTTTAAATATTTGTAAAGTACTTATTTTGCATAAATAAATGCATAGAAAATATAGAACATAGGAAAAATAAAGCTGGAAAGTGTGCTGGTGTTCAACTAACGAGTGAATAATTATGGAAGATGATAATAAAAGGGAGGGAAGGTCATCTTTCAATTAAACAGACGACCTAATAATACATGTGACTCGCTATCCAGAAACCCGGATCAAGTTCATTCTGGCTTAACAATGACAGCCTTTTTATCCGATCTCGGTAATAGTAGAAAATATTTATATCTTCCCCTTTTCCTTATTGCAAGTAGCACACACTACATTCGCATCGCAATTGGAATATCTAGTGCAAGAAACTTGGTATTGTAGAACTTTGGAGTTAAGCCTTGAGTACTGTACTCTTCATTTGAAACTGCAGGGCTCGTCAGGGGAAAAGAGAGGTGCAAAAGGGGGATAGAAGGTAAGTAGTAGCTTAATATCGTCAGTCCAACATTGTCCTGGAGTTTTCGACTTACTTTCAACTTTGTATAGGACATCGTGTAATTACTTAGTTTTAATTTTTGCGGCATTGTGTTGTAACGAAATGCGACTTTTCGTAGTTTTTGAGTCAGTTTCTTGTTTTTACACTTGTTCGTGTTTCTGTAGTGGTTGTATAAAGTTTTACAGAGAAGTTTTCTAGCGCTCATTCTAAGGGGGAGAGATTAAGTATCAATTCACTTATTTTCCTAGAGGTTTTTTGGAATCAACTTTGGGCTCAATTATTGATGTATATGAACTCAACTAAATAAAGAACCTTATCGTTAGTATAACTGATATAATTATGTAAGTCTCAATCAAAGAAAAAAAAAAACAATATTTTCAGGCTTCGTTTAAAATACAATGAGGTTGTATGTATTATTATTCTGACAGCGAAAATGAGAGTGCGTGACATTTCAGTTCCAATCCAGGGATAGCAATCGTCATTTTATGTAAGTGTAGGTATGGAGACCAATTGGTGATCACTATCACAAACGAGATGAACCTATCCTTAAGGATTACCAGTTAATATTATAATCAAGTTAATTAAAGACTCGATTTTGTTTTGCAAAAAAAACTTCCGGAATGAACAGAATTCGTGTCACTGATCTCGGAGCACATTCAATTAGAGAATCTGTGCTGTACATCTTAAATTTGTCTCCACAGATTTACAGCGCAGCTGTTTACGTCACGCATGTAGCCTAATAAAACAAATTGGGACATTTGACCCGAAGCTTCAGAAACAGACTCCTGCCTTCGTAATGTTAAGACTGGCTAGGGACTAGTGGGCTTCGTACTTCACTTGATTTGGAATATCCGAGGTAAAAGAAATCCAGCAATCTACTAAAAATGTATACTTATTTTTTTAACATTGAATGAAATAAATAAATGTTGATAACATCACATGCATTGCTTGGAATCCAAAGTAAGTAGCTAAAATACTTGTGTTAAGGAATCAGATTCAACGAAGGTACTACAAAAACCCAGACCCGAAACAATATTAAAATAAAATTTCTTTTATATTTATTGTCCCGTCTGGGGATTGAAGCTGGGACCTTAAAACCGGTGTGTACGTCACTCGACCACGGAGGTCTTCAAAATATGTGAACAAAGAAGGAAACTGATGCAACCACACTATGAAAACTTTAATGTTTAGTTCTTCTGATCACCACGGCTAACAACCTAACTGATTTATCATGCTTAATTAAATACATAATATATCGAACTTTGAAACAAAATCTTGCAACGCAAAAGTCACTAGAGACGGAACCATTTTACAAAGCCAATCAAACGAAAACAAGTCGATAGATCAATAACTAACAAGTGATAATAACCTTCTTATGGTGTAATACTGAAATGTCAATTAGTTTGAAGGCGCCGTTAAATCCGATGCCCTCTTTGTCACTTTTACGTGTGATGTTGTGATAGACAATCATTAAAGAACATCCAAAAGTTAATTTGCTTTTCAGTATACGGGGGTTAGTCAAACGTTTCAAATAGTTGTTAAGACAAGAGTCTGACAGCCACTTCTACCAAGATTTATAGAACTATCACGGAAAATGTTTGTGGAATATCCTCCACAGACAATCCTTGTCAAATAAGTACTAGTTCTCAGCTGCACCCGAGATAGAAAGCCGACATAGTTGGGAAAACACTGGCCCGATGATGAATATTAATGATACCATTCCGCAGATACTTTTCCAAAGTCATAAACAGTTTAACAGCCTCAGAACGTATTTATATTTAAATGAATGAACAAGGTCTTAATTGATACTCACTGGTTTAAATTGAAGCCTGCAACTATGGGCGTATTTTTTTTTCTTTGTACCTTGCATATTTTCACCTGTCACGTCACTTGTGCTATTAATTAGTTGATGAAAATTATTAATATTTATTATGCGTATAGAAAATAAAGATTAAGTGTTTATATTTGTATCGAAATATGATTTTTATTGTGAGATTTTCCTTATATTATATTTTTTATGATATTCTGTAAGTAGACGAAAGTAGGAAAATGTTATGTAACTCATTGTATACAGTGGTTTAATCCTTAATTTTAGGGCATTTTTTCCGCCAAAAACTTTAATTTTTTACTGAATCCAATGACAGTTGTATATTTGCTAACGTTCATAACGCTTAACACGGAAACATCAACCGTAAATAATGCGAAATACGACTTTATTTCTTGTAACCCAAATTCGATTAAGTGGAAAATTCCTACTGAGTTACGCAATTTTTTACTATATTTAATTTATTTCTACCGAATCTACGTATATTTTTCAATGCAGCAATACTAACTTCAAACGTCAAAACTATCAGTCATTTTTCATACCGTGACTAGAAGCCGAAAAGTGCGAAAGTAAGTTTGGTACAGTCGAAATCTTCCACTGATTAACGGTTTATATTCAAGGAAAATTCAAAGTAATACGATTTCTATAGAGAATTTGTTCAGTTTTTAAGGAAGATTAAAGTAAATACCTTTAATTTAAATCAAAATTTACGAAAAGGGATAATGAATAACCGATAAATTCATGTTTGTATTATTATCTCACACAGAAGCGTTACGTCCACTGAGAAACATTTCACTCATTGTTTTTGTTGTAAACAAAGCTTTACTTGTTCTATTTAATTATTTCATGATAAGAAAGTAAAGATATTTCCATATGTTCCTTATTTAACGTTTAATTAATACCAAATAAATAAATATGTATGTTTATTCTTTTAAATTTTCTTTGATTTTACTGGCTAATTTGTCCTAAAATACGTTTTTAAGCAAACAAAAATGTAGGTCTATGACCAAACTGTAACTCAAAGGAGAGTATTTATAGATTATTATAGATTAAGCTGTGTTTAAAGGTTAAAATTTTAATAGATAAGTGTAGTACTAACTGAATATATATGAAATAAATATTTTTTTATATCTAAGTGGCCCATTTAATTTATGAAAAATGTATTGATATTTCGTAACTCAATGGAGCAGTTTATCAGTTCTAGCACATTAAAAATCGTTTTATTTTAAAACATATGGTTTTTACCTAAAAAATATATTAATATTCAGATAATAGATATATATAAGATAATGTAAAAAAAATCAAAACGTATTTTATTGAAGTTTCATATTAATGTAAAATATGGTACAAGAAAATAAAAATACGCCCCTATACGAAATAATTTTAAATTATTTAAATGTAATTCAGATTTTAAAATGTAAATTATTTCCGAACGTATTCCATTACAGACGGTAATGAAATTCGAAACGCTTTTGAGTAGAGTGTGTCGATCTTTTTTAACTTCAATCAAGTTCTTATTAAAATTTAAGTGACCTTTTCATCACTTTCGCAGATGGACATATCTGCCTTATAACGAAAAACAAAACCTCAGGCGATAAATACAAGACGAGTACTCCAATAGCAGAGGAAACACGGGTGTACTGTTTTCCATACAAAAGTGTATGGTTTATGAAAAAGCTATGATTTTTTGCAGTAATATAGATGTAATTACCTAGTTCTATGCTTCCATTTTTTTTCCTTTTAGCCAAAAGTATATAAAAAAACTAGAACCTTCCAAAAATCTTATTTATCGTAGTTTTCAGATAGATAATATGTTATTAGAGTATAAATTTGGTTACTATTAATAAAATTGAGGCATAGTTTGTAGTCTAAATTCATCATAATGGTGAAATATCTTTTAAATTGACCAAACATTTTAGGAGTAAATTGTCGAGTAGTATATTTAGTCGGATGTATAGTAGTCAGCATTGTGTTACCAGTGATGACATACGGAACAGAAACGTGGCCTCTCACTATGGGCCTCATAAGAAAGCTCAAGGTCACCCAGCGTGCTATGGAAAGGGCTATGCTCGGTGTTTCTTTGCGGGATCGAATCAGAAATGAGGAGATACGCAAAAGAACAAAAGTCACCGACATAGCCCAACGGATTAGCAAGCTGAAGTGGCAGTGGGCGGGGCACATAGTGCGTAGAACTGACGGCCGATGGGGCAGAAAGGTTCTCGAATGGAGGCCACGTACCGGCAAGCGCAGCGTAGGACGTCCACCCACAAGGTGGGCAGATGACCTGATAAAGGTCGCAGGAAGCCGCTGGATGCAGGTCGCTTCCGACCGGCCAATCTGGAGGTCATTGGGGGAGGCCTATGTTCAGCAGTGGACGTCTTATGGCTGATATGATGATGATAGTAGTCCTTATCACATACACATGAATAAAGCGCGACAGCTATAGTTACTTCAAATACCTCTTCGCCCGGCTTTCTTTGCTTGATTATTTTCGTCACAGAATCAATATTACATACAATAAATATTTAAGTAGCCAATGTACAGCCAACAGCAGAACGGAGTTTGCGTCAGAACTGCGTGGCGTCGAAGTCATTCAAAAGTATGTGATTGTACATTATACCAAACATTTACTAGTATTACAGTTGCCATATATTCGTGTTCAGTTTTGACTCCAAAAGTTATAAACTCAATGTCATCATATTATTATCTACTTTTGCTGTTGACTGAATATAAAAATACCACCACAAACTGCAACACATCACACCAAAAAGCTTCCTATCTCATCTATCGGAAGGTTGAAAGTAACTATTCTCTAAAGTGATATTACTTTTAACTTACTTTTCCTTGACCTCCCCAACATTAATAGTGTTGCGCTACTTTTTTGTTCATTACAACATCTAAGAAATTAACAAGCAATCAAGGCTCAGATGTTCCTGGTAGGTACTTGTTATACCTGCCTGTTGAATACGACCTTCGGCCTAACATTTACAATCTCATTTTGCGAGATAAGAAAAAAAATAATGAATCATATTTTTGAAGGTACTTTTCCTCATACAAAAGGAAAATTAAGTCGACATTTATTGATGTGGAAAGCCGGAGCATAAAGTTATTTCGGTAGCACGAAATGTGGGGAGAAATAAAAAGTGTTCTGATCCTAATCTACTAATAAACGAGCCATTTTGATTACGTAGAATAATATCTACGAAGCATGTAGCAATCACGTTATTTTTATATACACAGTAAGAGAGAAGTGCTTTATTTTCTGTAGTAAATCAGCAATTTCATACGTATGAGTGAATGTAGCTATATACATACCTACATGTTCTACTCATGAATAAGTAGAATGTTTATATTTTTACCGTCCCTTTATGCGTAGTGGTTATAAGTACATAATAGACGCTTACAAAGTATTATTCAAATCTAAGAAAGAAACAACAATAATGATAGTTAGGCACAGTAGTAGCAATAAAATTTGATGAACAGTATCAGATTTATAAAACGAAAAAACTTAATAAAAAATAGTAGGTTCACTAAACACGATCATTGCGTTAACCCATCATATTATGGTTTTTTTATGTAGTCACAACATCCATTATAGACTTTAAATAGTAGGTATTTTAGGTGTTTTGTAAAACTGATTGTGTTCATCAAATTTTATTACCAACTGTACGTAACTTATTAAAAAGTAATCAACATCCTCACCTCCCTGCCCTTACCCCATGCATATGGGGTCGGCGCAATGCTTACTTTCCTTATATTCATCTCTATTACTTATCACCGCGGCACACCTTTCTTTCTCTTATCATCTTTCACACAATCCACCTCTTTCTCTTAACATCTTTTTTTCGAACTCCCTCTGCTTGTTTACTTATCCACAGTCATGCCTGTAAATTGTTTAGTTAAGTGCCTTACTTAAATAACAATTTATATTATACAGAAATAAAACTGTGATCAATAATGTAGTGGTAGCTTGAAGCGGCGCGCGGCGGTAGCCTAATGGCTAGGGCGTCGGACTTGCGATCATATGGTTGCGGATTCGAATCCCACCCATTACACTACCGACGTGAACCCACTCGTAACACAAGCATCTTAGCTTAGCACGACGGGTTAACAAGATATGTGCGATCCACATTGCTAGTAATCTTTTAAAAAGAAGAAAAAAAAATAGCAGGTATTAATAATTACCTATAAAACCTATAGCTATACCCATTTAATATTTATACTATTCGAGTGGTATTAATACTATAATATTGATAATTGGTTCAGATATTTTCTAGTAAGTAAGCACATTATTATTTAATCAGTACCTAAGTGTAGTAATACTGGCAGTATGAAGTCAATAATTCTGTTCAGTCATGCGAGTTTTACGCGCAATAATTATTTACGTTCCTTTTTAAAAGATTGCCGGCATGTAATGTTTATTTAAAAGGGATTCTTTGCGGATCGGGCTCATAGCAATTTCGGTTATGAGTTTGTTTGAACGCGATACATGTTTGTGCTCCAATTTTGACTTAGACGGAGTCGAATAAATTGATTATTATTTGAAGTTCTAAATCATATTTATAAGGCCCAGCGCAGACCAAGTTTTTTTACCACACTCCAAAATATACTTTAAAACAATCAGTAGAAAGTGCATAATTGTTTAATAATGACAAAATCCTCGCGCGGTCTCTTTACCACGTGAGCATGAAGGTATAATTACATTTAAGCACTTTATTCTTATAGTTTTAAAGTTTATTTTCGAGTCTCATAAAAAAATCCTCTCCGCTGCGCTGCTCTTGGTCTGCACTGGGCCTAAGTGTTATATATTTTCTTCAAGATTAATCATCAACCGACTAGACTAGAATCAGCTACAGTAAGGACAACACCCCCTTTTATTTCAGATATTTTTAGAAACTAAACATAGAGACAGACAGAGTTACATTTGACTAATCTTATCAGTAATTTAGCACTCGTCAGGAATACATTAGTCGTTGCTGTAATGAATATATGTAGGTATACTTGATTGTATGATAATCCAGACACATCCTTTGCAATTGCATAATTCATCGTCACATTCAAGCCATTTCTTGACCTTCAACACTGATAATGAAAATTCACATATTGTGTAAGTACTCTTAGGAATGATTGTCTTCCAACTTCCTTGATAATCCTAAGGAAATACGTAAATAAAAATCAGTCTGCCAAAAACTAATTCTATTTGGATTTTCAAAAAAATCTTCTACTTTTAAAAGTAAATTAGTTCTCAGAGATCGATACCATAATGATGCCTCTGCCAATTATTTTGATCATCATCATTCAAATTATCTTTAAATCTAGTTACTGTTTTGTTTCATGAACCGATGATAAATGTAGTGGAAACATATTGGCTATCAACAAATTGTGTTTCCAGTTGAATACATTTTAAATATGATTAAATCGATGACAAACAAACAATACCGCTACGTATACATTGAATATTGAATTTGTTTTTCTATTTATTTTCAATAAACTAAATTCACAAAAGCTCTTTGTTAGTCCATCATTCTATTTAGGTCAGTAAAAGCATTAAAAACTATTTGGTTACTGAATAATTAAAGCTACCTTTTGGATAGGTTTAGTAATATAATAAATCTAGTAAAGTCCTAAAAGGCTATTAAGCAGGTTAACTTGTGATTTTGTTAAACTGTTGCAATTATGTTCAATAAACACTCAAATAAAGATATATAAAAAAATAAAATAAAAACAAAAGCAGATCCTTTAGTAAAATATAAAATAAAATGAACCTAGCCCTACTATAAGCCAGCTAGGCGCTGTCTAGTCTACCTAAGTCTATTAACTTTATTAGCTTTTCTATTTATCCAAACTCAATAAAAAGTTCATGCTTTCAGTTTGTTCTGCCACTTTGGTTTTGTTTTGACATAATCGAATTCTATTACTCAGTATTCACTCGACGTCTGCATTTGACAAATCCATTACTTTTCATTGTACTCCAAATGACTCAGCCATCAGAGTTAATTCTTGTCAAGACATTACACCAACTACAATGGCCTAGCTTACTTTCAAAGTCTCTCAATCGAAATATCCATTATTGTTGGCTAAAGAGAAAAAATGTCCCTAATGCATCTATTGTTCGTATTTGTGGTACACGGCCGCTGCGGCCATTATTTGGGCTAAATAATACACGGCTCAGATAGTGATGGGAAAATTCTATCGGGTTTTTGGGACATTATTTTGGTATGGGACCTAAATTATAAAGTATCTGACAATTACGCACAATTCCAAATCCAAATAATTTATTTGCATGTTAAGGTCCCCAAAAAAACCAGATCTTATTATAGCGTAATGAAGGAACAGCTTAGCGATCTTTTTTAGGTGTTGCAAACTTCAAATTTTTTACCGTAACAATAAGGGGTATATTGAAGCTTGTTTCGTAACACAAAGAGCTTAAGATATCAAAACTATCATCAGTTCGTTTTGTCCTACATATTAAAAAAATCGTTTAATCCACTTTAAGTAGAGCTATGGCAAATAATGCAATACACGTGATAAATTGTTCACTTGCGCGCACTTTAGAAACTCTATTACGTATTCCGACAATTCCAGGCAAGCGCAAAGTTCCCGGTAAACTGACAAGTTTTGAGGTCACTGTTGTTGGATAAAACAGGGACATGTATTATCCCGAAATTTGACTTGTTTTGTTTCTGAGAAATAGGTTTAAAAGCCCACTGGCCAGTCCGATCAGTTTCAGGAACAGTTTAAGGCATCGTATGGGACCACAGTGTGGATATTAAATTTAAAGTAAATAGTTATTAAACTTAAAGTTGTTGTCTTCAAATTCAAGTGTAGTTTTCCACATCAAGTCTCAAAAATGTTTCGCTCATTAATCCCTTCGAGTTACGAGTGTTTAGAAAAAGTTTTGATTTTTTATGTAGATGTAGATTTTGAGAAGATATTTATGTGTTAAATATTTTACGTAACGGTAGCTAAGACAATTTACAATAATAATGTATAAGAACGCTACATAATGACATCGTAGTTTCATCGAGTGAACCTGAGCTAAGTGGAATGGTTGAAGTTCGGGTGGTATAATATCTATAAAAGTTAATTCGTATTTTTTTTATTATCCTTTTTATAAAAAAACAGTGAACAAAAATTATTACCTCATCATCATCATCATCCTCCTGCCCTTATCCCAATTTTATTTGGGGTCGGCGCAGCATGTTAAAAATTATTACCTATTTAGAAAAAAATATCTGAAACACAAAGCAAATAAAAATTGTAGTTACCTACTGAATAAACGGGTCAATAAATAATGTGACATCGGTTATCACGTTGGAACATCTCTAGTTCGAAATTGGGACGATCTACATCCGCAAGTATTTGTCATTGTCTTTACTTTCCAATATCCGCGCTATTCTAGTTTTGAGAATGCAGTAAGTACGTTGTATCATCTGCCTTTTCCCAAGCTATCTTGTGGTCGGCTACTAAATATCATCAGATTTAGCTGAATACAGTATTTTACAAAGAGCGGCTGACTATCTGACCTCCACAACTCATTTTACTGGGTAATACAGTATCACATAGTAAGACTAGTTGGCAGGATGACAAGGACTGCCAAACATCGAAGTATGACAGGCGGACGAAACAGCTTAACGTGCTTGCCGAAGCACGGAGGGGCCTCGGTTTGTTAATATAATTATGTTCACCCATCTATGCAATCATCATTATATCATCCAAAGCGAGCTCGGCTAAAACTTTGTCATCGGAAAAACCGTTCGTCTTACACCTAGTCCCGCGCCCGTCTAGAATGAAGTATGCTGTCGTATACAGGGCCAGATAAGCACTCCAAGACTTGGAGTATCTCGACGCTTCTCAGTCGTGGCGTCGCGGCGCCGTTCAATATGGCGTCGTAATCATTGTTATCAAGAACAAACTTCAGTAATTACGTCAACTCAACGAGCAGTTGCGGCTCAATAATATGAAATAACATGACCTTATTACAGGAAACCTGTATTCACTCATGTACGGTAATATTTACTGTACCTACCTATCTAACGTTTCATGACCCCGGACTAAATATAAAGGCTTGTTAAGATGTACCTACTGTGCCAATAAACTTCATTTAATTATGTTGTATCAGAACAAAGCCCTAGGCAACACGTACAAAGTGTCACGTAAAATATCTCTTTGTAAAATACTTATGACAACTTAACTCCAATTTACGAAAATAATTAACATTGTAACATCTCCGAATGATATTGTAAATGGTGCCTCATTATAAATGATACAATATTTAGTTGAGAAATATTCTTTAATCTTATTTAGCTGTGACAGGGGATACAAAAATAATTAACGGTCGGAATTAGACCTCGAGTGCCTCTTTCCTTATCGCGGTGGAAACCAATGGACAATCTCTAAAACTTATTATAAACTCTAACTTTAAATACACAAGGTCGAGTTTTATTCGTATTTTTATGAGTTACAACATACACCATCGTTGCATTTAATTTAATTGAATGTTCGTTTTCTTTATTTGATGGCTAATATTTCACACTCCTTATAAGGAAAATGAAGCTCGCCGGATAGTTATGGAATAGGAAACAGCTGCGTACTAATTTGGTTTATCAAGCAAATTATTATTTCCTGAATAAGGAATACTATCATGCAAATCTAATCTAGACACCACTGCATTACTGCATAGCCTTTTGTTTATTTATTAAAGGTTCCTAGATTTAAAATAAAAACCCAATGATTACGAGACAATTTTGAAGATTAAAACGCTGTGGACACTCATACCTCATAAGGCTCATTGCTATATTTTTTTTTTTTTTTTTTGTTATTTACGTCAAAGGTGATTGTGAAGTAAATGTTTTTTTTTTCCTTTGTGTCTTTTTTATACACTCGAGAGCAATGAATCCGGGTCACTTAAAGAGTCCTAAAAATCTCGGAAACTAAAAATGCTAGGTTAATGCAATAAATTGTATTTAATAGACAATGTAATACTCCTTAAATGAAGGTATTAAAACTTCTTAGTTATTGTAAAGTTATATCATAAAAAAATCAAATTTGAAAAAGGGCCACTTTCGAAGATGGAACTACGAAATTACAGCATTTGGTTTTGCTTTTGTTTGTAATCTGTCATTTATGTGGGTACATAAACCATGTTGATAGTGCTCTATATTCATTATTCAAGCTGAAATTATGTCGCTTACGCCTGAAGAATGCACCAGAATACTTACAATGCTGGAAACCGGCCGGAGTCAGCGCGATACAGCCAGGACTGTCGGTGTGTCGCTGTCAACAGTACAAAGAGTTCTCCGACGTTACGAAGTAACTGGTTGTAACCTACGCAGACCAGGAACGGGCAGAACCAGGTGTACCACAGCACGAGAAGACCGATACTTGGTGAACGCCATGCTTCGAAATCGCTTTCTCACAGGAACTGAACTCACAAATCAGTTTCGACTCCTCGGAGGAAGTAACCCAAGTGCATGGACAGTAAGACGTCGGCTTGCTGAATCTAACTTAAAACCCCTTAGACCTGCAAACGGCCCTAAACTGGAGCCTGGGCATCGTATTTCAAGACTAAGATATGCCCAGAGCCACGTAAATTGGAGTATTGAAGATTGGTCAAAAGTTATGTTCTCCGACGAATCAAAATTTATGCTCTACAAGCACGATGGAAGACACAGAGTGTATCGAAGACCAGGGGAAAGATTCAAGCAAGCATGCATCGAAGAAAAAGTAGCCTACGGTGGTGGGTCTGTACTTGTGTGGGCCGGAATTTCTTCTGAAAGTCGCACAGAGCTGGTGATCATAGAAAACGGCTCTTTAACTAGCGAAAGATATGTGGAAGAAATCCTCAATGATCACGTTGGTCCATTTATGGTCAATTTAGGTGAGGATGCTATATTTATGCATGACAATGCCCGACCTCATACAGGTAGGATTGTGAATGACTACCTTCAAGAGATGAACATTACTCGTATGGAGTGGCCAGCGCGCAGCCCGGATATCAACCCGATCGAGCATGCTTGGGACGAGCTAGGCAGATGCGTAAAACAACGAAATCCTCCCCTAATCACGCTTCGTGAGCTCAAAATTGCTCTCACAGAGGAATGGGAGAATATTCCCCAAAATCGTATAAGGAACTTGGTGTACAGCATGCCAAACCGCGTAAACGCAGTAGTGGAAGCACGAGGAGGCAATACAAAGTATTAAAATTCAAGAAAATCGTAATAAAGTTCATAAATTTCATGTTTCCTACTTTTGTTTAAAGGAGAGATCAGCAGTTTTTTTCTTTATGTAATTTTAGTAGGTAGGTACGTTATAATGCAGAAAATTAAAAAAGAAGAGAAATTGTAAGAACCGTATTTCTTGGCTCTCGGAAATTACCTTGCATTTCCTTCGCCCTGGGGTAAGTTAAGGGATATACCGGACTCTGAAAACCAAACGAGCTGCTTATCCTTTTTCTTTACTTTTGAGACTCCATTTCCAAATTGCAAAGATTTGAAAAAACTAGTGAATACCCTGCATCTGTTGCCACGTAGCTAGCTCATAATTTTTAATATTCATCCCATATTCTTCAACACTCAACGTTATGTGACAACTACCTCGTTAGTCCTTTATTTTTTATTTCGACACCAGCAAATCATATTCTATTTTTGGAATACCTCGTAACACAGTTATTCGATAACATCTTTTTTTATTGTTAAGTAATGAAGTCTAAGCATTCCGAATACATAGAGCATGTTTTATTTCTTACTGGTCAATCGTGTCACATTATTAGAAAATCTTAATATTTATGTTGTTCATATTAGTTTTAGTTTAGTTTTAGTTTGATTTTTGAATCTTGTACTATTTGAAAAGGAAGTCGTGTGATGAATGTAATATGTATGATACGAAATAATACCTAGCTGGTTAGGAAAAATCCGCTTAAATACTCCACATATTGAGTGGGGTCCTGACGTCTCCCAGATAAATTAGTAAGTTCGAACTCACCAGCAAGTTGCAAACCCTCATCAAAAAGTACGGAACCACTTAATTCCAGCGTCAGTTTTATGAAAAATTTATACTCTACCCATAGTTCCGTGAAATGAACTTGGCTAATACAAGTTTGGACCGGCTTGCGCAAGTTTGAGCTGGTTTGAAGCGGATCGGACCGGTTATCGCGGATATTGTAAGTTTTTAGTTTAGTGATGGAGGGAGTTTGCAAGAATATTCTAGGGTCTTCCAAAAGCCTGTTTTGGAATTTTCTTAACTTACTCGTTAAGAGTTTCAGGGTTTCTTATGAATGTAATTATATCTATTTATCTAAGATCGCCGCTGGCTTTGAAGTTGAGTTATATTTCTGAATTTTGAATGGAACCACTAAATTTGACGTGGAATGGGTTGATTAGAATTAAGTGGCATCATTTATAGATGACAAGTTTTGAAGGCGAATTTATAACTCAATCTCTTCATATTGGCTAACGTTAAAAAACAGTAATAAATATAATAACAACAATAAAATTTAAAGACGGACAAAATGTGTTAAAATATGACCAACGCCTTTCAATTGTTTCAAGTTTATAATGAGAGTGTAAATAATTCCCAAAAATCTTAAAATATTTTAAGAAAGTCAGCTTGAAAGCTGCGGTTGCTTGTTATCTGTTCTTTACTTTCATTATTATTAATAGAAAGTCAGAATTAACAACACTCAAACACTCAGTAACAAAAAGATTTGCGAGATTAATCTTTCGTTTACCTTGAACTGTAGCGTCAAAAGTCTCTCTTTGTTTCAGGAGGCTTACTGTGAACCTCTTAAGTTGTGTTATCAATGTTTCTTAGTGTAAACACCATTAAGTCATAAGGCCTTGGTTTATATGGTACTTGGATGTTTATAGCGTTTTAAAACTGCTAAACTAAGTCAGTTGATCAACTCAGCCTATCGCGGTCCACTGCAGGACACAGGACTCTTCCTAGTTGAGTTACAACACCAGTCCCTCGCCTCCCTTCCCAGTCCGACCCAGCTACCTTTTTCAGGTCATCGGTCCATCTAGCTGGGGGGCGTCGTACAAGTCTCCATTCAAGGACTGGGGGTAAGTTATAGATTCATACAAATATTTCAAGGTTTGGGGAATGGAAATCAAGGTATTTTATTCAATTGCAGTACAAAACATGTCCTGATCTGATGCTCCAAGAATTTTCTTGACTAGCTTGTAATCAAACTGGGATAATAAATCAGTTTTTATTAAGATCGACTAAGCACATAATTGAAAAAGGCTTTGCCTAATTTGTTAACTAAAAATAGTAGCATCAACGCTGTTCCATTCACTTTCTAAAAACAGTTTATTAGGCCAATTTCACACGGCTTAGTGAACCCTTTCTAAGCCCAAAAATACCCAAATTGTGAGGCTCAGCCCCGAGTGACGGACACTTAAACAAATACTTAGGTTTGACACTAGATTTCTTCAGCGACCGAAAAGGCGTTTGACAAATGAGGATGAATGTCCAGATGGACGCGCTACTAATTAAATAATGATTCGGTAGCGGATACATGAATTATGGAATTTTGGACGTGTTATATTTTCATTGTTTTGTAGAGATTTACTCATTTGCATAAACGCAAACTAGTGCGTTTGCATTTTTTTCATGCCATAATCAGGAAACAAAGCGCTTCTCTTCTTAATCATGTGCGAACCAGTTCTAACAGCTACAGCCTAAAATTTATAATATACACGTTTTTTTTGTAACACTAATACTTATGGACTTGTCTGAAATAAAAGTTTTATTATCTATATTAATAATTTCGTTCATGGGTACGGTAGACTCGATCGAAACCTTATATGAATAACAAAACATAAAAAAATATTGATTTCGAGTCGACAACATATATCCGCAAAATTCTGATTATGGAGAATTTCGTTAAATTCTAATGGCACTGACAAACAAACCGCAGTCGCCATCTTGGGTAAGTAGTTAATAAGGCCGCGTTCCGTAACAGATAATTCTGCTGAAAGTGATTCAAGGAGTTTATTATCATACAACCTCCTTGAACTGATTACAGTGCTGACAAGGCGTATGACAGTTGCATGATAGTTGGGACCAGAATCTTTTCGGAACGCGTTTGAAATAATAGTTCAAGAATATTTATTTCGCTTTTTTCACGTTCCGTTGCATACTAGCTCTTATATATATACGCCTCGCCAATCAACACGCACGTCGCGTGCGTCGCGCCAAAGAAGTATCCATCACAAAGGACTGTGACTCATTTGACTGTGTAAAACTAAACGTCTTGCCGGAAACATTGAGTGAATCTTAACAAAACTCAAAACTTTTCTTCAGTCGTTGTCGTTTCGCGAAAATAATCTATATTAATAATTTCGTTCAGGGCTACGGTAGACTCGATCGAAACCTTATATGAATAACAAAACATAAAAAAATATTGATTTCGAATCGACAACATATATCCGCAAAATTCGGATTATGGAGAATTTCGTTAAATTCTAATGGCACTGACAAACAAAAAAACCGCAGTCGCCATCTTGGGTAATTAATAAGGCCGCGTTCCGTAACAGATAATTCTGCTTCGAAGTGATTCAAGGAGTTTATTATCATACAACCTCCTTGAAGTGATTACAGTGCTGACAGGGCGTATGACAGTTGCATGATAGTTGGGACCAGAATCGTTTCGGAACGCGATATTTATTTCGCTTTTTTCACGTTCCGTTGCATAATATACGCCTCGCCAATTAACACATCGCGTGCGTCGCACCAAAGAAGTAGCCATCACAAAGAACTGTGACTCATTTGACTGTGTAAAACGAAACGTTTATATTAATAACACAAAATGTACTTATAAAATATATGTGTAGTCTGTAAGATCTATGGGCCTAAGTAGCCTGAAAATGCCGGCAACATTGAGTTAATCATAAAAAAGCTTAATACTTTTCTTCAGTCGTTGACGTTTCGCGAAAATATTGTTTTTGAAACTTTTTGTTATGACAAACTCCTTTTTTATGATAAACTCTTTGTTATGTGTTCTTTCTTTAAACCTGAGATTGGCCAATTAAACCGATATTATAGAACCGATGACTACAGAATATTTACCTACATTGTGTATCATGAGCCACATTTAAACCGAGCGGAGCCGGGTTTTCATCTAGTTATTAATATTATTTGGGTGTAAAAAATTAAAATTATTTGTGTGAAAACTATTGCAGTTTTTATTTACTATATTTATTAAACACAATGAACGAAGCTATACGAATCTATGGCTGGTTACCTTTAATATTCCTTGAGAACCGATGACTACAGAAATATTTACCTACATTGTGTATCATAAGTCACATTTGAACCGAGCGGAGCCGGGTTTTCATCTAGTCTATATTAATAATTTCGTTCAGGGGTACGGTAGACTCGATCGAAACCTTATATGAATAACAAAATATAAAAAAATATTGATTTCGAGTCGACAACATATTATATCCGCAAAATTCGTATTATGGAGAATTTTGTTAAATTCTAATGGCACTGACAAACAAAACAACCGCAGTCGCCATCTTGGGTAATTAATAAGGCCGCGTTCCGTGACAGATAATTCTGCTCAAAATGATTCAAGGAGTTTATTATCATGCAACCTCCTTGAAGTGATTACAGTGCTGACAAGGCGTATGACAGTTGCATGATAGTTGGGACCAGAATCGTTTCGGAACGCGTTTGAAATAATAGTTCAAGAATATTTATTTCATTTTTTTCACGTTCCGTTGCATACTAGCTGTTATAATTATACGCCTCGCCAATCAACACGTCGCGTGCGTCGCGCCAAAGAAGTAGGTATCCATCACAAAGAACTGTGACTCATTTGACTGTGTAAAACGAAACGTCTTGCCGGAAACATTGAGTGAATCTTAACAAAACTTAAAACTTTTCTTCAGTCGTTGTCGTTTCGCGAAAATATTAATATTATTTGTGTGTAAAAAAAAATATAATTATATATTTGTGTGAAAACTATTGCAGTTTTTATTTACTATATTTATTAAACACAATGAACGAAGCTATACGAATCTATGGCTTGCTTACCTTTAATATTCACCTAAATTGTGTATCACGAGTCACATTTCAACCGAGCGGAGCCGGGTTTTCATCTAGTTATTATTATAAACATACGCCATGTTTTTTTCCGGCATTGGTCGTAATTGAGATGTTATTTGTGTCAAAAGTTATTTGTAAGTGTATACTTTTTTAGAACTTACAAAATGGTATACCATTTTGTAAGTCTTCTCAGGTCATTTTAATTTTATTTTTATACCCTATTTATAAATAGGGTATAAAAATAAAATTAAAATGACCGGTTATTAGATAGTGAAAAAATTTTACACGTATTTTTAACAAGTTATTATCAGTTACCCAGTATATATACCCTATTGTACCAAACACAAACTTAACATAATAATATTATTATTGGGTGGTCCTGTCACATTACACTTTAAAGTGTCAGTGACAGGGTATAAGATAAAGCAACAACTTAAAGTTGCTTCAAGTATTTGAAATCGATAATCAAGTTCAGTATCCAATCCAACTTTCCGCAGTAATTTTAAAACTATTGGAACTTTAGTTTTAAAAGGCAAAATCTAAGGAGAATATTATGAGCGCAAGTACCAGGCTATCAGGATGAACAAGGTACTTCTACTCTTTAACTAAGTTTATGAACAGGACATGTAGACGAGGGTCTTGAATAAAGTAATACTTGTTACGTGACCTGTATGTTGTATGAGCATTAGATTGTATTAAAATGTCTAGAATATTATATGGCACAAATTGACTGAGTAGGTAAATATTTTTTACACAAAAAGGGTTCCATCCCATAGCTTGATAAAAAAATACAAATCTTGTAAAAAGAATTCTGATAATTAATAAAGGATTGAAATACGTGTAAAATTTTCTGAAGCCATAGTTTATTTTAAGGATGAAAATTTCCATTTATTTTAAAAATGTTTTATAAAACAATGAGAGTGGTTTTATAAAGTCTAATTTTAATAAACGAATAGCAATTGTTCACTTTTTGCTAATACTGGGAGACGTCAAACATTGTTTTTCAGAGTATCAGAACCATGATTATACAGTATTTCTTTTCCACGGTGGCACATAAAAAAATTACAGAGTAAAAAATTCAATGAATGTTATCTGAGCCAAAGTATCGCTCGACGCGGACGCGCTGCGACAAGAACTCACAGCAAACATCTTATGTTTTCTGTAAGTCGGTAATTAGCAAGAAACCCAGCTAATTATGCAGTGAAGTCACGGTCCAACGCTGCGAACAGTTTGCAGAATTCTGTGACGTCATCGTGTGCTCAAGATATAGTTGAGATGTGCCAACAAGCTGTAAAATGTAGACTAACCTTACAACTAATGAACAAATTGTGGAACTTCTGGAATTTAAAATAAAGGAATGAAATCGTCTTTAAACATTTTAATAGTAAGCAAACAAATTATCGAACCAAAATAACACGATTTCTAATTGCTGTAGGTACCATACGACCATTTTTTTCATTAAATTTACAAATATTAATACAATTACTGATCCCATCGGTGTCATCCGCAAAGTTCCTTATCTGATAAACAGTATCCTTAGTGTGAATTCACGTTTTGAATCAAGTGTGTTCCTTCTACAATAATGACGAATTCTATTTAGCAGTTACAACAAAATCAAGCCTAATCCTTCCTGCCTCCATTACAACAAAAATGCTTAATTATAGCTCTTTAAATAAGTCTCAAATCAGGATCCCACTAATCCTCTTAATAAACCATCCGAGCATTCCTGCATCGTTGTCGCGATCCATCCATTCATTATTTATAATTAACTCCTCGTCCGTACGCATCCACAGAAGAGACATTAATCATTTCAATTAGTTAGTCGCCGCCAGACGGATGGCACAAAAACCTTCCTAGTTTTTCACTGAGATGGCGCTTTTTAGGGATTCAGTTTTAAACTAGGGTGGGTGTAGTTTTTGTGTAATTACTTTTGTAAGACAAATGAATTAATCTATATCTATAAAGATTTCATTTCACAGTGTGTTACGGAAATCCTATACGGCTTCACATGTGTTTTGGTGGGTCTGAGGATAAGTCGTATGATTTTTTTCCCCTTGGGTGATAGGGATGGCCCTCTCTAGATTAATTCTTAACCGAAATGGCGTCACCAATTTTTTTGATATTTTTTGTGATTTTTTTATTCCCGTGATAAGTAAGGTATTCTCCAGATTTTTTAAATTGAAGTATTTAAAATTGTAACGACTTTGTTTTAAAGTATTACTTTTCAAAGAAGCCCGGCCGGGACAATTTTTCTTTTCTTCTTATGAATGTTTTGATCCGGGACACATAATCAAATTGTAGGTTGTATTTTGTTGATTTTCCTAACCATTGAGTTCTAGTTCACTGTTTTGTTATTGTACATGCATGTTCAACCATCGGAGAATTGAAAAAATCTTGAATAAAAGTCAATATTGTAAAAATCGGTGTAAAAGATGTGCAAAACATTTGAAAAATATTATTTATGTATCTTTTGTACCTGAATAAAAATAGTAAATTTAATGTTAAATGATGAATAATAATTATTTTAAGTATTTAAAGTAAAATATTATTTTAAATGTCAAATCAATGCAGTGATAATGAAATGGATGTACTGAAATCCCTGAGCGAAAAATAATTTTAAAAATTTCTGCCTGAATGTAACATGAATTTCAATAAATTAATTTCACAAGGCACGGCCCAATATCCTCCAATCGCCGATATTGAATAAAAAAATATTCAAAAGGCACGAAAAACTTCAGTACAACGTTATCAACAGGACTATCCTTTAAAATTGCAGTAACAACCAATCGTGTCACAATGTTGATTTAAAATTTTACGTGAAAATCTGTATTTTTATTGCAATAATAAGTTCGTTTTTATTATGCATTACTACCATGCGAGATCGTTGTGCATCAAAACAGATTGATTTTAGGCATAATGACATACTATTATTTGGATGATGTTTTTTTCAATTCTAACTTACTACCATACAACGTGTATGTAGTAAGTTCGAATTGAAAAAACCATCCACCCTAAAACATGTCTATAAACAAAGTTAGTCCTGAAACTTACAGATACAAAATTAAAATAATTATATTTGTTTTTTGCAGTCGTTCGGTATTGATGCACTTAGCAACACATTTGGCAATTCATTTTGTAGTTAGGTTTTATAACACTTAAAAACCGATGTTGTTTTTCTGCCCCAATATTGATCACAATTCACAGTAAATGTTGTTAAGGAGTTTTGTTATTAGAACTGAAAATAAAAGTATCTATAAATTTATTAAAAAACGATTTTATGAATGGACTCTACAAAGATTTGGAATGGTCTCTCAACCAGTATGTCTCAATGAGTTAAACAAAACCTTTGTACCGTTTTTCCATATTATTCCATATAAATAGAACCCTGTAGACCAATATCTTTAGGTGTTCAAAAATTATAGTCAATACCGCATTATAAATAAAACAGAAATTAACGGTTCCTGGCTGTATAATTTTATTAAAACTTTAGTAAACTCATTCCTAGCCATTCATTATAATATTATTGTAGCTTCAAGACATCATTAATCAATTCCAAGAAATAAAATTAATTAGCAGAGGTGTTGCTTATTAAAGAGAAACTTGCTACATTTCCATTTAATTCCCTGTCTTCCAAAATCTAAAATGTTTTTCACGAAAATTAATTTAGTAAATCTGCTTGAATTCTGGACTAGTTTTAAGTACCTACCAAATAAAATTGTCTATTCAAGCATAAATTTGTTTAATAAATAATTTTGCATAAGTTTTGAGGTATTTTCAGACACTACTTAACTGGTATGAGTCAATTAAATTCATTTTGCCTTTAGCTTCAAATAACCCTAAGACTTATACTGTTTCGCGAAACAGCCCCTTGGACGGGAGACATTTTGTCACCCAAAACGCTGATGGAATCTCTCCAGTGCATGGAAGTGAATAGACAAAGTCACAAGACTTATCCTAAAAATGCAATTTCCGTACATTTTATTTAATCATTTGCTTAAATACAAGCTGCACATAATGGCTATGGTGTCGAACTTGCAATTTTGCGGTTACAGGTTCGAATCCCGCTCATGATCTGCATTACTGACGTGAACCTGCTCGTGAGTGGTTAACAAGAATCTTAGTAATGTGTTAACCACAATGAAGTGTCTATTGTATAAAAGGGGCATGAAGTATACTTGTGGTTTCCTGCCTATAAAGGCCGAAGACCGAACGATCAATGCTACCATTTCAAAAAATCTCTATACAGTCATCAGTATTTTCGTTTGTATATTTTAATCAACATCTGCGTCAATTGGGCATTGGCTTCATTTATTCTAAATAATATCTTTTTTACAATACATTACTGATTTTGGGTGTACCAGAAGTGCTCCTAGTGTTTCTGTGTGCTGTGTGGCTAGTACAAGTAATTCGTGCATGGTGCAGGGCTCGTAAACGAAAGGTGTTATAAACATTTTATTTATGTTATGTTACGTGTTATGTTTTCGAATTAGCCTGAACGTTGGCTTAGAGGTTTGCCTTCGTCGTTTTACTGTTCTTGCTCGAACAAATACGTGCGCGACTTGTTATTTATGATCCAGTTCGAGTTTTCCAAGAAAAACTTTATATAAAACACTAGGTTTATTAACCGTAAAATTGCGCTGAGTATGGCCAACTTAAAAATAGGATTGTGGTTTTCAGGAATACACAATTTGGATTATATTTTGGGAGTTCCTTGAAATATAAGACGTCAAGTTATTTTTATAAGCTTTTTGATTAATTGTGTAGAAATAGTCCACCGAATATTCCTCAAATAAGCGTCTTCGGAGACTTATTTTGCCATAACATAGCCCTGCGTGAATAATTCATGGTAAGTACGTAAAAATCCGAGCCAAACTTAACGGAAACTCCGACAATCTATCAAAGTATCTGTCCACAACCAATAAGGATTACATATTTCACTTAATATTTAACATTAATTACGCGACGGGTGCCGGCGACGGCGCGATATCGCCTTGTAACTGAATATTGAGAAATGGTGCAAAGTATCTGCTTCAGGGATACTCAACCGTTTCTTTTGAAGAATTTCGTCATCTATTTTATTTTAGGACTAGGGAAAGAAGCAACTCGTTTGTGTTGTGATTTGTTTTTATTGATGTGTTTTTGTTACTGTCGTAGTTTAGAAAGTTGTTTCCTTATTGTTATGTGTTTTGTTATTTATATTTGTGTAGGTACTAGCAATTGTTCAAGGTCACAATAGGAAAATTTTTTGAGCATAAACAACTATCGAGTCATGCATATTGGCTGGACTCGATAGTTGTTTATTGTAATATTGCAATTATTAGAATTTTGAAAAACCGGCGAGATTTCATACTTAAGTATAGATATAAATGTATTTTTTGTACATATTACATTCGTAGTTTGAACAATATTAACGGAATTCGCACACACTCAAATGTATAACCGGCAAAAATTTGAAGCTAATAGAAAATCTTGCGAAAGAGCACAGTGGGTCACATGTTACCTCAGGTTGAGAGCCTCTGATCTAGTTTGACGCTGTTCGCGAAAGTGGAATAGTATGTATGCAGAGTTGTTGTATGTGCGAGTAATATATCATAACTGTACATTTTGCTTCTATGTTGATGGTAAAAGTATAGGTATATAATACCTTTTAATTAAAACAATAATGTATCTCGATTTAAATGGAATGCGTATAAATGGCAGGTGTGTGCAATGTACGTAATTGACGAAGTTTAATCCCAGTTTGCAAATCGTTCTTTGAAGAAAAACTTAATAATACTTTAGTTTATACTAGCTCCTGGCTTCGCCTCCGTGGGCGTCGACTACCACGGCAAATTATAGCCTATAGCCTTACTCAATAAGTGGGCTATCTAATAGAGAAAAAATAATTCAAATCGGACCAGTAGTTCCTGAGATTAGCGAGTTCAAACTAGCAAAATCTTAAGCTTTATAATATTAGTATAGATTTTTTGTGACGCAGAGTGCAAGATAACTATCAATCAATCTTAGTGCAAGATTAAAATAGGAAGCTATAGTCTTATATACTTAAAAAGATACGAAAAAATGGGTATGGATTTATAGAAGTAATAACATTAACACATAAAACCTAACACGTTTATTATGCGGACTGCATAAGACTAATTTTTTTACGTAAACAAAGACTTTTCCTAGCACCTACCAAGATAGGGATCAAAATTACATGACATGACGGATTTTATAATGAGTTGCTTGCTACTTTCGGGTTTGCGGCAACTTGTTCCATACTATTTCAAACTACAGGCATGTAGAAATGGCTTTCATAAATCACATGCTCAACTTTCTGCTTATCTTTTAAAATGCAACGATATATGTTAAAAAGTTGCAGGTAAACCCGAGAGGAATAATATATTGGATTAAGGCACTACTTATTTTGCGAGCTCTAACTTTCCCCCAATTTGATTGCTGTCTATAAATATAATAATGTTCGACATCAAATTTTATTAAGCTGTTATTTGAATAAAAATTCAACGTTTTATTAAGAAGTTGAGTAGTAATGTTTTTTATATTGATTTTTAATTACTTGAAAAAGGGAGTATTTTTGTTGGAAGTGCGTATATCGGTAACGTTTATGGGGTAATTAAGATAAGAGGTCGTTTTGCCGGTACCGTTTAAGCTAGGTAGACGATAAGGGATCGTTTTAACTGCTTTATGAAAAATACTTCGTACTCGGGTTGGTTTTTGTGAATCCACCTCTTTCTAAATTATTAAATCTTTGGCTTTAGTATCTTCTGACAATCTTTACTAATATAATAAAACAAAAGATTTGTATTATTTAGTTTTTAGAATGCCTTTCAACCTTAGAATGCTACATTATAACTCTTCTCAATATAGTCTTTACCTTTTCCAGAAAAAGGAACCGCAGGCTTCATGCTCAGAGTTTTTATTATTGACTCTATATTATATGGTCAGGGCTACCATAAACACATATTCCACACACCTTTGAAAAAGTCCTAGATTAATAACGTCATGTATAATCTTGCTGATGGTTTTTTTTTTTGGACAAATAAAAAAATATATTTCTGCAGTTATAATGTTCCACAACATTTTCTGCTTACTCTTGATAAAGAATTTCTAGTGCCACCAATAGTAAAAAAAATATTTTTGATATAGCTACAAAAGAAGTAGACTTAAAACAAAGTAACTATTTAAGCCACTGATTGTTATTTAAAAATACCCATAATACACATAACAACATACATATTTCTTCCAAGTCATTGTATTGTAATATTGTGAACAGCAGTCCATTGTAGTTGTAGCGACTTAGTAATGCGATTTGCAGAGTTGCAATTTCGATGAATAAGGAGAGCGCGAGCGGACGGCTCGCCAGTCGTCTACAGTACACCGCCCTGCCTCAACGCATACATAGTACGTAGTTAGTCATAACAAAGTATTGTGGAACGTTAATACAAGTTAATTATTTTATGAGAGTTACATTTTATTAAATCTCCCTGAAGCACCACGAACACCACAACACTGGTGACCCCGACTTCAAAGTAGGCGACTCAATCGGCAATTGAGGCAGGAGCGTGATAAAACCGCGTGGTGCAAGTAAAGTTAGGTTATATAACCTCGTGTACGGTTACAAAAGGACAACGAACATGCATGTTTCGGTCATGGCATCGCATCGTGGGAGAAAGGAACGTGCACGAGGACAACGTGGCGTCGCAACGCGCGTACATGGACAGCGTGGCATGAAAATCGCGCATGTGCGGCGTGGCTATATAGGACGCACGTGGAGGTAACCTGATCACGCATCATGGGAGACGACTCGTAAATACGTGAAACACAGGAACAGCTAAACGACTGACGAGAGCGACTACCAAAGAATCTGGCAGCACGGAGGTTCCCGGGATAGTACATGACAGTGGCTCGCATCACACTAGGGGGCGAGGGCAAATACCGCACCAGTGGGGGGCGAGGGCAAATACCGCACCAGTGTTGGAAGGCGCAGCCTGTCATCGCGCTGAGGACCTAGCTGATTCAGTATACCGGTAATCGTCGCTGGCTGATTTTGCTATTTCGTACGAAAAGCCTTCAAAGCGTCATACGTAAAGCACGAGCATTAGGTGAAACGGCAGTGTTTAGTGATTTTGTGTTTCAATTTATTTGTCGGTCAGTAACTGTAAATTGTTATTAATTTGTAATAGCATCCGTTCCATGAATCAAGCATTGTTGTAATTTGTTAAGCTTGCATTATGCGAATTGCGCAAAGTCTATTTTTAGCGGCAACTTCAACAATAGGCAGCATTCAGCTGTTGGAATGCTGATAGGTCAAATTGTTATTGTAAGCAACAGTGTAAGCGTAGGAACTTGCATGTATTGTAATAATTGAGTGTGTAGTTTTAATGATAAATGGTTTAGAGTTAAGAAAATTTTTTATTTTGTAAAAAATTTTTTGAGAAAGGGGGGGTGTGATGTAGCGACTTAGTAATGCGATTTGCAGAGTTGCAATTTCGATGAATAAGGAGAGCGCGAGCGGACGGCTCGCCAGTCGTCTACAGTACACCGCCCTGCCTCAACGCATACATAGTACGTAGTTAGTCATAACAAAGTATTGTGGAACGTTAATACAAGTTAATTATTTTATGAGAGTTACATTTTATTTGAATCTCCCTAAAGTATCCCGGACACGCACAACATAGTAAACTTACGTATTGTTTGATTGGAGCCAAACAGGCCTTCAATTGAAGCCAAAATGTAACATTCTATAGGCGACCGTAACACAATCCTTACACCTTACACTAGCACGCGTAAAATAAATCCCACCTTTACTTTACAACTAAAACTTCAGCCTTAACGTAGTGCTCTAGGAATTTTATACATACTAACGGTTATGTAACCTCCTGTACGTACCTTTGTTTGCAAGGCCACTGTCGACTCGTCGAAATGAAACTTTGCATTGTTAGAACAACATAATCTCGATGGAAATAGAAATCTCAATATTCAGACGACGGTCGACGAATTGCAGTTTATTTTAGAGTTTAGATGCCCAAATAGGTTTAGTATTTTTAGAATAAAAGGGTTTTCGTTAAGAAGGTATCGTCGATAGTGACAGTATTTGCTCGAGGCTTCTCGCCCTAAGTAGGATATAGACCTAAGCTTTAAGCGGCTCTCGGGTCCCCGAGCGAAAATATACGTTAAGTGTACGAAAAATGGATATTGCATGTGTCTTGAGGATCGTTTTATACTTGGCTCGCTTTACAATATAGTCTGAAAATTATGTGATCATTCCTATAAGCTTTCTTCAAACACACGCTTCCATAGATATGAATTTGAAGCATCAATTGATTTATTTCTTTGTTCAATATCAATCATGTGAACAACCCTCGCTATATAGCTCTCGTAAAAGAACACAACCCCCTCGTTCTGTATTATTGTCGTAAAGGATGTTCCGATTATAGTAAGTAGTAGCTAGGCGAGGGGCCACCAGTGCCATTCATGCATTAAATATAAGAATCATACAGTTTAAAGTCTGTAGAGACTTGATTCAAATTCAAATTCAGCTCAGCTAAGAAAATATTTAGTTCTGTTCTGGTTGAAAATACAACAAATATTTATTAAAGACTTACCTTTTTACAATATGAAGCCTTATTGACCAGCTGACAAAGAAATTAGCCAGATCTGCCCAGGGTAAGCAAAATATATATGGGTATTGTGTTTAACATACTTTTTCATCGCTGATCTTGCATTGCTTTGCAATCAGTTTACATTAATTACTAATATATACTTAAATAAGACGGCTAAACAATTTTTTAGGAGCTTAATTTTTTATGTACAAATTCCGCAAGGCTAAAAAAAGACATATCAGCATTTTATCGCGGAAACATGTTGTTCCTTTGGGATTGCCGCATATATTTCATGTGAGAGAAACTCAACCACTTAGGCATTCATAATTCATGTTCATGTTTATTGTTTTGATATTTTTCTTGGAATGAACAGAATAATGATATTTGGTCTTGAAAGAGGTTTTTGAGCAGGTTCATTATTTTAGTCGGTAGGTACTGGCAAATTGGATAGCACTAGATTTGTAAGGTATCGCTTTTTCTGAAATACAGGTGAATAGGGTATTAAACCAACAGCTACAAATTAAAAAAAGAGAAAATATAAAAAGTCAAAGAGAAATTTAAAGTAAAATTTATAACATCTCAGGTACAGGGCTATTGGTAGCTTTCGGGTTGAGTCGTACGTGCATTTAGATCGTACTTTATGACACCCGAGCTACCGTAGAACAACATTCAATATAGATACAAAGTTTTATAAAACAGCTTTGCTGATACGCAATATTTTCGACCCATATATCTATATGCTGCTAATACGCTATATTTTAACATCAATATACGACATAAAATAGATGTTCGTAAAGCCCGAAGCACTGCAAAAAGTTGTGCGTACATAAATTTTAAGGAACAAAACTGTACTCGTTTATTACACAGAAAACTAAAGGCGAAATTGTTCGATAAAGATTTTTTACGCGTCATAAAAATGGGCTTTCTCTCTCAATTTATGTGTGGACCTGTTTTTGTCCGCGAGCCCGCCTGCGTGTATGACTTATTTTTGTGTTGTTTTGGACACTTATAAACATAAACTTATGTCTTTTCTTGTGACACAAAACTCTTAATATAATTTATTAAGCTCATTTGTTTCTAATAAAAAGAGTTTTGCTTGAAAATATAACTGCTCAGTAAATAAATACTTTTTTATCTCTAACTGAATTCATAACCTAAGCGAGTCAGTTTGACACAGTATTATGACATTTCGCTGTTTTCACACCGGTTTGTGGAAAACTGATACTAAGATTATTAAATCACCTGTTTATTCTCGGTATTAGTCTTTCGGTGAACCAATCACATTCATGATTTAAAGTTTTGACAACAGATTAAATCGATGAGCCCTTCAAAAAGTGGACTAGGTTTATTAATTAAGTTTTAATTTAATTATTTTCCCCTGTTTGGACAAGATACAGTGAATTAAGTTCGGCTCGCCGCGTGACGTGTGGCTTCTATTTTCCAACTCCTGACATCACAAGCCTTCACTCCTAAATTTTAACGGGCCGTATCTTTCTCAAATTTAATTGTTTCGAAAAACTAAAAAACACATACCTATTTATATTTTTTTCTAACTTACAATTTTTTTTTCATATTTAGTCCGCTTGCCTATGGTGCCCACTAATTATATGACTGAAAATATTAAATATTTAATAAACATTTTCAGTTTAAATATCCGTCTATTTCTTGAGTCTTCATCTCATTTTAAATATTTTCAGACAGCCAACAGACTTCAATCAAGAGCATTCTTATATCTAATTAATCACAAGGAATTACTGGAGCGTGTTCCTGTCTTAAACGTGTCAATTTCTCAACTCCCGCTAACAGAATCAACATGGCAGCACCACGACCTAGTGAGCAAACAGTCTTTAGCTACCTAATTCACTATTGAAGTTATAAGACTTATTTAGTTACCGTAATTGCTTAATCTTGCGTACCTATTAAGCTGAAAGTTTTGAAGAAAATCTTAATTAATTTAACATTGAAACTTAATCAAAATTCTAAGTCTAGAGTTTGTTTAAATAGCTCACCTTTTTAGATCTTTTAATGACTTACATTTGAGCATGTAAATACAACAATGATTACGTAATTACACTGAACAATGAACAAACAAAGTTATATCTTATTTCGGCTTGTCTACCCTACCTATATATTTGCATCTTCATCATAATAATCAGTGTTTTTAAACACGTAAAAGTTATCAACTAGAAAATATAAATTAAACATTTAGAATTACAATTTCTATTCATTCTTTCATCGACTACTGACAGATTAATCAACTCAGCCTATCGCGGTCCACTGCCGGACATAGGCCTCTCTCAAGTTGTGCCCCAACTTCCAGTTCTTCGGCTTTCGGATCCATTCAGACCCTACTTTTTCAGGTCATCTGTCCATGTGGTTGGGGGCGTCCTATTCTTAGCACCCCCGTTCCATCGACAGACACTTAAAATTTATAATAAAATTTTCTCCTGGACTTTTATCACTCGGAAATTCGTTTCTCATCACACCTTTGGTCCTCAGATTAGCCTTGTGTGATTAGCAAAGTCCCTGAGAAATTAGGTTAAACAAAAATCTACAATCATTCTTCAACAATTAATAAGGTTTACATTGCATTCTAAAACAATAATAGACGCAGTATATCAAACTGTAGATATTAAGAGCAGCGCCATGTTGAGGATATGATAATATTTCGGTGACAGAACGTTGGCTTATCCCGATGCTACCCTTGTCCGTCCCAAATTTTACGAGTCGCACGTAATGATAAAGTGCTGACACATGTTTATTCATCCTACGATCAACATACCGGTTGGTAAAGAACCCTTAGTGATAGTGGAACGAAGTTTAGCAAGGTTAGAAATCCCATTTCACAAACGCCACGGAAAGTTATTTTAACCCAACTATGGCAAAGACCAAAATGTCGGCTAATGTTTATTTTATGTTTGTTAGTTCACTGTCTCAGGTGTTTATATAAATAGTTACAGTCGGTGTAACAAAGTCTAATAGCTTATAATTATGTCAATTAATTATTTTTCTCTTTATAATAGGTTTTTCAATCTACATTTTTGTGGTACTACATAAAACGT
Source organism: Plusia festucae (assembly GCA_950381575.1). Taxonomy (NCBI): domain Eukaryota; kingdom Metazoa; phylum Arthropoda; class Insecta; order Lepidoptera; family Noctuidae; genus Plusia; species Plusia festucae. Next base: position 15,786,142 of record OX494433.1, on the reverse strand, counting down.
CTAGAAGATATAATTTATACTCCATTAAACCACATACAACGTTAGAGAAGTATTTTATTTAAATTATCAAAAATAACCATTAAATAAATGTAGCATCAACGTAACATAATTTTACGACATACTTTTAATGAATGACAAACTAACCTATTTCCTTTATGGCCTCGTAGGGACCTTATAAAAATTTAACCTTATTAAAATTATCGTTGAAAAAATTTGTTGCTGGGGCTCAAAATTAATTGACGGGCCTGTTGGTCTAGTGGTTAGTGACTCTGACTGCTAAGCTGGAGGTCGTGGGTTCGATTACCACCCAGGACAAAGTTTGTGTGATGAGCAGGATCATTTGTTCTGTGTCTGGGTGTTATTTATCTATAATATATAATATATGTATTTAGAAATATATAAATATGTTTAACAGTTGTCTGGTTGCCATAGTACAGGCTCTGCCTAGTTTGGAATCAGATGGGCGTGTGTGAGCTGTCCCAAAATATTATTATTAATTGTAACAAGGACGTTTAAAAAAACAAAATTGTGACAAATAAAGCGTTCTAGAGTTTATCTTTTAAGAATTAATTAAAGCCGTATTTCAAAATTTTTAATTTTCTTATAAAATTCATAATAAAATGGCTTGAAAAAAGTATTTTAAATTATTTTGTGCTCTGTAAATGTTCTTTGAAGACCTCCGACGTGAAGAAATCAAAAAGATTTGTTGTGACACTGCTTACTGTATTACAGCACCTCCCCAGGTCCCAAGCCAATTATAAAATCGACTTGTCTTAAGAAAATTGGATTTTATCGCTCTTTATATTTGGCTCCTAAGAACCTTTTTGTGTCTGATTTGACCTCATTCAGATAACTGAATGATGTTATGTAAATACGAGTAACAACTGATATGGTTTTTATTTGTAAAAGCAGTAGAGTACGCAAACAATATAGTAGAAAAATTAAAACAAGAATCTTACTCTGTTTTAAAAACTTAGCTTGTTAGGGCATTTTAGTTAATTGTTGTGTATAAATAAATAAATCTTAAATCTAATCGTACAAACCAGAATCGTTAAGTGTTGCTGTAAACGAGAGCCGTGAGGCGAATGTGAAAAGAACACGTACTATTGTGGTCTTTAATATGGGTCAAAGCGGCCCGTGTGGGCGCATCACCCCAGGGCGGTGCTACTCCGGTAGTGCCCCCCACCACACACCGTGGCGGCCCTGTTCCGACAGCGGCCCCACAACGCACACACCGTGGCGGTGCTGCTTCGGCAGTGCCCCCACCTCACACGCATCGAGGGGGCGCTGTTACGATAGTACCCCCTCCACCAACACACCGTGGCGGCGCCATCTTGATGGCGCCTACACCACAACCAACGCGTGGCGGTGCTACCTCGGTAGTGCCCTCACCGTATACATCGCGCGACGGCGCTACTTCGGTAGTACCCTCGCAGCTTACCTCCCGTGGCGGCGCTGCTTCGGCAGTACCCTCAAGGGGAGCTATACAACCCGCGCGGGGTAGAAAGGCTGCCAAGAAATTGGGGGCCCCGAAACCCAACGCACCTGGGGATGGATCGCAGCAGTTAGGCTGCAACCAGGCTCAGGAAAGGGCCCTACCTACAACTCCGGCAGAAGAGAAATCGGATGCCACGGAACAGACTCCGACGGTGATCCCCACCGTCGACCCTACAACTGCGCAGCTTGAGGCTGGCTGGACCCTCGTTGAGAGGGGCCATCGGGGGAAGGCAAAGCCCAAACCCGAGAGCCAGCAACCTGACAAGCCGAAGCGCCGCAATAAGAAGCAGCGCCGGAAGTCCAGGGAGAGACGAGCGGCGCTTCTCAAAGAACAGGCCCCGGCAACTGCAAATGCAGGTGCCCCCCCCCGTGCGCAGGCAGCGACTGGTGTTCCAGCTGCAGGCCCGACCACATCAGGGAAAGGGGCCAAAGACAAGACCGCCGGCAGCACGACGGTGAGAGCTGCGGCCAAAAGGGCGCGCCTCGACGAGACCATATCTCCTAGAGGCCAACCCAAGAGGCCGCGACTCGAACCAACGGCTGCTGCAAGTCGGTTGGCATACGCGGAGGCGCTCAAGGCTGACCTACTGGCCGCTGTTACGACAGCAACCACGGGTCACCTCAGCCCGCATCTGGCAGAGGAGGTCACAAACCAACTTCAAGAGTTGCTCCTGAAGGAAGTTATGGCCCCTAAAACAAATCAATCCCCACGTCCAAAGTTCCGAGGGAAGCCGCTCGTATCGAACGGTGTCCTGAAGCTATGGTGTGAGGATCAAGCAACTCTGGCATGGCTCAAGAGCAGCATGGCAGCCATCTCCCTATCGACGGGGGAAGCGGTTGTCGTGAAGCGGCAAAGTGAGTTGGTGCGTAGAGTACGTTGCGGCATCCTGCTCCCCGGTATCTGGAGGGACACCCGTGCATTAGCACGGACTCTCTGCTTCCAGAACGAGTGGGCAGAGATTGAGACATGGCTGCTACACAGTGTCAAAGAACAGGAATCGGAGACCTTTGTGGTGGTCAGCGTCCCCGAGACGATGATACAGACCCTGGTGCAACGCGAGCGCCGGCTTAACTTTATGTTAGGCTCGGTGTACGTGAAGTTCCAGGGTCCTGGCGGCAGGTTTGTGGAGAACCCGCCTACAAACAACGCCGTCCAAGCGGACGGCGCCAACGTTACAGAACCCGAGCTGATGGACACAGCCGTGGGGACCGAGGCACCCGCCGACGCAGTCGCCGGAACGCCCGAGCCCCAGTCTCCGGTGCAGGCTGATCCCGCCGCCGTGGGGCTGGAGGAAGAACTCCTTCTTTCCCAGCCCTCCGACGCTGGGGAGGACTGCACTGCGGAACTAGGCAAGCTGGCCATCGGCGAGGAAGGGGGAGAGGGAATGTCGACGGAGGAGCACGACTCCGATGGCGGTATCCCATTCTCCCAACTGTAAGATCCTACAAGCCAACCTCCACCACAGTGAAACCGCGACGGCTCAGATACGGAAGTGGCTGGAGGACAACTGTACATCCATAGTACTGATCCAGGAGCCGTGGGTCAGGAAAGGAACCGTCTGCGGGCTCCGAAATTTAGGAGGTAAGCTTACTGTTTATACAGGACCGGACAATCCTCGGGCCTGTATCTACACCACTAAGAACATTCTTGTGCAACCCCTAACGAACTTTGTTTCTAGAGACGTATGTGCCGTAAAGGTGCAAGGGGCGCAAAATACAAGTCTGTGGGGGGTCGTCATCGTCTCGGTATACATGCCTGAAGCGGATGACCCGCCGCCGCACGACCTCACTAGGCTGGTGGACCATTGCGAAAGTGAAGGGCTCGAACTCATCGTGGCCACAGATTCGAACGCCCACCACCCACTGTGGGGTATGAAGACAAGCAATGACAGAGGTAAAAAACTAGTTGAGTACCTTTTTTCAACAGATCTTAACATATTAAATAATGGATCAGAACCGACATTTGTAAACAGGCGGAGCCAGACTATTATTGATCTGACACTGGCAACCGATAAGGCAACCAAATCCATCACCAACTGGCACGTCTCCAAACAACTTTCGTGCTCAGACCACAGGTGGATCAGGTACGACATTCAGGTAAATACAGTCATTTGTACTCCTAAAAGGAATCCACGCAAAACCAACCGCGTGGACTACGTGGAACGACTAAGCTCCGCCTTAGCGATCACACCTATTCCCGACAGAGTTAAGGGTACAGATGAGATAGAGAAACAGGTGAGCATAATAACGGACAACATTATAGAATGCTACCACCAGGCATGCCCCTTACCCATCCCACCGAATAGCAGCGGTAATAAAACCGGCTGGTGGGGCCCTGAGCTGGAGAGGCTGAGGACAAAGCTGAGGCGGCAACACAACAGAGCAATGAACACCAGATCAGACCAGGACTGGGACAACTACAGAGCAACCAAGGCTAAGTACAAAAAGCGTATTAGGTATCGAAAGTCAGCCTCCTGGCGGAACTTCTGTACCAGCGTGGAAACGAATGCACAGGCTAATCGGGTAAGAAAAGTTCTTTCCAATCAGCCGACAACGACACTAGGCTCACTACGTAAGCCAGACAACACCCTCACCACCTCACCTGGGGAAGCCGAAATTACATTAGTACAGACGCACTTCCCGGGCTGCGTGATATCGCGGCAAACAAATTGGTGGGAAGAGGAGACCATTCCTACGGAGGAGGAATGGCTGCAAGTACATGAGGTAATAAGCCGACAGAAAGTACAATGGGCCATTAACAGCTTTGACTCCTTTAAGTCACCAGGCCTGGATGGAATCTTCCCTGCCCTGTTAAAATGGGGTGGGGAAGTACTCATCCCACTACTAACCACCGTATTGGCTGCCTGTCTGGCACACAGGTATGTACCGAAACGGTGGAGAGAAGTCAAAGTTATCTTCATTCCCAAACCGGGGAAAAGCGACTATTCCGACCCTAAATCCTTCAGGCCCATAAGCCTCACCTCCTTCCTGCTTAAGGCGCTTGAAAGGTTATGCGACAGGGACCTAAGGGAAAAGACACTAGCAGGTATACCACTCCACCCCAATCAACATGCATTTAGCCAAGGCAAATCGACAGAGTCAGCCCTACACGCAGTGGTAAGTAAAATAGAAGAGGCTCTCCAAAACAAAGCAATGTGTCTCGGCACCTTCATAGACATAGAGGGAGCCTTTGACAAGACACAATTCAACAGCATAACTGCAGCACTAACAAGACACGGGGCGAACGCAGTTATGATCCAGTGGATAAACAACATGCTGAGTAAGAGAGTCATCAGACTCGAAACAGGTGACATACAACATGCTCTAGTGGCGAAAGGATGCCCCCAGGGAGGCGTCCTGTCGCCACTACTATGGAACTTAGTGGTAAATGACCTCATTTCCACACTAAACAACAAACACTATTACACGGTCGGGTATGCAGACGATATAGTGTTACTGACAAGCGGAAATCATACAGGTACAGTATGTGACGTTACCCGCTCAGCCCTAGCCATCGTGGAACGCTGGTGCAACAACAACGAACTGACCGTGAACCCTAAGAAGACGGAACTGGTATTGTTCACGAACAAACGCAATTTAGGTAACTACCGACTGCCTACTTTGTTTGGTACAGAGCTCCAACTGTCAGCTGAGGTTAAGTATTTGGGGATAATACTGGACAGCAAGTTGAACTGGAGTAATCACCTGAACAACAAAATCGAAAAAGCTACAATCGCCTTCTGGCAGTGCCGCAGAATGATCGGTAGGACTTGGGGGCTGACCCCCAAGATCACTCTATGGCTCTACCAGACTGTTATTAGACCAATGGTAAGCTATGGTGCAGTAGTATGGTGGCCACGGACCAAACTATCGACCGTCGAAGCTAAACTACAACGACTCCAGAGGTTAGCATGTATGGCGGCCACAGGTTGCATGAGGACAACACCCACCGCAGCCTTGGAAGCCCTACTGGACGTACCGCCCCTGCATCTCTTTATAAAACAGGAGGCGGCATCGGCGGCGGTGCGCCTTAAAAAACTTAAACTCTGGAGAACAGCAAGGGTTCCACACACCGAGATTATGAGGGAGGTAACCTGTAGGGAGCCACTCATTGAAGCGGTGACAGATAGGATACCCAAGCAATTCGTGTTCGACAAAAAGTACAAAATACAGCTGTCCGAGGAACCCAAAGAAGGTCTTAACCAAAAGGAGTTGAGAATCTTCACCGACGGCTCCAAAACAAGGTCAGGCACTGGCTCGGGAGTTTTCTCAGAGGACCTAAATATAAAAATCTCTACACCATTAGGAGCACACAACACAGTCTTCCAGGCAGAGTGTATGGGCATCATAATGGCTGCACAAGCAATCATCTCAAGGAAAGTAACGGACTTCCCCATCCGTATACTCTCAGATAGCAGATCGGTACTACAAGCCCTGCAGAGCTACTCAGTAACCTCAGGACTCATATATGAATGTCACCAGATCCTGACAGAGGTATGTACTAAAACCAGCATAACCCTGCAGTGGATCAAGGGGCACAGCAATTCACGGGGTAACGATGCGGCCGATGAACTGGCTAGGGAAGGCTCGGAGTTGGAAGTGGAAGGACCCGAACCCATTATTCCCCTGCCGTTCAATTGGATACGCAGCACAATCCGTAAGTACACTAGGTACCAACAACAGCACTACTGGGCCAACCTAGTAACCTGCAGGCAGACCAGAGACGCACTCCCGACAATCTCCGCCAGATTGTCACGCAAGCTGAGGCAACTAAAAAGGCCCCAGCTCCGACTTGCGACAGGGATGATAACTGGTCACACGCTATTAAACAAACACTTATATACTCTAGGTGTCACGGACAGCCCCCTGTGCAGGGCATGCATGGCAGCGGAGGAAACAGCCGCCCACGTCATCCTGGACTGCACGGAGGTGGCAAACTACAGGGCACTGCACCTCGGGGTTCCGAGGTCTCTCTCCGAAGCCGTCGGCAACGTGAAGGGTCTGCTAGGCTTCGTGGAGGAGTTGGGGTGGCTGGCGTAGTGCCGACACCCCCTCTCAACGCAAAACAGGCGCAAGGAATAGACGTCGATTTGCGGAAAGCAAGCCCGCGTTCAACTATCAACTACATGGGTCAAAGCAGTGATGTATGGTCAAAAGTATTAGAAACCATCAAACATTACAGGATCTTCTTCGCAGAATCAATAGAAGCCTTACATCAAAAATACATGCATGATGTACCGACATTGTGAAATAAAATGGAATAAATAAAATCAGCCAGTAGAGGAACTATCAGCTCAGGGTTAACCGTATATAATTAAAAATAATTTATCACAGCTCCTGCAACCCATTAATTAGCCAAACTTTATATATTAAAGAACTCAGTACAAAACTAGAGGGCGCCAATCAATTCCACTCAAACGACCCGGCTACAAAATTAATTAAACTTTCCATTTCGGCGTTGGTTCCCAAATTATTTTTATCTCGTCATTGGATGGTGTTATCGAAAAACAAACGGTGCTCAGATAAGCCCCGGTGACAGTAACAAGTGGGTCTAATTTAACTTTAGCGGATCTTTACGAGTTCAGGACAATCCGGGATGAATCCCAATGAGGAAACCGCGGTGGAAATTAGGAGCTGCTTGTTTTGTCATGTTATGATGCTTAAAAGGGTATTTAGAAATGTGTTTTTAATCATTATGTCTATCCTATCGGGGTTCAGTTAATAGGATGACAATTTATTGGTGATTGAGTTTCTTGCAAATCAGTCGCAAAAATTTATTTAAAAATATCGTAAGATTTTTATATCTTAAAATAGACATCTTCTAAAGGTCTTTTTCCGCTCACTTCACGCGCTTTTCAGAAAAAAAGGTACTCCCTTTTTTTACCCGTATATATAATTTATCATCGTACTCAGGGCGTAGGTTTGACACGCCTACGCCCTATAATCTTAAATGTTTTATTAGAAATACATCGACTTTCTTTGTGTGTACGCTTGGCTTAGCTAATTCAATAAACCTAACTTGACCAGATTTTTTTACATCTTCAAATTTTCTAGTAGCGTTGGCGAGGTTCCAATATCTTCTAGTCTAAAGAAATGGGCTTCGTAATTACTAATGAGTTTATCAATTTCTCTCTACCACACACGATAATGTTCACTGTATACATAATATATTTAAGGATCTCAGTACAGGATTACATAAACTTTTGAACTCTCTTTTATTTACATAATTTCGTTCATTATTTTACTGATAATGCGCACAAACATGTAGGTGTCTGTTATTTTAATAATAATATATTATGCTCACAAAACAGTTCGTAGAAATATGAAGAATAAACTCAAAGTTTCAACAGCTCGCTTTTATTTTCTGCTACAAACATTAGGGTGAGGAATTTGGGCTAAATGAAAAGCGGCGTTCCACTGAAGCTGGAAGAAGCATTATGAATAAAATGTTCCATAAAATGACGTTCCAGGGACCAATTATTGTAATACTCTCTACTTATTGAGGCAAGCATGGTGATCAATGCACGTTCGATCCTGTATGAGATACCTTAACCCATCGGGAATACTACCGATATATTATTATTAAGCTCTCAAGACTTAATTGCCAACAAATGGATAACACTGTATATAATCTTTCCCAACTCCCATACCAGAAGAATAACATAATGGGAAATTAATTCACGAGATATCCATGAAATTTTACAAAACTTTCTCAAGACTCACATTATGAAACAACAACAGTTCTGAAAAGCTGAAGCGAAACAATTTTATTTGTAAAGTGGAACAAAATGGCGACGCTCAGTTACATTTGCCAAAGGAATTATTCCGCGAGCACCTTTACCGAACACAATTCGTGAGGTTTTCGCCTTTGTTGTTCAAGTGGCCATGTTTCAGACGTAATTTGCGGAATAGAAATATGTATCGAGATTGGTTTTATACGGATACGGATATAATATCTTAAAAAAGACTGCTCTTAAAGAGGTCACGACCTTATGATGTGAAGTTTGATGTCATTGTCATCGTTATCTTGTAACAAAATGCTTTTATAAATATTAGGTATACGAAATATTACACTATCTAGCTATGATATGAGAAAGAAAGGAGTGGATGCCGCGATGACGAGTAATAGACAGAAATGGAAGGAAAATACGCATTGCGCCGACCCGATATGAATGTGATAAAAAAAAAACGAAAAAGACGATAGTATACTATCTAGCTTGGCTACCAAGACTTCAAAAAAAAAAGTAAAATATATCTTTAAACATTCCATGCTTTACTGTATGATTAGTAAAAGTTATAACATTTTTTGTTAGTTCGTTGTTAAAAAGCATTGAAACAAGACTTTTTGGAACATGTGGTGTTCTTGTTTAAGAGACTCAATCAATCCATCAGTAATGACCATGACATCCGAGACATAATTTAAGTTAAAGATTTGAAATTATAATTATTACTAATTATATAATTGGCAAATCCATATCAATTCGACAACTATCTTTCTCCTGTCCATAATTTAGACTTGATATTTATCAATACAGTTTTATTCCAACTATTGGCGGTAGTCCATTATTTCATCGAATGGGATTTTTATGGAGCAAAAACGGCGGAAATATGGATGAACAAAGAACTTCGACCGAGTTGACGCTAAGACTATTACAGACTGGACGGTAATTGAACTCATTTTAGATATCGGGAACTAAATATAAAAAATTAAATATATTTTGGCGTTTGTGGTAAATAGATGGTTATGGATTATGGTTTTACGTTATTTTTAGCGTCCTGTGTAATGTATATTTATTTTTTATGGCTGATACAATGATGAAGTAAATACCCAAAAATTTATGCCTTAATTAAAATAATTTAAATATCTTTATATAATCAAACGATAACCAATAAAAATTTAATAAAAAAACAGTTTTAAACCCAACAATAGTCGGTAAAATTAAATCCGATACTTGGATGTACCATTAAGACCAAATATTATCGCCTTATTACTGTAATCAAAAGCCACTGATGTTATTATCGCCATAATTGGTGATAATCACCACAAATCCCCATTACATTATACAATGTTCAAAATAACGATAAGTATGATTACAATTATATTAATATTACCTCAATAGTAATTGCAATGTTTATTCATTAAAATATTTTGTTCGCGTTTTTGACTCGTGTTATTATTTTAACGTTAGTTTAAATTGAATATTCTGAATCCATTTAATACAAAAGTGCTTTTGTAAGCTGCGGTAGCCTAATGGCTAGGGAGTTGGAATTACAATCTTGTGGTTGCGAGTTCGAACCCCACCCATTGCATTTCCGACGTGAACCCACTCTCAACACAAGCATTTAGCTTAGCAGCAGGGGTTAGCAAGAATACTAGTAATGTACGACGAAAAAACATACAACTCCACAGTAATACAACATATGAAAGAAATATATATACCTATTCCCAAAATCTGGCCTCATTTTTTTTATTGAATGCAATTTCAAATTGCTGTGCTTGATAAAAACATAGAAATAATTACAATGTATTTTATACCTTAGGTTCTTGTGGCTTAGTGTAACACACTCATCGAGGTTGTTCCATGGATGGGTGACCCTTTGTGAACATACCGAGAACCCTTCGTGCCTCTAAAAGCACGTTAAGCTGTCCTGACTGCCATACAGTGATATTTGACAGCTGTTAAGTCATTACAATTCAGACAACCAGTCTTACTATGGGATACTGTATTCAAATACAATGGGTTATGGATGTCTGATAGTCAGTCGCTCTATACAAAATACAGTATTCAGCTAAGCTTAGCGGTAAAACTTGAAGCCGACCCCAAAATAGCTTGGACAAGGCTCCGTAGATGAGATGATGTTTTTTAATCCTGTGTTATACTCCTCTGATTGCTGTTTTCTTTTTTTTCGCGACTATCTTATTGGAAGAATTTTTCCTATTTTACAGACAAGCAAAGAATTTCGTATCGATGTCCTGTGACCTCATTACATTAATACGTAATGCCTAGTATGTTTGTCTCCGCTAAAAACAACAGTTCCACCAAATGGCTTCACACAACCGTGTAAGATACTTTCTTGTAACAGCAATAAATTAGTTTTATGTGATCTTTATGTAAAAACATTGCAATAAAACCGTTTTTCTGCGAATGGAGACGTTTGAGTGTATTTCGTGGAATTGACTCATACATTACGGGAATATTAGGAGATAACTATTAAAATACTGTCGGTCGGCACAATCCGTATTATGTCGGAGTGCAGAATCTATTATTTGCTTAACTGCTTTACAGCTATTAGGAATCTTTCTAAATGTCTACTACTCCATGATCCATGACTATTCAAATAAATAAATGTGGACAACATCACATACTTTGCTCCGAATCAAAAGTAAGTAGCTAAAGCACTTGTGTTATGGAATCAGAGACAACGACGGTACCACAAACACCGAGACCTGAGACAATGTAGAAAAGTGTTTTTCTATTTTGACCCGTCCGGGGATCGAACCCGAGACCTCAAAGCTGGCGACAAATTGAAAGCCGGTGTGTAAGACACTCAACCACGAAGATCGTCAAAATTAATTATTTACCGAACGAACCAAGTTTAATTGTTATTAATTTAATAGCTACATTCACAAAACGACGCGACGTGCTGGATAACAAGAAAACATGAAGTGTAAATAGTCTACTGCATATCAATGGTTACCAAAAATATATAATACCAGCCTACAAATGCCCCACTGATGAGCACAGGACTCTTCCCATATAGGGAAGGATGAGCAAGCATTGAACACATAGCAAATAAATATTTTAAGTAAAACAACTTAGAATAAAAGTATTAAAAATATTTTCCAAAATTGTCTCCTTTTGCTGTGTTTGTTTTAATTTACCCGTTGGAAAGTTAGTTTTGGTAACTGTAGTATTATTTCCAATAGTTAGCCAACAGTTGCATGCAGTTCGCTTCAACCTTACAAAATTCGCTACAAAGTTGTCGTTTTTCTTTTTAATTACATACGTCTTTTGTTTCCGTGTTTTGGTGTTTCCGTATTTCTCTAATTTTCGACCTTTGAACATGGTACTTATTATACATTCATGTTATAAACGGCCTTGACATTATTAGTTTTACGACCATTCAACTATAGATTTAAAATTACGATTGACCGTAGGCATATTTACAAGAAACAGTAGATTACACACACAATATAGATTGTTAAAATATAGATAAAAATAATAAAAGTCAGTAAATTTTACACTTCAGTCAAACACACGACATTCTCAACATCAAACTGAAAAAGTACCACACAGTAGTTTGTAGATAATTAAGAAATAATGTAAAACTAACATTTAAAAAAAATAACACAAATAACTATATGGACAAATCCACCAGCATTGTAATAACAAAGAAAGAACAATACTCTGTTTCGGAACGTAAAAATATCACCAAATTGAACGCTAGAACTGTTAGGCAACTATCGCAAAAACTGGTATTTATTAGTCGCATATTTTGTTCATACCAGAAATAAATGGTTCTTTAACAAAAGCAAATAACAAACACTAAATTTTACCCGTTGAACAAAATATGTAATATAAATTTCAAATTTACGGGTATTTCGTAATCCCGCGGACACGCACTAGATGGTTATAACGTAGCGGTCACTTTTGACCGGCCTGTAGGTCTAGCGGTTAGCAACCTTGCTTGCTATACTAGAGGTCGTGGGTTCGATTACCACCCAGGACCAATCTTTGTGTGATGAGCACGATTATTTCTGTGTCTGGTTGTTATAAGTATGTTTATCAGTTGTTTGGTTACTGCAGTACAGGTTCTGCCTAGTTTTAGTTTAAAAAAGTATTTAATAATAGCTTGGCGAATTCGTTCGTGACGCTCACAATATGTCATGTCCTGTGATGGGGGGCGTAAGACAACGGGAGTGGAAAGCTATGCGTGCGGGACGGAATGTGACTGTAGCTTCATTCGGCTCATTGGGGTACCGCGTGGGTGGCAGGGGTCATTGCTATACCTAAGCAATGACCCCTGCCACCCACGCGGTCCATAGAGCCATCACGAACGCATTTGCTATGCTACAACATACGTTCATGTTGCGATTATTTTAAACGGAGTAGATAACAGATAAGTAAAAAAAAACTTGAAAAAATCTCAATGGAATTGTTTTATAGGGTTTCGTAACTCAAAAGAAAAAAGCAAAATACTTATAAAATACGGTCCTTGTACGGAACACTCGGGGGGTAGGTCCGACTTGCACGTGTCCGGTTTTTTTTAACTTCAATATTTTTGTCGTATTTGTATTTTTCTTTTTGCATTAAATCACGATGATTGTAAATTATCGCCCAATTTCCATATGCTATATATATAGTATAGCCTTGTGCGTTAACTACATAGCACTGCATATTTACTACGAAAATAGAATAAAGGTAATCTGATTTTATAGTTGAAAGTTCATGTATGTAAAAACTTCCAGCATTGTAACATATTTTTTCACTTTATACGTACGAGATTACACAACTCCTAAAGCATGCATTATTAATTGCATTATGAAGTTGAGATTAGCTACGTTAACACGTAAAAATAATATTTAGATTCAAGTGTGCTCCACCTAAATGCGTATTAAAACTTTTAAAGCCTAACCCTAAGTCCAGACACAAGAACAATACAGACTGATATTTGAGCCCTGCAAGATAAAAGACTTATCCATATGCTATTGCGAGAATAGCAAAAGAATACATCGATAAACGGGAAACGTTTGACAATGCTTGCATCAAACGTCTTAAATGTCTATTGCTATCCCTCTTAGTTCGAAGTGTTACGTAATAGGAGCCGGCACCAGTCTAGACTTAAGAGCAGATGTCTGGCAGACTATAATAGTTTGGAACCAGTCTGGATAAATACAGGGTTCAGTTTCAGAGGTCGAAATACGGAAATCTATTTAAGATGAAGGTTCCATCGTTTACGTTAGCTCTCAACTATGACACATATATTCTTAGAACGGTTACCACAGATGGGTGGATTTCAAATCCGAACTCAAAATTACATACGTATTGCACTGAGCATGATAATAATTCAAATAAAATGCGTGGATACATTACAATGTTCGATGTCAAACTTGTAAGAAAAAAAAATAAATAATAATAATTATCTCGGGGCAACTCACACCACACGGCTATCTGATCCCAAACTAGGCAGAGCCTGTACTATGGTGACCAGACAACTGATAAACATACTTAATATTTGTATATACAATACTAGCTTTTGCTCGCGACTTCGTCCGCGTGGAGTAATGACTTCCGTCAGAATTTGGGTTTTTCACTTAGTTATCGCCTGTTCCATGGTCTATCGATTACATGTGTAAACAAACATAAAAAAAATCAAATTTTTATTATATTAGAAATATGTCTCCATGAAATCATGGTCTAAAAAATGCTATGTTCACTTATACATATGCTATGCTCACTTGCTTCACTGGTGGAACCTACATACAAAGATTTAAGTGAATCCATTGAGAAATAAACATTTTCAATTTACCACCCTTTTCTCCCCTTTGGGGGGGAATTTCCAAAAATCCTCTATTAGTGGTAGCCTACTCCTCCCAACAAACACACATGCCAAATTTCAGCTCTTTACGATCAGTAGTTTCGGCTGTGCGTTGTCTGTCATTTACCACCCTTTTCTCCCCTTTGGGGGGGAATTTCCAAAAATCCTCTCTTAGTGGTAGCCTACTCCTCCCAACAAACACACATGCCAAATTTCAGCTCTTTACGATCAGTAGTTTCGGCTGTGCGTTGTCTGTCATTTACCACCCTTTTCTCCCCTTTGGGGGGGAATTTCCAAAAATCCTCTCTTAGTGGTAGCCTACTCCTTCCAACAAACACACATGCCAAATTTCAGCTCTTTACGATCAGTAGTTTCGGCTGTGCGTTGTCTGTCATTTACCACCCTTTTCTCCCCTTTGGGGGGGAATTTCCAATTATCCTCTCTTAGTGGTAGCCTACTCCTTCCAACAAACACACATGCCAAATTTCAGCTCTTTACGATCAGTAGTTTCGGCTGTGCGTTGTCTGTCATTTACCACCCTTTTCTCCCCTTTGGGGGGGAATTTCCAAAAATCCTCTCTTAGTGGTAGCCTACTCCTTCCAACAAACACACATGCCAAATTTCAGCTCTTTACGATCAGTAGTTTCGGCTGTGCGTTGTCTGTCATTTACCACCCTTTTCTCCCCTTTGGGGGGGAATTTCCAAAAATCCTCTCTTAGTGGTAGCCTACTCCTTCCAACAAACACACATGCCAAATTTCAGCTCTTTACGATCAGTAGTTTCGGCTGTGCGTTGTCTGTCATTTACCACCCTTTTCTCCCCTTTGGGGGGGAATTTCCAAAAATCCTCTCTTAGTGGTAGCCTACTCCTTCCAACAAACACACATGCCAAATTTCAGCTCTTTACGATCAGTAGTTTCGGCTGTGCGTTGTCTGTCAGTCAGTCAGTCAGTCAGTCAGTAACGGAAGAGTTTTATATATATAGATATTATAGATAAATTACACCCAGACACAGAACAATAAATTGATCGTGCACAAAGATTTGTCGTGGGCGGGAATCGAACCCACGACCTCCAGCTTAGCAGTCTGGGTCACTAACCACTAGACCAACAGGCCAAAATACACTATATTATAAAAAAAACTATCTTATATGTAATGTTTAATTATTATAGTTTAATTTTAGGTGTGTATTTATAATATAGTATGTTATAGTTAACATGTAATTTTTACCAGTTAAAAGAACCATGTTTTCCAAGAATTTCAGTCCAATCGTGAGCCTATAATTAACCAATACTAGAAATAAGTAATCAATAAATTTATAAATAAAGTCACTACCTATTTCATAACAAAGTTTGTGAAGGAACTTGAACTAAATATTTAATCTATTGGTTATTTTGAGACTCACCCTTTTGACAAAATATAATAAATTTTATGAGAGGTCTACAAGCTTTTGTGCGATGTACAATATTAGAAGTACTTAGGTACTTGTATGTGATATGAATAAAATATTTACCTCTGTATTGAAAGGTGGTGAAATAATAGACACCTCACATAAGCCTCAATGCGTTGGATCATTTATTGGATTCGAAATCAAATAAATAAATATAAATAGGTAAATAACCTTTTTGACAACGACATAAAGTTGACTCATGAAGTCATGATAAAGGGCATATTATTTTTTGCATCAGGACATGTTCTATCTGAATAACATTGTCTAGGTGTTACTGTTATTTGAAGTCTTCTTTTCGTTTCGATGTTTTTTTCAGATTTTCTACTGAAAATCTGAAAAAACAATATTGTACTCAATACATAGCTAGCTCGTCTGCTCCTTAATTAGCCTCTTAGTCTTCTGCTGTGGTATTATTTGACGACCTCTGTGGGCGAGTGGCATACACTCCGATTTCCAAGGTGTCGCTAGCTCTGAGGTCCCGGGCTCGATCCCCAGGCGGCTCAATGTCTAAAAGCCTTTTTCTAGTAGTCACGAGTCAGGGATTTTGTGGTAACTTCGATAACTCTGTTCCTATAAAACCAAGAGTTCTAGCTACTTGTATTAGTTTTGGAGCAATGTTTATTCACTTATTTATGTACTATTATCTATGCATCTCGTTATTTGAAGTTCTAGATATCAACTAAGTAACACGGTCCTTAGTCCTTAGGATAAATGAATAGTAAAACTGAGAGCTGAATGTTCAGTAGAACATTTAAAGCTCTTAGTTTGAGCTTGGTCATCATAAACAGACTGCTATATCGAGTCTGATTGTGTTACACACAATTATGAGTCTACTTTGTGCGGGCTCTCGTTATTAGGCTGCGGTTGCACTCCCTGCAGACGCCATTTTGATTCTGCTTGCTACGCTTGTTTAGTTTTCGAAAATAGATTCTAACTGGTAGGTATTATGCAAGTAGTTGTTTAGCTTATCGTACTATAGTTTTGAATTTAGTCTGTGTTTATAAAACGCCTGTCGGCAACTTTTAATGAAAATTGAGTTTCCATTCTAACGCTTTATTTTCGTTGACATTAATATTTTAACCGTAAAGTAATCCGAGTGGATTCATAAAATAACATAGTTTAAAGTAAAAAAAAAATATATAAAAAAACGAAGGCTATAACAAAATTTTTAACTTAATTGCAGAAGTTGCACTCATTCTTACACGATCTGTCAACAGCACTAACACTAAATGTTTACGAGAGTGAGACGAGATAATCATATGCTCACATTGTAGTTTTATTGCTACTGTGCGATGACTATGTTGCAGGCAATTTGCTTCAGCGAGATCACTTCAAAATAAAATGAGTTGAATCTCCTAAGTACGGAATGATTATGCATTTTGTTAGACTTTTTTAAAAAGACAAGATTGTAAGAGTAGATTATTATTATCAGCTTAAAATAGTCAGGATTCTAAAAATTCTTAAAATAGATATTTCTTTCAAAATAACATAGGTAAACACTGCTATTTAATATAATAAGGACCGCTGGCGCAGTCGGGTAAAAAAATAAATTTAATGGTATGGGATGGAGTCTCGGACCTATTTTAAAGGCCAGTAATACGTCTACAAGAGCACTGATGCTAGAGATGTTGTGCACACTTATTACCAGACCGGTTGGCGGATTGTTGTCTATCCCGCGAACAAAACAACACAAATGCAATTTTACAACGTACAATTTTATTGCATCCCCCATTATTATTTGACACAACACCAAAGCGTTACGCTTGTAGTTACTATGTTTGAAGAGAACGCTATTCCGGCGAACAATGGGTGAGTGCGGGTAAAGAGGACCGGTGAAGAGGTGTAGGGTTGAAAGGAATCGACGCAGATAAATTCTGGGCTTCCAACAAAATGCAATTTCATAGCAAAGTAGAATTGAACGGATATGAGGTTGTGGAGCGACGTGTTGTTGCGAAAAATGTTACCAATATAATGTTGCATGAAAACATACTGTTTGAATGTTTTCTCTATTATATATTTTTTTTTTTTTTGCAATACATAAGTATTTTCATGATTCTATATTTTTCTATAAAGTAATATTTTTTTTACATTCTTTGTCACTATAACCGTTTCAGTTGCCAATAAAACAAAAAAAAAACCAAGGTAGCCAGACAATGTTTATTATTAATAACGTTGCAAACAATAGCAAAAGGTGTATTCCCTTATAATTAAATAAAGTACCAAATAATTAATAAAATACAAAACATGTAAGAAAGCTCCATGGAAAATACACCATCGTTTATCAACCCGCATTACTTTTAAATCGCCTTTTAACTTACACAAGCTGAGTTAATGGTGGCCATATTTCTTTAGTGCAGGCGCACAATGTATTTAATAGATTAATCACATCTGCCCCTAGTTTACCCTGGAGGTGCTTTGTGCACAGGAAAGATTGGTATACTTAAACAATGCTTAAGTATGAGTAACTGTTGAGTTATGTAAAGGAGTATTTGATTCATTTTTTCAATGAATCAAAAACTACTCCCAGAAAAATTGGCATTGAATGAGATGTTTTTCTTGTAAGATTTGATTCTTAACTCTTTTAAATCTATGGACTTTAAAGAAATAGTGTGCCTTCGCGTTGTGGCACAAATTTAATTTTTATTTGGCACTTTAAACTCAAATATTACGAGCATGTCTTGTTGTGTCTTGACTTCCTCTGACCTGGTAACAGTACAAGTAGAGACTTAATTTTATTTCACCATGTTGGTAGAGTGTGATCAGATTTAACACATAACAGCTGATCTTAAGGAATTAAGGATAATTATAATCAAATTAGATAATTATGTAAATTTATTACAAACTGAATGCATTTTTTTAACCTTCTGCAGGGATCGTAATTGTTCCGCATGAAGGCGTTATAAAAAATAATAATAAATTAGGTACATAGGTATGAAAGTATATAATAAAAAAATAATACCTTAAAACCGTTGTTTCATATAATTATGTGTCCATCTTAAACCACAAACAATCTAAAAACGTTATTCCCAAGTCTTTGCAGACAATAAAAATAAAAGTGCAGATAATTCGCATATTTTATTTCCAAATAGCCCGAATGTACCGCGGGGAAACGGGTTTTTCCTTTTTAAGAGCGTTTTACAAATGGTGGCAATAGTAAGCACCGTCTGGGGAACCCGACCTGTCCGTCAGACGAGTGCACTTCTAGACACCACATGTTTTGGATTACAAAGGATAAAGGAATAAATTTGAGACGAAATATTTAATACAATATTTTTTAACTTTTGTGTCGAGATTTTCACATTTATGAAAGTAATTAAGTAAGAATTAAGATTATAATTTAAAGTATTATTCTGCTTCATGTATAAAATGCGTACTTGATGTTTCATTCTTAAACAAATTATCTTATACTAGCTGTTTCCCGCTGCTCCGCCCGCGGTCTTAATTTTTTTTAATATTTGTGATGTAAGCTATCCTATCGTTCAAGTTGGATAAAAAGAGAAAAACTGCACACGGTGTGCAAATTTGATTGAAATCGGTTCAGTAGTTTCGGAGTTTATCCCGGACTAACATCGTGACACTGGAATTATATAATAATTAATTATAATAGACTAGCTGCCCGGACAGACTTCGTTCTGTCAAAAGTAAATTAATTAAGGTAATTCCCGAGTTTAGGATTTTTTTTTTCATTTTTTTTTATGTTTTTCACCTTTTAAACCTTCCCTGGACTTCCACGAACATTTCAAGATCAAAATCAGCTAAATCGGTTCAGCCGTTCTCGAGCTTTAGCGAGACTCACGAACAGCAATTGATTTTTATACAGGGTGTCCAAGAACCTGGCGTCCAACTGGATTCCCACGATGCCCCAAGTTCTAACAGTACTCAGAAAAATATTTTAAAAAATCCACCCCATGTACTGAATTATACTGATTTCAAAAAAAAAGGGGGAAATGAGCACCCTGTGACATACTTTTGAATGCTGTGACTGCTAATGCTGATAATTTCGATATTTCTTGGAGGTTTTGTAATCTAGGGTATTGCTGTGTCTAAATAGAATGTAAAAATAAAGTACTTATTGTACCATTTTAAAATAAAATATTATTTTAACTAAAGGTGATATGGAAAACTATTGAATTTCGCAACTTTGACCGACTGTAGTGTAAAAAAAATGTACCAAAATAGTATGGCAAGTGACGTCAAATTTTGACGCGTTTATTCCTCTTTTTAAAAAGGTATAATACTTACACATTAATTTGAAAAAAAAAATTTTGATAATATTTTTACTCAACAACCCAATTTTTACGAAGTGCCTACCTACTAACGGTAACTGTCGGACCCTTTCTTATCTTAGAAACTGTTATGTTACTACTATTATTTACTTCGGTTCCAAGAGTGAGCAAGAAGGAAATACACACAGGTAGATGGGTTCCCAGTAGAATAAAAGCAAAGAATGTTAGTTTAAAGATATTTTATTACAATAAATGTTCAAAATGTTGACCACCCGCGGCAATACAAGCTCTCACTCTCCTTAAAAAAGACCGCTTTATGTTTCGCGAGTAACTTTTTTGACGTATCACCTGCACTGCTTGTGTTATCTTCTCACGAAGGTCAGCGATGTCATTAATGGGCTTCGCATAAACGAGCTCCTTCATAGTTCCCCAGAAAAAAAAATCCAGCGGATTTAAGTCAGGTGAGCGGGCTGGCCACGGGATTGTTCCTGATCGCCCAATCCACCTGTTCGGGTATTGCTCGTCCAAAAACTCTCTAACGGATACGCGAAAATGTGCTGGACAGCCGTCGTGTTGGAACCACATATCTGGTGGGGTCTCTTCTAGTAAGTTTGGCAAATCATTTTGAAGAAAATTTAAATATGATTCGCCAGTCAAATTCTCGGGCATCTCAAATGGACCAATAATATTTCCACAGAGAATACCGGTCCACATGTTCACTTTGAACCGGTACTGGGATCTATCTTCTCGCATCAAGTGCGGATTTTCCACATGCCACTCGTGCAAGTTGTGTAGGTTCATGTAGCCATCCTTCTTAAATGTTGATTCATCTGACCACAAAATTTTGTCGATAAAGTTTTCGTCTTCTCGATGTTTTTGCAGGATTGTTTCACAAAACGCGACTCGGCTCGGATAGTCTCGAGGTAAAAGACTTTGCACTCGCTGTACGTGGTACGGATGATATTCTTCTTTTTGGAGAATACTGTGTGCTGTGCTCTTCGGTATCCCCGTATCAGCTTCTATTCCTCGCACAGAGATGCTTGGATTTGCCGACACCGCCTCTAAAACTTCATCGCGTATGAAGTCATTTACGGGTCGTCCTTCACCAGCTACTTGATTGGGGAACCGCCCGTCACATAGTGATCTGTGCACATTAATGAAAACTCGATGGTCGGGATATCGCGTAGCCCTCGGATACCTTTCTCTGTAAAGTCTCGCTGCAGCTCGTCCATTACCTCTACATTCTCCATAAATGTAGTGCATATTTGCGTATTCTTGCGGAGTGTAGGTCGCCATGGTAGCACACACAAAACACAAACTGTCCAAACACAGGCAAAGGTCGTCGTAAAGAGTTCGTTTCAAAGTCCAGAGCACAAAGAGTAATCGAGTCCAATAAACAAAGCTTTAAATCGTAGTACGTGATCAATGGTAACAATAAGAGAGAGGTGCGTAGTAACGGCAGGAGGCAGTGACGCGTACTGACCGTACTGTTATCCTAAATAGCACGATCCCAGATAGCGTCACTATCTATCCCACTCGCACCTCTAACCTTTTTCTCCCTCACTCTTACCTGAATAATGGGGTACCATAAAGAAGAACCAGCAAATCGCAAAGATAGTTTCTGTCTTGCTCCCTCCTGTTGTAATAACGAATCACTATGGTGAGATGCATGCACATACCGTCCCTTACGGTCTAACCTGTTTTTTGAGAGGCCTGTTGTTATTTTTATGAGCATACAATAGTAATTCTTTAGAGGTTAGATTCAATTCGTCGTAAATTTTTCTTTCTAAGAATTCTGTAAGACATCGTAAAAATTGGGTTGTTGAGTAAAAATATTATCAAAATTTTTTTTTTCAAATTAATGTGTAAGTATTATACCTTTTTAAAAAGAGGAATAAACGCGTCAAAATTTGACGTCACTTGCCATACTATTTTGGTACATTTTTTTTACACTACAGTCGGTCAAAGTTGCGAAATTCAATAGTTTTCCATATCACCTTTAGTTAAAATAATATTTTATTTTAAAATGGTACAATAAGTACTTTATTTTTACATTCTATTTAGACACAGCAATACCCTAGATTACAAAACCTCCAAGAAATATCGAAATTATCAGCATTAGCAGTCACAGCATTCAAAAGTATGTCACAGGGTGCTCATTTCCCCCTTTTTTTTTGAAATCAGTATAATTCTGTAAGTACATGGGGTGGATTTTTTAAAATATTTTTCTGAGTACTGTTAGAACTTGGGGCATCGTGGGAATCCAGTTGGACGCCAGGTTCTTGGACACCCTGTATATAGATTACCCCAGAATACTGAAAAACAAATAAACTTTAAGATCTTCAAACTGATTGACGGTTCAGTATTCGCGATCCGATACACAAAATCACTTTTTACGATTCTTGGTTTTTATCAAATAAAAGAAAAAATATAATATCACGCTATACAAATCTAATAACAAGTGAGCAACGTATCGAGAGAGAATAAGGAGGCTCAGTCCTTTTATAACAAAGTTTATAAGTACGTAATTCCAGTGAGAGAAGTTTGATCGGCCGCTTCTTCTGTCACTTGTTCAGTGATACGGGTCTCTTTATCTACTTGCTCTAGATAGTACGATAGCACTTGATGTGACGGTTAAATCATTTTAAGAATTGGAATCTATTGGTACGAATTGTATTAATAATAATATAATAATTCCAGCCTATAAACGCCCCACTGCTGGGCACAGGCCTCTTCCCATATAGAAAAGGAATGATCATCGATCACCACGCTTGCTCATTTGCGGGTTGGCGATTTCAGAATCCAATTTTCGGAATCCAGGTTACCTCAAGATGTTTTCCTTCACCGTTTGTCTATGATGTCTTAGAATGATTAAGAAAGTAAATATAACTTTGAAAAAGTCACATTGGAATTGAATTATTATTTATTAATTAATAGAAGGTACACATACATAGATACCACATAGCTTGTGTGTTGGATCAAAGTAAAGTATTACTACTACTACTAACTATAATATAAAATAAAAATAATTACGTATTAGCCATTTAGAATATATTTTTATATTTATATAACAGTTATTAGTTGTGGTTTTTTGTTATTTACATAGCAATAAAACCGTCTCTTTTATCAACTGTGAATATCTACCTATTATCATTCATCTCGCAAATAAAGGTTACTTGTCCAAGACTGCGACTGTTCATCGGTCACCAGTGACCAATGCGGCGTTCATTGATGTTTCATTCATAACTCAAATCAAGTCTTTAATGAAATCGTTATCTGAAAATATGTAGCGTTTGCGTTTATTGCTTGCTTCGATCTTTAAGAATTTCAAGACTTAAACCGCTAAATAAATGCTTGGGAGACTGTGGCAAGATTGCACAGGCAAATATAAAGCTTTCTGTTTGAGTTAAATTATTAATATCGTTCAGCATATGATACACCATTCTCCCCTTGCGAGCATAACAGCTTCACGTACGATCCTAAGGGCTAAAAGTTGCTGTCTGTCTATGAAGCACCTATTGTGAAACCAGCTTAAATGTTAGGTTGACAATGATTAAAACAAAAGTAGGATATTTTTTGACAAAAACAAATTAATTAATAAAAATTCAAAAATTCTCGGTAATAAACATAAATTCACAGCAAATTTAGGATGACTTAAAGAAAAACTTTTGGCAAGAAAACCAAATGGCACTAGAAAAAATGGTTTGTGGATGACACACTACTGTAAATAATGACTAGACTATACCTAATATATTAATTTTGATAAAAGAATGACGTCCTACTTACCATAATTGACCTTATTTTAAATTCGGGGCAATTTATTAGTTAATAATTAAGTAATTATCGTTCTTTTTTTGTCCAAAGTACAATGTAAATAATAATTGCGAAGCTATAAAAACCTAACTCTTGTAATTAACCGCGTACATACAGTTAATTTGTCTGTTAACTGCCGCTGTAAAGATTTATCTAACAACAACGATCGTAAAAACTTTGAGGTTAAGGAGCCTTTTTTCGGAGACATGATTGAAGATAAAAATGTTATGCCACTTTACTTACACGTAGTTTATATGGTGTTTTGTAGCACATAAATGTTAAATTATGTGTCTTTGTGTAACCAGGCGTAAGATATTAGTTTATAGGGACTATTCAGTTAATTATAAAAAAACTGTTCTTTTAAAATTAAAAAACATGCCAAATACAATAAAAGTTTTTTTTTTGTCTTACTCAAGCAACTTTATTTTTATTTTTAACATGTTTAATTAAATTTAATTTTGGTCATTTAAACTTATTGAATGCAATATCCCACACTTACTATAACACCTAGTCACCCTCCTCATAATGCTGCGACTACACAATTGTGACGCGGAAATATTTATCCCACAAGCATTGTGAGCACTCATCCTTATTTCGCCTTGAATTTTGTACGCAGTGTGAATAAGCACTGTTCACCGGTATAAGATAAGCCATGTATGGTAATGTAGTTTTCTCAAAAGCCTCCTAAGAAGCCTCTTTTTAGGATCACGGGGATTTTTCTAGATACAACGTTTTTGAATTCAAATTGTGTCGCCTAAGTGGCACTCCTGTCAAATTGTATGAATTATTCAGCGGGGGACTTAATTTGAATGAGAGCTTTTTACAAACGTATTCATGACCTTCTTGCCTATCTGGTATGATGCGATGTTGTACAACACTCGTGCTGCGGTTTTGGTCTCGTTGTTTTTAATAAATCTGAAATGAACTTGTTCAATCCGGAAACCATTGCACATTCCGAAACCAAAAAATAGCAAACATCTTTTTAGATAAGAAATCATCAAGAAACTATTCTCGCTAACCAATGCCTGGATGTCTAAACACAACATTAAAATACTTTCTAAAATAAAAGCATCCAACAGTACTTCAAAAATAATTTTGAGCAAATCAGACATGCAACAATCACGCTAATTGGATTTTAGTGTAAACGTGGCGTGGAAGTCTGAAGAAAGTTCCTAGGAGCCGGACCGTTTGGAGAGCCAGCTAGTTCGCTTTCAAAATGGCCGACTACGGTAAATAATAATTTTGATGTCGCAAAGTAAATGTTTTTCTTCCCTTATTTGTTGTTTTAGAATGGAATTGTTTTCATTACTGCTTTGAGCTACATGTTGGATGTTTTGTATGCTTGCAAAATTGGCGAAACTGGCATGTTTTAATTTTTCTAGCATCTAGGTGTCGTTTAAACATTGTAAAAAAAAAAAATCAAATTATAGTAATTCTATAAATCTCTTAGACAATTACAGATGCCTCTATTTTACTATTGATAAAATAATTTACATAAAAATGGGAACTGTCAAATTACTGTCATAATATTAATTACTATTACACAAATATAAAATTAAAAACAATTTTTTTATTAAACAAAAGTGTTCACTGTTAAAAACGCTGATACATGAAATGACCAGACTTTGAACTCGATACTTAACGGAACGGAAAAATTGGCGTTCGCTTTTTAATCTTTAATTGAAAATCTTTGGCAGACGGTCTCTAGCTGCATCCACTAGAAGCATATGTTATGCTATATCTAATTTCGGATCAATTTATAGGAAACGTTAATAGGTTTTTCCACGAAGCATAGAGCCCTCAATCAACGTCCGAGGTCTGAAATAGCATTGCCTGTAATTTAATTCGCTTCATCAAATTAGAGGATCCAACAGGGTTTCGATATGGGCCCTTTATAGAATATACAAGTAAATTTGTAGGCAGATTTCTCTGCAACGGCATTTGACGTTAAAATTTACGGACAGTAATAACCTATCCTGCAACTTACTGCATATGAATCCCAATATGGAACCGTTAGGCCACCAAGAAATACCTACTTGAATGTTCTTAATTAAAAAAGGATTTTCAAAAGGCTAGTATTAGAATGCTAGCTAACTGCTTAACTATGATTATTAAAATTGAAATAGCTGAACATTGTCCTCAATAAGCAAGTAGTAGCAATGCAAAACGTCTCTTAAGCATTCTGTCGAGTAATAATGTTGGTGGAATGTTTTAAGGCGATTATTTTTATGGAAGCGGCGATAGCTTCGCAGTATTCGGTTTATAGCTCTCTCTGCAGACGAATATTTTTAAAAGAGGCTCTAAAGTTTTCAGCTGTTCTCATTTTAGTGATACGATCAATAGTTATTGTTCCTGGAGACGCAATTTTTAGAATTGATAGAATTTCTGCAGGCGATATAGATAGTTGCATTTAATCGCTTTAATGTCTTAGTTTTAAGGCTCTACAGTTAGAACGTACTTATTTTGTTTTGAAATAAAACAACTGTACGGATTCTATCGCGGTTTATTTTTATTTTAGTTCCTGACGTTTCAATACCTTCGCAGGTGTCATGGTCACGGGCGGACTCGCCGTCGTCGTCTGCCCGTGACCATGACACCTACAAAAGTAGTTTCATTTCCATGTCTAATATTCGCGTAAACTACAGTTTTTTTTTTAAGTTTATTATTGGGTCGCACATTACTAGTATTTTTGTTAACCCCTCATGAGTGTAACGGATGGGAGTCAAACCAGTAACCACATGATAGCAAGTCCGGCGCCCTAAGTATTAGACTACCGCCACTTTGAAAGTTTCCCACGAAATCAATTTTCTTAGCGACTTTCAGTTTTTTATTGCACCCTATCTTGAACTATTTCAAAATATTAAATTTTAAACAATAGTTTGAATGATAGGTAAACAAATCGCGAAGTGGTCTTCAGACGAAGGTTCTAATATAATTATTTTCTCTGTAGTGTAAACACCTTTACAAGTTTACACGTGTCTGTATTGAAACTTTAAATAACAATACACCATATACCTTTCCCTACCCTTTCAAATACACACTAAATATATACCAATTATCACACTTTGGTGCGGCATCCTTTAATATTAGCCACGCCATACCGTACGTAACTTGTCAACGCTTTGTTTAATGTGAATCTGTCAGTTACACTTGTTTGGTTAATTTAAACGGCGTGGGTTTAAGATGTTTGCAACTAAATAGGTTAGTGGGGTACGAGGAAGGAGGCAGTGGAATGGATGTTTGTATTAATGCCGGTTTAGTGGTATTTGTTAAGCTAAATGAAATCTGATATAGAAGATGCTTTAGGCTGACTGGTTTTAAAATGAATCACAGAGCAGTATAGATAAATTAATAATAATAATAATAATCTTTATTTTTCTCATCATCACAACAGTAAATACAGACTAAAAATTGTTTGCGCGTGAAATAGAGACTGGTGTCTGATAACTCAGACACCAGTCTCTATTTCACGCGCAAACACGCCTGGTGATCTGTAACACAGGTTTAACCTAACGGTTAAACCTGTGTTACAGATCACCAGGCCATCCCTCCGTTTGTTCGGATATTAAAACATTGAATTAAAACATCGAATAATATTTTGAGACAACTCACACATGGTCATCAAGGATCGGATGACCATGTGTGAGTTGTCTAGGCAGAACCTGTAATAGGGTAATCAGACTGAAATACGGAGTTCGAACTTGTATGTTTTTTTTTATTTATTACTAGCTGACCTGACAGACGTTGTCATGTCAAATAACTAACAGATATGTCAAAGGCTATAAAGGTTAAATTAGAAAAGTTCATATTATCATCAACTTTTCTTTATTTTTTTTTAAATTTTCGCGCAACTTTTTTATTTTTTTCTCCATAAGAACCTTCTCCTGATAATAAACAACACGACAAGAAAAGAATGAACGAAATTGGTCCAGCCGTTCACGCGTGATGCCATGACAACGGAAAACGGGTTTCATTTTTATATATATAGATTTCATACAGATAATTATGACCTTATTACTAAAATTAGGGTCAAATTAACTTCTATACGCAGAATCCAGCTGCTTGATTATATCAATTACATCGCGACCCGAAAACTTGAGGTAGACAGTAGCCGGTAAACTACTAGTTGATTACTTTGAACTCGGCTAAGTATTAACAAGTTTAAGCCTGGTTTAATCAGAGCCAGGAACTGTTCCATTGTTGAGTGGGATTATGAATTATATTCTAGTTTCAGGTAATATGCTAATCAAATGGAATATGAACTAAAGACTCATAAAAGGCTCCCGAATTGCTTGTATATTTATGTAGTATGCCTTATTTGACACTATTGTTTTTTTTAGGGTTGCAAGTCCCTAGAAGCTATGTTATGCTATGTAAGACTATATTTCATGCTCGGCGATTCGTGCTGGACCCTTAATTTGGCAAATATTACTCGAATTCCAGTGGCACATGGAAGAATTTAAAATTATATCACCTGCCACACATATAAGAACGAAGATTTATGTGGTACCTACAAATATACAGTAGTAGAAAGGCATATCTATGCTAACATCAGAAAGAGTTAACAAGCTAATGCCTGGTCCTAAGAAACAGACTAAAAAACTCTGTGCCTGATACATGATTCATTAATTTAGAAAAATAATTAGGGTTCCGTACGGAACATGAAAAACCAAAGAAACGAAGCCGCGTGAATAGCTAATAATATCATATTCGTTTCATTATCTTTTTGATACTTTGAAACATTTTTAAGCCTATTTAGTGAACTTTGTTATGACTTGTTTTCTTTTATCTTTCCTTTGGGTTGATGTACCTAACCGATAAACGTATCAAAGAAGCCAAAGCGAGGCAACTGGTCAAATCTAAAAGTATACTTGCATCTTTGGTCTTAAAACACTACCAACAATATATTTTTTGCACTGTTTAAAGTATGATGGTCATCGAAATAATAATTTGGCTTTAATATTTCGTGTACTGTACGTGTGTAGTCCTTGCTTTTAGTAATTAAAATACATCACAATAAGAATAACTACATAACATAAAGGCATGTTTGACGGAACCTTAACAAATCGCATGTCTAACCAAATAAGGATTTTCTCCCACATAATTATAAATTCATGTTACCAACGCACTATGGGTTTCCAACGGTGTACCCTTGCCTTCCCTTTCAAAAAATACAAGCGTAAAGATTTCCCAAAGGGATTGCAGATTTTTTTATTCATGCCAAAAGTAGTTCGATAAAAAAGTTTCGAATATAATTCCATTCTATATAACTGATTCGTGGAGTAAAAATCCAAGATGACGTAATGTTATTCTAGTGGCTAACTGACGATGTCCAACCACTACATAATTATAATCCTTTAATCACATTTTCCAACACTCATGAGGTCGTTCTCTTGTGACAAGTACCTCCATACAAACATACAAACATACCCACTATAAAAGTGTTATAGCAATTACAGAGTATATTCAAACTCATTCCGGATAATACGAAGCCTTAACAGAAATCTATTCTGACTAAAACTGTCAAGATCAGATGTTTCCAACAATTAGGGGTATATCACTTGCTTGTTACTAATTTTGATCAAAGCGATAAAGACTTATTTAATTCAGATCCAAACTCAAATCATATACCTACTTAATAAGTACTGAGCTATCAATAATATTTAATAATGTATTATTCATCGAC
Source organism: Plusia festucae (assembly GCA_950381575.1). Classification (NCBI taxonomy): domain Eukaryota; kingdom Metazoa; phylum Arthropoda; class Insecta; order Lepidoptera; family Noctuidae; genus Plusia; species Plusia festucae. The sequence continues at coordinate 15,756,931 of OX494433.1, read as the reverse complement.
GTCCCTTAGTTTTATAATTCTCTGTCCTTTCTCTCAAGATTACTGTCAGGGGATCCGTCACAAACTTTTCTCGCAAACAGGGAAACTTTGGTCCTTTGATCCGAAGTGACGCAAGAGAAGACAAATAGACGTGTCGTGTCCAATAGAAGTTATAAGGAGTGAACAGATGATGGAGCGATTGGCTTTAGTAAATGTCTTTCTGAGTAACGTATCAACGCTCCTAAATATAAGAAGTGGGTTGTCTTATTATTGAGTAGGGTTAGATAAGTTTGATAAAAAAATGTATTGTCATATATCGAATTTGAAACTACGTCTGTTCCAAAGAAATGTTACTTTCTTCCATCAGCCTTCATGTAAGACTTTTTAGAGCTTATTGAAAATTGTTTCTATAGTATAGAAGAATTTCTTCATGTGAAAATTAAAACTGTTGTGCTTCTAGGAAAATTTTGTATCAATTCAATAATTCATACAAAATTGTTTGTTCGCAGGCATGCGAAAATTAGAAATAGAAAGTTATATAGGTAATATTTCTATTTTAAGTTTTCGCATGTCTGCTGAAGGCGAGTTTTTAAAAACTATTATTTTTTGTTTTAACACCTTTTGTATATACTATATCTCTAGCGAATAAAGATAATGTATCCTATTCTCTTCTAAACATGCATTTAATTACTGCTCAACATGATCGGAGACGGTTGGAATCATTTCTCGGAACCAATTCTAGCTGCATATGATACTCCAATACTCTAGCTATATAAATATGGAGGGGAAAATATTTATAAGCCATAATGACGAAATGCTTATTTAGGGCAGAGATTGTAGTTGCTATGCCAGTGAAGTCGTCATCGCATGATTGAGTATTCTAACAGCGTCGTGTTAATATGAACGGACGATATTTATGTACACAATACGTGTCTAACTTATGAAGATTTGCAAAAGGATGAAATTGAAATAAAAGAAGAAATAAAAATTATAAACGTAGACAACATCACATACATTGCTCCTCCGAATCCAAAGTAAGTAGCTAAAGCACTTGTGTTATGGGATCAGAGATAACGAAGGTACCACAAATACCCAGACCCAAGACAATGTAGAGAAACACCTTTTTCTACATTGACGCGTCCGGGGATCGAACCCTGGACCTCAGAGCTAGCGAAACCTTGAAAACCAGTGTTTACATCACTTGAACACGGAGGTAGTCAAACGTCGAAATGTATGAAGATATAAAATTTGTGTTATTAAGTATAAAAATAGGAACAATTCTAATTACCAGTCTTGCCAAGCGATAGCGGATTACCAAGTAAAATAGATTGAGGAGGTTAAATAGGCAGTTGATCCATGATAAAAACGGTATTCAGCTAAATCCGGAAAGACTGGAAGAGGACCCAATGTATCTAGGGAAAAAGTGAAGCAAAAGGAGAGAACAACATCTACACATGTTTTATTAAATATAAAGACATGCTATATTGTGAACTTCAATCAAGTCCACCGCTGGACTTAGGACACTCTTCCAAGTTGCGCTACAACACTCCTCCGCCTTCCGCAACCAGTCCGACTCAGATACCCTTTTCAGGTCATTGGTCCATCTGGCTAGGGAGCAACCTACACTACGTTGGCCAATTCGCATCCTACATTCCGTTTGAACTTACAAAATAAATATTTAATAATTCGACAAAAACATTTCTTTATTATTAAAGAATCCGAATTTATTTCGTTTTATTCCGTTTTATTCAATATCAAGTTTACTTTGTTATAAGCGTAATTGAAAGAAAGCTCTGCAATTTCAAATATTTAGAAAATATCTTTGGAATTTCAATCGTGGCATTGTTTTATGCACTTCTATCTCCGTTCCCAAAGCAACGCCCTTCTTCCATTTTATTGGCTTCGAGGGACAAATGTATTATTTTACAACGACATCTCCCACTTGTCTTTGTTTTCAATGTTTCTTTTTATTTTTCAAGTTTTACCGTTATTGTTGATTCAATGTTTGTTTGGATTACTTGTAACTGTTGTAAAGAATTAAGTAGCATTTAGGGAATATAGTGAAATACAATGCCATCTTTTGTTTCGGAAAAGATTAATATAATAAAACACTTCTTAGTTAAAGGGAATTCATGGTACATATGACGTGTACTTATAATATGTTTTCGTATACACGTATAACTTTGCAGGATTTTAGAAAAATTAAAATAATGTTTATGTGTTCACACCACGTAGGTACTGTAATGGATACCTATTTAGATCATATAGAGTACATTTGTGTAATTATTGCACGTTAAGTCACAAAATCAAATGTACATATTATGAAATTAATATTTTTACACGGAATTTTCAACTCATTACTTAATTATGTAGTTTTTTTTTAATAAAAGTCTCGTCCCTTCGCTGAATTATGAATTTTTATTAAGTTAATAATGTTAGTTTTAATTATTATCAGCTCATTGTTACTTGAGCTTAATTTTGAATGTGTTTGAAGTGATTCTTATGCACTGATATTTTATTTAAATTTTTACTTGCATGCCGATTGATAAAATAGCAGCTTGTAGATATTGGCACATTTGCAGCTCGTAGATGTTGGGACACTCGTAGCTCAAACGTGTTGGGACATTCGTAGCTCGTAGATGTTGGGACATTCGTAGCTCATACATATTTGGAAATACGTAGCTCGTAGATGTTTTCTTTCATTCGTAGCTCGTAGATGTTGGGACATTCGTAGCACGTAGTCTTAAACATTCGTAGCACGTAGATGTTTTCTTCGCAGCTCGATGATGTTTTCTAACATTCGTAGCTCATAGATGATTGTGACATTTGTATATATTTAAAATTATCAACGACCTATTAATGTTAAAAAACTATCTACGAGCTACGAATGTAAGAAAACTTCTACGTGCTTCAAATGTCAAAAACATCAACGAGCTACGAATGTCCCAACATCTACATTCAACGAATGTCCCAACATCTACGAGCTACAAATTTCCAAACAGGTATGAAATGGGAAATGAATCAACGAACAATGCACCAATTTCTGTTCTTTCTTAGTCCAAAGTGACCACTCAAAAACCTATCATCATCTGCCTAGCCTTATGTACATTCTTACCGTATTTACCTGATTGCGTATTTTACATGGAGCGCTCGTCTATCTGACCTCCACAACCATTGCTATGTAATACAGTATTCAAAATCAAATCAAAATTATAATCAAAATGTTCATTTTTCTAGTAAATCTAAAATAAAAAACGTGAACTTTAAAACTAAGTCTACTACAGCTACAGTCACAGTGATACTGGGATTTAGTACAAATAAATAAAAATTAAAAAATCGTCAAACTGTACGGCTTTCACTAAGCCACAAGCCTCTCTACAACCTCAATACCTAAAAACATATAAAATACATAATTTTGATTAAAATTAAAAATAATCATAGGACTGATGTATGATTTATAAATTGTGGGGCGAAAACGAGTTGGACGAAGAAGGAAGTCCCGGCTCCGCAACATTAGGGACGAGAATGCGAGTGCATCTGAACAGTTCCGCCTCGTAAAATAAGCGATAGATTCTTCAGCTGGTTGCCACCCTTCATTAATTAGAATAGCAAAGATGGAGACGAAAAATACAATACAATATTTAAAAATACCAGACAAAAACTTTTACACAAAGCTCGGTGGCAAAAACTCCTCTAAAATCCCTTTCCAGTCTCTACCCACATTTTGCTCAACAAACCGGATTAGTGTAACAGCTAAATCCATTATCGGCGTGTCAGATAACAATCAGTGTTGCATCCAATTTGTTGCAGCTTTCAAATCAGATCGTCTAAACTGTGTTAGTAAAGTGGAACATTGTTACATGGTTACTAGGAATTAGATAAACCTGTGTTATTGGTACATGCCATGGTTTGAACGTTGTTGTGATGTTGAATTTAATGAAAACTATAAGATACCGAAACTAATTCAATTTTTTTACTTATAAAGATAATTATAATTTCGTAAAACCTTCGTGATAAGGCTATTCTTGTTTAAGTGTTTTAATTGTTATGTATTTTTTTGTTCTCATTAAGTCTGTACAAACTTTGATTATAAATGTTATTTTTAATTATGAATAACGGCAATCGAAGTCTCTCGACGTCTAATGCATATTTAATATTATTTATGTCAGTCAAAAGTTCATGGTAAGCATTCTATAATATAGAATGTTGTTGATAGTTGGATTTATTGTTCTTTGAATAAACAATGATTAATAAAATATATCCTAATTCTTGTCCAAATTCTGTAGTTTTTAAAAGGTAATCAAATACAAATAAAATCAATAGTTATACAGGAGAATAACAAAAGTTTACGTTTACTATCTGAAAATTTAATACAATGCTTCAGAATGTAGATCATGATAACAAAGGCCATTTCAACTTCAGAGCATTTAGGTGCATTCAGCTATGTCTACCACGAACAAGAATCTTTGCAAGGTTACTCTTGCGTAAGAGGCTACAATCAAGTCGTCTAGGTCCAGACTCTCAGAATTAATGACCTCTATTGAATTGGAACTCACTCTATCACGCTGCAGGGAACACAGACAGCTGATCGTTAGTCAATAGATTACTATGTAATCATACGATTTATGACATAGTATGTTATAATTTGAGTCAATAATATTGCAGAAACTGAGCAAATAACAGCCCAAAAAAGCGCTGAATTAATTTACTCATTATTATACTCTCAATTGAATTGATTGATAAAAAAATAAGCTTTGTAAGAAGTTTGTAGTACCCCTAAGTTTCTTTCGACATGTCCTCTAAGGGTATTAGGAAATTTCAACTCCAGTGCAATAAAAAAGTGACGTGTAACAATCCTAAATGGAAAATAAATAGTTGGAATTACAATTTTGCAGAAAATAACAATTAAAATCAAGGATTTTAATTCTTACAAAATCTAGTAAGGTATTATAGAACGGAAGCAAAAAGACTTTCAAAACTGGATAAAAAAAACATGTTGACGTAAACGCTAAAAATATACAGAGCGTTTGGTAGAAAAATCATATTATGAACTTAAAGTTACGATGGTTTAAAGATGAGAATTCGTATAATTATTTAAAGAAAATCTTTAAATAATTATCTCTTAGGACATTGAAAAGAAGAACAATAGCAAATAGGCCACACTATAACCCATTTATTGATCTGTCTCCCTACCGAATACCCTGTATTATTCTCATTCAACACCAAATAAATACATTATTTGCACCACAATCTCTTAGAGTATATTCCGAGTCATAACCTGCACGCTATTTGTGGTGACGACACCACAAGTTAATCGAATAAGTATAAACACATTTGATCTGAATAACTTACGTCATAAGTCATCATAAACATAAACTGGTGTATACATCAGTATTTTAAAAAACATCAAGAAAAACACGAAGTAGTAATCTTTTCACGACAAAAGTCACGGACGAGGAATAAAAAACTTGAATTATCCCACAAAAATCTCGGAATATTTTTCACGTATAGTCTAGAACTCTAGAATAAAGGACAACTATTCGCTATAATATTTCATAGACGGGTCGTTGACAGCATTATTGCGTCACTCGTAAAAGTGAAAACAATCTGCGAACGACGCGAGATTACATTAACGATTTAAGAACGTTTGTCATGAATACTTGAAGACATCATACTCAAAGTACTTTGTACTCTTTGAATCTGTTAAACACTTTAATGAAGATGTCTTGTAATTAAATATTAGATGATCTTCACGTGATTTTCACGGTATGTTGTGCTACTTTTAATACATTGTGAAAAGGGAATCTTTATGTATTATTGTGTTTCTGATAAATTATTCTGCTTGTTGGGAAATTACAACATTAAATTTTACGAAAAATAAAAATTAACCATGCGAGAACTCATGTAATATCATAATTTACTTTATAACTTAACAAAGTTATAAAATCGACTAGCTGTAAAATAAAATCATCTCTTAAAGGTTACTACCAAAATATAATTCAAAGAACAAAAGAGTCACTGAGACATTGAATAGATACAACGCAACAAACGAAGCCACGTCCTTGCCTCACCCATTCAATCGCAACATTTTCAAACAGAAATATGCATTGAAATCACAATTCACCGCATAACAAACGCACTTGGAGTAGCTTAATGAGCCGTCGTGGTAGCGACATTAAACGCGAGAAACACAGGCGACCGACGATAAATCAACGCTCGCTTTGCATAACAACCGGGGACAATGGCATTTTGCACCGGGTTTTCTAGCGCTGCCTGGATGTAAGGTTAGATTTGTATTGGAGAGATGGATTTGTATTGGTGGCGATAACTTGTTTTTCGTCGATCTTCATCTGTTTATTTGGAATGTTAGAAAAGATTGTTAATATTAGTATTATCTCAACATTGATGCGGCACATGCGGTGCACGTTGTCCATGCCACGTTCGCGCGTGCGTGCGTTTGTTAGTGTTTGTTGTTTTTCATGCGTATCGTGTCCATGAGTTCAAGAAAAAGTGGAGCTTGATTCACGTGCGTAGCCTCTCCGTGTCGTGGTTATTTGTTGAAAATAACAACAAATGAATAAAGGGCGTCATTCCTAACACTAAACTTATTTGTGTGTTTATTTGAAAGTCTCTAGGGTACGTTTCAAAGTTGATCATGATATAAAAATCTTATACTAAATACACATTTCTTTAGCATCATCCTAGATGTGTACTTAATAAGATTTCAAAACAATACAAGTTAAAACTTAGTGTAGAACTTCAAAACATCAGGCTAGATGACAATTTAATAGAACATGTTCTCAACATACACGGAAATAGATTCACAGTTTGACAAGCAGTAAACAGAACGACAGCTGCGAACGATTACAGGAACGGTAAGGTAAATGTGTCACCTGGTGTAAAACGGGAAAGGATGAGACGAGAACGCATGTAACATTTAAACGGGAAAAAGCGATAAAATTTTATATCTTCTCTATATTATTTATTTAAGATACACTACTAATCAAGGGCTTGGAGACAACCTTTAAAAACAGTCAATTTTGTAGGTACAAGCATCTACTCGTATCTATACATAAATTGTTTTCACTAAAACCGGAACCTTTATGAAAAAAATCTTAACTACGAGTTCTTTTTAATCAAGCATTACAAAAAAGGGATTATAACGATACTGTTTACTAAAATAACAAGCTCCAAAAAATACATAAAATGGAAGAAAAGAAATTAGTAGTTCACGTTCAAAAGGCATTTACCTACTATACCCTAAATAAAAGTAGGTACCAAGACGTCAGAAGCAGCGAGGAGAATAAACAAAAGACAAAAGGTCACGTATGGCCGACACAGTGCTTAAGTGTCCAGCCCAGCATTTGTACGAAGAATTTATTTATCTTAAACGACTTGAAACTTTACAATGTTCAGTTTTCAAGAGAAATGTTACTTGAACAAGAACAGCAGAAGCAATTTGGAAAGTATATTTATAAGAAATCGACTGTTCCTGGAATCTGAAGATTACGTTATAAATATATTATAGTTGTGTATAAAAAAAGTGATTTGAATAAAACTGATATTTCGGCATCAGTTTATCATTCCTACATAATAAGTTTCATAGAAATTTAATGCGATTATGTATATAATTATGTACACATCTGAACTATAAGGAGCCGGGCTATCTTTGTAAAATATTATTGTTGTGAATTTTTTTTTTAATATTTTTTACTATCTAACTTTCCGTAAGTTAGATAAAATAAATAAATATATATATATGTATAAATAATTTGTTTTTGTTACGAGTGTACTACATATAAATACCTACTTATTCTACCACTTATGTTTAATGATGTAAATGAATACACCACTTGATCCTCATCTAGTGTTACTACGATAATTACTCGCTAATTACCTAATTAAGTTATAATTGGAATTTGGCGTTACCAATTTCAGGTATTATGTTCATGATTTCTTGCATTAAGTCTCTTCGTCATTACAATTCTGGCAACCAGTCTTACCAAAAGATACTTTATTACCCAGTAAAAAAACAGGATTCAAAATTTCAGTAATACTTTACACCGATGTCGTAGCTTTGAAAAAGGCTGGGCAGAAGAAGAATTTTCTTTGCAACATTAATAAGTTTGGATACCAAGATTTTTAGTTTTCAAGTCTGTAGAGACGAAAATAGAACCTCCTCCTTTCGGAATTCGGTTAAAAACTGATCTATTTTTATTTATTTAAGAATTTAACGATATGTTTTGATTCAGATTTAACGAAAATACATTATAATAAGTATAAATTTATAAACTTAACATGAAAATAATAATAACCATTAATAACTAATGTTGAAAGGTTGGTTCTATTCCGTCTGTATGTATCTTTTTTTTTATTTGACTATACGTAATTATACTACCCAAGTAGGTATTTAAAATTATAATAATGCAAATAGTAAGTCATTAAATCGTTAAAGGTTGTTTGTTTTGCAAATCATGCAGTATCTCCCCTATTAATAATATTTATTACAAAAAAAAAAACATGCAATGGTAAATTGGTTAGCAAGTCGTATGTAATAATGAGCTACCTATTACGCATAAATAAGTAAAAGTGTGTAAGACCCAATCCTGTCCGAATAATGGAGTTAGAATAAACTAGACGGTCACGTTTGGGTAACAGTAACGAAATGAGAGAGAACTAATTAGGTTTGCTCACTTATTACAGAAATTTGTTACATCTGTTTATCTAGACATCACTATGAAACTAGACCAGTTGACAATGAAATTTTATAGAATGGATTCACTGTCATTGACTCAGATTAAGAACTCATAACCTGATGCCATAGAATATAAAAAAATAGAGTAGATGAACTTTTCATAAAAAGGAATTAATTAACTACAGATTAATATTTCATTTATAACAATAAACAAGAACTATTCTCAAATGAACAACATTTGAATTTGAAATTACACTTATCGCGTTTAAAAAATTAGTGAAACATAATATTAATATTCATAAATAAACTTTTTTTAGGAAACCTGGATTCCAAATAATTGGACTCTGAAATCGCCAACCCGCAATGAGAAAGCGTGGTGATCAACGCTCATTCCTTGTCTAGGGCTGGCCACTGCTGGGCAAAGGCCTCTTGCCGTTCAAAGGACGTTTATAGGCCGGTATTATATTACTCGTATTTACACACTTTTAAATGATACTGTTGCTGTATGCTATTCTCTGTAAATAAAATAGTACATAGTTTTATATCTAATGGCAATGATACCTAAATAAATAAAAAAAAGAGTTAAATCAATTATAGTAACTGCATACAAAGAGATTGAATTAATCACTATCCATTTTAACTTATTTTAAGATTGAATTTAACTTTATGTAATATTTACCAATTTTGAAATTAAATTTATGTTATCAATAATTTAATCCTCTTAAAATAAAACCATTCCGAGAAAACTTTCTACGACTAGACAGTGTTCATTGAGTATTTAATAAAATTAGTAAAAGGGTGAGCCGAATAGAAAATACATACTGGTTGACAATAATTAATTAACTAAGGTTACCAAAACTAAATAACGTTAGGATGATTTCATTACTAAAATTACTTTTAGCTAGCTGGAATCACTTGGGACTTCATGAGACGACTTGTAATTAAATTATTATTTGTTAGCTTTTTCTATATTTTAGTATTATTGTAATTAAAGCTAACGCATTTAGTATTTTGTTAGCGAAATAACATTAATTATTTAAAAATGTCATAATTATGAAACTAAAGTAATTTAATGTGTTGTATCGTGAGAAACTTGAATTTTTTTATTGTCCTTTCTCTATGTCAGATTAGATATAAACTAAAATATATCGATATTTCGATAGTAACAACATTACGATGCATGACGCTTTGACCTCGTTGTCGATTTGAAGTACCCAACTACCGCATTAAATGTATCTGCAAAGTCCATAATACTTTGATAGTAAGTACTAAGCTAAAGACATCGGCAAAGCATCGAACTTGAACACTTATGTTACCTGCCGTTTTCATAACATGTAGCTTTATGAGCCATATAGCTTTATTGTTGTTACAAACATACATATTTGCCGAAATATCGAATATTAGAATTCAGAAGGTATATTTGTATCAAAACTAAACAACAATAAAATAACCCAAAAACAGACTAGCTTAGCAAAAATGTTAGCTTTACAAATATTATTTGATTTTTATATGGACAGGTTAAGTTACAATAAAGGAAAGTAATCATAGGCACAATAACAAAACTATACAAAAAAGTATTTTTAACTAAACATTATTCATTGTTTTGATTCGTAGATTCTATACTTTTTTGTTGTTGTGTTTGTTTTATGTATATTTTGTTGCTTTTTTAACGGTATTTTTGCCTTGTGACCAATTGGGTGTTCTTTGTGCATGTGATTTGAATATTTGTGAAACCCCCGCAACACAAGGATTAAATTACTTAGTGCGGGCGTAGTTATTTAAAAAAAAAAAAATTATTTAGTCACAAAATAAAATTAATATATAATTGATAAATTCTGACTAATATAATGGGTACTCGACTACTATTCAAATGTTGATATAATATCTGTTTTTCTAAAAATAGTCTTATAAGCAAAACTGCGATAAATCTTAATAAATTATATACTAATAAAAAGTTATTATAAGCTTTTAAAGTTAGTTGATGACGCATGTACTATCTCTTTTTCACAAAAAAACGACTTGTACAGGGCAGCCCCAGATTAGTATGAAGATTTAAAATATGACGTCACTTTTTGATAGATATATCTGACTTTGCCTAATTTACTCATTCTGAAACGCTCAAAATGAAAGTAATAAATTAGTGTGTATTTTTTGTCATCTATATATCTTTCAGAATTGTCAAAAATATACTGAAAATATAATATCGATACATATAAGATAAACAAAAAGTCAAATTCTTGTTATATTCTGATCCATTTCCATCAATGACTGTCAAATTACGACAGCCGGCAAATCTTCACTTGATTTTCTGAAATTCCTTCTATTGTTAGTCACAATATAAGCAGTTATGTATGTTTATATCCAAGTTTCGAATACGTGGATTAACTCGTAACGTTACTTTGGGATCACGATTAGGTCGAGAGCAGATTGAGGCGCTGAATACCTCTCTATGATAATGACATTCTACTTGTTTTGATGGTGAAATTTTTGAAATTTTGGAATGAACGAACAAAGTGGTAGTAAATTAAAATAATGATTAATAATGAATAAATAATAATGGTTAAGGTACCGGATTTGCGATCGGGTGGTCGCAGGTTCGAATCCCAACCATTTGAGCCCATGTCATTTTGACATTTACACCTGTCAATTTAGTCTAGGATTAAAAAACAGTATCAACGAAATTAAATTACCATCCATCTTGCATGGTTCCACTTTAACTTTAAATCCACCTGTCAAACCAATCAAATACTTATTAAGTTTATCTATTGAATTTATTGTTAAGCTCAGATTTTATTTTAATAGCAAGAGAATATTAATTCAGCGACGTGTTTAACAAAATCGAAAACAAAGTTTTCAATTTCGGATTAATGATTTGTAAAAACAAAATAGAATTTTAGCAGCAAAAGGTTTCCAATAACGGTTTTTTAATTGAAACTTAACAAGTTTGTCTGAAAGTGAAAAGTGAGTGTCTGGAGGAGCACCATATTGATTTTAACACCAATTTTTTTTTAAATTTAATTAATAATTGGTTTTTTATATTGCATATTTTTTTTTAGATGAGATCTTTTTCTTCTTCTTGTTGTGTCAATGGCCCTAACATTTTATTATTAATTTTTACCTAGCTTGCTGTCCCACTGCTGAGCAAAAGCCTCCGTCCATTCCTTCCAGCGATCCGGCTCCCTCGTTTATTCCTGCCAGTTCCTTAATACTTTATTTACTCTCTACAATGTTTTAAGTTTTTATAAATATCATATGTAACAATTGTCGACCCTGTCGGGCACGGCAGAAGAGTTCCTGAGAAAGGCATCCAGTTCGTCCCACCATCTTTTTCGTGATATGCCGCGGGCCCGTTTGCAGGGCAGCAATCCTTAAACTATCTGACTTAAAAGTTGCCACCGGGACGGGACGGTTGTCGGCCTTCATCACGACGTGGTGAGTGTTGGTGGTAGTGCAAGTCGGGCAGGACAGGCAGGACAGAAAGAAAGTAAGAAATTTGATGAAAACAGATAATATATGACTAAAGTCTAGAACCTAATTTAATTAATGTTGGTTGTGGGGTAAGTGAAGTGTAAGACAATAATCTAACCAGCAGAAAAATAAAACTAGAAGAGACAATGCTTTCTGGTGGTTACGCGATGGTGATTAGACATTAAAATTAGCTTACTTTTTGAATGGTCAATTTTGATTTAAGTTCTCAAGAACGAAGGCATTGAAATGCCGGGAACAAAATCTTAAATAAACCTCGATAGAATCCGTTTCAAAAAAAGGTTTTCTTTCAATGACAAGAGTCACCCTGATTGAACTAAGAGCCTTACAATAAACAGATAACCTTTTAACATCAAGATCATTGAACTCAAATGAGATTATCTAGTACACGTGCCGAGGTATCAAATGATAGCAACACGTCACGTAGGTACAAGACGCCGCGGATCTTGAATTTAATTTAAATCTGCGCCAAATCTCCCAGATAAGTAGATTACGAGATATCAGGTGACCCTCGTCACTGTGATGCTGCTACGGAACCAGAAGTCTCACAGAATTTAGGGTTTACATGGAAAATGAAAGTAAATTTTGTTTTCAGAACACTATTTTTGAACTCTGGCCAAAGAAAAAGTGTTCTGTTTGATTCAAAGTTTACAACGCATAATTTTGATATAGACGAAGATTTTATGTAAATAGATTTTGACAGTAATTTTCTATTTTTTCAATATTAATTAATCATATTTTTTAACTAGATTAAATCAATATAATAACTTAAACCTTTTTGTGGTAGTTTCATAAATTTTTATCCAGGCTTATGTGAGCCTGAAGAAATTTTCTTAAACCAAAATCCGAAAATGATGTTTCAGACAATACTATATGTGTCTATTCGAAATAAATTGAATAAATGAAAAAGCTTTGAATATACAGAACCAATTGCAAAAACTAATAGCGTACTAAGTCTATCTTCCCTGTATCTCTCGATTCCTAAATCCGGAATACACGGCGTGGTGTTACTGCTCAATTCTCGCAACATGTTTACTCCGACAACAGAGTTACATCACCTGCACGAACGTTGCTACACAACAAGGTAAATGTAGATGCTACCTATTTTATCGCTTCCTTAATTCTTATGAGAGCCTAGTACTTATTTATAAACAACAATGTTGGTTGATATTTGTTAATTCAATGATATTTTCTTTGAAAGTCATGGGCAAGTTAACTGATTGATTGTGTTTAATATATTGAACAGGGCTTTATTTTTTATTTTTCTTATCTTACTAGAAATATGGGTCGCACATTACTAGTATTCTTGTTAACCCACCGTGCTAAGCTAAATTGCTTGTGTTACGAGTGGTTTCACGGACGCAATGGGTGGGATTCAAACCCTTGCTTTCAATCATGTGGTTGCCATTAGGCTACCACCGATAGATATAACAAAGAAAAATAATCTTGCTAATAATACTGAATTATTATAATAACTTCCGTGAGACGAATTCATAATTATTTAAGGATTCAACGGTTTACTCACGCGCATTCTCGGGAACGCCCGACTAGTTTCAGACTCAAAAGGAGTCCTTAATCATGAGCTGACGCGGCGGCGGCGGTGTCGCGAGTCGAACTGACTGCAGTTCGACACGCGACCGAGAATGCGCGTGAGTAAACCGTTGAATCCTTAAATAATAATACTGAAATACCGTAATTAGGTATTTCAGTTTTATTAGCAAGATTATTAGGATTCAGGTACCTATTTAATAAAAAATATAAAACTAACACAGAAGAAAAATAACTTCTTTCTTAACAAAAAAAAGCAAACCAAAAAGATTCTACTTTATTATACATAAATTATTCCGTTATTGTTTATATCAAATTATAATAAACAAAACTTCAATATAATACAAGACTTGTTACATAAAATAAACTACCAATAAAGTATACGTCGTATCTCGTACGTTTTGTTCTAAATCTGAAATCATTTTTATTTTAAACCTGCCTGATATTGCAACATGTTCTGTTCAGGTTGTAAGAGAATAAGATGGAATATTTTAAGAATCAAAGATCCTGTATTATATAGTTTTGAGTTTATATTGAGCTTTGAGGTACACTAACGTCGAAACAAGGATATGAGAATTAACGTAGAATTAAAATGAATCTATATATATAAAAGAAAGACGGGTTTGTTACAACACTTATAACTCGAGATCGGCTGGATCAATTTTCATGGTTTTTGTTTCGTTGGATTTGTCTCCGCCCTGAATAGCAGAATACATTTTAAAAACAATGAAAACTTGACGAATATATATTTATGAAAATGAATCATTTTCCATTTAATTATGTTCCTTAGTTTCGTACCTGTCAAACATTTGTTTTCCTCCTGTCATCCTGTCAAATACTGTGATTGACATTTATGCATGCGTTCAGAAATGTATTTTGTGTAATTATTTAAAAAGGGTGAATTAACTTTTGTCTGTATTTTTTTTAATCAATTAAAAAGGGTTGAAAGGTGTATTAAGCAGATTTGAATAAAAAGGGCAGTATCAAAAGTAGTAGTCTATGATCTAAACTATTGTCAATCAATGTCTATGTCACGAAAGTTCAGCTACTGTTATATTTGTTTGTTTTGTGTGGTTTTGTGCGAGTACATAATTATTCAGTATTAGTATTAGTAACAATTCCACGTCCTAGAAGATCTAATCTTTCCCAGCGAAGCCGTACTGCAATTAGGCAACGGAACATCGCGAGTCAATTATCTGATGAAGAACGAGACATTGCACGAGAAGAGCGCCGCGTTAGTATGGAGCGAAGAGGGCATTAAATTCGTGCCTCTCAAACACAAGAGGAAAGAGAGGCAGCCCGTGAAACGGCTAGGTTAGAAACGAGAAATCGTCGAGCTTATCGTACAGATCAACAGTCAAATCTGCGGCGATATGTGAAGAAACTTCAACTGTCAGTAAATATGAGAGTTGCATTGTTGAACGATCTATCTGCTGATGATTTCTCTAAGCAATTCAGTCATTTTTTGCTGACACGTGTTTGAAGTACTTAATTTTTTTATTACTTCTCTTTCTGTATGTATTATTTATCATAATAAAATACTTTTTGATATCTAAGTACCTATCTGTATTTTTATTTTGTATCATTGTATTACGTTCATCAAAGCCTAAATTAGTTCAGCTAAAAGGTAACACGACATTCATTGACTGTTAGGCGGTACGAAGTTCGCCGGGTCAGCTAGTAATAAATAAATAATAAATATCTTGGGACAATCTCACACACGGTCATCTGATCCCAAACTAGGCAGAGCCTGTACTATGGTAACCAGACAACTGATAAACATACTTATATTTTTCCAAATACATACATATTATAGATAAATAACACCCAGACACAGAACAAATGATCGTGCTCATCACACAAAGATTTGTCCTGGGTGGGAATCGAACCCACGACCTCCGGCTTAGCAGTCAGGGTCACTAACCACTAGACCAACAGGCCCGTCAAATAGTAGAATAAGAATGCTATCACAGAACTACCTTTCAATTATAAATATTCTGGGTCTTTTCTTATTTTCCTGATCTAACATTCATTTAACATGCTGTTTTTTTAATAACCCTAACGAGTCTTAGTAGTAGGGCCAGTAGGACTTGGGTTGTAAACAAATGCGCAAGATGAGCAAAAATGTTAGGTAGGTAGGTATATTAAACCCTGCCTTTTAGAATTTGAATATGAAAATCCAGACGTAAAATTCCCTTCCAGCAGAATCTTAAAACTAGAATATAATGTAGATGATAATAAAATATCATTTCGTCGCGGAGAGACGACCGAGCTTTTTGCATACCGATTGCTCAAATTTTCATATTTCTCCGTTAGTTTCTTGACGATGTAATGGAATTTATTTAATGGTATGGTGATTTTTCCATTTTCTCTCCAACATTATGTTAGAATTTTATATTCCGTAAAAGAAGGACGTGGAAACAGTAATTATAGATTTAGGTGAAACAAAATTAAGTAAAAGCAATATTTTTGTCTTTTAGAAGTATTTTTAAAAGTGGTTTTAACTACACTTTAAACGTTAAGAAGTCTGTTTTTTTTTTGCTTTATAGCCAACAGTGTCTGATTTCGAGTTGAAATTATGATAATTTTTCAGTTTGGATGTAGAGTTACACTTATACATCACAGTTACGAATAAACGTACTTCAATACAAAAATGTTAATAAAAAGAAACCTTGAAATCTGTTAATAAATTGAGGAAGTGAAACTTCTTTAGCTCATAGGCCGGCACTGTGTCTTAGAAATACGAAACCTGCCTATGAGAGAGGGAAAGAAATAAAATGTGTGCTTGCACCTCTCTCTCTTGCCCCTACAGTAATATACGCAACCTAACTCCTCTCCCTTTCTATCTTAACTAACATAAATATCGCTCTCAACTTCCGTTCGCTTCGCCCGATTTCGTTTTCACACACACACATTTTCGTAACGCTCTGGTCAGGCATTAACCAGCTTACTCCCCAAGTCAAACGTTCGTAACGCCTGATCACACCTTTCGTAACGCTTTCGTCACGCATTCACCAGCTTACTCTCCAAGCCAAGCGTGCGTTAAGAATTTTTACTTCAAAAGCAAGTGCAATAAAAATCATTAATTTGTAAAATATAGACATGTCATAAACATAGATAATATTACATTTAACTCATCCTTAAATACTCGTAATACAAGTGTAAGTTCTGAAACACGTATTAATCCATAACCAAACAATGCTCACTTAAAGCCGTCTAAGTCTGTGCTTGCGATGGACTTAACTGAAAACCTAAGTTATTAGAACAGATGAAGATGCCTCCGAGTCTGTCTGGCTTTAAGATTCACTTGAATCGTGAAACAAATATTCTAGACGTTAAAATGTATCCAACTGGAGTACAACAGCTGAAGTGAACTTTTAAGTTATACTAGCTATGTTTATATATAACTAGCTTTTGCTCGCGACCCTGCCCGCGTGTCCTATTCCTCCTCTACTATTTCCTTAATCCTGTCCCGTTCATTCATCAATCATGACAAATTATAGCCTTCCTCAATAAGTGGGCTATCTAACAGTTGATGAATTTTTCAAATCGGACCTGTAGATTCTGAGATTAGCACGTTCAAACAAACAAACTCTTCAACTTTATAATATTAGTATAGATTTCGACAATAAGAAATAATAACTTTTTTCTTAAATTGTAAGAGCATTTCTTTGTTTTTTTCAAAGGAAACAGTAAAGCAAATTTCTTACAGTGCCACTTATAGAACTTATTGTCAATTTACAAGGTAATCTTTTAATTTCATTCAATTCAACATAAATAAATATTTTTTTAAATTAGATTTGGTCACTCAAAATATAAAAGGGTCTTAACAATTTTAACTTGAAGGTTGTCACAACTTTTTATTACTTGAATAATCATTCGATCAAAACCTTTTCAGAACTTTAGTCGATGGTTATTCTGCAACTCAACGAGTTACATTAACAATCGCAAATAAATAAAGTAATTTTAAAAGCTTTTATTTCGTAGATCTCTTTAAATTCTAAAGACGGACATTGTTATCACTGAGTTAAGTGCTTTAAATACAGTGCAAGACGAAATGTACATTTATACATATTATAATAAAATTACGGTATCTGGTTTATGTTGTTATCGTTAAAATATTATACAATAAAATTGTACATTACCTACACTGTGTTCATTTAAAATACAGATCTGATTTGGAACAAAACTAAGAAAAAAAAAATCTCATCAAAATATAAACGGTTTTAGACAGGCAAATGTTCCATTAAACGATAAACAGATTTTGCATTTTTGTCATAAGCCACTTTACATAATAAAATTGCCTTTTGTTGAATATGATAATATTATTAGCAGTAAGTAATAAATAAAACTATAGAACTATAGTTCTAATCTTTAATAACTATACTATTAGTTATTAAAGATATTTTTTTTCTTTCTTGGGACAGCTCACACACGACCATCTGATCTCAAACTAGGCAGACCCTGCACTATGGCGACCAGACGACTGATAAACATACTTATATATTTCAAAATACATACATATTATGCCCAGACACAGAACAAATGACGAATCGAACCTACGACCTCCGGCTTAGCAGTTAGGATCACGAACCACTAGACCAACAGGCCCGTCGGATTAAACTCTTAAAAAAAAATGCGCAAGCAACGCCGAACAAAATCGAAGTATGTAAAGAAATAAATTGTAGAATGTCCCACCGGCTCGCGGCTCCCGCGATAGTGTCTGCTATAAGAGCAAAGGATTATTCCCCGGTGACACATTTTGAATTTGATTTCAGTTTTATCCTTTTACGAGATTTAACCGCTTATTCTACGTTTATATTGTAGTCTAAATATTTAAGTTTTCAACTTAACAGAATTATTGTTGTCGGAGTTTGTAAAAGAATTTTATGTTTCCATTTTAGTAGCTAAATGAAATGAAGTGATCAAAACTGTTCTTGGTGATTTGGCGGTATGGACTTACGGTTTGGGATCTTGATTTTAATATTACGAAACTTTTATATATTCTGTTGTAGTAATGTCCGTTTGTATTTCTGAAGTTTAAGTATTAACTTGAAATCCAAAAAAGTTGCCGGTTATAAAAGGACCGTTTGACAAAATAAATATTGTGTTTATTTACTTAATATGCTTGCGTCGAAAAATCAAGCCTTAGAAGGTAAATTCATGAGCTTACTTTAATTCCCGTGACGTAATTTCATTATAATCATGCAACGCGGTAGTTAAACAGTTAGTATGTTAATAACCTGTTTTTCAATCCCATTCTAGAATTGAAGAGAAGAGAAATAAATCTAAAGTTGCTTAGTATGTAGTATGTCGGAATGTTTAATATTATGTACGCCAGACTGACGAGCACTTGGCTAGTTATTATTTGTCACAAAAAAAACCTGTAACAGTAAACATAGCATGTAGAAATAAATAACCATAATATACATAATTCTACTGCCACAATCTCTAGAGATATATTACAGAAACACTGAAGGTCTCACATTCAATAAACCAGTGTACCACTATTGAGTCATTCAATACACCAAGTGTCCCTACTTTGTCTGATTTAAATATCGGAGGGAACGTCTGGTATGTTTGCTCTGCGGCCGAACCCGCGGGGCGCGCCGAGTATTGCAATAAATTTACATAGGAAAGATTCTTTCGGTAAGTTCCTGAATTTTAGTGATGGGAACATTATGTCGATGTTCGAATATAATAGTATTTAGTTTGATTTTTATAAAAACCGTTATAATGTAATAGAAAAATAAAAAAACGGTTGTCATATCGCAAATATTTTTAAATCACATGTAGTAGTCATAAACCATTGCTAATAAAAGGTTTATTACTTAAAGTTTATTTTTAGTTTTCACGTGATGAACGGAGAAATATATATTTGATCGTCTATTGTTTATTTAATAATACTATCTCGAGTTGATTGCCACTTATTTCAGCTGAGAGGATATTAAGTTTAGGATTGGGATAGCAGGTTAAGTGAGCTAAAGATAGAAAAGATCTTGACTAGATGTTCTTAAAGTATTTGTTGGGATTTGCAATCAAGCATTTACTAATAACTAGAGTTAAAGCCCTTTTTGGGATTAGATCAATTATTTGTAAGTGATAGATATGAAAGTAGGTACATAGAAACCGTATATTTGCGAGGACTTGTAAAATTGTTTTTTTTTAGATATACCACTTAATACTAATATAAACACCCTTTTACCATAGTCGTCTATTTCTCTCTTAACGCTGCCACTCTTGTAAGGTACAGTAAATATCGATATATCGAAATCAGTCGCTCCTCACTATTTGTAACCGTCTTTTTGTTAATCTACGGATGATCAAACGTTTAAGGTTAAGTTCAGTGAATTATGGCGGCATTAGAACGAGATTGTTGCCTCTAAGTCTCTACAACGGTATTCCTTTGCATAAATACTTAGTTCACGTCATAACTACGGTAATAACTTGAAGGTTTATTTTCTAAGATAGTTAGAACAATAGCTAAGTCATGAGACGTAGCGCTATTGTGTGGATTTTCTGAATAAAGTGATATTATTGCTTGTAATTCTTGTAAGGATTTTATATGAATTTTCTAAAGCAACATTTTATTCCATAATCCAACATGTAACCTACTTAATAATATATAATACACAATTTTCTTGTAAAAATTTATATAAGGGGAATGAACACAAATAACTGCTTCATACAAATGACAGTTCCCAGTAACCCTTATTAAAGCGATTGTATTTTTCTTCCAAGATTTCCCTCTACCGATGATTATAAATCAAAGCGACAAAAAATATCGTAAAACGAAGATATCATACTCCTATTTAAAAGGAAAAGGAAATGTAAGAATTGGGTCCTTTTCGTATTAGAATGTTTTTTTCCGGAATATTAGATTACAAGACAAACGATATTTTAAGTCAATAGGAAGTGGTTATGCCGCGTGGTCTCCTGTAAGATAAGCCCACCAATATTTTCCTGTAAGTGCCTGAGGACGACCCAGAAAACGTTCGAGATTATGGTCAGGATTTATAATATTCCATTAATGTTTTTGTATCAGCTTTTATCTTTTAATAAGCCTTTACAACCTTTTTTTTTTTTTAACAAACGAAATGTAATTTATTTATCGCAAATAGTCACCATGTTATGGTTTGCAACTTCTTACCAATATTATTTTGTATAATTATATTGTATACTAGTACACCCCTTCGGCTTCGCACGTGTTATATATATACAGAAAAAAAAATCCTCTTTAAGCTCCCTATTCATTGGTGAACCATATGAAAATCCGTTCTATAATTATTAAGTTTATGGTGTTCAGACAGATGTATAGACGCTTTTGGGGACTTTATTTTATAATTTTTGAAAAAAATGAATATTTTTATGTACATTATTAAAGCCTCCTGAAAGGATAAAATATTTAAAGTAGATACAGTTTCGTGGTAATACTTCATTTTTTAATATATTTTCTCCATCGCCGGCAATACCTCAAACAATACTTAAATAAAAAAAATCAAGAATACAAATATTAAATTACAACTTAGCAATATAAATTGTTAAATAAATCTCGCTGAACGAGTTTTCATTGGAAACGTTCTTGAAATTATGTTTTATAAAATAAGCGATGTTTTTCAACAATGTATCTCTATCTCTGTTGCTTCGTCGTTTATCATTTTTGTACTGTTTTATAGTCAGTACCGTAAAACATCGTGAAATTGTTCTCAAACAATTGCCGTTTTGTAAATAATGCTATAGTGTACAGCGTGTACACGTGGCGAATATGTGTGGTCTGATAAAATAACTTCATAATTATTATTTTAAATACTAATTTCTATTTTATTTTTGAAAATATTATTATTATCTGTTAGACTTATTTTTTCTTTATCTATTATATTTTGATTAAAGCTATATTATATTTTCATGGATTAATGACATCAAGAAAAAATAAGCAAGTCATAACAATGTTGTGACTAATATTCAAAACTATAAGTAAATAAAATCCGTAAATATTATCCGTGATTTTTAACTACCTTATAATACTGGCCTATAAGATAAGATTATTTATTTCGCATATAAATATCACAAAGCCGGGCACAGGTCTCTTCTCAATAGAGAAGCAACGAGCATTGATCACCACGCTGGCTCACTGTGATTTTAGATTATAATTTTTGGAATCCAGGTTTCCTCACAATGTTTTCCTTCACCGATTGTCAATGATGGCTAAGCATATTTTTAGAAATTATATCTTGGAAAAAATCACATTGGTAGGTACTTGCCCCCTGTAGTGGGTAGGTTTGAACCTGCAACCTTGTGCACGAAAATACGTCCATTGAACCGCTAGGCCACCATGACATTTATATTACACCTACCTTATAACCTATGCCAAAAAGTGACCCATAATCTATTCTAAATTAAAATTAATTAGAAAATAGTACAAGTCTTTTATGTCAACAATATTAATTACGACAGCAAACATTTACATAATTAGCAAAAGAATCATTATTATAATTGTAATACTCTCTCATCTTAGACCTTCTAATCTAAAAAAGCTAAAACAATTAAATTTTCACACCCCTTTTTTCTTTTAAACCCGAAATTAGTATGGAAATGGCCTCAGCCGAGAGCTGTGCGAAATTAAAACTCTACAAATGTATGTAAATTTAAAACAAAGAAACGTAATATTCCGCAAACTTAGTTTCCCTGCGATTCCCAGTTTCATTTGTAGTTGGTATAAATATCAAATAGATGCAGACTATGATTACTTTGCGTACCAAGAAGTTTTATCTCTGAGTCAAAGTTAATCATGCATTACCAGATGAAATCGTCGCCATTTTATGAGACGGTTTCATAATCATAACGTTTCATTCCATATTTATATTGTACTAGCTTATCTCAGCTCCTTTTCATCAGTTACTCAAGGCGTAATTTTCCTCATATATTTTCTTTTTACTCAAACACTTTCTATTACAAACATAAACTTTTAACATTATGTGGTGCTCGAATAAATTTAATCTGAAAACGTTATTGAAAACTTTGATAAAAAAACATCATGTTTTTTGCTTTTAATTATGAGAAAAGATAACGTGTGTAGTTAGTAGAATTGGGTACCTATTTGTCTATCGATTTATTTCTGAAAATAGTTGTAAATGTAACAAAACGGCGAGAAAGCATTAAAAGTTTATCAATGAATAAAAAAGTTGTAAGGTTTTAAAGTTAGTTGATGACGCATGTTCTATTTCTTTTTTGCAAAATTGTAGGGGGCAGCCGCAGATTAGTAGAAAGATTTGAAGTATGACGGCTTTTTGATAAATCTATCTCGGTCTGATTACTAATATTGAAATGCTTGTAATTCACTCGTTCTTACAATTCCATATAGCTTTAGAAATAAAAAAAAAATTGACAAATACCATCTTTTTCTTTTTTCATGCAGTTTGACAAGTTAATAATGAAAATGTTGTAGCAAGACTACATCTGCTTCAATAAGTTACATGTACCATAAACTCATTACATTACCAACAGCCACGAGCATCTAGATCGAGTAGCAACCAATCCCCGGTGACGTCATTAGTTAATTAATACTTGCTTGATATGGCAATCAGGAACTGATTACTCCACAGGGGAACGTTTAAATATATGTTTCCATTTATGTTGGGTACTCATGACGTGTATATTCTCATTATGCCTAAATAGACCAGGGCCGATAATTGTTAAAACCAAAAAAAATAATAGTAGGATGAAACTAATTAGAAAAGGAAGGGAATATGATAAAAATTAAAGAAAAAATAAATTACGGTCGATCCGAGTTCGGGAAGGGGGGGAGGGGGGGGTTTTAAGGGTAAAAAATGGTTTATCTTGATTTCCAGCAAAACTACAAGTCCTATGGAAAAAAGTCAAATGGCAAAGTTGTAGGTAATAAAAAGATCTACAACTTTTGTATTTGCAATTTTTTCACATAACCTCAAAATGTATGTGAAAAATCCAAAAAACCAAGTTTTTGGTTTTTTATTTTTATCTTTTTCAAAAATATTTTTTTTTTCACGAAATTTGGTGAAAACTTACCTTTTTATGTCCCAAATACGCTGTAATTTATTTGATTAAAAATATTTATTTTTTCACCTTATTTTGAATTAATATAAAAAAAACACCCTAATTTTCAATCGAAAATTCACCCGTCAAAATATCAGCTTTTTTCAAAAAATATGGGGGTTTTTTGTTCGTTGAAATCTCTACTTTCTGATGGTGTAAAAAAAATATACATTACTATAGTAAATGTTCTCAGAAAATGCATAATCACTATGTACAATTTCATCAAAAAAATGTCTTTGCTTCAATTTTTTCCAGTCTGCATTGGTTCTTCATCCAGAATTTCATCTGAATCATTTTGTGAGATTTTCTATGACATGAATGTAATTCGAATTTAATAAATAAACTTTAAACTGAAAAAAAAATTAAGCAATGTCATTTTTTTGATGAAATTGTACATAGTGATTATGCATTTTCTGAGAACATTTACTATAGTAATGTATATTTTTTTTACACCATCAGAAAGTAGAGATTTCAACAAACAAAAAACCCCCATACTTTTTGAAAAAAGCTGATATTTTGACGGGTGAATTTTCGATTGAAAATTAGGGTGTTTTTTTTATATTAATTCAAAATAAGGTGAAAAAATAAATATTTTTAATCAAATAAATTACAGCGTATTTGGGACATAAAAAGGTAAGTTTTCACCAAATTTCGTGAAAAAAAAAATATTTTTGAAAAAGATAAAAATAAAAAACCAAAAACTTGGTTTTTTGGATTTTTCACATACATTTTGAGGTTATGTGAAAAAAGTGTAAATACAAAAGTTGTAGATCTTTTTATTACCTACAACTTTGCCATTTGACTTTTTTCCATAGGACTTGTAGTTTTGCTGGAAATCAAGATAAACCATTTTTTACCCTTAAAACCCCCCCCTCCCCCCCTTCGCGAACTCGGATCGACCGTAATTTATTTTTTCTTTAATTTTTATCATATTCCCTTCCTTTTCTAATTGGTTTCATCCTACTGTAATTTTTTTTCACTTTTTACAAATTTTGAAGGCTTCGGCCCTGGTCTAAAAGAGGTAAGCCACAGTAACTCTTTTTTAAACACACAAATTAATTTAAAATGTTGGGGGACGTATAAGCGGTAAATAAAAAAAAAGACAATCAGTTTACCAGTCAGTACAAGAAAATAATTAATTAAATCTGATACGCAACTTGGCAGAGTTACTGCATATACCATACTGAAAGATACCAAAATTAACTTTTTTAAACACGAAAAAATAAATATATACCTTCAAGAATTTTACAAGACTTAAAACAATAATGAAATAGTCAAGACAAACTTCAACCCTGTCCCTTCATTTAAGAATATACAATAATGGGACCTTACTCACGATAAAGTATTGCGGAGATATCGCTCACTTCAAGTAATCTCTGTTAAAGTATTCCACGTCGGTGACTGATCGTCGCCATTACTTTAAACGGATGGAGACGATCGCGTTCACACATCTCTGACGTCACAATTAAATGCATACACAAATTGTATTCAAGTTTTTTGGAGCTGAAATCAATGATGTTTTAAGTAAAATGGCCGAGTTTTTTTAAAGAAAGAGGACGACAAGTACAGTAATTGGTTGTTATGCCCTAGATTCGTCCCACTTGTGTTATGTTGCTTCGTCAAACATTCTGTGTAATTTCGGCCAAATTTTAGGCAAGCAAAGAATGTTTGAACATTTTTCAGTGTTACACATGGCTTAAAAGTTTAGGGTTGAAAAAGCTTTAAACATGATACAAATTCACATCTTTTATTTGTAGAATATGGGTGAGTATTATATACATGTGTTACAAAGAAATATTTTTTGCTTCACACTCAGGCTCACGCCACCCAAATATAAAAGTATGATAATTACCAATAAATTTTACAAAAAACAGTACGATACTCGTAAATGCTACCTTATTTTGGCAGGAATAATACAAGTAAGTAAAAAATCTTTTTTGGCAAACACGTAAGTAGGTAAATTCTTAGAAAAAATATAACTTGTAAATTATACGTAGGTCTGGATTACGCTTGAAACTGACAAAAACTTTTATTGTACTTAAACTTTATTTTCTTTTTACAATATTTGTACATGTACAGTATTGAGGCCCCCAAAACTGCTTCAAAGAGTCTCCTTGTTAACTATTTTAGGGGTTTTTAAAATTTAATAGCAGAAAAAACTCGACCACAGAACAACTAGAAACGATTGGAAAAACGCTGGCAGCAGTCATAACAAAAACAAATGCTTTGCAACAACAGAATGCGGTAGTGCTGACTCAAGTGCGCATTAGAGAGCGGACAACGAATGCAACTAGTCTGCAGGAACCGTGATAATCCGGTATCGATGCATTCCTGAAGTGCCGATGTGTTTGTACACGGGATTTTGCTCACTCAATGCTCAATATCTAAAGGGAAATTTCAGCTCATTTTTAGAGTTCCGTAGCCAAATGGCAATAAACGGAACCCCTATGGATTCGTCATGTCTCCGAAAATTTGTTTGAACGAAATCTAGTAAGTAGTTTTTTTTTGTAAACCTAATAATTTCATTTAATAAATTCAAATATAAAAATAAAAAATCATTTTCAAATTCTGTTCATTCATTTTCAACTTCAAATATCATTATAGCATATATATCTAAATCCTCATCATTTAGGTACCTAATTATAATATTTACTTATCAATAAAATAATTTAATAAAAAAAAAAACACTTTTATTAAAACATCGCTCAAAGTTACAACGAACTACAAAAATTTAATATTATGTTACTTGCTGCTACGGAACCTTTCATGGGCGAACGTCGCGCGTCGTCCGACTCGCACTTGGCCACTTTTTATAACTGTGTTGAAAACGTTTGCATTCTCTTTTTATATTGTTTGTGTTTATAAGTACGAATGGTGTTTGGAATTAAATACTCCATAATGTTGAAATCTGGGTGTTTTAAAATGTTGCTACTGCAAAAGGTTATATTGTCGAACTTAAAAACAAGTATAATTTAGAGAATATTATAAATAAATAAATACCTTATTGTAAGCAACTACTTAAATTATTACATATGCGACTATCTCGGAGACATAATCTATAAAATCTATTGAAATTGGTCCAAACATTTCAGAGATAAAAACAGTCGACTTGAGCCCACTATGTGTAATATCGCTTTCAGTTAATTGCCGTCAATAAACACACTGATTAACGTGAACAACGTCGCGGGTACAGCTAGTAGTACCTGACACTATAATAGCACAGTCTTTAAATCATTTTTAGGGTTCCGTACCTCAAAAGGTAAAAACGGAACCCTTATAGGATCACTTTGTTGTCCGTCTGTCTGTCTGTCTGTCTGTCTGTCTGTCAAGACCTTTTTTCTCAGGAACGCGTGGAGGTATCAAGCTGAAATTCATATCAAATACTCAAGTCTATGGTCTCTTGGAGCTGTGAAAAAATCAAACTTCTAAGTCAACGCGATCAAAAGATACTCCCGTTTATGCCGCAAATTTTCGACACTCGCAAGGGAATCAAAACCTACAGGGTACTTCCCGTGAACTCAGAATCTTGAAATTTGGTATGAAGCAACGTCTTATAGCAGAGATATAGGAAAAATTGCGAAAAGTATACATTTTTAGTTATATCATATAATAAAAATATTTTTAATAATTTTAAACTTACTACCCCTTTCCTCATGAACGCGTAGTGGTATTATATTGAAATTCATATCAAATACTCAAATCTATAATACCTTTAAGCTGTAACAAAATCAAACTTCTATGTCAACGCAATCAAAAGAAACAGGAATTAAAACCGCATATTTTGAAACTCGCCACTACTCGCAAGGGAATCAAAACCTACAGGGTACTTCCCGTGAACTCAGAATCTTGAAATTTGGTACGAAGCAACGTCTTATAACACAGATAAAGGAAAAATTGCGAAAAGCATCAGGTTTGTACGGAACCCTCGGTGCGCGAGTCTGACTCGCACTTGGCCGGGTTTTTATACTGTGATAATAGTATGTGAAACAGCGAGTGAAACAGTTATGTATAAGATATACACTACAAAATTAAATCTAGGTAATAAATGGTGTATTAAATACCAAAATGATGTATCACGATAACCTTCACAAAGCATCGCGTCAATTATATCATTATATCATTCAATCTCTATCGAATCGCGAAGCATCGGAACTCACACCCACCTTTTCTATTTAACTACGCACCGTTTAATATCAATTTATCTGGATCGGCGACATTCGGAGTTCGTCCCAAATGAATGATTACACTGTATTAGTGGGACACAGACGAATGTGCCAAATCGAAGTGGGTTCAACGGGTCCCTAGCCAATTGTTACTTTCCATCTTCGTTTTAAGTTCGAGAACTGAGTTTTATAGGTTTTCTTTTGTCTTCACGTGTAATACCTCCAAGTCTCCCTCGTATAGAAATTGCATGTCGTTTTATATGTATTTAAGGACGTTTTAGTTTGCTTTATAGTATTAAAACACGAATTAAGAACTTCAAGGATATAATTATTATAAACACATTTAACACATTAGTAGAAAAACCTCTTCGCGAACATTGTTCTTCATTACATTAGCGCGGGAATTCCCGCCAACGACCAACTGTCAAAACGCCGTAGGGATGTCCCTATCACGCGAGACAATTAGTGTTGTCCGTGTAGATTCGATTTTCTTCGTCTAATAGCTCGGCCATCCTGCAGTCCTTCGGTCCCCGAAGGTGATCCTCAGCTTGGCACGCCAGATCAGCCGTGTACTCGCTGCATGGTTCAACCGGCGATGTTCACCATTTTCGGCAAGAGATGTAAGCGCTGTGAGGCCCCGAAGGCAAGCGTAAAACATGAAATTTTGCCCAACGGCAAAGACTGAATACCCAATGGAGAGGCCCCGTAGGCAAGTCTTGGGTATCATGGTTTAGGCCCCGTAGGCACTAGCCAATCGTCTGCTGACTCTGAAACCAAGCACGTTAGTAAACGCTGTGTAGGCCCCGCTAGGCAAGCGTTTGTTTGTTAGCGTGCAGAGGACTGTGTTATAAGGCTCCATAAGCAAACACTTCAATAAACGCTGTGTAGGCCCCTTAGGCAAGCGTGCTGGTAGAGCAATTGATAATATCGTGCTGTAAGGCTCTGGAAGCAAGCACTTAAGTGAACACTGTGAAGGCCCTATAGGCAAGTGTAATGGTAAAATTATTAGAGAAGATTTGTGCTGTAAGGCTCCGGAAGCAAGCACTTATGTGAACACTATGTAGGCCCCGTAGGCAAGTGTGATAGAAATGTTATTAGAGATTTGTGCTGTAAGGCTCTGGAAGCAAGCACTTAAGTGAACACTATGTAGGCCCCGTAGGCAAGTGTGATAGAAGATATTGGTTAAGCCCCCGAGGCATACGTATCGTACGTCATGAAATATAATGAATAAAATTAATTACATGGTAATCGATAAAAGAGCACCTTAAGACTGCTCTGTCAGATCCTCATCAGACGAGGAGTCTCGATGTCTATGATGCCAGATCTTAATCTTATCCCGGGCAACGATATTTTTATACGCTCGTTTGCCTTTCGTGTACGATGTGACCTCATAGCGATCATTGGGTAACACAGCTGTAATTTTGTATGGTCCCGCGTATCGCTGGGCGAGTTTTCCGCTTGTTAGACCAGGACGTAATATTTTCCGCTCTACCATAACCAGCTGACCTATAAATAGCGGTTCTACAACTCGCCGATCTTTGTCGTAACGTATTTTCATCTGAACTGCATTTTTTTCAATAGTTTGGGCAGCCTCGTCTCGTGAACTTGACACTTCTTCATTGTAGACTGCCCCATGCAAATCATTGGGCAAACGGGGTCTTAAGCCGCACAGCAACTCTAAAGGTGACTTGCCTGTACCTTGGCTTACCGTTGAATTTAAACCTAATTGAACCTTTGGTAAATACGCATCCCATCCTTTTTGTTCATCACCCATGTGAGCTGTCAGAGAGTTTAGAATTGTTCGGTTCAGACGTTCGACCTGTCCATTCGACCTAGGTGACGCCACTGCGTTTAAAATATGCTTGATGGCGTTGTTATCACAAAATTGTTTAAACTCTTTACCCGTGAATGCTGAACCTTGGTCACTAATGATTCGTTCGGGGTAACCAAATGTGTGACTTAGTTTACTTAATGCAGTAATCACTCCTTTAGCATTGGCTGTAGCAACGGCTTCTAACCAGACGAACTTAGTGAATCCGTCGATAACCGCAAAAATATATGTTTTCCCATTGCTCTTACAAAAGGGGCCCAGGTGGTCCACATGTAAAGTGTGGAAGGGCACGGCAACCTTCGGTATAGGATGTAGTAAACCCGGTTGTCTCCCAGTTGGTTTCTTCGTGAATTGACATCCAAGACAGCTTGCCACATATTTTGTCACATATTTTCTCATTTTAGGAAACCAATATTTAGCTTGAATTGCTTCAAGACACTTTTCGATTCCCAGATGCCCATGTTCGTCATGATAAATCTTCATAATGTGGAATCTTGAACTCTTAGGTAAAACCGGTCTAAACTCATTGTCTACTACACGACATAGCCGTCCGTCTACGACTCTATAGTCTTTCGATAATCCCTCTTTTTTTTTCTTGTTAGCTTCTTGTTCTAGTTTCAAATTCAGCAGCAATGCTTGAATTTCTTTATCGTCATCCTGCAACGCATCAATTAGATCCTTTTCCTGTATATGGTGCACCGTCACAGGGTTTCTGCTCAGGGCGTCTACGTGTACCATAGAAGTCCCGGGTCGATGGTCGACTTCAAAATCGTACTCTTGTAAATCAAGCCACCAACGGGCGATCCGTGGTGACAAGTCGCGTTTAAGCCAAGCCATCCTCAAGGCTGAACAATCAGTCACGACCCGAAATTTAACGCCAGAAAGGTATACTTTGAAGCGATTGACAGCAAACACCACAGCAAGAGCTTCCAATTCAAAACTGTGATATTTTTGTTCCGTTTCTGCTGTTTGACGGCTAGCATAAGCGACAACCTTCATATCGCCATTCAGCTGTCGTTGACAGAGAACACCACCGAGTCCTGCTTTTGATGCATCAGTGTGCACTTGGGTTTCCCTCTCCGGGTGATAAATTGCTAGCACTGGATCAGCGGTAAGAACTTCCTTTAGGGTTTTTAAGGCTCCATCTTGTTCAGGGCCCCATCGCCACTCCACGGCTTTTTTAGTGAGTAGGGTGAGCGGTCGTGCAATACTCGCAAAATTCCTTATAAACTTACGGAAGTAACTGGCGAGTCCGAGGAACTGCCGCAATTCATGCACATTTCTCGGTTTCCTAAAATCGGAGACTGCCACGATTTTTAGAGGCGAAGGTCTTATTTCGCCACCCGATATTTCATGCCCCAGGTACTCGATGCTGTGCGTTAGAAATGAGCATTTTGCTTTCTTGAGCTTGACACCTGCCATTGAAATTAATGTAAACACTTTTTCTAAATTTGCCATACATTGTTCGGTGTCCTCGCCCCAGACAACGACATCGTCGATATAAACCTCACAGCATTCATGGATAACTGGCTCGAGTATGTGGTTCATGGCTCTTTGGAAGACAGCTGGAGCATTGCAGAGGCCAAAACTCATCATTCTGTACTGGTAATGACCATCCGGCGTTACAAATGCAGTTAGTGGTCTTGACTCCTCCGCAATTTTAATTTGGTGATAGCCATTTGCCAGATCCAGACAACAGAATACCGACTGGCCCACCAACCTGTCTAATAGATCTTGTATGACTGGTAAAGGGTATCGTTCCTTTTCGGTGATCTTGTTAAGTGCTCTGTAGTCTATGCACAGGCGACGTCCTCCATCCTTCTTTTTCACGAGCAAGACAGGGCTTGCAAAAGGGGATTTTGAGTTTTCGATGATCCCTGCCTTGAGAAGTTCGGCGATGATATTCCTAATAATTTCTCTTTCATGGAATGACACTCGGTACGGCTTGTAATTTATAATTTTGTCTTCCGTTAGCTTTATGCTCATTTCTACACTGCAATTCCCTAATGCCATACCATTTCCAGAAAAACAGTGCTCATACTTGGAAAGTAGTTTGTCCAAGGATGCCTTCTGGTCTTCATTTAAATGATCACCCACTTTAATATTATCACAGCATTGGTCTATCAATTCTGCTCTAGCCACACAGTCATTTTCTTTTAATTCCAGGGTCTGGTTTGTCTTGTTGATGAGTTTTATAAAAGCCTGACCCTCATGTAATTCAACGCTATCACCTATAACATCCTTTTCGCATAATGGTTTTCTTTGTTCGCTCAGCCTAATAAGCATAACACCGTCAACAACGGGATCTGGTCTTACCAACAGTTTGTTGACTCCAGGGGTAATTTTTGTATCAGCTTGAGGATACAACCTTATCTTGCCAAAAGAATCACACAAATCAGTTACTTGCAATGCCATTTGATCTTCATATATGTTGAGCTCAGTCGAGGTTTTTACAATAACTACGTTAGGTTGCTCTGTAAAAGGCTGTCCTATGAGAACATCAACTTCTTGTAGGTCATCATGTACAACATAAAATTCATTCACCTTCTCCACACCATCAACTACAAGAGAAGCTGAAACAATACCCAAAGGTGTTGTTAGTGCATCTCCATATCCCTTTATAATAGTGTCATTGTTGGGTTTCAGCTCCAAGTCCTGTGTCTCAAAGAAACTGTGTTTCATGGTGTTACACGAGCTGCCAAAATCTATATAAGCATTTGCTGGACCTCCATTAACAATCACACCTTTAAAGTACTTCCTGTCTGAGGAGTCACAGCATACAGTTTGAACCTTTTGTACTGAACGGTTTTGTGTACTGGTTTTGGACTTCCTCCTGCACTCTTCCAATGTATGACCATCAAAATTACAGAAAGAACAATGTTTGCTCAGATTTTTCTTTTTGAAACACTCAGCTTCAGTGTGACCCGGTCTTTTACAAAATGAGCATTTTCTGTTGTCCTTACCATTTTTGCGACACCTACTTGCTTTGTGACCAGGTTTGCCACAAGAGAAGCACATTGTCACCCTGTCTGGTCCATGATGACTTTTCACTTCCTTCCAAGTTCCGGATCCAATGTTCAACAGAGACCGGGGAGGTCTGTGGGTCAAACACTGGAATAAAATCATTGCGCCCCACATATCGTACTACAGATGGCTGGGATTTATTTCCAGTATGATAATTGGTCTTCTTCCTTAATTCCCTTATAAGCCCCTCTAAGGCTTCTATCCTACTTTTTTTTTTCTTTAAATCTTTCTTATAGTGAGATTTTTTACTAATTGTCTTTTCCCCATCGCTTGAACTTGAAGAGGTAAAACTAGGAGACCTATGCCTCTTCTTATGCCGACCCATGGTTATAAATTATAATTATTAAAATAGGGTCTAAACAACACAATAAATATTACAATAACGTACACACAATAACAATACAGTTTATCCTTGTCCCTTTAAAAGTACACTTCACACAAACACATTAGAAATTTTATAAAATATAAAGTCTCTGCAATTATTTTATTTTAATTTGTCCACTTTTCTTTTTTTATTGTCACTGTAATTAGTTTAGTCTTGCTTTGTTAGACTTTAAAGTGTCTCAGGATAATATTATGGAGGTAAAATCAGTCTATTAACTACATAAAAGTATGGATGGATCTCACCAAAGAATTGAAGGATTTGGAGATTTCAAGCAGGTGAAGTCACAATTCCTGACCTAGGGGTATGACAGCCAAACCGTTGCATTGGTTTGATCTTACCCAAATGAAGAAACCAGCGCCAGGCGAGCGCTACTTCATACAATTTGATTAACACCACACAAAATGTTTGAAAAGTAAGTTAGATTGAGCACTAGTTAGTTACACATATGTACAATTAAGAGCATCCAGTTTTGCAATCCGAAATTAACGTTTTTCCACATAATTAATAATAACTAAAATGTAACAGTATGAACGAAAGTACTAAGTTTTTATTTTTAATAAGAATCACTCCAAACTTTATAGTTACTTTGTAAGCATAGGTAAATCGCACTTCTGAATTATTAAAACACGAATTAAGAACTTCAAGGATATAATTATTATAAACACATTTAACACATTAGTAGAAAAACCTCTTCGCGAACATTGTTCTTCATTACATTAGCGCGGGAATTCCCGCCAACGACCAACTGTCAAAACGCCGTAGGGATGTCCCTATCACGCGAGACAATTAGTGTTGTCCGTGTAGATTCGATTTTCTTCGTCTAATAATAGTAAGGTGTTTTTTTTGGCAGTTCACACACGGCCATCTGATCCCAAACTAGGCAGAGCCTGTACTATGGCAACCAGACCACTGATAAACATACTGATATATTTCTAAATACATACGTCATATTAATGATTAAAAGCTCCAAGACACAGAACAAATGATCGTGCTCATCACACAAAGATTTGTCCTAGGTGGGAATCGAAGCCACGACCTCCGGCTTAGCAGTCAGGGTCACTAACCACTGGACCAACAGGCCAGTCAGCAGTTTTCGTTTTATTTGGAGTGCTATTTGATCAATATTTTTAAGACCAGTTTTGTAAGAACTGGCTTCTAAAAATGTTACATTACTTTTACTTTTTGTCACAAGTGAATCAAATTTATTTTTATCAGCTCTAACAAAATTGTTCCAAATACAGTCACAAGAAATAAACAATGGCTTTTTATTCTTAAAAATAATCATCATGAATCTTTTACCCTCTAAATAAGCTAATGAAGCCATTTCAGCTCAATTTTCTTCAACCATTATTTTATTCTAGGCTACACTAGACGTCTTTGTTCCAAATGTATCAAAAGGTACTTCGTCAAAAGAGATTGGCGATCGACTTTGATAAGTTTGTCTACAAAAAAATACTAATTTGTGTTATTTCTGAGCACAATAAAGTGGTCGAGGATCAAAGGATTATGTGAGACGGAGCAATTTTCTCCAATAATTTCGTTGTACCTGAAAATCGCAAAGGATTACGGGTCGCTCTTTTATTTTGGTCAATTGCTTGGAAATCGGTTTATTGAGAACGAAATGAGACAATTAAGTTTGTGGAACATTGAGACAGATCTCAGTAGTTGCTTATTGATATTTAATGTTGCATAAATATTGGTGTACAAGGTTAATTGATTGTTCTGTTAGCATACGTATGCACTTCAAATACAATTAATTATGAAAAGAACTAAAAAAACACAAGGTTGAACGTATCAATTTTACACAATAACACTATTGAATTAAAATAGTCCCAAACGTTAGTAATTGTCGATTTTATACAAATTCCTTGCATAATCATAAATCTCTGATATTAATAAGCGTAGTATTGAAACGCGGACATTATATTAATAAATCACAATTATTTCTGCCAGTATTGGCAAACCCTCTAAAAGTTGAAACCAACAATAATCAATACGAGAAGGCACTTAAAATATCGAGTTGGAGTAACTAACGGTACGTATTAGTGAGAATGGTTCAACTTGCTAAAGTCGTTAAGCTGGGGTTATTTTATGAAAGTATGCCCGTTTTGCTTTCGTAGGTATTCCGGGGCTTTGCGTGTAATGCTTAAATATTTTTCTTTTCTTGACAAAATTTATTCAAATTTGTAATATAATTCTATTTCTGGTTTCCCCGACATGGTCCTGTGCGTGTGGAAAGTGATAGTCATTCAACTTAAATTTTAACTTAGTCTGTCGCATTTACTATTATTGTATCAAACTTTTCGATGTTCCAAACATGTTTACCGTAGATATAAAAA
The DNA here is from genome assembly GCA_950381575.1 of Plusia festucae. Lineage (NCBI taxonomy): Eukaryota > Metazoa > Arthropoda > Insecta > Lepidoptera > Noctuidae > Plusia > Plusia festucae. The sequence continues at coordinate 15,721,410 of OX494433.1, read as the reverse complement.
TTTAGAAACAATTATTTTGCTATCAGAATAAAGCAGGATTATTCTTTTGCCACCGAAGAATGAAACTTTTGATCTATTTCCGTAAATACTCATCTTTTATCATAAATTTACCAACGTCAATCAATCATAAACTTCAACTGAGAATGCTAATCGTCAATTCCAAATACTTTTATATTATAGATAGCGTTATCTTTGAACCCTCCAAAGTGGTAAGGGATCGAAGTGAATGTGTGAAAAAGCGTGTTTAGAGGTCACTGGTTTAGGGATAGGGTCAAGGGATGGAAGTCCCTTTTTCAATTGATTGAAAGTCATGCTTCTTGATGTACTTGTAGTACATAATTATTTCATCATTTAAGGTCGAAATGTACCAGAATCAATGCGTTTGTTTGCGTTGGTACTTCTGAAATATAAAAAAATGTAGTTAATAATTTGTTATCTTCTTGTAACCCTATTTATACTGGCCTTTTAATATTGTTATACGTCAAACCAATTAATGCTCTTCTTAAAAAAAAACTTTTTATTCTCGTTTAAACAAATTAATTTTACTAAATATAGAGGAAGTCTGCGTGATATGAAAAGTAATAATCGCTTGACTAGATGCTGAAGTCGGTAGTCACTGAAAATTAGCGCTATGGTGTTTCTAGCAGGAATCTTTGCATATGCGACGACCGCTTAGCTCAAATGTGACGCGTCCTTAAATAATATGTGTTTTTCTTTCCTATTCCAGTTGTTGTTTTTTATTGACAAGCATCGTCCAATTTATGACGGAAATAAACGTTTTTTCTTTCTTCAGTACTTTGTGAGAAAGTTCATTATGTAAATAAATAAATTTCTTTATTGGCATGAAAACATTTTACAATTGTAGAATTCTCTGGCACAAGTTAAAAAGTGTTTTGCAAAATCCAGTGTCCTTTAAACATTATATCTTTGTTTGCTGTTATTTAGTAATATCGTGTGGACACAACTAAAATATAACTTAATCTATCAAGTAATAGGTAACTGAAAAAAATCTCCTAGATTTTAAATGAACATCAATATTTTTTTTTGCTTGTTTTTTATTTTTATTTTATGTTGTACATTCTGCCTAGATTTATATATATTAGCCTTCTTCAAAATAGTAAGGCAAACCATTAAACAATTCTTCTCGCATTACACCCTTACTAACCTACTGACCTAGATTTAATGTAATAAACGTCAAAATAACACAGTTAGCTGTTGTCTCGACCGACGCTCCCGGAACTAACTTTCACACTAACATGAAATTATGTCACCGCGAGTTCAGAGAATGATCTCTAAAACTTTCTTATAGGATAGCATAAAGTGAGAGTAGTTTGACGTGCCGATGTAACTACTTATGCGCGATAGGATTGAGCTATGAACGAGATAAGCATTGTGTAATCCATGGATGGAGATTAACGTATGGATAATAATATTTCTTAGTAAGCTACTTGTTCTAGCTACCGTTATTGACAAGAAAATATGATATTATTATATAAATATTAATTATTATTATTAAATAAATAAATAAATATTATAAATATATGAAACGGCCATTTATAGAAAGATTGGGAGCACGAAAATCTGCATTATTTATGTGCATGTGAACTGAGGGACCATCCTGGAATTTTGCAAATTATAGTCCTAGGATTTAGAAGAATTGTGGTACTAAACAGAGAATTTGTAAAAAAATACATTGTTACAAAACTAGAGTAAAAAAGTATTGTCCTTCAGTCCTTGAGCCAGATCTCGGAAAGTATTTGAAAAATGTGGGTATTGTGACTACAGACATTTAGTAAAGAATTATAACTGCTACCCTAAAATACCTAAAATACCTTACCTTATCCTAAAAAACCTAGGACTATTTTTGAAATACTCGGTTGTTCCCTCAGTGTACACGCACATCATCATTTTGTCAGTTTTTTATTCTACCTGATAGAAGATGTCGTACAATTTTAAGGCCAAAATAATAGCAATTTTGATAAGCTAATTTAGGGAAGCAGAGTTAGAATTCTACTTGTCCAAGCGTCAATTATAATTTAGTAATCAATTGTATCAAATTTCATAATAGTGGTACCTATATAGAATACACCTGAGCATAAGGTGCGGTTCTGATTTCAGCATCTTGCACAGTGACACTGCGATTAACTTTAACGACTGCTCTAAGCAGCCAAAATCGCAGCCTCAGCGTAATACGGCGGTCGTAACATTAGTAATGTCCCCGCTACATTGCGCGCTACACGTAATGAATCACTGTTTTTATTGCCGTCACAACCGACGATGGTTAACTTAATTTATGTTAGTTTAATTAAATGTACTCGTTTTATAGCTTGTTTGTAAGGGGTACCGTACAGTGGTATGTGTGTCATTCATTAAGCTGATTCCTTTCGGTATGTTATTGCCAGGAGGGTTATAAAACATTTTACGAGGATTGAGGTTGGTATTTTTTTGTATAATTAATTGGGAAACAGGCTTCTTGCTTGATTACAAGTGGTTGTTACAGTTTAGCTTTAGACATACTGGGACCAATTTCTTGCCTATTATTTATTACTAGCTGTTGCCCGCGGCTTCGCTCGCGCGTAAAGTAAAGAGTAGTATTAAAGGTCCAAAGTAAGAAGAATGTATAAAATTTTTCATCTAATATTATGGCGTTAAAATAATAATAAAAGTAAAGTAAGCAGCAAAAGCATTCGTGTTATGGAATCGGAGACAAAAAAGGGACCATAAACACCCAGACTCCAGACTATGTATAAAAGTGATTTTCTACATGGACCCGTCTGGGGATTGAACCTGGAACCTTAGAGCTGGCGACACCTTAAAAACCGGAGTGAACGCCACTCGACCACCGGAGTCGTCATTATAGATATGTCTTAGATGGTCATTATCTTATCTATTTATCTTTTCATCTGTCTATCTTTGAGAATACTGAACTTCACATGCCAACTATTTCAGCCCTTATTTACCCTTAGAGGATAGATTTCTAAAATCTCGGAAATACATCTTATTTATTTCTAACTAATAACCCTTGTATGAAATTGAATGTGTCTATCTTTGAAAACGACACTATTCATATGCCTACAAACTTCCAACCCCTTTTTCACCCTCTTAGGGGGATGATTTTTAAAATCGCTGAAATCGTGTTTATTTATTTCTATCCAGAAACCCGTATACGAAATTTCATGTGTCTATCATTGAAAATACCGAACTTCCCATAAAAACTTTCAACCCCTATTTCACCCCCTTAGGGGGTAGATTTCTAAAATCTCGGAAATACATCTTATTTATTTCTAACTAATAACCCTTGTATGAAATTGAATGTGTCTATCTTTGAAAACGACACAATTCATATGCCTACAAACTTCCAACCCCTTTTTCACCCTCTTAGGGGGATGATTTTTAAAATCGCCGCAATCGTGTTTATTTATTTCTATTCAGAAACCCGTATACGAAATTTCATGTGTCTATCATTGAAAATACCGAACTTCCCATACAAACTTTCAACCCCTATTTCACCCCCTTAGGGGATAGATTTCCAAAAGAAAAGTAGCCTATAGCCTTCCTCAATAAGTGGACTATCTAATAGTGAAATTTTTCAAATCGGACCCGTACTTCCTGAGTTTAGCGCGTTCAAACAAACAAACTCTTCAGCTTTATAATATATAATAAAAAATAATAATAATATATATAAAGTATAGATAAATAATTATAGTATCTTAGCCTTGTCACAGATTAATAAATAGTTACTTGGCCGTGTGCAGCGCCCCTTATTAAACTCCACTGCGGGTGACGTAACCTACGACAAACTTATTATTTGCGGTTGGTACAGTATTCGGGTCTAGGGATCGAACCGCAAAATTAAGTTTGTTTTTTTTTGTATATATTTTTCCGGGATAAAAACTACCCAGTGTGGTGCCCAGGATATTAAAGAACAATTATATTAAGTTTCATCGAAATCGAACCGGTAGTTTTTGCGTGATGCCTGAACAAACAGACAGACAGACAGACAGACAGATAGACAGACAGACAGACAAAAATTTTTTTAATCACATTTTTGGGTTCGGTGTCGGTCTAGTAACACACCCCGCCATTAATTTTTTTGATATTTTCAATGTACAGAATTTTCACTTCTACAGATTAAAGATAAAGATAAAGATAAAGAAATATTTATTGCATAACTGTGTACATAAAGGTCTTATTATGAAAAAAAACACATGTTTCTTAGGATCTAACAGTCTATCCATGTTCAGTACCTACCAATAACAGAGTATTAACATAAATATTACAACACAAAAAATAACATTATTACATCACGTTTTACCAAAATATTCATTAAGATTATAGAAAACATTCTCAATTAACAATTCCTTTAATTTTCTTTTAAACATTTTTCCATTTAATTGTTTGATAGCTGGTGGCAACTGGTTGTACACTCTAATGGCAGTAATATAAGTACTTTTATAATAAATAATATTTTTAATAGAAGGTAAATTAATATCATATTTGTATTGTGTACGAACATTTCGTTTTGAATCTGATTTAAAGTTGAAGTATTGCATATTACTTTTAACAAATAAACATAATTCCATTATATATATTCCAGTTACTGTAAGAAAACCCTCCGTTCTGAAAACATCTCGTAATGATTCTGTACTGTGCATATTATATATTGTTCTTATACATTTTTTTTGAAGAATGAAAGTTGATTGTATATTCGTCGAGTTGCCCCAGTATATAATGCCATAACTTAAAATTGGATAAATATTTCCATAATAGGCATTTTTTGAAACACTAACGTTAGTAGTCTCAGTGAGGATAGATAGTGCGTAACAAGCACTGGATATTTTTTTATTTACCTTTTCAATATGAGATTTCCAGTTTAAATGCTTATCTATTGTAACTCCTAGAAAATTTGTATCTAATACCTCTTCAATTTTTGTATCAGCCACGGTTATATTTATTTTAGTGGGTTTACTTTTGTAATTTTGAAATTGGATTAATTGGGTTTTTGAAAGATTAACTTTTAAATTTAGCGACTGCAACCAATCGGTAACTAATTTTAATGTTTTGTTAATTTCCGCTTCATAATTAATATCATTTAAATCATCATTTGAAATAAATATAGTTGCATCATCGGCGTACATAACGCAGAGGTGATTAATAATATTCGGAAGCTCATTTATATATAAAAGAAATAATTGTGGCCCTAATATACTCCCTTGGGGTACACCTAGTAAAACATTTTCAAATTCAGATTGAACCGTCTCCAACATTTTTGTAGATTCATTATATACCTCTATTAAAGTTGCTTGCATTCTGTTATTTAAATAATTTTCTATTAGTTTTAACGCTACACCTCTAATTCCTATTCCTTCTATTACATTTAACAAAATATCGAATTTTACACAGTCAAAAGCTTTTGACATGTCGATGAAAAGCGCAGCACATTGTTTTTTATCGTTAATTTTTTGCCAAATATTGTTAAACAATTTATATATTGCCAAAGATGTATTTTTATTCTTTTGGAATCCGAACTGGTTGACGTTTAGGATGTTATTCTTATCCAAAAATTTTGTTATTCTAGTGTGTATAACTTTTTCAAATATTTTCGAAAAACTTGGCAACAGTGCAATTGGTCTAAAGTTATTTATATCATGTCGGGATCCTTTCTTATATAAAGGCTTTATTAAAGCTTTTTTTAGTTTATCAGGAAATTCTCCTGTTTCTAACATTAAGTTTATTATATATACAAGAGGATCAACAATAAAGAGAATGCTTTCTTTTATAGCTCTGATTGGTATATTATCATATCCATAACTAGTTTTGTTATTAATTTTTTTAACTATATTTATTATCTCACACCTGTCTACTGGATAGAGGAAAATACTGTTGGTATTTGAGATTTGCTGTAGTTTATAATTGCTCTTCGATGATATGTTATAATTTTGGTTAATATAGAAATGGTTAAAAGTTTTTGCTAGTTTTTCGGGTGTTTTTATGATGTTATCATTTTGTATAATGTAGTCTATTGTGGGTTGAAGAATATTTGTACTTTGGGTTTGTCGTTTTATTAGTGCCCACGTTGCCTTGGTTTTGTTGTCACTAGATGAGATAAATTTTGTATTAGATATTTTTCTAGACTGTTTTATTACACGTTTTAGGATTTTGCAGCATCGAACATATTTCAACTTTTTTTCTTGAGATTTAGTGCACTTAGTTTGATGATACATTTTTCGTTTATTTTTACTAGATATAATGATACCTTTTGTTTTCCATGACGTATCTTTTTTATACTGCAGTTTTACTTTTTGGGTTGGAATACAAAGATCAAAAATTAATTTAAAAATATCAATAAATTTTTCATAGGCTATGTTTACATTCGTATGAAGATAAACTTCGTCAAATGTTATTTGAGAGATGTATTTTAAAAATATCTCTATGGAATAGTTTATGTTACGTCTCATTTTGTACCAATATTTTTCTCTGTAACTCATACTACATGGTATCTTAATAACTTGGCATGTGTGGTCTGATATACCCAAGTCCCATATTTCCACTTTATATTTACGATTATTATAAGTATAGATGACTGGCCCGTTGGTCTAGTGGTTAGTGACTCTGGCTGCTAAAACCGAAGGCCGTGGGATTGATTCCCACCCAGGACAAATCTTAGTGTGATGAGATAATATGTATGTATTTAGAAATATATAAGTATGTTTATTTGTTGTCTGGTTGCCATAGTAAAGGCTCTGCCAAGTTTGGGTTCAGATGGCCGTGTGTGAGTTGTCCCAAGATAAATTATTATTATTAATTTATTATATTTTTTGTTTATGTAACTAGTAGGCGCATTTGGTATTATTTCTGGTGCACCATTAAAAGCTTACTCACTCTTAAAATTGAAATTCCGGTCGGTAGTAAATAATTCTAGATACAAGCTAATAGCACTTCAGATATCCATAACAACAAGCTAACGCAATGTTAATGCCATATAAGCATTGAAATCTATTCTCTAATTGCCCATTAAAATGTTACACCACTTTGCCTCGCCAGTAATTAATATAAAGTTACACGTTGATCGGAAGCCGTATACGAGTCGAAACACGGAGTAGTGAATGAAAATGGATTGCAGTTGTAGCATATTAAGTATCAAAAATTATACAATAAAAGTTTAATTAAATAATACTTATAATGTGCGCACTACATTGCTAGGAGCTTTAAAAAAAATGTTGCCACAATATCGTTAAGCTTTTAAGTACTTTTAACCTGAATATACCTAAGTTTGGTTTATCATTACGTTATTAATATATTATTATTATCCTCTGATATTATAAGATTCATAATACCAATGTTACTTGATAATACTAAAGTTGGAGCCAACGCTTTCTATCTTCAATTACGCGTTCACGGCTAAGCAATAAAACCGATTTTGAAAGGCTTCTTTTTGCTATGTTACCGTCATCATCATCCACACGCGGGTTAAAGCTAGAATTAAAAAAAAATATTTCATCAATTCAGTTTTATGCGAAAAATAATCGTTATTTCTTATACTTTTTTCCACAAGATTATCTAGTCCCTGCAAGAAATTGGCCATTTTCCATAAACCCGGTAGCGTTGACAAAGGATTAATAGAACCAACTTAAGTGCTTACTTAGCATGGCATTTTGTTCAATGCAGCATTAATTCAATGAAGTAATTTATTTATGTTATTTTAGACGATTTGTAAGAGAGTATGTGTTCTGTAATTTTATGTGAACACTCCATGAGCTCATACATCTGTGTTCAAGGTAAATAAATATAATGTTCCTAACGCCTTGCCTGCCGTGTTATATCGACACGATAAGTCTACGTCATGTGAGCGGACTTATAGGGCTGCTTTTAAATATAATATTACCTCCGCTTTGGCAAAGTTCCTTGTTTATTATATGTTGCAAGCTGCATTTCTGTAACCAACTTAACTTTGTAACTATATTGTGTCAAAGTTTTTAATATATAAAATGTAGTTAGTTTTCTCGTTACTTTCGGTGCAACTTTGTTCTTGTCCTAGTGGTAGACAAAGTTTCCGAAGTTAATGTAAGTACACTATGACTTCTTCATATTTTTGAAGACGTTATAATATATTTTCATCAGCCTGACTTATAACATGGTTAGTTAGTTTTCATTTAATTTTATTTATTCGTAAAACAATTGACATTATGATGAATATTCTTAACTACAATATTAAAATAATATACACAAGAAATTTAGTTTTTATAAACAAAAACAAAATTGTGAATTATTCATTAACATTTCAGTAATTTTCCAGCGAAAAAAGCTAGTTTTTAAATTTGCATTCAGTAAAAGACAAAAAGTAAATAACATAAATAATTAAGCTCTTGATAACATAAAATGACTGTTAAAAAAACGAAATAAAATCGTTGAATAAAGAAAAATGCACAGGATAAAAAATAATTATTGTCTATCTCACAATGGGCAGCCCTATCCGATACATTGGTAATAGGAAGTAAACACAACAAACCGACAACCAAAGGAAAAAGGACAAATTTCCTGTTTCTCGTAATTCAGTTTAGCAGAATGCTTTATTTGTTAGGAATACTGGTTGAGCTGGGTATATATATGTATGTTGGTGAAACAAATAATATCCATAAATGAACTACATACTTATAAAATTATTTTCAGTATTAATAACGACTGCACGGATAGCCGAGTGGTATAGGTCACCACGCTTATTACCACTGTGCGCGACGTGCTGCGGGTTCGATCCCCGTATGGGACAAGCATTTATTTTGTGTGATCCACAGATACTTGTTCTAAGTCTGGGTGTTCTTTGCACATGTGATTTGAATGTCTGTGAAACCCCCGCGACACAAGGATTAAATTCCTTAGTGCGGGCGTCGTTTTAAAAAATATTTAAACCTGTAATTTTAAAACTGCATCAAGACAACTCTCTAAGTTACAAGCTTCTTTGTTGCCTAAGAATTAGCTGTTGCTTGTAATAACTATACCCGGTAATATATGGAACAACAGAAGTGCTGTTGTACACCAAATTTAAGGCATTTACTATTTCCTTTATTGAAGCAGCCTGTATATTATATACACGAGTATTCTAGGAATGGAGTCACGTGACATAATTCCCGTATCGCAGGAAATCGTTATAATTAAGTTAATATTATATTGTAAAACTTATTTAGCGAGAAGTTTTTGTTGAAACTCAAAAGTATAGTTACATGATTTGAGAACTGTTACAATTTTATGTTGTTAAATGATTAAAAGTTGAATTGATGGTGAGTTCCTCATAAATTATTGTTTTACAATTTCGCTATGTATACATATTTATGCTCGTGACTGTACAGTCGATAGCAAAAAGCAGAAATTCAATACTAATGAACAGAGTTGTCGTCAGAACTTGGTGGCGTCGAACTGATTCAAAAGTATGTGATTGTAAATTACACCAAATATTTACTACTAGTACAGTTGCCATAATATATTCGTGATCAGTTTTGACTCCAAAAGTTATAAAATTTATCATCTACTTTTGCTGTTGACTGTGCTTAGTATTTGTATATTTGTATTTCATCAATTTTTCATGATAGTCAGTATGAAATTTCAAAATTCGTTTAATAATGTAACATTTGATTTAAATCAACACTTGATTGCATGATTATATCATGCGATCAAATGTAAAAGATTACTTCGAAATATTTGCAAATTACAAAATACTATAAAGAACACCAAAATAGAAACTAATTATTTATGTTGTAACAAACTTTAATTTTATTTTATTATACTCATTGCATAAAAAAATATTAAAAATAATTTAATCAGCATTTATTATCATTCAACTATGATAGCTAGATCCGTATCTTTCTTGACAAAAATTGTGACCCCACCTTTTAACACTTACAAATAATTACATCAGGTATAATCAAACTTTTTTCTAATCTAGACAAAGATCACCGTCCCAACCTTAGACCTTAAAATTAACCAAGAAATCTTGATCAAGGGCGCAGATAAAAAAGTTAAATGAACATTCTTTCTGTCAAAAAAATATTAAAAAACTTCGTAAATGGTTTGAATTTTAAACACTAAGAGGCCATTATGATTCCCTTGGATCTGTCAAAATAACGAACAGGAATGAGTTGGTTAATGGGTAGGATTAAAAGTTATATGACTGGCCCAGTTTTTTGATCCAGAGTTAACTCAACCAATAGTTAAATATGCTAACTTATGGTTTCAAAACGCGTTTTTCCAACAATTGTTAATCTATCAAATTAGCTGTAGATTTAATAATATTTAACCATTTTTTGGAATAAAATTGATGAATAATCACGTTCTATTGAAGTTTGAAACTATTAGTTAGGTATTTAACCATTGGTTAAGTTAACTCGGGATCAAAAAAACTGGGCCTACGTAAAGTCGGAGGTGATTTCGAAACTAGAATAATTGTCCTCTTGGCTAACGCTTTTGTTAAATTCTAATCGGTCTTTCGGGACTTAAAACACCAAAGTTACGAAAGTCAGAAATCAAGATTGAGCATAAAAAACTTTTGACCATTTTAATAATTTATAACTTAGTCTAAACTTAATCCTGTAGGGAAAGAATGACGATGATATATAGCTCTGTGTTTAATAGCTCTTTGTGTATGTAGATCAATATGTGTACATAATTGTGTTTCGCCACATTTGGTTCCCTCCCTCGATATAATTACTTGCGGCTTTTGCATAATATCTGCGTCGGTTTGACTTCGGTAAGGCTGTGTTATAAACAAGGATTAACGAATTATTAATATATCAAATATATTTGACGGTGCAAAAAAAACAAACTATCTCTTGTTGTATTTATTATTAACTAGTGGTGGCCCACGGTTTTACCCGACTAAAAACTTTATAATGAATGATTTTTATAATGAAAAAATATTAAACACTTTATTTCGTGCCTCTTATCTGTCTAATATATAACGTAATTATAACCATAGAAACAACTAAATATATGTTATACCTATTCAACCAACAAACATTGGTAACAATGGTAGTCACACCCCTTGCGTAACGTCAAATTGAATATTATTTTTGTCCCTGTTTTTAACATTTTTGGGGCTTTTATTGCTTTTATTATGTTTTTATTTGGATGGGTGTTGGTCAAGCGGGCGATGTATTTTGTTGTGTAACATTGTTTGGGGAAGTCGGACCCTGATGATTGGTAATTATACCTTTGCGGCGAATTTAAAGCTTCGTTGAGTTTTATATTTTTTTAATAGTGTTTATAATAAAATTATTATTTGCCTCATTAAGACATAAAATAGCTTCCTTAAGTCTTTTCATTCTTGTTCTTCCTTTAGGTTACTTTTTTATAGTATCTATTAATAAACTAAAAATTATATAAAAAGCTAACAAAGCAGCTTTGCTTTTTTATTAAATATCAAATTTATACGCAAACAAGTTATAATAATTATAATAAAAAAATATTACGGGACCTAAAAGCAGACTAAAAGCAATTACGTAAAATAAACTTAAAAATATTGGTATCGTAATATAAAGCAAGCAGCGTTAACTTTTCAAAACAACAACAATAATAAATAGTGCAAATATTAATAAATTCAAATTAAGCCCAAGAGCCCGCCAAAGTTACGACTGGACGTAATAACTGTTCGTTTTCAATTTACGACCCTTTTGTAATACTTAAATCTAGACTTTTGTTGCGTTTAATGCCTAAAGCTGCTTAGTTTTAATATCTTGAAGCCCCCTTCATCGCAAAACATTATTAAGTCTCTTTGAAAGTATCGGAGTAGCTGAAGTTATGCAAATAAATTTCATCTTATTTCTTTGCAGAAGATGGCAAACAAAACTGTAATGGAAAAGTTAGTACATTAATACTCGTAATTATATTAGGTTGATGAAAGTTGAATGGTTTCAACAATAAGTACATCGCTTCTTGGATTACGTTCAGTTGAAGCTTATTCACAATAGCAATTACGTAGACTAGGTCAGACGATTTTGATGGCCCAAGACAGCTATTGTTTCACTGGGTTGCCAAGCGAATTGTATTATGTCTAGGTACATAAAATATAATATTATCGTTCGCAAAAAAATGTATTTACATTAAGGCTAGTACAAATTACCAATCTTATAGAGTGTATAATGCTGTCCTTTTTCAACTTCATTTGACTGACTGTGATTTATAATTATAACATACTTGCTGACCCGGCAAACGCTGTTCTGCCATATTAAAAAAATCTGGAGAGTGGCCACACCTATCTCTTAGGGGTGTGACAAATGGATGCTGACCGATTCTCAGACCTACACGAATACACAAAATTTTATACATATCGTTCCAGCCAACACGGGAATTTTATATATTAGATTTACAATAACATGGTCTGTAGGTTTGCGGATATTAGATTATTATGGTTGAACTAAATCTCTTACTGAAGAGCGCTCTTCTAAAGGCTTTAGAGTAGGAATTTGTGAGATAAAAATTTTACCAGCTTTTAAACATTTGGGGGCTTTGAGCGATGCGCGACGGTTGGTTGAGTTAGCGAGAATGTATTGCAAGACCCGAGAGGTACACGAATGGCAAAAAATCTTTAACTTTTTGAACAGTTGTACATTCGACCGCTCATCAGCGGTTTCTCTTTGATATTGGTTACTCTTTGTATCAAAGCAAACGTAGTGTAGAATACAACCGGTTCGAAGGACCAATGACCTGAAAATGGTAGGTATTGTGGACTAGACAAAGAAGGTGGGATGTCAAGCAATGGATAGGTGAAGACACAAATCATATTTATTTTGTTATTCATAAAGTTGAATTTCGTTATTTGGTGTAACAATCGATGTAATTGATTGTAGGAGTAGCAAAACTAAGTCGAAAAAATTATCTGTGTAAATTCATTGAGTTATACACGAAGTTGAAACACCAGTCCGCATGATATCCATTTCAATGACTATTATCCTTGTTCCAACGAGTTCTACGTATGAATAAATGAATAAAAATACAAATGAATAGAAAACTATTCCATCGATCAATGTAAAACCACGGATGCATATCGTGGCCGTCCAAACTCGTGGCCAGTGTATTCAGACTTCCCCTGTACTCGTAGTTCGCGCATGAAAAACGCGATTTGATTTATGTACGACCGCGGCTATCTCGAGATAAATTATAGTCGGAGGGACGCACATGCACACACGTGAAAATGTGAGTAATGTGTTAACTGCTGTACGAAATAAAATAAAATAATAGTTAGGGTTTAGGTCTACCGCATTATCAGCCAACGAGGTCTACAAATGTAAGCGTCGTTGGAGAATACATTCAACGGGTATTGGGGACTCTCATCGTGGTTTTTGGACGACAGATTTCACAATAAATATCTACCCATAATATCAGCCCAATATCTCGACCTTTTTTAAAATGAACGACAGTATATTTGTTGAAATATTGGCAGCTTACCCAAGTCTCACAAATTATTTCATTCGTGAGCAACAATAAAATATGATGGAATAATCTAAGCTCGGCTTGTCGTCACGGGGCGCCTCGTAAATTACGAACAGATTTATTTATTACAGAACATTGAAGGAATTAATACGCTTTAGTCTTTGGTGATATTACGCATGTATGTAGGTTTTTAGTACACTGAATATACGATTTATAGTTGCTATGTCTTTGGCTTGGAAAATATACTGTAATTCTTTTCCAAAGTATTGTAGCTGTGGCAATAGGGATTTTTTTCAGGGTCTATTTTCTTTCAATACACGTTTTAAAATAACGTAAATATTTTTTTGACACATGTTTTATGCCTGTTCACAATAATGAATAACTTCTTAGATACAGTAAATTTAACTGGTGACTCGCCGCGTCAGTTGTGGCTACTATTTTCACCTACTTATGACGTCACAAGCCCTCACTCCTGAACTTTAACGCACCTTATCTTTTACAAATTACATTGTTTAGAAAAAAGAAAAAGTTATATCCAATATTATTATTATATAATATTGTATTACTTTTCATACCTACACTTATTCGCTAGGCTCGCATCAGGTGTATCTGTCATTCGCCGCCACTTAGAGACAAGCTACTATCCTGACATTAGTGAAAATTTACAAATAAACCTGATGCAAGACTAGTGATATCCCAGCGGAACTTAAGTATCGAGGTTTCCCTATTGTCCGGGATAGTCGGAGTCAAGCAGAGAATGCGCGAGTGATCCTACAACTCCGGCTAAAGCAGAGACCGGACCGGGGTATTTTTGATCGGTGAAAGTCCGACATATCCCCACGTCGCGCGTCGTGCCCTCGGCGTGGGTTGAAAGCATTAACTTTTCACCCCGAAAAAAAGGGTTTCCTCTTTGTAATACTAACAAACATTTAATTTTATTGAAAAAACGTAAAACAGAACTAAAGTTAACATTTAGAAAAGTCACAATAAAAGCTTAGAATATCTACATAAAATATTGGTTTATGTATGAATCTTCAATTACTGCGTATACTTTGTTATACGCAATAAAAAATATACTATAAATACTAACCTAACCTAACGTTTTTTTTTTATTACGTATACTTTGACGATTACGGTTGATTAAGATTCAATATAAGCTTAGGCCCTTCTTAAACAGACAAACCACCAAAAAGGTCTTATTACCGAAATACAGTACTTACAAGATGTAAGCGCGTGGGCTTCACGACTTACTCGGTTGGTTGAGAATATAGATTGTAGAATGAAATATAGACTTGGAATTTACTGAGAATTTATTGTATATAAACTTAGAATGAACTTAGAACAGTTAGAACGTTATTTGGGTACAATTATTATAAGATTGGCGCGTTATGAGCGCTTATAAGCGCGCGTGCGTTGTCGTCGGCGGTAGCGGAGCAAGAGGGCGAGAGCGCGGCTCGCTCGGCGCAGTAGGCGCAGACGCGTTGCGGGGTGTGAGGCGCAGGCGCGGGGTGCGCTGTAGAGATGGGACACGCGATGTTCCGTTCGCGTAGTGTTGGCGCGAACATACTCCGGGGCCGGTGAGGTCCAGGGGAGCGTGGACGAGGAGACGTTGTCGACGAGGGCTTCGGTCGTCGTCGAAGCTGATGAAATTGCGCCCTTGGCGCTGATGCAGGATTGCAGGTGTCCAAGTGCCAGTGTGGTGATGGCGTGCACGTGAAGCTGTATTGAGATTTTTTCCTTTTCATTAACTATTGTCTCTATTTTCTTTTAGGTTATCTGTAAGTCTTGCTGTTGTGTGCTGAACATCTGCATCAGTCTAGTAGTGGGCAGAGTCGAGTGAGGGATCGCTTGATAGTGCCTCTGTTAGTCGTGACATCGGCGACGCGGGATATGCCGTCTTCTCCAGGATACAGTTTGGCAATGCGCCCTAGGCGCCAGCATAGCGGCGGCGTGTTATCCTCCTGAATGAGGACTAGATCACCTGTAGCCAACTTGGCCTTGTTCTCACGCCATTTAGATCTCGTTTGGAGCTCCGAGATGTAGTCCCGTTGCCATCGTGTCCAAAATTGCTGGCGCATTTTTTCGATGGCCTCATATCTTGTGCGGCAGCGTGCGGTGTCTTCGATGATTGGTGATGGCGGAGCGGTCAGTGGCCGGCCGATCAGGAAGTGTCCTGGGGAGAGAGGAAGGAAATCAGAAGGACAAGAAGAAAGAGGGGACAACGGTCGACTATTCAAAATAGCCTCAACCTGCGCAAATAAGGTGGACAACTCTTCGAAGGTCAGATTAGTGTTGCCCATTACACGTTTGATAATATGCTTAGCCGATTTGATGCCGGCCTCCGACAGACCAGAAAAGTGAGGAGCGTAAGGTGGATGGAAATTGAAGTTAATTTGCATGTTTGCTGCAAGATCACTGATTCCCTTCGCGTTTGCTTTTAGAAATTGACCTACTTGCTTGGACGCTGCAACGAAATTACGGCCGTTGTCTGAGAATATCTCTAATGGTTTTCCTCTACGTGAAATGAAGCGTTTTAAGCATGAAATAAATGCGTCTTTAGAAAGGTCGCTTACGGCTTCCAAGTGCACACACTTGAACCTAAAGCAGATGAAGAGACATAAATAGCATTTGGATACGCGAGCACCACGACCTTTTTTGTTTAGTATGTGAAAGGGCCCTGCGAAATCCATCCCAATAGACTGGAAGGGTGGAGCGGGAGTGACTCGCTCGGGAGGTAGATTGCCCATCATAGGTGTGAGAGTTTGCCCTTTGTGGCGACGGCACACGACACAAGAGCGCACGGTGCTGCGTGAGAGTTGCCTGCCGTTGATCGGCCAGAAGGACTCTCGGACAGTGTACAGCAGTTGCTGAGGACCTGCGTGCAGTAGGCGTTTGTGTTCCTGGCGAAAGATTAAAATAGTTAAATGATGTTTGGCGTCAACAATTATAGGATGTTTTTTGTCGTAGCTGTAGCTAGAGCGCTCAAGCCTACCGCCTACTCTCATAACACCTTCTTCGTCGAGAAATGGGCTAAGGGGTGCTATTTTACCCTTAAGTATTGATTCACCTTTTATTAGTTTGTTGTATTCTTCAGGGAATGATTGTTTTTGAGCCTCTTTGGTTAATAATGTTAATGAACTGTTCATCTCTTGAACTGATAGCGGACCTCTTATGCTATTCTTATCCTTCAGGCATTGAATGTACCTTAGTACATATGCGAATATTCTCTTGATTCTGTTGAGTGCAGAGAAATCTTCAAATCGTATAACTGATGACTTGTTTGCGGTCGTCACGAGCAAGACCTTCATTTCAGGTAAGTTGGTTTTACTTGGTTTGTCTTGTGATGGCCAATAAAGTTTATCCATGCTGAGGAAGGACGGACCCGACCACCAGTCTTGTAGAGTGCGCAGCTTCTCTGCAGGGACGCCGCGGGAGATGTAGTCAGCCGGGTTAGCGGCGGTGGGCACGTGACGCCATGAAGAAAGGTTTGTATTCTCACAGATTTCTACAACCTTGTTAGCAACAAAACTCTTCAGTTTGCTAGGGGTGCTGTTGAGCCATGCGATAACGACACTGGAGTCACACCAGTGTGTGCACGTGGAGATAGGGTACCGCAGGGAGTCCAAAACAGTCTTCGTGAGATTTGCGGCGAGTAGAGCTCCGAGTAGCTCCAACTTGGGTATGGTAAGAGGCGGTTTGGTAGGCGCTACTCTTGATTTGGCACAGAGTAAATGGACTGCTACGTTACCTTCTTTATCGGTTGATCGTAGGTATATGCATGCGCCATAAGCATGCATGGATGCATCACAGAAAGAGTGTAATTGAATTTCTTGTGGATTTTCACATAAAACTCTTCTTGGTATTGCTATCTCGTTAAGAGATGGAAGGCTGGAACTCATTTTCTGCCATTCCTTTTGTAGATCTTCTGGGACTGGCTCATCCCAGTCCAATCCTCGCCGCCACAGCTGTTGCATAAGCATCTTTGGCTGGACAGTGCATGGTGATAGCAATCCGAGAGGATCAAATATGCTGAAAGACGTTGATAGTATTGCTCTTTTTGTAGTCTTTTCTGTAGATTCGGAGCTTGGAGGTTCAATGGTGAATTGAAGAGAGTCTGAATGCGGGCTCCAGCCTAAGCCGAGGGCACTGGATGCGTCACTCAAGCTTAACTTGTTCTGCAGGTCGATACTTGATATGGGAAAGATGTCAGGGGCATTTGACCTGAACTTTCGGAGATTGAAGCAGCCGGATTTCAACATAGCAGTGACTGCATTCAGTATATGTAGTAGCTCTTTTTTAGTGTCAGCTCCTGTTAATAGATCGTCGCAATAAAAATCCTTCTGAATTATTTCCTTGACCTTATCGTCATTGCAGTCTTCTCCAAGTTGCCACAAGCATTTAGTGCTCAAGTAGCTTGCGCTGGCGAAGCCATAGGTCACAGTGTTGAGCCTGAGTGTTCTTATGGGGAGATTGTCTTCTTCACGCCAAAGAATAAGCTGTAGGTCTCTGTCTTCTTCGTGGACATCGACTTGACGAAAGAATTTATCGATATCTCCAGCTAATACGTACTTGTAAAGACGAAACCGCAGCAGAATCGAAAATAAAGAGTCTTGTACCTTGGGGCCAATCATTTGGATGTCGTTAATGGAAACGCCAGTAGATGTCGCGGCGGAGCCGTCGAACACGACGCGCAGCTTGGTGGATTCGCTCTGTTCGCGTAGCACAGCATGATGGCACAGGTAGTGGCGCCGGCGCGGTGGCGGCTGCTCCAGCGGAGTGCAGTGACCCAGTGACAGGTACTCTGCTATGAATTCACAATAGGCTTTCTTGAGGTTAGGATTTTTGCGGAATTTTTGCTCTAAGGAGAATAATCTTTGTCTTGCTCTATGATAGGAATCACCAAGAACATCAGTAGACTCTTTAAATGGAAGCTTCACACAGAAATGTCCATTTTTTTGACGGGTAGTGTGTGTCTGAAAATGCTGCTCACACATCTTCTCACTATCACTTAGGAGAGGCCTTTTGGGTAGCTCTTCTAGCTCCCAAAATCGGGCAAGTTGTTGATTGAAATTATTGTTTAAGTGATCAACATTTCTTGATAAATTGCACTGAATATTTCTAGGTACACAGTCGGAAGGTATAGATATAGGGCCTGAAATTAGCCAGCCCAATTGGGAACTTCTCAAAAATGGTAAATTTGCTCCAAGTGATTGCTGCTCTCTTCCTATTATTTGCCAGAATAAATCCGCACCAATCAGCATGTCTATTGGGCCTGAAGTGTTGAAGGAAGGATCGGCTAGTGGTGTTTTCGGTGGAATCTTGAAGTAGCTTAGCTCAATGGTTGTACTTGGAATATTTGCTGTAAGCTCTGGTAAAACCGGGCATGCCAATGTGGTATGGTAGTCTGTATGGCGAGACTGTATGCGGACGACGCTTCTCTCTGCGATGAATCCACAATGTGTATTGCCCATACCGGTTATCCTTGTAGTATTTGTTGGTATGGCCGGTAGGTTCAACTTCTCTTTCAACTCTCTAGTTATAAAGGTGGCCGCACTGCCGGAATCGAGAAGGCAACGGACTTTATGGCATGCGTTGCTATTTGGATTAGCCACATCAATAATTGCTGTAGATAGTAATACAAGACTGTTTCGTTGTACCTGTGATGAAAAGTTAACTGGAACTTCAACGGTTGATTCAGGAACATCTGAGGCTTCAGTGATGGCAGGTTGCACAGAGACACTGGATGCAGGCTGTGAAGTTGTGTGAAGCAATGAATTATGCTTTGTGTTACATTTTCGACACGGTCCTTGAGGACAATCCTTTGCAACATGTCCTTTTTTCAGGCAATTAGGACATAACTTCAGGTGGTAAATTTCAACCTTTCGTTGTTCCGGAGTTTTTGATAAAAAGGCGGGACATTTGTAGATGCTGTGATCTGCACTGCAATAGTTGCAGACCCAAGTTGTTTCTCTGTTAGGTTTGTCCTTGTTTGTTTCTATACATGCTAAGGATTTGAAGGTGCGCTCTTGCTTGTTGGTAAAGTTGTGTTTTTTACTACTTGAGGTATTTTCTACAATGTTAGCACGATTTTGTAAGAATTTTATTAATTCGCTTAATTTGGGCATAGCGTCATCATCAGGATTCCTATGTTCGTCCCATGCTCGTTTAGTAGTGAAATCAAGTTTGTGATACATAATTTGTACTATCAACGGGTCCCATTCATCAGTGGACTGACCTAAACTTGATAGGGCTCTGAGATTTTTGTTGACACTATAAACCAACGCTCTAAGAGAACTTTCAGAATCACGGTGAGTGGGTTGTAGTTCGAATAAAATTAAATCTATATGTTGAGTGATCAAGTGTCGCTTGTTATTGTACCTTTGACACAGCAAGTCCCAAGCGACTGTGTAGTTTTTGTCTGAGACCGCTAGGTTAGTTAAAATGTTAGCTGCTTCACCGGTTAAATAAGAATTGAGATAATGAAATTTATAAATAGGAAGTAATCGTGAGTTTTCATGAATTAGTGATTTAAAAGTATCTCTAAAGTCTAACCATTTGGAATAAGTACCATCAAACTTGGCTATTTCTATTTTTGGTAATTTAAAATTTACACTGTTTAAATGCTCACTATGAGAGTGATGATGGGATGGAGGTTGTTGAGATTCACTAGGGCATTGCTGCAGAATTGTTTCTACCTCAGCAATGATTTCTATAAACTTAGAGTCCGTAGCATCCCTCTCATCAATCTCAATAGATATAGTTTCTACAGAAAGCTCATCGATTTGATCTTGCAGCACAACATAGTTTTTAAATAAGTCTTTAATCATCTCTAGTTTTAATTTAAGCTCATTTACTTGTGATTCTTTGTGTTTAAATATAGGTACTGTCTTGACTTGGTTTAAATAATTTTCAAATTTAGTTAGCCTACCACGGATACTGGCACGTTTAGCTTTTAGAGTGTTGAGATCCATGGCGATAGATTTATCAAATAACAAGACAGCACTGAATCACTAGTACAAAATAAATGGAAAGGTCTCACGTTCCTCCTCGTCTGGCTATCGGCAGTTACCGGCACTCCCTCGGCTTCAGCGAAGCGAAGCGCCCACGCGGGACGCAGGGCTCGAGGCGGGGCCTGGTGGTGGAGCACGCGTGCGGCGGCGTCGCCGGCACGATGTTTATCCGAAGTGATGATGGGCTCTGGCCACAAGGATGGGCACTGGCACCTCTTGCGCTGGAATAGTCGGCCCAAGGCGGGGTATATAACGTGCAAAACAAGCCAGGGATAGTGCAATTAAAACGGGAGGGGCGTAGATAACCACACACAAGGCACAAAAATTCACAAAAGAAGCACTCGTCCGTAAAACTTAAGAACTTTAATTAAGCTATGTTGCACACGAGCCTAACGTTGGCTAGCACATTCAACACGTGCGGGGGGATAGCGTGGGCAACACGATATTCACAATGGAACAACACAAAATGGCGCACAAGTAAAATTCTCTATAATAATAATTATAATATTACAGTCACTGTTGTAGTTGCACAATTTAGTGCGGGGTATGGAAGATAGCCTACAACGAAATAGAATAGGTGACTGGAATAGTTGAATCGCAATTTAATTGAAATGCAAAAGAAAATAGTTTAGATAGAATTGTAAATAGGTACCTTACATAAGGTATTTTTCCTAGCCACTTGTAGTTAGTTAACTATGCAATCGCACTATTGCACAGGGCTAAAAACCAAGGGTATAGGTAGATATAAGTATTATTGTTGCATGAAATAGGTATGCACAAGCACATGCCATAGGCTTTTCCTATCACTGATGTAGCCGTCCCGCATTCACACAGGGTTTAGGCTACAACAAAATGGTTATTATAGGTAATAGGAAAATGGAAGAAAGGAGACTTAGCTTTAGTGTTCACGGGCCGGCCACGCCCAAGCAGGCCGCACTCGCGAGTAGGTATAGTAGATTCTCGACACGCACGATGGTCGAGGCTCGCTGCTCGCTTACACGCCGCATGCACACGTGGTGGGTGCAAGATGCTCAGGGAAGCACGAAGTTGTAGAAGGCTCGGGGTCTCGGAGTCCGAAGATTGCAGTTACACGGTCGCCATTATGTAAGCGCGTGGGCTTCACGACTTACTCGGTTGGTTGAGAATATAGATTGTAGAATGAAATATAGACTTGGAATTTACTGAGAATTTATTGTATATAAACTTAGAATGAACTTAGAACAGTTAGAACGTTATTTGGGTACAATTATTATAAGATTGGCGCGTTATGAGCGCTTATAAGCGCGCGTGCGTTGTCGTCGGCGGTAGCGGAGCAAGAGGGCGAGAGCGCGGCTCGCTCGGCGCAGTAGGCGCAGACGCGTTGCGGGGTGTGAGGCGCAGGCGCGGGGTGCGCTGTAGAGATGGGACACGCGATGTTCCGTTCGCGTAGTGTTGGCGCGAACACAAGAACATAACAGGAGTTTGGTACCAACATTATCAGTTATGTAACTATCTGACGTTATTTTTATGCGAAAACTATGAAGTGGCGAAGTTTAGAGGTTCAATAGACGAAGTTGAGGGAAGTTCAGTAATCCGTTATTGTTGGTGGTGTAGCTAACACTTGCTATAAGTAGGCTTATCACGTACCTACCATATTTTCCTTATAAATGTGTATACTTTGACAGCTAGTATTGTCTTATGTCGTTTCTTCTTCCTTATCAATATTATAAGGTGGAATTTTATGTAGTCTGACGATCTACATATTACCTTTTGTATTACAATGAAAATAATTAATTGATTTTGGTTGATAATGGTTAATAACTTTTCTATTTCTTATTTAGTTGGATAGCTTTATTTATTAAAAGTTTTTCCGTTAATTATAGTTTAATTTAGGTATATTATTAGATTTGGGTTTAGTATAGTTTTAATTATAATAAGTAATATTATGTGTTTATAAATAAGCAAATTGTTTTATTTCGTCGTGAATTTTGCATCCGATATAAGTCCTATCAAGAGAATATAAAGCTTTTATTTTCAACTACTATAAAAGACTGCATACTTTTAAATTTATTGTTGCCAAACAATAATGATCTTTCTGATAGCTACAAATACTGCATTAACAAGTCTATAAATTCCACAAAAGAGACGAACATCATTCACGTCCTTCACTATAAAGCATACTGCGCGAAGCATGCGTACCTCCATGATGACGTCATTAAAATTTCAGCATAATGCATGCATGGCGATGGCCGCCACTCGGAGTACGGAACATACGTAACAAGTTATGATTTCAAACATGACTGGATAACTGTAAAGGGACATTTTCACCTGATACATATAAACTGCGTTCATGAGAATTTCTCTTATTAAGTTCTTGAGCTTATTATAAAAATTACTTAACGTCGAAGCCAATATTTTCTAATATAGCAAAAACTGTGTTTAGTCTGCGTTAGTGAAATGACAATTGGAGCATTAAACTTGATTAGTTTTAACTAATCCAGTTCATGCAGACGTGAAATCCACCCATAGAAATTTTATTAAGGCTTTCAAGTACTGAAGAATAGCTGTACTGTAGCTTTTAATTTATACTCGTAGTTGAACTAAAAAATAAAGTACAGTGATAATAAAATATATATTTTTGTTTAAAGGTCACCTCAATATTATAAACGTGACACTTACATTGCCATAAAACATATTAGAACAAAAAAAGCTATTTTTTTATACCATACTGGATTTGTAGCAATTTGATGATTAATATAGAATTGCAAATACACAAGTCGACCTACCCGGGTTCATAAAACTGAAAAACTGTCCCCAATGAACATAGGTCGAAATCTTAAAATGGAAAATGAACTTTTCATACAAAGTGACAGGTCACGTTACTTATGTTTGTATCAAATTTTAATTAATCCTTTAAAGATAGGTCTTACGTAGAGTGGAATCCTTGAAGAGAAAGCCACACCTAAATTCACGCCGTTTAATAAAAACCTCTTGATGTCAATATTATACGAGTAAAACCTAATAATATAACACTCCAGAAATAAGAGACCGTAAATATATCGTCGTTTATGTAATGTAATTCGTTTAACCTTCACATTCCGTATAGGGACACAAGACAAAAATACATGATTTAAAAATACGACAGAAATAAATATATGACTTAGAGTGGATTTTAACGAACTTTTACTCCCTTTTTGAGGCTTTTAATTCCTCTTCTTCCCATATAGAGGAATGAGCATTAATCACCACGCCCCCTCATTGCGGGTTGACGTTTTCAGATTCCAAGTTTTGGAATCCAGGTTTCCTCCACTTCCACTCGATGTTTTCCTTCTCCGTTTGCAATTGGTGACTTAGAATAATAAAAAAGAACATTTAACTTTGAAAAAGTCACATTGGTACCTACTTGCCCGGGTTTGAGCCGGTAACCAAGTGCATAAGACCGGTCATTGAACCGCTAGGCACCACGACATTATGAGGCTTATATTTGGTATAAATATTGAATTTTTTACATTATTTGAAAACAAAAGCTGTCAGACGCCATTTTTATTCCTTGAATAAAAGTTATCTGACTGGTAAAACTGGCCCAAAGCTATTGGTAAAATTGGCCCAAAGCTATTATTAATGCATAGAAATGAGGAAGCTGAAGGCTACGACGCCTGTTAAGCCGCTTTGCTTTGTAAAAAAAGACACGTCACTGTCAACGAAACGTACAACCTCGACACGATAAATTATACACTATAAGAAAAGTTAATTCAAACAATAAATAATGAAATGCTCTTTTATGAATAATATCCAATAAATCGAACAGAACCCAGTTTATATTGTTTTCATTAGTAAACTGACTTTGAGATTTAAAGCCTTTTGTTTAATTGTAATATCTAATGCAGAGGACTTTTATGAAAGCGAGCGAATTTAGAATCTAAATTAATGTATATAGAACTCCATTTCAATTGTACGTAATAATGATGCTTTTGTATGAAATATTAGGTGAGTAATAACGAATGGTTTCATTTGAATTTATACTTATTGCTATTCTAAAATTTTAAATTAAATTTACTTAAGTTCAAAATTTCACGTTCCTACTTTAGTATTTCGGCAGGAACTAAGTCTTAATCAGTGTCTCAATAAATAATTTAAAATTTATTTGATCTTAAATTGGTAGGATTCCATTCTAGAGCAGGTCAATACTGTAATATTACCTACTAAGTCTTGATCTGTTACATGCTATCAATATGAGGTATATTTTTCCATCTTTTTCAACAAACACATAAACTTACATTGTTTTGTTTTAAACTCAGGAATCTGCTTCGACACGTGTTCACAACATTCCGAAGTGCAGACATCTTGTCCAGTGGCGGTCAAATCATGGCCACGGATTCCGGCTCCAAGCTGAATACTAAACGGTTTTAAAACCGGCAATGTGTGCCACGTAGTCCAGTGTAAGGTTACCCAACTATACCGAGTGATAAGTGAATGTTTTCAATTTTGAAGGTAGCATTATTTTCATCTAGGTATAAGCCGCGAAATTTGTCTCCGTTTCAGTAAAAATCAGTTTGTTTTTAGACGTTTTTCCTTTTAATATTTAGTTTGTTCTTCGTGATCATTAAAATCGATTCACCCGTTCTCAAGTTATAAGTGTTGTAAAAACTCGATTTTTTTTTATATATATACACCTTAGATATATGAGTCTAGAGTTACATACAACTACAACATTATCGAACTCTACCGAAACGGCTACTCCGAGTTTTATGAATGTTTTCTTGTATATTTGGTACGAGAAAAAGTCTAAAGCAATTTTTATACCTCTAGGTCAATTTTATAGAAACTCTATACATACGATAACAACTGTTTCGCGAGAACATAAAGGACTAAACGCTCTCCTAGAATCCAATCCGGGTCTGGATGTATTTGTTGACGAGTGGAAGGTGATTTTGTTTGGATGTTTGGTGTTCCGTGAGAAGAATCAGTACTGGTTCTTTCTTTTGTACGTAATTTGTTAAATTTAAGAATCGAGAATTGACGTATGTTTTTCTGGTTTTTTTTAATAAATAAATAACAAAAATATATTATGCAATGTGTGACCCACTTTGCTCAAATCGAGAAAAAAACAACTAATAAGGAGTCAAATTCTTTACCTGTGCATCCCATCGATCTCAAAAATGTGCAACGGTGACGATATTAAAGGAATAAGAACCCTTTATACATCTCTAAGAATATATTTTACTGTGACAGAACGATAAGAGCATTTCTATTTGGCCGTGATATAGATTGCTTCGATAAAATCACGTACGAGGAATTTATAGTACGTATGTGAGCCCTGCCCTAATATATCAGCCAAATTAAGAGGTCCACCAAAAGGGTTTGCGTTTTTGACCTTTTATGTTGAACAAAGCTGTTTTTTATGTGATATTGCTGATATTGTGAAGTGAATTGGTCGTTGTAGTTATTTTTATGAAGGTTTTGTAAGGTTTTGTGTTTGTAGTTAGATCGTATCGCCTATTTTATACTTAACATACTTTACTAGGTTTTTACATACCTATTGTGCTTATTTAAACGTTGAATATGTTTCTTAAATTTTATGGACGACTAGATTTTGCTCTGTGGTCTTTGTTATTCGAGCGAGAAACATATAGCCTTCCTCAATATAAATGGCTATCTAATACATTTTTTAACCAGTAGTAAACAGCAAACTTTTCAGCTTCAAAATATTTGTATCTATAGATAAAACTCACACTAGAAAATTGTTAGTACCAACAATAAAGTTTTAAAAATAAATATGTTAAAACACACACATAAATAAATGTTTTTTACTAACCAAACATGAAAAATAAAACATTTATTTATTACATTAATATCAGCTTCGTTATTTATACTGCTGTCAGTCATCAAACTCGTCATAGCAGTAATCTATGATACTTCATAACCCAACTTCATTTCCAAATCAGTCTTTACCTCTTGCTTGAAGTATGCAACCGCATACGAGAAGACTGCTACTAGAGATCACATAAAGATAAAAGTGTAACCCATTACTTTAATGTGTACTAAAAACCGTGACCTGCCTGGTTATAATGGCGTGTGGGATAAAAGGAATCCCCTTTCCATTTCTTTAATAGTCCCGAAGTCTGGATCACACGTTACGTATAAAGACATTAACGAGCGTTACGGCTGACTATATAACACTGGTTTCTTATGACCTGCTAATTTGACTTCAACTTATTATGATGTA
The DNA here is from genome assembly GCA_950381575.1 of Plusia festucae. Lineage (NCBI taxonomy): Eukaryota > Metazoa > Arthropoda > Insecta > Lepidoptera > Noctuidae > Plusia > Plusia festucae. The sequence continues at coordinate 15,694,776 of OX494433.1, read as the reverse complement.
ATCATTATCGTGGCGTTATAAATAATAATGAGTTATTTTCTTGTAATATTGGTTAGATTAAAGAATTCTCTTTCCTGTCTTTCATTTTTATATTTATGTATGCCTGTTTCTTTAACCACAAAGCATCATCATAATATGGAAGGTTCAGTATTTACTTACATTTAAAGATATTTCTTAGAAGAACAGACTGACTTATTATTTTTTTTGTTAGAATTTATCTGAAGATAAATAATCTGCAGAACTGACAAAAGCTCTTTTAAGGGTATGCGTATTGGAATAGAAACATAATATAATTCCAGTGTAAAATAAATTTACAACTCCAAAACAAGCATAATGTCCACATTAAGATAGAACAGTGAGTTGACGATGCCTTTTGGCAACAACTTTTGTACTTCTTGCTATCAGTCATGTGTATAGTTCTAGCAGTAACAATACAAATGCCACGCACCAAAATAAAGGCAATGTATCACAAAACTTCGTACGTCACTCGTGCGTCCCTCGTATACTTAGCGTCCTAAGACAATACAAACAAGACAAGTGAAGAGCAAGATTTCGCGAAACCCCATTGAACCCGCGGTAAATTCCCGACAAGATATCGACTAACGTTCACAATACCCACCGCATTCCCCTGAATGTTTCAAAGTTACCGAACTCGAGAAAGTTCGGTACAAATGTTGGAGTCCTACTCTATAAATCGTTCGAGTCGAACGCTTTCTATCTGCGAGCAGTCGGCTCGCGGCACGTCCGGCACCGGAACGACTGCTTGTAAACTTTTTATCTTGAAGCAAAACGTATTTTCCATTAGCCCCAACTCAAGATACCCACTTCTTTCTTAATTTGTCGCAAACTTTACTCAGAGATAAAACTCGCTCGTTAATGACACTTGTTTTTCTGATATTTTCATTACCTACCGTCCTTTAGCTTCTTACCCCTTGTTATTCTCATTTGCTCAAAAAGTACTCGAAATAAAGTTTTTGCAGCAAACGGGGCTTGTGAAAATGAAACATTTTTCTAATAAGTATTATTATTTTTGTACAGAACTCATAACAGATACAAAAAACGCCTATCCTGGTAAGTAACTACCGTTTCTTTTCCAAAACAAAGTCTCTCGTATTATTCTAGAACAATAGGACTCAGGCACTTTTTGTCGTTATTGTACTATTTTATTTTTGTTTATTCCTGTATCTGTCCAAGAAAGTAATTATTATTACACCCTTGTACTGTAATTATACCTATGGTACTTATTTCAAGTTTTTTATTTATTTTAGGTCTTTTACATCTTGTACGTACAAAATTCGCTAGGTTCGAACATATAACATATTTATTAAAAGATTAGCCAGCTATGGGCAAACTATCATTCAACAAAATAAGATGCTTTACATTAAGCTCGCTAAATTATAACCTAATTGGATAAACAATGCAAAGTATTTTGAATCGTTATTCCTATAGGTACCTCGTGGGTGTGCAATAACTACCTCCTGTCTACACTTTCAAGACATTTTTCCGATTATGATACACTGAAATTGTCGGTGTATGTTCGGTGCCCTGAACGTCTTGCGCGGGCGCCGGATAAGAGGACGTCGTGGGATGTTTTTACGGGAAGGTGACGGCACTCACTTCACGCAGCGACTTTACACTACCATTCTTCTCATTCTTTTTCTTCTTTCCTACGACTTGTCCCACTACCTGAGGTCGGTTCTCCTGGTCTGCTTTCTCCCTGTTGTTCAATCTTGCAAGTTCGGTCGCAGCATCAACTCTCATGTCCTGTAGGTTTTTTTTGGATTGATGTAAACAATATTGTTAATCTCACGTAATGTATATCAGATAGTTTAAGTTAAGATAGATAAGCTATGTTTCTACCGTATTAGAATCAACTTTTTTATTAATAGTGAATACCTACCGAAGATTACCGATGAAGAATCGGAAAACTAGTACAAAAAAGACGAGCATATTGATTTTCATAAATTCATTAAACAGACGAAAATATTCCCACTCCTAACCAGCTACGAAAATCACAATCAATTACTTTGAATAAAAAAGCTATCCTATCAAACAAGAGCGTATTATCGTGAGCGTGCCGACTTAAGATATTCCTCAAACATCCTAGAAACCGCAATCCATCAGCGCTACGGCCAATAGCTACAGAGTACTTGAAACCCCAAATCCAGCGACCAATCAATTCAAAATGCCTCGCAAATCTGGCCCAAAGCACGCCGCAAGTTGGTTCCACTTTCCGGCTTACCGACTAAAGCCGAAATAAGCCGAACGTGCGTGCGAAGCTTCGAGTCGACATCGATTGCAAAAGCGACATTGACATTTATCAGAATAGCGCCCAAGGCCACCTGCGCCCGTACATTACTATCCCTGACGCTATCAGGGAATCGATTTCATATTTTTTCTTCTTAGTCCTCGTAAAAAAGATATAGGATTGCAATCCTTAAACCCTTGTGCTATTGGTCGCGGTTCGGGCTCTTCCCAAAGAGTTTCCGTAATATATGGAACTACTTACCTATAGCTTGGTTTGTGTTTTGCCTTCTAATATTATTTTCCTGTTTTGAAGTTATGCTTTATGGAAAAGTCCATCATCATATAAAGAACACACGCCAACTATTTTTATCCAGTACGTGCAGGAGAAAAGGAGATTATTTCAAACTGCATCGTCAGTAAAAATTTCGTTTAAGCACGTTTTTGCTGGTGAATTCGTATTAATATGTAGTAGTTCAAAGAACAATTTTATTATTTTCAAATTTATATTTTTGGATGTTTTCGTGTATTTTCGTCTCGGCGAGTTCGAACGTACACAGCTTTCAAATATAGTTTGACATTACTCACAATCCAAATAATAAAACAGCGCACTTATCCCATGATAAAGAAAATTGTGATACATGTAATGACAGTACTTGGTTCAGTCGAATTCTGGGTCCATCGATTTCATATATTCTCGGGTGTCGTAAAAAGATAGAGAGCCTATTGCCCTGTGATGTTCACGTTTTATCAGTTTTCAATTTGGGACGAGCACTATATCGATAGGCTGATAGCATCCTGATAGTAGCCGTGTATCGTATCGTTTTACGATACTCCCAGTTTTAAATGCATGCTCCTGCAAGATAGGGCTGTTTGAGATCTATAAGGTGATTTCGAAATCCAGATAAGTACTCTTTTGAAATTCGGATTTACTGTTTCGTAGTTTTTTGATAGCGTCAATATTTATACGGGTATGTGTGTTGCCATACAATAGGTACTCACTTTAGAACCTTGAATATAATACTATCTTAGAATGATCCAAATGAAAAATAAAGAATTAACAGAAAGGTAAACAAATTAAGGTAAATAAGAGAACCTTCAACAGTGTTGCGTCATTATTAAGATAACTAAAACAGACTGGCTGCACAGTCTGTCTTATAATGAAGGAACAAGAAAGAATAAAAATATATTTATAACAAAAAATGAAAGTCATAAAACGTGCTTCGTTCTTTATAGCTTGAATTAAAAAGGCGATGGGTTCACCAAAGGGCCGTGTTGCGGTTCCTCATGAGTTGCAGTTTTCCATGAAAATAGGTCAAACAATAGAAAAAAATATAGCCAGGTCATATTTTTATACGTGACGCACATTGTATTTCCTGCTACACAATTTCGTCGCGAGTTTTTAATTGTACTCGATAAATAACAATGGAACTCAATTCCGTTAATCGGGAATGGAGTTGTTTGTGGAGAATATACTTATGCTTTTTTTTTAATTATAAATGTGGACAACGTCACATACATACATTGATTCGAATCCAAAGTAAGTAGCTAAAGCACTTGTGTAATGGAATCAGAGACAACGAAGGTACCACAAACACCCAGACCCGAGACGATGTAGAAAAGTTGTTTTCTACATTGACCCGTCCGGGGATTGAACCTGGCACCTAAGAGCTGGCCACACCTTGAAAACCCGATGTGTACGCCACTCGACCACAGAGATCGTCTATGATAAATAAAATGAAAAAAATAAACATTATTTGTGAGACCTCATTGTTAAAATTTCATATTATAACAATACAAAATTGTCCAATATTTTTTCATTGACGTCAAAACTTTTACGTCTATTGTGATTTGAAAATATCATTATATAAATTATAATGATATTTTCAAATCACAATATAATATAATAATATTCCATCAGTATCGACACAGCTGAGAGTTTAATAACAGAATCATTATATCTAAAAAACCTCCCACTATTTTATTTTCACCATGCATTTACCCATTTTGTCGCAAAACAATGGAGTGTCAACTGTGAAGCGGAAACAGGACTCCCTTAGCCCCCCTCCCCCTCCCATATTAAGATAGGCTCGTATTTATCCCTTACATTTCTTAGCTTGCTCAAACTCGGCGGACTAATGGTCCTCATACATACTTAATCCAGCTTCACCTTTTTACGGTCTTCCGAATTCCCTTATTTTCGATCCCCGAACGGAGATAAAAATTTTGCTCGTTAATATTTTTGGAATACTTCTCTGTTTTTATGGAGATGTGAAAAATAATATTGTGAATCTGAAACGTGTTTTTACAGCTTTCGTATTTATAGGGTGACTTACAATTTATAAAAAGACATGAAATAATTTTATTTTATAAATATACGGCATTACGTTGTCTTTCAATGATACAGTTTTATGTTTTCAACATGAATCAAAAACAAGAATGCTTTTTTGTATCATATACGCTGTTCAATTTACTTTTACAATTTACTACGCTATATAATTTTAGTTTTATTTTAAGCTAACGGTACAAAGATTATAATTTTGATTTTTTATATTTGATTTGAAACGGCGCGCGCCGCTGTAGCCTAGGGCGTCGGACTTGCCATCATATGGTTGCGGGTTCGAATCCTTCCAGCGAGTGATGTATCGCAACAATTTTAAAATAGGTATTATTTACACCAACAAAACAGAGAACTCATTTTAATGCAGTTTTCAGCAATTAGTATCTAGAGTAATTCAAGAAGAAGGTTTTTCTGTATGATTATGGGTAATTATGAACACCTTCCCTGTCCCGTCAGAAAACACAATAGTTAAACAATGGAAATGTTCATATATGATTCACGGGACAGTGAAAGGGTTAATGTGCTTTCCGTTCGAACCAGGGGCCTTATTAACTTAGTCCAAGCAGTCAACGTGTTATTACAGAGGCGTTATCTCTTGCGACATACAATACTTTGAAGTAAAAAATCAGCTATATGGTCAAAAAAGTACATACTGGCACTACCCGCTGACTTTTAGAACACAAAAAAGATTCGGTGACCTGGAAAAGTTGAACTATAATTTGCGTTATGCCACGTCATGTTTTGTTTGAACTTAGATAATAAGCCCCCTGGGTGGGTTCGCTAGTTATGAAATAAAATAAACCATTTAAAAATACACTTTTATTCCAATGTCATGCACATCTACAATTTGTTTCCACTAAAGAGTAACATTGTGATATCACGTGTGCTAATTTCATCTCGTGTTATCCAGTCTGTCGGTATGAGTCTGGGTTTATACATGTGGAAGTATCTATGGAGGTTCGTGAGTTGGGGTTCACTGTGGCATATTACGAACTTATACTTAAAGTGTACAATAAAATGTACGATTATAAAAGAATAAAGTATATTATTGAATTAGGTTAAATTATAATATAATTAGGTTTCAACCCTTCTATGATTTTTTAACATTAATCTAGCGTAAATACATTGTTGATAAAATTAGATCTCTCTAACAAAGAGTTTGCAGCTAAGACAGTAAATTATAATTAACACAACTAGGAAAGGTTTTCTTTTTTAAACATAGCATTTAATTATCAAAGATCGTATCGCTGACACAATACTGGTTTAAAGATATACATTAACACATAAACAAAGCAAAAAAAGTAATAATCAAAACAAGTTGTACATAAATATTAATTTGCCATAATCACAAAGACAACAAATTAACAAATAAAACTGACGGGCCTGTTGGTCTAGTGGTTAGTGACCCTGACTGCTAAGCCGGAGGTCGTGGGTTCGATTCCCACCCAGGACAAATCTTTGTGTGATGAGCACGATCATTTGTTCTGTGTCTGGTTGTTATTTATCTATAATATGTATGTATTTAGAAATATATAAGTATGTTTATCAGTTGTCTGGTTACCATAGTACAGGCTCTGCCTAGTTTGGGATCAGATGACCGTGTGTGAGATTGTCCCAAGATATTTATTTATTTATTTATTTATTTATAAATAAGGTTGAGCAATGTTATCTAATTGATTAGTATCCTTGATTAGCTTTATTACGTATACCAAGGTACGTATAAAACGAACATAATAATTATTAAACAATTCAAACGTTTTAAAACATTACCTCTTGTGCCCACATTCGCGCATTACATACTTTCGTACACTTTTCAAAAATTGCGAGGCCTTGCTAGTTGGCTAGGCACATTTGGAAGAATAGGCCTTCATATTAATTTACAAAATCAACATATTCAACGAAACTGCTTAGATAGTGACAAAACTATGCATGATCCTTTTCAAATATCAACCTATCTTTGTGGGTTTGCGTATTTGTACGAAAGAGATTTATTAGTTATACATTACACAGATACACTAAAAAGATTGCTTATAATTTTTACATTTAAAACTTCTGTTAGCATTAGAATAAAATAATTTTATTGTAATGATGCACAGGTTGCAATTTTATTGTAATGATGCATAGGTACCATTGCACTGCATTATTACAATTATTAATTAATTGAATTGATCTTAAATTAATGACATCATTGAAGCTGGTATGCGGTCACATTCAAACTTAATTAAGAATCACCACAAATCCAAATGGCAATCGTAAATATAACCCAATAATGTATTGAACTGAAATATAAATTACAATTTTGTATCATAATAAAAAAACTATTTTCCCTGTTTAATACGTATTGTATGTACACTATAGATAGAACGTATATTTCTTAAGTTGCGGGCTTGAATAAGAATTTTAAGAACAATAGGTTTACAAAAAAAAAGACGAACAAATTTGAGTGTATCCAAAATGAATACTTTAAATATTTTTTTCAAATCAATATGTTTGTACTTAACATTTTTATTTATAGCGAGACTCAAATGAGGCATAATATAATCAATTTATGTAATAGTGTGTTCAATTATTTCATCGAATATAATATTATAATACACATTCAGTATTGGCGCCACATAGAACCACAACTCACAAAACAGGTTCATGTTTAAATCCAACTTATTAATTAACAGTATTACATAACGACTTCATAGGTTTATTTATTGCTATGTTTTATACCTCGACATTAAAAAATGAAGTTTTGTTAATCGTCTTACAAAAGATAGTGTCGTTAATTATACTTCCCTATTAGGGTGCTTCTTTGACTTCGTTTCATATGCGACTTCAATGAAAAAGACAATAAAAACCAAAAATTATACTGACCATTCTCTTCTTAAGAACTTACGTATATGTTCTTATATGTTTAAACATATAAGAACATATACGTAAGTTCCACATACACTCAGGACAATCAAACGGCAGATGATGCAAATATTTTTGCAGATGCAGAAACTCAATCTACGACTTCTTGCAGGGCTGCTATTCTAGTGAGCAGTGGAGCGTACGGCGAGAGCACAAACGGTACCATTGGTTATTGAGGTTCGAAGATAGATTGTGAATAAATTTTATTATGGGTATATCCATTTAAATTATTAATAATTATGTCTTTAAAGCAATCTGGTATAGTTAGTTTTGCGGAAAAGTAAATTAGTACAAGTTTTATTCAAATAATGTAAAAAATGTGAGTGACATATTAAACCTTTCAACGTATTTAATATCACCAGTAAAATTTTTAGAATAATTTAAGTTACTTTCTATCATATTTTTATAATGAACGTCCATTAAAGAGGTTTTTTTTTCATTTTAATGGGTCGTTCATAATTGATATGGAAGCAAAGTCCTATCAACTTTGTGGGAGAATATTAAGAGGATATAATGAGACTGCGGCTTCCAATCTCGGTCCAGACTTCAGCTCTTGTAAAACAAGGTCCAATGTTTTAGTACCCGTTATTACGGAGGACAAATTCATAATTTAATAGTTAATGGCTTACAGATTTCATTATAGTAGTACTAAATAATGTGTGTAAGTACCCATTTCGTAATATTAAGTAGGTCACTATTACACTTTATAATCAGAAATCGATGTCAATTTAAATACAAGTCATATTAAAAACAAAAAAAAAACACAATTTGAATTTTATCTTACACTGCAGGTGTATGCGTTCTCTAGAACTATGTTGGATAGGTTAAACATTCACTTATTTTTTTTCCTTTTTTGTCTGTATGAAACGTAGTGCGAGTATTATCATGACTTACTTTATCGAGTTTAAATAAAAGTGGACAAATTCACATACGTTGCTCCCAATCCAAAGTAACTAGCTAAAGCACTTGTGTTATGGAATCAGAGACAACGAAGGTACCACAAACACCCAGACCCGAGACAATGTAGGAAACTGTATGAGTTTCATTGGCCTCGCAAATATGTATAAGTTAGGGAAAAATATTTAGCATTCAAAAGCTGATAAATATAGCTTTTTCTTGCTTAAAATTATGTAATTCGACGAATGATATCTCATCTCAAAGTCATATTAAGGAAAAGCCATTTATGGAAGCAATTACCACCATAAAAGTATTTAACACGTAACGAGATCAGACATTGAGTAATAGAGTCCCAGTTATCTCAAAGTTGGGGCCCATAGCCCTCAGTTACAGTAATCATTGGTCATTAGACAGGGCCCGCTTCCCATTTATCCTGATGTAACTTTTCTAACTTAATTTTTCACTCACCTGTCACTTTTTCCTGCTAAAGTTTCAGTTATTTTCTTCTTTCCTTCAGACCCATTCTTTGCGTTTGGTCTTTTGTTCGAAATGTCTTTTCTATTTTTTCGTTTATGTGCTCAGAGTTTCAGACGTTTTACATTAGCATTCCTAATTTGTTCTTAGACCTGGATTCTGAGGCGGATTTCTGTTTGCCTTTGTCGACAAATCTATTTAAGACTTTTACAGAATTAGGCATTTTTTTCTATCCCTTAGATTCTTAGCAGGTTTTCTTAATTGTTTACGTGATTTTAAGAGAACAAGAATACTTAATTACACGTCATTGGAATTCTATTAACATTTTACTGTTAACTTTAGTTCGACTCGCGACACCGCCGCCGCCGCGTCAGCTCATGATTAAGGACTCCTATTGAGTCTGAAACTAGTCGGGCGATCCCGAGAATGCGCGTGTGTAAACCGTTGAATCGTTAAATAACTTAAGTAGAGTATGTATTTACCTACCTATAAGAGCAACGGGTGTCGAAAACAATTTAGTAAGTGGATAATTAGCGTTAAATAAATACAGGTTGTTGTCTAGCATTCTTGCAATACCGTTGCTTCGTAATTAAACCCAACGTGTCGCCGCTTTGACCCCTCGAGAACTTACAAAACTTTCTTCAGATTACGTGCCAAATAAATATCAAACTTATGATCCAGTAATTAAGGTTGTTAGTCTATTAATTAATGAATAAATTAAGTTTAAGTGTCTCTTTAATAGTTGCCGGCGCCATTATTAATGAGTTTGGCTAACATCCAAACCCCTGTATAATTACTCAAGGTTATGGTTAGAAGTTTACATTGTCATAAATATCGTTTAATTTCTGGGTCCGTCGGCGTCGGCGGCGAGTACTTCCCCTACCCGTGTTCAGTTTCCTGTATCGATTGGTTTCCGGCTGCCTGTATTCATTTCTTTTTTTAGAATGTTTATTTTTATGACAATGGACTGTAAATTACTTCACATTGAACTGAGAAATTAATATTTAAGAACTATGAAATCTATTTTGTAGAAAATTTTATGTGTGATTAAAATAATTGAGGTTTTCTTTTAAATAAATAGGATGATGGAGTTTTAAAATTAAAGAAACAATCACTTAAGACAATAACGAAAACAATTAAACCTTAACTTGTATGCCTTAGTGAAAACTTAATAATTTAAGTATTGAATATTTATTTAGTTTTAGATCTGATAATTGCCTGACCTGATTCGGTATTTCGGTATATATTCAAGTAATTTTCGGGTGCTCTCGACATAATCCATACAAACTAGGGGTCCACGCCATTTCCTATCGCCGTCATCAATTTGAAACGTTCAAATGTCTAAAATGATAGTGCAATTACTGTTATTGAATACATACTGCATGCTATTGATACGAGAGAAAACAAAAGCCAATCCGACAGAAACTATTCTGCCTGAACAGGAAATTGATATAGTTCTACATTGCCTTTATTGATTCTGGTCTGGTATTAGTTTCAAACAAACGAATTTCGAAACATGACTCATTGTAGAATTGTTTTATTTTCAGAAAAAAAAAATATATTTTATAAATAGTTAAGTGTATTGTGTGAACTTAACAATGCACTTCTTCCAGGTACAAATTAATTATTTTAAATTATTTTGAAATGATGAATAAAAATCAATGTCATATTTTACGCTTCCAGACGACTGATGAAAAATTTTTATTCTGATCTGAAATATTTTAATTGTGTATTTGATTTTTTTTAACAAATTTACATGTGCAAATTTTGTATTGTCCTGATAGTTAAGAACCTAAAATTAAGTCAAATAACAAAATGGTTTTTGTTGAAAAATTGTAAACAAAAAATCATACCTAGGTACTGTATAAATCAAAGATCTATGAAACGTAAGTCATTAAAACACCTCGTCTATACTTAGGGGATACCCTGATATCAATTTAATACTTAACATCAGCTACTTAATTCATTACAGAAAGTAGGTAAACTCTAATATTTACAATAATATTTACATTATTACCCTATAAAATATAATGGAATGAAACATCGAATGGCATATTTTATAAATGACTTTCATGTTATTTAAAACAGAGAATTAATGTTAATTTTGCGCTGTCGCTACAAAGCAAGATTTTATTTTCGAATTGGAAATTTAAAATTGGAAAACAGTCAGTATTATTATAACTGTAACTGAGTTATTCCATTTGTGAAATAATTTACAATAAAATACAACATAAATGATTAAAATTGAAATGAGGAGTCGCTTAATAAAAGTATTGTAAAATGTAAACATATGAAAAAAAATATGTTTTTGAAAACTGAATCCACATTCTGTCAAAATCCAACATTGGTATTTAATTGTTTATCAAGAGCCTAAAATACGTGTAAACGGAAGACTATTATGCTACTGTTGAAGAAATTCAATAATTCCAAGTTTTATTACTAGCTTTGTAATTTTTTTCCCAAGTAACACTGTGTAGGTACATACTAAGATTTAGATTATCATAAAGCAAAAATACAGCTTTTAAAAAGGAAAAAGAAATATAAAATTTCATTCACTGTAAAATAATTCCAAGGTACAAGCTTTCGGAGACAGGACTCATGAAAGATGAGAGAGCTCGTCCTGTCCATTCAAGAGTAGTATAAAATCTTGATAAGATAAATATATTTTTATTTGTCCAATAAAAATTATGTGATGATACACAAATTACAATTGGTACTCACTTGTCACAAATTGTACTGTATGTTACCAACCACACCAATTTCAAAAATAACTTTAATCTTATTAAATGAAGGTGTTTTAAATTTTGAAGTGTTGCCATTTACGTGCCGTCAAATGTTTTCGAATTAAATCAGCCCAGAAAACGTTGCTGCGTAATCTTGTTTGCGCACCATACAAGAGATTAAAGTACCACGCAGTGTGTTGGTACCAAACTGGATTTTGACACAACGTTTATGAATATTAACATCCGGCTAGAGGGGTTGCTTAATTATTTATCTTAAGAAACATTTTGTAAGACGGAAATTTTCTACCAGACTTACTCATCATGAATGACACTGTGAGTAAACAAGGTTTGGATGCTGTGCAACATTTTTATTTTATACTTTGATGCTTTTAAATAATATCGAGAACTAGTGACGTCATAGATTAGTATTTACTTAAGAAACAGGAAATCATGAACAGGTTTAAAATGTTTATGATACAAATTGTATGTAGGCATTGATTATAAAGAAATCTAGTAACAAAAAGTTATTAATAATTATACAATTTATACTTCAATTGAAAAAGACTGTGTTTTCCAATAAATGTCTTCCGGTAATTATTAAGAAGAAAATTAACTATTGAACTAAGATTTCGTAGATATTATAAAGACAACATTGGAAAACACAATCGACCTACGAAATTCGACTAGAAAAAATTTGGTAATGATATTTGGTTAACTATATCAACGCCGGCGTCGAATATAGGCGGCCTCAAATGGACTTACAATATAAAATATACAAAATTGCAAAACAGGGATCGAACAGGATCGTTCACTAAGTAATGGAATTCCCGCCTGCATTCGCCGTCGTCGCGACCTCATAAAATTACAAAACTACTTTATACTCAGTCGCTTTATCACTTTGTTAGCGTCTAAATTGCCCTGTTTAAGCGCTATCGGTCTGGCGTCGCCGTCAGATATCGTTAGCGTCACCGACGTAACCCTCATCAGGGCTTTCCGAACATATGTCAGCGGCACACTTCGCGTTAGACACTTGCGGTAAGGGTTTGAGCACACTCTCGGAGCCCTCGCCGGGCATCCGTGCGTCCGTCGTCTGGGTGTCGACGCACCGGGTCTCCACCTGGTAGCACCGGCCCGGACCCTCGGCAACACTCAGCGGCACCATCACTGCACACGTGCCCTTCGGGTTCACCCACGAGGTGCACGCTTCCGCAGGCGCACAACACTGCACCAGCTCCGTCTTGTAACCTTCAGGTGGCGATGGTACAAACTCTTCATTGTAATATACCGTGCCATTTCCTACAAACGCGATTTGCCTGTTCCTTGGCACGGGATAGCCTTCTAAAGTACGTCGCACGTTGCCCGGCCCGAATGGCGTTTCAAAAGTAGGACAAGTGGGTGGCGTCGCATTAAATTCTGTATCTTTTGCAAATTTACAAACAAGTTTTTGTCCCTTCGGCCGATTGTGCGGCAGGGTTTGATAAAAAGGTCCAACTACCGAATAGTTGGACATTATCGGCGGCCGGCAGGGATGTTTGGGAAGGCCGTAGTCGTAAGGGTAGCCCTCGTTATCGAGGAAGCATCCCGGATTCAGGTGTACATCCGCCGAGTGCTGGTACATGTTGTTGATTGTGTTCTGCGGCATATTCATGGTCTGCTGATCCTGCCACGTGACCTGTCTGGGTATTGTGGGCGCGGTGAACGCGGTTTCCTCTTGGAAACCGTCGCCGCTTGCGGTTTGAGCTTTATATACTGATAACACTGTGTTCTCGTTTTGCGCATTGTTAGCTACAGTTTCCGCGTCGCTAATTAGGTCGGGGTTTCTGTCGACAAAGCCTTTCATGTTATTGCTTTGATACACGTCGCTCGACTCGTAATCACGGTTTGTTTGTACCGTGTAGTGCAATGCGTGATGAGAGTGTGCGTTCACAATGACGCTGCCGTTATTTTTAGGCATCCCATTACCCCGGCTTGAAGGCAGGATTTGATTACACAAGGCCACGTCTTTGCCACTTTCCTTCTTCTTACGACTTCTTGTGTCGGTTTTAAACTTTAATAATACTACGGCTATTATAGCAATAAGTAAGACGATAATAAGAAAAACTACAGTAACTATAACTACCAAGTGCCGCTGCGGGAACGTGACCACTATAACGACGGGCTCCTCTTTCACAAGTATTCTTATTGTGTAGTTGGCTCGCGACCTGCCCGCGGGGTTCTCTGCGATGCACGAGTACGTGCCATTGTCGTCATTTCCAATATTGAATATGTACAATTCGCTTTTTTTATCGGTCACACCATTTTCCACATAATACAAGTCACGAGCGTCAGTTACCATGCTCGAATAATTATGAATGATCTGACCCTGGTATAACCAGCTTATTTTCGCTTCGGGTATGGCCTTCACTAAGCATTCGAGGGTGACATTGTTTCCTGTGTTTGTCTCTAAGAACACGGACGTAGGGCTCATTTTCGGTAAGCACGCTAACTCGTTTTCAGCAACGCTCGTGATCGTCCGTTTCCTCAAACGTTCGGGTAGAGAGCAAATTGGTTCGACGGCGTGCGGCATATTGAAATTCAACAACCAACTATGTAAATCCCTGAGATGGCAATCGCAATTCCAATTATTATTTTGCAAGTTGATCCCTCGCAGCGTATCGGGGAATAAATTTTCACCTTGAATATTTGATAGTCTGTTGCCGTTCAGTCGCAGCCACTCCAGGTGGTTGAGGCCGGAAAACGCTTCTCTCTCTATTGTTTCTATTTTGCAATCGCTCAGTTCCAAAGTATTCAAGTACGATAAATGTTGAAAGCAGTGAGTTTTTATGCTCGTTATTGGATTGTTGTTGAGCGAGAGCCTCATTAGCGACGGGAAGAAAACGAAGTTTGTCGACGGTATGACTGTCAAGTAATTGTTAGAGAGGTCCAACTCGACGAGGTTTGCGAGGCCTTTGAACGCGTGGTTATCGATTTTCTGCAATCTACATCTTTGTAAGTAGATTTTCTGAAGATTGAGTAAGTTTAGTTTGTGAAAGGCTTCTTTCTGAAGCACTTGTAGGTCGTTGCCTGTGAAGTCTAGAACTTGTGTTTCTGGGTCAAGTGAGTTAGGTATGGCTTTGAGGTCCTTTTCGGAGCACTCGACATACCGTTTCCCGTTCTTCCACTTGCATATGCACTGCGAGGGGCAGGCTATGGCGGGGAGCAGGAGGCACGTCGTGCACAAGGCTATAAGCCTCACGTCCAAACTCTTTCTGACATTCATATTGCCTCAAGGCATCCAATAGAAGACCGCGAACATTATCTGCAACAAATAAAAGTTACTTTTAATTTGGGTCCCTCTTTATACCTAGAAGGTGCATAAGTTAGGCAATTAATTTAAATTAAGAGATCCTTTTAATTGTTTATGTATTTAAAACTGTCCAAGAATAATTAATTATTCAGTAATATTTATCCTCAATTTGTTCGTTCATGTTTATTTGAATATTATGATTATGTCCATATTTTTGGGATAATCCATTTTTTTGGGATTTCTCAATATAAATGAGAGTTATAAACGTAGGCGTCGATACGGTTTCTTGTTGGGAATTATATTTGTCAGCCTATCCGGCTTGTTGTTGGCAGTGATTCATAACGACGCGAATTTTTCGCGGCAAATGAATGAAAATGTTGTATAAGATCCGTAAGCTCATCTCAATGGAGAAAACGATGACGTGACTGTTGGGACTGATGGGATCTGTCCGATACAATTGGGTATAGTTGACTGGCCTGATGATCTAGTGGTTAGTGACCCTGATTGCTAATCCGGAAGCCGTGGGTTCGATTCCTACTAAGACGAATCTTTGTGTGATGAGCACGATCATTTGTTCTGTGGGTGCTATTTATCTATAATATGTATGTATTTATAAATATATACGTATGTTTGTCAGTGGTCTGTTGTAGTACTATATACTAAAAAAAAGCTCAGCCTAGTTTGGGATCAGATGGCCGTGTCTGAGCTCTCCCAAACTATATTAATTTTATTATTATTATAAAATAACAAAAGATAAACAACAACTTTAATGACGATTATATAATATTATGAAGACCACTCGCTCGTCGTAGGTATAATTTTGTTCTACGTTACAATAACACAAAATAATATTTAGTCATAATGTCAAAATATGAAGTGACAGGGTAAGAGACAGGCTAGAAAAAAGTATCTTAACCCTAAATTGAAAGTAATAAACAAAAAAACGTTAATTTCTTCCTCATTCCCCTGTCAAGAACAAAATACATTAAAATTCTTATCTTAATTTTACTTAATGAATTTGGCAAAGGGTGCATTGGAACGTTTTATCTTGTAAAGTTAATGAATGTTGGAAACAAAATGTTTTCTGTTGAAATATTTCGTGCATTTTGAAGGACGGCTCGTAAACGAAAAATAATTATGTTTCGGATGTTAACTGTTGCGAATAAATTTAATACGTGATGTACTTGTTGGAAGTGAGATAAAAATGACTTTGTAACGAGAGATGAAACAGGAAGTACTTGACATTCTAGTAGTATAAAATTATATTTTTTTTATTGATATAAAAAAAAAGAAACAGTACATGCGTGAGTTTAATATTGGTTACGGAAAAGAAACACAAAGATATATAAAAAGTAAAAACAAAAAACGAAAATAAAACTAAAGCTTGCAGACACAATCAGAAAAGCCAATAGTTTTTGAAGTTAAAAAAATATTGTATTGTTAATTTTGCAAGCTGAAATACAATGTTCGAATTTCCTTTGAGAATGAGGTCTTCAAAGAGTTCTTTAGTACGCAGAAAAGCAATATTTGATAGTTGACAA
The DNA here is from genome assembly GCA_950381575.1 of Plusia festucae. Taxonomy (NCBI): domain Eukaryota; kingdom Metazoa; phylum Arthropoda; class Insecta; order Lepidoptera; family Noctuidae; genus Plusia; species Plusia festucae. Next base: position 15,678,369 of record OX494433.1, on the reverse strand, counting down.
AAACACAGATTTGTTGCCTAAAACATTCGTCCTTTTAAATTCGCACTATTTTGGAATCACAAATTGGATTTGGAGTAGCATTGTGTCTCCTGTGCAGCTTTCGCGACATTTCGAATTTAACGAAGTGGCAAATTAAAAGTAGGTATCATTTGGACATTGACGAGGGTACCGACGTTTGTTTTTTCGTTTTTTTCCCGTTGATAAAACCAATTATTGGCTGTGTCCCTGAGTTTTGCGTTTAAAATTTGAATTATCTTTTCCCGTAACTAGGTTACAATGCCCACGGGTATAATTATCATACGTTACTGTAAATCCAAATGAAACGTGTATTTGTTTTATACAAAGTAAAATTAAACGGCTTTTAGCCAGAGAATAATTAGAACATTTGCTGTTTGGGAACCGATCTTACCTTATTTAGTAAGAAATGTAGTCAATTTAGTTTAGAGATTCTAATTACGATATAGTTATACCTACAACGTAAAATAATATAAGGTTTAAATCATACCAAACCTTAAATATAATGTTATCAAAGTTCAGATCAAAAATATTACAATCATTGAAAATTTCAGTTGCCATTTATATCCGCTCAAAAACCTACAGAAATGGCCAGTAAAAATATCAGCTTTTCAACTAAAGGAAAACTGAAATCAGCTAAATCTATTTGAGCAATAAAAACTTTCGCAACTCCATTGAAACTTATTGAGGATCATTAAATAAATCGACGTCGTTTGCAATAATAGACCATTGATTACATTCACTTTGGAAAAAGTACCATAAAATTGTTAAATATGATATTTGTTGTGCAAAGCTGAAAAATAATGATGTTATCTGTTTTATATTAATTGAGTACGTATTTTGTAGACTGCCGTGCTATTATCTATATGTACAGCATCGAAGTCCCCAGGGGGGTTATTATCTAAGTTTAAGCAAAACATAACGAGGCATAACGCAGTTTATAGTTCAAGAACCCGGGTCGCCAAATGTTTTTTTTTGTTTTCTGACAGTCACCGGCTGTTAATATAAATTGAACAGACTTTTTACTTTATAGTAAAGTAAGTCGAAAGAGATCACGCCTTTTTCACACGTAACTTGCATGGACTCAGTGTATAAGGCCCCATTGTCATAACACGTAATAATTTTTTTTTACATTTTCTCACAACCAAAGTAAAAAATCTTATATTTTTCATGTAAAAAAACACATTACAAAGAGTAATATTATATTGTAGTTAGTAATGGCGAAAAAATAAATCATCAACGATAAATCTCTTCTCTAATGAAGTTAAAAGCATCTAGTTCCAAACTTATTCTATTCTTATTCTTATTATTGCAGACTGAATTGAAAGATGGTCTCACTATTTAAACTGAGTAAGTAAATAATTAAGTTAGTGTTTTAGAAAGGCACTGAGACAAACAAAATAATGCCAAGGAACTTGTTTCATTATAAGCCAAGGAATGAAACAAGCTGCAGCGCTGAGAACTGCAGCAAGAAAGTTTTCTATAAGAGTTTCAGAACAAACAACTCTTTAGCCTTTTACAGTTGAGGGCATATAAATTGTTCTGCCAATGTTTAGAATTTTACTCCAAAATTAAGTTAAAAACTATAATATTAGTGATTGTATTTAAATAATAATTTGGTGCTTTTTAGAACGGAGACGTATTTATATATGAGAATTATGTAATGTCACAAAAAATCAATGGATTTACATAAATTTGTGTAAAAAGTTATTTTTAGGGTTCCGAACCTAAAAGAGAAAAACGGAACCCTTTTATGATCGCTGTGATGTTCTTCTATATGTCCGTTCGGTTGTTTGTCAGGTCTTTGACTCGGAAATGCGTAGAGGTATCCAGTTGAAATTCCACGTTAAGTTCTAAAATAACTTAAAAAATATACAACCGTTTAGACTAGAAAAAACTTATATTTCGACACTCCCAAGGGAATAAATATTAGGGTTCAAGTAACCATTTTTATTATTTGTTATCAAATATTTAAACATTATAAAAACGTTTAAATTTATTTGTTAAAAATATATAATATAGTCAAGCAAATAATTGTCCAGTTTATTATTTGTATTACTCGCTATAATATTTGCTTGTAGCATTTTGGTCGGTTTTGGCTTGCTCCAAATTGTTTGCTAAATTAAATAATTTGCTCATATTATGCCGAAATGCTATAGCTTGCAATATTATGTATAAAAGCCAACTCAATAACAATAAGCACAAATTACAAATATATTGGGCAAAACATTCGATGCGCTATACAAATTATCATCGGAATTAAATAATGCCAAACGTTATTAAATTTGTTCAAAAGATAATTTATCTGAAAATCGTTCTCCGAAATGAACCAAACCAAAAATAATTAGGTCAACTGCGGGACCTTACCTCTCTAATAACAATGTTTTTTTTATATACTTCTTCTGTAACCTTCTATAATTGAAATTGACTTCATAAAGAACAAAAAATTGCCTTCTTCATACGAAGTCATGCCACAGAAACCTGCCTTTATCATAAAATAACTGATCCTCTAAAGAGTACACTTTGGAGATATTACAAGGGTGTACTACTTATATACAAATTGTCATGGTTTCAGCAGTTCTGGATCAAAAAGATTTGGTAGCATTCAGATGAGTACTTGGCTATTCATAAAAAATCTCTTATTTGACAAAATAAGACCATCGACAATAATAGTCAATACCTAGCAATAGTTTGGCATTAAGGCTGTCTAACTCAATAGCGGATTCCAAATACCCTATATCCACAAATATGTACTAATGTCCCGTGTCAATGTATTTGTTGATCCCGCACTCGTCCATTATGCATGCCGCTCCATTATTTACGCGTATCGACCGCCACCGGCCTGTCTGGAAATATTTGTACGAACCGAGCGATCAGATTTCGTTTTATGTAAGAATTGTTTGTAAGTGAGGTAATAGATATCGGAGGATCCTATTCTGTTTTGTTTTGAGAGTTTCCCTCGCATTAGTTGAAGTTATACAATAGAGGAGTATGAAATTATCACCTTTATGTTTGAGTTATAATTATCGTCTCATCATAGACTTTTGAAAATGGTTGGCTGTGGTGCGTAACCCTGAAGATATTATATCAGACTTATTTCGCTTTGTATCTATGCTCAATGGATCTTAAATAGACTCTAAAACTATTCTCACATTTCACCAGAAGTTATTCAACATTTCCAAAAATAAACTTTAACAACCTTAAAATTCCTCGTATCCACATGATTCGGAACAAAAGCGCAGTACTGCAGAACATGTACCAAGATTCTAGGAACAAAATGCAGAATACTCGCACATTTTTCTTCATGCACGAGTTCAAGACTCGCAACTGTCTAAAAAAGATCTGGAAAGTAAAATGAATGGCGACACACTGACAACTTGGAATTGAACTGGTTCTGTGTATTTAAATAATCCTCTAAAACTTTGTATGAAAGGATCGTAGGTACGGAAATCCGTAGTTTTCGCGAAGTTATCAACACTCATTTAGAGATTTTCTTTTGTGTGAAGGCTGAACAGAGACAACAGGGCACTAAAGCCACCTATGGCAATCCAATGGAGACATTTTTATGTAAGTTAACTTTTAGTAACGGTAGCCTGTATTTGAGAATTTCACAAAATTAAGTAGCCAAGTTTGTATAAATTATTTGTACCAAACCCGGTGATCACATTTTCGGAGGAATTTCCCAAAAAGGCTTAATACTAGCCGATACCTTAATGTAATTAGGTAACGAAATAAGAACAGCTAAATTTAAAAACCAAATCTCATTTCCGAGCTCCGAATACTCAGTAAAAGGCAACTGACTGCTTTTAGTGAAATGAAAATCTGTTATTTTATTTTCCGATAAAAAAATTTTTTTGCCCGGATGAACTGTAAAAAAATTGTTTTATAGAAAAAATTCAAAATGACAGAAAAAATATCATAAAACGGACAGAAAATACTACTAATTGTCATAATACGTACGATTAATAAAGGATTGCATTTAAAAAGACATGCATTTGTGAAAGAATAATCCATAATATTGAAAATAAATCCAAAGATCTTAATAAAGGTGAAGTGACCTTCGTTTCCCAAACCACAATATGTTATTACCAAATACTGATTGGATGTTTTGTTCCTGTTGAATTGTATTCCTAATTAGGTATACAAAGGAGTCACCGATTATTTCAAACAACAGTTAGTTTTATATTATGTTGCAGAGTAATTTGATATCTCATTGGTATTTTGAATGTTATTCAAGTAAAAAAAACTCCACCAATCAGACATGAGAACATTTTTTCACATTATTTTTGTTCTTTTAAATCCCTCGTGGGCTTACGTCGATAATACAATGTTTGAACCCGCGACCACTTGATCGCAAGTCCGATGCCCTAGTCATTAGGCTACCGCCGCTTCATATATTAATCTCAATTATCCACAAACCTTAATCTACGTAATATGATTATGATTTAGCTCAGTAAACTGTAGGCCGTCCTGGGGGATGTAGAACAAACATAATCCGGGCTTGTGGCAGCATGCCAATTGGGCTGCTGGCGCTATCAATAAGTAATATTGTTAGGCTGTGGTAATCAGTTAAGTGTGAGTTATGCTACTATGGTAAATGTAGATTAGAATACGTTTTAAGTGTTTTGTAGGAACAATTGGATAGATGCATTGCCCACCTGTGGGATGACAATGGGTGTAGTGCCCCGGTTAGAAGAAGGTTTAAAATAAGGGTCTAATCCCTTAGTCAAGGCTAGTAGAAAGTGTAGAAGAATAGTAGAAAGATTTTGTAGCGTGAATGTAGATTTTGTAAAGTGAAAGCCGCCGTCGGTTTGACCGATATAAAAAGTTAAGCCGCGCTCGCTTCGGTTAGTCCATGGATGGGTATGGGATCTTTAACTTAACGAATAACAAAACTCCTTCGTGTCTCTATTACGATAGACCGTTAGTCTCATCTGTAATGCTTCGATGTAATACGTCGATAAGCCATTAAATACAATTCTGACCTACAGTCTTACTACGAGATACTAGATTACCCAGTAAAATTACGGAGGTCAGATGGGCAGTCGCTCCATTTATAATACGGTATTCAGCAGACTCTGGTAACACTGGAAGTCGACCATAACAGAGCTTGGGAAAAGGCTGCATACATTACACGGTAGATGAGATACGGTAGAATAAAATGTTTCCTATCGAAAAAGACTAGTTCCTCAGGCCGTATACAGAAAGAAAGCTGGCATCCTGCACCGAATTAACAGCGCCTATCAGCGTCGCTTGTCCTGGCAAATCCTGGTCTAAGTTTTGAAAAACTACAAAGTATTTGTCCAAAAATACCCACCGAAATATATTACATAATATTTTGACTGCACGGATAGCCGAATGGTATAGTCACCACGCTAATTACAGTGCTGTTATAGTTCTTTAGTGAGGGCGTCGATTATTCAAAAAAAATAGGAGAACAAAAATAAAGAGAATTAGGTACAGTAGTACACGTAGTTCCAACTTTAACAAATTCAGACATTATAAACATGTAAAACGTACACTAAAGTATTTCTCAAGCTTTAGAATACAGTGAACGGAGAGAGGTTCAAGCCACTGTAATTTATGTACATTTAAATGGAATTCAGACAGGTACGCAGCACTGAGGAAGTCTTTAATATTAGTATTGAACAGATTGAGACAGAAATGTGGTTTGAAAATGTAAAGGGATCCCTTTAAATATCCTTTTAAGAGAATTGTGTTACCGCATTCAGTAGCACTTACATTTGTATGTATAATTATGGACATAATTATTTTAATTTGTATTCAATTGTTAAAGTTACCAACTGATCTATTTGAAGTTGGTGCCTACCAAAAAGGTGTTGAATACCGACTTAGAGTAGTTCACCGTCGTTTATAATAAAAGTTGAAGACCACGATATTGTTACCGTAGTACCATTATTGTTTCGGCATCATAAGGTACCTTTCACATAAAAATATTCAATACTTAAAACATGACAAAACGGATTTTATAATGACCTTGTACCCAAATGTAAAAGAGATACTTCCACATGTTATTATTCAAATAAATTTGTAACCAAAATGTTTACTCTTCCGAGAAAATATTATACATGACATACTTACATCGTTATTCTATTCTAAAGCCGACATCAAATTATCTTTCGTCCATATATTGTTAAAGCCAGAAACAAAACTGAATAAAGAACATTCATTTCCTTTTAACTTATAAAACATTTGTACGGTCCAAATGAATTTTCAAGATGTAATATTTTTTGGCAAGGCTCTCAAAGAAGGTTGTATTGTATGCGTACTGTAATCATTTCTTACGGTACTTTTATGTAGCTACCATGAAACTTGGAGAGTCCTACTTTTTTACATATTTTTATACTGATCTTTATTTTCTTAATAAGATATTCATGTTTATCTTATGTTTAGGGTTATGTATGCAAGTTGAGCATACGCAGAGTTTTATATAAATTTTTCAGAGCTTAATGAGTAATAAATACAAAACCGGAATACTATTTTTTTGGGATTGCGCTGGGTTTTAATTCTGAGGATTGCACCTTCGTGCGCTGCTCGAGAGCACGTATGTCAAGCTCATGAAAGAAGTAGTGATAACACCCACTGCACCCACTGACACAACACGAAAGCGGCGGTAGCCTACTGGCTAGGGCATCGGACTTGCGGTCATTTGGTCGCGGGTTCGAGTCCCACCCATTACACTACCGACGTAAACCTAATCGTTACACAAGCATATAATATAGCGAGGGGTTATATTGCTAGTAAGCTTTTTTTTATAAAAAAAAAACGCATGACACGTCAAACGCTATGTAGAATTGGTGCACCACGTGTGCCACAGTGCAGCAGCGCCCTATTCTTGCAAATAAATAACAAACTTGGTTTTTATAACCATTTTTCAGTTGAATAAATTATGTTATAATAATTATGTTTAGCACAGATTATCAGTGTGGTCTTTAAATATAGTTAAACCATTTTCGTTAGGTAATGGAAAGAAAATACATATTGGTAACGCACATCCTATGTAACCACATTCACTACCAAATCTATCTAAGAATCTATGTATCGTTGCAAAACTTATGAAATACAATGAATCTCAAAATGATTTATTCAGCAAAAGAAATATCTACAGAAGTACAAAAACATTAATCGAAACTTAACCTACTTAAAATCACAAAGTGGAAAGTTTAAATTTATCTCGACAGGTAATTCTTGGCTTCTTTGACTTTCCATTCTCTTAATGTGATTTCTATGCTATTACTATGATTTATAGGAGTTCCTTTGACATCTTATTCTATAAAAGTTTCGTCACAATCTTAAAGGTTTATTACCTACGAAAATAAGCTGGCAGTGTTCATACGAGTGTAACTCATCCAATCAATCACGTTTACACAAAAATGTATATTAAGTTAAAAAAATTAAAGGATTTCGTCGCTGTTTATTAGTATTATTATTCTTGTATAATAACTTTCGTGAGAAATAGTATCTATTGTTTATTATTTTGAATTTGTGCAAGATTACTACTTGAAAGCCAGAAATATACACACCTATACCTAACCTAACTATCATGACTTGCTAGCTGTGCTATGTGATTTCAATCTCCTTGCTTTTTCTCGCATAGCAAGCAACGTGATCATCAAAGCAATCCTCAAATCGAAGTCTCTTTTTTTACCTTACCAAGCAAGAACACCATCGATACAAGAGCTTAAATTGTCTCTCCTGCGTCATTTTTTATGCTATGGATACCTACATTTTTATGGGTTCAAGCATAATTATAATTCCGAGAAGAATCACCACGACTGTTGTAACCAGAATCATCTGGTTGTGATTAATCGGGGATCAGTGTTGGCTTTCGTTAATCCTTTCATCTCGTCCCAGTTACATTTGATAGGCTTGCCCGTTGCGTGGGTGGCGCTCAGCGAGCTAATTGCCTGTTAGCGGATAAACCAGGTTTGATGGACGGAACCATTTTATTATTTGATTAATATTTGTTTTTGTAGATTTTTTAGCTTGTTTTTTTAGAGGTGCTATTCTTCATCATGTATCAGTTACTTTTTCATAATGTTTGATGAATATGTATGAGTGAAATAAACGTGAAATTTGAAAGTTTTTTGGGGAGTTTGTTTGAGATTTCCAGTCAGAATTCCATAATGTTACACACTTCTGCCAACTTTTAGAACACTTTAGTTGAAGATGAGCTTCGTCTCTGTCCATTGCAGTGCTGTGCTATTCAGCACTGAACAATGCAAAGGATCAGTGGAATGCACGTGAGTGGTCACCACATTTTACGTACGGGCGTCGTGATCACCTATCTCAGGTTAGCCAGACTAATGAGTGGTCTGTATTGGCCTTTCCATAGAGCCACGTCTCCATCGATTGTTTATAAAAATAGCATAAAATCCTTTTCTTTTCTAAGCAAGGCGAACAGTCTTCACAAATAATCTCAATAAAATATTAATATCAGTATTCCTTTCGACAAATAAAACAGGCATGACCTCAATTGAAACAAATGGTGTTCGCTCTCAGTTCATGACTTGTTCTTGAAGCATTGTGTTCAACTTGAAACCCATTTAAATTGGGTTTGTGGATGTTATATTGTTCTTAGAAGCCCGATATTATTGTGATAGGATTTTGAGATACGTAATAAATACTAATTGTGTCTTAAATAGCAGTCAAGTATTGGGTGAATGAGACGTATAGAGTAAGATTTTGCATCTTGCATAATAATGGAACGTAGTTTTCTTTTAAATCAAAAAATTTTACCCCTATAGAAAAACAATAATTTATAGTTTCAAGTAAGATGGTTACAAAATCTATGCACACTCGCTGCCGACGCACTTTTTTGTCACGCATGAGACAGACAATATTTTTCTGCTTAACATCCGATCAGTCCATAGCAAAAATACTTCAATATTATTATGTTTACAACATAAGAACTCAAATATACTCCTATCTAGAATAAATAAACATTTTATTACCACAGCAATATAGTATGAAATAAAACTATCTATACAAAGGGCGCTGTTCCTGTACTTTATTCGCTTGATTGGCAAGAAGCCGCGCAATGCGGGAGCCGCCGTCTTTTGTTATGCCAACACCCAGATAGAGGTCACCGTACTAGCTAACTTGAAGACATGGTTTAAGCGAAACTAGTCTCTAATGGTCAATGTTTAGTTTGACTATTGTAGTGACTGGAGGCTAACATAGCTGAAGCAGAATGGCTCGACTGGAAGATTGTCTAAAGCTTCTACAGAATATGTTTGTCAATTAGAGGTAAATGTAGTGTTTTTTAATTTAGTTTGATTTTCATGAGATCTTTACTTAACTGTCAATATCAAAATATTTTTATTTCAAGTAGGCCTTTCCAGGCACTTTCGAAACGTAAAATGACGCTAGTTGCGCGGTCCCAAAATGTCATTCCTACGGACAAGAACCAGCAAGAAACTCCATAGGTGTAGTGTAGTAACTATTCTGTTGTTTAAACACTCATCTTGATTTATTTATTTATTTTTAATACTTCATGCACTGTTAGGAACATAGGCGGGCTTGATGCCAATCGGCCTAATGTGGTAGATGGTACAGTATAAAACAAAGTCTTTCCTGCTGTTTATATGCCTAGATCCTCTAAACTGCGCAACTGATTCATTGCGATTTACAGCATAAGATAGAGTGACTTGAATCACTCGAAAGTGATGTGTTTTTGTTTATAATTCTAGGCATTTATTTATTAGTTATGAAATAAAAAGAAAAATAAAACTATAGCTGCAGACCAAGATCAATTTAAAAATAAAGTATGGGTGCATAGTCTAGATGTCTGAAATTTTAAAATAAAACCTTTTTTAACAAATATGTAGGCAAAAACAATGGTCTTCTTAGCAGTTTTATTTAGAACTAGATTTTATTAATCCACAAGCTCATGCTAAACCATATATTTTCAATGCCACTTAAAATGTAGTATTTTCACGGTTGGACAAACTTCATAATGATGTCTATCTTTCATCGCTCCATCTGTATCCAAACTGTGCGTCAAAGCTCTAAGACGTAAAGCAATGAACATGATTTATGCAAGTTTGTCGTTAAGTTGCGAGAATACAGTTGCGTGGGACGAGAACAACAAAGGGTATTCAAACGGAAATATAAAATACTCTACGCATTATTATGTATGTGCACGTTATAAAGGTGATGTTGTTCTATGTTTGTGTAAGTTTGAACTGTTTATTTGTTGTGAATATCATGTTCTAGAAAAGAATTAATTTGCCTAACATTGCTCTCATAATAATTTAATCTGCAGTTGACCGGATTAACAAAACCGTATGTAGTAAGTATTACTACTATTTACGGGTAGGTATATATCTATTGCCTGTGTATACACTACAGTGCTTTATGTTATTATGCTGATAATACAAAGTGTTCAGTACACAACTTTGCATAATTAAACGAAGACTTTTAAATAATCATCATCAATCATTGGTACTTACATTTTTTTTTGCAACTTTTATTGTGACCATAAAGAAATATGTTACTGTATAAAATCTTATTATATTTTTGAAGCGGCGGTAGCCTAATGGCTAGGGCATCGGACTTGCAATCATGTGGTCGCGGGTTCCAATCCCACCCATTGGCCTACGACGTGAACTCACTTGTAACACAAGCATTTAGCTTAACTCGAGGGGTTACTAGTAATGTGCGACCCACATTGCTAACAAGCTTTTTCAGAAAAAATAATCTAATTAAAGATTACTCAAGCGCATTCTTGGATCGCCCGTCTAGTTTCAGGCTCAACAGGAGTCCATAATCATGAGTCTTTAGAGACGCGAGACTGCTGAAGTAAACCGTTGTATTGTTAAATTATTATCACTCTTATCCAAATCTTACTACGTTTGAATTTCATTTATTTTATCTCTTGGAACAACAACATCGCAAACTATGCAGAGCCTGTACTATGGCAACCCAACTGATAAACATACTTATATATATTTATAAATAAACACATAATGGATAAATTACACTAAAGTTATATTTAAAATATACAATAAATATAATTATTACTAGTCTTTATTAAAGGTTTGATTTGTTACAAGTTGTATCCATTATCATAAACACATGAATGGTTATGTGCCTATACAGATAACAAAGGGAACACGACTGAATTATTTTGTACTGGCAATGATTTATACAGCAGCCGCAGGAACTAACTTAATGTCATAAACAACTTGTCTGGCACATGTTGGGTGATAAATGTTTCTAAACTGTTACCCGCTAATTACCGAAGATTTACATTTGAGTTTTGGGTAGCGAGATAACACTAACACAGCTAGGTACAGTTTACCATAAATTTGATAACAGTCGGTTATTGAAATCACCTTTATGTGAAAGCAGTAAGGTTGACTATTGTATTTTGTTGTTACCAATTATGAGATACATTATACTTATGTGTGTTTTAAGCTAAGTTTCGGTAACAATGATATATTTTTCTATTGGCCCATTTGAGTGAAAACTCAGAGGACAATAAATGTTAAATTGTTTATACCTTTTCATCAAGTACATTCTACAGGTTGATTCTACAACTATCTAAGATAAAACCAATATGATTCTTTGCCACAAGTAAACTATGAAAACCTTTAAATTAACTGATGATAATGTTATCTGATAAGACAAATTCTAATCAGATATCGTTAGCTACTGCAAGTCTAGAGCTATTTTAACAAACGAAAACCTTTCGAAAACTGAAAGATGACCTCAAGTATAAAAAAGACGCTATACTTACCGAATAAAACAAAGTAAAATGGAGAATAATTAATATTGAAATTAATGTCTAACAAAAATAATTATTGCGAAAAGTAAATTAAGACATTAATTAGAAATATATATAGTAGCGCTCAAGTGAAGGGTATAGTGTAAGGAGTAGTTTTATGATTTCGAATATTCATTTTAAAATTTTGTTACGGTTGTTCATTTTAATAATTATTTATGGTTATAACAACGTGTTATACTTGCAAACATTATTAATCAATGTTTTTTTATGGTCATAAGATACATTTTGTAAAATATTTTTTGCAAAAACTGATTGGTTTTGATTCAGTCAAAACGACAGAAAAATAATGTGTCAAAAATAAATAAAAAGAAAACCATCTAACAAAACAATAAACTCCAGGACATTATAATAAAATACTACTGCCTAGACTTTTCCAAAGCTATGTTGGTGTAGGCTTCAATATAATAAACTGACAGCAAAAAAATAAATATCTCATGTCTCTACGTCAGCTGTCAATAAATTTACAAAAAGCCGTATTGAGCTCTGGAATCACGAAGGGATTTCTATAATAAGTAGGTAGATCGAATACGACCTTCAAATAATCTTGAACAAGATCCAGAACGAATTGTCTCCACAAAATAAATTTGAATGGAGTAAGGTCATGTCGTGGTGGCCTAGCGGTTCAAAGACCGGATTCGTATGCACATAGTTGCAGGTTCGAACCCGGGCAAGTACCAATGTGACTTTTCAAAGTTATATGTACTTTCTTAATTATTCTAAGACACCATTGACAAACGGTGAAGGAAAACATCGTGAGGAAACCTGGATTCCAAAAAATTGGAATCTGAAATCGCCAACCCGCAATGAGCAAGCGTGGTGATCAATGCTCATTCCTTCTCTATATAGGAAGAGGCCTGTGCCCAGCAGTGGGACATTTATAGGCCGGTATTATTATTAAGGTCGTGTCAATATGACCATTTGACCAACAAACAATAATACCTAACAAAAAATCTAAATGAAATAAGAGCTTTATCGTTGAACTTTCATAGTCGTTAAATCCTTACTATTGCAAAAGTCTTCGTAAAGGATATTGTATTACTTAGTGTTTACTGTCTATTTGACCTTTACAACCTATTGAAGGTTGCGAAGGTCAGGAAGGCAGCTAGCCCACATAAAATATTTGTATTTGGCTTAAAATTATTCTTAAATTACCAGACTTTAGTTACACGATCATAAGAAAAAAAATCATTTTTTTTTTCAAAATTACATATTATCGGATTGGATGCGAAAGGTTTAAGACCGAGTGTTGTGGCGCAAGGTAGGAGAGGCCTTTGCCCAGCATTGGACCGCGATCGGGCTGACTTGATTCAAAAGTGTGTTAGAAATTCAGGTATAAATATAGAGGGAAGGCAAGATATAGAGGTTCTGCCATATAAAAAAATCTGAAGAGGGCCTATCATTCCGGGGTATGAAAAATAGATGTTTTCCGATTCGCAGACCTAACCGATATGCACACAAAATTACACGAAAACCGGTCGAGCTATTTCGGAGGAGTTCCATTACAAACACTGTGACACGAGAATTTTATATATTAGAGATATAGAAATTAGGTATAAATTATATTATTGCTCATGACAGTACCTAAATTAATTATAGTATGTTGTTAAATTAAAAAAAAAACATTTCACTAGTTGGCATGTTCTACTAATAAAGTGACTTGTGATTTCAATGAAGGTCTTAACAAATTGTTAAAGTTAATCTTAATTAACATTAAAGATTCATTAATCTTATCAAGTTAATAACACTTGGTTAGTGGAGCCCTTTTGTTTTGTGACCTTTGACTTTAAGATTTGTTGTGACCTTCTAACCGTTTTATTGTCTTTTGTACCGTCTAATATATTCTAATATTATGCTCAGGTTACTTTTAATTTAATCTTGAAAGTTGTGTTACAGTTGATAGTGATAGATTAAATTCATCTTTTTAAGTGTAAAATTCTAAAATAAAATAAAGGTAAAAGTATTTCAAACATCGTGAGGAAACCTGGATTCCAAACATTAGAATATGAAATCGCCAACCCGCAATGAGCAAGCGTGGTGATCAATGCTCATTCCTTCTCTATATGGGAAGAAGCCTGTGCCCAGCAGTGAGACAGTTATAATTATGCCGGTGTTATTATAGACAGTGAACTTTAATCTCTAGTGATCATTAACATGCAGACAACGACGTAAACGTAGGATAAACAGAACTGTGTAAACTGGAGAAAGAAATACTATTGCGGTGAATCTCAAACAATGGCTGACACTCCAGATATTGTCTACTCCAGTGTTCACCCAACTGGGAAAGACGTGACTGAGTTTGTAATGAAATTATTATTTGTGGACGAAATTGCTTGTTTGTTTTGACAATTTAAACGGATGTTTATAAAGTTAAGCCGTGCGTGAGGAATGGGATGTCATGTGAGCTATATAAATAAAAACAAAAGTAAGAACTTTACGTAAACGTATGTATTCATGTTTTTCCGAAAGTTAATTCCATGTGACATTCCAGACGACCTGATAAAGGTCGCAGGGTGCCCCTAGATGCAGGTCGATTCCAACAGACCAATCTAGGAATCAATCGGGGAGGCCTATGTTCAGCAATGGACGTTTTGTGGCTGACATGATGATGATGATGATGAATTTTATAAAGGTACCATTTTACAAACATACCAGCTTTTGCTCGCGGCCCCGCCCGTGTGGGCATCGGTTATCGCGGCAAATTATAGCCTTTCTCAACAAAATGGGCTATCTAACAGTGATTTTTTTTTCAAATCGGTCCAGCAGTTTCTGTGATCAGCGCATTCAAACCAACTCTTCTGCTTTATAATCCTACTAATATTATAAATGTGAAAGTGTGGATTTTTGGTACTCAATTACGCAAAAACGGCTAAACGGATTTGGATGAAATTTGGCATGCATGTAGCCTTTGACATGGAAAAGAACATAGGCTTACCTTTTATCCCGATTCCTTAAGTAATTCCCGAGGGAAAATTGAAAATTGTTATCGAGCTAAGCCGTGGGCAGACAGCTTTAAAATTTGGTATTTTTCTCCATTACAGTGCAAGCTAATATACGTTGAAAATTTTATTCCATTTTCAATTACTTTCACATTTTCATTTCTTTTTGGACCTCATTCTGAAGTCGCGGTCAGAAGCTAGTGTTAGTATAAATCATTAAAATACCGTCTCTAATTAAATACGTTATGATCACGTGAGAAATTAATTACAACCCCTAAGACTGTACAAAGTTCTTTAAAATGGAAAATTCAACCTGGAAACCAAATTTATCTAGGTCCAACCCTTTCTTTAATAACATATGAGATCATCCTTCTTCGAAAAATAGATACCTAGGGTTTTGTGAAGTCATCATTCCTCTAAATATGTCTAGAACATCTAAGCATTAATCTATATGATCCTTTTAGAGATAAACAAGCTGTTTGCGTTCAAGATGCTGTCACAACAATTCCGGAACATCAAAAACTTTCGCCGTAAACAAATGAATCCTGAAGATTTATTATCTTATCTACCAGAGTGGAATCGTAAAAATCTTTCGCCGAATCGGGGATGAAACATAAGAATTTTATTAGATCTAAATTGTTGGTCTTTGTATTTGGGACGTAGAAAGTACTAGTATTTTGTTCACAATAGGTTATTCCTTTTTTTTGTAGACTATGCTATCTTTAGAATTTAGTACTTTTTACGAAAGATACTTTTTTCTTACAAATATAATTTTATTCACTATTCTATTAAACTATTACAGCTCTTCAAAGAGCGTTGTCATCTATTCTTGAGATAGATTTAAATCCTATCTTAATAATGAATATACCTATGTGATCAAATATTCTATTTCCAAGGCTAGTTATGTTTGTGAACTTTACTATAATTGTTCTATTATCTAAGTAGGTAAGCTATTTTTGTACAAAACAAGACATATTGATACAAAAAAAAATCCTGTATTTATGAGAGCGCTACTATCGCCAACAACTGTACTACAGTTTGGCGATTTTTGATGTCATTTTCAAACTGTATGTCCATTAAGTATTTGATAAATTAATAAAAAAAAAATTCGACTTTATTATTGACACATTTTTGCTTATCATCTTTATACTTTCCGGCAAGTAACTTGGCAATGTTTTGGAGTAGTGAGAGCGTGTTTACATATTCTATGTGCAACAAAAGCACAGTTTTAGGGTCGCCTTTATTCAAACTTAGTAAACGTAATAGATCTTGCAAATTTTTTTTAAACATAATATTATTATATGTTAAGAAAAACGTTAAAGTATAAGAAGAACTGGTAACGCCTCTTCCAGAGTTTCCAAAAATTGTAACTTAGACTGTTATTTATCGGGTAACAATATTTTGACTATTTTACAGACTTCTATTTATATCAAGTAGGTAAGGAAAAGTATTTTATTTCGATGAAATAATGACTCAAGTGTACTCACGGTACTTAAGTGATACGTGATTTTATAGCGTTTTTTCCAACCACTTCCTTGTCCCGGGAGCCGATCATACACGTTCCCATCACAAAGTATTGCCAGAACTTGGTAATCCCCAGTGGAAAAATGAGGCTTCCGCTTCGGAAGTTACCGACTTCAAAGGCTTTTAGGGCTCAAAGGTAGCCAACTACGGAAAGGGTCGTAGGAGTTTAATAAAGATTAATTTATGACGATCACTTTGACATTGCAATTAAAAGAAAAAAGAACTTTGAAAAGTTTCATTATTAAGTCTCTGAGGCCCAGTTTTCAAGAAAAATCGTTAATTAGCCTTCCGTTCGCCGACGTTACTTTGTTCAGATTTCTGTTAGCGAAAGCTAATAATAAAAATATAAGGTCTATAGGGATTGACCGTGGTAGTGGATAAAATATAAATGGAGTGTCGGAATATTCTTAACATTCCGATGGTTGGCAAAAAAGTTAATGCTTTTGATATATACCTATGAAACAGATTTTTATTTTAAAAGCTGTGAATTTATTTATTTTTAACCAACTTCAAATAGAGGAGGTCCTCAATTTTACTGTATGTTTTTTATATGTTTCTTACGCGAAATCTCCAGCATTTTTTTTTAAATCATCAATAACTGTAATGGATAGGGTAATCTTAGTGGTAGTCCCATATAAATTTCATCAAAATAGATTCAGTTGTTAAGTCGATCGAAAGTCGACCCGGAGCGCGGTTGTACCACTAATACGTTTATAATGAGTACCGAATTAAACAAACATTTTTTGTCATATTCAAAATTAATGCTGGTTCCGAGTTCAGGTTTATTTTTGTGTTGATTTCAATGTTTGTAAAACCTATCGCGACATAAAGATTAAATCCTTTAGAAAAGGAGTAGTTATTTTGAAAACACTTACTACAAAAAGTATCGTCTTTTTGTCCAACCTAAGGTTGTCTGGTAGACATCGCTATGAGCGATAAGACCGCCGTTGTACCCTTTAATGAGATTTGTTTATTTCTTTGTGTAATTAATTTGTCTTAAATGTTCGTGTACAATAAAGTATATATTCTACAAATTGCCCGTATTGGTATATGTTTCTTATGCAAAAATATGAATATAATTGACACTAGGCTAACACACAAGATTATTCTGGACACATTTCATACTAAAACACAGCACTCAAAATAATTTCACAGCCGGTAAAATATGAAAATCGAATATTCCACTCACCACCCCACAGCCTCCCTTTCCCTCTCTATTTTCAGTGCATTCCTGTTATTAAGCCCTTCCCACACGTACCCAGTAGATCGTGACGGATCGTGCGCCGACGTGACCTGCAAGCTGCACCTCGCCTGGAGGTGGCTTTAACTATATTATCGACGTCGCGTTTGTAATTACTTCGATTCACCTTTGGTTTTTTCTTTTGGCCTTTGTTTCGTACGTACTTGTTATAACGTAGGTATAGAAGAATCATTCAAAGACGAATGTGGCTTTAGCAATGCTTCAAAAAAAAATGTTTTGTGCTATATTGAATAAAAATAAGTTGGTATTTATGTTTATAAGGAGAAGATTCTATACCTGAATATAATATTTTTATTCTATTAAGATTAGTGTACCTACTTTTTGCCAAGATTATTGTTATAAGTTTACGGTGTTACGGTAATAAACAAAAATATTTCATTTACAAAACATAGATTAAAAAAACAAGGTTAACGTGATATGAATACCCCTTATTGGTACAATATCTTAATACGTTTGAAATGACCATGACTTTTAAATTAAAAAACTTGAGTTCCTAATAACAACTTTTATAATCCATACAAGCTTATAACCATCATAGTTATTAAAATGCGCTGCAAACATTCTCCGAGCACAACTCGTGCTTGTTCTTAAGCCAACCCTGTCATACACACGTAGTTACCACGTGACGGATTGCTCGCTACGTGACCTGCAGGCTGCATTAGCTCCGCATTCAAGAGTATCAAAGATTTCGTATTAAGTTCATTAACCCTCCGTATAAATCGTCTGGTCACAATTATCTATAGTATTGTTGCCTGATTGGACCAATAAAATTCAACAGTGCTTTTGTTTACCATTTAAAGTGTAACTATATAGATCCATTCGACTTTTCATTAAATTTTTGACATTTGACTCCACAGCTAGATATAACTTACGATAACATAATCACCTCTACAAAGTAATAACTTAGTTATGGTATTTATCAATATTTTCTTCTAATAACACCAAACTTCAGAAGTTCTGTTCATTAAGTTGCGTGTTGGATCGTAAGGCTAGACGTGACCACATCCACCTCACTGAAGGAATTATAGATTTTCTATGGTGAAGTATGGGAAGCGCACTGATGTGAAGTTATGGGAAAAGAGAGTTATAGGATTAGTGGGAAACGAAACACATGGTGTGGGAATTTGGGAATATTGAGGTCAGGTCACGAAAAGTTTATATTATTTATGGATAGAATCGAGCAAGTGAAGAAGCAATATAGACAAGACGAAAACAAAAAATGTGTGTATTCTGAATGTAATGTAAGTATTTTTATTTTAAATTAATTATTAGGATCTAGCATTATAATGTAAATGATTTATTTATTTCAATGTGCCTAAGGAAGGGAATTACATTTTCTTTCATTCAATTCACTGGGCTTTTGTACCAAGTTAAACTGAACATGTGTGTGTCTCTCGTACCGTTAAGCGATCCAAAGAACAATTTAAACTTACTCTAATAACTATTAGACACACTGTTATAAAAAAGGTTTATTGATGAGGTCCCACAGTTAGCCAGGGTGTAGGTTTTGAATGATTCACCGGAGTTTTGGCGAAACCAGACCAGTTAAACTCCAGCCAGAGCTATGAGAAACCAACTACGAAGCGGCGGTAGACTAATGGCTAGGGCGTCGGACTTGCGATCATGTGGTTGCAGGTTCGAATCCCACCCATTACACTACCGACGTGAACCCCCACTCGCAACACAAGCATCTTTGCTCAGCACGAGGGGTTAACAAGAACACTAGTACTGTGCGACACACACTGCTAGTAAACTTTAAAGAAAAAAAAAAACTACGTTAGAACGTCCACTCAGAACCCCCTGTATCGGACTATGCGTAACTAACAATCTCAATAAGGCAAACAGCAAGAGGGGTTGGATCTAAATTTCTATTATTTTGGGTCTTATTTTTAATGCTAGTTTAGCCGTTAATAAATAAAAAAGACAAATAAATTACAATGT
Organism: Plusia festucae; assembly: GCA_950381575.1. Classification (NCBI taxonomy): domain Eukaryota; kingdom Metazoa; phylum Arthropoda; class Insecta; order Lepidoptera; family Noctuidae; genus Plusia; species Plusia festucae. The sequence goes on along the minus strand of OX494433.1, from coordinate 15,658,880 downwards.
ATAGCAAGGACAGAATCTAGCTTTCGTGAAGCAAAAGTATTTATAGCACTTGCGTATCACAAAGGACATTAAAGTGCCACAAGAGTTTGGCACGAATCTTAAACTATGTTATCTTATTTGGCAGACAAAAGTGCCAGTACGCACTAAAATACGAGAACAATAACTGTAAGATATAACATACAATATTGAATTAAGTTAAAAATGCTTGTAAGTAATATAAACTCTTTTTTCCAAAACAAAGTCTTTGTTTCATAGTTTATTGACGTAATAACTTGTCGTAATTTTATTTAGGTATTTTTTTAAAGCTTACTAGGAATTTGGGCCGCACTTTATTAGTGTTCTTGTTAACACTTTGTGCTAAACTAAATGCTTGTGATACGAGTGGGATCACGTTGGTAGTGCACAGTGGAATTCAAAACGGTAACCACATGATCGCAAGTCCGACACCTTAGCTATTTGACTACCGCCACTATAAAAACCTGTTCTTCTTTATTTGACTGAAAAACTTGGTTGTTTTTGTCTCATATTTATAGGGTAAATAAAAATATTATTATCAAATTATATTTTAATGTATTGAAAGTAAACATTTACGCAAAATTCGAATAATGAAAGGGTTGAATGTTCGTCTACTATTTAATATTTATGGAATTTTCATCATAAAAAACATTAATTCAAATCAAGGGCTAACAAAAAAGTTTTGTTTAATTCATAGTCTCATTATGAAAATAAATAAGGGAACAAAGCATTCAAAAACGTTCTGAAGTTCATATAAACGCAAATCATCGAAAGGTTTCACCGCTTCATCCAACCAAATAATTTTCCCATACATAATCAGACCGGTCTAATTAAACGCGCCTTCATTCTACAAAAATCCTTCTTTTTTAATTATAAATAAAATTACAGCGAGCTGAAAAATTACTCAGTTGTGAACACAGGCTGGTTAATTTGTACCAATGTCCAGGGATCCGTTATATTTCGTCGAGTGATTGTCGGTACAAAATTCAACAGCCTGTGTGACTTGATACGATGTTCGGTTTTTATTTATTTACTCGTTAATTTATGTTTTCTTATTTGTTTGTGGTAAATGAGTGAAATAACAACGTTAATAATAAATACATTTTTCTTTTACCTCATCGATATTATTATTCGTAAAAATATTTTTTGTTTGAATATACGTTGGTACTTACGATACTTCCTGTACATAAAAAACTTGCTGTATACCGCAGCTCCACCCGCGGTCTTAATTTTTTTTATAATTTTCTTAATATCGAACTTTACTTACACATCACACACATCCTACCGTCATAGGATGTGTGCAATAATCATGTTTTTGTTTCAATTAGTGCGGCCTGTTGGTCTAGTGGTTAGTGACCGTGACTGCTATGCCGGAGGTCGTGGGTTCGATTCCCACCCAGGACAAATCTTGGTGTGATGAGCACGATCCTCTGTATATAAATATCAATATTCTGTATGTATTTATAAATATATAAGTATGTTTATCAGTTGTCTGGTTGCCATAGTACAGGCTCTGCCTAGTTTCGTATCAGATGGCCGTGTGTGAGTTGTCCCAAGATATTATTATTATATATTTTATCCATAAATATTAAATATTATTATTATTTATATTATTATCCTTAAAGAACATGAAATGATAAAAACCCGCGTGTTACTGTATCCGAAATTAAATAAACAAACCATGAATTGCATAAGCCACATTTATCATACTTTACGCCGTTTGTTAGCAGAGAGCCTATCGAAGGCGGTAGTTAATAATCAATGGACATTGAATTATTACTGACATTGGTCATTATTATAAATGGCAATGATTATCTATCAAACGATACTCGTAATTGATTGCCTATTACAAATTCATACATACATTTAAAGCTAACATTATTGTTGTGTTCATTATTAGTTGCTCATATTATTTGAATCAGATGTTTTAGATATTATTATTATCTAAAACTCTAGAAGTATATATCTTATTTTTTGTTGTAAAATATGCTCGCAAGGCAATGGTAAATCATTGTACTACGTTGAAATAAAGATACTGTCAAAAACTAACATTTACAAAACTTTTTTTAATTCATAATTCTTATATTATTGTAATTAGGGACACGCTTCTTTTTGTTTTATAAGCACCCACTTTCCAGCAAAGCTATCTGAAAACAAAGCCAACTTCAATGGAACTTAAAATTTCAACCTCAGAATTCGTTTCCGTGGCAAGAAGAAAGGTTGATTTTTGTTACATTAAATAAACATTTCCCACATGAGAAACGCAAAACCTCTACCAACACAAAGAAAAGGTAGTTACACAAATGTAAATAAAAAAAACTTATTCAATTCAACATAAACAACTAGTGTTTGTTTGTGCCCTTCTCATAATACGGCGTAATTCATCTTTTTAAAACCGTTAGAGCGTTCTATTCCCTTTTTGTGCTGTATTTCAAAACCAAAACCGACAAGAGCCCTCACTTTATTATATACGCGGCCCCAACACAAGTACTTTCGTATTTACGTTCATTCCATTTTTATTTATTCCCTAAACCTCATTCGGATTTCGTGGATAATCTTAATGTTGGGAATAAGGCTGTTTGAACCACAGCGACAAAACGCAAATACATAATCTGTCTTCAGCGCATGATTGATCATTTCCCTTTGACGTGATAAAAGAAAAAGATTTGACGCAGCGCTGTTTCTTCCAATCTCCCGGTTTTACGACGGTCACCTTATAAAATAGGCATTTGTTAGGCTTTAGTGCGCATTCAGTTGAGTTACGGACGACTGTCGGCTGTTGATAAACTTGCACTGGTTTTATGACCCGCATGACTGCTGCAATATACAATATTTGTATGCGTATTGGAATATATTGTTTAGTTTAATAACGATAAAGCTGTTTTTTGTTTGTTCCAAAATAGGTAGTATGAGGCATCTTACTTTTGAGTGTTTGTAGATGCTTTTTGAAATGACGAATATCTACTTAGATTTTAAGAATAAAGTTTAGGAATTGGGAGCTCACCACGTCAATTGTGGCTACTATATTCGACAAATCTTGTGACGTCAAAAGAAAAGGGAAATAATAATAGTTCCGAAAAACAAATTAATCTCCAGCGATCTGTGGCCGACTATTATTCTAATTAACTAGCGTTATAATGAATTACCGACAAAAAAACCCAAAACATACCGAAAAGAAAAATTTTATTTAACAAACAAATAAGAGCACGTTAAAATTACATATCTCCTAAAATAAAATTGAACTTCGAACTACAAAACTAAACTTCTGAATAAAATACTGAACCTCCGACAAAACTACTAAGTTACCGACAACAGAGCTTTAGTCAAAATATTCACATTTTTACGACTTGCATGAACTATTTTAATTTCTATTGTTGGTTATAAAATATATTTTTTACCTCTCAGTATTTATGAAAATACCTAAACTGTTCGGCCCGCGCGATCGATTCGATCGATTTCCATGCTCTCAATTTCCTGAATTATTACTAAACTACTCTTGTAAGTAGAATTTTTTATAATTGGAATCTGGGAAACAGGGGTTTTCGGGTCGATATATTATTGTCCTACTTGCCCATTGCAGATAGGTTTAAGTGTCAAATTCGACTCAGTATGTTAGGTTAGGTTAGAACTGCGACCCCCCGCACGAGCCGAGCGAGCGAAGCGAGCGTGCCGCGGCAGCGGCCGGCGAGTGCCAGAAGCGACTTGCTATGTTTTTACTTGTCCATTACAGATAGGTTAGGTGGTTTACAATCATTCATCTTTACTTCAACTATTTGGATTTATACCATAAAAAGGTATTATTACAAGTACATATTTATATTTTTTATTAGTTTCTGTATAACCACTCTGAATAGTATTTTCATTATAACGTTGTAGTTAAATTAGCACCACATCTATGAAATGTGAAAGGTAATTTATGAATTAATAGTCGGCAAGTAAAGATAAAAATGCCAAAACATAATTTTCAGTAGAACGTAATTTAAGCTGGTAGAAAGTATTATAGCAATAAACAGTTATGTTTATTTTTCGAAGATTTTAGTATCTGATTCGGTCGTTTCGTCATTTTTATTCGGATGAAAGTAGTCGGAAAGTAAGTATTTTAGGCAGTAAGAATTCTTATTTTTTTGTCGGAGCTTTTATTACTACCCAAAAGAAAATACTCCTGAAGTCTTTGTATTTTTTTATTGTTTTGGAAAAAAAGCACATCATATTTTTTATGATCGAATTTACGGACTAAATATATTTTTGTGTTTCATACCTTCTTGATTTCATAATATACCGCGTTCGCGTAAATTTTGTAACTAAACCGAAGTTAATACAAGTTACCGACCATCCATTCAATCATTTTTTTTAAGATAAAAAACTGTACAAGCTTGTACCGACTTAATTAATTGTGTCTCATCCATTACCTGCTGGTAAAGCGGACACAATAAAATCTCCATACAAATGGTTACATGTACGCAAACCAACAGTGATTTACCGCCCGTAAATAGTGGAGTTCGTTAAATGAATTTTAACTGTAAAGTCTCGTAATAAAGGAGACTTTACCTTGTTCTTCAGAAAAAATACTGTATTTATGAAACCTTCAAGATTAGTAAATATGTATTGATTTTCTTTTGTGCGCAGTTAGGACATTTCAATCAAAATGTTTAGTTTTTGAGATTTTGAATATAACAATTAAATCATTCTATACCCACATACTACATAGATTAACAAAATGTGCATATATTTTAATTCACTCAATTAACATTCTTTACAATTATATAAGTCTCTCAAGACTGGCATTTTTCCTTTGCAGTGGAAATGAGCACACCTAACTTCTATTCAATAGATGTGAAAAATTCATTTGGCAAAATATTATAGGTCATAGTTAATAAAAAGCTCTTATTATATTTCCAGCAGTCGATTGACTCGAATCAACACGGTTTTTTACCTCGAAAATCTACAAGCTCTAATTTAGTTGATAAGCAAAGTAACAAGCTGAGCGTAAACAGCAATAAATGTATGAAGTTTCTTCATCGACAATTTAAAATCTTTATTACAAAACTCGAAAAATGTTTATCCTACATTTTTATACTAAACAAAAGCGTCATCATCACATCGTCAGTGTGTATTAAGCCTTAGATCTTGTAAGTACGCCTTTGTTGCCTTTAGGAGCTTCTAACGACCTACACGCGACAATGCTATTTTTATAAAAAAAAAGATTTCTTTGATGTTCTGAAAACTAGATCAGAGTTTTACATAATATTAATATTCTCTTCTTATAAGTTTTCCTTAGGATATTTAAGGCTGATATAATAAAACTTATCTCGAAGCTTTGCTTAGATATTTCCGTCTCTTTCTAGCAACAGTAGTTTGATATGGGTGCAACCGTCAACCTGCATGGTTGACGGTTATCCAACTGTACCCCATAACAAGTTTCATCAAAATTGATTCAGCAGTTTAGTCAAACGCGTAACAGACATTGGAACAGAATTACTTTCGCATTAGTATGGAAGCTTGGATACTCATGAGAGTTAGTATAATATTTTGAGGCAAGTACGGACAGCATTAGGATACTCGTTAATAATTTCTGGAGATTTCGTTAATATCTAATAATTTAAATAATGTATGTGGTCTTTGTCTCTAAGAGTCAATAGATTGTGATCATCACACAAAGATTGTCCTGTGTGGGAATCGAACCCAGGACCTCCGGCTTAGCAGACAGGACAATCACTACACCAACTTAACAAGCCTGTCAATTTATACAGTTACTCGATATTAATAATTTGATACTAACAATTTTGTATTTGGTATAGTCGCTCCGTCCACTTACAATTCCGGGAATCATGGCGAACACAAATTATACCGATCCAAATAAAGTTTGGTCATAACAATCCAAGTCCGGATTCCCTTAATTGTTGTGATGTAAATCAACACTGATTGTATAGCTTTATGTAATCCGATTATACGGTATTAAGATACTTGTAGCGATGTTACTGTTTGTTATAGGAATTAGACTTTAGTACATGACGTATGGGGTAAATGTATCGTTTCGAAAAATTATAAGGCACTTGATTCGAGATAAACGCGTGTTGTAGGATTTTAAGTCTGCAAGAGCCTTGTGGATCACCGATGATCGATGAACAGTAGGTATAATGTTTTATTGTTCGGCTTAAATTCAATATAATTAGTAAGTATAATATATCGGTGAATGACCGATGAATGAACGATGATTCAATGACCAATTCGTAAACATGGTTGCAGGTTCGAACCCAGGTACTACCAATGCGACTTTATCAAAGTAATATGTGCTTCCTAATTATTCGAAGCCACCATTGACAAACGGTTCAGGAAACCATCATGAGGAAACCTGGATTCCAATATTTGGATTCTGAATACCCGCACTGAGCCAGCGTGGTGATCAAAGCTCGTTCTCTTCGGCCTCTTCTTAGTATTGGTAGACGAGTAGTTGGCTTGTGCCCACCAGTGGGTTGTTAATTTGTTATATAGGTCACGATATGCAATAATATATTTAAGTGATTAAAATCTTGAAATATATTTTAATCTAGCTAGTTTTTAACTTCAAGAATCTGGTCTCAAGAATATAATTATTCGAAAGGTCATCTAAGTATATTAAAATCATAGCTTAAAAAAAAATGAATTTTCGTTCTTTGCGAAAATTTACTATAAACTATGACTTTTTAAAAACCTCTTTATTCTCATATTTCCTAATTTAATAAAGTGTAGGGTTAAATAGCTATGCAGACGACTTCCACCGTGGCCACATATAACACCAATGTTTATTGTTTACTGAGAAACACTATCCTGTAGCATCATTTTTTCTTTTATTTTTCAAACACAAGAAAATAAATTTAATATCGAGGTACTTGTTGTTTAACGATTTATTTGTTTTTCTTTTTAAGTTTGTAGCATTGTAAAAATTGGATTTCATTAATCATGTGATTTAGTGGTTTCTTGTGAAATAAGCATCTTATTTCTGCAAAGATAAAAAGTATTTCTGCAAAAATATAAGAAAATAATAAAACGAGACATAAAAATAAAGAATTTACAATATTGAACTCAATTTGTAAACGCCATATTCCGAGAAGTGAAACGCTTACTTCACAGTAATAGTCCAGATAACATTAATTAATAGTCTAGTAGTTATTTATTGAATAACGGAATGATTATCAGAACTAGCGCGTCGGATTTGCTTTCACGTGGTTTCGGGTTCGAATCCCACCCAACGAACTATTGCATTACCACGCAAGCAATTTAGCATAGCACGATGGGTTAACAAGAACACTTAGCACGAGGGTTTACCAAGAATACTAGTAATAATAAATAACATTGCATGTGAGCTTTAAAAAAAACGAAATATGAATACTTACCTACACAGTTATATTTTTTCACAAAACGACCTATAAGCAAAGTCAGAATTAAATTATTGTTTTACAAAAGAATTTTCTTTTATTACTTAATATTGGTTAATTTCTTACAATTAACACTATAATCACGTTTTTATTGTGTGTTTAATGAATAAAGATACCTGTTTAAAAAAGAATCGCATAGCGTGTTTAAGAAGTAGCGTGTTGAATAAAATATCACCATTTTATTTGTCGACGTGTGTTCACGCATGTCGCGTGTGACCAAAGCCACCGCCGTTTGTTTAACGTAATCTGTAGTTAAATACCTATGCTCATTATTGTTATAATGCGAGACTTGCTTTACGGACAATCTGTAAATTATCATAAGTAGTAAATCACACAGTTTCACGCAAGAAATGCATGAAGGATTTATTAATTACTAGCTTTTGTCCGATATTTCGTCTGCGTGGACTTCAGAATTGGGTCGTGAAAGTAATTTTATGTGTTATAGGTTGCGCTGTAATAGAGAAAAAAACAAAATTTCAAAGCTGTCTGCCCGCGGCTTAGCTTATAAACATTTTTCAATTTTCCCTCGGGAACTACTTAAGAAATCGGGATAAGAGGTAGCCTATGTTTTTTCCATGTCCAAGGCTACATGCATGCCAAATTTCATCCAAATCCGTTCATCCATTTTTGCGTGATTGAGTAACAAACATCCAAACATCCACACTTTCACGTTTATAATATTAGTAAGATTGCTTATTTACATGGAGTAGTCACAGCGTAAATAAACTATTCATATTAATATTGCCTAGACTTCTACCAAGCTATGTACATTCTTATATAATTTACGAATGTACGCATCCAATCCATGAACCAAACGCGGTAAGTGCCGCTTAACCTTTGTTATAGCTCATCAAACCTTACGGCTTAATACCGAGCTTCTTCCCTCTTTGCTCTATACTAATTATTTAGAGTTAAAATGTAGATATCAATTGTTTTAACTTCTCTTATTCCTATATCAATAACGGCTACTTTAAATGAATCCGAGACCGGCTTCCTTCAAATGACAGTAAATTAACTTTACTACAAACCAAATTTCAATCTTATCATAAAATTATAATTATCATAATTCTCCACAGCGTCCAATGTCACTGAACTCTGGAAGCCATCATTGTTAAACCATGAGGGTCTTAAGTACCCCAAATGGTCCACCCAATTTGCCTCTAGGGGTCCACAAGGGCGATAAAGGCGGAGAACTTATTACCCCACATTCTAGTACCAGCAGTTAACATTAGTACCGTTTAGGGCTTAACCGCGGGCTGTTACGCATACCTACTTATACATTCACGACCCTTAATTATTGTTATACAAAAACCTTGTTTACTTTAATCAATCCAATTTATCACCAGTTCTCTAGCGTTATGGTTATATAGCGCGTTTTTAAAGGTAACCTAATATTCAGACCCATATATATATTTTTTTAACGATTCCCGCACTATGGAATTTAATCCTTTTGTTGCGGGGGTTTCACAAACATTCATATATAGCATATACCCTTTGAAAAAATTTGAAACAATTGAAAGGAAGCATTGTCTTCTAATACAATATGGGATCTCATCATGTTCTGAAGTCGCATAGACTTTAAAACTGTGCCTGTAGTTAGTGCGTATAGAATATATAAAAATAGTGCACTTTTACGTGATCCATATCCTAAGTGTTGTTTACTGTTATGGTACCCGGCGCGTAACTTGGCAAGAGTCGTTACGAGTTCATACCATATTTTAACGTTCTTATGTACATAAATGTATAAAAAAAAATGATTTCTTTTTAAAGATTACTAGCAGTGATACAGGCGAGTAAAAAACTGTGCTTTTGTTGCACATAGAATATGAAAATACGCTCTCACTACTCCAAAACATTGCCTAGTTACTTGCCGGCAACTATAGCTGGCTAATAACTATACTCATAGATGTACTTTGTATTTGTGGTGTTTACCTGTGATTGTTGCATTGTTACCTATTTGCTACCCATGCTTCTAATCTTTAGATTTAGTGTAAACAATCGTTGGTGAACCTATTTAATAAAATAAAATAAACAAAATCTCCGGGTATCTAGGTACTATGTCAACTATATTACTACAATCAGAAGCGTGGGTAGCCTAATGACTGCGGCATCGGGATTGTGATCATGAGGTCACGGGTTCATAGCATTCAAAGCACCCTCTGCACTACCGACGTGAACACGCTCTTAATACAAGCAGTAGCTTATCACGAGGGGTTAACAGAATACTAGTAATGTGCGACTTAAAGTTGCTTGTACCTTTTTTCTTAAATAAACTTGGTATATAATAATTATTTTACGATATTCAATGTTATCCTCAATGTAATTTATCACAATTTAATTTTTCAATAGTTTAATGCAATTTTATTTTATTATTTTTATATGATCAACACTTATTTATGCACGCCTATAAGTGTTAATTTCACTTCAACATTTTTCTTATTTGCAATTTTTCTTTTTACAATGTAATAAAGTGAATGAGTCGTTGGTGTGTCAATATATATAAATATAAATAAATATATTTACTTCTTGGAATTTATGATTTACTGGCGACCTTTTGGCGTCGTCGTTGACAAGAACTAGCTGTGTTCCATACACATAAATAGGCAAACTATAGTTTAGACTCATGACTTATCGATTCTTGATAAATTATGTAAACGAACTGACTTGGGTAACTAGCTAATGTTTACTCAATTGAACGAAGATCGATAGCCCGGCCATGTAACTTGTCTAATAGTGTAGGAGTCTATACTATAATTTTCCTCTACAAACCTTTTAGTGAATCTATTACTATCTAATAACAAATCTAATCAATTCACAGGCGGTTTCCAGTGAACAATTGGGAATTTAGTAATTAGACCTTGTAATACCCAGTCTTGAGACTACACTAAGCTTTTTATATGGATGCCATGTACGGCTTCCCTTGCGAGGCTTACCATGGCGACGTCTTATGCAAGTAAATGTTAATTGAGCTACTTAACTGTCATATAGTAACGAAAATACAGGTGGAAAATAATGAAACGCTTTTTGCATATATGTTCCAAAATAAACGTTTTAAAAGCCTTCATAATGGATTTGAGCTATCGAATACGACATGAAGTTAAGACTAACATTTTTAAGAACTGAATTGCTGAAGCATTGGTTTAGTGAGCTGTTCAAGTTATTCTATTTAAACCAATTCATAAAAAACTCGCTGTGCCCCGCTACTTTTTCCGCGTGTTTTAAAGTTTGGTTGGTCATCCCTTCATGTCGTCGTAGCATCCCGACGCCATTAAGCTATAAAACACAAGACTTGTCAAAGACAAGATATCTATACAAATATTGTAAAGTTGAAGAGTTCGTTACTTCGTTTGGTTGAATGTCACTAATCTCAGGAATTACTGGTTTGCATTGAAAAAATATGTTTGTGCTGTATAGTCCATTTATCGCGGCAGGCTATATCTAAAAGGCGTCGCGACGCCACAGTTATCCGACGTCGCGACACCGTACATCGTTGGCATCGCGACCCCAGACGGCCATCAGTTAATTTAAACTCATGCAGTGTGGGATTCAACATAAGAATAAAAATACCTATTTTACGATCAACCACAAACCAGTAACAAAACTGAATTACAAAAATCAAGCTTACTATTTTGTAATAAAAGTGTTCTCAAAGGCGAGATATTGTATTATATGTTATACTTGGTTAAGCAGACAATAGAAAACTACTGCTCATCTTGCAGTAATCCTGGACACCTTTCAAGACTTCAAAGACTGAGAAAGGAGAAGCTAAGTCTTTGCGGACATTCGGATAAAACGGTCGTTGCCCTTTTGTCTTAGAACAAATTAACAACAAAAGGTTCACTCTGTATAGCACTTGATAATGACAAATGTTGAATTTTACTCAAAAAGGTTGAAATGTTTTATTTATATTTTGCAATTTATTGTCACGAAATAAATATCAAAAATATTATAATATAATATGCAGAAGAAGGAAAATTTTAGTATAATTTATTTTTAACATGCTAGGACAAATTATTTATTATTATTTTAAGAGGTTTGTAACAAAATCTTTGAATATGCTGAAGTAATATAAAGTACAAATTCTTCAAACAGCAAAGAGTTTCATCTATAACTTATTTAAGTATATCTTAGTACAACTAAAATGAGAATAGCTTTTTTAATTCACATATTCACAGTAAGTTTTTTAAATGGAACTTCTGTAAGAGTTTGCGTAGTATCAATATTGTTCCTAAGAAAGTGTTTGTAGAAAGTTCAATATCCGGACATTAGGGTAGTTCTTGCTTTGTTTTCCTTTGCTCAGACCGTAAGTAGGCCTAAACAACATCTCATTTCTCTTAATGTTTGTGTGACCATCTTTTAGTTGTCACAAAGAAGAATATTCTATTCTATTCACAAAGAAGAAATTGAAATGAAATATTATGCTTTTATTTTCAAGGGAACAAAAGATTACAAAGTGGTGATTAATATAAAAGTTGGCTCTCATTTAAACAGCGTCACAGTAATAATGATGTGTAGCAAAGTAAGCTACACCGCGTAGCTATTGTTTGCTACGCCGTAGCAAATTTAATTCTCATACCAATATTGCCTTTGTGAAGATTTATTTACTTGTTAGTTATACCAGTGCTTAAGCCCAATTTCCTATATTCTGTCTAATCTAGAAGTGCTTTGTTTGTGTGTTTCCCAGTAAGGCTGCTTCATGGTTCTCGAGCTGGACGCGCGGTTGACCGCGTCATACGTTATTGCTTTGTTCACTTTAGACTAATGGACATAGTTGAAATTTGTCAAGTTATTTGAATGCCACAGTTGGTTTCAATATAGAATGATTTATGTATTGATTGGTTTTGATAAAGGTTTACAGGTTGATGCTCCATTAACGTGTTCTACGTCATTTTTTATGATATTATTTGTACTGGTAAAATACCTGAATTAAAACATCGTATACTGTGCGGTATTAATATAGAAAATAAGAATTCCGTATTCAGGGTGCAATGATTTTGATAAATTTAATGTCACCTGGAGGAGAGAAAATATTCTTAATACTGGAAGATATCAAATTATGCTCAAAGGAAGAATTCCTTTATATTTAAAAAATAATAACATTGCACATTCAAATTGAAAATACAGATTTTAGAAATACGCTTCTACGACTCGGCAATCGAACGGTCAGGAATAAAAAATACCTCTGTAGTTTTATAGCATCAATCGATAGGTTTAATCATAAAAATCCTCAATATATAATAATAATATATACATTTTTAAATAGTTTTAATAAAGAAAATTAAATAAAGTAAAGTAAAGACATACATTTTATAAATTATTAGTGAAATAAAAGGGATATAACGCTAACTGACTTTTAAAAAAAAATATTTAAAAAAAATGTAAAAAAAAAACAAATTATATTATAACCAAACACAATTATGCGACCAATAGTTTTTGTACCGACTAATAACATTATCTATGGCCTCGTTTCTTTGCAAACATTACTAACAATTATTTACTTGTCAATTTTATAAAAAAGCTTTTTCTAACAAGCCTAGGAGGCCAAAGAAAAATGGTTTGATAGGAAAAAAACGAGGCTAGTGTTGTATTTATGTAACACGAAGTTGATTTAGTAAGCGATACTTTGAAGTTGATGGATTAAACCTTATACCCGGGTTGCCCGGGTTGCTAGATAGTTGGCGGTCATTTTTCAAAATACAGATAGTGTAAGCTTTTGAAGGCTGTTGAGCCATCTTATTAATGTTTCGAGGGTTTAGTATTCATTTGAAATATTAAGTAGGTACTGCTTACAGATGTAGAATAGTTTTTTTAATCTTGTTCAACACCAAGAGAATTATAAATGGATTTGAAAAAAAAAACTTAAGAATTTTTTTGTAGGTTATTTTTTATTATTATGTAATTTTTATGTGATACGTGACTGTATTTATAATAATTTAACTGTAACTAGGTACTGATTTATAAAGTTATTTATTAAGGTCTTAATTATTATTTTTTATTTAGAACGAGAAATGGAGCTTTCTAAAAATTTACTTCTGAATATGTGAATAGGGTGTAGCTATTAACTAACTGTGACTCGCGGTTTCTGTCGTCTTGATTTTCTTTCAAAACAAGTAAAGTGTGATGTTAAAATAAATAGCTTCTATAATACTCGGGAATAGGCCTGTTTAATTCAAAAAGTTTTCTTTCAAATGTGACTGCTAGGCTTAGGGATTTAGCACGTTCAAACAAACATACTCTTAAGCTTCACTATATTTTTTTTTTTATATTATGACATTAAGGTGTGCATCTGTATAGTTAGGCATACTTTCAGAGGCTACTTTTTACTGCGATAACCAACAAACACGCGGGCGGAGTCGCGAGCTACAGCAAGTTTATTTTACATCTTCCACTCGTTTAAGCCCGGGTGTAAAGGGATATATATTACAAATAAAATTAAGATAAATGAGTGATTGTTAGGTTATGTAATATCAATTTATTATTTTTTTTCCCTATCAATTTATTTGTTTTTTTAAATAAATTAAATTATTAGTGATATTCTTTTAAATAAATGTTGGGCCACAACATGACATTTGAACAAAATATTAGATAATTTTAATCCTAAGCAGTCCGTTTATTTAGTTTTAAGTAGAGGTCACTAAACAGTGTGGTCTTTATCTTAAATGCGCGAGTTAGTATCGTTTGGAAGTTCAGATGTTTAGCCCAGAGTTTATCGATACATTCAGTTAACTGTAGTTTGCAGTTTTAGTTAGAAACAGAAGAACTGAAAGTGTAGTTAGTCTGTTTCGGGATTGAGTTACTGTGGTAATTGGATTACGTTCTTTTAATCAGTTGAGAGTGCTTCCTGAAATACAAATTTAATTACATTCAAAAGAAACTTATTTTTTTACTGTGTATACGATGAATTCATGGTTTATAGATGGTCTATTTATTGGTCATTAAGATTTTACAATGCTGACAATAATTTTAGCTATAGTATTTGTACTTACTGGTTAAATAGGTTTCAGAGAGGCAGTCGCAGTTTACGACGACGAGAAGACTAGGCAGAAGAGAATGGACTAAAGACTTAATTAAATATTGTTTTTACATAATGCAGATGTGATTCTATATAAATTACACTAAATATGTCTATACAGCCCATATAATATTCTTTCTCGTTGGACCAAAAAGCTTGCCTCGTCTAGAATGGGCCTTATGATATTAGGGGTTAGCCATGACCTTCAAGTTACTCCTAATTTGCATTTCTGAGACGCTCTCATCTCAAGATCCGCCACTAGGTATGAGTATATATATTATTCATCATAGGATTATACCTACTAATTAAAATAATAATATTATGTGCGCCTGACAAACTAATAAACACAATATCTCTATCTATCATCTTCTACAATAGAACTAATCCCAAAATTGCAAAAAAAAAGGACAGCAAATCAGTGCACTTTGTCGAGCAATGCAGTCATAAATGTATGGGACAGTCGATTAAATTTTCGCGATTCCAGTGGTTATTCACATGGTAAAAGTTGTCCAAAATGATGAGTATAATGATTCCTTAAAAATATATTTCGTATAGTCTGTTACACATTGTAGCACAAAATTAAATTCGCATTACAGTTCATGTTGCCACGTAACCAAAATCGGCCCTGTAACTAATGGTCCCAAACACAAGCTCCAAATCGTTCGTAACCACAAAAATATCTAGTGAAAGAAAAACGAAGATCTCAGTCACGATAATGTGGCCCATTTCTACACCATCGTCTAACTGAGCAGTTTCCTACGCCAGTTGAATCACTAATGCTTTGCCAGCATTTTTCTAAACGTCGGAACGTTTTAAGTCAGCGCTATGCGTTAAAGAAATTCTAACGTTCATTTAATTTTGTTCAGGTTCAGTTTTGGTTTGGGCACTCGATTAATGATAAGTTTTGGATTTATAATGTCGTAAGGTACTCTAGAAGCTAAACATGAAATACTAGCTTTGGCTTCGGCGTCATCACGGCAATCAGTATTCTATACTCATCCTCGATAAATGCGCTAACTAAAACTGAAAGATTTTTTCGAATCGGAATATTAGTTCCTAAGATGAATGTGGTCTAAGAAACAAACTCATCAGCTTCATAATATTATTATAGTTTTTTTTTTTTATGACCAACATATAACGTAACAATGTATTCAAAATATATTTAAAAAATACAAAAAACTTATGTGAACCACGAGACTTACAGGTTTAATTACAATTTTATATTTAAGTAAAATTTAAATGTGCGCTTAACAAATACGGATTTCAAAGAATGGTTACTTATTAAATCTGTTCACTGAAGCGATATTTATTATCAAGTGAAACAACTCCTCAGAGCAATAAAACTGAAACTCCCCGCAGGTACAACCTGAAACTTTCAGTGCAACCGTTGTTTTTTCAGTTTTCAGAGTTTCGGTAAACTGCTGCATTTCAGTGAGACATCAAAGCAAAAGTTTTAATGAAAGTCTACTTTTAACTAATTCAGAAGTGTCGTATCATTTATACTGTTAGAATTAATTACGATGAGAACCACTTTGGTACACCTTCAGAATTTAGATAAACTTTATATACAAAAATACTCATTTTATATTATGCTATTCTATAAATTGACTTGGCATATCTGACTAGCCAGATTAAATTTTGAATGTCTAAACTGGAGATCTTGGGTTCGATTCCAACCCATGATCTTTGTACGATGAGCATAATTATATATTAGATCATTCGTTCTGTGTCTAGGTATTATTTATCTATAATGTGTATGCATTCAGAAATAGATAAGTATGTTTATCAATTGTCTGGTTACCATAGTACAGGTTCTGTCTACTTTGGGATCAGATGGCAGTATGTGACCTGTCCCGAGATATTATTATTAATATTTGATATAGAGCATTTATTTATTTATTTATATATAGCATTAAAATACTCGGGTCATAATAATCTAAGCACAAAAACTTATTCATTAATAGCCATTAATACTTGAAAAACCTAATGTGGTCTCTAACTTTTCAAAGGTCAAACCCCAAAAACCCTACCCCTTCAATTAAAATTAACGTATGCATAAAACGTAAACTGGTTAATTCTTAATCTCCTTAATTCTGTTTTAAAAACATGTCCAGTGTTTTAACTTTTTACTACACTCCTAAAAAAATAATTTCACCTTGCAAACGTTACGGTTGCCATGGAAACCTTATTAACTTGACCTTTTTCGAGTTATGATACCCATACTTTAAGAGCTGACCCTTGAACCATGGATGTAGTAAGTTTTTGATCATGTTCAGTGACCCTATTCAGTTATATGATCTTATTAAACTTTGATGTTTATTAAGTCAAGCATGTGAGATTATTGGTGGATTATAGGCAAAAGTTGTTCTGCCATATTAAAAAATCTTGATAAGGCTAACCCTAAAACCTCTGTCTGAAAAATAAGTGTTTTCAGATTTTCAGACCTACCCGATGAGCACACAAAACTTCATCCAAATCGGTCCAGTCGATTCGGAGTATTTTGGTAAAAAACAACGCGACGAGAATTTTATATTTTGGAAGATATTGCTCTGATTTTTTGTATTTTTACGTTAAATTTATATTTGTACAACGCGAAATTCATTTACTCACATGTAACAAAATCTACAAAATAAATTCAGCGAAAAAAAAAACCCCTTTTGTAATTTATCACTACCCTCCTCTCTTACACATTTCATCCTTCACGCAATTCATTCGTCTTACGTCCCCCTGCAACAGAACATAATTATTATAATGATACTACATTTATTACGCGAGCACAGTGTGGGATGGTCACCAAAGAACATAACTTTTTTTTATATTTGCAATCTTCGCACATTACTAATGTTCTTGATAATCCTTCGTGGTAAGCTAAATGATAGTGTTACGAGTGGGTTAATGTCGGTAGTGCAAGGGTGGGTTTGAACCGTGGTGGGAGGTGGGTTTCGAAGCGGCAACCATAATATGTGCGCAAGTTTGATGCCATAATCATTAGGGCATAGCCTGGCCTTCGATAGAAAACTTAGATAGTGAAAAGTATACAAACTTTTTTGTAAGAAGTGCATAGGTACACAGACCGGCCTTTTCAATACTGGGCACAGGCCTGTTCCCATATAGAGAAGGAATGAGCATTAATCACCACACTTGCTCTTTGCGGGTGGGCGATTTCCTTTCTAATTTATTGGAATCCAGGTTTCATCACGATCTTTTTCATCACCATTTACGAAGTCCGAATACTTATAACTTTGAAAAACTCACATTGATACTTGCCTGGGTTTGAACCTGCAACCATGTGAATGCGAATCCGGTCAATGAACCTTTAGGCCACCACGACATTAATACAGATTAATATCCCTTTCAAATATTATTGGAACCGGATAGCCGGGGTCGGCGGGTTACCGGCTGGCATAAGTATAATATAATATGTTACTTCAGGAACAATTTCACACGCACCGGCTTTTCTTTCATACATTCACGGCTAACACTTTGTGGAACGAAGGTAAAGATCTCCTTAATATAACCCATCCCTAAATCCAAACCTGTCAGAAAATAATCTTCGTTTATTTTTTCTTGGATATTTGCGAGTATAAATTGTAAAGAGATGCGCATGTGTGGGAATGGGTTTTGGAGTCTTCTCTCATTTTCCTTATTGGCTTATTACTTAGATGGTTCCTGCACCAAGCTTTATGAAGGGCAAACCATCTTGCAATACAATTTAAAAAAATACGAGTTAAACCGTAATGCTGATTTTGTTAAAAAGGATTCATGGATATTTAAGTGTGGTTTTGTTTAAATACTTAAATAGAAACGGAGAGCAATAGCTTTGATTCTATTAAAATATTTGACTGTTAATTCGCAATGATGAGAACCACTTTGAAAATTTAAAAACTTTTAATGTTATATTGAATTCAATATACAAAAAGTTTATTGAATTCAAAAGACACGTGCTTAGTGCTTACACAGTATATACAGAAAGGACAAGGTAACTTAGGTCCTTAAATAAATTCGTCAATTTATAAACATCTGCCACTAACCTATGTTTTTCAGCCTGTATTTCGTCACGCGGATAGTATCCTTCGGATCAGTTTACAAGTATAATAGTAGGTTACATATCATGTTTAGAATACATCGTAATAAAATAAATTTATTTTCAACCATAAATACAGAAATTTCTGCCCTTGATACCCAACTCCACCCCCACAAATAAAACGGCAATGATATCTATTATTAAAACAAATACCTATGTCCGTTCGACTTACCTCTACCTTTCGTTCCTTTTATTCGAATGGATTCCTTTTCCCTAACAATAATCCTCACACAAATCAAGTTGAGACCGTACCGTAAACAAAAGGACGGGATCGGTAGCAATACATCGGCCACACTTTTGCCAAAACAACTTTACCCATTCGAAATTTAATTAGTTATGAACAAAAGCAATAAAAATTGAACAATGAAATAGCTTTAAAAATATAAAATGCTTTATGTACTTGTTATTTTTATTTATAACTACCATTTTAAAGCAACTTTTTGTGTGGACCAATCTAGGTTATGTTTTCCGAACGAAGATAATCAGATGTAGGTACAAAATATCAAATCTTAATAAAGTTGCATATAAGGATACCATAGCTAGCCCGTGCAAATTTTATCGTAGAAGCAACTCAATTTAAGGATTTTTAATTGTGCTTTAGCCGTTTTTTAGGGTTCCGTACCTCAAATAAAATAATTCCGTCCGCCTGTCTGCTAATAACCCTGTATTTCGTCTCATAGAGGTAACGAGTTGAAATTTAAAAAAAAATTATGTTCTACAGTCCTTTGAGGCTGTAAAAAAGCAATATTTTAAAACGTTTAGGTACACCTCAACAAACATTATTTCGACACTCTCAAGGGGATCAAAATTAACAGGGTAGTTTGCGTTGACCTAGAAGTTAGGGATTTGGCAAGTAATACCGTTTTATCTTCTACGTACAGCAAAAATTCTGAAAACTATACATTTTTAATTTTATTTATTTAAATCATAAAAAAATATGGTCTCTATACGGAACCCTCTGGCCTCGGTAGGCGAGTCCGACTCGCACTTGTCCGGTTTGATTTAGTGTTTAATTAGAGTTATTTTTGCATGAAAATTTACCAACTCAGCTAGACTTAAATACAAGATCACGAAACCAAGCACAAACGTCCACTAGATGAGGCAAGATCTGACTATACATAGTTAGATCTATACTGCCATACATTGTCAAGCCTCCGCTATACGTCTCGATATCTGGGTCAAGACTGGCATCCACCCCACCTTAATAAAGTCTTCGACTTGTTTAATAGACAATATTTGCTATGCAAGGTACATTGCTTGAGGTGCCTTCGAATTAAACGAAAACGCTGGTACGCCGCTCAGAAATACTTTATCGAGGTATTTTTGAAGGTATTGGGAGAGTAGCTAATGGTATTTGATGGGTGAATGCTAATAGCGGACAATTTTCTTAGCAGTTTATCGACTCGGTATTTGAATGTAATTTATTTTAGAAAAATTGGTAAACAATAGGCATGGTGGTATTTTTTTTTCAATGTCCAGTATGTAGATAGTGAAAAAATATTGGACTCGTGTTATTTTTTTTTGCTTTTTTGAAATAACGAACATCTAAATATATATAGAGAATTAAAATAACGCAGTGGAGGTTCGCTACAACAGTCAAGTTGTGGCTTTTTGTCTTCTTATGACGTCACAAACGTTTTAAATCCTTATTATTGAAATAAAACTACTTTTAAACGGATTCTATCGTTTATTTTGATTTTAGTTCCCGACGTGTCGACGCCTTTGCAGATGTCATGGTCACGGGGAGCCCTTATTACATAAATAAATTATTTATTACTGTTTATGGTTTAATTTAGAATTAATTTGAATTCAAATTGAACAAACAGTGGAAGTGAAAAGGTCAAACGCGTTCAGTATTCGGGTCAGGAGGCTGTCGCTATTTGTAAGCTTTGGCACATATTAAACACAATATATTACTGCTGAATACGCTGAATACCGTTTGAAATCGTGCCAATCTACCTCCGGCCTTCTATGTACATATATATATTATACAAGTAATACTATTGTATACAAACGGCTTAAGCAGATGATTTGACATCTTTAGTAAAAGTAATCTGTAGTTGCCTTTATTACATGAATGATATAACCTGTATAGTTACAAAAGGCGATGACAATAAGTTTAATTTGTTGTTAATATTGATAATCTCAAAAAACAAAAACTAATCGCTTTAAAAAAACAGTCTAATATAAGAAACCCAACCCAATAATGTAAAGTAAAACTGGGAATATAAATTCAAAAAAGAAAAGTCAAATTTAATAAATACTTAATAAACACTCACTGCGAAAAACGTAAAAGAAACGTATAATCGTTTTATACCATTTTCATTATTCCATGACCTCAAAAAAAAAAAAAACTTCAACGTGTCAAAAACAACCAAAACTTTTGAAATACAAAAGAAAAAAGTTTATGGGAAAATGTTGGCGTTACAAGCAGAAGTTGTTAAACAAAAATTGCTGTCACTTACATTTTCATTGAAAAAAAAAAGATTCTTTGTTGTCATGATAAAGCGGAATAAAATTTTAGCAATAGTAAATAAATACGGTCTTGACAATAAATCTGTTTATGTACATTGCTGGGTAATGCAGTATCCCTCAGTCTGGTTGTCATAATTATAGTGTGTTAACGATTGTCAAAGATTACTGAATGACAGTCGTCAGTCAACTAGTTTTTCAATTATTTTTATATTGGTCTTGACTAGTTTAAGTTGTATGATGCACTACGGGCCGATTTGACCATAGTCAGATAATTTGTATTCGTGGAACAAGATCGTGTCCGACAGTTTTGTTTTCTATTTATTCAAAGTATAAGCTTTATGTCGTAGTGGCCTAGCTTTTCAAAGACCGGATTCGTATACACATGGTTGCTGGTTTGAACCCAGGCATGTACCACTGTGACTTTTTCAAAGTTATATGTACTGTCCTAATTTTTTTAGGAAACTATAATATATATTATAAAAATATGTGCAATTAGCAACATAATTCGATTAAGACAATGAAAATGTGATGATAACTGATGACTTGGCGGGTCCCGAAAAAGACACAAGATAAATGCAATCTCTTTCTCGCCCACTGTTTATGTCCATGTAAACTGCCTTGTAGCTCATTTTAGACTTGCCAAGTTACATCGGCCGTAATGTAAGTACTACTCGTCCGTCACAAGTTGAGACCCCTGACTCTCCGCCCCTGCACAAACCCCTGGGACGCCCTCGTTTTTTGCAGATGCGTATAATACGTCACGGCGCTCAGGTCTCAATTTGTAGTACAAGACTAGTAAAGATGTTTGAAATTTATATTATATTCCATTTTTAATTAATATGAGCAACACAGTTACTCAAAAGCTCCGTCTGTAATTTTTTATTACAATATTTTTTTAATTAAATATACAAGCAATTATACAAGGGTTTTCTATGTCCATATAAAACTACAGGTAAGACTGTAAAATAAAATTTAAAAGCGAACCCCTTTTCGTGAAATAAAAGTGAAAAATTTACATAACTTTTTGAGTAAATAGTTATTTTTTAGGCTAAGCGGGCACTACGATAAAAAACTTTGCGAAAAAATATTGTAAATCTACGAGTATGTTCAACAGAAATACATCTGCGATTGTAAACGGTTTGCGATGCGAAATCTTACATTTACCTATTTTGAAACGACAAATTTTAGTGTATTTTTATTTTTCATAGATTCACACTAAAGCCTAGGCTAGTCATAAGATTCGGTAGGTGATTAACAATAATATGTTGTGGTGACTAGCGTTTAAAAAAACCGGTCGAGTTGAGAACTTCCTCTTATTGGAAATCGGTTAAAAACTGGGAATAAATGAAATATCTTGGAAAGACTGGATTATACAAAACTAGCAGGAACATAGTTTACTTATTTAATATCTTAATTATATAAAATAAAGCTGTGTTACAATAAATTTTAAGTACATTAATCTAAGGCCTATTTAACAAATCTATATTTGAATCATAAACACAAAATCTACGTTTTAAGTTAACCTGAAAAGGCAGGCTTTCATTTTCACGCTTCACTTTCATCAACCGCGATACTTAGGCCAAATCGAATCCTAATTACATTCCATTCTTTTTCTAGAACCAACTCAAACATAAATCCTTGTCGATAAAGGCTTTGACAGAAATAAACTCTCCAATCCCAAACGAGCCCAACCAATAAAAGCACTCTTTCATATCGCAAAGAATAGCAAATTCTATTCACTTGCCGACAAAATCCGTAATAATCTGCGCGTATTTGCGACCAATCCAGTGTTTATTTTTTTTTCGGACCTGTATGGGTCTGCTAAGGTCGTCGGCTATTTGTTTTACATTATCAAGCAAGACCCTTCGCTTCAGTGAGTGATGTTGAGGGATTAAATGAATAAAACATCGCTTGTATGAAATAAATTGTATTATGTAACATGTGGTTTGAGGTCGTAAGTCAACCAGATATTTTGTAGTTGTGACATATCGAACTAAGAATAAAATAATTTACTAAAATTAAATAATTGTATAAGTTTCCATCAACAATGTCAGTGAACATTATTTTGTAGCTGTTACAGATTCAATAATAAATTCTTAACTATACTAAACATCACAATACATTCGAAAATAAACCCAAACTTTATTCAACAGATTTAATCTTAAGTACAACCCCTCGTATCAACAATAGCCAAAAATAATTACGGGAAATGGAGGCTTCGGTACATATTCCAACACAGTACGTAATCTGTGGAGCTGGCTCAGCGAAGCTTAAGGCCGGCCTGATATCGGCACGTTACGCGACTACATGAGGCCACCATTTTGAAACGGTCAGATAGGTATTATAATGTTTTAGAACTAAAATGTTCCAGTAGAGAGAGATGGAGATATAAAGTTGGATAGTCCTGTCTCTTTTTGGCGATGTAACTATAAAAGCTTTTATTTTTTGATACGGGTGATAGTCTATGTGGTGGGATAATTACCGCAATTGCATCGAAATTTAAGGGAATACTTTTTTCCATTCTCGTATTATAAATATCGAAGCTTAGATATTACATGATAATTCGCAAACGAATAGGGAAGGAGAAATTTGAATACACATTATATTTCTATTTAATTTACAAAATAATATTCAAATGTTAAACATGTGTATGAACGCCTTTGTAGAACCGTTATTATAATCTTAAAGTAGGTACTTACATAATAGGAATTGTTAATATTTTGGAAACATATTTAAGTCCTCATATACTCTTACCTTTTAATAGGTTATTTCGTTTATAGAGGTAATGTCTATTTAGAACATTAAATTCTGGCAGCAACTCTGACTAATTAATTAGTACCCATAATGTCTTCCCATTCTAGATTACAAAGATTCTAAGTTTCATCAAGAAAAAAGTATAGCTCATAAAATGATAAAAAAAGTCTTGACGACTTCCTCAGGCTGGTACGCGCCGTAAAACAGGCGTTAAAATAAGTAAGTACTTTTAAAAACAACGCAACGAACAGGAATGTGCTCGGAAAAAAATGTTTAATTATTCAGAAACGCGTCAACATCCATATTTACATTTCGTTCAATTATTTTCAAAGTAAATAAGTACGGGGTAAATAAATAAGTAGGTACAAAGTTCTTTGTATCATGATTTATAAATATTTTATAAGTAACATATATTTTTGACGTGATAGCGTTTTATAAATCGGTGAATGCCGGCTGTACGCACGAAAAAGTGTCACGTTAAGCCTGAGCCGAGCGTGCAAGCGAGAGCGCAATACATGCAATATAGAGGCACGATCGGCCTAAGCGTTGGGTTTGTGACGTCCAAGTAAAAGGAAGACAGTATGCAATGTTCATCAATGTTTTCTTATAACGTTATCACGTAAAATTATCGTCCGTTAACCAACTTTACAGACAACGATTATTTTGCGCTACTTTCGGCTATGGTTACAGTAGTAGGTACCTATACATTAATCTATTGGTTTTTTTGCCCTTTAACTCTGAGCTCATTATTTTCTCACGTTTGAGCATTGAATTTCATAAGGCTTTCTGAATTTACGCAAATTATTTCATGGAAATATAACTAATTTATAAGGATCCTATCATGTTTTATTTACAGATCTTGACGTTGCGATGCCCTTGCGGGTGTCATGTTTAATGTCAAAGCCAGATCTTTATGAACTTAATATTATATCTATTATTATATTTACGGATATAATAATTCTGGCCGTGTGTAGGAATTACGCCTACACTACTGAACCTTCTTCTTCTTCTTTTCGAGTCGATGGTACACTATTCTAAAAAAGTATTTAAATTTGATGCGCCCAGTAATTGGCCACATTAACTGCGGCGTCATTGGCCTGATTCAAATCTTCCAAAGTGCAGGTTTCCGGACATTTTGGGCACTCCAGTAAGTGCGGCATTGTCTGGTCGGGAACGCCGCACTCGCACTGGGTATCCAAAGGGTCTATGATCCCCCATTTTGCCAAATTGTGTCTGCAGCGACCTACCTGGCTTCGCAATCGGTTGAGAACCTACTGAACCGATTTATATGAAATTTGGTACAGAGATAGCCTAGAGCTTTAGAAAGGACTTATAATTATTTTTGCCGCGATAACCAACACCCATGTGGGCGGAGTCGCGGGCTATAGCAAGTTTCATAATTTGATATGCAGTACGAATATTTTGTTAATTGAAAAATATTTTTTTATAACTCCTCATCCTTGTAAAATTGTGATCTTTATCAGAAAAACTAAACTAAATTCAAAGCCACGTCAAGTTATTATTTCGCATTTCGTGGTGATAGATGAGGCATCCCCACGCGTGTACATAACCATAATCCATATACTTCGCTCGGTGATTGATGATGAGTGCTCCATGTTTTTTTCATAACTCAGAGGGCAATATTTGTTTTCGTAAATGTTGAGGTCAAAATGGAAATAATATACGGCGGTAGCTTAATGGCTAGGGCGTCGGACTTGCGATCATATGGTTGCGGGTTCGAATCCCACCCATTACACTATCGACGTGAACTCACTCGTAACACAAGCATCTTAGAGCACGAGGGGTTAACAAGAGACGAGAAAAAAAATAGTAATATTACTGTGTTTCGTTTTTGTACGATGTTTGTGGATCTAATTGAATTAAATATTTGGTGGTTTTTGTTCCGAAGTTATTTTTTAGTTTATGATATTCGATTTCAGTCTAGACATCATGGTGTTCGTTTTCTAAAAGGAAATCATACTTAATATGAAATTAATTCAAACTCATTTCCAAAAAAAAATTTTATTGTAGAACTAAATTAGAATTTTCGGTAAATATTTCTGATTATTTGATTCCTCGTCGTAAATTAAATTAGGTCAACTGTAATCGTAAGAAATATTTTTATAAAAAAATTTATTTGATTAGAATAGAATAGAATAATTGTTTATTTGCTTAAAAAGTAGGTACAATTTTCAGCTGTTATAATAACAATAATTAAGTGATCCTTATACTTTTTACCATAACTATGGCATGCAAAACAGTTTTTAAGGCAAATATATTACACAAACAAGCAATACAAAAAATAAAAACTTAAAATAAATCAATCGTTATTAAAATTATAGTTTTAAACATTAATTGAATTATTAGGAAGAATTCCAGTCTATACCTATAACATTACAAGTCAGAGTCAATAGCATTTAAATCAGTTTAATTATTGTGTCAAGATTGAATTAATTAGATGTCGGAAAATGTCGGAATTAATTTAAACATTTGTCATTTAAAAATTCGCAAATCGAGTAATAACATTTATTCATCAACAAATCTGTCATTTTCTTTTTAAAGACTGGAGTACTCTGTGTTTTTATTTTATCCGGTACTTTATTAAATATGATCGGGCCTATACATAAAACACTTTTCTTTAGTAAGGCAGTGTCATAACTGTCAACATTTACCATGTTTTTATATTGTTTCCTTATTGGCCTGTTTCTAATATCGGATACTTTATTAAAAAGATGCATATTCGATTTAACAAAAACAGCAATTTCTAAAATAAAAGAGATGGGAATGTTAGTATTTTCAAAGACTTAAACATAGGTACGCAGCTATCTGTTACTCTTAAATTACACATTGCCCTTAAACAACGTTTTTGAGCTTTGAACACTTGTTCTCTCAGGCTACAATTTCCCCAAAATATCAAGCCGAATCTCAAAATCGACGCAACTAACCCATGATATGCAACTAACCTTGTGGCCATGTTTACTTTTTTGGACAAATTAAAAAGCACATACGCAGCTACACTTAGTTTTTTGCATACTTCTTCTGATTGTGGCTTCCAAGTTAGTTGGCTATCTATCATTATTCCAAGGAATTTAGCAACTGTTACTTGTTCTACTTCTTGTCCATTATGATGTAGATTCAAGATTTGTGGTGGAATTCGTTGATAAAAATCTTAATGTTCTTAGTAGACGAAAAAATGTAATAATAATTCACGGTAAATTATTTATAATTAACCATAATTTCGCCACATTTTAGTATCTGCACATAATTATAGAACCACAGGTATGCTGGCAGATACCACAGTTCGAATTTAGACCAAGGTTTCAATAATTACAGAATATCACCACACCGATGCTAATATATCAGTCAACCAGTAATCCGCAATATTGTGCATTCATGTGGAATATTGTGAGTGACAATAGGCAGCTAGAAAATTCAAAATTAGTCGGCCATAAATTCAGGTATCTGTGTAACTATATTATTGTGTTTAAACTTGATATCTTTAATGTCATTCACGTAAATAAATACAGTCACGAGCATAGATATGTACGCACATAGCGAATTGTAAAACAATAATTTAACAGGAACTCACCATCAATTCAACTTTTAATCATTTAACAACATAAAATTATAGCAGTTCTCAAATCATGTATAAATTTTTGAGTTTCAACAAGAATATGTATATATATATTGTATTTATATATTTTGCTGTTATTTATTACCTTACACACTGTGTCTGTTTCTCTACATATCTGTATCCTGTCGCAGGTCTGCTGGTAGAAATTTCGTAAGAAATAAGCAGTACCTTTGTACCTTTTATTCTCTAAGATGTTTTGTCCTATATTATATTGTGTGTACATAAATAAATAAATAAGAACTTCTCGCTAAATAAGTTCTACAATTTCGCTATATTTATGCTTGTGATTGTACTTGCTACTCTAATTCTACTAAAACTATTAGCTTTACAATTCTACATCCCTTTGTACAAAATGCCATAGAAACTCATTGTGCTACACTTGGCACAGTGTGTTTAATTAAATGGAATTGCGAAGTCAAGCAGTTGCAGTTCATTTTAAGAAGTGTATTGTGGTAGCTTTTGTGTTTGAATGACTTCCAAATGGAAGATTGTGGTTTTAGAACATATCAAGATGCTATTTAGGACTGTGGTATGTATTGTTCTAGAATTAAGATAGCAAGCACGATGATCGGGATCAGTAGGTATTTAAATGAATAAGAGGATAAAGATTACACTTTGGAGGCGAAAGAATGAGAAAGAGTTGAATGTGTTATGTAAAAATTATACTATGAGAAATTCACGGGCCTGTTGGTAAAGTGGTTAAGGGGTTAAGGTGACTGCAAAATCCGAGGTCGTAGTTTTGATTTCCACCTAATAAATCTTGTGTGATGAGCACGATATTTTTTTCTGAATTTGGGTGTAATTTATCTATATTATGTATGTATTTATAAATATATTAGTATGTTTACCAATTATCTGGTTGCCATTGTACAGGGTCTGCGTAGTTTGGGATCAGATGGCCTTTTGTGAGTGGTACCAAGATACCCAGCCCCATGAAATTTTGAGAGGCAAAATTAATCCCAAAAAAGCTGCACCGTAAATACAATGCTATTCTGAATAATACCACTAGATTATTGCTGGTTTAATAATTGGAATTAAATCCAGCAATATCCACAACAAATGTTCTTCATCTGATACGACTTAACCAAGTGTACCATCAGTAAGCCGCAGTAAAACTAAATTGATCCATCTTATACATTCACGTAAATTCACCGAAATATTTCGACAGACGACATTGTGCCCTCAGGGGTGTAGCGGGGGGTTCCTAAGGGTAGTGGAGGGATTTTTTGTCGTCTCAACGTTTCCTCACGCACCCTAAGCATTCACCCTCTATATTTACCCAGCCTTCAATGTTTCGCTGCAATGTACACTGATTTCACTTGGTAATCCAATTCGACCTTTTCCAGACTTTGTTAAGAAATTATTTTAGAGTAAAATGAGATGTTTTTTAATATGAGCATTTGGAAATAGAACCGGCCGAGTGCGTGCCAGCCACACAAAGGCTGAAACCTTTTTAGCTCAGGATTTTCTATTTTATGAAAGAGGTGAAGCCTCATCAATGTAGCAGTAAGCAAATAAAGTAATTTTTTATAAGAGGCGTTCATTATATTTTTTGATAAAATAAATATCTATTAAAAACAACAGCCAGACTAAAGTAGGAGTGGGCTGGTTACGTCGCCCAAATGCAGCCTGACCGATGGGCAAGATATAAGTACACAGGTGAAAAAAATATTAAATTTTCATTACTTTCACATTTTTTATTACTGTTTGTCCCAATTCTGAAATTCACGCAGCCGAAGTCGCGGGCAAAAGCGAGTAAAGAATAAAGAAACAAAGGGGAGGTTTTTGCCCAGCAGTGGGATCCACTATAGGCTAAAAAACGTCGTCGCCTTTGTACATAACGTCACCAGACCCTTTCCGTACAAAAAGATTAATTAAAAGTCAAAATTGTATCAAGTCTATAATTTAAGGAAAATCCAAGAGTAATAATGGCCATTACAGCTAAATTAATTCGGCTATCGTTTATGATGGATGAGAAACTGAATCAAAAATTTAAATAGCCGATTACGGCAATAATCTGTGTTATAAAGTCCGCAAGATTATATAATTACGCATTTCATTAACTTTCTTTGGATTTGAAATATTACTTTCAGCGATTTTGAAGAATATTTATGTTTTTGTAGTTATTTCGATTAGATTGTGGGATGTCCAGTCTTATATTGTCGACTCAACTAAAGTTTGATACATTAGATCAAGGAAAAACTCACACACAAACAATATTCTCACTATTTATAGTCGTCGTTATTTTTTTACAATTAGTGAGCGGCGTTAAGCGGCAGTTGCCTGGCTAGGGTTCATCATCATTTGGTCGCGGATTCGAATCCCACCAATTGCACTACCGACGTAAACCCACTCGTAACACAAGCATTTAGCTTGCCATAGGTTTAACATGAATACTAGTAATGTGCGACCTACATTACCAGTACTTAAGCTTTAAAAAAATGATGCCATCGAGATTGGTTAGAAGATATCCAACCAATTTCTATGAAACATGTTATTGCAAATATATCAACATACTAACTATTATAATATCTCTAAATAAACAACAATTAAATACATGTTATCGCCCCTTACGTATGTATATCTCACGAACGAAGCATTCCTCTTAATTAACTCTAATATCGACCGTGAATAGTCCTTAACGACACTCTTGGGAGAAGAAACTTGGCTTGCTTAACCGGAGCCCATATAAATTTGTTTGTTGAAGTACAATACGGCTGTATACGGCATAGCAACAAGAATAATATACAGTTGCTTGAAATAATCGATCAAAAATTACAACAAAGCGCTAACTTCGCTGTATTTCTCTACTCAGAAATGTGGACGTCAAAATCCATAATAAAGTTTAATTTTAAAAACAAATCCTCGAGTACTGAAACGCTAATTAACTATCACGTTATAAATGTCGTTACTTCACACCTTAAAGTGACCGATAATGTATGAGACTTAAAGGTAGCTTCAAACTAATTAACGTTTTAGTTTGTGGCCATATTGGATGGTAAAATTATAAATAATCCGATACTCTATAATAACTCAAATACGATGCCATTTACTTGAGCAGAAGGGGAAATCATCTTTGAACGTCTATTTCACATTTTAGAGTAACGCAATTATTTTAAAACCATTTAGTATTTTTTTTTTGTCTATCGATCAAGAGCAATTTATAAACATTGTGTTAATAATTATGGCCTGTATAAATTTCCCGCTGCTGGACATAGGCCTCTTCTCATATAGAGAAGGAATGAGCATTGATCACCACGCTTGCTCATTGCGGGTTGACGATTTCAGATTAAATTTTTTTGGGATCTAGGTTTCTTCACACTGTTTTCCTTCACCGTTTATCAATGGAGTCTTAGAATGATTAAGAAAGTAGATAATTATAACTTTGAAAAAATTACATTGGGACTTGCCTGTATTTGAACCCGCAACCATGCGCATGTGAATCCGGTCATTGGTCAACCGCTAGGCCACCACGACGTTTATGCTTCTTAACTACTGTAAACATTATGTCACTACTCTAAAACCAATGTAATCGATTCAACAAAATCTAAGATCGTCTTGTACGAAAGCACGCCATCACCCGAACACTATTAGTTTTCCACTCAACCCCAACAACAAAGATAAATGCGAGGGGTGCTCCCACAATCGTACAGTCAACACGACATTCACAAAAACATCAACGTTATTCCTCAAGCAGTAAAGTCGATTATCGTATAATTATGATTGTTACTTCTGATGTACAACAATGAAATTAAAAACGCCTTTATCGCAACGAAATAAGGTTTGTTTTGGTAATTCGTTGATTGGCGTAAAGCAGGGTGAAATCTAAGTTACGTGATAACCTTAGCTCTGGACTGTGCAGGCTTCCACTCCAACAAATACGTCTTTGATGTGAATTTGTGTCAAATATCAGTATCAACATTAAGCAGACTCGTTGTTTGATGTAATTTGGAAATTGAAACGCGAGCGGAATTCTTATGTTAAGTGATAAATAATATATTATTACACGTTCTTAGTTACAGACTTTATGAACAGAGGTCGTTTTGATTCTAGACGTGTTTCTGTTCCCAAAAACTTAACAGTTAAGTGCTCGTGCTGGTACTTAGCGTGTGGCTTTATAAAGAACTAGGCAGATACAGGCGACGCACGACAAACAAAGATTTTTGATTTCATATTCAAATTATGTTTCAGTTTTAAATCGTAGGTACTATTTTTCACGATTCAAGCTAGTAACTTTATGTATACCAAAGAATATCTATCTATAGTACCTACTACGTTTATACGCTACGCTTTTACAAAACAAAAGATGCATTCGTTTAATAATAGATTTAATAAACTTAAAACGAAGAGACTTGAAATAACTTCGATCTCAACTTATAGTATTTGAAGGTATACAAGTCTGAACTTAGTTCGACTTTCTAGGAAATGTTCGGATCGTTTTAAATGATATCAGATCACAAAAACTTAAGATACATGAAAGGCTTCAATGCTTTCGAAGATTTGACATTTGTTCCTTACTTATAGTTTAAAAAAATGTCTTACTCATCAGTCACTGAACCGGTGTGGGTTCAGTGACTGATGAGTAAGACATTTTTTTCAGAGACACCTCAAAACAGCTCAGAAAACCTATCGTGTTCCACTGCTCTGCACTGCGTTCCACTGCTGAACTAATGCCACTCAAGTTGCACCACAACATTCCGTCCACCATTGTTCGTACGAAATCAATAGATACTTTGAAAAATCACAAGAAATATCGTGATTCAAACCATTTCCATCCCTATATATATAATTGGCAAATTAAAAGTTTTGCTCAATTCTCAGAAATGTATCCCAAAATATTTCACGGGAATTATAACCCGCCATCTACAATAATCAAAAACCGAAATTCGCGGAATTAACGTACAAATGAAACTCAACGTAACTAAATAAAACTCCACGTATGAAGTCAAATAAACTTTTGTTTTAAACAAAAAGTAATACACAAATTAAATTCTCGAATTGAATTCTCGTTTGAATTATGCATGCTCCGAGTGGATACCATTATATACACTTAGCATAGCATTTGCTCTCAGGTTAATCAGTTATTAGAGTGTTAATCACTCAATTTAGTTTTAGCGTTAGTCTGTTTTAGATACAATTGAAGTATTTTGTATAAATATTGCATAATATTAGTATCTCTGGTAAATTATCTTTGATTTAATTTATTTAAGATTGATCCAAGCCGATGACCTCCGTGGTCGAGTGGCGTACACACCGGTTTTCAAGGTGTCGCCAGCTCTGAGGCCACGAGTTCGATCCCCGGACGGGTCAAGTTAGAAAAACACTTTTCTACTTTGTCTCTTTGATTCCATAACACAAGTGCTTTAGCTACTTATTTTGGATTCGGAGCAATGTATATGATGTTGTCCATATTTATTATTATTTATATATTAAGCCAAACATTTTATAAATGCGAAAGTTAGTCTGTCTGTATTTCTATATTTCCATTGTCCGTCTCTCTGTTAGGCTTTCACGGCTAAAGCTTTGACCCCGAGATAGGACACAGCCTACATTTAGCTGAGAAACCCTTACGCGTACGGAGGCGTGGGCACGAGTGACTGAAATAAAGTGAGACTTTTCACCCTTGTCTTAGGATTACATAAGGAATATCTTTAAGTAGGTTAATATTACTTGGAATAAAGTGAAAATATGAAAATCACAAAAATACAAGCTCAAATTAATATAAAAATACATTTATTTCGCCGAGTACCTGTCAGAGTCCCTCAATTTGGCTCTGGTTATTTAATTAAAACTCAATACATATTTGAAATTAAACGTCAAACTACTAGCATCTTGTGCCAGCGTTTTCAATAGTTCACAATTCAAAAATAATTTATTAGAAATAGAAATAGATTTTCAATATTACGTTTTCTAATAAAAAGAGATTGTATTTTGATTTTTGAATTAATTTGTTTCGTATTTTTTCAGTGAGTTTTTCCAAACTTTCAATTGTTTTTTTCCACAAAATTCGCCGCTCTGATGCTTGATTAAAGAACAACTGAAGGCCTAATAGTGGTCGAAAATCGACCTTATTTCGTTTTTATTACAAGTTTAAAAATGGGGTCATAGCTTTGTCTTCACGTATTAATATAATTATATAATACCTATATGTCTAAATAATCTATACTTATAATAAATCTGTAGAAGTGAAAATTCTTTTTTAGAGATTTTAGAAATCTACCCTCTAAGGGGGTGAAATAAGGGCTGAAATAGTTGGTATGTGAAGTTCAGTATTCTCAAAGATAGACAGATGAAAAGATAAATAGATAAGATAATGACCATCTAAGACATATCTATAGTGGCGTTCACTCCGGTTTTTAAGGTGTCGCCAGCTCTAAGGTTCCAGGTTCGATCCCCGGACGGGTCCATGTAGAAAATCACTTTTATACATAGTCTGGAGTCTGGGTGTTTATGGTACCTTTTTTGTCTCCGATTCCATAACACAAATGCTTTTGCTACTTACTTTACTTTTATTATTATTTTAACGCCATAATATTAGATGAAAAAGTTTATACATTCTCCTTACTTTGAAAATCACAGAATACATCCTACCTTTAATACTACTCTTTACTTTACGCGCGAGCGAAGCCGCGGGCAACAGCTAGTATTTAAATAATAACACAAAATATCCTAGGGTTCCTGAGTACTGTACTCATACAGTAGAAAATCTAGACAAACAGACTCATTTTTTATTCAAACTTCTTCTGGTTGCCTGGAATCGGAATCCGTGAATATTTTATCTAAATTTAACATCAACGGAACCATCTTATTCAATAGTCAAAACAACAATCCATTGTTAAACTTAAAACGTTTTCATAAACAATTAATATTAACAATAACAAAATTACAGTTTCGGATGTGGTTTTGGTATTATTATCCCATTTCGTTTACGAGGGGCAATTGAAAGCGAGACAATAGCGTCTAGGTCGGAAGCACTGTTCTCGAGTTCCCAATTCCGCTGTGTTCACCCCGTGGTTACAGGAAAGATTATTTATAATTTACGTATAGCTACCAAATTTCTAGAAAAAAAAAAATTGTTTGTTAGGTAATACTTAATCTTGAAAGCGACGGTAGCCTTATGACTTGGGCATCGGGCTTGCGATCATGTGGTCTCGGGTTTGAATCCCACCCATGCACTACCGACGTGAACCCACTCGTAACACAAGCATTTAGCTTACCACTGTTTAACATGAATACTAGTAATATGGGACCCACATTGCTAGTAATATTAAAAAAAAAATGACCATAGTTGCGCGGTTCTAAAATATCATTCCTATGGAGAAGAACCGGTACGAAACTCTTTTAAGCTTTTATGTGAATGTATAATCAATTATACGTAGACACGTAACAAATAATAAAGTCAACATAACTAAGTCATTACATCTCTATTCAAAGAAACGATTTCAAAAGGAATTCAGACGACTCATTAATGTGAATCGTATTTACACCTCTAGTGTGACCTCAATATATTATTCTGAGGTACCTTCGTGAAAACACTTTCTGTCTTTGTTACTTATTACGAAATAAGATGAATGCGTGAAATAGTTTTTCTACACAAACGTTACAGACGGGTTTCATTTGTTTATTTCATACACTTGCTTTCGTTTTATTTTTTTTATTTATTCATGTATACAGTAACTACAGTATAACTAAATACGTATATTATACATGATTTTTTTCAAAGGAGTGCTTTTATTCTAAGAGGTAATCAGGTGAATATAACTGAACACCTTTTCCCAAGGAACGTAGGTCGAAATCTTAAAATTGTAAATCAACTTTTTATACAAATATAAGTCACGTGGCCTGTCACTTTGTATGAAAAACTCATTTTCCAGTTAAAGATTTTGACCTTTGTTCTTTGGGGAAAGTTGTTCAGTTTTATGCACCTGTTTACCTCGTAGAATATACCTACGAACTCCTTTTAAATTAATCTTGTACGTGTATTTTATTTATCAATCGATTAATTATTGCTATTAGCCAAAGCGTTCATGATATTATTTCAGACACACAAATAACTACCGTAAGTCATAAATTTACCGTATGAGACTTTATAATTATATAAGATTAATTATCTGAAAGTATTTGCAAAATAATTTTTGATACTGTTTTTAATAGTAACAGCAAAATTTGAAACCAAACTTTATTTAAATAAATGTCTTTTACATAATAAATATTTAAAATCTTACAGATATCTACAATTTAAAACAAACTTATCAATCAAATTGAATTAATAATTCACATTTTTTATAAATTACAGTAATGTTATCTACGTAGCGAAGGTTATCCGGCACGCGGGGTGAGGTGGGGGAGGGGGCGAGGGGAGATACAATTATCACTTACCGTCAGTTAAAACAGTTTAAAAATACGTTATAAAACATAGACCGGTACGAATCACGGCATTTTAAAATGTCGTGATTCGCAGCGTGTGCATAAGGTTGCAAGTTCGAACCCACTACAGGCCAATACCAATGTCACTTTTTCAAAGGTATATTTCTTTTTTTTAATTATTTTCAGACATTATTGTTAATCGGTCAAGAAAAACTTCGTGAGGAAACCTGGATTCCTCTATTCTTGATTCCAAATTGGAATCTGCAATCGCCAACCCGCAGTGAGCCCACGTGGTGATCAATGCTCGTTCTTTCTCTATATGAGAAGAGGCCTGTGCTCATAAGTAGGACATTTATAGGCCAGTATTAGATTCATAATTTGTATAATTATTATAAATGACGCAACGGATCTTAATGCAGTTTTCAGCAATACATAGAGCGATTCGGCAAACAAAAAATGTATGTAAAATTTTATTATAAGCATATTTAACTATACTACTCGTGCGAAGACGGGGCGAGTCCACTTGTTTTAATAAACAACATATTATATAGGTAATGTATGAAATAGATATATATAGCATTATGTATGTGTGGTATAGGAAACGGGTTCCCTATAATTGAAATTACATGTGATAGTGTTTAATGATGCAAAAATACTTTAATATTAAAATAAAATTCTGAATTCCATGTATAATTATTATCATCAACAGATTATGAGCTAGATCCCACGCCATCCTGCTACTCCATTACGAAACTCAAATAATAATTCTATACTAATGTTATTAAAATAGTAAAGTTTGTGAGTTTATCCCGTTGTAGGAAGTAATCTCTGGAACTACTGAACCGAATCTGAACATGCTTGTAAATTTAATGTGGTAATTTGAAAGTTCTTAAGACAGATGTGAACCTTATCTTAATCAAGTAACCTTGAGAATTTTTCGGTATGAAATAAAACACGCAAATAAATCCTTTACAATTAATAAAGCCTTAACACTCATTATTGAGAACCACACAAGATATTTTTGATAACACATGAAATTGGGCACGGGTCAGCTAGACTTCCTTAAAATCGTGAATTATTATATCAAAAAACAAAAAAGTATATAGTTTAAATAAAATCAACAACAAACAACAACTTCTTCCGCCATTAAAACCCCAAAAAAACCCAATTGAAATTTGAAAAAAAAAACACGTAAAAAATAAATTCCAAGAAACGAAAAATGTCCCAATTTCTTGACCGTCTTTCTTAAAATTTAATAACATTTTCGATACAACGCTTCATCACGAAATTCTGCTTCTGACATCTCTATTCGTACGATTGCTGAAAAATCTTTTTATTTTTCATCCGGTTAGAGATCTTCTGTTATTGTTTTGTTCTTATTTCGTAAGTTCTATCGTCCACGTTCCTTTTTCAATTATGAGTTATGATTAAAAATTATAATACGTCTTTCAACTTTTATTTAACTGTAACGTGCTCGTTATGTATTAAATGCCAACTTTAGTCGGTCAGTATAGGTTTCTAAAGAATACTTAATGTTTTGATGAATAATTTTAGTATGAAACTTTGAGTTTATTACATGTTTTAATTGGCTCCTGGTCCCTTCATTTACATATTTACTTCCATGCAAATATTTTAATCGTATACTTTTTTCAAAACAATTCCGTGAAAACTGGAGATGTTTCGCATTTCCTTAAAAATCAAATCTCAAGAATACACAGAGTATCATAACAAACAAATTATTAAAAAATAATACATACGTGAAACACATCACGAAGACGAATCCACACCAAATTCGTATTTGTTTGTGAGTGCATTTATGTATGAAACATCACAGACACACACACGTCACACTTCTGAATCATACATCCAACACTTAAACGCACTGAGTACTATACAGTCGACATATTTGGACACCGAGTAACACTTGGGGGGTTATGATTAAAAGCGACGAGAAACGTCGTAACCATTCGAGGGTTGGTTTTGACTGAAATCGGGGTGTGCGCGGGCCGAGGGGCTGGCGGCGCCGCGCAGTCGCCCCCTCCCCCCGCCCCGCCGGTCCACTATCGAGACCAACTTTATTTTTCTACTTTCGGATCGGCCACTTATCTTTGCCGGTGCCGATTGATACAAAAGCGCAATTAAAATACGTAGGTTTCTTTTTTAACTTAGATTTTGCAGTTTCCAAATAATTAAAGAGTTTTGCCGCGTTCCGGGAAATAAGGATAGACTAATTTAAAAGTTTAGCGGCGAAAACAGCTTTTATTAATGCTTTGATGGTCCTTTTAATTTTGATTAGTTAACGCCCACATTATAAATATCTCCTTTATCTTTCAAGATGTATTTAATTAAAGTCTAATTAATCATAGGAAATATTACAGTGTTGACTATTTTGTTTTACTGTTATTTTGATGATAATTATGTTGAAGATATTAAATTAAGAATAAAGTTCACTCAATAAAAAACACTGTTCATTAATTATTTATAGTTCGGAAACGGACTTTCAGACTGAAATTAATTGACTAATTGTTGTTGTTCTTCCACAAACCAATCCAATCTATCTTAATGGTAAACCTATCCAGACTGTGTTGTAACAATGAGACAGCCGTCATTAAGGGATTAAACCATAGATTAGCGAAACCAATCACGGGGAAACTCGTGTATTGAAAGTACACGTACCAAGGTATAGACAACCATCAATCAGGAGGATATGAGGTGTAATTGATGAATTTACAGAGATAGTACTGTGTTAGATAAGACTTGTCAATGTACGCTAAACATTATGTATTGATGATGTATTGGCTTCAAATATAGTAGCTGAGATGATTATAATTTTTTTATTAAAATCCTGCTTTCATGAATTCATTAGTATAATAGCATAGGTAATATTTAAAGGAAACTATTTACAATTTATAGCTATTAAACCTATTAAAAACTAAACTTATAAAATAAATAAAACTATCTATATAAAGAAGATTGTTATCCATTATTAAGTAAAATTGATTACAAGATAAAGGTTAACAAGAATAAAAAAAATCATCGTCTTCTTTGTTAATGACGGGAAACGTGCCCAAAAGGCTGGCAGCATATACATAAGCAAATCCTGCTTAAGTCTTCAAGACATGTATTCATTTAAAGGTACAATTTAAAAAGCAGTTTTTTTATAAAAAAAATCGTTTTCCCTCAATGTCATTTAAGTTTCTCGATAGTTTTGATGTTTGTTTTTTTTAACACTTAGGTAATAAACATTTTTATTTATATTATGTTTTAAAGATTATGCAATTTTTTGTTACATTATTTTGGAACTGCGACATTTAACTCAAAATATTGAAGATGCAGGATCTTCCTTATCCCTTACTTCGAAACGAAATCATAGCGTTGGCGTTTCAACGATGTGTTTCTGTTTCCTTACATACGTGTTATGAGGGAACATATTCCGTGTTTTGCTTCGCACTGAGTTTCGTACTCAAGTTTCGAGATGTTTGTATTTCTCCTCAGTATATTTAAACAAAGCCTCAACAATGTTGCTAATAAGCATTGTTGAGTTTGGAAAAGGAAAGCCATCGCATCTCTTTTCATATTCCTAATCATGTGCCGTCTTTTTTTATATTTTTAAACAGAAAAATGTCTCGAATACAGATATTCGTATCGTACGGATCCCAAAAGGTCGTTTCCATGAATCCAAGAAGAGAAAATAAGCAAATTTCAACAGTTGGAAAATAACGTTCACTAGCTATTTGCTAAACTCGGAAAAAAATGTCGGAAATTAGATCTCTTTTTTTGTAGTCTTAAGTGCTTCGGCGTTCGTTTGTTTGCCAGGAGCATTTTTGTAGCTGTTCCAGAAACGTTTCGTTTTGAGAGAATATTATAATATGTTATGTGCGATAAATGACGACTCTTCATTATAGCAACAGTGTCTGAATATAGGTCGTATGTTTTGCCATATTATACCTACGTACAATAAAAGCGGTAGTCTGATGGCTAGGGCGTCAGACTTGCGATCATATGATTTCCGGTTCGAAACCTAGCCATTACAATGACGTGACCCACTCGCAGTAGTAATGTGCGACTCACATTGGTATAATAAAAGAAATCAGTGCTTAGATATTGCATAATGAACAATATGTACGTTAGAGGGGTTGGATCCCGAAACTGAAATATTCATATATTGTCTTAATATGTATTTCAAGATTGTGGATTTGATATCCGTAGAGAGATGGAAATCTGAATGACTTCTAAGATAAGCTTCAAGGACCTTGTCTATGTAAATTGTTTATGCAAAACAGATCTTAGCGTAAAACGTTTATTTGAGACAACGCCATAAATTTCTAGGCAAAGTATTTGTTTGCATAACATCTTCAGGGGAGAAGATGGCTTGGCCCGGTGCCTAAGACTGATGTAGCAGTTTCCATAAAACAGACATAAACACTTCTAATACTGTTTTTATTATTTATTCTGTAGTTTAGATAGTAATAACCTTACTACGGTGTTAAGATGTCACACTAGTGACACTAAATCTCTTTTTACATTGTTTTTTTATTGTGTATATAGATGGCATTGGCGAAAGTTATGTGATCAGTTGTAATCAATAACATCACAGGATAATTTGGAAACTTCCAGGAGAGGAATAATACATTTTATTAAAGATATCATAGTATTTTCGTCAGCAGTGTTACTTGTTAACAGAAAATTAAAATCAAAGAGGTTTTTTTTTACTCAAATACCATTCTTCAAAAAATAATATAATTGATATATCGCACAAACTCATTGAATCAATCGATAGATAACACAAGTGGATCTTAGGTGGTATTTTACTATTTTAAATATTTAAAATACCAGCAACAAAAAGTTGAAAACATAACAACACTCAGTTTCGAGAATCCCACGTATACAAACGTTTTCACAAACACATCGTACTCAAATCAAATTGCTTTTTGCCGCATCGTCAGCTCCCAGCAAATATTAAACTCTGGCATAATAAGGACTTGGTTTAAAAGTTTTGCCGCGATGTTCTTGCAAATTACTTTAAGGGTATCCTTAATATTCACCGATGTAGGGTTATTAAAAACACGTTCGATATAAATTGTTTTATAACAGCCCGAGGGGAATTTTTGCTGTACGAAAACCTAACCTGACTAATGCTGAGGGATGGAGGATGACCTACATTTTAATATTGATCTCTTCAATGTTAGCTAACAATTCAAGGATGCATATGAATTACAACTTAAGATTAAATTATTTACGAGCTACGAAAATTTTTGTTAAGTAGTATTAAATACAAGCTCTACCCGCGACTTCGTCTGCGTGGACTTCAGAATTGGGTCCAAAGAGAAATGAAAAATGTTAATGTAATGAACAATTGAATGAAATTTTTCACCCGTGTTATAGCTTGCGATGTAATAGAGAAAAATAACAAATTTCAATGGTGTCTACCCACGGCTTAGCTCGGAAACAATTTTCAATTTTCCCTCGGGAACTACTTAAGGAATCGGGATAAAAGGTAGCCTATGTTCTTTTTCATGTCAAAGGCTATATGCATGCTAAATTTCATCCAAATCCGTTCAGCCGTTTTTGCGTGATTGAGCAACAAACATCCAAACATCTAAACATCCAAACATCCACACTTTCACATTTATAATATTATAGTAGGATTTGGATTACTCTTTACAGATTTCTAGTGCTCTTGTTGAAATGAAATGAACGAGGATGACGCACTGGGATATTTTAGTCAGTGTAAAGCCGACATATCACCACACCGTGCCCTAGGCGTTGGTAAACACATTACTTTTGCTTATCACCCTAAAAAAAACTTCAAAAAGGACCAAAACCGTTATGCTGTACAACGCTAAACTAATTTATACTACAATAGATCTCAGAAAAAAGTAAGTAAGAAAGATAAAGTAACGTTAGTTTAGCAAATAGTCGTTATTTATTGTCTATGTTGTTAGTGAAAGAGGCTTCGAGGAGAATTTGCTTAAAAGTTAGGCCGTTAGTGTTACTAGCGGCGTGTGACTCACATATTTTAGCGTAAACACTTTTTATGTAACATAAACATTATATAGGGGTGCATTAGAGCCTCCAAAGACGTTAACCTACTTTAGTACGGCCGTATCCTGGAAACCTGTTTTATTAGTCAGGTGGAAATTCTCTCTTCTTCGGCAATCGAAAAAATCATTAATATCCTAAGATCAGAGAAGGGTTGCTCAGTGAAGTAGTTAATTCCTGCGCTCAGGCAAACTGCGGTAGACCTATTACAAAATATAACAAAAGTCACTGCCATCGGCAGTTTTTTGATCAAGGATAAGTCGCTCAAAAACCCAGCAATGTGTGCCATATCTAGGACCTATACTTTTTGATAGACAATTCTGCTCATTCCATGAGCTTTTAGCATTTAATAATAATATCTTGAGATAGCGCACACACGTCCATCTGATCCTAAACTAGGCAGAGCCTGTACTATGGCAACCAGACAACTGATAGACATACTTATATTTTTCTTATTACATGCATATTTTAGATAAATAACATACAGACACAGAACCAGTGATCGTGATCATCACACAAAGATTTTTCCTGGGTGGGAATTAGACTCACGACCTCCAGCTTAGCAATCAGGGTCACTAACCACTCAACCAACAGGCCAGACAATTTGTTCTGTAAAAGTATAAAAAGAAAAGATCCTGGAAATACTTTTTCTGCTTGTTGTCGTCTAAAATTATGTGCATTTATAACAAATCCTATATCGATATCTGGGATCACGCAAAACGATACAGAATAAATATCGATTTGCATTTTCATCCCCTATTCCAGAGGATAATCGTATTTTCACCCTTAACACCCACTTCAAGTTTAGTTTCGGCGCGAATTACTCTGATACTCCGTGACGTCACAACTCTCCTCAATTTCCTCGCGTCAAAGTTATCCAAAGCTTATGAGTATTACACGCAAAGGCTGGAAACAAGAACAATATCTTGACTTAAATACAGGCTGATATTTAATTAACAAAGTTATA
Source organism: Plusia festucae (assembly GCA_950381575.1). NCBI lineage: Eukaryota > Metazoa > Arthropoda > Insecta > Lepidoptera > Noctuidae > Plusia > Plusia festucae. Next base: position 15,616,115 of record OX494433.1, on the reverse strand, counting down.
CTTATTTCTAACAGTGTTTATAGACAAACTCACATTATTATTAGATTGGAATATCTTAATATTCGAATTCATATACCACAAAAAAGTATAAACAAATGCAGGAAGACTTAGTATTTCGACTAGAAAAAACAACCTTGCCTCTTGGTTATTTTATGGTACCAGTTATGGAATAGATATAACTTTTTACTCCTTTTCCGACATGCTAACAACATCTTCAGTGGAAATGTATTAACCTTGTTACTGTAATTTATTGCCTTTTATCTTGTATGTGCGTAGATAAAAACTTTCATAAAACACATTAATATAGAAAATAAAACATTATCGTCATTAAAATTAACACCACATAACATAAAAGGTTTCTACACTATACAATTACGTTAAAGTACAAACACATTTCTACGATATCCCTTTAAACTTTTAACAATTGATTTCCCGAAAATTATAAAAAAAAATGTAAATTGATATTGTAGACTTATACAAAAAAAATGTATGCATGGTCAACGGCCGAGGTTGGATAAATAGGCTTAAATAATTGAATTATTCGCCTGAAAGGTTTTAATACCTTTTTGTTATTTGAAAACTTGATTATCTAGGTCTGTGAATAACCTGGTAACAATTTTGAAGCTAAATGCTCCCTATACATAAATATAAAACTGCAATGACTAGTGCAGGTCGCGAAACGTGTGAATGCGGCACGAGACTACGGCATAGTTCAGTGAAACAGTCAAAGCCTTCGCTTGCTTTTACTAAGGAAGAACTCATAAAAAACAATAGTGTGGGTTTTATGTATATAATAATTTATTGAAGCCTGATCATAGGTTCATATAAAAAATAATAATTTTACGAATATTATTAGTGTAACTTATTTTTAAGTGACGATTTTTTATATTTTAATACTAAAATTTACAGTTCTATTCCGTGAAAACTTTGCATGAATCTGACACCTAGCCCTTGGAACCCTTACAGGCGTTAACGAGACCAATGAGGCAGTAAATGTTAAGTTCACTTATGTAGTACGAGCTTATATTGGTATATGAAGTTGAGCAACTTTAAAGCAACTAATCATACGCTCATTAGCACGCAACTAGCTAGGTACTCCATCCGTAATAGTTCCCAATCAGTCTTGTTTCTTAGATAATGTATCCGTAGTCTCTTATCACATGTTATGTAAAGTAATACGTACAGGTCCCGAAAATTACTCGTAAAATCATCTTCCAAATTATTATTTAACTTAAGCGAAATGATTTTTTTTATTTGGACCGTAGTTTGGTTGTCCATTTTACATTCTAACTTGCGTGCATTTGATGTACGATTCATCTCATGAAAATCAACCTTTTGAGTTTCAAAATAAAGGCGCTGTCAAATAAATGACCGTGGCATTAGATTTCAATATTACCGTAAATAAATTAATCCCATTGGCAGCAGACAGAACATTTACCTTGATTTTCGATAATAGGCAAGATCAGAGGGATCTGATGGCGAGACTAGTATTAAGGATTTACCAAATAATGGAAAATCCATACAAATTTCTAGGTCACCCAAATGATAAGCTTCAGTAATGGTGACACAATAGTCTTAGATCACTGTTTAGTTTGCCTTATAATCTTTACTTTGTAAAGTATTTATATTATTATTTTATATATTATTTGCTATAATAATTATAATATTCTTTTATTCGCCCTTCAGCTTTTTTGAAAGGTAACTATAAGTATAAAGCTGGGTATTAGTACTTCTTCTTGAAATAGTGTGTTTAATTCTTGTATGTCGTGTCCTTGACAGGCTTTCGTGTTTGTCCACATCCTTTTTATAAGTTTTTTCTTTTATCTATTTTGTCTTGTTTCAGTTTAGTAATTTAATCATACTATCTAATTCATATCGCACGCTGTAATTTTTTATTTACTTTTTTATATACTGTGGAAAATGGTGTTGGATATACATTTATAATCCTATTTTAGTTTTAAGTTGTATACCGCAATTTTGTTATGTGTATTTTCCCTTTAATTTTCCCAAATAAAATAAAATAAAATACTATTTGAAAATAACACTCAAAATAAAAAAATACTTTTGAGGTTACGCGAATGTTAGACATTGAAATAAAACTACTTATAAGCGGATTCTTTCGAGGTTTATTTTTATCTTAGTTCATTGCAAAGGTGTTGAAACCTCGAGAAATAATATCAAAATAAACTGCAATAGAATTCATTTAAAGAATATAAGTATATTAAAAAAAAACCTAATTGTACCTATATGGTGCTGATTCCTCTGTACGCCAACTAAACCAAATTGAAACCATTGCTATCTTTTACTAACATAAAGCGTGAGAAAAGGACGGTAGCAGGTCAGATCAACTAACTTAGAAATGTCAAACTATTTTTCGCCTCGATGTCACAGTGTTTTTAGACCACACGTTTTTACTTGTCGGCAAATTTGTGTGAGAATGTTAGTTGGAACTAAATTAGACTGATCTAATTTTCGTCTGGCCTTTTCTAAATATGTACAAGTGAAATAGATACCGATAGACTAAAATTAGTTTAGTACGTGTTTAACAGAATCGGTCGAATCCCATTGGATTCGACCGATTCTGTTGATCCTAATACAGTACATTTAACAGAATTGATCCACTCTCACTACTGTGTTCAAAATAAAATTCAATCAACCATCCTACAGTGCGTGAACTCGTAAAATTTTATTTGTAATCTACCTAACAATATGACAACCACAATAATTGATTACGGCTTTTCATTGTATATTTTTTTGCTAAAAGACTAAAACATTTTTCATAGAATGGCATTTTGGAGTTTCAATTACTTTGTGTTTTATTTAATTCAATAATTGTTAGATTTAATATATTTATAGATACAATACATTATTTATGATACAAGGAATGTGTATTTTATAAGGGACGTTATTTCCGTAAAGTATTCTTAAGTAACGACAGTTCTATTGTGCATACGACTTCTACCAGCCAGCAACATAAATCTTTTGACACATTTAGTTTAACGAGCCTCTTGATTATTATCAAATGCAATTTATAAATTGTTTCAATTAAAAATAAATGCTATTAATACCAGAACTCGACTTAACACTAACTCAAAGCCATTTTTATAAAGTCTCTAAAGCTATGCGGCGAGTAAATCTTCCATCAAGATTTTGTACATCTACTCTTGTTGCTGAGTATAATAATAATCCTACTAATATTATAAATGTGAAAGTGTGGATGTTTAAATGTTTGGTTGTTTGTTACTCAATCACGCAAAAACGGTTGAACGGATTTTTTTTCGAAATTTGGCATACATGTAGCTTTTGACATGGAAAAGAACACCTTTTATCCCGATTCCTTAAGTAGTTCCCGAGGGAAAATTGAAAATTATTTACGAGCTAAGCCATGGGCAGACAGCTTATAAATTTGGTATTTTTTTCTATTACAGCGCAAGCTATGACACGGGTGAAAATTTAATTCCATTTTTCATTACTTTAAATTTTTTCATTTCTTTTTGGACCCAATTCTGAAGTCCACGCAGACGTAGTCGCGGGCAGAAGCTAGTGATGTAATAAATGTCTTATATAAATAGTAGGAATATAATGATTGTATTTACCTCAAGAAAACAAGGATTAATCTGTTGTGTATGTTTATTTGTCGAGGGCAAACAATTGGGAGAAACAAATGAAGTACTCGCCTTTTGTAACATCCGAATAGAAATATACGTGTACCTATTTGTCTCATATTTATATCTCGTTGGCCTTTCGTGTGCATCTGTTTAATATAATCTTCACCTTATGTGTAACAATTTAGGTTGAGAATCAAATACAGCGAAAAGTAAATCTTATTATAATGTTATACATAGTTAGGCTTACTGTCCTTAATTAATAATGTGGGAATGTATAAATTAAGTAAAATCTCCAGTCATTCAGCTACATCATAGTCTGTTAAATAAATAGCTAATAAACATATATATTGTTATATATATATTTTAAAAGCTTACTATTATTTATTTATTTATTAATAAAAGGTACATGATAAATACATGACATACAACAATGTACACATAGTTTGTCTGTTGGATCAAAGTAAAGTATAAAAACTAACTATAATATTTCTTATTTATCAGTAATTCAGTATCTATTTTTATTTTTAAGAGCAATATGGGTCGCGTCACGACTATTATTCTTGTTAAACCCTTGTACTAAACTAAGAATCTGTGATACGAGTGGGTTTACGTCAGTAGTGTAATGGGTGGGATTCAACCTGCAACCACATGATCGCAAGACCGACACCCTAACCTTTAGGCTGCCGCCGCTCGATAATAAATAGCTTGCGAATTTAGCGGCTCGTCAATACATCTTTGCCTACTTTAGGCATATCAAAAACCAGTCTAGATCAATTCGCATAACCATGAAAACAAAACTTTTGTCAAAAGACAGGTAAAATCAAAAACTAGAATATTTTTGTATTTCCGATGATTAAGTGTGCCCTGCGGCAGAGTTTTATCTATGTATAAATACACTCATGAAATATGTAATAGCCACGGTTAGCCCGCATTTTGGGGGCAACTGGGTGCGTTGCCATGGCAACTGGATTGGAAAACCTCTTGAAGAAATCAACTAATGGAATTAAATCAATATTTAGCGGAAAAGCTTGTTACTAAGGAATATTTTTGTTTACACGTGTATGATACATTGGAGCAAATGTTAAATACTTGTATGGTAGATAAATGTAGGTGCTATAAGTCCAAAGACACTTTTGGAAAAAATACCTTAATGCACAAAATGTAGGTAATTCAATCTAATGTTTTTTTTTATCGTTACACAAAGTCAGTGTGGTTACAAAGGAGTCGGGAACGGGTGTACCGATTTCCATGATCCTTGATTTGTTAGATTCCTCTGACCCGAATAGCAGAATAAACATTAAAAGCAATGTAAAAACCTAAACCAAATGATCCTAACGGGAACGCAGCAACTTATGTGGGTAAAACCGCGGGGCACAGCTAGTTTCAAATAAATATATATATAAATATAATCTTTTTGATTTAATGTCCTATTTAATAAAAGTAACTAGTTTTTGCTCACGCCTCCGCCCGCGTATGCGTTGGTTACCGCGGCAAATTATAGCATATAGCCTTTCTCAAAAAGTGAGCTGTCTAACAATTAAATATATTTTCAAATCGGCCTACTAGTTCCTGAGATTAGCGCATTCAACCAAACACACTAACTTTAGTACAGATTTATGAAGAATATTAAATCAATAAATTGTCAAATTGGAAATCCAGCAACCATAATCGACTGCAAAGAGACAGTTAAGTAGAGAATGCTCAACTCTCAGCTTATTTACTACAAAGACTAATTAGCTCCAAATTTCATACAAATATTGATACAGTTAACGGACAGTCTGACAAACAATCTTATATTAAGATATCGGTGTCTACCATTAATTAAATTGTGGAAGTCGGGTGTCAATCACTTTGTGTAAATTTCTTGTAATCTGGTTTAAAAGGAACCCAGGCACAACTCAGTTTGGCAAGTAGTTGTCTTGATCAGAAATAACAATATTTCTGAATAGGTTTACTATCAGAGTAGGCATTCGAAATGTTTATTTGATTAAACATCAACAATTGAAATCAGCACTCGATTCTATACAGGATTAATTTTAAAGGAGTGCGCATATTCAACGAGGTAATCAGTTGCATAACACTAGAGAACTTTTCCTAAGAAACATAGGTCGAAATCTTAATATTGAAAATTATCTTTTTATACAAACATAAGTCACGTGACCTATCACTTTGTAGGAAAAGTTCATTTTCCATTTTAAGATTTCAACCTGTGTTCTGTGTTAAGATTTCAACAAATGTTCCTTGGAGAAAGTTGTTTAGTTTCATGCACCTGATTACATCGTTGAATATACGCACTCCTTTTAAATTAATCCTGTATGAGTTGCAAATAAAATATGTTTTAATTATAGTTATTTATTTCATACCAATAGACATAATTATGTATATTTTTATGAAAAGTAACTATTTTTAAATGGTTCTAGAAGAACCAATATTTTTGTTTATGTAACATGTCTATAAATAAGTAAACTAAGGTTCATAGTAATTAAATAAACTCTAGCTTTTGGTCGCGGCTCCGCCCGCATGCGCGTTGGTTATATCTAACACTGAAATAATTTTTCAAATCGGACCAGTAGTTCTTGAGATTAGCGCGTTCAAGCAAAAAAACAAACAAACTTCAGCTTTGTAATATAGTATAGCAAGCAATATGACTTAACATTGTCTATTACTTTTTAGGCTTTAGTTACAAAAGCCAGTATTACTTAATATATATACCTACACATTTACCAATATTATTCTTTTTTAAAAAGGCGAGCCGAAAACGCACCCAAACGTAGCCATTTTTTTTTGTTATTTATTCTGTAAAGCAATCTAAGTTGACCTAAATAGATCCAAGTATCCAAGATATTGTGAGATAAGACTGAAGCTACCGAAAGGGGACTCATGTATTTAAAGTTTTCCGATAACACCAAGGCAGGTATTACCACTGATATTGCAGAGTTAGCGATTTATCGGGTATAATGCGATAACAGTTAAGATTTTAAGGAGATCAACTCAAGAATACCTTAAACCAGCTGGGGAGCTTGTTGCGCTTATTCTTCTCCCCAGCTAGAGTAGTAAGTTGTAAAGGATGGGCGAATCAGGGTGCTGTCTAATAGCTGTCTTAACGATCAAAAAGTATTACATACTCGTATTAGCCTAATTCGAAATATTTTTTATTGTTTTCCAGCTGTTGGCTGCGACTCTGCCCCCGGTCCATGATTTTGTTCTGCTAAGAAATTTATCCTATGTTACTCATATTTTGTAGCATTCTCATGAAAAAAGCATTTATAAAATCGGTCAAGTAGTTTTTGAGTTAATTCTATAGTACATATACAAACATTTTTCCTCTTCAAGCACAAAGGGTTTATTAATAAATCTGTGACTATTGTCACAGGTTTATATATAGTAAAAAAATTATTTCTCTTGTTAACTTCATAGGTTGCTGTAAATATCTCAGTTCTTGAACTGCAACTTACTTGTATTTTTAATGCTGACTAGTTTTATCAATAAACTTCAACTTCATCAGAAAGTTTAAAGTGTTTCTTATTTTTAACAAAAGTTACTTTATTATCTGTTCGTAGTTAAATTGTTAGTGTAGTTAACATAAAACCAGTTTACTACAATATTGAAAATTATGTTAACATGCTAAGTTTTTGGAGGTTCCGTTAAAAGACTTGAATATTAATTTACTTAAAATTCACTTCATTTAAGCGATGAAGACATTTTAAACGGATGTCTAAAGGACCAAATTCTTATAACAGTTTGGTCCTTTCGCCCCCGTTTAAGTAAATATTATTTCCTATCTGTCAGTTGTATTGTATAATACTCAAAAGTGAAACGACATTTTTTTTGTAAAGAGCTCTCTTAAAGAAGCCTCTGCCATTTTAACGTTTCAGTATCGTAAAATTAAAAATGATATTTAATAATATCTAAGTTTTTTTAGCTTGATTGGGAGTACGCTGGTTACGGTGCACGAATGCAGGCTGATGATGAAATGGGCAAAGATTGTCACCTAATAGGCATCGCCCGTCAAGGTTGACCGCGGAGAAGGTGGTATGATGATCTTATCAGATATACAGGGCGCACGTGATCAGATATCATCAAAACGGAGATGCTTGTAAGACAAAAGGGAGGCATGTAGTGGCAGTGGGAATTAAAATAGGCAACAAGAAGAAAGAAAAAATATTTGTAATTCAGCTCATTCCTAACTCTCCTGATAACCTTGTTTTTTGTGTATTTTGAGACACTAAATACTAGAACTATTAGCTACACTTATTGATAAAGAATGATAAAACTACGTTTTAAACTGAGTCTATCGCGGTTTATTTTAGATTCCCACGTTTCAACGCCTTTGCAGGTGTCATTCGGAAACGTTTAAAAACAGGTTTATTTCAATGTCTAACATTCGCGTTAACCTCAGAAAAAAATAGAATGATAATTTTTATTTAAGGTTCTTGTTTTCACAATGATGTTGGTTCATAATATTTCAATCTAAATGATGCCTATAATCTTGTTAAGAAACAGCCGAAACTTTTGCACACCCGAATAAATTATTTCGATTCAAATTTTGAGACAATTTCATAGTGACATTAGATGGTGACCCTACGAGCTGTGATTAAAACGAATCAAGTGGGGTTGTCAAGTTTAGAGAACAATAGCTCAGGGGTGCAAAGGAGGTGCAAGGGGGTAAGTGGGGTGCGGGGGGAGCCAGACGGCCCGCTCGTCGTTGATACCGAACACAATAGCACATACATAATCAATTTGTTAAGTAGCAATCGTTTAAGACGCCCAGCGAATTATATCTTACTTACATTGAGTGATTCGTTTAAATTATACCAAGATGTTTAACGTTTTGATGGAAATTCTCATATTGTATTGAGATCAAAGGAAAGCTGTAGTCAAATTTCTTGTTTAGAATTAGGGGCTGTTGTTTGAGTAATGTTAAGGAATGGTGATTTAGGAATTTTATGAGATGTATTCGTATTGTGATGTTAAATTGCCGGTGTTTATAATAAAAATAATGGTTACGAAACAGAGTGAGACTAGCTCAAAGGTTTTAAATAAAATTTATGTAATACATAGTACTTGTATTGGTATTATCACAAAGGTCTTAAAAATAGTATCATACTTCAGTATTAATTTCAGTGTCGTGACCCTAAGGGTCGTTTCAACTGGGCAGAGAATGCCTTCTGGCATTAAGCTCACCTATATACACTGTGCATAAAGTGTATAAATAAATAATTAAATGTCAACATTCGTCTAGATTCGGTTCCGGTGCATACTACGGTGATTCATGCTATTGACTAGAAAATGTTATTAATTGCTATTTACATGCTTATTAGTAAAATGTACGATAATTAAAGCTGTAACAAGGGATTTTAGAACATAACGAATTCAGTAATTAATTGTTTATAATTAAATACACGCTAGAGCTAAACTGTTTAGCTCTTAAATCTGTTAGTTACTTTTTGAAACTACTAACTAAAGCAGACGAACTAAGTCTTTAGACGAATTAGTCGTGTGTAATTATAGTGGTGCACTTGATATTTATAGATGTTACTTATATTAAACATGGTTTATTTAATTGGTTTACTTTAAACAGCTCCATGTACTTTGAAGATAATCCATCTATTGATACAGGATTAATTTAATAGGAGTGCGTAGGTATATTCAACGAGGGAATCAGATGTATGAAACGTTAATTTTCCATTTAAAGATTTCGACCTGTTCTTCGGGAAAAATTGTTCAGTTTTTTGCACCTGATTACTTCCTTTAATATACGCATTCCTTTAAAGTTAATCCTTATTAATAGTCTCGTGTCACATTGTTTGTAACCAAACTCCTCCGATACGGCTCGACCGATTTTTAAGAAAATTTTCGTGTATATTCGGTAGATCTGAGAATTTAGATCTTAAACTATTTTTAAACCCTCAAGTAATAAGGGTTGCCAATGCCAATCAATGAAATATGGCAAAAAAAATGTGGGGTCAACTAGTTTCGTTATAAAAACGTACAAAAAGAACAACACACGCCTTAATGTTGAAGTCACTTCTTGCCTTTGAAGTCACACAAATGGTATACAAGGTTTAGATGAAGGGCGTTCATAACACATACGTAAGAACATGCTTTTCTCTGATCATATTTTTCCCATGATCGACTTTTACAACTTCCGGAAAAACGAAATGAACGTGGCTTTCATGAAGAAAATTGTGAAAATATTTTACTGAAATGCAGGAGACGCCATCGCATTTTCCCTATTTGAAAATTACTATGAATAATGTATTTGCTCAACTCTTTATTTTTACTGAGCTTAATTTATATTGGACCAGAAATGTATGACGAATTGTTTATGCACACATATGTTATGTAGGTATGTATATTTGTATAATGTAAACATGTATTGACGATATTTTTTTAGAGGTAGCATTTATTAATAGAAGTATTCTGATAATTTCTAAGTGGTGTAAAAAATATTTTTTATTCAGTAAATATGTATATAAAACCAGATTTTTGTTCTATTCCTATCCTATGTAACACTGCCACTATATTTATGAACAATCTAAAGAATAACCATTCTCAATGTTTTAACGATGTTACAAAAAAATATATACATCTTATATCTTTAAACGAGCAATTCTTGTATATATATAATCCGGATCTCGGAAACGGCTCCAACGATTTTCATGAAATTTTGTATGCGGGGAGATTCGGGGGCGTTAAATCGATCTAGCTAGGATTCATTTTCAGAAAATGTCGTTTTATCCGTGTTTTCAGTAATCTTAAATCTTTAAACGAACAATTCTTGTATAATATACGGCCATCAATACTGATACAATTAAAAATAAACAAAATATTACATTTGAATTTGGAATCTGTCATTTTTATATAATTGATCGTTGTGTTTTCTCATTTTGGCGCCAATACATTGTACAATATTTTGCGATATTAAAATGGAGTGGGGTCATGGGGTGATAAAGAGGAGTCGAGTCGAGAATCGCTGTGATTGCATTACACAATGCATTATGGAGCCAAATGCAATTTTTTAACTCTCCATACCTACCCTTGGTATTAGTAAAATGTTTGTGTTCCGGGCTATTAAATGTAGGTACAATGAGACCTCCTCTGTTGGTGACAGAAGAAGATCAGGCCGTCCACGCAGTATTTGTACGATAAAGGTTGTAAAAATATTCGAAGGTGCGAAAGAATTCGAAGAAATCCTGTAAGATTTTATCTTGGGAGATGAAGATAGCACCTAGAACCATGTCACGTATTTTAAAAAATGACTTAGGACTTGCAGCCTATAAGAGACGACTGGTCATTTCTTAACTGATATTAAAAGAATAGGGTAGTAAAATCGAAACAACTAGGTACTGAAGCGGTACGCCAAAGGAGGTCACAGAAAAAATTTGTTTACGGATGAGAAAATTTTTACTTGGACTTTTTATTTATAATGTTATTTGTGAATAATCAAACCTCTATCCAAGTGAATAATATGACGACGCGATATATTATACATAATCACAATCTCGGAAACGGTTCCAACGACTTTCATGAAATTGAGTATACAGGGGGTTTCGGGGACGATAGATCGATCTACGATTCATTTTCAGAAATTTAAATTTTATCCATGTTTTCAGTAATCAACTTACACATAACCTGAAAAAAATGAATCCTCCTGACAATATGTTGGCGAGTAATAATATATTTCTTTAATTTTAATGTTATTTGTAATTCATTGATAAGCTGTAAAAAAATAAGTATTTGTTTCTAATAAAATATTAAACTAATTTCACTCGTGATTTTTTAATTAAATAACCAGTTCATATTTTTTTATTATTATGTCGGTAAGATCGAAAATATTATTCATACTTCTAAAAACACACTACCAAAAAAAAACGAGCAAAGCTCGGTGATCCAGGTACTAATAATTATATTGGAGGACCATTTACTCTATTTGATGACACGACAATACATGAAAAACAAATATAAACAGTAGTAAGTAATTTAGGATTTATTTTTAAAGCCTATTTCAACCTTGATGTCGCACGAACTTATCTTACGAATTCCGTTATACAATTCTAATCTTAACGTCTCATCGCATAAGGATTAGATTTGTTTAAACGAGATAGGAAATCGATGAAAGGTTGATGAACGGATGGTGTTGGTAGGAAAATACGGAACTGCTTTCGTTTTTAGCTGCCTCCATACATAATGTAGGAGGAAGGCGGAATAGGCGTTTTCGTAAAACGGGTCTGTACAGATGCTTTCAAGTCTGCAGGTGTGACTGAGTTGAGATAAAACTCGTTCGTAGTTTGTAAGCTTTTCTTCACTGTAATATAATTTGAGGTCATTTTGTACTTGATTTGTGCATTAAAGTTTTGGACTGCAACTTTTGTACGTCCAAACAAGAATTGAATAGATTTTCTTTATTGTATGAACACCGTGACTGTTTCAGCATTAAATATTAAATAATGCAACAGAGATAGGTAAAGAAAAAAAATAAAAAATATAACTTTTGTTTTCCGTTTCGTTCGGTTCTAGTTTACTTTTATGAATATTAACGTATGTACCTACTATGGTTAATAAAATATAATAAAAAAGAAAATGATGTCGACAAACAAATTATGTATCTATGTTTTTCAATTTGAAATAATTGAAAATTTATTCATTTGCGTCCCATTTTATAAATTTTCCGGCTTATGCATCGGACTTCTACAACGGAAATTGCAAATCAGCAAAGTAAATACTCACATAGTGAGCATAAACAATTTTTTTCCAAAAAAACATGAAGTTTTTTAATTAATAGATATAAAAGATGAAATAGAAAATTCAAAAAAAGGAATCAATCATAAGATAAGCACCTAGGTCACGTCACACGCACGTCAAATTAGAAGGTGATACTTTTATAAGAAATTAAAAGTTTATCAGCAAACCGTTAAAAATGTTTGTGTTTGTGACACTGAAAAAAAAATAATAAACTAAAGCTAAAGGAATACTTGTAAGAAGCTGCAGAGTTTTCTTTGAAAATATAGGATTGAGGGCCTATTTCACCTTCGTCGGATGACTTTAATTCGACGAATAAAATGGACATTTGACAGTTTCTGCATGAAACAACTGTGAAAATTTTAAAATTATTCGTCGAACGATGGGAAATAGGCCCTAAGAATAATATTTAGATTGTTTTATCATGTTGTTGCTCTTGAAAAGAAAACGTGAAGTGGTTAAGGACGCGTTCTCAATTCTGTCAAAATTATGCTGTTTTTCGGTACATATTGTGACTAAACTAAATCAAATCAAATATAACTAATAACTCACACGTATAGATTGGTTCTTTATCTTCAAACGCTGGGAAAAACATTATGAAGATTTATAGTTTTTTATATAGTAAAAACGATCTTCCGTTGCCATTTTCAAAATTTTTTACGATACTAGGTTGTGTTTCGGTACATATTTTGTTCTACAAATTACATATTTTAAGATTTCTAAAAATACTGTTAGTAGGCAGATATAGTTAATTCTAAATCTGGGAGAACAAATTATGTAAAAGTGTCACAAATAGTCGTAGAAAAAATACAAACTGAAACTAAATTTTTCACACATTTTTCTATTACGGACCCGCGGAAGCCGTTTTTACATGTTATAGAACCGATTTCATGATTTGATAAAAATATATGTAAAAGATATATCTTTTCCTGAAGGCTTTCACTGGATGGAAACACGATTAAATAAAATTTTATCGATGAAAAAAAAATCCGAAAATAAAGTCGACTCGCAAGCTAAATCTCGTTTTATACGAGTATCAATACTCCATTTCTTTTAAAATTAGTACCAACTAGTAGATAATTCATTTTAGGAGGGTTCTCAATGATGATTCCAATTTCTAAACGTCCGTAATTAAAATATTGAGCATTTTATGTGATTTTCTATGAAATTTCGATAAACGAGCCATTTGTCAGAGTTGTCAGTGTCCTGCGGGACGTCATCGAGGTAGGGCTTATGTCAAATTTTTTCGCACATTATCGTCTGCAGTTATGTGAATAATTTCAAAAGAAATGAATTAAACTGTGAATCATTATTACTTTATAGCTTCTTCGACCATAATTTGGATAAAAGTAAATCGAGGACGTAATTTATTTATTTTCATTTCAAAATTTTTGTCTTATGTGTAGCTCGAGATCCGGGGAAAGATTGTGACTAATATTGTTTTCAAATTAAAACTTTATAGGCCGACCAGTTAACGAACACTATATTTTTTTTTTAAAGGTTAGGATAGTTGAGTTAAAGTTAGGTAAAGAAACATATCAAAATAGCAAGTGCACATATATATTAGAAATATTACTGGCATTGACTTTCGTACATATTATATCGTAAGGCAAGTTACTCAGGACCTTGAAAACTCTCTAGGCAATAAAAATTGGTATCATTCATTAAAGAGTTCGCTGCTTCAAACATGAACCAGACTATCCAACTGTAAACTTTTCGTTTCGATTTGCACGTTTTTTTTACGTAAGTCTTAGCCAGGATAATGCACACACGACATCTGGTATTGCGGAAACGCATAAATTTTGAAAAAAATATAATCCTAATTCATATTTGACTGTTTTTCTTTCAATTAATTTACTTTTTTGTAAGATAGAATTGGGCTTCATGATTAATACCATAAAAGTACAAGGTGCTCATTTTCCGCATTGTATTCAACGCATAATTTCAAAATATAATGAATGTAGAATTATTGCTTTTAATTAAATAAAGGCATAATTCCTTTGACCATAATTTGCTATCTCCAGTATTTAGAGTACTAGAGTACTTGCTTAAATCAATCAATCAATCAACTCAGCCTATCGCGGTCCACTGCTGGACATAGGCCTCTCCCAAGTTGCGCCATAACACCCGGTCCTCTGCCTTCCGCATCTAGTCGGACCCGGCTACCTTTTTCAGGTTATTAGTCCATCTAGCTGATGGGCGTCCTACACTACATTTGCCGATTCGCGGTCTTCACTCAAGGACTTTTTAGCTCCAACGGCCATCAGTTCTTCGACAGACATGATCAGCCCACTGCCACTTCAGCTTACTAACTCTGCAAGCTATGTCGATCACTCCGGTTTCTCCGGATAGTCTCATAATACTAACTGCACCTTATAAGTACCTACCTATTATACAAACTTGACATATTTTGCGTTTTTGCACACATATAATACTTCTGTCATTTCTATTTTTTTTTTGCACGCCTCAAAAGCGAAGCGTTGAGGTGGGTATTACTGTCAGTTTACGCACACCGAGTGATTCTCGAACTTAAAATATCACTTTTTTTATTCTTTATTGCTTTTATAAGTGAATATAAATAGACAAATGTTGAGAAAAAACACTATTTTTAACACTCATGATATTTTTAAATCTCTTTTTATTATTTAAACTAATTAAAAAATTGTTTAAAAAAGTTCTGACTTGGACGTCCGTGTGTCTTTATGTACGGATCCCGTATCTTGTGGTCACGATAACGAGCGAAATACTTCACTTATCGAGTTGGTTTTTTTTATAGGCTTCAGTATTTTGAGGAATAGAAGCCTATTACTTTTCACGGTATAATTCGATGTAGTTTAATTATTATTTACAAATAATCTTAATTTTATTGTAATGAATGAGATTATGAGGCGTGCACTTTTGAATTTTCTAACTATTCTCAAATCTCCACTCATTGTCGACTCCAGTGAGCTCACAAATTAATATAATACATATAATAATATACCTATGTCATGTAAAAGTGATCATATTATGCCACTTGCAGAAACATTTTTTTTTTCATTTAAATGTATAGTGAGATTAATCGATTTTAATACATTTGGAAGGTGCCATTACATATAAAATTTAATTAAAATTGGCTCGTGTTCGCTATTGTTAGGGTCAGACAAAATAAAACCGTAATTTGAAGTACTTTTAAATGGTGTAGTAATATTACAAATTTACATACTCACGAGGACACATACAAACAAACAATGTATGTATATACCATTATTTTTATTTTGACGGACTCTGTAATCGAGTGGCGTTTACACCGGTTTTCAAGGTATCGCTTGCTCTGAGGTCCCGGGCTCGATCCCCGGACGGGTCAATGTAGAAAAAAACACTTTTCTATATTGTCTCGGGTCTGGGTGTTTGTGGTACGTTCTTTGTCTCTGATTCCATAACGTTGTACATTTTTGATATCTTTTAAAATGTTTAGGGAATAATTTCGCATGACCTGCTTTAATTATCAGTATAAAAGTACTATCATTTATGTGGTAAAATACACCTCTATAAATTTTAAATAAACAGTTTTAAACTTACTCCGCACGTGTGCTTATTGTGATATTATAAAAGTATAAACATGTTACAAATATTACATCTATAATGCGTAAATCGTCAAGGAGTACGATAGACTCGATTGAAACCTTACCTGAATAATAAAATATAATAAAAAATATGAAACCGACACCCATTGACATACATAGTAACTGATGACATCTCACACCGCCCTAGCGCCCTGCGCCGCGTCTTAGGAATTTTCGATAAGGGTCACGTGTCGACGCGAGTTTTAATTTTTTACCCAACCCAAAAAGTGCACATCGCAGCTAAAGAAGATTTCACTTCAAAAAATCTTCCTGTTCAATCACATTGGTGAAAACTGCATTTTATGGCTCGATAGATTATTATTTGTTAAAAGTATGTCCCTCGGGTCTTGGTCTATAATGCATGCTGACGTCATACTGAAGCGTGCCAAAATAACTTAAGCTCAGTGCTGCCTAGTGGCCATTATACGCAACTCTCCTCTTGCCAATTTGACCGATCATCAAGGAGAACGCGTCCTTAAGAGATACATTTTTCTTACAGTAGAATTATATAAATATTATTAAATTAATTTTACATTATATTTGTTTGTTTCTCGAATAATGTGCACACAACAAACATAGGACACAATAATAGAAGGAATAGTTCAATTATTACGTGAATATCTCCGGTAATTGTCGATTATAATACTGGCCTATAAAATATGTCCCACTCCTGGACACAGGCCATTGATCACCACAATCACCAGATTCCAATTATTGGAATCCAGGCTTTTTCACGATGTTTTTCCTTCACCGTTTGTCAATGGTTATATTGTTCTACCTTGAAAAAGTGGAATAAAAATCTCGAATGATCGATTGATCGAATTTCATGAAATATTTTCATGCAATCGATAGAGTTTATTCAAAGTTAAGTAATTCATATAAATTTCAACAAAAAGATTCAGCAGTTTGGTTAATTAATAAAAATAATTGGAAAAAGTACCAGGAAAGTAAAAACTAATTCGATTATTTTCTTTTTTAATTACAGTCGGATTTTTACAGTAACGTGAAATCGGGTTAATTAATGTATTTTATATTTATAATAAATCTACTAGCTGACCCAGCAACATTTTTTTGCCATAATTATACTGGAGAGGGCCGCCGTTATCACTATATTCTCAGAACTATCAAATATATGAAAAATTTCATAACAATCTGTCAAGCCGTTTCGGAAGAGTTTGGTCATAAACACTTTGATACGAGAATTTTACATAATTACTAGCGTTTTCTCGCGGCTCCTTCCACGTGGTCGTCGATTATACCGGCAAATTAATAAATTTTATATAGCCTTCCTCAATAAGTGGGCTATCTAACATTGAAATATTTCTTTCAAAACAGACCAGTAGGTAGTTCCTGAGATTACCGCGTTTAAACAAACAAACTCTTCAGCTTTATAAGATTAGAACCTTAAGATAATAGATAGAAGATTACACTCAACAGGGTTAAAATACTTATCCAAAGCTAATCCATACATCAGCATAAATACCTAGAAAGCTTTTAAAATTAGTCTGCAAGTACAGTCCAACATGAAATTGAAGCTAATCCGTATAGCGTGTATCATTTGAGCTTATCTGTAATCAGACCAGATCTAACACGATTTATAAGCAAGCCAAGGAAAACAAGTTTGATTTAAAGATTGCGATAGTGCAGTGAGAATTAATGGCTTGCTTATTGCTACAGCGATAGGAATCTTTTCTTTGAATTTAGTTTTACAACGTGTACTTAGATGTTAAAGCTATTCGTTTTTGCATTTTGTTATATAATCGTTCCGATTCCTTTGTACGCAAACTAAATTAAACCATTGCGATCTTTTACTAACATATAGTGTGAGAAAAGGACGGCAAGAGGACACAACTAACTTAAAATTGTTAAAATAGTTTTACCTAAATTTAATAACTACACAATAAATAAGTAGTTTTGCCTTGAACATCACTGTATTTTTAATATACACGGTTTTACGTGTCGGTAAACTGTCAAAATTTTAGTCGGAACTAAATTTGTCAGCTCTGTCCTTTTCTAATTGTGTACATATGAAAAAGATGTCAGTTAACTTTATCTTTTTTTAGGTTATGCGTTCTACCAATGTCAGATAATAGTAAAAAAACATCCTCATACAGAATATCTTTAGGCAAGTCATAAGTTCATAAGAACCTCAATCCGGTGCGAAACTATACGTGAACTATCTGTTTTACGTGATTGAAGTATTTCATGGATTCTGACAGTTAATTTGCGTTACTTTTTTGGGAAAAAACTTTCTCCATTTTATTTTATCTAAACACTCGCTTGTTTGGTTCCAGTTTTTATACGTTGAAAGTTTCACATTATTCTCTACGCTATAATACAGGTATAACATTGTCTTTCTCAGAAACATACAATTACAATGTATACACGAACACTATGAACAGCTGTACCACCTGCTATTCGTGAAGGGGAAATATCTCAGCTTCCTTAAGTACGTTAATATGTAGAGTTTATCTCTTTTACTTGATTGAAATCACGATGTACGATTTTTTAAATAGGTACCTATATACCTAGTCTGGACATTATCAGAAACAAAATAATTAAAAAAAGTGTTTGCTATGTACCTACGTATGCAAGAAGTTATCATTTTTTGGCGTAACAAGATTAAAAACTTTACCCTAAATAAATGTATGAAAAAGCAGCCATACAAAACTTTCAACGAAAACTCTCATTACAATTATTTTCAGTATTCCCCACAAGTACTTCGTAAGCTTTAAACAAGTCACCAAAATTCGTTCACTCTCTTAAAGTTCACAAACACGCCTACTTGACATCGTATTAATTTCAAAACTATTCTTGTCGCTTGCTTTAGTAAGTAACCCTTAATACCGTATAAAGTTGGCACGGCCAGCTAATGTCACAGGACCGCATTATTGCGAGCTGTAAACCCATAAAATGTTAGCCAGGTGTTACTACTTTCTATGTTTAAATGTTCTGAAGATTGATCCTTGAAGATAGGTTCCGTGGTTATTTTTAGTGAGTTTCCGAATTCTCCTGAAAAAAGATGCAACTTCTTTGCGAAAAACTAACATTTAATGTGTTTAAAATATTTGGATTATATTAATAAGTTAATGTGGTAAAAAAAAAACTAGATAGGTAGTCTTCGAAATAAAATATATTTTAGATTTTGCTTTTAGTTACCGACGTTTCAACGGGTGTCATGTACACGATAGAATCAATTTAGAAAGTAGTTTTATTTAAATTTCTAACATTCTCGTAAACCTCAGAAAATAAAACAAACAACAATTATAAACCCCTCATTAAATATTAAATAAAATTTCACAAACTTAAGACGACCATAAAAAAAACTGTCAGACTGCTTATTTGGCTACACTAAATTCTTCACGACAACAGCTTCTAGTTAACAAGGAATTTGTCATCATTTGTGCTTTTATTCAATTGTTCTACCGAGCGCATTTGAAGCGAGTGTAGCAAAATTAGTATTCAAAGAATCGTACTTCGTAAATATAACAATACGAACAAAAGAAAAACAAATATATTTTTACTATATTTTTTTATTCATTAAGTGACCGAATTATACTAAAATAGTTATTAATAATAACTCTGGTACAGGCTGTCTGCTAGACATCGCTAAAAGGCCGCCGTTGTACCTTTTATTAAAATTCTTTCTTTTGGTATAATCTGTATAAAATTTATTCTACTGTTGCTACAGTTTTCAAATCATGAATTAGTGGGTTCAATTTAAAAGAAAGTTAAGAACCTATCGAATTTTTAAATACAAAACCTTATGGGGTTTGTGTTATTTTTATAGATTTGATAGATTAATGCATTATTCATCCCTCCGCGCGTCGTATTCCTCAATCCTGAGGGTCGTGACTCTCCCGCTGAATCATTTTCTCATTTACTATCCTCCTCCATCGGTTTCGATCTTTTGCTTCGTGGAGGGCCTTGTGGAGATTGGTGTCTAGCGACGATCGGATTTGGTCCGACCATCTTATTGGACTGCGGCCTCTTGGTCTTTTGCCGTCAACCTTGCCTGTTACCATCAGTTGTTCAAGGTTGTGACCGTCTTTGCGAGCAATGTGCCCGAAAAACTCCAGTATTCTGCGCAGGCAGATGGTGAACAGTCTTGTTTTGATGTTTAACTCACGCAGAATAGACGCGTTGGTGCGAAAGGCAGTCCAAGGGATCTGTAACATCCTACGCCAACACCACATTTCAAAAGCGTCAATGCGGACTCTATCAGCTTTCTTCAGGACCCATGTCTCTGCACCATACCTAAAAATGGAGAATACTAAGGAATGGACAAGCTTCGTCTTTGTCTTCCGAGTGATATTGCGGTCTCTCCATATTTTAGTGAGTTGGGCCATGGTGTTTTTGGCCATCCCTATCCGCCTCCTTATCTCCTTCTCGCAAGACCCTGTATTGCTGATATTGGATCCTAGATAAACAAAGTGGTCCACGATGTTCAGATTTAAAGCACCCGTAAACTCCAGTCTGTTGGCTCGGTCTATTACCATAAGCTTGGTTTTGGCCTGATTAATCTTGAGACCCAGCTGCAAACTTATGTTCTCAATTCGAGCGAGGAGGTCTACCATTTCAGTCTCGTTTGCGGCTACTAAGGTGGTATCATCTGCGTAGCGAAGATTTGTTATTTTAGTGCCACCAATTGTGACTCCACCTTCCCAGTCCTCACACGCCCGGCGTATAATGTTTTCTCCGTATACGTTGAAGAGAATAGGGGATAAAATGCAGCCCTGTCTAACACCTTTGGCAAAACTAAAGGGTTCTGATGTACAGTCCTCTACCCTGACGACTCCTTGGCTATTCACGTATAGCGAGCGGATGAGTGATACAATGTGTTTAGGTACTCCCAGTTCTCTTAGCACGTTCCAGAGATCCGACCACACGACACAATCAAAGGCTTTGCTGTAATCTATGAAACACAGAATGGTGGGTACATTAAACTCGTACGCCTTTTCAATTAGGTGGCGAATTTTAAGTATTTGCTCGCGAGTGCCCTTGCCTTTAACAAAACCCGCTTGTTCCTGTGGAATTTGCCAGTCCAGAAAGTAGCGTATTCTATTATTAATAACATGAAGCATAACTTTACTGGCATGCGATATTAGCGCTAGTGTTCTGTAGTTGCTGCATTTAGAAGTGGAGCCCTTTTTGTGCAGCGGCAGTATAACTGATTTCATCCAATCACTGGGCCATTCTCCAGTACGCCAGATGTTATCGCATATTCTGTGCAGCACGTCTATGCCTACAGGACCCATTGCTTTCAATATCTCCGCTGTGAGTTGATCTGGACCGGGGGCTTTTTTAGACTTAAGTGTGTGTATGGCAGCTGTGATTTCTGATCGGAGGATGGAAGGTTCAAGTGCCATCTCGTTCCATACAGTTGACTCAAGCGATGGTCTATGCTCATTTGGATTGTCATAGAGATCTTCGCAATATTTCCACCATCTACCTGCAACTGCCTCTAGGTCTTGTATTGGAACGCCATCTTCATCCTCAATCAACCATGTCTTGGGTTTGAACTGACTAGAGAGCAGTTTCACTTTCTTGAAAAGGTCCGAGGTCTGAACTTTGTGTGCATGCTCCTCTATCTCTCGGCAGATACGTTCAACGAAATTGTTTTTATCGTGACGGCACTGCCTCTGAATAACTCTGCAATATTCTGAGTACTCATCGCGGTCAGTTTGTCTTGATAGCCCACGGGTTTTAAGATCCTTCCTGTCTTGTATTAATTTCCAGGTGTCATTGGATAACCACGTCTGTTTGCGTTTGACTGCTGATATAATAGGGATGTCACTGATTGCCTTATTGATATGTGCCTTCAGGTACTTCCACTGTTCGTCGGAATTTGCGCTCTCAGACAGTGGATCATTTGTAATTGCATTATCAAGTGTGGATTGGAAACGTTGTTGTTCTGATGGCATTAAGTTCCGAGGACGTATAGCACCCTTTTTCCTGATTGCTTTCAGACGTAAGGTAAAATTAGCTACCAAAAGACAATGATCAGAGCCGCAGTCGGCCCCAGGGAAGGTTTTAACCTTTGTGACTGAAGTTCTCCAGCGACTATTGATAAGGATGAAGTCAATTTGGTTGCGACAGCGATCACCAGGTGACACCCACGTATAAAGACGTCTAGCATGTTGCTGAAAGCAGGTGTTTAGTATCGTAAACTTCTTGTGTATGCAGAACTCAAGGAGTCGGGTCCCCCTATCGTTTCTGGCGCCGAGGCCGTATTTCCCGACTGTACCCCTTATATGATCGTCGTCAAGTGTGCTACCTATTTTTGCATTCCAATCACCCAAAATCATTGTTATCTCTCGGCTCGGAACTCTAGAGAGTACATTTTCAAGCTCTGCGTAGAAATCGTCACATTTACTCTCCGCTGAAGTAGATGTGGGAGCGTATACAACGACTATGTTTAGGATACAGGGGCGTGTGTTAAGTTTCAAGGTCATAATCCTGTCTGAGACAGGATTGTATCCCACCGCATAGTTGTTTAAATGACGGGATAGCCAGATTGCAACTCCGTTGGTGCTGGAGTCTGTATGGCCGGAGAAGTATAAGGTGTTACCATTTGTTGTTCTATAATGCCCATGTCCTCTCATGTGCGTCTCGGTCACCCCAAGCAAAGTCAACTTATGCGCTTCGGCCTCTCTCTCCACAATGTCCAGCTTACCTGGACTCAGTAGTCCACGAACGTTCCAGGTGGCAAAACGTCGATGATCTCTAATTGAGATTCTGCTTGTGTCACCAGTAGCATGACCGCCTGCTAGGTCCTGGTGACCCTGTCTAGCGGCGACTTCGGTCGCCAATTTCACACCGTCCGGCCCGGTAACCAAACGGCGCCGGTGGTTAGCCGGATCGTCCAACGAACTCGCTTTGACAGTCTTATCCATTGATTAATTTGGGAGATTTTCTTGGACAGGTACCTCGTGGTGGGCGCCCAGATCCTTCCACGGCAGTTTTTCTGAGGGGACTTAATTCCTCATGGTCACTGAAAGCCACTCTCTATATCATGGGTGTATAGAGGGGTCAGGATAGTTTACCGCCGCCCGATACTCGGCGTTGCTGTTTTACGGTGGGTTCTTCAGCTCTTCTCCTCCAACCCTCCTCCTTTTTCATCCGGGCTTGGGACCGGCAATGGCGGAGTTAAATAAATGCATTATTCATGCATTATTAAAAAAAAACATTCTGCGGTTCTTCTCCATATAAACTACTTATAAGTTTGCGAAATTTCATACTCCTTCGTCCGTGCATTTTTCATGAAAATGGGCTCACGCTTTTCGCTTCACGTATTTATAAATAGAAGATTAAATATAATTATAAAGGTTTGAGAGCCAAAACTTAGTTTTTGTTTCAGGTTTTGAATTGATTCTTGAGTTATATCAGAGCTATAAGTAAATTATTGGGCCACGTTACGTACAGAAAACATTAATTCAAGCAATTGAACATTACTGATTTTATATCTAATTTCTATATTGATTGTCCCATAAGTGCAAAAATAAGTAATAAACTCTTCTTTTTATGCGGGATTGAATCTATTATATTATCTTAAACATTGTTTTTTTTCACGAATAATAAGGGGCAAAGACGGTAGGTACATATTATGGTAACTTAAAACTGTTTACAATGTAGCGCCACATCTTTCCACAAAATGTATAAAGATGAGCTAAGTTAGGGATTCTGTTAACTAAGGGAAAATGCGAACAATATCCGTATTATACGTTCAATTTTGCGTATCACCATTTATGAGGAAATCCTCGAGAAACCTCCTTAGATAACGTCTTTCGTTTAATAAAATTTAATGTTTAAAAGTCCAAGCGAGATGTGAAAAGAAATTCTTCTTCAGCATAGCATTATGTTAAAATTAATTTAAGAAACTCTCTGCATAAGTTGCCTGGTAATACCTCGTTTTATTAAACTTAATCGTTTTGAGTTATTCGTAAGAGCGGTTTCACACTACGTCCGATCCGAATCAGATCTGAACCCGTGAAAGTATGGTTCGTAGTATTGTTGTATCTATGGTAATTTACACACTAGATCTGCGATCTGTGATGATAATTATGATCTAGTGCGTAAATTGCCATAAAAACTACAATACTACGAACCATACTTTAAAATAGTTTTAAGGCTACTACGGACCATACTTTCACGGGTTCGGATGGGATTCGGATTGGACGTAGTGTGAAACTGCTCTAACTATTTGAATGGGTGAGGTGATCAGAAAGCAGAATAACGTAAAGGAAAAGGACACTTCTGGGCCTACCACGTTACTAAACTGTATAATATGAAAACCATTATTCTTTGTTAAAGAATTTCACAAAATATGGTACCATGTTTCCATTCCAAGTGTGCGGGACAGTGATACTTTATAGTGACTGTTCAATAACAGTGATAATAGTTTATAGTTAATAATAAATAATAGTGTATAATAATAGTGATAGTTCTAATAAGATAGCTATAAGACATTTTATTCATTTTAATTTTATAGTTTTATAGTTGATAGTGTTTTGTTTGTATAGTTTGCCAACTTAAAGTTGTGTTTTTTCCTATTTGATTTTATATTGTTTCGTTAATTATTTAAAACAGATTTAAACAGATTTATATAGATTTTATATTTTAAATATAAGACCGCTTATCGGCCCGGTAAAGTTTCGTTGTACTTAAGCTAATAATTGTAAGACCGCTTGTCGGCCCGGTAAAGTTTCGTCGTACTTAAGCACATTATACCTTGTAAAAATTCGAGCGCTCTGATTGGCTGACCAATCACAGGGCCTACTTTAATTCAGTGAAAATTGTATATAATAGGGGTCTGCGACCGGTCCGAACACAGTCGGCGGCCAGCTCTCCTAGGAAATAGAAGAAAATAAATGAAGACCGACCAGCAACTTACTCTCTTCGAATATATTCAATGGGCGTTTTATTTCTTCTTCAATAAATCAGCGCAACTAAATGTGTATAGTTCTGCACATTTAAATGGTCCTTCGAGCCGGATAGAAGATAGTGTATGAAGAATTAATTCGTCAATAGTGAAGATTTTGAAGAATTATTTGAAGAGCCAGTATGCCGGTCACACGCTCCGAGGGGAAAGGGCGCAAACCGCCGGTAGAACAGAAGAAGGCCTCTGAGGATAGCACGCCGGCTACCTCGGGGACCGACACCAGTGCGGAGGCGAGCACGGAATCGACAGTGACAGGGACGACCGCCACAGAAACCACAGAAACCTCCACGACGAGTCGTCCAACCACCGTGTCAACCTCCGCAACCGCAGCAACTACCGACGCCGCCGCCTCGAGCACGAGCACCGCCCCCGCCCCGCACCCCGCTAGCGTCGCCGCACCCTCCGCGACTCCTTCAGCCGCGACGACGCTGGCCGCGGGCGCACGGGCGAAACAGATGAGGCCGCCTGCCGCTGTCACCGCCAGAGAAGCTACGAATACAGAAACTTCAACAGTGAAGAGAGCTGTGAAGAAGAGCACCGCCGGTCGAGCGACCGGACTACAGAACCCCGCCCCCCCGAGCAAGAAGGGGTGCGGGGGGGGATCGTCAACTCACAGCAAGTTGAAACAGTACAAGATAGCGAAGGCTAAGGAAGATTTGCTACGGCTTCAAGTGGAATTAGCCGCCGCACACCTAGCCACATTAGAACAGGAAGATACAGACCTCGAAGAGGATAATGAAGATGAAGTCTCCCTGTGTTCGAATACCGAAACAAACGCCAGAGTGGACACCTGGCTCGATAGTCAGGTGGAGCGCCCCGTGCTTGCGATCGCCAACGAGCCTCACCGACCTATAGAAGAGCCGCCAGTGGTTCACACCGAGGAACGTCTACCGCCACAACAGAGTCAAGCACCGGCGGGAGGTCAGAGCGACCTCGCCTTACTTACAGAAGCGATCACGAGAGCTGTCAAAGCTGCACAGCGACCGAAGTTTATAGAGTTACCGTGCTTCAACGGTTCACATCAAGAATGGTTACCCTTCCGCGCGGCCTACTACGAAACAGAGAAGATGTTCAGCACAGTTGAAAACACGAATCGACTTCGAAGAAATTTAAAAGGAAGAGCTAAGGAAGCAGTTGATGGGCTACTGATTACCAACGCGCATCCTACAGAGATTATGAAGACATTGGAATCGAGGTTTGGAAGACCAGAATCAATTGCAATGTTGGAAATGGAAACTCTTCGAAGTCTGCCGCGCCTTACAGAAACGCCAAGAGAAATTTGCATATTCGCAACAAAGGTTTCAAACATAGTTGCAACGTTGAAGACATTGGGCTGCTACAACTACATGTACAATCCAGAACTCGTGAAAACAGTGATAGACAAGTTACCGACGACTCTTCGCTACAGATATTATGACTTCTCAGCGACACAGCCGAGTGAAGATCCGTGCCTCATCAAGATAGAAAAATTCTTCAAGAGAGAAGCCGAGTTGTGCGGACCTTACGCGCTGCCAGAACACGTATCAACATACAGCGCACCCGCACCACAGAAGAGGATGCAACGGATCAACAACGTCACTGAGAAGAATTACAAGTGTTTCATATGCGAAGACCCGGGACACATCAACGCAGCAGAGTGTGAAAAGTTTAAGAAGTTAGATGAGAACGGAAGATGGGAGGTAGCGAAGACCAAACATCTCTGTTTCAGATGTCTTCGATATCGTAACAAGACTCACACCTGCAAGCCAAGAACATGCGGCGTCAACGGCTGCAAGAATTCGCACCATAGAATGCTTCACTACGAGAAGAAACAAGATACAGAAAAAGAAGTAGAAGTAATTAATTCGACTTGGACCATCAAAAAACAGTCATACTTGAAGATACTGCCAATTCAAGTCAAGGGTCCAAGAGGGGCAGTCGACACATTCGCATTGATGGACGACGGCTCAACAGTAACGCTTGTCGACGAAGATATAGTAACGAGCATCGGAGCAACAGGACCTGTCGAACCGCTGAAGATAGAAGCAATCAACGACATGAAAACTTCAGAAAAGGCTTCCCGAAGAGTGACCATCAACCTAAGAGGGCTCAATGGTCATGAAGAAGAGATTCAAGCGCGCACAGTCAAGAACCTACAAGTCTCATCGCAACGGGTACCTCACGAAATAGTGAAAGATTGTCAACATTTAGAAGACATCAGAAGTTATGTCACATACACGAATGCGAAGCCACGCATATTAATTGGTCAAGACAACTGGCATCTTCTGTTAACGACGCAGATCAGAAGAGGAGACAACAACCATCCGGTCGCCTCTCTCACGCCGCTGGGGTGGGTTCTTCATGGAAGCCAAACCAGAATCATCGGGCGGAAGATCGACTTCGTGTCACACATAACAGAAGAGCCAGAAGACAATCTGGAAGATCTCGTGAAACAGTACTTTGAGATGGACTCACTGTGCATCAACCCAAAGCGACCGAAGACTGACCCAGAAGAAAAGGCTCTTAGAATTCTAGAAAAGACAACATCTAAGCTAGAAGGAGGAAGATTCGAAACCGGACTTCTGTGGCGCAAAGAAGATGTCAAGTTTCCAAATAACTATGACAACTCACTCAAGAGACTCTTCAACATTGAGAAGAAAATTGACCGGGATCCTGCACTGAAGAAGAAGTACGTCGAACAGATGGATGCACTCGTCACTAAGGGATATGCTGAAGTCGCTCCGAAACAGAAGACAGTTGACAAGACATGGTACTTGCCACACTTCGCGGTTGTCAATCCAATGAAGCCGGACAAACTGCGAGTGGTGCATGACGCCGCAGCCAAGACAAAGGGAGTAGCGCTCAACGATGTGCTACTCAAGGGGCCCGATCTTCTGCAATCACTACCAGGCGTCGTCATGCGATTCAGACAACACATCATAGCTGTGACTGCAGATATAAAGGAAATGTTTATGCAGGTGAAGCTAAGAACCGAAGACCGAGATGCGCTGCGGTACCTATGGCGTGGAGATCGACGAGACGACCAACCTCCAGAAGAATACAGAATGACATCGTTGATCTTCGGAGCATCAAGTTCACCTTCGACGGCGATATACATAAAGAACTTGAACGCCAAACAACATGAAGATACTCACCCAGAAGCCGCAGCAGCCATCGTACAGAAACATTACGTCGACGACTACTTGGACAGCTTCAGAAGCCTCGAAGACGCCAAGCGCATCACGAAGAGTGTGCAAGAAGTACACATGAAGGCTAGCTTCGAGTTGAAACAATGGAAATCGAACTCAGCGTCACTCCTAGAAGCACTTGGAGAACAAAGCAACCAGACCGGAGACATGGAACTCTACGGAACAGAAGAAAAGACTGAACGAGTCTTGGGCGTCATCTGGAAAATGAACTCAGATGAACTCACCTTCAACCTCAACTTAGCCAGAATACCTTCAGCGCTCGTAGACGGGAAACAGCCAACGAAGAGGGAGGCGTTGAGAATAGTAATGTCACTCTTCGACCCGCTCGGATTCGCATCGCCAGTCACCATCAGGGCGAAGCAACTACTGCAGGAAGTGTGGCGCAGAGGAACAGCTTGGGATGACAAGATAGATGAAGATCTGGCGGAGCAATGGGAGGCGTGGATCACTCACCTCAAGAGTCTCCGCAACGTGGCAATCCCGCGGCAATATCTACACTACAGCGACGCCGCCTCACTAGAACTCCACGTCTTCAGCGACGCCAGCGAGTCAGCCTACTCTGCGGTCCTATTCTGGAGAGCAGTGACACCAAGCGGCGAAGTCGGGCTATCTCTCATCATAGCCAAAGCGAAGGTGGCACCACTTAAGTTGACGTCAATACCGAGGTTGGAGCTACAGGCAGCAGTCATGGGAACCAGACTCGCAGAAGCTGTGGTCGAGGAGCACGAGAGGAAGCCTGACCGCAAAGTATTCTGGACAGACAGCAAGACAGTACTCACCTGGATAAGGACAGGGTCACGATCGTACAAACCCTACGTGGCTCATCGTCTTGCTACAATTGAAGAAAGTTCAAAGTCAACGACTGGCGCTGGGTCCCGACGAAGCTGAACGTGGCAGACGACGCCACACGAGATGTACCAGCAGCATTCAACAAGGATCATCGTTGGTACAAAGGGCCTGACTTCTTACATCAATCAGAAGACTCCTGGCCAATAGAAACAGCAAGGACAGTAACAGAAGAATCTTCAGGCGAAGAAAGAACTCATCACGTGAGCAACATTAGAAGACTGAAGCTAGCAGAGGGTCTGCCTGATCCGACCGAATTCTCCAGCTGGAACCGACTCAGATATACAACAGCACGTGTCCTGCAGTTTATTCAACTCTGCAGAGCCAACAGACAGAAGGTCAATTACAGAAGAACAAAGAAAAACAAAGAAACGGATCCAGCATGGAAGAAGAACACAGACAAGACAGTGAAACGACAGGCACCCAAAGTACAGCAGAAATCGCTGTTAGAAGACAAGAAGTTGCTACCAGTCACAGCCGAACTGCTCAAGTCAGCAGAAGAGCTCCTGATGAGGTCATCGCAAGAAGAATCCTTCGCTGAAGATATAGAGAACTTGAACAGCGGAAAGCCGATCAACAAAGAAAACAGACTTCACCAACTCAGTGTTGAGTCGGTGAACGGCACGCTGAGATTGAGGAGCCGCATCCGAGCAGTCCAAGACATGACGGAACAGTTCAAGCACCCGATGGTAATCGACGGCGATCATCCCACAGTCAAACTCTGGGTACAGGCGGTTCATCGACAGCTACATCACGCCGGTGTAGAAGCCACAGTCAACGAGTGCAGACAGCAATACTGGGTATTGCGATTGCGCCCAGTCACACGCACAATAGTCAAGAGGTGTCTATTCTGCAGAATGAAGACACAGATGCCGCCGCATCCAAGAACCGGTGATCTGCCAGCGTGTCGCTTAGCACACCACAAGCGACCTTTCACATTCACCGGGATCGATTACTTCGGACCTCTCTCAGTGACCGTCGGACGTAACAGACAGAAGAGATATGTGGCCATCTTCACATGTCTCACGACGCGAGCAATACATCTCGAAGTCGCCGGCTCGCTCAGCACCGACTCCGCGGTGATGGCATTAAGAAGAATGTTCGCGAGAAGAGGATGCCCTACAGAGATATGGTCTGACAACGGCACCAATCTGAAGGCGGCTGACAAGGAGCTCAGAAAATCGATCGACGAGACGACTGCAGAAGAAGCAACGAAGAGAACCATCTCCTGGCGCTACATACCACCTGGGGCTCCGTTCATGGGCGGAGCATGGGAGCGGATGGTCCGCTCCGTTAAGACAGCGCTGACAGCAACGCTACATGAACGCCACCCGACGGAGGAGGTCCTCACAACGCTGCTCACAGAAGTCGAATACACAGTCAACAGTCGTCCGTTAACCCACGTGTCAGTCAGCCCAGAAGATCCAGAAGCCCTCACTCCTAACCACTTTCTTTTAGGAGGCCCAGGGCGAGTGCCGCAGCCAGGCACCTTCACCGAACGCGATACAGTCTCCAGATCCAGCTGGCGAGCCGCACAGAGACTGGCTGATGTCTTCTGGCAACGCTGGGTGAAGGAGTACCTTCCCGAGCTTCAACACCGGCGGGAGCCCCATGGTCGCGGCCAGGCGGTACAAGTCGATGACCTCGTGCAGGTCGTTGACCCGAACCTGCCTCGCAACGTGTGGGCACGAGGAAGAGTCGTCGCTACGTATCCTGGTCCAGACGGCATCGTACGAACAGTGGACATCCTGACTAGAGGGGGAATCCTGCGCCGGCCTGTGAGGAAGCTGGTGATCCTGCCCCTGCCTGCAGACGTCGAGCCCGCACCGGAACGTGATGCGACGCGGTCGCACGGCGGGAGTGATGTGCGGGACAGTGATACTTTATAGTGACTGTTCAATAACAGTGATAATAGTTTATAGTTAATAATAAATAATAGTGTATAATAATAGTGATAGTTCTAATAAGATAGCTATAAGACATTTTATTCATTTTAATTTTATAGTTTTATAGTTGATAGTGTTTTGTTTGTATAGTTTGCCAACTTAAAGTTGTGTTTTTTCCTATTTGATTTTATATTGTTTCGTTAATTATTTAAAACAGATTTAAACAGATTTATATAGATTTTATATTTTAAATATAAGACCGCTTATCGGCCCGGTAAAGTTTCGTTGTACTTAAGCTAATAATTGTAAGACCGCTTTTCGGCCCGGTAAAGTTTCGTCGTACTTAAGCACATTATACCTTGTAAAAATTCGAGCGCTCTGATTGGCTGACCAATCACAGGGCCTACTTTAATTCAGTGAAAATTGTATATAATAGGGGTCTGCGACCGGTCCGAACACAGTCGGCGGCCAGCTCTCCTAGGAAATAGAAGAAAATAAATGAAGACCGACCAGCAACTTACTCTCTTCGAATATATTCAATGGGCGTTTTATTTCTTCTTCAATAAATCAGCGCAACTAAATGTGTATAGTTCTGCACACCAAGCGAGAAAACTTTAATCAACTAGTTTGATTCAGTTTCGAGTGAACAAAGAATTTGACACTTGGGCCCAGGAATCTATGGAATGCCCTTTTCATTTTGTAACTATTTTTAGAGTCGGGTTCCTTGTACACAATGCACATTTTAGGTATTTTCCTAATAATATCTTCGTCTTGGCATTTTAAGTTGTCCACAATCACGGTTTATCGTTATTTCATACTTAGCCTGACAGGATGATCTACTTCTGGACATTCACAACACACACGTATACAATTTATTACTGTATGTAACTATAAAGCTGTTAAATAGTAGTCACTGGTATAAATCCTTCTTATAAACCATCCACGTGTCCACGTTAAGAATTCATTTATACATATACAAAAAATATTTATTTTTATTATTTTTATTTGGTTGATGGACATTAATATTGAATATCAACTAGCCAAATGTTTATGGGTGCCTAACACCAGATGTTTTTTTATTTTATTTACTTACCGTATAATTAACTTGAAGACAATAAGTGAAATATTGATTTGTCTTTTTTTTTCTCAGCATTCCATAGGTAGAGTCAACAGCAAAAGTAGATGATGATTGAAGCGGTGGTAGCCTAATGGCTAGGGCGTCGGACTTGTGATCATGTGGTTGCGGGTTCGAATCCCACCCATTACACTACTGACGTGAACCCACTCGTAACACAAGCATCTTAACTTAGTTCGAGGGGTTAACGAGATTACTAGTAATGTGCGACCCACATTGCTAGTAACCATTTAAAAAAAAATCCATACTTTATAATCACTTCGACGCCACACGGCTCTGACGCGAACTCCTTTCATTAGTATTGTATTTCTGATTTTGATCATTTACTTTTGTTGACTGTACCAAGCATCACTTAATATACAAAAATACAACTTAGGTACATGATCTTTTATTTTAAATTCCGTGCCACAATTCATCTAATATACAGACGGAGCTATCTGAGCTTTTATTAGCTAAGTAAACTCCATTCAGTGGAGACAGAAAAACGCTGGAAAGCGGTGATATTTGACAAAGGACAGAAAAACGCTTACTTCTTTCTGAATTCTATGCATAATGCAATCAACGGGAGGGTTAAAAAACGAATGGAACTTTGTAATACGCTCTGTAAGTTTTTAAGTTGAGCTTGTGTTTAAAATATTCAGGGATTCGTTTATAAATTCACGGCGTGCCTTTCAGAGTGACGGGCTGTTGAAACTGTCTTGTTCAGATTGATGTGTATTGTTGCTATAGGCTTTAATGAATGTCCATGGAGATTCAATGTTATAAAATACTACTCGATGGTAAAAAATACTAAACTTTGTTATTTTAATGAAATATTTTTTTTTTAGATTCTCGCTCACACTCGGCCATCTGATCCCAAACTAGGCAGAGCCTGTACTTTTTCACAGACAAGTGATAAACATACTTATATATTTCTAAATACATACATTGTTACTTCCATACAAATCATGTATTTTAACAAATCAACCTGACGTTGGAAACTTTTATAAACAAAGTGATAGGAATACATAGAGCACAAAAAAAATAGTTTTATGTGTGCAAGTTTTTAAGAAACTGTACCGATGTAGTCACTTTTAATTATGTACTTTCAGGTATGTACAATTTTATATCATTTAAATAATATCTACGTCCAAGTACCTACTACATTTTGTAACAATTTATTAAAATTCTCTCGACAGCGCTTGTAAAATATTTCCGACGCGGCAGTAGCGCAAAATAAAAAATATCTAAATACACTTTAAAAATAAATCATATTAAGCATTTCTAAGTTAATCATACTATTCGTTTATCTATAAGCAAAATATTTTATTATTCCTTGATAAAATAAATGTAAAATTCACCTAAAATTTAGTACGTACATAATGATAGTCTTATTGTTGTAGGTACCGATCTGCAAAAATCTGCAAACCAATCTGCCGATTTACCCCCTTATTAATTGATTCCTCAAGTTTGTAGTTTAATATAAATAATTTAATAAAAAAAAATAAAAATTCAAATCATATATCCAGAGATAATCGCGTTGAACTTACTAACTCTTCAACTTATACAAAGTTGTACAGTTTAAAAATGGACACCAATGCGACTTAAAAATTTCGACCAATGACTAAACAAATCGATTAAATACAAGTTAATCGATTACCCTCCAATGCGTGAAGTGTAATAATCGAATGAGATTCAACAAGCCACAATTGAATTCACACTCAAACAACTTTTCCATTAATCTATATTCAGAGAATTGACGATTTTTAATCGGCTTGTTGCTGTTGTAACTAGTCGAAATCATCGGGCGAGGGTGGGTCCATTTCATATATTAAACCACTTGCGGTTTGAGGTGGATGCACACTCATTCCACCCTCCTGTCCGGAGAGTGGTCTGACTAAAGGCCTCTGGGCGAGCACAGGTTGCGTTATTACCCCAGGGGCAAGACCACATCGTCATCCTTCCCGTGGTTGTCGCCTGTCTTGGTCCGATTCCCTCAGAATCGGACGTAGCTGAAACGGTTGGTCGCCTCCCCCCTATCCATATCTCTCCCTCACATCCCATCCAAACACTACCCAACCCACCTCTCCCACATCCCAATCATACCCATCCCACTATCCTTTCCATTATACCCCACTGTCCTACTCCATTCACACCCTACCCTATCCGCTACCTGGGTCCAGTGGCCGGACACAGGCTGCAACTCCGGCCACCCTCGTGTTTGCCGTGCGAGGGGACCCGCAAGGGGGGATGAAGGGATCCTGGTGGCTGAGCCGAAGGGAGTTGGCGGTTATACTCCCGGAGGGCAACACTCCACTTTGGCCTGGATTTCTCCTGAACACGGGCGGCCGGGACCTAGCCAGTTTCGGTCAATCGGCTTGGCGACGATCGTGAGGGTGAGGTGTCACGAGTCGCTGGCGAGACGCGGTTGGGCTCTCTGGGAGAGCACTGGGGCTCGGCCATGCTGACGGGGCAAGGGCAGGTGGACCAACTGGGGGGGATTGGATCGTTTCCCCCAGCCACAATGTCTGCAGCCTCCGATGTCGCGCTTGAGAACCAACCAGCCGCGTCTATATCTCCCGGGTAGTCCTGGTGTCCAAGCGGACATCCCCAAAGGTGCGGGCTCCACGGTGGGTGGGAAGCTCGGGAGACGAAGAACATTTCTAAAAAACAATGGATACCCAAGGATCCAAAAACCGACGGGTAGACGGTGCGGCCAAAACCGCACCCGATGCCAACACATCCACACCACACACTCCACCGGTGGGTGGCGCTGCTCCCGTAGTGCTGCCCACTACATCACGCGCCGCACAGGCCGCGCAAGCGGCCCGTGTGGGCGCATCACCCCAGGGCGGTGCTACTCCGGTAGTGCCCCCCACCACACACCGTGGCGGCCCTGTTCCGACAGCGGCC
This sequence comes from Plusia festucae, assembly GCA_950381575.1. Taxonomy (NCBI): domain Eukaryota; kingdom Metazoa; phylum Arthropoda; class Insecta; order Lepidoptera; family Noctuidae; genus Plusia; species Plusia festucae. The sequence continues at coordinate 15,581,272 of OX494433.1, read as the reverse complement.
CCACAACGCACACACCGTGGCGGTGCTGCTTCGGCAGTGCCCCCACCTCACACGCATCGAGGGGGCGCTGTTACGATAGTACCCCCTCCACCAACACACCGTGGCGGCGCCATCTTGATGGCGCCTACACCACAACCAACGCGTGGCGGTGCTACCTCGGTAGTGCCCTCACCGTATACATCGCGCGACGGCGCTACTTCGGTAGTACCCTCGCAGCTTACCTCCCGTGGCGGCGCTGCTCCGGCAGTACCCTCAAGGGGAGCTATACAACCCGCGCGGGGTAGAAAGGCTGCCAAGAAATTGGGAGCCCCGAAACCCAACGCACCTGGGGATGGATCGCAGCTGTTAGGCTGCAACCAGGCTCAGGAAAGGGCCCTACCTACAACTCCGGCAGAAGAGAAATCGGATGCCACGGAACAGACTCCGACGGTGATCCCCACCGTCGACCCTACAACTGCGCAGCTTGAGGCTGGCTGGACCCTCGTTGAGAGGGGCCATCGGGGGAAGGCAAAGCCCAAACCCGAGAGCCAGCAACCTGACAAGCCGAAGCGCCGCAATAAGAAGCAGCGCCGGAAGTCCAGGGAGAGACGAGCGGCGCTTCTCAAAGAACAGGCCCCGGCAACTGCAAATGCAGGTGCCCCCCCCCGTGCGCAGGCAGCGACTGGTGTTCCAGCTGCAGGCCCGACCACATCAGGGAAAGGGGCCAAAGACAAGACCGCCGGCAGCACGACGGTGAGAGCTGCGGCCAAAAGGGCGCGCCTCGACGAGACCATATCTCCTAGAGGCCAACCCAAGAGGCCGCGACTCGAACCAACGGCTGCTGCAAGTCGGTTGGCATACGCGGAGGCGCTCAAGGCTGACCTACTGGCCGCTGTTACGACAGCAACCACGGGTCACCTCAGCCCGCATCTGGCAGAGGAGGTCACAAACCAACTTCAAGAGTTGCTCCTGAAGGAAGTTATGGCCCCTAAAACAAATCAATCCCCACGTCCAAAGTTCCGAGGGAAGCCGCTCGTATCGAACGGTGTCCTGAAGCTATGGTGTGAGGATCAAGCAACTCTGGCATGGCTCAAGAGCAGCATGGCAGCCATCTCCCTATCGACGGGGGAAGCGGTTGTCGTGAAGCGGCAAAGTGAGTTGGTGCGTAGAGTACGTTGCGGCATCCTGCTCCCCGGTATCTGGAGGGACACCCGTGCATTAGCACGGACTCTCTGCTTCCAGAACGAGTGGGCAGAGATTGAGACATGGCTGCTACACAGTGTCAAAGAACAGGAATCGGAGACCTTTGTGGTGGTCAGCGTCCCCGAGACGATGATACAGACCCTGGTGCAACGCGAGCGCCGGCTTAACTTTATGTTAGGCTCGGTGTACGTGAAGTTCCAGGGTCCTGGCGGCAGGTTTGTGGAGAACCCGCCTACAAACAACGCCGTCCAAGCGGACGGCGCCAACGTTACAGAACCCGAGCTGATGGACACAGCCGTGGGGACCGAGGCACCCGCCGACGCAGTCGCCGGAACGCCCGAGCCCCAGTCTCCGGTGCAGGCTGATCCCGCCGCCGTGGGGCTGGAGGAAGAACTCCTTCTTTCCCAGCCCTCCGACGCTGGGGAGGACTGCACTGCGGAACTAGGCAAGCTGGCCATCGGCGAGGAAGGGGGAGAGGGAATGTCGACGGAGGAGCACGACTCCGATGGCGGTATCCCATTCTCCCAACTGTAAGATCCTACAAGCCAACCTCCACCACAGTGAAACCGCGACGGCTCAGATACGGAAGTGGCTGAAGGACAACTGTACATCCATAGTACTGATCCAGGAGCCGTGGGTCAGGAAAGGAACCGTCTGCGGGCTCCGAAATTTAGGAGGTAAGCTTACTGTTTATACAGGACCGGACAATCCTCGGGCCTGTATCTACACCACTAAGAACATTCTTGTGCAACCCCTAACGAACTTTGTTTCTAGAGACGTATGTGCCGTAAAGGTGCAAGGGGCGCAAAATACAAGTCTGTGGGGGGTCGTCATCGTCTCGGTATACATGCCTGAAGCGGATGACCCGCCGCCGCACGACCTCACTAGGCTGGTGGACCATTGCGAAAGTGAAGGGCTCGAACTCATCGTGGCCACAGATTCGAACGCCCACCACCCACTGTGGGGTATGAAGACAAGCAATGACAGAGGTAAAAAACTAGTTGAGTACCTTTTTTCAACAGATCTTAACATATTAAATAATGGATCAGAACCGACATTTGTAAACAGGCGGAGCCAGACTATTATTGATCTGACACTGGCAACCGATAAGGCAACCAAATCCATCACCAACTGGCACGTCTCCAAACAACTTTCGTGCTCAGACCACAGGTGGATCAGGTACGACATTCAGGTAAATACAGTCATTTGTACTCCTAAAAGGAATCCACGCAAAACCAACCGCGTGGACTACGTGGAACGACTAAGCTCCGCCTTAGCGATCACACCTATTCCCGACAGAGTTAAGGGTACAGATGAGATAGAGAAACAGGTGAGCATAATAACGGACAACATTATAGAATGCTACCACCAGGCATGCCCCTTACCCGTCCCACCGAATAGCAGCGGTAATAAAACCGGCTGGTGGGGCCCTGAGCTGGAGAGGCTGAGGACAAAGCTGAGGCGGCAACACAACAGAGCAATGAACACCAGATCAGACCAGGACTGGGACAACTACAGAGCAACCAAGGCTAAGTACAAAAAGCGTATTAGGTATCGAAAGTCAGCCTCCTGGCGGAACTTCTGTACCAGCGTGGAAACGAATGCACAGGCTAATCGGGTAAGAAAAGTTCTTTCCAATCAGCCGACAACTACACTAGGCTCACTACGTAAGCCAGACAACACCCTCACCACCTCACCTGGGGAAGCCGAAATTACATTAGTACAGACGCACTTCCCGGGCTGCGTGATATCGCGGCAAACAAATTGGTGGGAAGAGGAGACCATTCCTACGGAGGAGGAATGGCTGCAAGTACATGAGGTAATAAGCCGACAGAAAGTACAATGGGCCATTAACAGCTTTGACTCCTTTAAGTCACCAGGCCTGGATGGAATCTTCCCTGCCCTGTTAAAATGGGGTGGGGAAGTACTCATCCCACTACTAACCACCGTATTGGCTGCCTGTCTGGCACACAGGTATGTACCGAAACGGTGGAGAGAAGTCAAAGTTATCTTCATTCCCAAACCGGGGAAAAGCGACTATTCCGACCCTAAATCCTTCAGGCCCATAAGCCTCACCTCCTTCCTGCTTAAGGCGCTTGAAAGGTTATGCGACAGGGACCTAAGGGAAAAGACACTAGCAGGTATACCACTCCACCCCAATCAACATGCATTTAGCCAAGGCAAATCGACAGAGTCAGCCCTACACGCAGTGGTAAGTAAAATAGAAGAGGCTCTCCAAAACAAAGCAATGTGTCTCGGCACCTTCATAGACATAGAGGGAGCCTTTGACAAGACACAATTCAACAGCATAACTGCAGCACTAACAAGACACGGGGCGAACGCAGTTATGATCCAGTGGATAAACAACATGCTGAGTAAGAGAGTCATCAGACTCGAAACAGGTGACATACAACATGCTCTAGTGGCGAAAGGATGCCCCCAGGGAGGCGTCCTGTCGCCACTACTATGGAACTTAGTGGTAAATGACCTCATTTCCACACTAAACAACAAACACTATTACACGGTCGGGTATGCAGACGATATAGTGTTACTGACAAGCGGAAATCATACAGGTACAGTATGTGACGTTACCCGCTCAGCCCTAGCCATCGTGGAACGCTGGTGCAACAACAACGAACTGACCGTGAACCCTAAGAAGACGGAACTGGTATTGTTCACGAACAAACGCAATTTAGGTAACTACCGACTGCCTACTTTGTTTGGTACAGAGCTCCAACTGTCAGCTGAGGTTAAGTATTTGGGGATAATACTGGACAGCAAGTTGAACTGGAGTAATCACCTGAACAACAAAATCGAAAAAGCTACAATCGCCTTCTGGCAGTGCCGCAGAATGATCGGTAGGACTTGGGGGCTGACCCCCAAGATCACTCTATGGCTCTACCAGACTGTTATTAGACCAATGGTAAGCTATGGTGCAGTAGTATGGTGGCCACGGACCAAACTATCGACCGTCGAAGCTAAACTACAACGACTCCAGAGGTTAGCATGTATGGCGGCCACAGGTTGCATGAGGACAACACCCACCGCAGCCTTGGAAGCCCTACTGGACGTACCGCCCCTGCATCTCTTTATAAAACAGGAGGCGGCATCGGCGGCGGTGCGCCTTAAAAAACTTAAACTCTGGAGAACAGCAAGGGTTCCACACACCGAGATTATGAGGGAGGTAACCTGTAGGGAGCCACTCATTGAAGCGGTGACAGATAGGATACCCAAGCAATTCGTGATCGACAAAAAGTACAAAATACAGCTGTCCGAGGAACCCAAAGAAGGTCTTAACCAAAAGGAGTTGAGAATCTTCACCGACGGCTCCAAAACAAGGTCAGGCACTGGCTCGGGAGTTTTCTCAGAGGACCTAAATATAAAAATCTCTACACCATTAGGAGCACACAACACAGTCTTCCAGGCAGAGTGTATGGGCATCATAATGGCTGCACAAGCAATCATCTCAAGGAAAGTAACGGACTTCCCCATCCGTATACTCTCAGATAGCAGATCGGTACTACAAGCCCTGCAGAGCTACTCAGTAACCTCAGGACTCATATATGAATGTCACCAGATCCTGACAGAGGTATGTACTAAAACCAGCATAACCCTGCAGTGGATCAAGGGGCACAGCAATTCACGGGGTAACGATGCGGCCGATGAACTGGCTAGGGAAGGCTCGGAGTTGGAAGTGGAAGGACCCGAACCCATTATTCCCCTGCCGTTCAATTGGATACGCAGCACAATCCGTAAGTACACTAGGTACCAACAACAGCACTACTGGGCCAACCTAGTAACCTGCAGGCAGACCAGAGACGCACTCCCGACAATCTCCGCCAGATTGTCACGCAAGCTGAGGCAACTAAAAAGGCCCCAGCTCCGACTTGCGACAGGGATGATAACTGGTCACACGCTATTAAACAAACACTTATATACTCTAGGTGTCACGGACAGCCCCCTGTGCAGGGCATGCATGGCAGCGGAGGAAACAGCCGCCCACGTCATCCTGGACTGCACGGAGGTGGCAAACTACAGGGCACTGCACCTCGGGGTTCCGAGGTCTCTCTCCGAAGCCGTCGGCAACGTGAAGGGTCTGCTAGGCTTCGTGGAGGAGTTGGGGTGGCTGGCGTAGTGCCGACACCCCCTCTCAACGCAAAACAGGCGCAAGGAATAGACGTCGATTTGCGGAAAGCAAGCCCGCGTTCAACTATCACTAACTATCACTAGTCGAAATCATGGAAAAATTAAAATATAGTAGGTATAATAAATTATCGTGCAGTGAGTATTAATGTATTGAAAAAATATCAACCGTATTAATATATCATACACACTAAAAGCCACAATTGCTGACATTTTCTTAATGTTTAAATCATAAATTACAACGGCATAAAGCTATTTAATTACAGTTCAAATGAATTATTAACAACAAGTTAGAACAAGTTTGGTAACATTTTAATTTTACAATTAATCTATACAATTGTGAAATACCAAACTCACAAACAAAACACGCGTTATCAATTCGGTGGCTAACCGGAAAAGGATAATGCTATACGAAAACATTGCTTCAACTAGTAATGAATTGCTATATATTTTTTATAGTTTATTTTCATAACTAATTTGTAATTTTAATAATTTGTTGAAACGTAACCATTAAAATGACAACTTTTCATCTCAATATCACAACGTCACAGAAACACTGCACCATTATCCCATGAAAACGAATTCTAACCTTTTCCGACACATTAAAACTACTGCACTTTAAGTACACTATAATCTAAGTCACAAACAGTATTACCCTCTAAAAGCAAGACGGATAGGGTACTTAAGAGACACACAGTTCTCACTGCCGGCAGTCCGACCAAATAGCTCGTCATTAAAATCAGCTTTTCACAGGACACCCGGCTCGCTTCGGCGTAGGACACGTATAGATGCATTGAAACGTCTGAGGACATTGTTTTAACATTTATTTAATTTGGTTTATGAACAATTATTTACACTGGTATCATGACAATATCAAAGAGTACAAATTAAAACAATAGTGCAATAGTTACTTTAAAAACTAAACTCTGCATGCAATACAAATGTTGTGAAATGGAAATGAAAAGATATTAACAAAATAAACAATAATTAATGAGATATTGTAAATATAGTCCAAATTACAGTTGGTTGGTTTGAAGTTTTTCGATATTGTGTTTTCCTATCCAGATAGTTTATCTATTTTCGAAACAACCAACTATGTTTTAGACTATAATATAGATAAACAGGGTTTAGGCAATTCAAAGCATTATTTTTTAATAACTATTTTCTTTTAATTATAAACTGGTATGTTCCTTATTTGCAAATGAATTTACAAAGCCATTTAAAGTAGTCTTACGTAACTTAAATGACTAAAGTTGATACTTCTTTTTAAATATTTATTTACAACTCAATCTTGTATTCAGTAACAGATCAATCACTATACTGCATAGAAATCTTGAAGCGGGCTGCATTCAACTTGTTATTAATTCATGATACTGCGTTTTTATTTTGCAGCAGAAAAATCCGTTCCGTTCCGTCCGTTTCCGTTTTTAAAACATTTACTAAGCGATGATAGTGTACTTATATGCTGTTAGCTGTCTTCTGCGGTTCCGCGTGAATATCAGCTTCCATAGCAAAAATTAGGCAATGTCTTTTCTTAAAAATAATTTAAAGCTAACTATTACCAAAGTTCAATCAAAATAACACTATGACATTTATTACTTTCGAATTTCCTTTCAATGGAATTACTTTATTTTGGTATTTACTTATATATTTTCGTATGTGTGTTGCAGTGGTTTCATATTCTGATTCCCAGTAGCCCCTGGAGGCAAGTTGTCCTCGTTATACATCCAATAGATTACTGGAATCGGGGAAGTAGGAGCATATTCTTCAACATAATACGTCATTACGTAATTTTTCGCTCATACATTTACGAATCTGCCTACTGTAAACTAGAAAAGTCACTGCGTATTTACTTGTAATAAACAAAATGACAAAATAATAAATTATTTATTTATTTATTAATATAATTTATTATATCATTTTCATCATCAATTATCATTAAATAAATAGCCATTTTAAAGGGAAAATATTTTTATTTTAAAATTTATAATACTAATTCATGTTACAATTACTTTGATCGAATTAAAAATAAAACTAAACTATGATCTTGTAATTTGAATATAACTATACTAAACTAAAACTTAGAGTGCAAAAAAAATTGTAACCATTATCAAGCAAGATTGATTTATAATGGTTAACGAGCATCAAAAAATTTATCGTCGTCTCTGCCAATGACGGGAAACGTGACCAGAATACCTATTTGTTTTTAGGATTTTTTATTATTCACCCGATCTAAGTCGTCACAAATATGTATTAAAAATACACCCATAAAAAATAAAGTATTGTCCAAGAGTTGATGTTTTATTGCTATCATTTTAATAGTAGCCGACGGACACGTGATTACATAATGTACGTAGGAATTAATAGTTGTCATGAAATACTCGGATGTCATAATGTACATGTTTTGTGTGTCCTTCATAAGGACAGCCCTCATTACTCCTCTATCTGCAGAGGTTTTACGATTATACGACGTAGCTTGAGCTGTTAGTAGTTTTATATGAGAATAGTAATGCCTTATCTAGCTATGTAGGAATCTTTTATGTTTCACGTTATGTTCTTGTATTGTTTGGTGTTTCGTAATTTTTGTATTATCATCATCTGCCTTGCTTTTTCCCAAGCTTTTACCAGTCGCTCCATGTAAAATACGGTATTCGTTTGCATCTGGCAAGACTGGAAGCCGACTTCAACATAGTTTCGGAGAAGCCTAGGCAGAAGAAGTAGCAAAGTCCTTTTTTAAATAGGTGAAAAGGAAAATGTATCCATCTTATATTGAGTAGTTGAGCTCAAAATTTTGTTTTTATATTCAACTAAATAAACACGATGTTACCGAATATTAATATCGCTTTAAATTGCCTCATTCATTGAATTTGCGAATGATGTCCAATTAAATTTTGTGCTCCCAGTAATAGAGTATTTTGTAGCTGAAAATATTTAAAATATACGAACAAAATAGTTGTGGAGCTCGTGTGCACTTGTTTGGCGCTATCTGATTGGGATGGTGACAATATAATTTATTAAACAAAACTTTTCGTTGAATTTAGATAGCACACAATGTGAAATGAGATTTATATAGATGTAGATGCAGGTTTTTTAAGAACGATGAATATTCTGTCACATTATATAAAATTAGCATAAAAAGTTAAAGTTAATATGCCTTTTTGCTTTAGTTTAAACTCTATTCCAAACCATTTTTTTCTTAAAAGCTCTCATAAGCTCTACTGAGGATAAGTATACTTTACTACTATAAAATTCTACTCTCATAAAATTTTCATTTCTTATATTCGCACATTTACTCAAATAATTTTTCTCTCAAAGAGAATATTAAATTCATTTTGACGACAACTCCTAAACTAGACAGGTAAATTATATGAAATATTTTTTTTGTTGATCAACGCAAGAAAATAACTGTGCTATTATTGAATAAGAGTTATAACTCCGTTTTGGATTTTTTGGCTTATACATTTTAGTTGTCTCAAAGTTTGTATGTATGATAATGATTTGCATCAATATGTGCATGCCATAATGGTAGAATGTATTCTTTAATGTTATTGTAACCACCGTATTGTGATTTTCTAACAAAAACTCGCTTTATAGTTAGAACTGACGGCTCGTCTTGCGACACCACCGCGTCATGAGCTTTAATCATGTATATTTGGTAGGTTTCCGGAATATGGCAACACAACGTTCGCCGCCGGGTCAGCTAGTAAATAAAATTAATAGTTTTGCCAACATACACGAGAGGCTTCTCTATTATTCTGTCATCTTAGGAAACATCTTATCATACAATAATTCTAAGTAAATGCACTCCGCCGTGCACCAATAATTTCTCATACACTGACCACTGGCGCAGACCTTGTGTATCAAAATTTCATGAGATCACGCGCGTTCATAATGGCATCGGTGCGCTCCCAGTCAAAATTCATACAATATTCATGTACCAAGGTGCGGCTCGGTCCTTGCTACTTTATTGCTGATGAATTATACGAGCGACCGAAAAGTTATGGAATTGAACGCTAGATGGCGTTTAATAAGTAATGGTACCTTAACTGCTCAGTGTTGGACAGTGTCGTGTTGTATGTGGTCTTAGATTAACGTCAATCACACCAATATAACTTAAGTCTTACGTAGTAGAATTGTACCTTCCGATATACACTTTTGATAATCGAATATCACTAAGTGATTTCGGCTATAAGACTAATATTGTACAGGTGAAAGTTTGTGAGTATGTGTATGTTTGACACTTCTTCACGCACAAATAGATCGACAAATTTTGATAATATTTGGTATGGAGATACCTGTCACTATGAATTAACGCTCAGCTACACTACAATAAGCATACAATTTTTACCGAAATTGGTACCCTTTGAGCGTGAAGAGGTGATAAAAATACACACACACACAAACTTTCACCTTACAATATTAGTATTATAGCCGAAATCACTTAGTTATATTCTATTATCAAAAGCTTATATCGGAAGGTACAATTCTACTACGTAAAACTTAAGTTATGTGTTGTTAAAACCTGTTTAGAAAACTCTTTACAGATTTTCACAAATCAATGCCCGTATGAAGTATCCGAGTTTCAACTTCACGAGACGTAATATTTTGGACGTAAAACCTGTTTCATTGGGCCGTAAAAGTCATATTACCTACCTGATATTCGGACGACTAATACCGTTGAATGTTTTACGGTGGTCATAAAAATACCACCGTACTGTCTGGGCTTTATAACGTGCAGGTAGCAACTCCGATACTACGCCAGACGTGTTCAATATAAGTGACCACAAGGTACACTTACTTAAGAATGTAGGAAAGCTTATTAGTATGGAGTGAAATGTGTATTTTTTATGTTGATAATGAAGAAAATATTTTTATGACTCGTTGTCGATTAGCTACGATACTGCTACGACGATTGCTACGGAAGATAGTTATTCGTAGCAGAAGCAATGTAAAGCTACACAATTAGCTACAAAGTGTTTGCGTAAGTGCTCGTAGAGCACAATCAATGCTTTTAGAAAACATTTGACATAGGTAATTTCAAACAAGATAAGATAAATATCTTTCTTAATTAAATGCTTAATTAAATTAGGATTTACCAATCAATACGTAAATAATTACGAAGTTTTCAAAAGTATTATCATGTATTATATTTATTAACGCGATACAAAAGAATGTGATTTAATTAGAAACACAAGACAGCTACAGTGCGATGACAATGGCATTACTTTACGATATAATAGCTCTGTGAACTATTAGGAGTACAAAGGCAATACTAAGAATTTTGAAGCCTTTTATCTGAAGCTTCAATTATATCTGTGTATAAAGTGTCGAGTGACTTATTTTGTGGTGTACGGTTACTAGTTATTTATTTCGTAGCGAGGCTTTTATTCGACACATTAGTATTTTTTTTTGTTTAATTATATATTAGGACAACATCGCAAACATTTCTCCGAATCCAAAGTAAGTAGCTAAAGCACTAACTGTTACGGAATCAGAGACAATGAAGGTATCACAAATACTTAGACCCGAGACAATAAAAACGTTTACAGCTAATATGAGAAAAATAAATTTATAAAATAAGTGTCGTTTGACCTTATTATATTATTATAGTATAATTATTTGAAGATACAAAACCAAACTCAATGGATTACAAATTTCTTAGTTTGATTTTATTTTTTTAATTAAACCAGGAAAGAATAAAAAAAATAACCCCTATTTAACACTAAAAGAAATTAACTAACCCGTGTGAGGTGGATGTTTGTATACCCATAGAAGTTCTTATTCTATGTTATTTTAAGATAACCCACTTCCTCTTCGGTGATTTTCTCTCATACCTACATGTTACTAAAATACAAAATATTCTAGAGATTCACCCTTCTTTTAATCAAGGGAACTTATTGTCATTACAAAACAAAGTCACATAACTCATTAGGAAAATGTAGCTAAAAGAAAACTTTATGATCCAAACTTTTCACAGTCAAACGCTGCGCGACTGACGTGAGACGTTCGCTATAAATTTAAGCTTCTAGTATTTTAAGTTCAAAAGAAAAGTAAATAACAGAAGTATTATCCAAATTAGAGATTGATGTTGTTTCTTTCCAATATAATTATCTGATGTGATCCAGAATGATAATTCATCAATTCAAACAATTCAAATGTGATATTAAGGACGGGCTCGTGGCTAAGTGTAAGCCGTAGGGTTTTACCGATAATAAAGGTAAAGCTGCGCTCGCCGTGGTCGGACGTGGATGGGTGACCATTTGTAATACACCGACCCCTCTGTTTCTTGGAAAGCACGTAAAACTGTTCGCCCCGATTGTCATACAGTGATCTTTGACTCTCAGTTTTACGATTCAGACAACCAATATTTCTATGGGATATTGTATTACGCAGCAACGAGTTGTAAAGGTCAAACTATCTTCAATTACACATGGTTGGTGACAGTTTTGAATCAAACACAATTTTTTGATTGTAATTAACTGCATTTCTGTATTAATTGAGGACGGATTTGTGACACCTTCCGTGCAACTTGGTTCTTTTCTTAATATAACTTTAAGTCCGGCCAAGGAACAGAGGTCGAAATCTTAAAATTGAAAATAATTTTTCATACAAACATAGTTTACGTGACCTGCCACTTTGTATGAATATTTCATTTTCAATTTTAAGATTTCGATCTATATTCCTTGGGGAAAGTTGTTCAGTTTTATGCACCTGACAACTTCGTTGAATGAACGCACTCCACAAAAAATAATCCTGTACATCGTACATACTTTCGTACATCTTTTCAACTTGTTTTTCTTTTGCTTACCTCTCATATTCCCCAGCTGTGACAAACGCAGGTTCTCTAGACGTTGATATTGGCCATTCCGAGCGTTGCAGTACCTTTTTGCTTATCTCTACTGTTCACCTAGACTCCAGCGAGTCTACATCTCTGACCGATGTTCCTAACACTAAATCACCCTTATAATCTAGCTTGAACTATATTTATACTATACTATATAGTTCGCGGTTATATGAATTTCTTATACTACAAATCATTTGGTCATAACACCAGCTGGTATATAAGGTCTTATTTATAGGAATCCTATAATAATATACTGATTCATGTTATTCAATATCTTATTTTTCTGACAAATCCAAAAAAAAACTTATTTATTTTTAAACACTAATATCTTCTTAATTTTTTGTTTTAGTCTGGAGGGATGACAGTCATACCCAAACTAGTTGCATGTATGACTGTCGATGGATATAAAATTAGAGAAGACCGAAAAAATTATGGACAGCGAGATGTGAAAGATGATATGAGAAAGAAGGAAAACAAGCATTGCGCCGATCCCATATAAATGGTAGAAGGGAAGCGAGATGACAATGATGATTAATCTGTATTTTTATAATAACTTCCTTGAGACGAATTCATAATTATTTCATGATTCAACGGCTTACTCACGCGCATTCTCGAGGTCGCCCGACTAGATTCATAGATCATGAGCTAACGTGGCGGCGGCGGTGTCGCAAGTAGAACTCCCGCGTCAGCTCATGATTAAGGACTCCTATTGAGTCTAAAAGTCGGGCGATCCCGAGAATGCGCGTGAGTAAGCCGTTGAATCTATAAATTATTATGATTAATCTATATGCTACTTGCAGCAGGTAAGACAAATTTTTACACTAATATATTATGTTGTACCTATTATTCAAAATGCATCATGTTTTTTTTTAATAAAATATTATACAATTATTCTTAATTATTTATTTCGCATTTGTACGGAACAATTACTTATAAATTTTAAACAAATATAATTTAATATCTGATACAAACTAATCTAAAAATTCCAACCAATGGAACCTTATGGAATATTCCTAAAAAAAAACTTTTAACTTTTAACCATTTCCTTTCAGCAGAGTCCATTAAAGTGAGGCTCTACAATCAAAGCCACGCCTTTTACGTTCCTTTTAAAGGAGTCGCAGGATTACTCCGTTTTTGTCTGGAGCCTGATGAAAGAACCTTCAGTAACATGTGAAAGGCCTGCGAAGCCTGCAGAGATAGAATATTCTACAATGTTTACTTTACGATGAATGACGTAGCTCATAAAGGAGCTGTTATTTTGTTTAAGTAGTTTTTAAGGCGGTTTATTAGAAGGAATAGTAATGTGAACACACGCTAATTAAAAAACCAAACGAAAGTATAACCAAATAGACAGATGGTACACAACAGTTTTTTCCCGTTATCACAAAAAAAAACAAAAACGATTTTTTACAAATATGTGTAAATTTAAAAAGAAACGATTTCTATTTTAAAAAAGGAGAATACACAATCAATAAAAAACTATATTTGTTTTGAAATTACTAGCAATTTCAACCAATTATTTTGATTTTATCTAAACTACCGAATATTGCTAAAATTGTGATTCGATTTATTTTATTTATTTGATGCACAACACACATTACAACATAACACTATGTGCACACTACAAATTTCATTTGATATTTGAACATTTATTTAGCTTAGCGGCTTTTTTTTAATTCATATCACCGGATCTATTGTCAGAGTTATCGCATTTCAAACAACTCTTTTGGGTTTCAATAACCGGATAAGTATGTTTTTTAAAAAAATGTTCTTATACATCAGACCAACGGTGAGGAAACTTGGATTCCAAAGATAGAATCTAAAGTAGTGTTTCATGCGTGTGTGTTCAATGCTCATCCTTCTCTATATGGGAAGAGGTCTTTGCTCAGCCGTGGGATATTTATAGGTTGGTATTATTTAGTACCTATATATAATTAATGGTTTCGTTATTGGGCCTGGGATGGCAACTTTTACTCGTTTCGTCTTCAAAAAATTGCAAGTACACACAGCTATTACCATGTTATTTACATTTGCGTTTAATACAATATAATGTAAATGAATTTAGTGCAAGGTTTAATTTTCATTCGTTGCATTTTGTAGAGTTAATGTTCTGAAAACCGAGGCCGCTTGTGAAATCAATAATGTTCTGAAAATGTATTTCACAAGCGGCCTCGGTAATAGGATTGACACCGTTACTTAACTTTGTTACTGTCTTTCAATATGAGCACATTAAAATTTCATGATTACGGGTTTTAAAATGGTGGGCGGTCCCAAAATAATTTTATTCCTTGCCTCTGTACGTAAAGAATACTAGCTTTTGCCCGCGACTTCGTTCGCGTGGAATAGTGACTTCCGGCAGATTTTTGGTACTGAATTGATGCCGACTCTTGACCAATAGATGGCGCTGTATGTCCGGAATAAATTTTATTTCTTATTTTATTTTTTGTAATAAAAACTATCCTATGTCCTTTCTCAAGTTCCAAACTATGTCTGTACCAAATTTCACACAAATCGGTTCAGTAGTTTAGGCGTGAAGCAAAGACAGACAGAAAGACAGACAGACAGACAGACAGAGTTACTTTCGCATTTATAATATTAGTAGGGATATATCTATGTTACTTACGGTATTCAGCTAAATCCGGTAAGACTGGAAGCAGAAACCTCAAACTAGTTTTAAAAACGTAATGACCGAAGTCGGATGCTCATATTTACAGGTCCGAACCCTGGCAAGTACCAATATGAATTTTTCAAAGTTATAATTATGTACTTTCTTAATTATTTTAAGACACTATTGACAAACGTAAAAGAAAACATCGTGAGGCAACCTGGATTTAAAAAATCGGAATCTGAAATCGCCAACCCGTAATGAGCAAGCATGGCGATCAATGCTCATTCCTTATCTATATGGGAAGAAGCCTGTGCCCAGCAGTGGGACATTTATAGGCCGGTATATTTTTTTACCTTGCTTGCTTGCTCACTGCATCCAATGAAACTTATCAGTTAACGCAATTACGAAAACTAAATAACATTACTACCTTAGCATATAAAAGTTAAATTACCAACTAGTATATAAGTAGAAAACTATTAAGATCGTGCTGAGTCGAGTTCAGCCTTTTGAAGATCATCAGTTCCTTCCTGGTTGATTAAGGGATGTGACCAACTTCCACGGTTTTGATTAATGCTGAATTAAGGAATCTAATGAACTTGCAACGACCCATGTCAAAAGCTGTATGTACTTCTTATTTTTTATTTATTTTTATTTATTTATTTATCAAAAGGTACATTTTAGGTTTTATAAATTACATAATGTCCAACAAAACTATACACATAGTTTGTCTGTTGGATCAAAACTATTATTCTTAAGGTATTATATCTTATGAACTAAATTTACAATTACATATATAGTAAAATTATATAATGTAAGCTAGGTTTATTAGTAGTATATTCCATTAGTAGCTAGATATACTAAGTACGTAAGTATAAAATATCGTAAATTAAATATTAGTATAGATTTATTAAGAGTTCTGTTCGTGAGCATGGTAGAAAGATGTATTAATATAATGAATTGGCCAGTATGTTGAAACATTAATGACTAATGTGCTTTATTCGTATCAAAAGCACGTATATGGACACTTATATTACTAGCAAAACATTGATTGAAACATGAAATAAACATTCCCTTTTCAAAAGCAAACAAGTACGTTTAAATTCTCTTATATACTAAAGGCTTCTTACTACACTCGATAGAGTTTCAACAAAACCTTAGGAACTATTAGAATATCGTTACACAATATTCTGGCATTGTAAATATTTTCGTTGAGGCGAAGTTTGTGGGAACTCTTACAGAACGCCCGAAGTAACATTGTTGTTTGGTACAAGAACACGATCGACTGTACGAGCTCCTGAATACTTTTGTATAATAATTTGTGTTAACTTATAAAGTTGCTGTATATAGAAAAAAAATGCTTTGTATTTTGTAGACAATTTTATAATGTTAGACGATAAAACTAATATGTATTAATATACTGGTCAATAAGAGAAAGAAAATTACCAAGGATTGCTCTTTTAGTACTTATTCAAAACTTGAAGAAAAAAAGAAAAAAAAAGAAAAAAGAAAAACAATGATGTATTGAATACTATTGTACCAACTGTTTATAATTAAAACTATACTAAACCTATAGTATTAATATAACTATACAATACGTTAAAAAGAATATTATCTACCAACTGAACGAAGTAGACGAGAAAAATAATAATAATAATCACCGATGTAAATAAAAGCCTTCTCAATATTTTCCAAAATATTTAGTGGTTTATCTCTTGAAAGATCATCATTACAATAATGTATGTATAAAGACTTACCTCAGCCAGTAGGGGCCTTGCGGTTGCCAGGCGGCAAGTGCACAAGCTTGGCACCCACTGGCACTCCGCACCTCGGACCAACATGGCGGTCTTGACCAGGTTTTAATACAATTTAGTGTGGCACTCTAACTAAACGAACCCTATTTGCATACTTTAAGGAATATCGTAACATAATTGAATTGCATTTTCAAGTTGTAATACATACTTTTCACATAAAATTATTTATAGAAAAATATGAAAAAACTCGCTTCTGTTCCAATAGCAGAATATTATAGGAAGCAAAAGTACCTTGTTTATCAATAAATTTAAATTATAAATTTACATGTCACAAAAACTGCTAAAATGCAAAAAAAACAATATTCAGAGCTAAAGACATTTCATATAAAACACAACGCGCAAGTGCATTGCAGTGCCTGAAAATTCAGAGACGTGACGTATTTGTACATCGTCATCTTTTGTCGTGTAAGATAATTATAAGCTTGATAAAAACAAAACGATCTCCGCACATTGAAAAATAATAAATAGTAAATTTACTACATCTAATAGAACTTAACTTTTTTTTGTAAATTCCTTGATATCCCACAAGTATACTTTTGCTAGGTCTCCTTTTTGCAGTAATATGGGCAATTGGTAAAATAATTAAACTCCTTTATCAACAATTGTTTTTTAATGGAATCCAATTGCGAACAGCACATGAGACACAAGAAGTGGCCAAAAAGCAGAACGGTCAATTTATCATTAGCATACAAAGCGGAACGAATTTAATATTCCTTGTTTTGTTACAGACCCCCACATACGGAATTGTAATTTTAACGTTTCTGATGCATTTGTTCGTTTATTTACATATCATTATTATTTAATTGTTGATGGCCAGTCTTTTTCGGGAATTTAGTTGTTTGTAATCCTTGATTTTCGAATAATATCTATAGATTGTTTTTTGTTTATATTTTTTGAGAATGAACAAATAATTCATATTAATTGGAATGTGACTGTGTTTCACACGATTCTCAAATCAGTTCTTTTTTTTTGTACCTTCGCCAAAAATGTTGTGGTAACGATTCTTATCTTACGAATTATATTATTATGATAGCCTTTGCAAGTTCTTAACCTGTTACTGTCGGTTTTTTATTTTATTATTCCAAATATTTGACTTGCTGGTAGAAACTAGCCATCGAATCGTATATGAGAACTAGCCAAGATAGACCTTAGGCTATAAAATATTTTCCTAAGTTATTAGATAAATAAAATTCAGGACTGACTATTAAACTTGACACCCATTTAGATCTCACTTATTTTGTCGTTGAAGTCAATAAACAAGGCATATATCATAATGTTGAACTTGGCTCTCATTTCACATTTATGTTTTTGATGGGATTCTAAAACATTATTGACCATCGGAGAAGGAAAACATAGCGAGGAAATCTGGATTCCCGAAAGAAGTCTCTATATGAGAAGAGGCCTCTGCCCAGCAGTGAGACATTAATTATAGGCCGGATTTTTTTTTATATATTAGGTACATCTGTTGCGGTATAATGATACCTTAGTAACACCAAAGTGCAAATGATTTGCGATGAAAAAGGCGTAGTCTCAGTTATACGAGTTCACAGTCTGGAAAAGTTGCAGATATATTTATATGTATAATGGATTCTCATTACATAACGTATCCCCGTCGTATTCGGAGAAATAAGAATGTACTCATATTTGTTTCAAGGAATATAAAATGATAACATATTCAATATCAATAATAATACCGAAAATACACGGTTTGTTAAGTATTCTTCAGAAAGTCCTGAACAGTGTGGCGTAACAATGATTTCTTGGAAGTCGATGGAAAAATACCCGAAACTC
Organism: Plusia festucae; assembly: GCA_950381575.1. Lineage (NCBI taxonomy): Eukaryota > Metazoa > Arthropoda > Insecta > Lepidoptera > Noctuidae > Plusia > Plusia festucae. Next base: position 15,562,893 of record OX494433.1, on the reverse strand, counting down.
AACATTACTTCGTGTTCACAACTTTTTGCTATCTGTACCTACTATATGTGAACCACCTACTAACCTTTAAATGTGATTGTAACCCTAAGCCTGTCTACCTCTAAGCATGAGCTAATTGTTTTAGGTATTTATATCAATTAACTTGAATTTATAATTTTAAGAGCTTGAGCCAATGGTAATTTAAGTATTAAGTAGAAAGGAAAAAAACTGGACAAGTGCGAGTCGGACTAGCCCACCAAGGGTTACGTAAAAAGTCTATCCGTATAAAGTGATCCCATATGGGTTTCACTTTTTTCTTTGAGATTCGGAACCCTAAAAATATCTCGAAAAAGACCAGAACATTTTTCAAAATACATTCACAAGTCATTGTGTCCTGAGATAAAAAATAATAATAGATAGATCAAATTTGAACTGCACAATAAGGTATACATGTAATAAACAAAGAACAAAGTTAGAAAACAATGGTGGAGTCGGGAGAACAATTGAAATGGTCAGCTACAAATCTATTGGTTTTTCACGTTACCTGGATCGTGATACTTTTGTTTACTATGGCAGACGGTGGATTACGTACCTCGTCCTCTCTCAACGTGCCCTCTTTTCAGTCAGTTAGTTTAAGCGTTGCAAGCAGTAAAAGATTTAGTATCGGGGACTTCTGGTGATAACTTGAAAAAAATAATAGAATACCGGCTTATATATTTTCCACTGCTGAGCATTGATCACCAAGCTTTTTCATTGCGGGTTGGTGATTTCAGAACCCAATTTTGGGAATCCAGGTTTCCTCACGATGTTTTACTGCACCGTTTGTCAATAGAATAATTAAGAAACTACTTAAAATTATGAAAAGGTCACATTGGTACTTGCCTGGGTTCGAACCTGGAACGATATGCATAAGAATCCGATCATTGAACCGCTTTTTCTTAATTTTTTGTCGATGGTAGAAAGATGTAAACGATATAAAAAAGAATTATATGAACCGCTAGGCTTCTGCACAGATAACCAACTTGTAAAGGTCACCACGCTAATTACCACTGTGCGCGACGTGTTACAGGTTCGATCTCCGCATGAGACAAGCATTAGTGTGATCCACAAATGCTTGTTCCAAGTCTGGGTGTTTTTTGTGCAAGTGATTTAAATGTTTGTGTAACCTCCGCTACACAAGGATTAAATTCCTTAGTGCGGGCGTCGTCTAAAAAAAAAGAAGATAAATAGGAGATGAAACAACTCTAATCGTACTTTCTCTCTCTATCTCTGTCTCCATTCGTTAAACTGTCTCTTTGTTCTTCCTAACTTATCTTCCCTTATCCTTCCAAATTCATAGTATCATCGTAAATTACTGTAGAAGCTATTTAACTTCTAGTCATTCTGTGAGAACTAAAGGTCAGTTAACACAAATTGGGTCGCAGTGTTCGTTGAAATAAAATGGTTCCTTTTACCTTGTTTAAGCGAGTGCCGGCGATAGAAGTAATTAATGTCTACAATAATTACGTTGACCCTCATTACAGGACCTTAAGAACACCTCTTTAAGAATGCTTTATGATGCGTTTCTGCCCGAGTGAGTGGTCGGGTAGAAACGGATCCTATAGCATTGTCATCAACACCTGTCTTCTAACCACCCTAGTCCTCAACTTAAGACGTTCTTATATCTATCTGTCTCTTTTATACATATTGAAGTGACTGAAATGGAATGAGACTTACCCCCGAATACTAAAACGCTAATTAACTTTTACACGTTCTTAAATGTCTATTTGTCGCTACTTTACACCTTCAAGTGACAGAGACAGCATGAGACTAAACGGTGGCTTAAACTGATTGACGTTTCAGTATTCGGTCATTACAGTCGGATTTTATCTTGAGATCTTCTCAAACTCTGATCAACCAATTGTGTGTTAGCGTATGCTATTGCTCGACCTATCAAGTGGCAAGCTTAGCAAGTAAAAGTTGGAATTCTCAATTCAGAAACCGTTAACGGCGAATCAAATCTGAGTTGCGCCTAATATTCAGCTGTAAAACCTTTTTTTTATTTAAGGAGCGTATAGACTTGAGTGGAATACTAATTTGGCCGAAATTGCTAGAACATCGGCGGTTAATATCGAAGACTTATTGATGTAATATATATTGCGTTTGATATCATTGGATATTGGTAATTTTGTTTTGCAAGGACAGCAGGTGCGTCTGAAATAATAATGAAGAAGTGATCTGTTTGGTTATATAGTTATAGATTTTGTTCAGGTGTTATGTTTTACGATATATTTTTTGACAAAGATAATCATAATTCAGATCAATGATTATAATTTCAAGATCAAAAATAAAATTTCTTATTCACATATTCATAGATTTGATCATCATAATGTTCAAATCTTTCTTATTATTTTTACACACGTCATACATTTGGGTTTTTTTATGAAGGGTGTTTTTCTAAAAGATCTTTCATAACAGTGGTACCAACTTGATGAAATGTATATTGATTTTATAAGTCAAATAATTTTTAAGTGAAGTTTATATTGATTTCTAATGTAATCACATAGAGTTTTTTAACCAACAAACCAAACAATTTATACAATTAATAACAATTTACGTCTTAACTGCAATAATTTAATTAAACCGGGAACAGGAGAGTATTATAAATTGTTCGGAACCGATTTAAACAGAAACAATCTCACTGGTTCTATTAAAACTTCGACCAAAGACAATAAAGACACTCAATTGATTTTAAACTATCCCGGATTCCTGCAGGAATTAAATTGTTTCTAACGCTTACATTACGCGTAGTGAAGCCGCATTGATTAACACCTCGAAGAAGACGTTTGTTTTCGCCAGTATAACATATGACTTGTATTACGCGAATTGCTACGCGTGTTTCATTTTCATTGGTTCTCGTAGTGTATGTTTAGCGCGAAACCCAAACTAATTTTCTGTAATAAAAGTAGTGTTACAAATGAATAAATAAAACGTCGAAGGGGCGTGTCTAAGCTTCCTCTGATGACCTGTCAACGAGCTGTCAAGGCGCTGCACACGAAATCCGAACGTGGTGGACGTATCATTAGACGATATTTACTTAATCTAAAGATAATTCATTACATTTAACTGTGTCCTATTAATAATTTGATAAAGTTTATGTAAATATTCTGTTAATGATTGTTTTAATTAATTAATTGCAAGCCCTAGTTTAGTATAGTAGCATATAATATTTTTTTTTATATAATCTAAATCATCATATTTATTTATTGAAACTATATGCAGAATTATATTATATTATATGTAGATATCATAAATAAATAAAAAATATTTATCAATATGTCTGGTATTTTTATGATAAGATTGGGCAGTAACCGTATGGGTAATATATACAAGTACACAAGTTGACATACTTGGTCACTGTGGGTTGGCGTAATTAGATAAAAATTTGAAATAAAACCTGTTTTGAAAAAAAATACTCCTACAAATTAAAAATTTAATCCATAAGTCGCATAGAAGACTTGTAACGAGCACTTGTGGATCACTCAAATATTTTCCTTCTGTGTGCCAGTGCATCGATACTATTTTTTGATACTTTTACTACGTAGTAATATTAGTATTTTTTACTTGTACTAAAATGCAGAATAAACCCTAGGTCTTGTGGAATTTCTGGCCACATTCCCGCATACCCGACTACGGCTTCGGCGGACAAGACTCAATTACTGATTATTAATTAGAAGATTCTTAAGAAATTTTAGGTGGCCAAGTTGATGCTCTTTCTTTCAATCTAGCTCCTTAGTAAATAATGACCATTGTTCCAACGACCTTTTTCCTAATAGTGTGGCGCAGGTGTGATGCTCTATATTTTATTAGAGGCGTGATCGATGATACTGCTTTTAGAGGCTGATTGATGCGAAGCGGGTCGCTTGATAATGGGGAATTAGATTTAGAGAGTGACTCTTGACTGTGGATTGTGATTGATAGTGATACCGTTGTTAGTTGTCATAAATTATACAATGATTTTTCCTAGGGCATTTTCAAAAAACACTTAATCATTTGTGTAGTTCACATTTTTTTAGGGATAATGGTATCATAATTTTTATGACTTGGTAGTTTTAGAAATTCCAAAATTTGACTCAAATATAGAAAAATCAAAATAATAAATAATTATTCATGCTTCATTTAAACAAATTAATATTTTCAAACGTTAACATTTGACATCAGTTTCCTTTTTCCTAATAAATTAATCCTTAATTTATTTTCATCTCAGGAACATCATATTTTTTAATATTGTAGGGGCAAATAGATGTAGATCCATTTATTTTCGCTGATTCCTTTTACACCTGTCAGCTATTCAGCCTTAATACCAAATATTCTTTATAAACTTAGAAATCAATAATAATTATAATTGGGAAATTTCTAGTTTATGAGATTTTCAGACTAGTGTGTTGCGCCTCTGATGGCTTTGCAGCAATTTTAATCGAATTAACAGAAACGATAGTTCAATGAATGTTTGAATTTACGATTGAACGGTTGGGAATTCAATTTCAAGCTCGTTGAGTTATTGCGTTTCGTTCACGCTTAGCACGAATGCCTATATTTAGTACCATTGTAGCTGACTGTCAGTAATTATGTGAAGCATTGCTAGTGAAAAATTTCGATTTGATTGATGACCAAATGAGTGCAGTTGATTTGTAGTAACTTTTTTTCCTGACAAATACTCGTATTACTATAACTATGTATGTAATAATAAAGTGAAGTCGGAACAAAAAAATGGTAGCTGTTTTTTTCTCTGAAATGAAATATATTTTTTCATTTGAATTCATCATCAACACATTTTAGTAACCACAAACATAAAAACATATCAATATCAAATGCATTTTTCATTTGAAACAACAACTACATAGTTTTCGCTAAAACAAAACTGAAATAATTTTAACACTGTTAACCAATTTATTTAATTTTAAAAATAGATATTGTTTTGACATTTATATCTAACTGACACAAAACAACTACCGATCGATACAAATCTACTATATAAAAATAAGTCGGGTTTTCCTTCCTGACGCTATAACTCCAGAACGCACGAACCGATTTCCACGGTTTTGCATTCGTTGGAAAGGTCTCGGGCTCCGTGAGGTTTATACATAGTAAAGAAAATTCTCAATTACATAAAAAAAAATTTAGACCGCGGGCGGAGCTGCGGGAAACAGCTAGTAACTCAATAAAAAACCGGCCAAGTGCAAGTCGGAGTCGCGCACCGAGGGTTCCTACTACCTAGGTTTCAAATTATTAAAAATATTTTTGCTATAATAATATGATGTATTTAAAAATTTACAGGGTCTGCAATTTATCCTTTGTCTGTGCTATAACACGGTGCTTCGTACTAAAGTTCATGGGACCCTGTAGGTTTTGATTCGCTTGCGTGTGTCGAAAATTTGCGGCATTAACGGCTGTATTGATTGATTGCGTTGGCTTAGAAGTTTAATTTTTTACCTTTAGACCTGAGTATTTGATATAATTTGAGATTGATACCTCCACGCGTTCCTGAGAAAAAGAGCCTTGACAGACGGTCGGACGGACGGACGGACGGAAAACAAAGTAATCCTATATAAGGCTTCCGTTTACGGTTACGGTTCGAGGTACGGAACCCTAAAAACTTTCTTTTACAAAAAAATCATACACCACCTGAGTAATTGGCCGACATTTACAACGGTCAAACGTCAAACCCGTCACCCTTTATCGATGAAACTACATTATAAGGGACTCGTATCCAGGACAAAAATCGTTTCACAATCACAATCGATACATTTCCGATCATAAAGAGAGATTGCAATATAAAAAGATATTCTTTGGAGCCATTGAACCCTTATCTTGATAAAACGCAATACGCCATCTGTTCGTATGATATAAGATAGAGTCTGGAATGTTGGAGCGTATACCAATCTGTATGCTGATCAAGGGATTTGGGGAATGCTTATCTCATGCTACTCATGTATCACATTAGGCTTGTTTCTAAGAGTTGATTAGATGGCATTTTGGTACATGTTTGTGTTTTGAAACTGATGTTGGTGATGTCTTTGTGCATAAGATTTTAGATAGTGATGTAAACATAAGATTCTAGCTGAGATTCGATAGCGAGTAAATATATCTTATAAATTTAGAGCTTTGGTTGTAGCGTGACAGTGTGTTATATTATTTTAGGGAATAATATTATTGAACAAAACTGAAAATAATGACTAAAAATAAATACGAAGATATTTTTAGTTATATAGATTTAGTATAGGTATTGTTTTAGTAGATATAGGTATTGAATCCCGAATCATGTGTTCTGCCTAGCCTTTTCCTTACTTATATTGGGGTAGGCTTCCAGTCTTACTGGATTCAGCTGAATTCCGTACCTATTTAAATTATTTTCTCTTTATTTTAATGAAATAAAATAATGAACTTCCATTTCTCAAAATACACAAATTGTTAATTTCAAATAACCATAAAAAACAGACTACCTCACACATTTTTTTTCCGTGTCGCAAACCGGATTTTGTACGGACAAATGTAAATCCTGACCAATTGTATCGAAAGCTCTCTGATGTGTTTGTTGACTGGGCCATTATGGAAATACTGCGATATTCCTTGCTCCTGGTAATTCGCAACGGGCATCGAATAAATTTGTTGAGCGCAACCCAAAACAGAGGTTGCATGATTTATAAATAAGAAGAATATTTTGAGTGCTAAAAGTGTTTTTATTTAGATAAAATAAAAGCCTTGGTTTTTGGTCAAAATATGAATGCTAGCGTAATGTCAATAGCTAAGTAACAAAACGTAAATTAATATACTTACTTTTACTTTTTAATTACTTAAACCATTCTAACGCAAAATAATAAAATCATACTGTTATTGTACCATGTGTAAAAAGTTCTTGTCATACAAAGAATACACGGAAGAGAAGCATTATTATTATTAAATAAAAGAAAAATAATGAATAAAAATATGATAGTAGGATTGATTAGTATTTTATTGAAACAAAATTATTCTAAATTTAGCACAGAAATCCCTATGTAACTTCGTAGTTACGTCGTATTACAAGTCCAACAGCCACAAATTACACACTATTTTGATGTTGCCATTGACGTTTGATTTCGGTGACTTCACACTTATATTTTCAATGTGAATGTGGCTGCACTGTTTGATATTTGTTGTTTAGATTTCGACCAATACGAGTCAATGTTTGCGGCCAATACCAGTGATTAGTTGTATTTACACAGTATGATCAACGTAGAGAATGTTTACACGAATTCTCTGTATTTTATTTGGAACTAGTGGTTTAATTCTATTTCTAAATCACACTGGTTTGGTGATTTGACTGTTACATAGCAGCTTCGATTCCTGCAAGGCTTATTTGTGTATGTATTTTAGGATAAATAATAATATGATTTTGCTTCTGTGTATAGTGTACATACGTAGTGCACCTCCTTGAGAGAAAACATTTAGAGCTCCAAAGAAAGATCTTACGAACTTGAAAGAGGCCTGCGTTAAGTTTGCCGATTTATGCAAATACTGATAAAATTGAGTTAAAAGTTTCAGATTTCATTGGCAATGGTTAGGTTTATAGTCCGGTTTGGATTACTCAATTTACATGTATATTCGAATTAGAACGTTTGCGCACAGGCTCTCCAAACTAATCGACGGTATTGTAAAATTCCTGATGTTTATACATTTCAAAATAAATACAATTATTTTGTTCACATACATTTAGTATTCCAGCTTTAACTGCCGCATACATTCACACGTAATTCGATATAATTTCCTTTAAGTGTACATTATTTAGCGTAATGACCGTTAAAATAATTAATTAGTGCAATAATTAACGTTTTACATAAACATGCTAGCTCGTTATGGCATTTCAGCAATTATGCAAGCGTTATTGGATAAATTAAACAAAGTTCGTGTGTGAAAGCCTATTCGTGATGTAGGTAAAGGTTGTTGTGTGATATTGAATTCGATTCCTTGGTTGTTTTTTTTACTAGCTTTTGCTGCACCTTCGCCCTCGTGGGTTTTGGTTATCTCGGCAAAAAACCGCCTAGCTGTTCTGATTCTATAACCTATAAACTTCCTGAGTAAAAAAACTATAAAACTGTTTTTTTTTCAAATTGGACTAGTAGTTCCTGAGATTACCGCTTTACGGTTTTTTAGACATTTATTTTCTCAAAAGATTACAATCACTTACAGAGAAAATACAAATTGTAACTTAAAAAATACATAAAGCCGATTGGCGTAGTGGGTTAGTACTATGCTATGATAAAAATTAGAATTGTAACAATTTTTGACCAAACAATCAAACGAACCCTTCAGTTTTATAATATTAGTACTGATATTAATTTATTATCTTGATTTGACGATTTTTTTCTGTCAAGTTTACCAGAAATCTACCAGTATGTATGTATTTTATTTATATACCGTTTTTTAATAAATTTGTGAATTGCCATTTTAGTATTTTCTAAATAAAAAAGAGAAAGAGATTAAGGAGATAAAACCCTCTATCTAGTTAATGTTGAAGATTTGGACCAACCCAACTGAAGGCTTAAAAATATACTTCGTAATACGTTATTGGTTATTTGTATATTATCTTTGAGGTTGTCTCTAGGTTATATTAGCTTCATCTGTGTCATATAAGTATATGACGTGGCTGTAAACTTTATACGGTTTAATAAGCTTTTGTTTACGATATTACTATTACGAGGATAATTAATATTAATGATAATAGCTATTGGTTATTATTATGTCGTAAATCTAGGCTTGTTTGAAGTTAGTTTCATGTAACTAAGATGATTATTACCAAGTAATAACCCTAGACGACCTCCGTGATCGAGTGGCGTACACACCGGTTTTCAAGGTGTCGCCAGCTCTGAGGTCCATCGTTCGATCCCCGAACGGGTTAATGTAGAAAAAAACACTTCTCTACATTATCTCCGGTGTATGTGGTACCTTTGTTCTCTCTGGTTCTATAATACCAGTGCTTAACCTTTAGTATACTACGTTCTATCTTTTAATAGTAAAAATTAATTAACAAATGTAACATTTTTTGAGAGATCACGTCATTTTTTTTATAGTATAAAACCATCCGTGGACCTTAGGGAACACACAAAAAAAATAGCCGAATTGATCGAGCCACTCTTGAGTTATGCGCTTACCAACATTCATTTTTATTTAAAGTCTATTTGACCTCTGCTAAGAAAACATAACTAAGTAGGTAAGTATATTTTAATATAACAGTTATGAACTTAGAGAACTAGACCTCTTTAATACGTGTAATTCCAATTTAATCCGCATAGGCTAATAGTAGCCGTAATTCATTTTATGTAAATTAACGTATTGTTAACAGGATGGGACGTTTCTCTGTAATTTCTGCTATAGGTACATAGGTATGTAGGTAGTGTGGGGGTTTCTGGTTTGGTCTTTTAAGAGGCACATGGCTCCTCATCATGTGCAGATGAACAACGGCGTGGTTTTAGTGAGGTAAAAATCCCACACTCCGTTGTCTTATCCTCCATAAGGTCGGGCGCCTTTTGAAAGATTCCCGCCGAAAAAGAAAAAAAAGGTATGTACGTTGTGTAGGCACACTGTATGTTGACACTAGCGTAAAAAATATGATTAGTATTTAAAAATATTAATGTCATATTTACACGTAGGTATAAAAATATAATTTAAACATAATGGGAAGTCAGGTATATTTTACGGAAAGGATGGTACGGACCATGGATTTGTTTCTTGATACGAATAATTATATTTTTTAGTAGACTAAGCTTTTCCGTCTTACAAAAAAAAATTACCTCTTTCCATTTTTTCTATTACATTCTATTTCCACCGCCTAATAAGGTATTTTTCTACACATAAACGTTTAAATATTAACACCTAAAACGAGAATCCTAAAACCTTATGTAAGCAGTCTCAAAACAATCAAACGTATGAACACGAAATATGTATACATCAAACCTATAGTATAGATACAAATAGCTGAAATAACTAAGTTAGAACGACCAATTTCCCTAAGATATATTGCCATCAAACACCCGTTCAGGACCTAAATCTATATGACTTCTTAAGCAAATACCGGATCCAATACCCTTGTAATACAATTTATGGTCGGTAGTATTAATTCTGCGTTACCATGACAACGCGTGGTAAGCGGCAGTGTATAGAATTATGGTAATCAGCCAGTGTATTGTATCAATTGAGCCCCTGATTGATGATGAATGCCGTTGGTTAAACGTTGAATACCCTTGTTAGGGTGTACGGAAGCTACATTAGAATAAATGGAGGGTAAAACCATTATATTAGTCGCTGACTGAGTCTTGAATGACATTCCAGGAATGACGTGACGCAGAAGAAATAAAAAAAAAAATATTTTAGTTTGATTACAGAGGAGATCCTAATTTATAATTCATCATCATCAAAAGTGGTAGCCTAACCTAACAGGTTCGAATCCCAGCCATTGCACATGCGTGAACCCACTCCTTTAGCTTAGCACGAGGTGTTAAAAAGAATATTAGCAATGAGCGAACCATATTAATTCCAGTAACCTTACAAACTGTTTACAGTAATATTTGTTTTTTTTTCAATGCCACTATGAGGAAAAGTACCTATTCTAAATACTGAACATAGAATACTCAAGTTAATAATTATAAAATAAACAAAACTGCATTTACAGATCTTTTAAATTTTTTAATATCTAATTATTTTTACTTTCAAATGAACAGCTTAAATAATCTTTTGAACATAATATATATTATATGTAAAAACAAAACGACTTCATTTGCATGAAACTACAAAATACACAATTTTATTTATATACTCTTGGTATTTTTTCTAATTGAATTGAAACTACTGATAGTGATGAAATTTATATGGGATAACCGCTAAAATAATACATTATTGACGAAGTAATTTTTGAAATCGATCTCGACAGTTACCGGAGACATTGCGTCACAAACACAAAAAAACCTATTATTATGAATAGAGAACCGCCTCCATTGGAAGTCGGTTATAAAGACAATTAATGATCTGTAAATATATTTTTGTAGAATTAAACATGTAGTTGTGAAAACCCGAACACTTTAAACCGAATACTTTAATATATTACGGGACTTGTTGTCGGTTAAAATTACGTACAAATAGTGCTTCATTAAAGTATTTAAAAAATTAAAGCGTTTTCGAGATAAATAAGGCTGCTTAATTAACGTACACTCGAGAGCAATGAATCCGGGTCACTTAAAGAATGTTAAAAATCTCGGAAACTAAAAATGATAGGTTAATGCAATAAATTGTATTTAATAGACAATGTAATACTCCTTAAATGAAAGTAAAAAAAATATGAGTCACCATACATTTTATTAACACAAAATTACATAAAGAAAAAAACTGCTGATCTCTCCTTTAAACAAAAATAGGAAACATGAAATTTATGAACTTTATTACGATTTTCTTGAATTTTAATACTTCGTATTGCCTCCTCGTGCTTCCATTACTGCGTTTACGCGGTTTGGCATGCTGTACACCAAGTTCCTTATACGATTTTGGGGAATATTCTCCCATTCCTCTGTGAGAGCAATTTTGAGCTCACGAAGCGTGATTGGGGGAGGATTTCGTTGTTTTACGCATCTGCCTAGCTCGTCCCAAGCATGCTCGATCGGGTTGATATCCGGGCTGCGCGCTGGCCACTCCATACGAGTAATGTTCATCTCTTGAAGGTAGTCATTCACAATCCTACCTGTATGAGGTCGGGCATTGTCATGCATAAATATAGCATCCTCACCTAAATTGACCATAAATGGACCAACGTGATCATTGAGGATTTCTTCCACATATCTTTCGCTAGTTAAAGAGCCGTTTTCTATGATCACCAGCTCTGTGCGACTTTCAGAAGAAATTCCGGCCCACACAAGTACAGACCCACCACCGTAGGCTACTTTTTTTTCGATGCATGCTTGCTTGAATCTTTCCCCTGGTCTTCGATACACTCTGTGTCTTCCATCGTGCTTGTAGAGCATAAATTTTGATTCGTCGGAGAACATAACTTTTGACCAATCTTCAATACTCCAATTTACGTGGCTCTGGGCATATCTTAGTCTTGAAATACGATGCCCAGGCTCCAGTTTAGGGCCGTTTGCAGGTCTAAGGGGTTTTAAGTTAGATTCAGCAAGCCAACGTCTTACTGTCCATGCACTTGGGTTACTTCCTCCGAGGAGTCGAAACTGATTTGTGAGTTCAGTTCCTGTGAGAAAGCGATTTCGAAGCATGGTGTTCACCAAGTATCGGTCTTCTCGTGCTGTGGTACACCTGGTTCTGCCCGTTCCTGGTCTGCGTAGGTTACAACCAGTTACTTCGTAGCGTCGGAGAACGCTTTGTACTGTTGACAGCGACACACCGACAGTCCTGGCTGTATCGCGCTGACTCCGGCCGGTTTCCAGCATTGTAAGTATTCTGGTGCATTCTTCAGGCGTAAGCGACATAATTTCAGCTTGAATAATGAATATAGAGCACTATCAACATGGTTTATGTACCCACATAAATGACAGATTACAAACAAAAGCAAAACCAAATGCTGTAATTTCGTAGTTCCATCTTCGAAAGTGGCCCTTTTTCAAATTTGATTTTTTTATGATATAACTTTACAATAACTAAGAAATTTTAATACCTTCATTTAAGGAGTATTACATTGTCTATTAAATACAATTTATTGCATTAACCTAGCATTTTTAGTTTCCGAGATTTTTAGGACTCTTTAAGTGACCCGGATTCATTGCTCTCGAGTGTAGTATATAACGTATATAATAGTATTGTACTACATATAATAATGATATACAATAATATCTTGGGACAGCTCACACACGGCCATCTGATCCCAAAATAAGCAGAGCCTTTACTATGGCAACTAGACAACTGATAGACATACTTATATATTTCTAATACATTCATATTATAGATACATTACACCCAGACACAGAACAAATAAATGATCGTGCTCATCACGTACAGATTCTTCCTGGATGGGAATTAAACTCACGACCTCCGACTTAGCAGTCAGGGTTACTAACCACTAGACCAACAGGCCAGTCAAACATCATTTGTATATATTATTCGACGAACAAAAGAAAATACTGGTATCATATATCTCACTGTATTTTCAATTTCACTGTATAAATAAGTAGGTATCAAATAATTCAAATAATAGGCTTCAAATAATTACAAAGTTTCAGCGTCTTGACGTCTCATAATTCTTAACATCTTCATTTAAGTCACAACGTAAATTTTTATTAAAAAATATTAATATTTTTAGATTAAATTTATTTTGAAGTCTACTCACACCCAAGATCTGTAGTGTTGGAGATGCCTACGAACATAGTCGCTTGCTCAACGCCCGTCATAAGGCTTCTTGTCTTTCTTCTGCATACACTATGCCCAAGCTATGATCGGCTTCCAGTCTTACCGTATTTTACATAGAGCGACTACCTTTCTGACCTCCACAACCCATTTTACTAAACTTAAACCCTGTTTAACATATCAACAGCATATATCACATATTTATACACAGGTTACAGCTTAACGAGCTATCCGAGGCATGAAGAGATCTTGGAATGATGGCAAATAGTTACCCATCCACGAAGCGACTGCGGCGAGCGCGGCTCAACCTTCATAATCGGTCATTGGCTTTAACTTAGCCAGGAGCTCCTCCCAGACGTATATCCTATGATAAGGAAAGCTATGCCTCGGTTCAACAAACATAAATATATCAGGAAATATTGATTGCCGGTATGTTTGTGCTTTCTGTAAAAACGCAAACACAATATTATACTTTACGCTCTATTTTTTAAATATTAATTTCGTTTGTGACAGTAACGAAATATCTCTCATCATAAGTTATGATAAAGTTTCTTACCGTATTAGTTAACAGCGTGATGAGTTATGGCTGTTTAAATAATCATGGTGGGTCGGTAAATAAGTTTCTAAGTAGGTCGGGACACCGTAATTCGCGAGTTTGTTTATGGGGTGACATGATGTTAGTCGTGGGTAATTGTTTATGTTGGAAAGTTATATTTAAGTACTGGCAACTTAAATAAAAATCGTATAAACAGATTTGGTTTAGGTAAAATAGAATCAAACTATTGCAACTTATCGAATTACTTTTATATTAGTTGTGTGTTACCATTTTCTATGTTTTGAGAATTTTTGATTAGATAATACAACAATTTTGGTCTTACACTGTGGTCGAGTGGCGTACACGCCGGTTTTCAAGGAGTCGCTAGCTTTGAGGTCACGGGTTCGATCACCGGAAGGATCAATGTGGAAAAACCACTTTTCTATATTGTCTCGGGTCTGGGTGCTTGTGGTACCTTCGTTGTCTCTGATTCCATAACACAAGTGCTTTAGCTACTTACATTGAATTCGGAGCAATGTTTGTGATGTTGTCCACATTATTCATTTATATTTACCTACTAATAGGAAGAACGCAAGATACAACAAAGCGAAAGGAAAACGGAAAATAAGAAGTTTCTACTACTTTAAAATAAATAAAGACAATCAATAAAGAGCGTCTGGAACATAATAAACTGTGTGAAACTAAAGAAAATATAAAAGAAAGAAATACACTTTTCAAATGTACCTTTTCTTGGAATTTTATTTTTTTTGTAGCTTGGAACAGACACTGTTCTCTGTTCGCAGTCGTTGAGTATAGTTATCGCATTTTACAAATTCGAAGACTTTTGTTTTTAAATTAGAAAATAATAAACGAAAGCATGTTTTTTGGATTTCATTATTGGGGTGTGGCTGTTGTGTTGTTTTTGTACAGGCAAGTGAAAATATAATGTAATATGTATGTACCCTGTAATCCCATACATTTGAAAATTAAAGAAAAAAATATTATTTTTTTCGTAAATAAATATGATCTATTAAAACAATTTGATCATCGCTGATTTCTTTGAGATCCTTTTTTATCAAGACTATCTTTTTTTTTCTTTTTTTTTGCATTATTAAAATATAAGTACTTCATTCTATATTTAACGTTTATTACACACTTTTTTGTTCCACCTGACAACACAAACTGCAATAATTTAAGTACATTTATACTTACCCCTACATTTATAACAAAATTAATAAAAAACTGAACATATACCCACTCAGCACAGACCGTTGCAAGAGACTTGTATCAGAATACCTACAAAGACTCACTTATGATGAAACTGAGCAACTAATATTTGTGCAAAGATAGTATCAGTCTTAGTAGTTAGCATAAATCACACAAATACAAAAACACAAAAATAAACACACCCTCTTACACTCACACACTCACCATAGCACATCACACAAAGAGAGGTTCAGCCTACTAACTCAATGTCACAAATAATTGTATAATACAAATAGTTTTATCAAATGCTAGCACTTAAACAACTGTATTATAATTAAGTATATGAATCAAGGGGGATGGCACTGTTAGCCGAAATACAGGTTCATCCTAGTTCGGCAGCAGGTCTAAAACTTTTGTAAACAAAATATGTTTTTTTTTTTCAAGCTTATAGTTGTAAACCCTATTTGTAAGTTTTTGAGAAATAAGTAATTATTATTATTTGAGAAATAAATAATAATTATTATTATTATTTTGTTATTATCTACCTAGCTACATACCAAGTACGTGAGGTAAACCTGTGAATAATGTAATCTCGTTAATCAGGACAATCTCAATGATATAGGAGTATTAATATTGCACGTCTGAAGTAATGGTCCAGAAGAGATTGCTATTTACTTGGCTTATGGGACGTGTCTAGGGAGATTTTCATATTTTTATACTTGTTTTTCCAGGAAAGAGAAACCAGAGGTGTTGGTTGAAGGTGAAATCATAAGTGTATTAAATAATTTTGTTCTATAACTTATTATTTTATAGTTAGTATTCGTCAAAGTCAAGAAGCGGCGGTAGCCTAATGGCTAGGGCGTCAGACTTGCGATCATGTGGTTGAGTGTTCGAATCCCACTCATTACACTATCGACGTGAACCCACTCGTAACACAAGCATCTTAGCTTAGCACGAGGGGTTAACGAGATTACTAGTAATGTGAGACCCACATTACTAGTAACTTTATTAAAAAGAAAAATGTGTTTTTAGCTTTTAAAAATATGGATTATTTTCATTAAACGACCCCCAGAAAGAAATCAGATTCAGAAATTTCCTACAAAGAGCCGAACATCATTGGATCAATCCTTAATAACCAGCATTAGGTTTACATATTCAAGTCATTATTAAGAATAATACTTAGTCATTATTGTAAATATTATCCTCTTTTTCGTATTTTGTATGTCAACCGAGATTATCGTTCAAACTGCGCCAACACTCCAGCTAAATAAAAAGAGAAATAATAAAAGAAAAAATCATACGTTTTCACGTTTTATTTCAAAAAAGAACAAAAGCTATGCGAAGCCTAAATGATCCCATAAAGTATGAAGTATTGCAAGTATTTAACTTGGGACAAATAAATTTCCAAAGTAACCCCGGGAACATGGCTTGAAGAACTGGACATCACTTATTTTGATGTGGTATACTTACCTAAAACTTGTCCTATTTTTTTCCTTGCCGATGTAATTGTGACGTTTTTTTTTATTTAGGCGTAATGCATATTTCTACCATAGTACCTAACAACGCAACATACGATATCAAAATAACACAATATTATCTCAACCATACTCCTAATGATAATGTATGTCCTTATTGCTAGCATATTTTACAGTCGGACCTCTACGCATAGAATTATATCATTTATCTTAACGACATCTTTCAAGAGATGTTTTTCTTGTAATATAATTCGACCTTAAAAAACAATAAAAAGTCGTTAAACACAGAACGTTGAAAACACTCGGAAATTAAACAAAAGTTATAAAAATATTACGAAATTCATTACCAACTCTCATCAAAAGATTGTATGATTCAAGAATCGTAACAAACGCTACATAATGAAATATGGCTAATAATGGCGCGTGTTGTAAGAGAGGCCGACAAAAAAACTTGCAAGGTCAAGACATAATGAATACTGCCACCAAAAACAATATAACAGATAAAACTTTTTGATTCAGTTCCAAACAAAGAGGTCGCGTTCTTGGAGACTATACAAATGTATTATGTATTGTGTTTGTACCAAAATATAATGGTACTAGATGAATACCCGGCTCCGCTCGGTTGAAATGTGACTCATGATACACAATGTAGGTAAATATTTCTGTAGTCATCGGTTTTCAAGGAATATTAAATGTAAGCAAGCCATAGATTCGTATAGCTTCGTTCATTGTGTTTAATAAATATAGTAAATAAAAACTGCAATAGTTTTCACACACATAATTTTTATTTTTTACACATAAATAATATTAATATTTTCGCGAAACGACGACGACTGAAGAAAAGTTTTAAGTTTTGTTACGATTCACTCAATGTTTCCGGCAAGACGTTTCGTTTTACACAGTCAAATGAGCCACAGTTCTTTGTGATGGATGCTTCTTTGGCGCGACGCACGCGATGTGTTGATTGGTGAGGCGTATATAGAAAAAAGCGAAATAAATATTCTTGAACTATTATTTCAAACGCGTTCCGAAACGATTCTGGTCCCAACTATCATGCAACTGTCATACGCCTTGTCAGCACTGTAATCACTTCAAGGAGGTTGTATGATAATAAACTCCTTGAATCACTTTGAGCAGAATTATCTGTTACGGAACGCGGCCATGAAGCGGCCTTATTAACTACCCAAGATGGCGACTGCGGTGTTTTTGTTTGTCAGTGCCATTACAATTTAACGAAATTCTCCATAATCCGAATTTTGCGGATATATGTTGTCGACTCGAAATCAATATCTTTTTATGTTTTGTTATTCATATAAGGTTTCGATCGAGTCTACCGTAGCCCTGAACGAAATTATTAATATAGATAAGAACTGTATACTGTATACCTATTTGACATAGTAACTGGCTGGTATATCACAAGGGATTGAGCGAAATGAAAATAAAAATACGAAGATCAAGTTCCTTTTTCAAATTCTAAGATCTTATTAGATCTTCTGCCTAGCCTTTTCCCAAGCTATGTTGGGGTCGGCTTCCAGTCTTACTGCTTACTTACTTACTTACATAGAGCGACTGCCTATCTGACCTCCACAACCTATTGCTAGGTAATACAGTATTCCATGGTAAGACTGGTTGTCAGAATTGTAATGACTTAATGACTCAAAGATCACTGTATGATAGTCGGGACCAACGGCTTAACGTGCTTTCCGAGGCACGGAGGGGTCTCGATGTGATTACAAATGGTCACCCATCCACGGATCAACCGCGGCGAGTTGACCTTTGTCATCGGTCAAACCGTACGGCTTGCACTTAGCCACGAGCCCCTCAAATTTAATAAGATGTATTGACAAAAATTGTCTCTAATCTAAAGATGAAAGACGCGTTTATCTTATGTACTTATAATAATATCACAGTCTATAATATGCTAAGTGTAAAGCTGAAAACAAATAAACGGATGATAAGTAAGCAAGGCCTTAAAAACAACCAGCGCCCCAGATTTCTTTCAGACGTCCGAACGCTCGCGGTCAGCCCAAGGTCAGGACTACGACTTACCTCCGATAATTCACAGCTCAGTTATCTCGATACCAGGCTGACGGATGCGGCTGTCAGCCACGTCCGTCAGCCGTGTCCGATATTTTCATGCCGTAGGTACGATTTGACCGAGTGGTTGGTCAGTGGCTCTCCACTGACCAACCACTGCGGGCGCGGCCATTTGTAAACATACCGAGACCCCTCTGTGCCCCAGAAAGTATGTAATACCGTTGATCCTAACTGCCACACTTCGTCGGTGTGTGTCACAGTCGTTAAGTCATTCACAATTCTGACAAGTCTTCATAGAGGAGACTGTGTTAGCCAGTAAAATGGGTTGTGAAGGTCAGATGGGCAGTCGCTCAATGTAAAATACGACTACTGAGACTGGAAGTAGATAACAACATAGCTTGGGTGAAGGCTGGGCAGAAGATGACTTATAATAATAATATGATATTCTTATAAACTCTTTTCAACGAGTAATAGTATGTAGAGGCAATTTTTTGTATTTAAAAAAAGCACCAACCGCTTTCCCACTTGGCCCGTGAATGTTATGTTGTCGCGGTACCGTACAGTAGGTAGAGGTAGGTTGAATTACTGTCCCAAATATAAACAGAATCAAAACTAACCAAAATACAGTATCATTATCGATTTCATCGTATTAATAAGAAAGTATGGATAATATACCGTGTTTTCCGTAATAACCATGAACTATAAAAGGTATAGAAATATCAACCCTATAGCCATAAGCATCCCCTCAATTAACTCTCACAACGCACAATTTACGATCAGGTACTTCCACATTCATAGTAATGGCCGACCGCACAACGACCGACCTCCATCGTTTTCTCATAGTAATTTCATAACCCCTTTCATCCACAGTCGGGTAATAATTACCGCCTGATAAACGGTAACGGGTATATTTTATACCCTTATCTGTATCCCGAGCAGTATTGAAGTGTTAAGTGTGTCTCACACGACACTGTGAGAGGTATGCGCGGTTCATTTATTTATGAAAATAATGTAAAAATAAGTTTTTTATCGTTTTTAGTGTATTTTGTACTTTTTAGGATGCCACTGTATAAATAAATATCTTGGGACAGCTCACACACGGCCATGTGATACCAAACAAAGCAGATCCTGTACTATGGTAACCAGACAACTGATAAACATACATATAGGTACATTTCTAAATAGATACAAATTATAGATACACCCAGACATAGAACAATTAATGATCGTGCTTATCACTCAAAGATTTGTCCTGGTTGGGAATCGAACTCACGACCTCCGGCTTAGCAGTCAGAGTCACTAACCACTAGACCAACAGCCCCGTCTATGTTTCTTCTGTATCATATTTAAAGCTAAAGTTTGTGGTCTATGAATATTGAAATAGGTACAGTACCTAACATTAGACTGAGATCGATTTGCGTATGAGATAGCTATGAAAATATAATAATGACTAAAGGTCATTGAAATTTTATTATTAAATGGATGCGAATTATTTGGATATTATTATTACATTTTGTTATTTATTTTTATTTTAATAATCGTTTTTACAAAGCATCAATTAATAACTCTTACCTTATAAATTCATTAAACAATTATAACCCTTTTAGTCGAATATAGCTTCAAATATAGATAAGCACGTAAACTTCACCCAATCAAAAACAAACAAGTACGACACATTTCAAGAATAGTTGGTTGTTTATCATCTTGAAGCGACAAGTTTCGTATGACCCCACCTTAAGATTTCGGCAAAACATGATATTAACATTACACAAGATTGATTTTCATCTTTTTACGCGGCGCGCAAGTCATTGGAGTAATCTCTAGGTTATTGGATAATGTAAGCAGGTGTTGGAAAATAAGGTTTTATCTCCTCTCGGTTTTCTAAAGATCAGATCAAGGCTCGAGCTTATTCGATTTTACTTGAATCGATGAAATAAGTACTTGA
This sequence comes from Plusia festucae, assembly GCA_950381575.1. Classification (NCBI taxonomy): domain Eukaryota; kingdom Metazoa; phylum Arthropoda; class Insecta; order Lepidoptera; family Noctuidae; genus Plusia; species Plusia festucae. The sequence goes on along the minus strand of OX494433.1, from coordinate 15,542,360 downwards.
ATGATTTATGAAACGAAGTGATAAAGAGTTCAAATGTATTTTTTAGCTAACTGGTGTTTTGGAACCGTGTTAAAATAAGAATATGGCCCATAGCAGTACCTTAATCCAATCTATACTTATATTATAAAGCTGAAGAGTTTGTTTGTTTGTTTGCAAATTTTAGTAACTACTTGGCGATTTAAAAAAATATTTCACTGTTAGATAGCCCACTTATTGAGGAAGGCTATAGGCTAATTTGCCGCGATAACAGACGCCCACGCGGGCGGATCCGCGAGCAAAAGCTTGTACTTTATAAAATAGTGCAACAGTGAAGTAAATAGTTACTATACGACGTTGACTACTATTGGAATGGATTTTATATAATTTCTACTTGGCAAAATGTGTATGGACATAGATGTAAGGTCAACCGACTCTATTTCATCACCGTCATCAACATTCCTCATCATTCATTTTTGTAGTGGAATTTACTATCAGCCTCTACAAATTTATTGTCATCTCACTGCTTATGAACCATTCAAAACAAAAGATAAGTAACATCAAAATACACACATCAAAAGTGTCTAGGGATCAAGCATTTTTATGCGGATTTCTTGAGATTGAGATGTGGCTTTGTAATAAATTTATGATTTTATAAATTTATATGGATCCTTTTTGGTGCATTTCATAATTCGAATCAGGAACTGTGAATCAAATTCGAGTAAAAGATGAAAATCAGCTGTCAATATTTTCCCTATAAAAACATACAACGCATTGAAGACATTATTAGTGCTACTGTTTCCCTACTACTGATTAAAACCAACGTTATTATGGAGCGGCGACGTCATTTAAGCAGGGAAGAAATGCTCAGAGCCGTGGGAATGATAGAAGCTGGTTCCCGGCAACGTACTGTGGCTTTAGCTCTGAATACAAGTCAGAGTGTTATCAGTCGACTTTGGACACGTTACCGAAGCACTGGTACCGTGGCTGAGCGCCATGGAGGACGGTATCGCTGCACCACACGGAGACAAGACCGATACATTCAAATCTTAACTCGAAGAGCTCCAACAATAACCGCCATGATGTTAGCCGTGAGGCTTCATCACTCTTCAGGGAACTTAATTAGCGACCAAACAGTCAGAAACCGCTTGCATGAAGTGAACCTTCATTCCCGAAGACCGCTACGGGTACCACCTATAGCAATGCACAATCGTAGGATTCGATATCAATGGGCTCTTGAACACAGAAATTGGGCAGAAGAACAATGGCGTTTCGTGTGCTTTTCTGATGAGTCTCGTTTTGGTATGAGACCGGATACAAGACGTATACGACACTGGAGAACCCCTGGACGCCAACAGCGATTAAAATCCTGCCAGGAAGTCCATCCTTATAGTGGTGGAACCATCATGGTATGGGCGGGTATTTGGATCGGCGGAAGAACTGAGTTGATTTGGATCAGAAGCAACCTCAACGCTCAAATTTATGCTGAGACGATTGTATCAGACGTCATCGTTCCTCTACAAGTGCAAATCGGTCCCTTATTCAGTTAATGAATGATAATGCACGACCGCACACCGCAAGAGTTGTAAGACAGACTCTCGCCGCAGCTAACATCAATGTCCTGCCCTGGCCTGCTCAGTCGCCAGACTTGAACCCGATTGAGCATGCATGGGATATGCTACAGAGAAGAGCTCTGTCGAATATGGAGAGTATCCAGTCGCAAGAAGACCTTTTTTTGTTGTTGCAACGAACATGGGCGGCCATTCCACAGCGTGATTTGGATGAACTCATTTTGAGTATGCCAAACCGATGTTCTTGTGTTGTTAGTGTTCGCGGTAGAAACACGGATTATTAATTGTTTAAGTTACCCAATAAAATTTTAAAGAAAACTGTTATTTCAGTCTTTTTTTCGAACTTTTGTGTTATTATATTATAATCCCTTTATTAGGAAAATGGCAAATTTCTTTATTAATGCAAAGGTGACTTGGTTTATCGTTACTGTGACAAACGAAAACACTTTATTCGATGAATCCTTAAAGAAAATTTTAATTAATATCAATCAGGAGAAAAGTTATTGCAAAAATATATGTTGATCCCTAGACACTTTTGATGTGTGTATATTTAAACTATAAAAACAGTTCCTACTCAAAATAGGTTTACAAGGCTACACAAATCAGACCGCATTGAATATGTATTGCCTCTGGATTTCCTCGGAACATTCTAAGTACAAAGGCACTAAGTCAGTTTAACACCTGAATCACAAAATGCTCTCATGTTGCACCTGTCTCGTTGGATTACGTCGTAGATAATATAGTTTAAAGCAGCTTTATAAGGTCTACGATATTTATTTCTTAGAGTTAACCTACAGTAATTCAGGGTCTCAAGTGAAACAGTGTAAGAAAGAGAAGACTGGATTCCTGCGTATACTAAAAGTTAATATTATTCTTGAAATATAAATACGCGATTTTAATCTCATTTTCATATTTTATATCATTTGATTGACTTACAGTAAAATCGGAAAAACGCATTGTAAACATAGTCTGAGCTATTCAAGTATGATTTTTATAGTCAAGAAATAAACGACTTAAGTAAACACTTGTGGTTTTAAATAAACATACGAACCAAAAATTACAATCGAAATAAATTTCACTTTATTTCACTTCCCAAAACAATAGCGAAATATTAATAAGCAATTCCACAACGAAATAAAATTAAAACAAATCACCCAAGTTTCAAACAATTCAACATTTAACAATGCTTACTTACTGTCAAAATTCTCGTCACTGGAACGCCAGTGGGTGAAACTGGAAGTTTGTAAGACCAAGTTGAAGACTAGTAGCTAGTAGGCAACTAACACTTCAAAGTTATATAAAAAGACTAACAAATTATTTGTTTACTTTTGTGGACTTTTTAAAGCAGGTATTTTGTTGATATTTTTTTAGGCCAAAATATACACAATTTTTATTTCTTGTAACCTGTTAGTTGACAGTTTGCAGTTGAACTGCTCGGAATATGGGGACCAGGTGCACGGGTTCTTTTTAAAGAACTCGCCAAACGTTTTGTCGACGTTATAAGTGACCAGAGGGCTGTATTTTTTTTGCACAAATAATTAGCATTGACATTCAAGGTGGCAATGATGCCATCTTCTGAGCACATTTCGCGTCATTGACAGAGACGACGATTAATTTTTTGATGTTTTATACATGTATAATTTTGCTTGATAAGATTTTCTTGTTTTTAATTAAATTGATAGTTTTATTTAAATGTTTGTAGTTTAGTATAGTTTTATTTTTAATTTAATTAAGGTATTTAATAATCTATTATTTAATAGCCATTAATTTTTACATGCGAAAATGTAATAGCTCTTCCTTCATTATTTAGTTTTAAGGTAGAGCAAATAAGCGAAAAGATATAATAAAGAAAATTAAAGTAAACCAAGATTTTCTTTTTAAATGTAGCTTGTAGGTAGGTACGCTTCACTGCTTGTAGGTACATACAAAGATTTAATCACTGGCCAGTGCCAAGTAACACCTGAATCTTTTCCACTAAAGAATATGAGCGACATTTTTCATCTTAATGTTACTGTAATAGAAGATATTTACTAACCTTAAGGATTTCTATTTCTTATAACATACTAGTATGTATTTTATATTTATACTTCATGATATTCCTACAAGAGATTTTTATAGATAAGATTTTTATACTAACTCTCTTTAAAAAATAAAAATAAATCGACGTACTTTTTTTTCTATTTTTTTTTAATTTTCACTTTCATTGTGGATTGCACATTACTAGTATTCTTGTAAGACCCCCGTACTTAGTAACAAGTGGTTTCACTTCGTGCAGTGCAATAGTGCGTTGTGTGGGTAAGATTCGAACCGGCAACTACATGTTCGCAAGTCCGATGCCCTAGCCATTTAAGCCATGACCGCTTCTGAATTATTATAGCTCTATAAAAAACAAATATTAACTGTAATGTTATTATGTCTCCATGCATTATAATCTTCGCTATATAAGAAGTATCTCTAAGCCGAACATTATTTTGTAGTCATAAACAGCTGTAGGTACCTACAAAAAATTTTATTCAGGTATTAAAATTGTAACAATGTAGCGTGAAAAGTTTCACGTAACTTTCTTGTTCCAGTTTTTATCATTCTAGTATGTCGCTATTTGCGTGCAAATATTATACTGGAATGTCTGAGAGAATTAAGTACGTGAATATATCATTATCAGACATTGTAACTTATTGCTCCAACCGTCTCTTAATGAACTTTTTCTGAAGAACAAGTATGTTTTTATGAAGTACTAACCTGCCTCTAGTTTACTAGTAGACCCGCCCCACCACTGGTAATAACACTTCCTCTTGAATACCTATAGATTGATGAAAACCATAATACATTATATGAAAAAGCGTTCAGTAGTTTTTGAGTTTATCGTGTACTCAGACAAACAGTCGCGGCCAGGAGTTTTGTTTTATAATTTTATGTATAACTAGATAAAAAATATTAATAAAGATTGATTTTTTACTACTGCAAACGTAGTTCAGAAGAAAGGTTACTTATTCATAATTGTGTTTTCACTAAACATTCGGATTGAAACACAGCACTGCATAAAGCTCTAGCTTCTCAGGTTTTAGAGTATCTCTGTACTAAATTTCACTTAAATCGGTAAGCGTAATACACAGCTGTCTGTGTGTCACGCAATCACGCATAAATACACATATATTATTATTATATTTACATAACTCTGTAATAACTCTATACATAACTCTGTTAGTATCGCATTTATAATATTAGTGAGGATTAAAAAACTCATAATTATGGTTATTTTATACCTTAACTTTCACATAATGCACGGGACCTGCTTCTTGTTATCTCTGTTCCACCCTATGGTGGACTGGTAGAGAACTAGTAGGATTGATGCCGGAGGCATTCTAAAACTTAGAGAATGCCCCTAGCATTAAGTCCATCAATATTAAGTCCAATTAATATATACCTACAAAGTTTAATGTTTTTAATGCTTTGTATATATTATAAAAAATATAAATATTAATAAAAAATATCATTTAAAGTTTAAATATTAATAATAAACCCGTTCAGTGTTTGCTTATAGAAGTGATAAAATGACGTAATTACTTTACATCAGTCAAACGAGGTTCACAACGTCCGCGCGTCCTTCGTGTAAATGCAGCCATTCCTGAGTGTGAGTACCCACCTTTATAATATAAACCTCGTTTGCTGTAACGACTTTGAATTTATTATTGTTAGGGCTGGTATACACGACAAAATGAAAAAATAATAGCTAGTTTTGAGTTAGTCAAAACTAAAGACATATTAATAGTTACAAGTTGATTTCGTAAGAAATGTAGGTATTAAAACAGGTACATAAAGCGGGCTGATACTTTTTCTTACTTTAACTAAAATAATAAAAAGTTTTGATAGTAGCTACCGATTCATTATTTTTTTCTTATCTTGCTAAAAAGAAATACTTCAAAGTTCATATTTTTTTATAAAAACATCACTCATAATGGTTGGTGGAAAAAACACCCTCAGTTTGCATTTAAAACTGATTCGATAGTAAGATAAGATTATTCACTCTTAAAAGCACGGCTTGATGTCCTAATCCATCTTATGTTCAAACGAATTTCAGTTCAAAAAATCTCGTACGGGAAACGCCAACAAACGAGTCTTTGAATTTATCTAACATTCCACTTTCACGGATTGCTTGTGAACGATGTTTCACACAAGGTTATCGACGTGCTTGTAGGGGCGGAGTTTAAAACTTAGTTCGATAGAATTCACATTACTACAAATAACAATGAAATAAATGTTTTTTATATTCTCAGCATTAATTATTTATTATAATACGCTAGTGTATACATTACAAAATATTTTTATTTCGAGTAGATGTTTTCAGTTATGTAATTTTAAAACGTTAAATGACGCTAGTTGCGCGGTTCCAAGGTTTCATAACTATGGAGAAAAACCGGCAAGAAACTCCATAGCTTACTCTTTTAAAAGTGGTTATATGTATACAATGATTATAAAATAATATTGAGTTAATAATTACATTACGTTAAATTTATTAGTACAATCGTATTTATTTATTTTAAACTAGCTGCCCGGACAGACTTTGTTCTGTCAAAAGTAAATTAATTAAGGCAATTCCCGAGTTTAGGAACAGTTTTTTTTTTTACTTATTATTTATGTTTTACACCTTTTAAACCTTCCCTGGACTGCCACAAACATTTCAAGATCAAAATCAGCCAAATCGGTCAAGCCGTTTTCATGCTATGTCGTGACAACGGAAAACGGGTTTCATTTTTATATATAATATAGATATCAGATTAAATTCATTGTTAATTTGAAAGCAGATTTCGCATTTATAACCTAGACTTTTACTCAGTAAAACATATTATTATCCTTATTATTTTCCGGCTTTTTGCATATTTCCCCCCACGTTACACAATTCCTGCCCACTCCTTCCATAGCTATAATTACCAGACAACATAAGTCTCACTCACACGTCTCGTTCCACAATTTACAGTTTAATTGAACCACGTCACGCACCACGATGTAATAATGTATATTATGTTATTCACTCAGCCAATTTGTTTCCCCGTCATGAGCACCTGAAGTGACGAGAATAAAGGCGTTATAATAAAAAAGAATGGTGTATACTGTGTGTAATTTAAAAGGGGTTCAATGTTGAGTCAAATGTTTGTGTAAAAATGTAGATATGTTGCGTTAGATTAATTAACAGTAAATGACCATTAGTTTGTGCAAATGTGTTAATGCAAATTAATGATATCTAGATTTATCGTTAACTAGCTGATGCCCGCAGCTTTGCCTACGTGGATGTTGGTTATCCAATGTATACAAAAACTCAAGAAATGATTTATTTAATACCAGCGAGTAAGATCTAAAATTATGTTTATAGTAGCACTAGATGCTACTAATTTTTTTTTTTCATTATTATAATGTTACTTCTAATACCTCAAAGAATATATTGTGTACAAAGTTTAATGATGATCGGTTAATTAGTTTTGGCGTGAAAGTGAAACATACAAACTTACATTCACATTTACAATATTAGTAGTATTTCAGCTTTACAAAATATAAAATCAGATTGTGTATGTTCACGAATTACAAAACTAGTTCGGGTTTTACTGGTTTTAACCTCAGCCAGAGAATAAGCATTGCCATATTAACGCAATGCAGACAGCTATTTGGGCACGCTTCCGGTCGATTGTGATTCGGATGAATATTTTGAAGCCTGTTTTAGATTTAAATTACTTAATAATTGTTTTTTTTATAAAACTTTTTTTAAACTGCTTCTCTTGCGGGTTTATTTTGATTTTAGTTTCCGACGTTTCGTGTTCACGGGCAGACTGAGGTGACAAAGTCAGAGACATGACAAAGTCGGGAACTAAAACCAAAGTAAAACCAAAGTAAACTAACCGCACAACGGATTCTACCGTTTTAGAGTAGTTTTATGTCAATGACTAATATTCGCGTAAGGGTCAAGATACGCATTTCGTTGACGCGACGCAACTTATTCTGAATTCGCACACCGAAATGTGTATCTTTTCGTGTAGAAAATAAAGTAATTTTTGAATAGCTCTTTAAAAATGTGCGCGCAGCGTCGTTTTGCGTCTCGGTGGGAACTGACCCTAAGCCTTAAAAACAAAAAATATTTTTTTATTGGTTTTTTATTTTAATTTTGTAAATATTTTGTTTGAATTCAGGTTTTGAGTTAAATTATTAATAAACACACTATCTTATTCAGATTAGTTTGTTTAATACTTTTTCAGTGTCATCACAGATCAGTCGCTGACCTAGATCCGTAGCAACTATTGATAAAGACAGTTACAAAATAATCAATCATGGTTCACTCAAGACATTGTCACAGAGATACGTTCATAATATTTCCAATTCACAAAAAGCTGTATAAGGTCATTAAAACCATAAAAATGTCACAGTCGACGAGTATGACGAGACTATTGGATGAGAAGAGCCATCTACATCATTACAATACACTTGGGAGGTACTCTCTGCGGGATCAGGGAAATGAATTGCTTTGACTTTGTATTTATTATAATTCTTGAACATTATATTCTGAGCTAACGTGTGTACCTCAAAATAATATTCTATACTTAAACAAATGAATACTACGTATTGTTATAATTTCAGTAGTAGTTCTTTTTTGCTATGCTGCCTTTTAGAGCATAATTATATAATATTAAGATCTCAATGCTGGCGAGGTACGGTATCCTAAAAATCTACAAACTATTCAATTAATTTCAAATACCGCTTAAGTAAATCTGTTATCGATATTCGCAACTACTTAAGAAACTTCCAAAACTGTCGATAACAAGACTAGTCCGTATCTCGTGCACAACTCTACAAATTATCCAATGAAAATCAAGAAAAAATAATCTGAAAGCGAACTGAATTTAAAGTCGTATTGACTTTTGCATAGTTAATGCATTTAAATAAATTGAGCAGAGTTGTAAATAATTACGGACCTTTTGATTTTATGATAATATTGCTGGTAGACCCAATTGTGAAATAGATATTTTGTTCTGGTGTCCTAAAATTCTTCTTCTTATCGCGTCGTCATATTGTGTCAGCCCAAAATTTGGTTACGAGAACTGCATTATCAGTAGCCTTCATTAAATCGTCTAGCGTGCAGGTGTTAGGGCACGAAAGACAAGATAGCAGGTGTTGCATTGTTTCGGGAGTGATACCACATCTGCATCTAAGGTTAGATGTATCCTAAAATGATAATCAGCAAATACAAGATATAAATATTTTTTAGATTTTGCGGCGGTAGCCTAATGGCTTGGGCATCGGACTTGTAATCATGTGGTTGCGGGTTCGAATCCCACCCATTACACTACCGACGTGAACATATTCGTAACACAAGCATCTTAGCTTAGCACGAGGGATTAACGTGATTACTAGTAATGTGCGACCCACATTGCTAGGAATCTTTAAAAAAAAAAACGCTTATTAACTTTAACGCTCATGAAAAAAGTCTCGTCTCCCAACTGCCCTGACTGTGGTACAGTAGAAGATGTACATCACATATTGATGGGATGTGTCCGAAACGAGGCTTTTAGACGGTTTTATATTAAAAAGCATAATATGTGTATGGGCTTTGTAAACAGCATTTTAGCTTCTCCGTTCTTCGAAGAGGCTAAAATTTTGTATAAGTTAGCTAGTATTGGTTTGTGTGGTAGGTAGATTTATTGTTTAGTATGGAGGTTTTCATTGTTTTTTTTTTTAAGTTTTTCGTGTAGAGTATAAACCTATTTGTTGTTTTTTATGGAACGGTATTGTCGATCAGCGACAAAGTTCTGATAAAATAATAAAAAAAACTTTAAAACTTTAACGCTCTCTTAAATCTCTATGTGGGAGACAATATGTGACTTACAGCGTCCGCAAGCCTCAAACTGATTGACATTTCAGTATTCGGTCATTACACGTGTAAATTAATTTTGAAAGTCCGTATATCTTTCGACTGGCCCACATTCATAAAGACGTACCATCCTGTGTAACCGCCACAAAACAAGCCTCTGATTCCACATTGATATCGGCCGCACAATTAAGATTAGATCGTGAACCCTTTACGTCCATTACGGCCCATTTGGCTTCACCTTCAACGATAAATTGTTACCAATTAAGATTGTAAGCCGACGTTATTCAAGATTTGCCGCGCCTTATTGCAGTACGCATCTGTTTCGTTGTCTGCTTGGCTTCCGATTACTACAATTGATTTTGTTCTATTGGAGTTTTGTGAATGGTCTTTGAGAAATTTGGAATAGCGCAGTTAAATACGTTTATAATTAGACACCATTGCGATACTATTAAGTGTTTGAATTCGTCGGTCCCGTGGCGAGAAAAGTATGTAAAAACCCGTTTTGTTTTTGTTTTGGACTTTCATTCATGTGCTACAATCTTGTTGAATATTAAAATTTGTCAAGGAACATCTGACTAAAACTTTATACATAACTAGCTGTTCCCCGCGACTACGCCCGCGGAACCTAATTTTTTTGTAAAAAATAAAGCATATGTTACTCAGGGTGAATGTAGCTTTATAATGGTGAAAGAATTTTTGAAATCAGCGCAGTAGTTTTTGATTTTAATCATTACAAACATACACACAAAAATACAAATATTTCCGCTTTAATAAAGATGTGTTTTGACTTAATTCTAAATACATATTAGGCACCACTAGATAGGACAGTTGCGACCATCTGTAGGGCGTCAGGAATATTATAAACTGGACATTTGCAATGCAGATCACGGGCATGTCCTTCGCAAAAAACAAAGCACAAATTAATGCAATTATGACGCGTCACAGATGGTTGATATTCAAATATGGCCGCCGATTTGTTTTTATTTAAATAAATAATGTAAACAGGTTGTAACAGTTATTATGACAGAGTTCTGGTGCCTTTTTTTGAAGTTTATTTTGTTCGGGGAAAGTTTTTTTTGTACAGCTTATTACTGTGACACTGAATAATACAGGATTCATTTAAAAGGAGTGCGTAAATTCTACGAGGTAATAAGTTGCATAAAATTGAATCACCTTTCCCAAGGAACTAGGTCGAAATTTTAAAATGGAAAATAAAATTTTCATACAAAGTGACGGGTCACGTGACATAAGTTTGCATGAAACGTTGATTTTCAATTTTAAGATTTTGACCTATGTTCCTTGGGGAAAGTTGTTTAGTTTTATGCACCTGACTACTTTGTAGAATATACGCACACTTTTTAAATTAATCCTGTATACCGTTGAAATAATTTTGTTAACCATATTAAGGTTAGATTGTGCATACGTTTTGTATATGAGTTAGGATTGTTATGAAGAAAACCATATAGTAATATTTAACCTTTCTACTGCTTATAATGGATTTTTTTAACAAAAAAAAAGTGGACAAGTACGAGATCAACTCGCCCACCGAGTATAAAAGTTTTAAGACTTTTTCCTTTACTTATAATATAGTATAAGACTTTGTTAAAATTTAAAACTCTAGATTAACAAAAATTACCCCATAAATATTGATTCAGCTTCAAAAGACGGTAGACTTAAAAAATATGGTTTTAATATCAAGTCAAGTTACCTGAGACAGACGGACAAAAAAGTGATCTTATAACGGTCGTATCCGGAAACGGGGGAAAAAAATTATCTTATAATTATATAAACATTTATTAAATACTTACTACACGTGACTATGAGGTTATATTTCTTTTCTTCTCATTTAAAGTAAAATAAATAATTGCCAATTAATCCTTTCTTCAGATAATTAGTTAGATGGATGAAACACATACTATCAAAGCCAACAAGCTACACCGTACTAGCTTAAGTTAGAATTAGCTAAAACTTACTACGTTTATATAATAGCGTAATGTACGACTCCTCTGGGAGCAGTAACGCCTGTAAAGGCTCTCGGAACGGAGATTTTAGAATATAGTATTAAAAGCCTGTACTTCAAAAAGTGCATGTAATATTCATCACTTCGAATTTATACGGGACGGAATTTGACGGGCCTGTTGGTCTAGTGGTTAGTGACCCTGACTGCTAAGCCGGAGGTCGTGGGTTCGATTCCCATCCAGGACAAATCTTTGTGTGATGAGCACGATCATTTGTTCTGTGTCTGGGTGTTATTTATCTATATTATGTATGTATTTAGAAATATATAAGTATGTTTATCAGTTGTCTGGTTACCATAGTACAGGCTCTGCCTAGTTTGGGATCAGATGACCGTGTGTGAGATTGTCCCAAGATATTTATTTATTTATTTATTTATATAAAAAACCTTTTTCTATTTTCAAAACAATTAAATTTTACAAAAATTAGACGCGTTATAGTTCATTTGTTAACTTATGCTTATGGCTTGCGACGTCATAAGTAGGCGAAAATAGAAGCCACAAGTGACGAGGCGAGCCCCCACTTCTTAAATTAAATTTGATGTGCAAATAGATATTTGTTACTTCGAAAAAGCAAAGTTATGTGATAAATATGATTATACTATAAAAAAACCGGACATTGAAAAAAATAAGTCCGCATGCCTCTTTTATTGGATTCAGGACTTAACTCACTCTCAAATCAAATACTTTCAAGACTTTGTTTAATATAATTGCTAGTTATTTATGTAACGCTTTACATAGTAATACAAAAGTTTATTCATGCTTTTTCCGAGAACGAACTTACACGAACGACTTTTACGTCCTGGTAATTTTACGACACCGCTTAGATCTTCAGTTCGTAATGAACAAAAAATATTACCTTTTTTGATTAATTTTATTCTCGTGCATACACTGACTAAGTTCCAACCTCGTCCATTTGTGACAGTTAAAAAGTATAATACAAAATATTTTTATTCCAAGTAGGCCTTTTCAGGCGCTTTCGAAACGAAAAATGACTCAATGGCAAGAAACTACTCTTTTAGAAATTGTAATAGATATACATACCATGTTTCAACAACAACATTAATAGTATAGCAATTTATATAACAACGTTATTATCTAGATATGTATAAAAAATATTGTAACATACACCGATGATTACACTGCGTTATACGCGACGAACATGTCGATATTAAAGGTCAATTCAGACAACGCTTTGTTATAGCAAGTAACATATCACAAAAACATTGAAATCTATTTAAATCAAAATATATTTTTCTTGAGGCATATCCATAATAAGCTACTATAGAATACTAAACATGAAGGCACTGTCGTGAACAATAATTTGATATTCATTTTAGTTGCATTATAATTATGTTGCATTATAGCGCCTCTGCAATTAGTTTTTTTTTCTATTAATTTGAAACACAATTATAGATGATGATAAAAGGACCTTATTACTAAAAAATCAGGTCCATATTAAGTCAAATAACATTCTAATCAATAATATAATTTGTAGTTTAGTCTTGTTTCGTGTGAACTAATAGTGTAACGTATTCAACCTTGGCTTCACGGAACTTAATTTTCCAACTTGTGATGCGCTTACATGATAAAGTTCTGATCAACTCAGCTTACCTAGAAAACTTATAACCTAATTATAGTAACCAAGTGCTTTAGTGCTTATTTCGTACATAATTTGAAGTATTTAAACGTCAAATATTTGCATTGATGTTTTTGTAGTTTTTATTCATTAAAAAAAAATCTAGAAGTAAATAATATTTACTTTTAGATTTTTTATTAAATAAACACATATTATGTGTTTATTTAATAAAAAAATATACATTATACACTGTATTGAGCAATTCGATATGATCTAGGTATTGCTGCTGATTAGAATTTGTCATACACACCATAAAACGGAATTGAAAACATCTCTACATGCAAAATCATTTTTAAATTAAAAAATTCACAAACAGATAATTCTTAACTAAAAAATGTAATAAAGATATAAATAAATACTCTTACTTACATAATACCGATATAGGTGTTCTATTGCTCCATTTTATTCAAATTGTAGATTATCCGGAGTCCCGAATGCATCTGAGGGACGGCACCGCCTCTCCTAGACCTCAATAGCCAAGCCTAAAGGTGGACTCAATAGCTATGGTTTTTATTAATAATGTTTTAATTGTGGCTGAAGTCTGAAGTCCCGTTCCCGTTAAAAAATGAGATTTATTATTTACTTTCACACTTTTCATACTATTAGATTAAAAAAACTGTAATTTTTAAAATATTGTTTTATACAAACTTCGTCCTGATATTAACGAACACAAAAAAAAGAATTATCCAATTTGGTGAAGTCATTTGGAAATTTTTATGCGTAAATACATACATTTAGTCGATTCATTTTTATTTTTTTACAAGTATCTGGCACAGGCCTCTTCCCATATTTTCTCTATATGGGAAGAGGCCTGTGCCCAGCAGTGGGACGTATATAGGCCGGTTATTATTATTTTTATTTTTACAAGTATCTATTTATATTGAATCAACATACCTATACAAAAAAAATCGTTCTTCTTATTTACTTATATTTTTTTTAGGAAAACAAAGTTCCCAACATACTCAGTAACATGATATTAACTTAGAATATATTTTGGATAATAAGATAAGACCACAGCTTCCATAAACGTGTCAGCCAGGTACAGAGCTCAGCTGCTCACCGAAGCGGTCACCTGGTAATATTGAGCTAATCCCCTAAGTGATAGGCGAGTATCCAGCTGTCTCATTATCTGATCTTTATTAAAACTTGAGCCAATATAGTTTAAGATATTTCGTAATTTGATTTTGTTGTTTCAGTTCTTACAACAAAAAAAATATGTAAAATATCATAATCTAGACGCATTCTGTGAGGGCTGGTTTGAGGTGGCGCGGGATAAGGTTAAATGGAAGGACTTGGGGGAGGCCTTTGCCCAGAAGTGGGACAACATAGGCTAGATAAAAAATTAAAAAAAAAAACATAAAAAAACAGTTTTAATATATTTGCCTAGCATTTATCCAAGCTGGGCCGGCTTTCAGTATAACTGTATTTAGCTTAATACCGTACATAACGTGGAGCGATAACCAACTATTTATTTGATTTCCACAACCCATTACTGGGTAATACAGTATCCCATAGTTGCTGGTTAGCTAACTGGTTTCTAGAATTATTGTCAAAGATACACTCACTCACTGTATGACAGTCGGGACCAACGAATTACGTGCTTTCCGAGACATGTCAGGATCTCGATATGTTTACAAATGGTCATTCATAGACGGATCACGGCAAGTACGGCATAAACTTTAGTATCGATCAAACCGGCTTACACTTAGGGACAACCTCCTTAGAAAAACATAATTAAACCCTAAATATAAGATAAAACTTATTAATAACTAGCTTTACCTGCTGGCCCGCCTGTGTGGGTGTCGGTTATCGCGGCAAAAATAGCTTTTATCCCTTCTTGGGATCCAAGCTTATTCCATATTTACCAAGTTTGTGAAGATTGGCCCTAAAAGATTAAAAGACGGACAGTAAACTATAAAGAGCAAAGGCAATAACTTTATAACATAGTCCGTAGTATTATAATTAATGCTTATCTAAACCCAATCTAGGTATACTTAGGCAAATTTCACCATCGTAGATAACTTTTATTCGGCGAATAACATTGACGTTTGACAGTTTCCGTATAAAACAACTGTCAAAATTTCAAAATTATCTCCGAATAAAGTTGTCTGACCATGGTGAAATAGGCCCTAAGTAGTATAAGACTCGTCAAAAACTTTGCCTTAGAATGTCGCAGCTATAATATTACTTAGCTTTTTTTTTTTTTTTTTTTTTTTTTTTGTGGCAGTAGTGGGGAAATCCTCATGGACACCCAGCTAGGCTGGGTAGTGCCGGACTCCTACCGGCTAAAACCTGTTTTCTTTCTTTCTTCCAGGCGTTTATTACATTTATGTGTATTCTATCAGTCTTATTCATAAAAATCCCTTATAATAGGTTTTAAACACTCATTAGTTAAAATGCTCATTAGAACTAATAAACCTTTTATAAAATTGTCTATTCATAAACGTTCCATAAACCCGTCATAGTAAAGATGTCGTTATAGCACGTTATAGCACGTTATAACACGTTTTAACGTGATTAAGTTGTCGTTCTGATGAATCCATAGATTAAATGGCCAAAACGCAAAAAAAAAAGTTTGACAACGTCTCTTGTGACATTTGGAAGCTTTCTTGTGTTTCGTTCACGTGTATATGTTTTGAAGAAAATTGGATTTCTTTGTATTTTTTCTTGTGAGTACTACAATAATTAATGGAAAACCAAAAAAATATAAAGAAAAGGCAAAGAAGCGAAAATTGGCTGGAGGAAGTTATGGTTCGTTCAACAATTTTCGTTAAGGTACACAAGTGTTTATTTACATTTATTTTCGTTGATAAATTGATGGCCTATTTTATTTCCTTATAATTTATTGATGGATTTGGTGAAAACACCATTACACGATTTTTTTAATATCTACTTCCCAGCTCCTTGCAAATAACACTTAACTTCAACCAACTAACCATTAGACGGTTCGGACGCGAAAACAGCTGTTGTATACATTTGTCGGCCATATTTCTGTTTATTAAAGGTTTATAGACGGGTCGACCCTGTTATAAGTTACAAAACCGATATTGAATACTTAAAAAGCTTTTTAGCGATATTGAACGTTTATGAATAATGCTTTTCGGGATTCTCATTATAGCAAGCTAATAAACCTATTTTAACTTTTTATGAATTAGACTGTATGATTTTATTTCATATTGATACATTTTCCATTACAATAAATTTTTACATTTGTTCATAAATCATATACGGTTTCATTTTTTTTTTTTGTTTAAATATCATTAATCAATAAATAGTTTCTATTATATAAATAATTTCAGTAATAAATTCTATAAATATTTCCTATAAATAAATTCCATTTTTAAATTCAATAAATTCTTTCATTATAATATTATTAAAATTTTGGTCAGTAAATAAAGGAGCGTCAATAGGTAAAACAGTTTTATAAAAATGTCAATTAATTAAGTTTGATTTCTTTTATTCACTGACTTTACAATTTTTGTGATAAAATGGGTAAACACCGATCTATGTTTTTGGCTTTTTATTATCACGCAGAGATTTTCTAGCACAATTTTTTCTCCGATCTCAGCCTCGAGGTCGCACCTCAGGGAGGCGTACACCGGGCAGTCCGTCAGGAGATGGAGGACTGTTTCCTGCTTGTCGGGGTCACAGGCACACGCCGGGTTCTCCTTGCACTTGAAACGGGTCAAGTATTCGGAGAACCCGCCGTGGCCCGTAAGGGCTTGAGTCAATTCTTTCGTGGTCTCCATCTTACGCACTGTCCTGTACGCGGCGATCGCGCACGGAAAGAACATCTTCGTGGTGGCCGCCGTTTCTCCTTCACAATACCTCCGGTTCCACTCGCCCAGCGTCTCCATTCGGATCATGCGCTTGACGAATGAAACCGGGCATTTGTCGTAGTCGGGTTGCCGCTTCGACCTCAGGGCAGCCTCCTTCGCAAGCAAGTCGGCTCTCTCGTTACCCTCCAGCCCCGCATGAGCTTTTACCCAGAACAAGGAGACGCTCTTGTTCTGGGTGTTGCTGCGACGGATGGCGTCCCTTGTTTCCACTGCAAGGGCGTGAAGGGCTTCGGGGTTCACGACTGATTGGAGTGCTGCCATGGAGTCGCTGTAAATAGCGAACGCCGTCTCTGATCTTCGGAGGACCTCCTTTGCTGCTTTGCAGAGGGCGAGAAGCTCAGCCTGGTAGACGGTGCTGTAAGACGGCAGAGCAAGCTTGAGGGCTTTGACCTCCGCATCACCAGTCCACACCGATAGTGCAGCACCGACTTTGCCCTCAATCTTGCTGCCGTCTGTGAAGATACGCACCGCATAGTTGCGGTGCTCATTATACTGATCCTTATCTACCAGGCGTCGCAGTGCAATTGCCCTCTGCTCAGCCGGATGCGGCATTTTCAGCGCCGATGCCACACGTTCGATCTCCCTGTCCCCCAACGCCGGCTGAGACACCCCCCTCTTGGCCTCGTATAGCGAGGCTGCTTCTTGTATTCGCAGATCAAGAGGGAGTATCCCCGCCAGCACCAGTGCTGAGTTCAGGGAGACCGTTCGGTAGGCTCGGCACAGTTTTTGCGCGAAGCTCCTCTGGACGGCGTTCAACTTTTTCTGCACCCCGACTTTTTTAGCGGCCGGCGACCAGGCGCTCGCCGCGTACAGAACGATAGGCTCCACTGCAGCCGTGTAGATGCAGCGGATAACCTCTGGATGGAGACCCCAACTGACCCTTGCAGCCCGCGACAGCTGCTTGTATATGCCGATGGCTCGGGAACAGACGTTTGCGACGTGGGTGTTAAACGTCAACTTGTGGTCGATGGTGAGACCGAGCAACTTGATTTCGTCAGACATGCCAATGTCCACTCCGCCCATTTTGAGACATGGGGTGTCATGCTTCAGTTTCCGCGTGACCACCATTGCCTTTGTCTTGTGCGGTGCAAACCGAAGCTTATTCGTGACCCCCCACGCTCGCACGTATCCAAGGGCGGCATTGGCATCCCTCTGGATCTCAAGTGCGGTCTCCCCATCGAACACAAGGACAATATCGTCAGCAAATGCCTGGCAGTAGACACCTCTGGAATCGAGACCCTTCAGCAGAGGATCCAGCAGAACGTTCCAAACTATGGGACCACCGATTGACCCCTGGACGCATCCTTTCTCGGTCCTGGATTTGTGCTCCACTCCCGCATACCTGACTTTCACCACCCTCTCGGACAAGTAACTGTCCATGACCCGTCTCAAGTTTACAGGACACTTTTCCTCAGCCAGACGGACCCGTATGGCTGGCCACCATGCGCTGTCGAAGGCCCCCTCTATATCCAGGGACACAACCGTGACGATCCTCTTTGCATTGAGTCCGCCACGAATGCGCCCCATCAGCGTATAGAGGGAGTCCTCGGTGCTTCGCTGGGGCATGAAGCCGTACTGGCGAGTACTCATCCTGGGGAGCAAATAGAACTTGAGTCGGGCCACGACCATCTTTTCAAAAATCTTGCCCAGGACAGGCAGTAGCCCAATCGGCCTGTACGATTTTGGGGTGGTGTAGTCGTCTTTAGCGGGCTTGCGGAGCACGACGACAGTTGCCTCTTTCCAGGACCGCGGAAAGTATCCATGCGCCAGGCACTTGTTTACCAAGCGCAGAACTAGGTCTGGGTCTAGACGGATCGTGTGGCCCATATGTCCGCCGTTAGACCGTCGGAACCGGGAGCTTTTTTGGGGTTGAACGAGGAGACTGCTCGCTCCAGCTCGTCGAGTGTGAAGGGGGGATCCCAGGGTTCACCTTGGTTGCCCCCATTCACCTCTTCAGCTCGTTGCCGCACTGTTTTGTGCTCCTCGCTCTCTCCGAACGGTCCTCCGGGTAAAAAGTCTCTGCTAGATACCTCGCCGAGTCCCCTGCGTCCAGAGTCCTGCCATCCCTTACCATCGGCAAATCCTCCTCCCTTTTCTCCGTCCTGCGGATCACCCTGTAGATACCCTCCCATAGACCTTCCTTTTCCTGCTTCTCACAGAACCCCTTCCAGCTCTCGACCTGTGCTTTGACTACGGCGCGTTCGTACTCTTCTTTCTGTTTCAGGTACTCCTCTACAACCTTTGGTCTCCGGATTGGCGCTGCACAGCGAATCCTTCGCTTCTTGGTGACCACTTGCCTTTTTAGACTGGCGAGTTTATCAGACCACCACGGCACGGTTGGCTTCTCTATGTTCTTCTTCTTGGGTATCACGCTAGTACAGGCGTCTTGAACTGCCGTTGTAAGTTCCTCGACTACCAGGTCTATTCTGTCCCTGCTGTCGATATTATCGAACAGACTTACGGTGATTCGATTATCCTGCTTAATCTGACGCAGTTTCGCAAGAAACTGCGTCCAATTAGCTTTTTTGGTATTGTAGATCCTGGTAGTCCGGTTGACCGTGATACCCAGAGACTTCTCGAGGTGTACTTTGAACTCAATGCCGTTGTGGTCCGACCCCGTCAGGTCATCGACGACTCGCCAGCCATCGGTCACCGTCAGCATATCCGCCGTGCAGGCTGTGACATCGACGCAGCTCGTGTAACGCCTGTTACCACGGACTACATCGAAGGTTGGAGTTTCCCCTCTATTCAGTACCTGCAGTCCAAGCTGGTCGAGAGCTCCCAGCATCTCGTCGCCTCTGCTGTTCGTCTCTCTACTGCCCCACCAGATACTCCAGGCATTGGCGTCTCCTCCCATAATGAGCTTATGCGGGCCGGTCTCGCTTTCCACCTTCCTGAGGCTGTCCAGGTATGGCCCTAAGGGTTGATCTGGCTCGAAGTAGAACGAGACCAGAGTTAGTCGCCAGGCACCGGTATGGATCCCCACCACGACGATGTTGTTCGTGGTGAGTTCTGGGTACTGTCTCACGGTCAGCTTGGGATCAAAAACGGCTATTGCCGCTTTGACAGTCCCTTCTCCCTGCGCGGTGCTCTGGTATATGCGGACACCTCTGTTCCCGCCCATCCTCTTCGCGCTGCCCACGTAAGGCTCCTGGATCAGCACTGCGGTGGCTTTGCGCTGCTCGGCCTCAAGCATAAGCTCTTGGGTCGCCAACTTCTTCCTCTGGAGATTCACCTGGAGTATCCTGTGCGGCATTGTGTTTCCCGGGACCACCTTAGCAATAGGCGACGGATGCTCGTGCCAGCCTGTCCCACCTGACTCGAACAGGACACTCGGGACTAAACGCGTTGTGGTCAGTCTTCCCCATCTTCGCCTTTACACAGTTGAGGCACTTTGGTGTTTCCGCCTTTAGCCACTGGTCACATTCTGGTCGAAGGTGTGGGCCCCCGCAATGACTGCATAAATCGGCAGGTTCTTTACAGAGCCGCCGACTATGCCCGTAACCCAGACACCTGGTGCACTGAACCAGTGGCGACTGGTCATCGACGAAGACGGTCTGGAGATCTATACGCGCCTCTCCTTTCCCGAGCATCCTGTTCCAGACAGCAAGCGACGTACTGACCACTACGCTGTTCGTGAGAGGGTTCCGCGCCTTTCTTCTGTACTTGATTGTCATTCGATCCTCCCCGCTGTCGAGGCCGCGAAAGACATCCTGGTTTTGACTCCGCAGCGCTCCCAGCAGCTCCTCATCGGAGTGAATGCGGAGAACGCCGCGGAATATCAGCAGTGGGTCCTTGTTCTTCACATCCTCGACAACGAGGTGGTCTCCTGACATCAGTATTCTCTCCTTAACCTTATTCTTCTCCTCTGCTGACCTACACCCCATAACGACTTTCCGGTCCTTGGCCTTTCGTACCCTCTCAATTTCGACTCCTCCATCTTTTGCTTTGACAGCCTCTCTAATTTTATTAAATACTTCCTCTCCCGTATCATCTTCATTTCTGGACGTCACCACTATGGAGTGCAGCGCGGTCCTTCCTGGGGTCTGCCTTTTCGGTGGACCCGCCGCTACACTCGCATAGGTGGCCGTCTGTTCCAAAATTTCTCCCTGCCTCTCCATCGCCTGCCGCAGCCTCTCCATCCTCTCGCCGCTCTCCTTCACCAGCGCGCTATGCTCCGCTAGTGAAGCGAGCAGCGAGTCAACCTCCGGAAAGGTCCTGGGTGCCTCTGGCGGAGGTGTTTGCCTAATGGCTTCGATACCCGCAGTCTTAACTCCTTTCGCCTTCACAGCAGCCGCCGCCTCTTCTTTCACCAGCTGGTACAGCCGCTCCACCGATTGGGTGATCCCGACTTTTAAATCTGCTCTCAAATTGCGCGAGTCACCTAGGTGCGACTTCGCGCGTAAAAGACAGTGGCGAGCCTCGGTCACCCGATCGGTGGGTTTACTCGACTGCAACTGGCTCGTTCCCGGTGGCGTCCCTGCTGTCTCGGTGGAAGTACGGCGCGCTACCGCCCTGCTATCTGCCTGAGTTACAGCGCGCCGTGTGGACTTCTGAGAGGCCGTTGCCGTAGGGACTGCCTTTTTAGGTGATTTCGCGGCGGCTGACGGGAGGGGCTGAGATTCAGCCATTCTCCCATTTTCCCACTCTCCAATGCTTCGCCTCACATTAGAGGCCTGGGTTGAAGTACTGGGAGGGGAGACATCCCTCTCGAAGGTGATTGAGAGCGCTGCATTCGATGGAGAGACACGGGTATCCGTGGAGGCTTTTTTGGCTGGAGTTCTGGAGAGGAACATGTTGGAGGAGTATAAGTAGTCGAACCGTGGAAAACAATAAACTTTTTGCTAACAACTTAAATATTTTTTGAAAATAGGTATGAGCACACCCTACGTGTGCTATACCGCTAGATAGGTCTTGAAGAGACCTTTAATCTGAGACTAATATTGAATAGTTCGTAACAAGTAGTTTTTGAAGAATAAACTTTTAATGATTTTTTGAATGTTTTTGAAAAAAAATTTGATTAAATTTGAATTTAAGTGAACAATATCGGTATAGTTCAAAAGCTTACGCCAAGACCTACACGCCAGAAAGAAACAAAGAGAATCCGTTGATTAGCAAAAAAGTTATGCACGGTCAAAAATAATAAAATTCTTAAAAACTAATTGTCATGTAAACCATTAAAATCCTATAGTTTTCTCGGGTGTGTTTAACCGTTCGCAGTGTAGGTCAATCTACAAGCTACCCGATGACACCAGAACGAAGTCTGTAAGTCTATCGGTCGCAGAGATATCGCCTCCCAAACCTGGTGAGACACGAATGTATGGGGGCAAAAGTCTCCGGAATTAATATGCCTGATCACAAATGGGTAGGTGGGCGGGCCCGAAACTAAATTTTTCACGTTTTCCTGGTAGTCGGAGCACCACGTGAGTGGTGTCGGCAGATCGGGCTCGACGCCCTCTATCCAACGACGGGAATAACGGATGGTACCCGGGAACAAATTTTCCGGGAAAACCGCGAAAAACAGGAAAAATTTGGGAAAAATCGAATTATTTAAAAAAAATTGTATAGTCACACCCTACGTGTGCTATATCGTTGAATAGGTCTTTAAGAGACCTTCAATTTGAATATAATGTCGAATAGTTTTAATGCGAAATTTTAGTAATAAAATGTTTTTAATGAAAATTAATGTGATTTTTTATAAAAAATTTGAAAATTTATGAACTTTAAGAGCCAAACGGGGTGTCGTTAGAAAGATCTCGTCGAGATCTACACGTCAACGCAAAAATCAGAAACAACCACTGATAAACTACAGAGTTGTAGCAGATTAAAGATATACACAGTTAAAAATTTTCAATTTTCATGAAAATTATGAAAATGTTAAGGTTTTTCCGCGTGTAAAAGCGCGGAACGTTAAAGTATAGTCAAAAAGAAAGTGTATATAAAGAAAACCCGACCAAAATCAAGCAATTAACAAAAAAGTTGTCGACCATATTACTTAGCTTAGGCACTAGCAATGTAGGTCACACATTACTAGTATTCTCGTTAATCCCTCTAGCTAAGCTAAAAGCCCACTTTACGATTGGGTGAACGTTAGTAGTGTAATGAGTAGGTTAAGAACCAGCAACCACATGATCGTAACCGCCCAATAAATTCTATTACAATTTTTAGGTATTAAAAAAAAAAAAAAAAAAAAGAAGATTTGACCATTGCCTCCCATATTATTTGCATGAAACTATTTTGCAAATTTTAAAAATATTTTCTCTTTTACAAAACCTCGATAATAATAATAATAAAGCCTTTATTAACAATCTTAATTATAAGTTACACTGTTTATCACTATATATCTTAAACTAGTTTATATTTAAGAGTTTATTTGACACCGGTTGTAAGATTGTTTTGCTTTTCAGCAAAGGCCTCCCCTAGAGCTTTCCAGAGTTTGCGATCCTGTGTCTCTCTCATCCAGCATATTCCTGCCATCTTAATAATGTCGTCTTCCCATCGACGACGTTGTCTTCCGTAAATTCACAAACTTACCTTACAAAATACACACAGTCATCACGTACGAAAAACAAACCAGAGCTGTACGGATTAAGTACAAAAAGCGTAACTACTTAAGCTAATATAACGTCCTAACGAATGAAACACAGTGAGAAATGTACAAGCACCGTTTGTATGCAAATTCTTATTTGCGAAGCGAGACAAAAACTCAAGGACAATCAAGAGCTGAGAGACTAGGTTTTAGGCTGAGCTTACATAACGACACTTAAAGCTGGTTTCACAAGTGTCAGTAAAAACAGACAATAAAACTTTTCGGGATCGAGTCCGTCGAGACTCTGATGATGATAACGACACATCAACGTAAATTATGGCAATTAAAATTATGTTCTTTTGCCTACCCTTTTTCCAAGCTATATTGGGATCGGCTTCCAGTCTTACCGGATTTAGATGAATACCGTATTTTAAATGGAGTGACTACCTATCTGACCTCCACAACCAATTACGAAGTAATACAGTATTCCATAGTAAGACTGGTTGTCAGAAAACTAATGACTTAACGACTATCAAAGCTCATTGTAATGATACATGACAGTTGGGACCTTAACTGCTTTCTGAGGCATGAGTCTCCTCAATATGTTTCCAAATGGTGACCCATCCACGGGCCAACCACGGCGAGCGCGGCTTAACCTTTATTATAGGTCAAACCGTACGGCATACACTTAGCCACGAGCCCCTCAAACGGTTATTAAAATTATATCGAAGAGAATTCAGTAGTTAGGTTTGTAACACAAAGTGTGAACGTAACCTTAGATGGATATCGATTCAGGTTGAGAATATGCTAAGTACGCGAAGGTAGGCTTGACGCAATAATCTAAAACTATGGTGGAAGGTATGCGTCGTTGCGTATTGTGATTTAAATAGAGATAGGAAGAACGCAACGTTTCCTTTGCCTTACATAATGCTGATATGCCTAGTCATTTAATTTTAAAGATAACGTTTCTAAAGCGCCTATTTTAGGTTTACTAGAAACAAAAACATTTTGATTTTGATAAATGAAGAGGTAGCCGAGATTCAAAATAAGTTTGATTTAATAGTTTTAAGTGTCTTATATATGAGAAGAGGGCTGAGCCCAGCAGTTGAACATTTATAGGCCGGTATTATATTATATTAAAAGTGTCTTATAAATTTATAATTGCTGCCTCATTAGTTGGGTGGTCGCAAGCGCTACTGCCATGCACGAAGTCTCGGGTTCAAAGACCAGGTCAGGCCAAAAATAGTTACTGGGTTTTCTGTTTAGAGATACTCAGTACCGCTCGGAGTCAGAAAGTGTGGTGTCGTTTAGAATCCCTTGCCTCGGAAGGCATGTAAAGCTGTTTGGGTCTGCGCCTAATACCCTATTCATTTTTGCGGTTAATATATTTTTGCGTTTAACTTAGAAGTTTCATTTCTTTATGATTTTTTAGAGAGTTCAGACAAATATATACCTACTCGATACCTTCACGCGTTCCCGAGATTAAGGATCTTGACAGACGGACGGACAAACAGACGCAGAGCAAAGATATGCTATAGGGATTTCATTTAAGCCTTTTGAGGAACGGAACCCTAAAAAGTTTTAAATCCCTGTCATTTGTTCAAGAAAAACAAATCAAAATATATCGTAACAATTCTTTTATTTTAACCTTTTATTACATGGAATCAATTTATGTTGGATGTCGAATGAAACATAAATTATTACTCTTTAAAAAAAAGGTATTGAAACCTTTTTCCTCCTTTCATAGCTTTATAAAAGAAAAAACACTATAATAATAGTACCATGTATATTTTATGTAGTATTCATATAAATAGGATTTTATTTGAGCTTCCAGAATGTAGACTTTTTCATTTATAAATATGAGCAGATATTATTATAAGCGATAGTTCATTCTACTAGATCGCACATTCTAGAACATCGATATTGCTATAGAAATGTAATAAAACAATCTCAACTCAATATTGAATCTCTTGATCTGGTGCACTCTGTTCAATATCGCTGTATACTTATCATATAAGTATGTAAATCTAGTACATCTTGGAGAATTCTTAGTATACATACCTATTATTTTATAATCTATACTAATATTATAAAGAGAGGGAGCATGTTTATTTATTTGGTTGAACGCGCATATCTCAGAACCAATAGGGCCAATTAAAAAAAAATTAGATTACCCATTTTTTGAGGGAGGTATAGACATGCCGAGTGTCCTATGGGCCCGCAGCCGAGCCGCGAGAAAAAGTTGGTGTAAGCATAGGTCGTAATATATTATCTCGAAGAGACAGATAAAGATGTACATGCTAAGGGTTGCTGGTTTAATTTAGGCGAATGATGGAATAAGATTGTTTACTTTTAATAATAATTATTATATAGCCGTGTGTAGAATTTTTAAGGCGTAGAATTATTCATATGATCAAGTTGTTTGTTTCGTGTACCAAATAGTACAGCAAGAAAAAAACATGTTATTCTTAAACTTTTCAAAATATTAATTGTATATAAACCTTCATCTCTTCTTAGGCACGATTTATGTAACATAATATCAATAATGCTTTACACGGCCCATAACAACTAGAAATTAAATTAGTTTTCATTAACAATTCCTCGAGGGTTCTACAAAAATACTTCAAATAACAAAACATTTTTAATCTTTAACTATACCCTTTAATCTAAATATTGATCTTTCTCCTCAAAATACTGAAATTCCTTTCCCAATAAATGTTGGATAAAATAAATAAGCCTTAAATAAAAGGTGGATAAGTTAAAATTCCTCTCATTAACCGGTCCCGGGAGTAGTGATCAGTTTTTGAACTAGTTTATTTAGATTCTGAAGGCAATCGGATATTCGAAAGTTGTCTAAATTGGAATAGTTGGGAGAACCCGAATGTTATGCCCGCCCACCGGGATTATTGTCTTGATAAATTACGTGTTTTACACTTAATGTACGTACTTAAAATGTACGTAAATGTAAGTATAAAATGAAAAAGTTAGAATATAGGTGAAAATCATTAGATAATGGATGTTTTAAAAATAACAAAGGTAAAATAACGATATCTATGTTACTTATCTGTATCAACACAAGTCACAATTCAAAGTATGGTTTCAATTATTTTTTTGTTTCGGATACTTAATTTTTGCTTTTTATTCGCATGTTTCCTCAACCATATTTTTGATCTGCAGTCGAGTTAGAAATATTTTTTTACTGTTTTTTACTGTTGGTGTTGCTTTTTAAACAAGATAAAACAAATATTGAAGCGAACTGTGGTTATTTACAGTAGACTCGCACGTACCACACAATTTTACTAAAACTCCGTAGACGTTACTGTTACGTAGCACTTCGTAGCAAAGGCCGTTAACGTAGCTGACGCTTAGCAACGAAGAAGTGTTGATTTAAGACTTTAGCTAATGTTAAAAGGTTCATAAAATTTTGTTTCTCAGTAATGTACTCAAGTATTATGCTGAAGTGATAAGTTTAAGTGGATTCAAACAGATCTTAAAACATAAAAGTTTTATTGGAATAAATTATATCAATCTATATTTTTAAGGTCTCTCCTTAACAGCAAAGGCGATAGAAAGGAGGGGCATGACCTCATTTCAGGTAGTTTCATAAAAAATATAACAAATGAAAAAACTAATAAATTGACTTAAAAAAACTTGTTATATTTTTATATACCAATTGCATCTATTCATAATATGAACAAAGACTTGTAATAGGTTTACACGGCCTCAATATATGCGATCTACGTCATAAACCAATCGACAGATTACTCGTGTATCGAAAGTGATTTAGTTCAATATCGAGTAACAATACAAGATTCAATAACCGAAGTACTTGTTACTTGATTGCTTGATATGGGTGAACAAATACAGTGGGTACGTATTTAGGTATATATAGCATTCAATCAAATCAAGATACAAATGTAACTAAACTCTAAATTCTATACTAGCAGTATCTCGTGGTTTTCCCCACATTATTTTAGTTTCTTACCAAGATATTGTGTCATAATATATGTTATACGTTATATTATGTTAAATTTAAACTTTCTATGCGCAAAATTTCGTCCATCCAATATCTGTTATCGAGTAGAACCTTAGAAGTGTTTTTTTTCTAAGTGCTGGGAACTTAACGGGAGAGAATTCCAGCGTTTTTTATCGATAATTTTATCGTGAAATGGATTATGCTGTAACAGTACTGGCTGCTACAAAGCTAAGTTAAATTGTAGGGGAGTAGCTGTAATCCATGGCTGTGTGGCAACATAAAGTAGGTAACCTTGTTCTTTCTCAGGCTCTACTCTTTTTTTTTTAAGATTACTAGCAATGTGGGTCGCACATTATTAGTAATCTCGTTAACCCCTCGTGCTAAGCTAAGATGCTTGTGTTACGAGTGGGTTCACGTCGGTAGTGTAATGGGTGGGAATCGATCTCGCAACCACATGATCGCAAGAAATCTCGGTAAGAAGACTATCTCAGTACCAAATTTCATTTCAATCGGTTCAGTAGTTTAGGCGTGATTGCATGAGAGACAAAGTTGCTTACGCATTTATAATTAAAAAAGTTTTAAAGGTACAAAAAAACAACGTGTATAAATATTTTACTTTTAAATTAAACTATGCTCTAAAATTACGGCAAAAACAACATCATTAAAATAATATTTCAAAAATACGTTCAGTGAACGAATGGCAGCACCGTCTGTCTGTTACGCTCCAGTGGGCACGAGGCTTTAGAGTGTTATTCTATAAAGTATACACAAACACATGCATGCCTGCCGTCATAACGATATTATAAATTCTCATTTGTATTAAGGCACTATTAAGCTTTTTACTTTTAAGAAGGTAATATTAGTAAAGCTATAGTTTTTTTGTTGTTTGATGTCGCTAATCTCTGTTGAAACAAGTTGGATTTGTTGTTCTTTTCTTGCATTTTATAGCCTAATTCTTAAAGATAAAGATCATTTACACATATATACAGACATGTATATCCATAACTATATTAAGTATGTCAGATGTAGTATCAATTTCGATAGTTCGCAAACATGTTTTTTTTTTTTTCAAGATTACTAGCAATGTGGGCCGCACATTACTAGGAATCTCGTTAACCATTCGTGCTAAGCTATGATGCTTGTGTTACGAGAGGGTTCACGTCGGTAGTGTAATGGGTGGGATTCGAACCCGCAACCAAATGATCGCAAGTCCGACGCCCTAGCCATTAGACTACCGCCGCTTCAAGTTTGGCCTAACTAGGGCGTACAATTTTTAATAAAAATAAAAAAGTGATAATGATACAAAAGCTAAATTTAATGTCCCATGTAAAACTTTATTGGTCAAAAGACAGGTTTGGAAAGTTATAGGTTATTTAACATGTCGTCACTTGCTTTGGAAGAAAATCAAGGTAAGCAATGTCGCGGGGTATAGCTAGTTCATTATCATCATTTTTAAGCTAAGTTATTATAACACTTTTTAACTCTGTAAGTAGATATAAAGCTGAGATGTTCATTTAAAAAATCCACAAACTTTTGTTATTTAAATTATGAATTATTGAAGAAAAACTTTGGGTGAAATCTTTATCAACAGCTTGTGTTAAACTTAGTCTTAGATCTAGAATTTTGGATCCACATTTCGTTGTTTCATTTTTGTCGATTTGACAACAAGCTATTACATAATGTAGTTTATTTAATCCGTCGAATGTAAAATTACAATATAATATAATAATATTAGATTTAACAGTAAATTAAAAAGTCAAAATTGAAATGTGACTGTGTTTATTCTTTTTTTATGGTAGGTACTAACTGCGCTATAACAATGTTACACTTTAGTAAAAGCATACCTTTAGAAGTTCGCTTTGCGACGGTATTTCAAGACTTCGTAACGCCATAACATTTATTTTATTCGCAATAGAGTCGTTTGCGTGTATTTCAGTTTACAGGGAATAGGGTGGGAACACTTCTATTGATATTCATAACGGTTAGAGAGCGAAATACATCGACGTGTTATTGAATGTTACGTTTTATTGCAACGAGTTATTGTTGAGTTCCTGTGGTTGAAGGATTGGAAATGTTTTCTTTTGATTTCCTTTGTAGCTACAAAAGTTTTTTTGTTTGTTGTATAGAGATATTGTTTAAAAGTATTTTGGTGCTTTCGTATTTAGTTCCTCGTAAGCTCAAATATAGTGAATTGGTGAAAAACTAGTTGATTTCATATAAATTATATCATAGACTACAAGGACAGTCTTTGGAAAATTCTAGTTGAATAGTAACCAACTCAAGTTACAAGCAAACAGTAGTTTTTTTTAATATTTTTTATTTGATTTGACTTCGTTATCTTTTTTTCCCGGCATTATTCACAGCAATATAAGCCTCGATTTTTTTAATTCTTTGTTTGTCTAGCGCGTCCCTTATCCAAATGTTTCCTATTAATTGGATAATACATGTTATTTGATGTATGATAATGTATTTTATTTTGTAGATAATAATTATAATCGTGTATAAAAGCCAGTATAAATATTATGTTTATTTGATACATGTTTAATTGCACTACCGAATTTTATCCCACAGAATTTTAAATTCACGGAATCAAATTAGTATACAAATATAATTTTGCCTGTTACCATGACACCTGCGTCAAAACGTTGGGCACAAAAAAATACATACAGTCGAACATAAAACCACTTCTTTTTGGAAGTCGGTTTAAAAATCAAAATAAACCGCGATAGAAAACATTTGAAAGTAGTTTAATTTCAATATCTATCATTCGTCTAAACCTTAGAAAACAATAAAATATAATTTGTTTACTAAAGAAAAATTTGGTCTCCGTATTTGACTTATAAATACAAATAAGATGGAATTAAGGTACATACTGATATAGTAAGGGATTTTTCCATGTCTAATAATTTTCCGCTTGTATAAAGTCAAAAGTTAGGGAATTTTACCAAATAGAACAGTTGAAGGTCAACAAATATTGATATTACCCTGATTCGCCCACCCTTTACCGCGTCCTCTAAAGAAGAAACGGCACAACAAACTCCTACGCACAATCGTTATAGTATGTCACAGTCATTTTGTTTATAATACATCTATTTCTTACACAAGTTACTATAGATTTTTCGATTATACGTAGTTTCTTAAATATTCACACACTCGTCCAATTCAAGCCTCATTTCAATTCACTCACTTATCTCTCACAAACATATTCTTTTTATAGTGTAACATTTGTACACAATGTAACATTACCAGATTCCGCTCACATTTCCTCGGCGCATTATGTGACATTAACGAAAAAAATATTACAGAGTCTCGTCGGTGTGTGTAGTGAGGCTGGCACAATGGGGCGGTAATCTAGGGGTACCCGGCAAGTGCCATTGTTCGCGAGCTGACTAGGTCGCATGGTACACCGTGGTTTATGATTACCTTTATATTTAAACGGTACATAAATACAACAACGTTTTCACCTCTTAATCTCGCCATCGTATGAACATTTAAAGGAAAAAATTCCAATATTTAAAAAATACATACCTAATTTTTGATCTAGGTCAGACAAAATAAATATATTGTATCAACTTTCTAAAAAATAATTTGAAACCAAGCCAAACTTCGATACTAGA
This sequence comes from Plusia festucae, assembly GCA_950381575.1. Lineage (NCBI taxonomy): Eukaryota > Metazoa > Arthropoda > Insecta > Lepidoptera > Noctuidae > Plusia > Plusia festucae. The sequence continues at coordinate 15,511,346 of OX494433.1, read as the reverse complement.
TAAATCTCTGACAACATTGATATATTCCAACTAAACTCAGCTACAACACAACCAAGTAAGCAAAACTGAACTAATCTTGTTCGCAAATTCCCTGGCTACATTCAAATGGGAGTATTTGTTATTTCACAAGCTGCGCCCCGCGGTGCTAAGTAAACTTGGTTTTTCCGGTATAAAAAGTATGGCTACACCTATGGTTTCATCCGGGTGTCAGCTACCTATTGATACCCCATACTTATATCAAATCTCATTAAAATTGCACGAATCGTTTGAGCGTTAACAGGTAACAAACATAAAAACATTCGCCTTTAATATTAGTGATATTCTCCGATCGAGCCGACCTCTACACTCTCGACCGTTCTACAGCACCTTTTCAAACATCTGGGGGTCGAAGAATATCACGCAGTTTACTTGGCATGGTTACGCCACTATTACCATTTGGCTATCAATGCAGCCAAAAGGTATGACTCGTAGGCGGTTACTAATTAAAATATGCTTATCTAAGATACATTGACCCTCCCATCCGTACCTAATATTATCTTAATCCCTTCGTATAGCGTGATTCAGGAATAAACATAATTTATTTCAATTAATTTTTGGGTCGGCGTGGGAGTCGTGTAGTGTAGAATTTTGTTCAAATACAGGGTGAAGTCATAATGTAATGAGCAAAACCACCGTCGGGAATCAGGTCTAAGAGGAGGTTAGTACAATTCTAATTTCATGAAGGTAGGTATTCGAACAGAGCGAGCTCCGGCCAAGGTAAAGACGGGACCGGGGTGTTTTTGGTCGATGAAGTCCGACTGACACCCACGCTGTGCCCTCAGCTTAAGTTCAAAGCATTACCTTTGAGCACCAATAAACAGTATGAATCGTTTTACATCATTTCCGAGTTAATATTATAACAAAAAAGTTATTCAAAATGTGTTTTAATATTTCATTGAACTTTGGCATTCATTTATGGTCTTTTGAAATTAAAATACGTAAATATTATCTCTATTTATACAATTTTAAATTAATTTATACGAACGTTAAAATGTTGAGAGGTCAAAACGTTTTCGTTCATATTTCTCATAGTGATAAAGCGCTGTAAAATAATTCATTTGCGTGCAGCATATTTAGCTGTTTGCTTGTAATTCTAGGACGTCCGTTACACCATATGCAGTATTATTTGTTTTGAAATAATGCTCGGAAGAATTAATTTGGGAGTGTTGAAACAAAAATTACTATAGGGATTTTTCATATTTTTTTCGTTTCTATTAGAACAAAATCGTTAGCTATATTTTTTATATGTTTAAACAAATAACTTGTAAACACAATGTGTTATGTGAAACTTTCACTTTTAGATTAATACTGAAATCTCGAAATAGAAATCTAATGCCCCATTTATTTATAAGCTCGTAACTCGATACGCTGTAAAAACAATAAACTGTTTAGTATATTTTTTTGCGAATGTAGGGTGGCCCTACAGTAAAAGTTATTTACTAAAAAAGTAAAAAAAAAGAGCTATTGCGTTTATTCTATTACAATGACATAATTATAGTTTAATGCATTTATGTTTAAAGTAATAATATAATTATTGTATTAATGTTATATTACATTTTTGTACTAAAATTGAAAATTGTTGTGTAGAAACATTATCATCAAAATTCTAGAGGATTATTTTTTATGGAATGCGTTTATTCTATGAGGTAATCAGGTGCATAAAACTGAACAACTTTTCAAGGAACATAGTTCGAAATCTTAAAATTAACGTGTAAGAGTTCTTCTTCTCCTTAATAAGAGCGCAGGTCCCACCTTCCTTGCGCACGGCGAATTTCTTAGAAACGCGACACGTTATACAAAAGGCCAGCGTCTTAGGAATATGTTTATAATTTGCGTTTCCACGAAACACACTTTGTAAAATATTTAATAATAGCCAAGTAACAATTTTATTAAGTTCTGTTTAAAGTTTATGTATAATATATTACAGTTTCACAAGAATTCTATCTTAGAATATTGTTGAGTTTATTAAATTAGTTAAGAAGAATACATATTATATTATTTTTATTTAGACTTCTATCACGGTTTATTTCTGCCTTATATTTCGTCCAGATGAGATTCGTCGGCCTCCATTCTAACCAGATTTAGCTGTATCCTGTACCTATCTTGGAGCGACTTCAGATTAAAAATTTTGGAATGCAGGTTTTCAGATGCTTTCCTTCACCGTTTGCCAATGATTTCTTAGAACTACTTTAACTTTGAAAAAATCACATTGGTACTTGCCTGTGGCGGGTACGAACCTGCAAGCTTGTGCACGAAAATCCGTTCATCCGTTCACATAATCTTTCCTGTTGACTTTATCCATTGGTGAAAATACTACAAAAAAATGCGTTCAGTCATTTTGTGCTGGCGTTCCGACTGACTGACAGTTGCGACGGGTGCTTTGTTTTGTAATATTACGACATAGATGTAGAATCTTAGTACTAAGATTCCATATTACTCGTTGGTCAAAATAAAATCAAAGAAATGAAATGATATTATCTTCACTACGGTGTAACAGTCGGTCCCAAATGAGTCTTATTCACATATTCATATTAAAGATACGTATCCACATTAACGAGTGAATAACGGTGTGAAAGAAACCTTCGAACTTTGTTAACTAAAATGAAATATTTTGGGTTTGTAAGAACCCACATAGGTAATTGTATTGTTATTGTTGTACATATTGTTAATGAAAAGACAGCGAGCTGCTGGCAGTTAGTTGCACCATTTCTTCTCCACAGTCAAGACACCTAAAAAGACGTCATTGACCTTTGAAATGATTTGCTTATAGCATAATTCTAAATGACTTTTGATTTTGATTGATTTTGTATGTAGGTGCCAAACTATATATTTTCGATAGTGGTAAAATGTCTTGCATAAAATTTATAGATCCCTTTTTTAGCATTAATAATTATTACTATTTTTGGTATGCATGGGCTCTGAATGGCAAAGTGTTAAATATTTAAGGTGCATTCAATTTATGTGACTTTGACTGCACGGATAGCCGAGTGGTATAGGCCACCACGCTAATTACCACTGAGCGCGACGTGCTGTGGGTTCAATCCCCGGATGAGACAAGCATCTGTGTGATCCATAAATGCTTGTCCCAAGTCTCGGTATTCTTTGTGCAAGTGATTTGAATGTTTGTGTAATCCCCGCGACACAAGGACTAAAAATTTGATTTAAAAAAACTTTTTTTTTTTAAACTTTTTTTTTAACCAAAAAATTTGCTTAACAAATAATTTTGCAATTAGCTTTATCCATATTATAATATATACTGCTGTGGCTGTCAAAGTTAAAGAAAAAGCAACTTTTATAAAAACCACAATACATCACAAAACAACTGTGTCATACACCACTTGACGATATAAAACATTCTCATTGTAAATAAAAGTTCATTACGCGATTGATATTGAACACAATATTTCAGCCAACTCTTATAAAACAATGAAGTTTCATTCTATTTCACAACATTCATGTTTTATTTGACTTCTTTGAATACAGCGAAAATATCACCGAGGTTTCGCGGTTAGTCCTGTAGCTTCACTTAGTTAAAAAGGAAAAATTGGAATAGAAAATGCAGGTACAGTTGTACAAATTGCGCTGGAATGGTTCAATTGAGCCATCACTATTGTGCTTTCGTTTGCGGTCTGGTCCTATACTGCACTTTTTTGTGTCAAAGAAGTTTTTACTCAAAATATTTGAAGTTAACAAATATATTTTGAAACAAAATATTGTGTATTAAAATGTGTAAGTTTGGTTGTAGGGATACTTATTTTTATGTTATGTAAAATACACAAAACTACATTTTAAATAAAAATAAATGAATAGTAGCGTGCAGTGTGGGTGTTAAAAATGCTTTTTGGTATACAATATTTTTTATGTTGATTCTGAAATCAACTTTATGAAGATTCCGTTGAATTAAGAACCTCCTCCCTTTCATGAAAAAAATCGGTTAAAAATATCGTCTGTTTAAACAAAATTATCATCCCATCAGCTAGCTGTGTATACATTGTTGTGTATTTAAAAAATCTTAAATGAAGAGCGTATTTAATTCTAATTATTATAATAGGTTTCTTGTTTTAGAACAAGGACACGCCAAATAATATTTTAGGAATCAATAACTACATCAAAATATTTTTACACTTATAAGAAACTTAAGACGTCCTTTTCAATTCAGCTGCTAGGTAGAATGCAGTAACAATAACATACAGGTTTTCAGTTTTGAAAATAAAATAAAGAGAATTTTACGCCTTTAGAAATGTAAAATTAAAATAACTATATTTATGTACAATTTTTTTTTAATGAAGTATGTACTAAGTGAGCAATACTAACAATTCGCTGAATGTGCTAAGTCTATTTCTTTATACATTTGGTTTCTATACAGACATCATTAGAGGTGGATGGTTAAGGTGCAAAACAAATCATACTTTAAACGTACGAGTAAACGGTTATATTTTCAATGATATCTATTGGACCCTAAAAATTATCTTCACTTATAAAACTGTATATTTAAAAATATACTGAAAATATTTATGAAATGTTTCGTTCAGGCGTTCGCACTTGACGCCGTGAATTATTGCCGTGCCATCAAAACATTGCTTTTAGTGCCCTTTGTTTTCATACAGCGAATAGTTTTACTATTTATGTCTATGTGTTATAGTAAAAATTTTCATGACGACCACTTTATTTTAAGGTTTATTTTTAAAGGCAAAATAAAAAAAAAACTGTTGTTTTCTGAGGTTAACTTGAATGTTAGACATAGAAGTAAAACTATTTTACTGACTCGTTTAAAACTAACTAATTACTAATTAATTAATTGAATCTGTTTAAAAGTAGTTTTATTCCAATATAAAAACGAGTTGTATAATTATTTAATCATTTAATAAACGGTAAAAAACTTGTTATTCTACTAATACAGTTTATCATTATCGCAACGACATGAACTTAGTTCATCTACAGCTAAAGGCAGGTATAGAGATAAAAATATTGAATTGGAGACATATGACCTGGTGCCATACCATGAGCTTATTAAGCAAGGTTGTTGCCGTTGTTGTTGTTGTTGTATGGGCACAGATCGCAAAGCGGTACATCAATCATGTCCTTTTTTCACTATTAACCAGTTACTAGATGTTTTTAACAATACTTCTCTTACAATTCCTAACATTTTATTTAATACCAGCTGTCGTTACAGAAGTTTTACTATACATTCTGGGCAGAATTTTCGATGATAACACACGTGTCTTCATCAATATGTTGACATCAAAACAAATAGCTATTTCGCGTCATATTTTTTTTCTAGTTTTCATTAGGTATTGCTTTGAAGTTGTGTTGTAGGATTAAAATTCTACTTATGGATATTATCAGTTAGTTATTATTAGTTACTTTATGCACAGCGACAATTATCGCGTGTTTCATAATGTACGATATACACATTCGTCACAGACTTACTTAGGAGTCGTCAACTAAAAAAAATCCCAACATTTTGAATATCTAATATTTAGCGAAGACTTTTCCAATATTCTGAATCACATATCTAAAAAATGTACGTTATCACACGCGACCAACCTAATCCGTCTGAAAATGTCACTCGTTTTAATAAATCGTTTCAGCGGAATTTCACTTTTAAATTCACTTGTGTGACAGTCGGTCTCGAATCGGAACCACTCGGAAACGGATTAACGTTCAAATGCAGAGTTTACTGTTACAAACGGTACTAGAATTTATCTAATAGCCTCAAATGTCATGTTTACATTGCATCGTGCAATTATGCTGTTAGCTGTTTTAATGACATCAATTATTTAATTCGAACGTGATTTGATGTGGACGAAAAACAGATGTTACAAAATCATTTAGTTTTAACTATGCGACACGATTCGGATTTCAGTAAATTGAAATGATTTTATTATATGTATAGATAATTATATATCTTTTTTTGTTCATTATAGTATCGCTGTATAGTCATACTACTTCCAGCCAGCAACAACGCACTCTGGAGAGTTATAATAAAATATATAATACCAGCCCATAAATGCCCCACTGCTGGGCACAGGCCTTTTCCCATAGGGAAAGATGAGTATGAGTACTTGCCTGGGTTCCAAGCTGCAACCATTTGCATACGAATCCGGTCATTGAACCGCTAGGCCACCACGAAAAAATCTAAATCTCTATAATCAAACGTGCAATGATGTATTGTTACTTAATATCAGCCCATTTTTTTTCATTATATTCTGTTTCAAAACACCCTTGTACTCAAGTAAAATAAATAAGGAATATTCCGCTCCTACTTTTTATTCCCATACTTCGCAAGAATAGAGCTACACCTTTTCCTTACATGGAAATGTGGAATAAAATTCAATAGCAAAGGGTTAGGGTTGGCCCACATTACGTTGTAGGTGGGATCCGGCGTGGTGATACATACAAGGTTTTTGTAAAAAGTTTATTTGCTTAATAATCCAAACTTTTAGGCTAAACAGATCTTAATACCTATTTGTTTATATTTGAGACGGGTAATTTAAACATCCAGTCCCAGTTTCGAGTCGAGTGTTTTAATGTCTACTGTCTAAGTTTATTTTTTTCATAAAAATCTAGACGTAGGTACGTCATAAAAAACGCTATCTTTGAAAAACAGTCCTGTGATTCTTTGCGACACTGCAGCGTTTTTAGATAAATGGGACCTTTATTGGCTCAGCCCCCTAGCTAAGGTACATTTTTACAAGCTTTAACGATGATAGAAATTGCTTATAATGAATTTAAATGTATGGAAATGACACGTGACTTAGACTTGTCACTCCCATAAAGAGCGTTTCGATCAGCGTTAACGCTTGTAGAAATGCCACTTGGCTAGGGCTAGCCATGCTAGCTTATCGTTTATATGTGTAATCGTTCTAATTATTTATTTTACTAGTCCATAAAAAGCTTTTCTTTCTTTCTTCCTTAACAAAAGCATTGTCATCCATACTTCCATATAATATAAATGCCAAAGTATATCGGTCTGTCTGTTACAAATTCGCGGCTAAACCGCTAATGGATTTGGATGAATCTTGGTACGGGATAAGCTTGGATTCTAAGATTATTAAGATATAGACTATTGCGCTACCTATTGCGCTCTAAACCCACGCGGGAGCCGCGGGAAATAGCTAGTCTATTATATTCGTGCCCAAGAATACCTTTAAGCGCAGACTTTTAAAATGAGTTTGGATCGATCTAATCTTCATTTTATCTGAACATACCAGGCATAATCAGCAAAATGAATCAATAAATCGAAGTTGGCACTCGTACAGTCGTACTCCCATCCAAAAGATCATCCGAAAATTGTGTCTAACGACACAACTAGCATGATGCTGAGTGGGCACCTCGTTGTTGCACAGACACTTTTCACTTTGACGTTTAAGTACCTATATCTTTTCTTTTATTTTTACGTGTAACCAATGTGTGTGTAACAATAAATATTTTTGAATTTGAATTTGAAAACAGTTGAAGGGTAAGCTAAGACAGGTGGTGCTAAAATGTTAAAAGACTTTGAATAGGTATTCTTCGCAGTATTAATATTCTGTAGCCGAGTGCAAGTAAAACGCTCACATGACACGAAACACTAGAGTAAAAAATACGTCATAACATAACGTATGTATTTTTTTGAATTAAATATTATTATTTCTTTTTTTTTCGAGTGATCGTTATTAATTATTATTTCATTACTTACTGGCTAAAAGACTATCACTCGACTACATATAAATCAGCGATAAAATAAGATTTCATATAATACTGAAAGTACGTATTATAAAAATATATTAATACCGGCCTATAAACGTCCCACTGCTGGGCACAGGCCTCTTCCCATAGAGAAGGAATGAGCATTGATCACCACGCTTGCTCATTGCGGGTTGGCGATTTCAGATTCCAATTTTTGGAATCCAGGTTTCCTCACGATGTTTTCCTTCACCGTTTGTCAATGATGTCTTAGAATGATTAAGAAAGTACATATAACTTTGAAAAAGTCACATTGGTACTTGTCTGGGTTCGAACCTGCAGCCATGTGCATGCAAATCCGTTCATTGAACCGCTAGGCCACCACGACGATATTAAACTAATATATATAAACGACCAAATTCTAGTCACCAATTTAAATGACAAAAGCAATAAGAAGAATTGTGTAGTCATCAAGATCTTTTTCCAGATCCAGGCAAATGTTTCTTGATCTTTAAGTTCATAATCACTTTGTATCATTTAATTACCAAACCTTTAAAATTAACTAGAATTACTTTTTCAGAACAAATCACTACATTCATAAGACATAAACAAAGTTGTCTCGACCATTCATTCTCAAAGTAATTAATACAAAAAATAGCGCGGCTAGCTGCTATTAAAATTTGACAGCGACCATTTATAATATTCAAACAAGTAATAGCAAGCAGGTGCGAAGAAAGAGGTGCGATCAATCTCAATACCGTGATATTTCAAGATGGCGGCCTGATAGATAGTTACGTCAAACACGGAAACGACAAATATTGGAGAAAACTTTCAACAATTGGAGTTTGTGATGTGTGGGATATTTATGTAAACTGACATGGTTGTTTACATGTACATGTAAGACATACGTGAATATAAAAGATACAAAGTAATTTCCTCCTTCATTATTTGAGATTTCTGAGAAGAAATAATATACGACTTACAGCCATTGAGTTATAATGTACTACGTACTAGAGGAGACACCTCAATCCAATTGTTTGTAACACGAGTTTAGGTCCACGGACCTAAACTCACTTAGTCTGTGCCAAGCGCTGGCTGCAACGTGACGCATTGAGTGAAGTTTTGATAATTAAAATATGCCTTCGTGTGCATTGAGGTACTGTTCCAACAACTCCAAAAACATAAATAAAAGTCAAGGAGTGACTTTTCACCAGTAAGTTCAACTATTATCTTTAAACCACGCGTTATTTAATTATAATTTTTCTATTGCAACTGTCACCGTGGCGGCGGTTGTTTACGTGAATGTCAAAGAGTAAAACATTTTTATTCGCAGACTTGACACTATCGATGTAGGTATACTTTTTAAAACTATGAGCAATAAAATATTAATATTTAATCACGATAGTAATGTTGTAATAATATTTCACATTTTTGTTTAGGTTTCAAGGTTTCCACGGCTATGTCATGAAACAAGAGAATCATCAATCAAAGTTCAGATAAATCGCAGCGAAGAAACTTGGTTACCTTCAGATTATTCACGCATATTATGTTCCGTGCATTTCCAAGAAAACGACAAATACACCACGAAAACACTAAGAGTATACTTAAAGAAATCTGAATTACCATGCGATAACGTAAATGATATTATATTTGTAAATATAACTTTGCTGGAATTTTTGTTTTACTTTGTTATTAGAAAAACTAACTTTTTTGATGTTCAGTATACTTACTTATGAGAGGCAGAACCAGTAGGTAAATGGCGGTTTTTTTTAATACTGTAACGCTAGATACATATTTACAAAAACTGATCCAACTGTGGATTACTAATACCAAACGGCAGAAATTAACTAAACTTATTTTATTTGAAGAAAATTAAAGTATTTTAACAGTAGAAATACTTTTTTACACACGTAGGCAGAATATAAAAAAATTGTCGCATCTGCGCGCATTGATTGTTATCTATGAGAAAATAACAAGCTTACCCCGCGCATGCGCGGGTCCCGCGCATGCGCTGTCCTGCGCTGACTTCAAATGTGCGCGCTATATTTTGTTTGAAATAGCTTCTCTAGTACGTAGTACATTATAACTCAATGCTTACAGCATGAAAATGATAATATGTATGTATGTACGCGCATAACTTTCGAACGACTGGACATAATTGGATAATTATTTTTTTATTGTGTTCGTGTCAGGGCAAGATTTGTGTGAAAAATAAAATTGAAAACTCGAACCGTTTTTTTTATCTCAGAGTATGAAAAATAGGTGTGACTGTGGTTTGAGTATTTGTGTCCAAGATTTAAAAAAACCTAGTCACTTAAACGTTTGTACCATAATTGATGATAACTTATTAGTTAATACTTACTTGCTCAAAATACATGAATTAATAAATTAATTCTTAACAACATGATATATATTCCATAGTTACCTTAACTTCATTAATTATTCAATCTCAGCTGAATCAACAGATTGATTACAGCGTAGGTCAAGTCATGTATGTATTTACGTGTTGAATCTGTGCGTGCTAATGCATGTATTATGCATTTAATCATGTGTATTACTGCTATTGTTTTGCCTATAAACTGTATCACAAATAAAAAAATCCTAAACTCGTTAATACCGGTAACGCAACTTTCTCCAAGTATCCTATCCAAAATATAATTATTATGGTAAGCGGTGATAACTAACTATTTAGTGAGATGCTGGCCCAGTTTTCGTCTATACTAAAAAAGTATAATTAAATAATTGAAAGCTCTAGTATACTTATAGTAGTGTTATCTTCTTACTTGAGTTTATTCTCAGAAAATATTAGAGCTTAGGTACATAACCCTTAATGGCGAAACATAATGTCAAAATAAAAACTAAATAATTGCAAAGGCTTGGATTTCTAATAAACCTAAATCCTAAGCGTAAAAATATTTGATGAAACAGATACTAAATACCAGGTGCTTAGAACATAATAAGATCTAAAAAGAATATTAATTACTTAGCTCAATCTAGCGTTTTCATTATTTTAAGTATTCTGAAATTATATAATCCTCCTTTTTACGCAGTTTTGATTAATTTTAATACTCTTTAGTCTTTATTTCTATAATCCATTAATCATTTTTATAACAGCCACGTTATAATACCTACAGCATTTTCTCTTAAAATAAAATAGAAAGTTCGAAATCTCCCGAGATTGGTATTATAAGTGCCGAGACTAAAACATTATGTAATAGATTTACTTTTTCTGAGGATGTTATGAAATATTACTGAAGTCTACTGGTATCACAAATTTAATACCAACTTAGAAAATAAAAAAAATATTATCAGTGCAATATAGCCAACTACTTGAATTAGTAGTTCCTGATTTAAACAGTCAATACAACCCATACACAGAAGAATGGTGTAGATAACACAATACCGGCCTATAAATGTCCCACAGCTGGCCACAGTCTTCTTCCTATACGGAGCCACCACGCTTGCTCATTGCAGGTTGGCGATTTCAGATTACAACTTCTGGCATCCAGGTTTCCTTTACCGTATGCCCATAGTGTCTTAGAATAATTAAGAAAGTGCATTTATCTTTGGTAGTAATATATTTTTGGATAAATAGCATCAGCAAGTTGTAGCCAAATTAGCCTGGGCTCTAACCTGCAACCATGTAAATTCGGTTATTGAGCCTATAGGCCAGCACGACCTATGAACCTATGAACCTATGTCCTCTTGAGCTGATGATAATTATACAATGTACAAGAAGAAAAGCGAATTCCCAAAATCTAATACAAGAACGCACGCCAAAATTTTTCTCTCAATAAAAGAAAAGTGGTCAGAGTACATCGGCATTAATATAATTGAAAAGGTCGGGAAGTGGCTCCACGAAAACGGTACAGAATCACGTTGATGTGATTTATCTAGTAATCTAATAATGCCAGCTGTATGAGACTGTACCACGAGTAATATTGTTCTAGCTGAATAAAAACCTTGATACCAGTTTCGTTGTACTTTCTAGATCTCTCTATTGTATCCGAGTGTTACGTGAAAAAAGAAATTACTTATAGAAAGTACTTAAAAAGTCTTGTTTTGTAGGCTTGCGTGGCTTGCTTATCTGATCAGATCAGGATCACACTTCCAGAAAAAGCGGGCACAAAATCAAAATCATTTATTCAAACTAAGCTACTAAGTAGCACTTTTTGAACGTCATTTAATATTGACAGCACCCTGCCCTTCAAGCGCCAACGCCGACAGAAATCGCTCAAATGACATTAAATGTATGGAAATTCCCCTTCAATAAGTCACGCGACTTACCAAAGGCAAATGCCATGCGACCCACTTGCCACCTCCATACATTCGAGCGACTCCATCAGCGACAACGATTGCAGGAATGTACCCGGTCCAATGGGGCTGATTCGCCCACCCTTTACATAGGTTTAGGTACAACAAAGTAATTTTCGGCATTTAGTGTATAAATATATTTTATGTCTGTTATCATAAATACCTACTTAACATCTGCGTAGCCTTTTCCCAAGCTATGTTGGGGTCGGCTACCACTATTACCGGATTTACTGCCTGATCTCCGAAACCCATTGTTGGGTGTGCAATATCTATCCCATAGTATCTGTCTACTTAGACTCTAAGACAGTCTGAATATCGTGTAGTCTAATAGGCGCTTCTGGTTGTTATTGTAATGACTTATAGACATTTATCTGCAAAACAATATTCGTCCATTTGAACAAAGTTAAATATTAATAAAAATACGTCACGGGAATTAACGCGATTTAAAGAATGCATTTACCTTTTAAGGCTTGACGTTTCGGCCGGGTTACACTGGCCGTGGTCGCAAGCAGACTGGAGATGCGGTGTCATAGCTCCGTGCACGAAGTAGATGATTTTTCATCTATCTTCAGTTCCTAATTGTCTCAGGAGACGTACACTCGCGTTGTGTAGAATTTTACGTGACAATGCGATATCACTACGCGGTTTAATACGGTCACACGTAGGTAATAAGTCCCAATCGCGGCACTTAGTTAAAAATATCAACGATGTTTCAAGTTTCGCTCGTTTTCTACGTAACAATTCAAGATGACGCACTTGTTTTGCACTTTCCGACCCGTAGCGGTTTGCAATATTAACTATAAAACTATCGCGTTGCATAATTTTAATAAAATTACGTCACGGGAATTAACGCGAACTCATGCATTTATCTTTTAAGGCTTGACGTTTCGGCCGGGTTACACTGGCCGTGGTCGCAAGCAGACTGGAGATGCGGTGTCATAGCTCCGTGCACGAAGTAGATGAATTTTCATCTACCTTCAGTTCCTAATTAATTGTCTTAGGAGACGTACACCCGCGTTGTGTAGAATTTTACGTGACAATGCGATATCACTATGTTCTAATCACAACTCAAAGTATGTTTGACGGACACGACGCAAAGTCAACAAATTGACTTTTCGTCGTGTCCGACTTTAGCTTTCAGAAAAACCCTGGTCCCGTCCCTGCCTAATGCGATGACCCTTGTACATTTCTAACGCAGCTCCGTCCTGCCCCTCTAGGCAAGGGTAAAGGGTTTTTCAACCGCTATCAAATGTATGGAAATTACAGTTATTAGTGACTTGTCAACCCGTCGTACTAAGCTGAATGCTTGTGTAATGAGTGGGTTCACGTCGGTAGTGCAATGGGTGGGATTCGGACCGGCAACCATATGATCGCAAGTCCGACGCACTAGCCATTAGGCTACCGCCGCTTCTTATTGATTATAATTATGATGTTAACTATATTATCAGCAGTCTTTTCTCAAACAGAAAATGAACGAACAATGTGTATACAAAAATTATGAACACTAAAATAATATGGGATTTAACTATTTTAATTATTGATTTACCAAGTACTCCTTAACGATGCTCTCTTAATCTCTTCTTTAAATATTATATAACAAGCACAGCGTTTTTCAAATGTACATAATCCACCCACATTTTAGGTACAAAAAATTATTGAGGATCTGCAAATACGAAAGGTAACTTCAAATTCATTCGTAAACTATCTTCAACGATTCGAACATACAATCGAAGATTTCGTCTTCAATAAATTGTCGCGTTGAGTTTGAAGTTCTCAAGAAACTTCGTTACTTGGATCTTGAATTTAGACTTGACGAATTTAAAGTTTTACTCTTGATTCGGTGTGACGTTAAGTGACTTATGCAAGGAGTTTAAGGAGATTGACTGGTGTTGACACTTCGATGAAAGACCTTAGAGTTATGATAATATTAAAAATAATTATATTTTAATTTTTGACTGGCCTTGGTCTAGTGGTTAGTGATCCTTACTGCTAAGCTGGACACTCAGGAGAAATCTTTGTGTGATAAGCACGATCATTTGTTCTGTGTCTGGGTGTAATTGATCTATAATAATATGTATGTATTTAGAAATATATAAGTATGTTTATCAGTTGTCTGGTTGCCATAGTACAGGCTCTGCCTAGTTTGTGATCAGATGGCCGTGTATGAGCTGTCTGAAGAATAATTATTAATATACATATTTACTTATATTGTCGTGGTGGCCTAGTCAAGCGAAGAATATAGTTTTTTTCATCAAAAAGCATGTTTTTGTAAGAGAAATAACTTTTGATACAGCCTGAACTGGGACCGCAACTGGGGTTTGTATGTTTAGGTCATTTACTCAATGTTGTAAAAGATAGACCAGAAACTCAAAATAGATCAGAAAATTAACTAACTACAAGACATCTCGAAGGAAGTCTAAAAAAAGGATTTTTTCGTATTATAAAAACAATTTTAACAAAGAAACTGCCCGCAGTTTGTCTACAAACTTTTGATTCAACTATTAAACAAAGTTACCTACTTAGACTCCTTATAATGTACACGAAAATCCCACTGTCGACCGCAAATCAGTGGCAAGGCCGGGATCGACGAAACCTCTATTAACACGCAGTAAGGTTGATTTTTGCAAGTTATTGACCGATATCGTGACGTCTATCATTCTTTTTTTTCACATTTGTGAGAGTAATTAAAAAGTTTGTTAGGATGTATGGATAGTAGTCTGGAACGTGAACTGCGAATGTTGGAAGTAGGAATCTGCATTTTTTTTTAATATTTTCAGTCACACGTTTGATTTCATATCTACACACGCTACATGGTTTATCCATTGAATATTATTATTTAGCACTCGATCTATTTTCATCATTTTGCCAATTTATTTATACCACATTTTCCAGTCATATTGACTGGGGAATCGAACCCACGAAATCCATTAGTATAACAAGTTAATGTTGTTCGATTATAATAAGCCGTACCGCACGACAACGCTGTTATAACTGATAATAGATGTGGGAGGCAGCCCTAGTAGGTGATTCATCGTAATTCGTCTTCCCTAATCGTTTCTTTGTAGGTTACTCCTAGGGTTGTCATCTGGGTTAGAAAATATTATTAGAAATCTAACATTCAATGTTTTAACGTATGTTTGTTTAGTACATTTAATGTAAAACTTTGTAAAATATTGGCTGAGGTGCACAATAATTTTCCAGTCAAACAAAAACTTTTCTCCGAGAATCTGTAACTTTTGGTTCCGTGTTTTCATGTTATTCTAAATTCATACCACCCCGCACCGTAACTCTTTTGTTTCTTATAAAAACAAACTTTTTAATTAACTTCTCCATTTTGAAATCTGATCACATTGTTTAAAACAAAACTCCTTCATTTATTTTGTAACAATGCTATTCATTTGTAATCAACTCCATTTCACTTTTGAGTAATATTAAAACCATTGGGTACAATATAAAAATATGGTACTAAAAATTTTACGATTCCTTTCAACTTTTTTGATTGATTCCACCATCTTGGATATCTTTATCACTGAAGTTTGTTACTTCGAGGGTAGTTAAATGCCCCAATTTAAGCTGAACATTACTGAAAATATTTGAGTAACGGCTACTTAACTGCGAGTAGTAAAACGTTTTGTATTCAGAGCCGAGTTCTGAAGTCGTAATAAAAACCAGTAAATCGCCTTTTTCGGTACTTCTGAAATCATCATTTATTCAGTGCAATTATAATATCTTGGCAAAGTGAGTGCTAGACCTGGACTCAATTATATACATGGAATATTCGGAATTCCTGAAAGACATTATTTAAATATTTAAAATAATTATATTAGATAAACTTATAATATTAGATATATGATAAGTGAGTGATATTTGATTTATCAGAATGATACTGGTATTTAACAAGGTATTGCAACCCTAGTTCTGCCAACGACAAAGTTTTCAATTTGTTATAACCCTATATATTTCCCTATAAGACTATAAATAAAACGATATTGAGATTACTACAAATCGAATTTATTTGTTCCATCATGCCCACATAAACTCAGAAACGTGGAACGTATATATATTTGCGTGTCAGGTAAAAATATACCCTAATAAGAATTTGATGACAAACCATTGAGACAACCTTACCACCGCAGACTAAGTTGACGAGTACCAACCCTATTCGCAGCACTGCTACGAATTCTGAAACCATCTCGATCCTGAACGAATGAGAGTTAGATGTTCAAGATTTGTTTTTGATTTGACGCTTCGAAAGACGTTTTGTGTGCATGTGTAGGTGTATAAGGCTTATATGTATATGATGTACTCGTATGTATTACATACCTTCAGAGTGAGACAGAAAGTCCTAATAATACAAGCTTTTGGAGATTGTATCAAAATTACGTCACGGGAATGACCTTGGAAAGCTTAACATTATTTCCAGTGTCGTAATTTTATGATAGACCTTATATTACTTGTGGGGTTAACTTTAATTACTCATCAGTACCACATTCGAAATCGAGGTGACCTAGCGGTTCATTGACCGGATTCGTATGCACATGGTTGTAGGTCCAAACCCAGATAACTTTTTCAACGTGACTTTTTCAAAGTTATATGTACCTTCTTAATAATTCTAAGACACTATTGACAAACGGTGAAGGCAAACATCGTGAGGAAACCTGGATCATGACAGGACATTAACACACAAACTTAAAATTTGTTATTAACTATCTGTGCGATCATCTGATCACTTATTATAAAACAGAAGTTAAATAGGTAAGTTATTGTTTCTTTAGTACGTACTACATCTGTATAAGTAGGCTTCTACATATATGTATGTACATACTTGTAAGCTATGGTATAAGGAAGTACTTATCTTTATTAGTTATCGTTCAGGATCTGCGAATGTTAAAGGATATCGCTTTGAGATAGTTTGGGTCGCAAGAAATGATTAAGATTATGCACGATTTTGAGGTCGTTTTGGTTCAGTTCATAGCTTTTATGGATTGATAATGTGCAAAGTAGTATTTGGTTCTGTTAATTGCTCCGATACTCAAAGTTCTTTTGAATCGATAAACGTGCTTGGCAGCGTCTTAAAACTTTTAGAATAGCGAGTCAAGAAGTTATATATCTAATTGACTTGCCCACTTTATCGATATTGATTTTTGAACTACATAAATATAAATAACTTTTTTCAAATCACATCTGTATTTATCCAAAAATAATAAGTTACAATTTATGCTACAACACCTTTATCCATCGCAAATAATAATAAATCAAGTTAGATATCTTCGGTATGATGAATTGGCAATCTGTTAACAGGTGCTAAATTGCTCTTAATCGATGTAATTGGTCCCGGCGATATCCTATCATTCTCCGAGCGGTTGCCTCGCCACTAGGGACCGATTTGTTTTCAGTATGTTACTAACATTCAAAATTTACATACAAATTGAGTTTTGCTGTACAACATTAATGTGGTAGCGAATTGTAGTGATTACAAGAGTTGTATCAAGAGACTGTTTCAAATGGCTCTAGGAAATGTATATTCTGATTATTTACTGTTTCAGTTTAAAATTCAATCGAATAATTGAAGAACAGATTCAATCTGAAATTTATCTTATTCAAGGCATCCATCTTTTAGTTACTTGAATCGATTTATAATATATAATGTCACGTATTTGAGCTCCGTCTTTATATACCTTAAAATGTTCATACTGTTATTTTCTAATGTATACGCCAAAGTTTGAATTTGAAATAAAAATTACTTTTGAACGGATTAAATCGCGGTTTATTTTGATTCCCGACGTTTCAACGCCTTAGCAGGTGTTACGGTGGCGGGTAGAAATTATCAGAAATTATACATACTATGTTCAAAAAGAGTCTGCCCTAAATTTGGCATCCACATAAATATTCTACATTTTATCAAACTCTCTTCTACAACCTAACACCATTAAATTGACAACAAGAGCAGGAAAATCCCGGTGATCCAAACGTTGGCGGATAAAATCCCGCATTTAAACCGGGAGCTATTGATTGGTGGTGGGGAGGGTGACCGAATCAAACTCCCGCGGCTAATGAGCACCCCACATATATACGTAGCTGGCAGTGTTTACACCCTCACGTCTACTGGTTGTAGTTGGTGGAAATACGGAATCAAGATTTAGATGTGGACGCTTTTTTTTTACTTCGTTAGGTTTTATTCGTTTTTGGAGTGAATAGTTTAGTTTTCCATCAAGATTTTTATGAATTTATTTCGAATTCAACTTGCAGTATTTTCAAGTTTCTGAAATACGTAGTTAATAAATAACCCACAGCTTTTATTTTTGCACAGCTTGTTTTTGAGCCCAGTTTTTTGTTCTCTACGATTTAATCCTTCCTGATATATTTTTGACTGGCAGCTCTTAAAATATGTAATAATAAAAAAAAATCGCTATTACGAACGGAAAACAGACAAGCCCGTTTAACTATACAAAAATATTGATCGATATGTTTCCAATTTATTTATACTGTGGCAACAGCGCGAAACTATTGCTTGTGAACTGTGCGAGATAACTGTCACCTTATACGAAAATAGGGAAGGGAAGAAAGGGATCGTTTATTTCGGCTTACATGAGTGACGCTACGTTCCTTGCGGCTTCGATAAGCGGCTTTGAATGACAAGCCCCTGAATCCAATACTTGTCAACTGCGTTTAGTTTGTAAAGAGCTGGTTTGCTTTGAGCTACGTCAGCTGGTGTGGAGTACATTCAGTATTTAAATTCAGTTTTTGTGGAGGGTTTTGTTATTGTGAAAAATTCTGTTTGTAACGTAGACGCATTAAAATGGAAACTTCCTGTTTTGTGGACTTTCTAGATTTGCTAAAGATCTGAATCAGTTAACTATCACAAATTATTAACACAAATCACAAATAAAAAAAAAAAATATCACAAATTATTGCCTTTATTGAATCTTATGTCTTTGCCTAATCATGGCATTTATTATTATTTTTAACTGACGGTGTAAAAGGATAGTTTAGATGTGGTAACTCTATCTACAGAAGGATAAAGAGACAAGAAGGATTCATTCAATAAAACGGCAAAAAGAAGCGGGAATCGTTACAAAAACCAGTAATTTAAGAAAGTATGATATTCAATAAAAATTCTTCAATAAACATTCTAAACTTGTTAAAACTAATTCATAATCGAATGAATATAAAAATGAAAAATCTTGAAGGAAGTCTACTTCATGATGAAATTCGAGAAAAGCAGTAGAAAGCTCACAAAATTGCAACAGTACAAATACGAGCAGTCGTGAAGAAAACCAATAAGTACGAACAAAATTTAATATTCAGAACTAAGAATTTAATGCTCACCTCTGTAAGAAATACGACAAAACTTGGACCATTCCAGGAGGCAGCAAACGGTAACTTCACACCATTGCATTAGGGGGTCCTGTCCATTTATCAGGGCCCTTCCTAAATAGATTGATGGAGAACATTCTCTTTAAATTCAAACCGACTTTGAAAAAACTCGTGAATAGGTCCGTATTATTCGTTAAGTGATATCGTCGGAGAACTAATTTTTATAATAGTTTTTTTTAGAGTAGATACTAGCTGTGCCAACTCCGTTCGTGTGGAAATTTGGGAACAGAAAAATATTCTATAATTGATTTTCTCAAACGAATGAATAGTAAATTACTTTATTAAGCTAAACGGTGTGATGAACCCTATTTAATATGGTCGATCATATTGATTAGAACTCAAAATTGAACATCCTTATATCGCCGTTAATTATCCAAAGAAGTTACTTTTATGTTTATGGACTGATTTTAATGTAACTACTATTGAATCAGACAGACATGAAGACCTGCTTGTTTATAATCGTAAACAACAAGAACTTCATGCGATTATATTAGCTGATGCCCGCGGATTCGGCCGCGTGGATGTCGGTTAGTTTTTTGTATACATTGGGTATACAAAAACTTGAAATATTTAATACTAAAACATTCCTCGAGAACCACTATATCCATTGTTAAAAACAGCACTAAAAAACGTGCAGCAGTTTTAGAGTTTCTCGTGAACAGAATGACAGACGCGGCGACGGACTTTGTTTTAAAATTTGTAGTGATTTATAGAATGTAAGAGCGATAAAACTGCAATAAATTCTTTCAATAAACACTTTATTAACTTTTAAGTGTTTATTAACATATATACCCATTTATGTTATGTCAATTTACTCTCCGTAATCTATTTATTCGGAATTGAACTTGTAGGATTAAGTTATACAAAGTATACCTATTGATCTTTCCTTTCAAAGTCACCACGTTTTGTATTCGGGACGTTCTGTACCTTTTTAAAAAGGTAGGTCACTTTACCTTTGTACTTTATACAGAAAAGGGCATGTACCAGATAAATCTGTCTAGGGATTAAAAAAGATACAGCAAAGAGGACTGAATTTAATATAATAAATTATGTGGAAAATTAAATTGTTTTCTCACAAGTATTTTATAGCTGTTTCATCGAAAACAGTATAATTATTAATATTTTTTAAAGATCAATAAAATTACACCTTATATTTTATTTGGTCTAGTTAAGTCTAGTAGATAGCCTAATGGCTAGAAAATAAGACTTGTTATCATGTGGTTGCCGATTCGAATCCCACCCATTGCTAAGTGAACTTGAAGCTAAATACTTAAATACTCGTGTAACTTTACGAATAACACAAGCATTTAGTTTAACACGAGGAGTTAACAAGAATATTAGTAAGGAGAGACTCACATTGCTACTAATTTAAAAAAAAATGTTAATAAGAAATCATGCCATTCGAAGCATACCTATATAATATATTCCTGTTTCATTTGGCATAAAAATCAATTTAGCAAAGATAATGAAAAAAAGATACTTAGTTTATTTTGCAAGTATATAGTTTATGTAGCAGTAGTATCAATGCAAACACTTGCAATTCTATAATTTTCAACAAAAGCTAAAACTCCGTTCTCAAAATCACATATACAGTTACTCAAATCAAAACAAACTGCTTTTACTTAACTAAACAGCCCACCCAAAGCTCACAAACACCAGTAAAGCCGCAACTAAAACATAACTCTAAAAACTCATCACACAATTCGTAAACTGCGTAAAACCTATCCATAACAATAATACTAACTACACAAGTACATATAGTACATCACCATTCTCTGTAACATAAAAGTCAGAGACAGAGAGAGGCGGGAAATATGGCCTCTGTGATATGCGTTGGGAGCGACCGTGTTTACGATCAAGAACTGTTTTAGTGGAAAGACTTTAGAATTGATAGCAGCATCAATTTAACTAGTTGAAGTTCATATAATCGTTTGGAAGTGGCTATAGTTTGAAAGTCAATAACGGGATTATTGCGTACTATACACGGCAGTAATTCACCCAAGGCCCATATCCTTCCTGTAAAATTTGGAGGGTGTCAGATAGATTTCTAAGGACATGGCTGTGCTTTTTTCTGCATCAGATTGAACTATCTGCTTGCGTTTTTTCATAAATCGTCACTGAATATAATTATGCTTCACAAAAACTTATAATCTAAATTAATTTGTTAACATTATTGTAATTGATGTAGTTTTTTCAATCAATAGTGATGCAGGCATTGAGCATTGGTTTTATAGTATTTGGGTGCAGGTACCAAAAAAGGATGTGTAAAAATCTGTCCATGCATTCGAAAATTGTTTTGATGAATTCACAATATATGGATTGGTGTGAAACAAAAAACGAATGAAAATATTTTTATAATAAATTGTCTATCAATATTATTGCAGCACACAATCCTAACAACTATCTCTGGAACTAAAAACTCTGTCATTTTAGTAACGATTGCAATATTTACATTCGCTGTTAAAAAAGTTAGCAGAGAATACCGAAAATACTGCAAATATAGGTGTGACATGAAAATAAAATGCAGTATAGGTCGATTCAAATTTAATGGCAGCTGTGAATGTGAGGCGAGTCGCTGCGCGGTAACAAATTCATGTAACAGCGGGGGAGCGGGCGGGGTACTGCGCAGTGTGTAACTGACTTCACAGCTGCCATTAAGTTTGAATCGACTTATACTCGTTAACGTATGTTAACCAACTTCTGAAAAGATAGTTTTCATTTCGACTTTGCTAATTTGAGTTTGCAAACCAATTCGTCATGTAGGTATTTCATTATTAAGCACATAGATAAGCAAAGTATCTGTAAGACCATAATTTCAGAAAAGAGTGTGGGAAGAAGGCTTTGCCTGGCGGTAAGACAGTAAGTACTATATTATATTACTAGCTGTTTCCCTCAGCTTTGCCCGCGTACTATTTTTTTTTGAAATTATATTATCGCCTAGGTCACTATGTCAGCTTCACAACATTGAAAGTATTTTTCAAATTGGTTCAGTTTTTTATTCTGAACCTATTCAATGCAAACAAACAAAAAAACACGAACAATAATGATATAATCTTTCCTCTTTTAATATAGTATAGAATATAATAACCGAGGTAAATTTTACTCTTAATAGTGAAAAAATAAGTGTATAAAACTTTGCGTTAACTTTGCAGTCGTATTTTGTTGCATGTACGTCACTTTATGTAACTATTCTTTATTTTACCATCACCTAACCCCAAACTTCCACAATGGGCCACATAAAGCAGGATGTACACTGGCTGAGCCCCGACAATGTCGTGTACATTGCCCTTGATGCGACGCTAAGCTATGCTATCAGACAGCTTTATGATGCTTACAACGAACTATATTTTGTAGCTACGTGACATTTAGTACTGTGCTCCTGTTTGAAAATAAATCTAGGAGATTCAAGTGTGACTGGGACTCTATTTATTTTTATTTTGTGACGTTAATCGTGTTAATATTGTTAAGACTTTAATAATACCTGCCTATAAATGTACCATTTCTGGGCACAGGCCTCTTCCCATATAGAGAAAAGGAATAAACATTTATCACCACGCTGGCTGGCTGGATGCGGTTTGGCGATAACAGGTTTTTTTGTGTTTGTCAATAGTGTGTTAGATTCATTAAGAAAGTATACCTTTGAAAAGGTCACATTGGTTCTTGCCTGGGTTTGTACCAGCAACCATGTGTATTTGCAACCTGTCATTGAACCGCTAGGCCACCACAATATATTAAAGGCTTTAATTTAAAAAAAAAACAAGTTTTGGATTTAAAAATAATATTAATTTCGTAAAGTTGATACTTTTATTTTCTGAAATATATCATTATACATAAATAAGTTATAATAAATAATAAAGTTATAATGCCGCGATGACGAGTAATAGAGAGGAATGGAAGGAAAATACGCATTGCACCGACCTCATATGAATGGGATAACGGCAGGATGAAGAGGATGAAATTGTTATTATGTATTTTTAAGATACCTTAACTTTTTATTTTATTGCAAATTCATCAAAGATATTAGTATAATAAATTATTGTATGAAATCAAAACGAATTACAACACCATAAAATATTACAATACAGATGAATTACATCTATCGATCCGTTTTAGAACTTTTAATCGTTCATTACAATAATTATGGTTACAAAATAAACTTTATAATGAGGTGAAAAAAGAGTTACAGGAACACAATTACACAAGAGCTGACCTATTTTACAATATTTTTAAATTGTATTGGGTCGAGTATTCGATGCAACCGATACTTGTATAGTAAATAACAAAAACAGTAGTAAAAGTTAAATTCAGAATTATAAATTCAGAATTTTTTAATTGCCTTTATACAGTGTAGGATCTTTTAATTCATTATAAAGAATGTGATTGACTTCATTGTCTTCCATATGACTTCATAATTTGGAAGGAAAGTAAACTAAATAAAAGATATAGCGAATAATTGTCCAATAAAACATCCCTTAATTAGGTATATTAAGAAAAAAGAAACAGCATTGTAAAATACGCTTTATACAACCAGGAATCGAACGTGCTAAAGTGAGAAAAATTTACACCATGTAAGTACTTCTAAGCCAAATCAATCGATAGGGACAATTACAAGGATCAAATCATCAAATTAAATAAAAGGAAAAACGTGACTAAAAAAAATATTCTTACATTACTGAAGTTTAAAAACTATGATATGATCACAGAAAAAGCTCACAGTATAAAATCAAATGGTAACAGCGTACGGAGTGCAAATGCGAGCTGTATGGAAATACTGAAATAAAATATAAAAGTGTATGCTAGTCTCATGAAATATTTATATGCAGCTGATGCTATGAAGACAAAAGTGCAAATAAATTCATGTACAGTCACGAGCATAAATATGTATACACATAGCGAAATTGTAAATCTTATTTAGCGATAAGTTTTTGTTGAAACTCAAAAATATAAACATGATTTGATTACTGTTTTAATTTGATGTTGTTAAGTGATTAAAAGTTGAATTGATGGTGAGATCCTATTAAATTATTATTTTACAATTTCGCTATGTGTATACATATTTATGCTCGTGACTGTACTGTATAGTGTTTTAATATTTATTATCAATAGGTTATTTGTAAACTGTATTGAGTAATAGGAATACATATTAATGTTAGTAATCTACCCGTATATTATTATAATGCGCTCAATCATATAGTTTTGTGTGCATATCGGGTAGATCTGACAATCAGCCTAGATCAATTTTTAATATCACTAAGTGATAGAGGCGGCCATCTCACGTTTGCCGGGTAAGCTAGTATATTTTTAAAGATTCACAATTTATTCAGAAACTTTCATCGCACTATTCTTGAAAAAATATTGGAAGATTTTTTATTGAAGTATAATATTTAGTTAACGAAGTACCGCAAGGGTCTTAACAAAAGAGTTTTAAAAGTAGGAGCTGCTTAAAGAATTTCCAATTCATGTTAGACAAATTTTGTTAAAAACTGTTAACACTTCTTTTTCTTTAATAATCCTGCTTCAGGACTATAAAGAAACGGCTGTAAGTATTTTTAATGAAGAACGATAATATATTCTGAATGGAAATAAGTACCTTACTCAAGAGATATGAACATGGAAGCACTACAATCACAGAATGATTGTAGTGCTTCCATGTATTAAAAAAATATAATTTATTTCAAAATTTTAAATCAGAACGACTTACGTCACTTGCACCGATTCTCGTATTAAACTAACTTAGTAAGTATAAAAAGAAAAACTTGCACTAACAATCAGTCTTCCCACAGAAATCCAAACATTCTAATTGTACACTTACTTATTGTAGTCTCTACCTTACCTTATAGTTGACTGGTAGAGGATGCCTCTGGTATTAAGTCCGCCATTGTATATTATAAGTGTACAAAAAGTGTAAATAAATAAATAAAAAAGGGAATCTAGGACTTGCTCCATTTCGTAAGTGAGAACTGAAATCTTCTAATCTCTGACACGTTTTAGAATCGATTGAACAAAGCTAGACTATTATGATATTGTTATAAAGTATTCGTTAAGAAACAATCTTCTTCTGCCTAGCCTTTTTCCCAAGCTATGTTGGGGTCACCTTCCAGTCTTACCGGATTTAGCTAGGTACCGTATTTTACATAGAGCGACTGCCTATCTGACCTCCACAACCTATTGCTAGGTAAATACAGTATTCCATAGTAAGACTGGTTGTCAGAATTGTAATGAATTAACGACTATCAAAGATCACTGTATGACAGTCGGGACCAACGGCTTAACGTGCTTTCCGAGGCACGGAGGGGTCTCGATATGTTTGCAAAATGGTCACCCATCCACGGACCAACCGCGGCGAGCGCGGCTTAACCTTTATTATCGGTCAAACCGTACGGCTTACACTTCGCCACGAGCCCCGTTCGTTAAGAAACAATCATGTAGTACTTATTGATGAATCTGGCCTCTCTTTTAATGTCAATATGACTAGCCAGTAACTTTCCCACCGCCATGCAAAATTGTAAGTAGGTAGGTATACAATTACTCACTAATCTGCGAACCCTTTCAGATCGGACTACACGTGTAATGAGCCCAACTTAACTATATAATATACGGAATAGTAACAAGATAATAATGTGGCCTTATCCTGGAAGACGTCATTTGGTGTGCAATGCGGAAAATATCGGCGAACTGCATGCACCATGCCGCATGTTTGGAAAGCAATTTCACAAATATGCGAATATTTCAAGTGTAATGTGGGTCACCATTTTGTTTTCAGCGCTCTTTCGGAACATTATAGAAGTATAGGAAAATTTTAAATCGGAATCCTTGTTTTTTTTTAATACATAGGATTTATTGGGTGGTTTTAAAAGGTTCACATTCTGGATGGTTTATGCTTGGAAAAGTATTTAAACGGAGCATGTTTTATCTACGTTGCATATTGCTTTATGTTTCAGAAAGTGTCAATTCTCGAAAAGAATAATTTCTCTGCTTGCTTTACATGGATGGATCTTAATGTAACAAACCACGTAGTATATTTAAATCAGGTTAATTTTCTTCTGAACTGGAACAAAAATAATATAAATATTTTTTTCGAGTAACTTAAGTTCAACCTACGTTTTAAGTCCAATTTCAGAATTTATTCTAGACTTAATACTATCAAACCATAACAAAACGTCAAAGAATAACTCTTCCTAACAAAATAGATGCCACATAAATAAATCTACGAAACAATTTCAAAAGAATTTCATCTGGCCACAAATTGGCAAGACTTTAGGATCAGCCAAGCAAAATAAACTATAAACTAAGCCACTGCAGCTACGCTCAGGGCGTTGTTGGACATGCTAGACGGCCGGATATGTTTGTGGTTATTTAGAATAAACACAACCAGGCGCCTGAAACGTATCTAGCTTTTATACGGAACATATTGGTACTCTACAATATATAGGTAATGATCTAGTTATTCCGTTATACCTTATTAAAAATTATTATGAATTCGTCTCTCTAACTCCATATCTAGCTTACAATTATGGTTTTTGCCGAAGACTGTTTTTTTAAAAAATAGTTCCTCATTGAAATAAAACTTCTATTAAACGGATTCTATTTTAATTTTAGTTCCCGACGTTTCGACGCCTTTGCAGGTGTCATGGTCACCGGCCGTCTGAGGTGGTATTTGTCTTGATATGGGATGTTGCTCGTTCTACCTTCATTTATTTTTATGAATTATTTGTGTTCCGACCTACGCAATATGAGCTCACTGAGTCTTGAAGTCTTGCAGGGCAACCTTAGAAAACAATAGTTCCTAATACTAGCTTTGTTATTGTGTTAATGTTATGCGATATATTTTTTATACATTATAAAAATTATAAAAGCTTACTAGCCATGTAGGTCGCACATTATTAGTGTTCTTGTTAACCCCTCGTGGTAAGCTAAATAATAATAATATGCTTGTGTTACTATTGGTTCACGTCGGTAGTGCAATTGGTGGGATTCGAAACGGCGACCACATGATCGCAAGTTCGGTGCCCTAGCCATTGAACTACTGCAGCTTCTTCAGCGTTCATTGCTAGACATAAACTGAATTGAATGATGTTTATTAAAATTGCATATTTTATTCAAGGTTCTATAATATTTACCCAAGTGGAAAAACAAACATTACGGATTTTTTTAAATTAGAGTTTTTTTTTTTTTTTTTTCTTTTTATAAAATGTTACTAGCAATGTGGGTCGCACATTACTAGTAATCTCGTTAACCCCTCGTGCTAAGCTAAGATGCCTGTGTTACGAGTGGGTTCACGTCGGTAGTGTAATGGGTGGGATTCGAACCCGCAACCACATGATCGCAAGTCCGACGCCCTAGCCATTAGGCTACCGCCGCTTAAATGAAGCTGAAGTTTGGTTTTTATTCATGAGTAATGTATGTAACTTATAACGGTGGGATAAAATTTTATGTTCCAGTTTAGTATTAGAAGTTTATGAGTATTAAAAAGAATAACCACATAAAAATATAATGTCGATAAGTACTCAGTACTCTTTTAGTATCATCAACTACAACTTTCTTACTTACATGACGTCACCAAATGATATTTTATTATTTAGTGATAGCACTATTGTGATTTACGTTCTCGTATTTTATTATATCGCCATGATTTTTATATCTGTTCACATAAAACTAGATTTTACAACTGTTCTGTTTTAACGTTATATACCTAGTTTTAATACTCCGCTCACATTTTAGTTGTTGCCATTTCTAATTCGGTTTGCATTCTGAATTATTTTGCTATAGAAGCTCTTTTAAAACATTTTTGTTTATGTCTGGCTTTTAGTTGTACGAAATCCCATTTTGTTGCTTAACTCAATTTTAACATTAGAATTTAAATATTATATTACTTAATTCATGTATTTTGCGGTCTTGTCGGTATTACCTTGAGACCAGAACCTTTACTATCAAATTCATAATACCTTAAGATAATCAAGTAACTATCAAAATCATAACGTTTATCTATAACTTTATTTGTTTAAGATTAAGTTAAGCTGTAGAACTACGCCTCGGGCGTAGGTACCTTGAAAACAATTGAATTAATCAAAAACTAATTAATTTTCGCCTCAGTCTGTCTAACTCAATACAAGAGAACGTCACCTGCATTTACCTGAGATTATAGCTAGGCAGTTAACGAGGAAAACATCCACCAATGGGAGGCCTTCATTTTTCTAGCTTGGCTAAGCTTAGATCTGATGGAAAAGATGCTAGTGAAGTTAAATTACTTGCATACAAAAAATATCGTAATAATGTTAACGAATGTATGTGAATATGCCTTTGCAATTATAAATTTCTATTACATGTTCATGTACAAATTTGTCTACAAGTTTTATATAATGATTGTGTAAAAATAATTATGATTTTAAGATCTGTAATTACATTACCATAATTTACAAAAAAATTGTGTTATTATATTTTTTTTGCGACAGTGCGACGTTACCGAGTAATGTGTAAAAGTATGTCCGTGTTGTAGTATGTTTTAGTAACTGTGTGAGTAACATAGTGAAAGTCCGCTACGAAACCTCACACCGTTCAATTTCCACTCACATTAATTATCGAAACATTCACACCTATTTTCATTTACTACGCAAACTAACTCCGCTCAGCTACGCATTTTTCCACAGCTTTGCAACACATCTTCGTACCGCTCATTTTCCTCTCACATCTTTTATACGCAGCCTTACCAAGTATTCTCGACCAAGTGGTAACATAAACTTCTGTGTACTTTAAGTCTTGGGTGGATCTAGCGGCTGGCGGTTGCAATGCGGTAATGTAATTTAATTCTTTGTCTTCCAGTTTTCTTAGCGAGTGATAAGTTTATTTCTCTTTGATAACTTGATTATGAATTAGCTAAGTAAAACAGAAGGCGCTTTCCTTCACTTAGTATTTTAAAAGTACGGAATTAATTTTAATTGAAATGTAGGTATGTTACTGTTCTTTTAAAAACATATCTTGAATTCCAAGTAAATATTTAGTATAGGTTTATTTAAACTGCCTAGAAAAATTATTAATTTAATTTTATATTACACTTTTAAATTGCATAAACAAATAAAAAAAAATTCTTAAATTGTATGTAAAAATTTAAAGTACACCGTAAATATGACGCTACGGTTTAAAAAAATGCCAATAAAACAAGACATTAGCGTTATAGATAATAGAAGAACCTATTAACATTTTTTTTTGAACTACAGTTTTCAAGTAATCCTAACAAAATATAAAGGTCAAACGTCCGCGTTTACCCTGCTCAATGTGACGTCACCCTACTTGTCCTTATATCTTGTTCAAATGTTTTATGACACCCGAACTGATTCGTGGAAGTTGTGATCGCTTTAGCTACAATTTATGTGGTCCGTTTTATTGTTTCCACTTCAGTTGCTTTGTTGGAAGATATTTTGCTTTTGAAGATAGTCAGTTGTTTGTCATGTGCTGACAATTAATATTCGTCGTAAGCAAACTTACTACGAAACAGTCAGAAATATAATAACTTGATCTTCGATAGGGATGCGCGCTAGGTACAAAAAGTAAAATTCTATTTAGTCCGTAATATAATAAAAAAGTAATGTAGGAATGTGTACTTTTTCTTAAAAAAATACAAAGATAAGGCGCGCCCTGAATATAATAAAAAAATAATGTAGGAATGTGTATTTAAAAAAAAATAAAAAGATAAGGCGCGCCCTGCAAGAGTGAGGGCTTATGACGTCATAAGGCGAAAGTAGTAGCGTCAACTGAGGTGGCAAGCCCCCACTCTTTAAATTAAATTCACTGTTTATAATTAGATATTCATTATTTCGAAAAAGCAAAAAATAAGTGTTTAATATTTTTTCATTACATAAAAACCGAACATGTCCACATGACTATATAGTAATGAGCGGGAAAAGGTGGGTGAAGGATGAGGAAGGTAGAGGGTCTGGTTATTATATAGTGGGGAATCGCATAATCGCATTGCCCCGCAGTGGACTTGGGACTGAGTTGATTGCCAAATTTTCAAGCAAGTTTACCACTGTATCCTTTAGACAAAAACTAACTTAGTAAATAAATGAGTAGCATTATAAATGTTTTTTTTTACGAACTAAATAAAAAACATATTATTCAGAATCGAATCCATCGCAACCACTTGACTTACTATTAGACAATAAATGGGCTAGCCTTTACTAAATGCTAGCAATAAAATAGAAAAATCACTTCTATGGCCAGTCTAGCGCAGGTCCCGGCGAAATTATTCGACTGTCGGTGACTTATGTGGCCCTAGTGCCAATAGGAAGATGAATGTCTCCCACATTGCTGAGAGCAGTGGCTGTGAAAGTTTTGATTCATATGAATGTGAGTGTGATTTCCACGCACAGTTGCTTAAATATGTGTTTCTAGCAGCTAGGATAAAATGGTTAAAATAAGGGCAAATTTTTAACCAACTTAGGTGGGGCTTGTGGCTGCCGTGAAAGCCGTACCGGTTTGACCGAAAAAAGTGGTAAGGCCACGCTCGCCGCAATTGTTCCGTGGATGGATGACCACTTTTAAACACACCTAAACCCCTCCGTGCTTCGGAAAGCACATTAAACCGTTGGTGGGACTGCTATCATAGTCTATATCTATCTTTGACACGCGTTAGTCATTACAATTCTGACAACCTTCAAAGTCTTACTATGGGATACTGCATTACAGTAAAATGAATTGTAGAAGTCAGATAGTGGCTCCATGTAAAATACGGTACACAGCTAAATCCCGCAAAACTTTCAGCAGACCCCCAGATAGCTGGAAAAAGAGCTCAGGCAGATGATGACGATTTTTAAGGGACTTCAGAAAAAGGACAGTCTTAATTCAACTATACGCGAACATGTTTTTTACGCGATAACTCCAAAAATTGCGACTAAATGATTTTTTTATCCTCAAATTTTAATGCGGTCCCTAATAGTTGGTTAAACGTGAACGTATTGTTGAATATTTTGAACCTCTGAGCTTTAACTAATTGCTATAAAATTAGGAGCGTCTAGGTAAGTCCATTAGGTAGGTGCATTGGGGTTTTGGCATAGAATAGAACCTGCTTCTCTATGTCGTAAGAGTCGACTAAGGGATATAGAAACAAGGAGAATGGGCAGCAGCGTTTTCCTTACTCCAACTGAAACTAGACTGCGGTCACCAACCTGCTTGCTCAGGTTGGTGAGATGCGAGGTGACTAGGACAAACACCTTAATGGTGGTGCACCACAACACAGACTCCAAGTTCAGGACCGGGTGTTGTGGCACAACATGGGAGAGGCCTGGGTCCAGCAGTGGACAGCGATAGGCTGAGTTGATTGATTGATTGAAGTGATTAAAACATAGATACTAAAATGCCTAATAATAAAGTACTTGAGTCCCTTTAGATTACAAAATGATTTATGGGTTCGCCATGCGCCATCGCAAACGGTTCTTGTATGACTCGTAATGGATTCTCAAGAGTCCCAGGAGATGGAAATGTTGAGAGCCCCTGACATAGGACACGCATCACGACAGCCTCACTTGAATATTTGTAACTTTTATTCTGTTTGTTTTTCTTTACCATGACCAATGTAAAACCTAAATTTTTTCAAAGAATACCAATACAATAATGTTAAAAAAAATATATAACTATTCAAAACATCAGGATTTTAAATCATAAATCACCCATCTAAAATTGAATAATATTAGAAACAAATTTATTAAAAGTTACAATACAAATCTGAAAGTAAGTGCGAACGTAAAGAAATATTTACATATTATTATGATTAACTGGCAAAGTTTGAAATAAAATTCAAATCAATCCCTAAGTAGGTACTCCAGGGTTGAGCGCCACTGACCCATGACCTTACACTTGACCTTAAACTTAACCTTAAGTACAATCAACAACAAAAATAAAAAAGATCTAGCAACAATTGTAGCTTTTCTCTGCCAATCTTATTGTGTACTTCTTTATAGTCGTAATGTTCCTAACAATTTGAATTATTATAATTATTATCAACTGTGAAGTTACCTTGTTATAGATAAATAAATAATCACTGTCAATTCAAAGTAAAGTGAAACTATCTTCGTAAAAAAAATGTTTAACCATGACTATAGACAGTCCAATCAAAAGAGAATATTAGCAACAACTTCTTCTGCCTAGCCTTTTCCCAAGCTATGTTGGGGTCGGCTTCCAATCTTACCGGATTTAGCTGAATACCGTATCCATTACATGGAGCGACTGCCTATCTGACCTCCACAACCTATTGCTAGGTAATATAGTATAGGTAATAGAATATTAGTAACAAATCATCAGTAATTAAGAAACACATTTTTTAAGTTATGCTGAGCCTTTTACTTGTTTCCGTACATAATGATTTCAGCAAAAATATGTCTGCAAAAAAATAAAAAAATAACATCAATTTATTTTTGCAAACAACTGTACTTTATAAGTTTGGCTTTACCCGTCAAAACGTGCCAATCCGTCGACACCCCTCTTTCCAGATCTGCCACATTAATAATTTATTTCTTTCTAAGTTTTATGCTAGTTTCAGATCGTTTTTCTAGCTTGATTGATGTATCTCTGAAACTGGGATCTAAGTTTTTGTTCGTTAAGGCTTCAAAACTTATCGCAATAAAATACGATTGATGATATTATCAACAGTTATTAATGGTTTGGCATTAAAGCCAATGTGAAATGAAGACCACAAAATCACTTCTGAACTATGATCTGTCTTGCCAGCGCTTTGCTTATTCACGAAGCTGGCCATTATTTCATTGTAAGGAAGATAATAGAGAAGCAAATGTATTTGACGCACACAAAAAGACAAACATACACAAAATAGGTAGACGTATCGTTTCACACCTCTTATCAAACGCAAAGTCAATTTAATAAAAATGTGTGTGTGTATTAGTATATACACGTAAGAAGTGAAACTTCTTTACGACATAAATTTTCGAAAATGATCTACTATTTACAACTTTACAGAAATTGGTTAATTAAAGCGAAATTAGATAAAGCTGCAAAAGGCTTTTATTATCATAGACATGGATACAAATAAATATGGCGGTAATGGAAAAAAGTGGCTTATAAATAAAGATGGCGCGTAACAGAAAAACGTTACAATTTTATGTTCTCCCATACGTCGATACAAATGGTTTCACTTCAAAAATAACCACAAGCGGCAACGTCAGATAACCCCAAATTGCGCTACCATTTATTTCTTTAATAATAATTAATGTACACACATAATAGTAAAACAATACATCAGACAGCAAATGAACAAAATCTCTGCGATTGTGATTTCAGCAAAAAGTATTCTAAACCTTTTCGAAAGAACTGTCCATTTACTTCTTAAATTCATGAAGCGGTTTTCACGGAACACTTGACAGAAACCAAAAGATCTTACATACTAACCAGGGGAAACTTTGTGAATGCATTAAGGTATACACTTGACTCTCAAAGGGATAAACATTCACTGGGCAATGATTTTGAATGCTTTTAATACGATGTTCACTCAACAGTACTTTGTTGGTAAATAAGTATTTAAATACAAAGCTACAGACATGACTACCAACCTTTTGAGAACATAATTATTTAAACGACATTCTTTTACAAAAAATAAAATGTTGTTCAAAAAATAACCTTGTGGTGACAAGGTTATTTTATGAACAACATTTTGTTTTTTGTTACAAATCTGTACAATCAGTTTTTTCATCGGTGTTTAGCAATATTTTTATCACCGTCCAATTTAAAACAAGCCATTATTTATCGCATATCAACAAAATACCACTTAAAATCAACAGGAGTAACATTCGACAAGAAACAATTAACAGCAGTCTACAAATCCCGGAATACTTTCAGTTGAATCCACCAAAAATCCAGTCGTTACAAAAACGCGATAGGCCAACGAAAAAAAACCTGCCACAAAAAATAAACTTTTTCGCAAAAAATCTCAATTTGCCCGTTTGTTTTTATCGCGTAGACCGGGAGCTAGTTTGGGCGTTTTTTAGAATTTCATTCTATATACGTCTAGAAATAGAACACGGGAATTTCACAGAATGTTGACAATGTTAGCGTAGATTCCAACTTCAGTAGAACCAAAAGAAACGAATGTATTGCATGGTCTTCAGTGGAAATATTTTTTATTTACGTAAATCCGTAGACCTATGTGTTCGATTACTGCAAGTTTTTTTGTAATAGTTTTTATTTTATTTTTATTTAATACTTTATGCACAGTTTCCATAGGTGGACTGAAGCCAGAAGGCTTAGTTAGTTAGTTTTTCATCCTTGTAATGGCTGTTTAGTGCCTGAATTTAATGTTTTGTTTTTCTTTTTACGGTGTTAAGGATTTTAGGATGTAAGATTAATCTGCGTGGTAAAACCGCATGTCAGTCTGTTTTTTCTCTCAGCCGTTCTAAATATAGGCTTTATCGTTTGAAGTGGGGGTGGATCTTAAAGATCGGTCAAATTTGCAAGAGGAGAGTTGCGTATAATGGCCACTAGGCAGCACTGAGCTGAAGTAATTTTGACACGCTTCAGTAAGATGTCAGCATGCATCATAGACCAAGATCCGAGGGACATACTTTTAACAAATAATTTCTATCGAGCCATAACTGCTTGAGAGGCTGTCTGGAAAACTTTGCATAAAGTCACTCCCGCTGACTGTACGCTTAGATCTTTAAACTAAGCAACGAATGTTAATGCAGTTTTCACCAATGCATAAAATGGTTGAACAGGAAGTTTTTTATGTATAATAAGCTTTTATTACTGTGCTACCGCCGTATTACACTGCTGTAGGCGGGACTCTTACTTAGTGTTATTTAAGTGGTAGAAAGCAGAGTTTTTATACTACTTGTTACTTGTTGTGGTAGGTAAGTGTTAATATCGAGATATTTTTTATCGAGAAAATTTTATCCAATCGTGTTTCCATCCAGGGAAGGATGTATCTTGAACTTAATAGTATTATATTTTTTCAGATCTTTAAACTTCGACATGGCTCTATAAAACGGGATCTAGAACGTGCAAAAACGTCCACCGGGTCCGCCTGGCCTTAAGTTTATCAAAACTTTTCAAAACCGAACCGAATTTATGAATTGTCCATTATATACAAATCTCGATATTATAGGAAAAACTATCTGAAACGATATGCGTAGCGCTATATTTGGCATAAAACTTAAAGCCGTAACAAATAACACGAACACGCAAAAGGCACTGCCAATTGTCAAAGTTGATTCTATTTCGAGAATTCTAAACATTGTTACTTTAAACCTTATAGGAATGTGTTAAGGATTCTTTTAGAGTGCAATTGGGGCAGTATATGGGGTTTATTTGCGGTGTGTTGGCCATGAACCGTATATGCGAACTCTTTGTTATCTCAAATTGCTTCTACTTGGAATCGAAGTATTGCTGTATTATCACTTTTTGTAAAGACTACAATTTAACCTCAAAACCTGTGTTGATGATAATCTTTTGTCAAGATCACATCCAATTCAAAAATTAGATGTAGCATTTTATTTAGGCGTTAGCGGGGCAGACTCAGGAGGAAGTGGCGAGACGATCTGGATTCTTACCTGAAAAAGTGATCACTGGCGGCTCTTCAGAAAGACAAGTGGATAAAGAGTGGGGAAGATTATTCCCAGCAGTGGGACATTATAGGATATTAATCAATAATAGTAATTTAAATTCCTTGATAATTTAAGGCTTCGATGAGCAAATAAATTTGAATACGTCAATTGGTTTTTCTAGGTCTCCAATCAAAGCTCGCGTATATTCTTTCTATCAGATACCAATTTGAATGTCCCATTCTCAATATACAGGGAAAGCTGCCTAACTTTTATATGTTAATGAATATTTGAGTATTATGCAGTGATGTGTTCTTGTTGGCTCGACAACCCACAAACTGGTGAACTATTAATTGGACAACTGGGAACAAACAATTTGGATTACAGATTCGGAAGGCTACAGCCGGCCGACTAGACTCTAGTTTTCGAATGCAAATACAACTGGACAGAACTACAAGTAGTATAGATATACTATGTATAGTATACATATATGTAAAGTAAAATTTTTGGGATGAAATAAGTTTCAGCTATATAATGTTTGATTTCTTTTACCCTATATTTCAAGAAATATTTATTTTTAAATAAAATAGAAAAGTTTTCTCGAACTTAGTTCATAACTTATTCTTTCTTTTTGTTATGAATTAAAACGTACACCTTCAACGGTACTGGCTCTTCAATACGATAAAGATTAACTTTCGACACTACTTAATGCGTAGAAATTTCTTTAGTATTTGAAAAACAGAATATTCGTAGTTAGTGTTGACTGAAGTTAACCTTCTCACTTGAAGTTTCAGACCCAAACTATTAAACTTAGAAAACAAATAAGGCTCCTACAATTCACAACGTTGCCTCGCTCCTTATAATCGAACAAGATATAGCATGAAAGCAACGTGCAAAGTTGAGGCATCTTTACAAGGGCGCTAAAATTGTCGTTTAGCAGAATTATGTACGTACGAATATACTCAAAACTCCGACTACATACGGGACCGATTAAAAATCATTTATAAAAAATATCTCTGAGTTACAAAAATCTTACCATGACAAAAGAGATCGCGGGCAGAGTGTAGCAACAGCCACTATTGAATAGATTTGTATATTTATTAACGACTAGCTGTACCCGCGACGTTGTTCGCGTTGATCAGTCGTAATAGGTGTGTAAAAATATTTTGACTGAAATCACTGGATGCGCTATAGATGGCTCAAGTCGACTGATATTTTCTTTTCGTTTGTTACGCGATACCTCGGAAATTTTAAAATTTGATCAATTTCAATAAAATTTTTGTATCGTTTGGGTTAACATAAGACGTGGTCCCATACACCATAATTATATCATCAACATTGATTTTCAAAATCTTAGAACAAAGTTGCTTATTGTACGTAGGCAGAAGATAAATATTTAGGTACACTTATGTTTATTCTATGACTGAAATTTAAAAGTTTTTGAAACTTTATGTAGGCTTTGTACGAAGGATGTAGTTTGATGTATTTTTGTTCTTTAGATAAATGCTCTTCTGTAGACAATACACAAATAAGATTGCGGGACCTAGAGTCAGAAATATTTGTAGTTAAATGTTTGTATTAGCTCGCGATTTTTGAAAAACTTATGGATGCAGCTGAAAATGAAATAGATTTCAATTTATATGTTAAAGGAATAAAGAAATGTTATCGCCTTATCGCGTTTGGTATCTCCATTAGGTATTTAGAGTTCCCTTCAAATGGCCTTAACAAAATACATCTGTGTAATAGCAGCTTCCCTTGAACGTTTAAAGGATTGTTTCGACGATATTTATTTTGAGTTTGATATTTTGCCAAGTGTCAATATAGCTGTGAGCAAAAATAGCTCATAAAAATGGAGGTTTTTCGATGTCCACTGTCCAAAATATTACTATGGTGTCCAAAAACGACCAAAAGAGAAGGGAATGCCCTTCTCTTTTGGTCGTTTTTGGACTTCCTGGCTCTTTTCTTTTTGTGTTATACCAGATAGTCCTGTTTACCCTTGCCGATAACTTTGCATTACGGTACTGGAATAGAGCAAAAGGGATGATCACTGGAGGCGGCCGGGAGATAGAAAGCGGCAAAAAAACGCTAAATACGTATAAACAATTTCTAGCTAAATATGTCTCCATGTTTCGGTGGCCTAGCGGTTCAATGACCGGATTCACATGCACGTGGTTGCAGATTTGAACCCAGGCAAGTACCAATGTGACTTTTTCAAAGTAATATGTACTTTCTTCATCATTCTAAGACATACATGACAATCGTTCAAGGAAAACATCGTGAGGAAACCTTTCCAACCATTTTTTAAACCATTACCAATTGAAATCGCCAACCCGCAATGGGCAAGCGAGATCAATGCTCATTAAATTCCTTCTCTTTATTGGAAGAGGCCTTTGCCCAGCAGTGGGACGTTTATAGGCCTGTATTTTATGAAATTTTCATGACAGGTTGCCTCGTAACGTGAGCGAGGTTTCAGATTGGAATTCAGGGTCAGGCAGTTTGGCCGGGTTTACATCCACACGACTGTCCGATGGTCATAATTATATTATGATCTTTGTTGGTCATAATAATCTTGATAACCATTCTTACCAAAATATATCTACCTACTGAATTATTCAGGGCATCTACAACTGTAACCGGTGAAAAATGAAGTTTACTTCAACATAGCTTGGGAAATGGTAGATTGTAATTTTGACGTGCACATTTTGACCAAAGCTGAATTTACGAAAATCAGAGATCTCGGGGATTTCCGTAAATAGTGTCTAGATAAATACACCCATAGAGTATTAAAAAATAACAATGACCAGATCAAAAGCTGGAACAGGCGCTATATCCTGTATATTTATTTATGCCAGCTTAGCAGTTTGCCATCAGATCTCGTCACACAGGCATTAATCAGTAGTCGATGCGATATTCAAATACCGTCCGTTCAGCTTAATATAGACAAAAAGATGAATAATGTAACCTTGAGGACCTAGCTGTACCCGCGACTTTGTTCGCGCTGATCAGTCGTAATAGGTATGCATGTGAAAAATATTGTTGACTGACTGAATCACTGAATGCGCTTTATGTAAGTCGTTTCTTTTATGTAAGTCACAGAAATTGCGGAATTGAGATGGTGGACTTCATGGTGGGCATCAAAAATTACATGAGCAGCAAGCTATCTTGAGCGTATTAAAGAATTGTCGTAATAACCACCTGTGTAAAAAATTACTTACTACTAAAAAATAATACAAAAACACACAAAAGGGTTAGCCCGATACATTTAAACTTCTGTAAGAAAGTCGGTGCTAGAAATAAAAAATCTAAATATGTAGTCACATCAGGATCAGGATTTGAGCATACGGCAAGATATTTCACATTTCCTATCGTATAACCACCGAGCTGTCTAACACTACTGTAAGCATCGTAAATAGTTATTCATACTTCAATAAACTGATCGCTATGGCAACGTAATTTTTGCCATGGTTACTTTGTTGTTTATATGTCAAATATTACGTGTACAGATGAATTGAGATTGTTTTAATTTAAGGTTTGATCCCTATTTAATACGGACGACCATATTGATGAGAGGTCTTCCTAAATTGGACTTTGTATCGCCGATATCGCTGTCTATTGATTCAAATGTACATAACTTTTTTGTTTATGCACTGATTTTGATGAAATAACTACTAAATGTTATGGGAAGGTTGGAGCAATACGTCAGTCAAAACGGCATTCACATCAATTCAGTCGCTACTGAGATCATCGCGTACAAACGCACAGACAAACAGACAAACAGACAAAAATTTTAAAAACTATATTTTCGGCTTCGGGAACATGAATAGAACGTGTGTATGTAGTTTTTTTTCCAAAATATTCAATGTACAGACACTGGTCGTTTACGATTTTATTATATGTATAGATTTTTTTATAATGGTTTATTATTGGTATGACGACACATCGCCAAATACCACTTCGCGACGTATGTACTGCGGGTATGCTTTCTGCTCCGACAGAAAAATGTAAGAGATTCACACATTAGTTGCAAGTCGGGGTGGTTAAGTGTGAGAAATCTATATAAATAAAAATGTATCGCCGAAATAATTTCCCGCATAATTTCCGAACGACTGCACAAAAGTAGATAATGCGTTTTGTGTAAGCCAGCACAAGGTTTATAAAAAAGAAAAAAAAACTTTTTTTTATTTCTAATATGGATTTTAAGTAAGTGAATGAGACAAAAGACTGTGATAGATCACATGTTTTACGGGAACGTGACCTACTTACGACGGTGAAACCGAGGGACCCCAGCTAGTAAAATTATAATCAGAAAAAAATTAACTTAGAATATTATATTGTGATACATACCAGTAATTCACACTATGATTCTGCAAACCGACCACTTTAGCAGCCAGGTCGTTCGTTGCCTAGACTTCGAACTTAGTGCCGATACAAAGGCATTGAACGCTATCTCGTGTGCCAAAACTCACAAACATTCGATGTAATTTGTACTCAATCGACCGACTCGGCGTATGTTTGAACATTGATTTTGATACAGAATTTTACCCATAGCTCATTGTTGAAAGAGGTTTATTTAATAACAAATTCTTTAATTCATTTATTCTTTTTTTAGTAGTCAAGTGCTAAAAAATGTAAGACAAATGTAAGTGATTCTCGGAGTTTCGTTTCAAATATTTTTTTTGAATAAGTAGTTTAATTTACTTGGAGTATTGGAATATGTTATATCAGCTTTGACGTAATATAATTTGTCTTTAAGTAAAATTCTTCTCATATTATTCTCACGATGCAAAAGATATTTCTGTTTAAATAAAATATTGTCCAAGTGGCTTCAATTTCAAAATGGTGCAAATTAAAAACAGCAAAATTGTAAAAAAACTGATTTGACATCCGTAACGTATTTTAAGTTATTTAAAATACGTTACGGATGATTTATTATTTTTTAGCAGGAAGAGGCAAGAGACCGGGATCGCTGGAAGGAATTGACGGAGGCTTTTGCCCAGCAGTGGGACAGTGCAAGCTAGCTATAATAATAAAAATAACTATTTTACCCGGCTTATCCCTCATATC
Source organism: Plusia festucae (assembly GCA_950381575.1). NCBI lineage: Eukaryota > Metazoa > Arthropoda > Insecta > Lepidoptera > Noctuidae > Plusia > Plusia festucae. The sequence continues at coordinate 15,470,343 of OX494433.1, read as the reverse complement.
TAAGTAAACAAGTATTACGTGTTAATAATTGTGTATTTTTTTATTTTTTCAATCATACCACCCATGGCGTATAATTATGTTCCCTTGAACAGGACCAATCATTTCCACTACTATAGTATGTAGCTGTATGGGAAACTCATTAACTGTCCTTTGGAATTGATATCTGCTGACACAGAAATACCTTTAGGATTTACAGAAGATTACAGATCACGAAATAAGATTTATTGATTACTAGCTTCTGCCAACGACTTCATCTGTGTGGACTTCAGAATTGGGTCCAAAAAGACTTCGACCTATGTTCCTTGGGAAAAGTTGTTCAGTTTTATGAACCTGATAACATCGTTGAATATACGCACTACTTTTAAATTAATCCTGTATACAGCTGAATCTAAAGATATGGAATCCCGAACCTAACGTAATTTAAGAAGCAGAATTACTATAATTTGTATTCTTTTAAATATCACCCACCTTCTATAAAAAAAAAAACTTTTTTTTTCTAAATAAAAAGTCTCTTTTTAATGCTACACAAAATCTTAAATTAAATATACCCTAGGTATTTAATTTCGCATTAAATACCTAGGGTATATTTAAGATTTTGTGTAGCATTAAAACAAAAACATTAAGAAATCTTTAAAAATACTTCTTCCAAGAATTCCGTAATGGGGAACAAAGTGATAAATTGCACAGTATTTATTTACAGTGTACATAAATAATCGTCCCCTCCCTTCGCGTCAGAAATAAGTCGGCGACTGTACCCACTGCGCGGAAATTATGTAATGTGTCACTGTACTTTGAGGGACATAGTAAATCTTTTAGCTAAAGCTGGGCACACACGCAATGATTACAGCTAGATTTGACAACTGTCTCTTTTGAACTACTTTGTTGGTGGTACCTACTTGCACTCTGGTGTTCTACTTTCTTGTTTATTTAGAGCACCGTTTGTTCATTATAAATGGTTTTGTACTTACTACTACTTTCCATAAAACTAGGAACTAGCAATAGTAAAGCGCAATACACATTGAGCCCGCCGGGCCGCCGACATATGTCGGTAACTTTTTGTCGGCGGTCTAGTTGGCGGCTTCACTTATTACAAGTTGGAAAATTTGGACGGCGGCATGTCGGCGGCTCGACATCAGAAACTTATTTGGCAGTTATTTCGAAGTGAGATGTCGCCGGGCAACTGAGCGCTTGCGTACGCTAGCCGCCGGCAAGCCGCCGACGTGTCGGCGGGCAACACGCGCGCGCGAAGGTTGCCGACATGCTCTTTCAACATAAGATAATTGTGTCGCCGGGCTTTGTCGGCGGCCCGGGGGGCTCAGTGTGTATTGCGCTTAATAGTTCAAATTATGTTGAAGTATTTTCTTGTAGTCAATATGTGTTTTACCTCCATGTTGACTAATAGGTTCTGATCATATAATAAAAAAACACATTCCTTTTCTGACACATCCCATATAAAACGCTGTTTGAACCATAAAGTTTTAATTATTGTAGTCTCACTCTCAATAAGAATTGCAGTAGTTTATAGTAAAGGTGTAAATATCTACGTCTTTTGACAACACTTGCATTTATTCATAATACTTAACAAACTCTCTCCTATGATGAGACGTCAAAAACAATATCTCACGCAAGAATATCTCATGTATGCTAGGCCTAAGAAGTTTACGAGGCACCTACTCAAAAGTACGTGTTTAACGGCGCACCACTCATTTCTAAGGAAGGAAGACATAACGTATTACATGATTATCTTCCTTGGTAAAGTCAGGTGAAGAAGGGTTGCTATTGTATTCCCGGATGACGGATCGCTTGATTATGATGTAACAAAATATTTGCCTTTTATTTTTTACATGAAAAATGTTAGCACAACATGCACTATTAAGGATATTAAGGATGCAAAAAGAGTTGTACTGATTTAGTGAAGTGCTGAATAAGTCAAAATTACTTCTCTGACAAGTGCCAGATTTAATTCAAGAGTCAAAATCGGTACAATTTTCTTAAATTAAATCAAATCAAAAAGTTTTTATATCTTGGAAACCTCAAGAAGGCGCTCAAGAAACTTTGTAGGTACTAATCTAATGATTCTAGGTGCACGGTTATAAAGTGTCCTTGCCATAGAGAGGAACTTACAGGCAAGAGAATCCATCTTTTAAAATTGGTATTATAATATTGGTACAATATTAGGCATTGATATGCGCCAATAGCTCAAGGTAGCCGGCGGTAATGGAAAATATAAAAATGATATCTTCGGCGTTGGAAGACATGCAGGCATTACCACTTACAGGCACAATTAACGTTCGGTATTGTTTTTTGACGTGAAAAACTCAAATCACTGCCTGGGCTTATTTGTATATAAACAGAGATTGGCACAAGAAAAATCCTGCGCCATAAAAGCCCTGATTTTAGTAAAATATCCGAACGTTTCTAGTTGTGTACCACTCTACGTTTTATGCTCGTTTTAGTGTTCCGTTCTGGATTGGAAAAACGGAACGCTTATGGACTCACTTGGGTGTCGCTCTAGCTGTCACTCACCCACTTTTATTGCGAAAAGGGGTTGACGGAAACAGTTGGTGTTTATAATATTGATAGAAAACATCGAGTTCACATAAAGCGGAGATGAAATAGAAATGTTTGATGTGAAGACATTTTATCAAATACACATTTTTGGTAAAGTGTCTGTACTCAATTTACTCCTCATTGCTGCATATTCTGAGAACACCGAAAGAAAAATAAGAGGTGCAAATGAATTTGTGAAGTCCTGAACAAATTCTGGCTGTTAGACCAAGTGACAAATTTTACATTTTTTTTTCTCAATGAATTAGTTCTTAATACCGAAATTCAGCGAGAATGGAAGCCAACCTAATGTAGGTAAAAAGAAAAAAGTTAGCCAAGATAGTTTGGGAAAAGTTGATGATTTGATAACTTGATAACAATGACAGGTGATGAAAATGGGAGCCGAAGATGAAAGCGGTACATTTAATTCTGTGGACGGATTCGACCCAAACCATTCCACCATTAAACATGTAAATTCCTTGTCGTGCAGTAAATTCAATTCTAGCATTTAATAGTGTCTGAACATCTTTCTGCTCGTAATAAAATCGTGGATAACAAAGTTAAAGCTTTCATTACCAGAATCACTATCTATAGTATTTTACTAGTGTAGTTGGGTACAGCCTCAAGTACAAGGATGAAGCGGTATTCAAATTCAAAATTATATTGTCCTTTGTTAAAGGTGGGTGTTTATTGAAAATTGTATTATAATTATGTAGAAAAATAAATAGAATTAAAAGCACTCGTTTTAAAATGGATTCAGAGATAACAAGCACCCAGACCCGATACAATGTAGAAAAATGTTTTTTTTTCTACATTGTTCCGTCCGGGGATCGAACTCGGAACCTGAGAGCTGGCGACACCTTGAAAACCGATGTAGACGCCACTCGAGGAGATATTTGAATTTGTTTTTATTACAAAAATATTAAAATCAAATATAACAATGAAGGAAAAAAATACATGAAGTAAAAGTAGTTAAATGCTTGAAACAATAAACTAACTGTATTAATTATTATTAATGTAGAGGCTTTGATTATTTTAAGAGTTAGTCATTTATGCAGCTCATTTTATTTTGATCTCATATTCTACTATTTCAATAAAGATAAGTAGACAAAACTAGGCAGTTACGCTTCACGTTCAATACAAAAGGGCTTGAGAGCTAAAAGTACGTTACTTAACTCCTTTGAATCTAATTATTTGCTTGAAACCGTTTCGGACGTCGGTACCAAATGTTTTTTGGGATTTATTTGACTCCCGCTGCTAGTTGCGAAAAAACATAAGAGTTCTTCATTGGGCTATAGCTGTAAGAGTATTGATTGAAGTTCGTTAACAATAATTTCGTTACTGGTATGATTTATCGTAATATTTCGAAAAATTCAAAATTCATTCGAAAGCGTCTTTTTTTTTAATTCAAGCTGTGTATAAAACTCTTCCATATACTGTTGAGCTATTTTAATTCTTATGAAACATTATAAGTCCAGCTTTACACGGGTAGGTCAGTATACTGAAATAAAAGCCCTTATAACTTTTATTTGTCACCTGCCTAGCCGTTTCCCAAGCTATGTTGGGGTCGGCTTCCAGTCTCACCGGATTAACAACTGCCTGCAATATCTGACCTCCACAACCCATTGCTAGGTTTTTTTTTGCGGAATGCCCAAAATTTTACCTAATCTTTTATAATTACTAGAAACTGCCTATAAATCTTGCGCAGTTTAAGAGATTGAAAGACAAACAGTGGGAGCAACTTAGTTATATAATATGTAAAGATAAAGTGTATATTAAAATATAAAACTTAACACAATTTATGAAAATTAGTACCTAACAACAAGAATATATTTTAACACTAAAACCCTTACTTCAAAATTAAATAGTCAATGGTGATTAGTATATCGAGTGAACAATCAAGAGGTATTCCCCTCAGCAGACACTTAAGCGAAGGCCCATTTAAAATCTCGAGCCCACAGTTCGTGCCCACCTTTTAATATTCCTGATTAAATTAATGCTCCCAACATTCCCCTTAAATCTGTATATTTAATTACGGTAACATTTTTTATTTCGAGAAGTGACTGCTTTTTATCATTTTTACAATGAGGTTATATTTTGATTTATTTATAAGGATAGGATTTATTATATTTATAATGTCTAGAACTTGAAAAAAATATACATTAATATCATGCACATTTGCACCACTTACATACAATATCTGTATGTATATTGCAACTATTATAACATACAGCATAAAATTATAATTACCAAGCAATTTCCTAAAACGTTCTAAATTTCGTTGCCAAAAACATTTCAATCTTAAATTGCGTTAAATCAATCGCGTAAACCCCGTTTATTCATCACTTGTACCCGATGCGACGTCGATGGAGGTCGGGGGTGTTATTATGCAAATCAGTCGGGATAGCGTCAGCCCAGTCCACAGATTGAACAGGGCTGCTATCACAGAGAATATTGGAACTATCTGTTCTTGAAAGGTAAGAGTGTCCAGATAAATCACCAGCAAAAAAAGGCTTCGAAAATCGATGCAGTTTTTTCAAAATTCACTCCTTGCTTAGGTAAATAATCGATGCTATCGAAATAAGGAATTAGGAGAACCCCTCTCGAAAATTAATGGGGAACTCAAGCCAATCGATCAATTTAGCAAATGGTTTAGTATCTTGGGAATAATTTATAATTAATCTGAATGAGATAAACCCATTTAAACATAACCGCTATTATGGGTAAACGTTATTGTTTCCCTCTATTATTTGGTTTGGGTGGAGTGTTGGTTTGCGTGTACTGTTTTTTAAAGCTTAGTATTATGGGTCACATATTACAGTATTCTTGTTACTTCCTCTTGCTAAGCGAAATACTTGTGTTACGAGTGGGTTCACGTGGTAGTACAATGGGTGGGATTTGAACCTGCAACCACATGATCGCAAGTCCGATGCTCTAGCCATTCGCTACCGCAGGTTCGATGACTATTCAAAATTATTTTGAGTAAAATGTATTAATTACACAGAAGCATCGTTCTTTCAAATGGGTTAATCTGATGACATGCTACTGCCCACCTTTTTGCTTCTTTTTTATCACTAATACAATATTTAATACTTTTGTATCACTATGTTAATTTTCATCTCTAGTTTAAATTTATTCTTCGAATATTTCATCCCTGACATAACCCATCCATCTCCCTCAACCCTTCACAAATAAGACTATTTAATAGAATTACTGGTCAGTCTTTGGCATACAGATTACAGCATCCAAGAAGTCATCTGTAAGATACCGGTTTGATTAATGAAGACGTGATTTGGAAACAAATACCTTCAATTATGAACGTTTATTTGCAATAATAGGCCATTGATTGTCTAATCGGGCCCATTCAGAATCAGTCTTTGAAATTGAGTTGGTTACTTAGCCTTTGTGTTTATTAGAGAAATATGGGAGCACTAAAAATGTTTGTGGTTTAAGTGGTAGCAAAAACTAAAACCTACACACGTCCCTCAGTCCGATTATGAGGCCTTATTAGTATATTTTTTTTAACAAATGGACCCCTTATATATAAGGTCAGCTATAACAGTGAGTTGGGTCGACAAATAAGTTCACTTTTCCCATAAATCAAGAACTTTTTCTATGTAAAACTTTAGATTCAGTAATTACACTATATCATTTCAGTAAAGTTCTTTAAGGGTCCAAGATGTAGAAGTAGGTCGGTCATTTCTTAAACAAAATAATATATTCCTATTTTTTCCGTAAATTACTTGGTGTCACTATTTTAAGAAACCTTATGGCTTGATCCTGATGTTGAAGAGCATGTGGAGTGATTGGTAGTTAAAGCAATTACATTTCAGCTTCAGCTATTTCCGAAAAGACAACTAAGTTATGATCATAATGGGATGAATCCATATCCATCCTTTCACAGTGACATCTTATACCCATTTGAATTGACTGTCAGAAAGCTCCGAAATCGATTTGAAATCATAGTTTCGTTGTGACCATAAAACATATACTCACCTGCCTTTATAAACTTTTTAAAGGCGAGTTTGAAACCTAACTCAAGATTAATCTCAGTGGAACCTTTTGTATTTATAAGTTTTATTGATTTCCCAAAAATCCATATATGTATAAGGTAAAACAGATATAAATTGGAGATAAAATAAATATATATTTAACATAACACTGTATTTATATCACAAATATTGAAATCAATTGCGCTTGATTGACCTAATGGCATTCAATACCAGCCAAGGCAAAGACGTTATGTAATATTTTCGTTTTCTTTGAAGGATAAATCTTGGCATGAAATCAGAGGAAAAGTCAATATTTTTTTAACCTGTACGCAAACGTAAACCTTTGTATTTGAGTTTCAGATGTATGGTGATAACTTGAAATGTTTTCTAGGAGAGATACAGGAGGAAAAAAAAACACATAATGTTGAAGTAATAACCGTAGCTGGGTTTAATTAACCTGAGATTAGTAGAAACAGAGTTAGTAAATGGCTATTCACGCAATATTAAGGAAATAATGAAGCCCACTTCCGAAGCCAATGAAATACAAACACAGAATACTAAGTTGCTCCAAGACGTTGGTATCCATTGCTCCATAGTAATTCCCCAAATAGAAAATCACATAGATCCTTCGATAAGTTTTTCTAAGTAGTAATAAAGAAAAAGATTTGCATAAAAATATCAGTTTTCATTCAACTGTATCTACTCAAATCTTCTTCTGCATAATTTTTTATGTCAGAGTCGTGGTATTTTTGGCATAGAAAAGAACCTCCCCCTCTCTTCCCGTAGGTGTCGTAAAAAGCGACTAAGGGATATAAAAACAAGGAGAATGGGCAGCAACGTTCTCCTAAACAGCTGAAAGTAAACTGCGGACACCAACCCGCTTGCCCAGGGCAAACACCTTAATAATGGTGCACCACATCACACAATGCCCAAATTGAGGACTGGGTGTAATGGCGCAACAGGGAGAGGCCTAGGTCCAGCAATAGACCGCGATAGACTTAGTTGATTGATTGATGCTACGATCTGCTTCCAGCCTTACCTGATTTAGCTGAATCGATTTAAATACTTTACATAATATAATAACCCCATTCAATCAAAACCTAAGCCTCTACGTTCTTGCGAATAAATTAGAAATCCATTAAAATTCTCGAAGCCACATAATCGGATTAAGACTAGCTGTTAAAAGGTTCCTCATAAATACATTTACGCCACAATCTTGTACAATATTACCACCCTTCTCTACACAGCCTCCCGTTATGAGTAATAAATATTTATCGCCATCTTCGCACCCTCAAGCGCATCTCCGGAAGATGGAAATCATCAGATTAAGTTAAAGGTTTATACTTCACAGTATACGAAGACTTTGGTGTCCGTGTGGTGAGGTGTTCACATTTAGACGAATCCGAAAAAATCCGTCTAAATGTAAACCGTGTCATATAAACTCTTTGGACGAATCAAGAAAACAGTCGGTCCGTTTAAGAGGTAACAGTTTTGTAAATAGAAGTCGGCCCGAAGGTACTCTTGAAAAAAAAAATGTTCAACTTATATATATTTTTTAATCGTGATTTTATGGTACCTAAACTCGATTACAGTTTAAAAGTCAATTTCACAATAATGAAAGGGAACATGTTCTTCATTTCTGAAATAGGCGCTTTAGAAACGGTATCGTTAAAACTAAATGATGACTCCAGGTGCGCGGTTCCAAAGTGTCATTCCTATAGAGATCCAGCAAGAAACTCCACAAATTTAATACCACTTTGGATCACTACAGGTTGAGATGCTAGAGATCTTATGCCAACATCCAAAAACTAAGTTACTCTAACTAACTTAAAAAAAAATACTACAAACAAATATTGTAAAAGCTGCAGAAAACAAGCCACTAATTAATGTTATTACCGACAATTAATAAAATTATATTATAACGTAACAATACAAGCTATACCATAACATTACATTCAAACAAATATTTATCCTTTTTCAACATAAAACTAATAAATTTAATGGTATTAGTGACACAGGATAATCTCTCTCGTTCCCTACGCTTTTTGTAACAGGATTTTCATACAAATGCTATGGATTAAGGCGAGTGCTCACGGGCGGCTGAACGCTCAAGTAAGGTTCTGCGTTCAATTAAATTATTACCTGTATACTGAAAAGGTCTGGAAGCTTCTAATAAAAAATATACGAAGAGTTTCAAACTTTGTTTAGAATTTTGTATTTCATGGTATATTTTCTGTTTAATTTTCTTGGATGTTTTTGTTGATATACTTAGTTGCTTATATTTGAATTTAAAAAGAATCCTTTAACATGATAGCTGATAATTGTCTTCTAGTCCCGGATAAAAGCGTTCGAACCCGACGTTGTGACAATAACCTCCGAAAATAAATACAGCAAAACTTAGAGATAATTAAGTAGCCAATAGCTTAATAGTCGCTACTTATAACCATAAATAAACTGACTGAGACAGAGTCAGGTTTAGTATTATCGAATTTTAATCACCAAAAATATTTTAATGTGTATAATCTCCATATTACGGTCGACTGGTAATCAATACTTACAATGGCAATCATGGCAGTCGACCTAAATTTCTTTATACAGGATTATTTTAAAAGTAGTGTGTAAGTATATTCTTAATTGAAAATCAACTTTTCATATAACCATAAGTCACATGACCAGTCAGTAGTCACTTTGTATGAAAATTTCATTTTCCATTTTAGGATTTCGCCCTATTCTCGTTCCTTGAGAAAAGTTGTTCAGTTTTATGCACCTGATTACCTCGTAGAATATACGCATTCCTTTAAAATTAATCCTGTATAAATATATGTCGATTTATTAATGCTTATGTTCGATAAATTTCACAACAAATACCATTATATGCAGCATGATTTACAATACTTATTATAATACCTGGTAAAATCAAATTTAATGTTACTTACTACATATTTCTTAAAAGTTCTCTTATTTTTCTGTGTGTGTTAGTCTCACCGTGACTTGATTCACTCAGAATGAATGTGTTAACATCGCTCAGGTTGCATAAAAATAAAGTAAGAAAATATTTAAAAGCTAACGCGAAGTTAACAAAGGCAGGGATTTTATTCAAAACTTATGAATATGGTATTCAACAATAAGTAATGTGAAATAAAATTCTATCAGTAAACTAATAATTTAAAAAAATATTTTGTAAGCATTTTTTATTTGTGTTAAATTTTTTATTCACTTACGTTTTCTTGAATCCAAAATCAGCTTTTGGGTTTTTTAATAATTATTATTTTTCAGCTAAGCAAATAATAGCTGTTAACGCTTTGTTTTAGGAGTAATGGGTAGATACTTTAACTTATAAACACATAAAGATTATGAAGATAGAACACATTTATAAATTAAGAGATAAGCACTATGTTAGTATATAAGCTCACACTACTGTACAAAATAAATCAGACAATAACTGGCAAACAGACATAAAATATTAGACAAATATACATTAAAAACAAATCTAAAAATTATACAAATATACATTCAAAGGTTTCTTCAAGCAAACCAAACTTCGCTTTAGTTGCCCAACCAATATCAATAACCACAAAAAGCAGTTGACTATAAAATTTTACGTTCACGCACTAAGTGTTTTACTTCATACGATAACTGTTTTCCTTCGCTTCTTTGAACTAAAGATATCTTTTTTTAGTACGTGTGTACTTGCGAAGGTTCTTTAAATACCCTTTCACGTGACAGGAAATCTTCCCCTTTCAATGAAGCCTCGAAAACCTCGTCTACATAATAATATACTTACTGGAAGTGGAGTCTTCCGCGGCGTGACGCGGTGCGCATACGAAATACCTCGTTTCTGCACTTTTGACGTAACGTTTCAACTGTGTACACCCTGCTTTATTAGTGAGTGTTTTACGAATTATGTAAATTATTTGAGACGTTTGTTTATAAAACACGACAGGTTTAAATGAGAAAACCAAACGAGATAAGTTGTTTTTATGAATGAGCTTTAAAATAAACCAAATAAATAAATGTGGACAAAATCAAATATATTGCTCCTAATCCAAAGTAAGTAGCTTAAGCACTTATGTTATGGAATGAGAGACAACGAAGATACCACAAACACCCAGACCCGAAACAATGCAGAAAAGTGGTTATTTCTACATTGACCTGTCCGGGGATCGAACTCGGGACCTCAGAGCTGGCGACACCTTGAAAACCAGTGTATACGCCACTCGACCACGGAGGTAGTCAAAAAACGATTTCTGTTCAGGTACTTGTGTTTTTAAAAATGTTAAACACTTGACATTATACATTAACTCTTTTATAAACTATAGGCTAAAATGGCGTGGAATAATTATAAAAAATAAAATTGTATAATTATTCCACGTACCAAACTAGTACGTGGAATAATTATACAATTTTATTAATTACAGACTAAGTTAAAATTCAATTAAACCGCCAATTTTTTTTAATAATTTCTGCACCTCTTATGCTATTAGATTTTTGTTGGCAATCTAAATTTTAGCGCGACCATCTAGTATATTTCAATGTCATCCTCACCCATATTTTACGTAATTATCTCTCCATTACAAAACAAAGAAGAAATAATCCATATTTCATGGCAGTGTTTTGTCTAAAACCACAGAAAAATTAATGGGTGAAGGGGCTTTCAAGATACATCAAAGAAAAACATAAGTCCGTACATCAAAGTTTAACAACATCATCATAACGTGTGATAAATAATTCACACATCGTACAGCTTATCTAAAAAGCTTAGTAAAATTCAGATTCAAATTAAAACAAATTCTAAACCAAAAACAATTGAAAATATCAACATAATATATTTACATTCTACCCGCGAAGCGATAAATTCAATTGTCTCGCACATGCATCGTTGTCGCTAATACAATTTTCGCTGTTACTACGTTTTAATAGAATTTATTTTCGTATAGCACACATAATCGACACATCGGTCGATATGGATTATTCGGTATTACTCCGGTCTCACATGATCAAAGATTTAGAGTGCTCTGAACGGATACGCCGTAGCATACTTAGATCCCATCCCTATTTGTACTAAGCTTACCAATGACCAAAGCATTTCTTCTTAAATAAGGAAAAATAGTGCTGCTTTTGTTAAATTTGTTGAAATAGCAAATAAAACAGTCTTTGAGTTGAACAACACGTAAATAAATTGGATAAGGAAATTGTAATTTTCCTTAGGTATGTTTACAATGCTTTAATAATTGTTTTATGCTATATTAATTGAAGCGGCGGTAGGCCTAATGGCTAGGGCATCGGACTTACGATCTTATGTGGTTGCGGGTTCGAATCCCACCCATTGCTCTACCGACGTGAACCCGATCATGACACAAGCATTAAAAAAATACTTGCGGATTAGATATGTGTTTAAAATAACAGCTAAAATGGCGCGATAACATGTTTTCCTACGATCTAAGAAGTAACTTGGATAGCCTTTTCCCAATCAATTTTAAGTCTGGCTGTCTTTTTGACGTCCACAACCTATTGCTGGCTTAGCGTGGTTTCCGAGGCACGAATGCGTCTCGGTATGTATGTACAAACGGTCACCCATCCACAGACCAACCGCGGCGAGCACAGCTTAACCTTCGTTATCGGTCAAGCCATACACACACTTAGCCACGAGCACCTCCCGAAAAAAATATTTTAAAACTGGTTTGAACCGGTAAAACTAGTTTGGCATAAAAGTAATAAGAAGTTATATGTAAGAATTTACAGTAATAACTTCGTATGAACGTAGAGCAAGAGATGCATTAAAAACCTAAACGTGTATAATATACAAGATTGTGTATGAGCTCACAAACTTCTAGTCAAACTCATTTTCCTCGCCGTCGAAGACACGGCATAAATATTAAATAATGAATTTAGCAACACGTCAAGGCAGCGCTAATTCATTTCTGGAGTACTCGTGTATAATGCATACGTAGAGGAATTTACCAAGACTTCAAACGTTGAAGGAAAAAATGGAGGAAATATGTACCACGAAAATAAAACATTTCGAGTGTGTGGGATTTACAAAAAGACCGTTTAAGTACTTATGATGCGTAATGATTCTTATTTATATGTTAACTAGCTGTTTCCCGCAGCTCCGCCCGCGATCTAAATTTTTTTTATGTAAGTAATTGAGAATTTTCTTTACTATAAACCTTACGGAGCCCGAGACCTTTCCAACGAATGCAAAACCGTGGAAATCGGTTCGTGCGTTCTGGAGTTATAGCGTCAGGAAGGAAAACCCGACTTATTTTTATATAGTAGATTTAAGATATGAAAATCTGCCTTATAAATTGTTATAAAACTACCTTTATACGGATTCTATCGCGTTACAAAAACTAAAAAAAAAATGTCTAATATTCGCGTAAACCTCAGAAAACAATAATTATGCCTTATTGTTGCTAAGCCAAAAATGTAATATCAACTCCAACCACAGGGCAAAAGCCTCATCTCGTACCTTTAGGGAAATAAAATAATAATCGTGTCATGGATTGTATTCGCAGATTGTTCAGAATCCCGTTCTTAATACTTCCCTTCGTCGCTATAAATAGCCGCATTGAAGCCGTTTACCGCTTTTGTTGTTTGTCAATTGAAAAACGTGGACGATGAGTACCTTTATTTCCATCTGAATTTTAATCTATGAAAAGATGGAGGAAATGGTCCATGCTCACAGGATGATGTTATCAATGTGCAATATCTAATGTTGCTTAGACAAGACGACGAAAATCTGGCCTCCATCCAAATCGTTTTCTCGCAGGATAACTTGATACTTCAGATAGATTCAAAAGCCATTTCTTTGCTGACCACATATTGAAAAGGTTTGCTGATAAAAAAATTGTTCCGAAGTTCAATTACATTGATAATTAATTTTGAAATGAATCATAAATTATATAGTATTGATACCGAAGACAAAAATGTATACGAACATTATAAAGCTGAAGAGTTTGTTTGTTTGGTTGAACGCGCTAATCTCAGGAATTCAGGTCCGATTTGAAACATTCCTTCACTATTAGATAGCCTACTTATTGAGGAAGGCTATAGGCTATTACCGACGCCCACGCGGGTGGTGCCGCGAGTAAAAGCTAGTTAACTATAAAATGAGATTAAGAAAGTGTTGAAGCTTATAACATAAAATCATAAACATTGGAAAAGCTCTAAGTATTCTTTGGTAGCAATAAACTTACAAACACATTTCAATTAATTTATACTTTCAAAACAATTACTAATGCGAGTTCTGAAAACCCTTCCAATACTTCACTATCACTTGTAAGAATTATACTCGTGTTACTGCACTTCTCACGGAACTTAGGAATACTGGTAATTTGTTAAGTGCTTCAGAAAGTTCCTACTTCTTACTACCACCCTCACTACCGTATTCAGGCTTTAAGTTTTGACATCGAAGTGTTGTCGAAAGTTCTGAGAAGCTTGAAGTGCGTGCTTCTAACTGGGAGATTGGAAATCTAGACGGCTGTGCTTGTTCATAACTTTTTAAGTATATTTCTGGAAGGTTTGTTGATTTAAGAATTGATTTTAATATTTTGATGTATTTTTGTAGATTAGCTTTGAAAGGGATTTTAGCTGTTATATTTGCCCCGACTCAGTTGGACACGCAATAAACTTATTGCCTCCATCGGTATCTTTTTCACTTGTACATAAATAGAAAAGAACAGACGAAAATAACAGCTGTCAAAAGTTCCCACTAAAATTCAAATTTGCCGACAAGCAAAAATATGACTGCACTAATAACATGATGGGGTTCAAAGCGAATACGAATTTGAGATTTCTAAGTTAGGTCATTATCTCAAGCTGTATGTTAGTAAAAGATAGTACTTAATACCTTAATTTCGGTTTAGTTTACGTACAAGGGAATCAATATGCTTCCAAGGTTTAGCAAAACGGGCGTATAACTCCGGAAGCATTCCCAACTGACTTTATAATAGACAGTGAATTCTGACAGGTTAACATTTCAAAATCAAATACTGTGTCTATTCAAGCCTTTTATAACCATAAGCTCTTCAACTTTTGACGATCTCCGTGGTCGAGTGGTGTACACACCGGTTTTCAAGGTGTCGCTAGCTCTGAGATCCCGGGTTTGATCCCCAGACGGGTCAATGTAGTAAAAACACTTTTCTACATTGTCACGGGTCTGGGTGTTTGTGGTACCTTCGTTGTCTCTTATTCCATAGCACAAGTGCTTTGGCTACTTACTTTGGTTTCGGATCAATGTATGTGATGTTGTGCACATTTATTATTATTATTAACTTTTGAATTCGTTAAATCAATGCTTTTCGGTCATCTACTAACATCGATTTCTCCTAGTTATTTTTACCTATTGATAAGCTGAAATCGCGTTCAAATTCTCAATAAATTTCCTTTCCAGCTACTTTTTTTTTAAGTTGAGGTGGTCCTTATGTCCTTATATTACTTGCTTATGCTTGACTGTACGAATAAATTGTACAATGAATACGGATTATATTGCTTCGAATAATTTTAAAACATTCAAAACAACCAAACAACTCCTTAAACAACTAAAATAAAGAACGTGAATAATTTAATTAATCTTTTTGTTGAAGAAGTTTTGTCGAAGTCTCTCACAGTCTCCTGTCGTATTCCGTAAAACTTTGACAGAATTGAGGAAACGAATCCGATTATTTGCATTCCTTATTTCTTGGTTCCGAATTCCCATATCTCACTGATGTCAACTTAGGATACATACGGATGATTAAAAGGAGCAGGCCCTCTAAAAAAATACTGTTCAGTTAGTTTAGTGTTAAGAAATTTATTCATCACTCTATCTATAAAAGCGAAAGTCTGTTAGTGTGTGTGTGTATGTTTGTTACCTCTTCACGCTCAAACCGCAGGACCAATTTTGATAAAATTTGGTATGGAGGTAGCTGACAAATTGGATTAACATACAGACTTTTTATTAAAAAAAAAAAAATGTCTGGTAAGTCACTGGTACCACCGCGGGGCGGAGCTAGTTTATTTTAAGTTAAATATTTATTTTGCTACTTAAACTAAATTACGCGGACTTGGTGTTCATAATAATGTAATTTTCCACATTATTTAATGTAATTAAAAGGTAAATCTCTCTTTCTAGAAACAAAACAAAGCACCGTGAGCTACTGCGACCGGAGGGCGACAGTGGCGAGCGGGGAGCGGGGGACGAGGTGACCAGTGCGGCCGCCGCACCAGGTCGAAATCTTAACTTTTCATACAAAGTTACAGGTCACGTGATGTTGGTGTAATATTTGTATGAAAAGGTGATTTTCAATATTAACATTTCGACCTATGTTCCTTGGGAAAAGTTGTTCAGTTTTAAGCACTTGATTACCTCGTTGAATATACGCACTCCTTTTAAATTTATCCTGTATATTTACAGTCCGCTATTTCATTTCGAAGACCTCTGAGAATCACCAACACTTTTTAATTATCCCAATTCTGAGTAAGTTCATAAAACATGCACAACACGTTATGAATTAAATCGTTTATGACAGGGATACACCTACATTCAAGGGCTAATGTATTCCGCGCGTGATTCTGAGAGTAACAGCCGGCAAGATTTGTCACGACCATTTTCAGCTACCTTGACTGTTGTGGACCTCACAAACGGACTATTAGTTTTGGAAATTTTGAGTTAATAGAGTTTTTGGACCCAATAATAATATGACAAAACATCTTCAAGACTTCTACAATACATGCATAACTCTATGCCATTGCATTCGAAGGCAAGGTGCGTAGAAATATTTTGCGGGTTGTCCTGTTTTTGGCATATTGATACTAAACTTAATTTATAAGGATAAGGCAACTGGAATACTTAGATGAACCCCTATATGGGATAGCTGGCCAAAAATAGAGAGGTAAGCAAAATTCGCTCCGAAAATATCAAAGATAATGTTTTGTTCTTTTATAAATTTAAAGATAAGTACCTGGATCACCGAGCTTTGCTCGTTTTTTTATGGTAGTGTGTTTTTTAGAAATTATATTTAAATACGAATTACATACTGATGAAATGAGGAAGAATAAATAATATTTTTCGATAATATTACCGACATAATATTAAAAAAAAATGTGAACTGGTTATCAAAATCACGAGTGCAATTAGTTTAATATTTTATAAGAAACAAATACTTATTTTTTTAACAGCTTATCAATAAATCAAAAATAACATTAAAATTAAAAAATTGTTTTAGGGATTCTAAATTATCATGGCGTTTAGATCAAGCTGTACTCTCTAAATCTGACAATATAAATCATAATCCAGCGGATAAAGATGACTAGACGACGGCCAGTCTTCAGCTCTGATGAAGTCCGAAACGTTCGTTTCCAACCAAGACTTCGTAGAACAAGCTTTATGACCCGGCGCCGAGTCTTGCTGGAAGGACCATTCTTGGTTATTGAAAATTGTTAAGGGACTTCACTACCTTCTCAAGAATGGTATCTTGATACCCTTGTGCCGATGTTTAAATACCTTTTTTACAAAAGTATGGCTCAGTCACTCTTTCATAGCTAATAGCCCACCAAACCATCACTAAAGTTGGATAGTGCGCACTTTGTCGGCTAATTGGGAAACTTTCTTAGAGCTGTGAGCATAAATACGGTCATTTTGTTTGTTAAAAAGTTGCTCAATTGAAAAAAAAATCTCATCCATAAACAAAATGTTTCTGTGACCTCCTTTTGCGTACCGCTTCAGTAGTTGTTTCGATTTTACCACCCTATTCTTTTTTAAATTATCAGTTAAGAAATGACCAGTACATCTCTTATAGGCTGCAAGTCCTAAGTCATCTTTTAAAATACGCGTCATGGTTCTAGGTGCTATCTTCATCTCCCGAGATAAAATCTTTTGTTTCGGACAGGATTTCTTCGAATTCTTTCCCTTACTGCTTTGACCACCTTTTTCGTATGAATACTACGTGGACGGTCTGATTTTTTTTTTTTTGGTTTCATTGTACCTATTAATAGCCCGACAAACATTTTACTAATACCAAGCGTATGGAGATTTTAAAAATTGCATTTGGCTCCATACCTACTTTGTATAATGCAATCACAGCGATTCGGTTCTCTTTATCACCCCACTCCATTTTAATATCGCAAAATATTGTACAATGTATTGGCGCCAAAATGAGAAAACACAATGAACAATCATATAAAAATGACAGATTCCAAATTCAAATGTAATATTTTGTCTATTTTGAATTGTAACAGTATTGATGGCCGTATATACAAGAATTGCTCGTTTAAAGATTTAAGATTACTGAAAACACGGATATCACGACATTTTCTGAAAATGAAATCTAGCTAGGTCGATTTAACGCCCCCGAAACTCCCTGCATACAAAATTAATTTTATGAAAATCGTTGGAGCCGTTTCCGAGATTCAGATTATATATATATACAAGAATTGCTCGTTTAAAGATATAAGATAAACAAAAGAACCCATTTACAATTTAAGTTGGTTTTAAAACTATACTGAGAGACTTAAAGTAATTTCAAAAAATGTGGCAACTATCCGGCTTTAACCCTATAATTTGTTACGTCGTGTCGAAGTGCACGCCCTAAAAGTTTGTAAGCTATGTTTCCACCCCTATTACATCGAACCCCTACCTATGTAGATTCATCTCGCGGTTACATTCGCTTTTTTCGCCTTTCTGAACTTCGCTCAAACATACTTACAAAGTCTCACAGTTTGAAGTACAAATGGATACCAGTAAGATTTAATAACAGTAATGTAATATACCAGCACATTGGGTTTTCTTAAAAGGGGTTATAACTCTCACTTTTTATGCCTGACTAGCTGCGCCCCGAGGTTTTACCCGCACTTTATAAGATAATTTATTTTTTGGGTTCAAAAGTAGCTTATCTGTTAATCCAGTCAGCCACCCCCATATCAAGTTTTATCTACATTGGTCCAACCGTTAGAGCGTTAAGAGGTAACAAAAATATACACACACACGCTTAGAAACTTTCGTATTTATAATATAGAAAGGATTTTGGTCGTGTTGCCATGATTAAGTTAATTTTCAAAGACAGCGCTCCATCTATAAAATATATATGTTTCCAGTAATTAATAAAATACTAGCATATATATACTTTTGAGAGGCTCGTGGCTAAGTGTAAGCCGTACGGTTTGACCGATAATAACGGTTAAGCCGCGCTCGCCGCGGTTGGTCCGTGGATGGGTGACCATTTGTAAACATATCGAGACCCCACCGTGCCTCGGAAAGCACGTTAAGCCGTTGGTCCCGACTGTCATACAGTGATCTTTGATAGTCGGTAAGTCATTACAATTCTGACAACCAGTCTTACTTTGGAATACTGTATTACCTAGCAATAGGTTGTGGAGGTCAGATAGGCAGTTGCTCCATGTAAAATACAGTATTCAGCTAAATCCGGTAAGACTGGAAGCCGACCCCAACATAGCTTGGGAAAAGGCTAGGCAGAAGAGGCAGGTAGAAGATATACTTTCATTCTGATGGATATAATATACCTGTAACATTATCGCAACAATTTACCTATCCCGTTAAAACCGTCGCGATAAACAAACCCAAATATTTAGAGATAGAAATATCAGACTGAAATAGAAAGGCTGGAAATACTAAAATACTAAATCAAGACTTTGCCTACGACCTAGATTTAAGAGATTAAGCCAGTACCGAATGTTTAAGCCGTGAAATATTGCTTATGCTCCTCGAATTATACGACACATTATCATATAAAGGTTGGAGACGACGCCGATAAAATCATACTTTTATGGTAACGAGAAAATGTATTCTTTGTTTATGGAGGATTATTTCTGCCTACAAATGGTTGATTTATTTTTAGGGGATTTCATTATTTTAATTGTTGTTATTCTGTGTCTCTTTTAGTGCATCGGATAAGGGCTGTAAAAGAAAGCTACTATTTTATCAAAAGTCGGGACGATATTTTTAAAATCTTTGTTTCTTTAAATTATAAATACAGAGTTATTTGTAAAACACCTACAACCTCGCAGGAGAAGATATTTTACCAACTCGATGATACATACTTCATTATAACGTCAAACAGACATTATATACTCAAGGGAACAAGGTTTTCTTTTATTATTCCTGTCCAAGAGAGACATCAAGTCCGACCGCCGCATCCACTTCTGGGAATGATTTCAAAACAAAGCTATACTTGAACTTCCTACACTAACAAACAAACCACCCGGTTTCTCCCCCCCCCCCCCTTCCCCACTAGCCCTGGGCCTGGAAACACAATTACGATATCCGAGCGGGTAAACACAAAATTTGAACACATATCTCAAAAGTCTGAATTTTCAATATAGGAGAGTTGGAAGAAATGAAATCCATTCTAATGTATTATACTTGTTTATTTTTCTTGTTCCATTATTTGGGTACACAATTTAATGAAAAGAACAGTTCTTTGTACAAGTATCCAGTTACCATCAACATACAAAAAAAATACTCTGTATAATATGCAACCAAAATTAGTGCACTTTTAAAAATGTTCGAATCAGCACATTTTTTGAAAACTTCTTCTAAAAGTGCTGTCTGAAACGAAATTGTCAGTGAATTCTGTCAACTATTTACTTTTAATCAATTTTATGAAGTTTCAAGACAGTCAATTGTTTTCCTGAGACACACCGAGCTTATGCGTGTGTCTATCGGTTGTATTCATAAGTTATCATTATAGATCCCGGCTTACAGAAGTTGTAATGATGCTTGTATGTGGCGGGCTTGTCCTGTCACATTAACGTGCAAGTTGTTTGTAAACGGCTTGAAATCTATCTATATATTAATACGTGATGGCAAAACTTTGGACCCCTTTTTACGAAAATTGCGCGGACGTAGGAGCATAAAATTTGGCACACTTATAGTTTATGTGTAGGGGAAGTGGAGAACGCTAATATTTTTCAATAATAATGCTTATAAAGTACATTAAATCAATAAATAAAACATTACCCACACTACCATGCATTTCACACACACATGTTTGTTTTGTTTTTCATTTACTGTACTGACATTGACATAAATAAGTGGTTTAAGTTTTTATATATCCGAATATAACGGCCAAGGACATTTAGCAAACGATGAAAGAGGTTTTACAAAAAACATTGTTTTCAGAGAAGTTTGCAATATGCGATAAAATATGCTCTAAATGGATAGTATTTTCCTCTTATAGCATGTTTTCTTTTAATAAACATTTTTTAAATAGATATTCTTTATTTTACTTCCTTTTAATTTCATATAATTTGTTCAAAAAATAAATTGGCAAATAACAGTCTTGGTCAAATCTGTGGTTATAGTAGTTTAGTTTTCAACAGTAGAACCTTAATAATGTTTGAATATTATATTTTAATAATATATATATTAAGTCACTAACAATTTAAATTTATTATAAGGTCGAATTTCGACCATTGGGCGACCACTAGTATAAATAAAAAGACAAGGCCTGACTGACTGACTGACTGACTGACTGACTCATCAACGCCCAGCCCAAACCCTTGAACCTAGAAAGCTGAAATTTTGCACAGAGGTTTCCTTTATAATGTAGACAAGGAATAAGGAAGGCTTTTTTGAAATTCAACCCCTAAGGGTGTTAAATAGGGGATGAAAGTTTGTATGGAAAATCGTCATTTTTGAAGTTTAAACCATGAAACTTGGTGGTTACCATTCTGGTAAAAAAATTAAAATCGACGTGTTTCAGTATTTTTCGAATATCAATCCCTAAGGGACTTAAATAGGGGATGAAAGTTTGTATGGAAAATCGTCATTTTTGTAGTTTAAACCATAAAAATTGGTAGATAACATTTTAGTAAAAAATTAAAAACTACGTGTTTCATTATTTTTCGAAAATCGACCCCTAAGGGTGTTAAATAGGGGATGAAAGTTTGTATGGAAAATCGTCATTTTTGAAGTTTAAACCATGAAACTTGATGGTTACCATTCTGGTAAAAAATTAAAATCAACGTGTTTCAGTATTTTACGAAAATCAATCCCTAAGGGACTTAAATAGGGGATGAATGGAAAATCGTCATTTTTGTAGTTTAAACCACAAAAATTGGTAGATAACAATTTAGTAAAAAATTAAAAACGACGTGATCCATTATTTTTCGAAAATCGACCCCTAAGGGACTTAAATAGAGGATGAAAGTTTGTATGGAAAATCGTCATTTTTGTAGTTTAAACCATAAAAATTTGTGGTTACCATTCTGGTAAAAAATTAAAAACCACGTGTTTCAGTATTTTTCGAAATTCAACCCCTAAAGGAGTTAAAAGGGGTTGAAAGTCTGTATGGGAAGTTTGGTATTTTCAAAGATAGACACATGAAATTTCGTAAACGGGTTTCTCGATAGAAATAAATGAAGACGTATTTCAGCGATTGTGAAAATCTACCCCCTAAGAGGGTAAAATAGGGGATGGAAGTTTGTAGGTATATGAATTGTGTAGTTTTCATAGAGAGGCAAATTAAATTTCATAGGATTATGAGTTAGAAATAAATAAGACGTATTCCCGAGATTTTAGAAATCTACCCTCAAAGGGGGTGCAATCGTGGTTGGAAGTTTTTTTAGGAAGTTCGTCATTTTCAAACAGAGAGATAAGATTTGGTTTCATGAGATTTGGTATACGGGTTTTTGGTTAGAAATAAATGAAAATATATTTTAGCGATTTTAGAAATCTACGCCTTAAGATGGTTAAGTAGGGGTTGCAAGGTATTATATTGTGGACTTTATTTTTAAAGATAAGGCCATGCCTTTCATATACGGGTTTCTGGATCGATACAAATAAATGACCATCTAAAACATATCTTTACGATGACATCCGTGTTCGAGTGGCGTCCACAACGGTTTTCAAGGTGTCGCCAGCTCTGAGGTCCCGGGTTCGATCCCCGGACGGGTTGATGTAGAAAATCACTTTTCTACATTATGTCGAGGCTGGGTGTTAGTGGTACTTTCGTTGTTTCTGATTCCATAACACAAGAGCTTTAGCTACTTTCTTTGAATTCGGAGCAATGTATGTGATTCTTCTTCATCTTTTCGTGTCAATGATTTTCAAGTTTCGTCTGACCAAAAAGCTGCCACCATTTTAAAAGTTTATCCAAACTCAATGTATGTGATGTTTTCCACATTATCTTATTATTATCTTAACGCCATAATCTTTTATGAAAAATATAATTGCTCCTTACTTTGAAAATCACAGAATACATCTATCTATCCTTTACTACTTACTACTCTTAACTTTACGCGCGTGCGAAGCCGCGAGCAACAGCTAGTAATAAATAAATTACGTCACGGCAATTAACGCGAACTCAAGCAATTACCTTTTAAGGCTTGACGTTTCGCTATGGTCGCAAGCAGACTCCCTTGGAGCCTGCTTGGGACCACGAGTTCGCGTTAATTCCCGTGACGAAATTTGTATGTATTCATGCAACATGATAGTTAGGCTTGAAGTAAATTATATATATTTTTTAATTAATTGACGGCACGGATAGCTGAGTGGTATAGATCACCACGCCAATTACCACTGTGCTCGACGTGCTGCGACTTCGATCCCCGCATGGGACAAGTATTTGTGTGATTCACAAATGCTTGTTCCAAGTCTGGGTGTTCTTTGTGCATGTGATTTAAATGTTTGTGAAACCCCCGCGACACAAGGAATAATCCTTACAGCGGTTTGTATAATTTTGAGGGTATAAAACATAAGATCAACCTGACAATCCAACTGTTATCTGTATTATGGGACTATATACCTACTCACATGTATTGAGTGTTAGATTTTCAAGTAGGCACAGGTGTTTTATTTAAAAACATGTCATTACATTATTAGTCCCTCGATTATACTAATATGAAGCATACCATTTTAATTAGCAGAATAATCTAAGCCTTATTCCAAAACCTTAATTGAATAAATCATATTCCATAAGATTTATTATTCAAACTAATTGAAACCTTAATTTAATTCTTATTGAGTTTTATTTCATTTATATCTTTTGAGCAAAAATTTATAAGTTTATACTGACGTCATTGCAATTATCTATATAAATAAAAAGACAAGGCCTGACTGACTGACTGACTGACTGACTGACTCATCAACGCCCAGCCCAAACCCTTGAACCTAGAAAGCTGAAATTTTGCACAGAGGTTTCCTTTATAATGTAGACAAGGAATAAGGAAGGCTTTTTTGAAATTCAACCCCTAAGGGTGTTAAATAGGGGATGAAAGTTTGTATGGAAAATCGTCATTTTTGAAGTTTAAACCATGAAACTTGGTGGTTACCATTCTGGTAAAAAAATTAAAATCGACGTGTTTCAGTATTTTTCGAATATCAATCCCTAAGGGACTTAAATAGGGGATGAAAGTTTGTATGGAAAATCGTCATTTTTGTAGTTTAAACCATAAAAATTGGTAGATAACATTTTAGTAAAAAATTAAAAACTACGTGTTTCATTATTTTTCGAAAATCGACCCCTAAGGGTGTTAAATAGGGGATGAAAGTTTGTATGGAAAATCGTCATTTTTGAAGTTTAAACCATGAAACTTGATGGTTACCATTCTGGTAAAAAATTAAAATCAACGTGTTTCAGTATTTTACGAAAATCAATCCCTAAGGGACTTAAATAGGGGATGAATGGAAAATCGTCATTTTTGTAGTTTAAACCACAAAAATTGGTAGATAACAATTTAGTAAAAAATTAAAAACGACGTGATCCATTATTTTTCGAAAATCGACCCCTAAGGGACTTAAATAGAGGATGAAAGTTTGTATGGAAAATCGTCATTTTTGTAGTTTAAACCATAAAAATTTGTGGTTACCATTCTGGTAAAAAATTAAAAACCACGTGTTTCAGTATTTTTCGAAATTCAACCCCTAAAGGAGTTAAAAGGGGTTGAAAGTCTGTATGGGAAGTTTGGTATTTTCAAAGATAGACACATGAAATTTCGTAAACGGGTTTCTCGATAGAAATAAATGAAGACGTATTTCAGCGATTGTGAAAATCTACCCCCTAAGAGGGTAAAATAGGGGATGGAAGTTTGTAGGTATATGAATTGTGTAGTTTTCATAGAGAGGCAAATTAAATTTCATAGGATTATGAGTTAGAAATAAATAAGACGTATTCCCGAGATTTTAGAAATCTACCCTCAAAGGGGGTGCAATCGTGGTTGGAAGTTTTTTTAGGAAGTTCGTCATTTTCAAACAGAGAGATAAGATTTGGTTTCATGAGATTTGGTATACGGGTTTTTGGTTAGAAATAAATGAAAATATATTTTAGCGATTTTAGAAATCTACGCCTTAAGATGGTTAAGTAGGGGTTGCAAGGTATTATATTGTGGACTTTATTTTTAAAGATAAGGCCATGCCTTTCATATACGGGTTTCTGGATCGATACAAATAAATGACCATCTAAAACATATCTTTACGATGACATCCGTGTTCGAGTGGCGTCCACAACGGTTTTCAAGGTGTCGCCAGCTCTGAGGTCCCGGGTTCGATCCCCGGACGGGTTGATGTAGAAAATCACTTTTCTACATTATGTCGAGGCTGGGTGTTAGTGGTACTTTCGTTGTTTCTGATTCCATAACACAAGAGCTTTAGCTACTTTCTTTGAATTCGGAGCAATGTATGTGATTCTTCTTCATCTTTTCGTGTCAATGATTTTCAAGTTTCGTCTGACCAAAAAGCTGCCACCATTTTAAAAGTTTATCCAAACTCAATGTATGTGATGTTTTCCACATTATCTTATTATTATCTTAACGCCATAATCTTTTATGAAAAATATAATTGCTCCTTACTTTGAAAATCACAGAATACATCTATCTATCCTTTACTACTTACTACTCTTAACTTTACGCGCGTGCGAAGCCGCGAGCAACAGCTAGTCAAGAATATTTTTTTGTATGCTTAGTATGAAATAGAAATACAGGAATAATTTAAAAGGAGTGCGGATATTCAATAACGTAATCAGGTGCATAAAACTGAACAACTTTCCCCATGAAACAGAAAACCGACACCGGTTGAAATCTTAAAATTGAAAATCATCTTTTCATACAAACATAAGTCACGTGATCTGTCACTTTGTATTATAAGTTCATTTTCCATTTTAAGATTTCGACCTATGTTTCTTGGAGAAAGTTGATCAGTTTTATGCACCTTATTACCTCGTTGAATATTCGCACTCCTTTTAAACTAACCACGTATACTGAAAAATCACTTTACAAAAATACTGCTTTTTTACCAAACTACTCTTAGCTTCGTGTATTAAAATCATTATTTGCCAATCAAAGTCATTTCGAACCTGCGAATACGTAGTTACAAAACAATACACAAAACGAACAAGACGACTTCATTAACGTTAATTAAATAAAACGTGTGAATAATCAATTATTTCCCGTTGTTATTTTATCAATTAATATTTGGAAACATTGATGATTAATTACCATGAAATCAGTTTATCGTCGGCTTATCGTCGCATTAATAGGTGTTTTCAAAAGTACTTATCAATGAATAAATATATTGTATCGAAACATTTTAAATTGAATCTGCACTGACAAGTTTTTGATTTACTTAATTTTATGATAATAGTGCTATATTAAAATTTTGAAACTAAAGTAGCACTTATGAATCAAAGACGACGAAATTACAAAAACACCCAGTCTCCAGACAATGTAGAAAAGTGATTTTTTTTTCCTAAATTGATTCGACCGAGCATCGAACCTGGGACCTCAGAGCTGGCGAAACATTTAAAACCGGTGCGTACGCCTTTTGACCGTCGTGAAATATCTCATCTTTATAGATACAAATTCGGACGCAAATATGTTACCGTTGAGCCTGAAGTTAATAAAACTTTGTGCTATTGTCCAATAATACTAATCTTTAATAACAGTATGTTTTAAATTTAAGAATACTATATTTTAACTTAAAAACAAACCCATAGCGAAAGTCGTAATTGAATCATCAAGTCGTCCACAGCTCGAACACATCTAACGCCAAAAAATAATAACAGACCAATAATTTCTTTATAAGTTGTGTCATTGTGTTCGGGCCATTTAATGGGGCAATGGGCCATAAATGTCAGTTCACTGTGAACGGCCCACGTAATGACATTGTTTAGAGCTTAGAAATGACAAGAACGTTCTCGTTTTAGACAAAATATATCGATGGACTTACACACTAAAATAGTTATACATACCATCGTTATTAAAATGTGACTGAGGCAGTAAAGAAACGATAATAAATATAATTCAAACCTAAAACACTTCGTATTATTTTAACAACAGACTAAAATAAACAGTCGTTCACTACAGTTCCATCTGCATGTCTTTTGGCTTACTATAATTAATGTATTATGAGAGCTTTCTTCAAATCTCTATGATCTAGGATCAGTATAATCGAAACCATAAGTTTTGATTTTATGAAAGCCTGAAGTTACAGAAAACTTCATTTTTCGGGATCAAAGGTGCCATATGATGACAAGCCTATGTATTAAATCCAAGGTGTTGGCTATCTCCATTACAAATTTTATCAAATTTCGTCCAGCCGTTTGAGCGTGAAGAGTTAACAAACATACACACAGTCACAAATTTTCGCCTATCATCTCATACTTTTTACGACGGTCCATTATCTGTCAGTAGACTAAGGAAAGTAACTTTTGAAATAGACAGAGAGTTATTGAAGTGAAACTTCTTTTGGCGCATGAGGGTAAAATTTTTACAGATGAAACGTCACGCCGGTATGCAACGGAAGTAGTAGAATACATTACAATGTCTTTGAACGGAAGTGTCAGAAAAGAGAGAGAGAGTGATCGAGACCATGAAGGTTTTCATCTATACCTTCATGATCGAGACCGATTGAGAGAGAGTAAGACAGGGCTTCTATTAGTTTTAATAAATATAATAATTTTATTAAAATGCGTGCCAAGAAACCAAGATGGCGGCGACGACAATTTGCAAATTTTTCGTCATGGGTGTCATTTTCATGATTCCCGAGGTCGCTTAAACGATTATGGGGTCGAAATTAAAACCCAAGATGGCGCCGAGGAAATTTTGCAAATTTTTCGTCATCGGTGTCATTTTCATGGTTCCCAAGGTCGCTAAAAACGATTATGGGTTCGAAATTAAAACCCAAGATGGCGCCGACGACAATTTGTAAATTTTTCATCATGTGTGTCATTTTCATGGTACCCGAAGTCGCTAAAAACGATTATGGGGTCGAAATTAGAATCCAAGATGGCGCCGAGAAAAATATGCATTTTTTTCATCATGGGTGTCATTTTCATGGTACCCGAGGTCGCTAAAAACGATTATGGGGTCGAAATTAGAATCCAAGATGGCGCCGAGAAAAATATGCATTTTTTTCATCATGGGTGTCATTTTCATGGTACCCGAGGTCGCTAAAAACGATTATGGGGTCGAAATTAGAATCCAAGATGGCGCCGAGAAAAATATGCATTTTTTTCATCATGGGTGTCATTTTCATGGTACCCGAGGTCGCTAAAAACGATTATGGGGTCGAAATTAGAATCCAAGATGGCGCCGAGAAAAATATGCATTTTTTTCATCATGGGTGTCATTTTCATGGTACCCGAGGTCGCTAAAAACGATTATGGGGTCGAAATTAGAATCCAAGATGGCGCCGAGAAAAATATGCATTTTTTTCATCATGGGTGTCATTTTCATGGTACCCGAGGTCGCTAAAAACGATTATGGGGTCGAAATTAGAATCCAAGATGGCACCGAGAAAAATATGCATTTTTTTGTGAAAAGTCATTTTTAAGATTTGCGAGGTCACTAAAAATAAAAATGAGGTCAAGCTTTCGCGGAAATGTCTATCGCGCAAAAGTTCCTGATCCAAGATGGAGGACATTTCTCTATATGAAATTACATGTATTCGTCTCAATCTCAATCTAGAATTTTTGCATGTGAGACCATAGACGAAGCGCATTTGCATAATAGTTACTGTTTTACAAATTGTGTATCTCGCTATTGTTAATTATTGTAACAATACTTATTTTTATTTATTTTAGATAAACGTTATGTCAAACAATGTAAATATTGAAGAAATAAATTGAAAATATTAAATTTATAATTTACATTAATTTTCAAACCTTTTTTTATTTTAATGACAATTAAATTCCTAACCTATCTTCCTTTTTCCCTTCCTCTTAATCTTGGAAATTTAAAGTTTTAGATTTGTATAAATATAAACAAGATTTATAAATTAGTTCGCCAAAGAAGTTTCACTTCTGACATGTGTACTTTGTACGCACGCATGTTTTTTTTACGTCATGTAAAGCTCAAATAGGCATTTAGGTTTAGCAGTGATTTGTTTATAAGCTGTGACATTGTTTGACCCATTAATTATTGGCTATGGCCCATAAATTTCAGTATACTGTGAATGCTGCTCGTAACGATTGTTTAGGGCCCAGCCATCATGCCAAGAACATTCTCATTTTTCGACCTAATGTACGGGCAGACCCACACAGGCCGTTAGTTCTACTAATATTTTTCTTGTCACACATTTTTTTTTCTAATTTTCAGAAATATCTGAACTATAGCAAATTCTTTTAAGTGTTGATGTTTTAGTTAATTGTATATTGATTGTTTTAGATTCTGTATGATAGTGATGTGTCTACGTATCTACCTAATTTATTTAATAAATAAAGGTTAAAACCATAATTAAAAATCGACTAATCAAAATGGCGCTAGAAGTATAATGACGGGCCTCTTGGTCTAGTGGTTAGTGACCCTCACTGCTAAGCCGGAGGTCGCTTGTTTGTTTGTCGGGGTTTGATTCCCACTCAGGACAAATCTTGTGTGATGAGCAAGACCATCTGATTCTGTTCTGTGCCTGGGTGTGATTTATCTATAATACGTATGTGTTTATAAATATATAAGTAAGTTCATCAGTTGTCTGGTTGCCATTGTTTGCCATTGCCATGTTGTGTGAGATTGTCTCAAGATATTATTAAGATATGATTAATGAGTTAGAATGCAACTTAATAGGCTCTTCACACATATTAGTTTGAACACGTTCCCATGTTAAAATTATATGTATGGAGATACAGAAGAGAAGAGAATGGAATTTCTTCTTCTTCCCAGTAATGACTCTTTGGAACCACACACCTGTTTATTAGATTTTTAACAGCACCCATTTTAAGTTCACTAGACATAATTATTTTGAATTTGAGAAAATGACACGTATATTTTATAATAGTGCGATAGATTTTCAGACATTCAATAATTAACTATGTTTAGTTCTTAATTATAAATGTAAGCTTAATAAATTATGTGAGAGGGTTGCTCTTCTTAGAATCTGACGTGCAATTAATTATTGCTTAACAAGTAAATTATTTCAGAGTTAGTATTTATTTATGATAGTTCCACATTGTTAGTTATATTTTATTAAAGGTTTATTTAACTGAAAGATGTTAACTCATAATTAATATAAACTCAGTATCGCTTCTTATAAAGATATTCTATTCCATTAACGAGCATTGAATAGTAGATTATTAGCATGAAAAGCACAGTTGATATTAATTAAATAATAAATATACAATTTTTTATTTAAAATGTTGTGATCCACTTGAAATTGAAATGCTTGTATAGCTTTGCAAAAATTGCAAGCTTATTCTTAATTAACTGTATAGTATTGAATATATCAATTATCCACTCACATCCATTGTCAATTCGAAAAAAAACAATTTGATAAAAAGTGTACTTATTTTAAATGTAGAAAGGGGAATTCGTACTCTCTTGTTACTATTCCACTAATATGACTTGTACTATAATAAACTTTTAACTTAACTAATCTAAAGAAGCTGAAGAGTTTGTTTTCTTGAACGCGGTAACCTCAAGAACTACTAGTTTGGTTTGAAAAATTCCTTCAGTAATTATTAAAAAATTCAACGGCTTACTCACGCGCATTCTCGGGATCGCCCGACTAGTTTCAGGCTCATAATTATGAATTCGTCTCACGGAAGTTATTATAAATTCCTTCAGTGTTAAGTAGTCCATATATTGAGGAAGGATGTAGACTTTTAGCTTCAATAACCGACGCCTATGTGGGCGGAGTTGCGAGCAAAAGAATATAAGAAAGAAGATACGTTTGAAAAGCTCCTATTAAATACGTAAAACTAATTTAACTTAATCAATATCTCATCCGTGATACGATGGAAGCTATAAGGTTTTTAATTCAGTAGGAATTAAACACTTCAGCTCAATCAACCAAATGCAATCAGTTCGTCTCATTTCCAAGTGGGATGCGTCGTTTGACGCCGATCTCGCGATGTAAAGATACACAGAAGTATAACATTAATTTTTAAACTCTTTTTTTATATTTTGATAAAGTGTTGCGCTGTTTATTTTTAGTTGGAAAAATATGTTACCAATATACTCTTCGCTATGACCAATAACTATTTTTATTTTTACGTTACGTTCGTAATTTCGTATCGGACGTACGTTAGTTATTTTTATTAGCTTGTTTGCTCTGTCTGTTTTTTATAGTATGCTGTCTAGAGAATGATGTTAAGATACCAAATAAAAAACTTATAAATCAATGACCAGTTAACATGCACGATGCAATAAGGCTCACGGATCTTGGCGAGTCTGCAAAGAGTAAAGCAAGTCTTGTACATTTAAACGGTGGGTGAGAAAGAGACGACAATATCTTGTTGTACCCCTTCCTACTCGCCGAGATACACTTATTTATTTTTATTTTATTTTTTTAAATGACGCCCGCACTATGGAATTTAATCCTTGTGTCGCGGGGGTTTCACAAACATTCAAATCACATGTACAAAGAGCACCCAGACTTGGAACAAGCATTTGTGGATCAAACAAATACTTGTCCCATGCGGGGATCGAACCCGCAGCACGTCGCGCACAGTGGTAATTGGCGTGGTGACCAACTCGGCTATCCGTGCAGTTGTAATATATTGTCTGAAGAGTACTTAGAGATAGGTTTATTTGAGATAGTTTCATTTGTATTTTTATATATATTCTATATCAATAGCTGTCTTAATAATATACCTATAGACATGGTTTCAAATGTCATTTTTAAAGTTCATCTTTTACATCTAACCCTACCTAACATGAACCTTTTGTTATTTTTTTTACATTGACACCTGTCTGCTTGTATGTATGTTTACAGAATTCAATTTACCTGCAGACTGGCTCCCTCCCCCGGCTTTGCTCCCACATTTTATGTTAATATTACGGCTTTATCGATCTGTCTGCCACTCAGCATGTTATTTTTATTACTGGGCAATGCGATGTATTTATTTAATTGTAGCTTATATCTTTTTAAACGTCTATAAAATGAACATTTTAAATATGCACTGGTGTTTAATATTTACATAACAATGTTGTTATGAAATATTTTATTCATGAAATATAATATTTGCGTTTATTTTCCGAAGATAAATAGTGTATAAAACTTCATAATACAGTATTATTTATTTTAGTTTGAGTTATTCGACTATAAATTCAAGAATTTCATGACTGAAATACACCACATATTTATTATTAAAATTTTTAGTATTTAATTGTACTCATGGATTGGACGATGCCTTTTTTTATAAAACACTTACCTACTAGCAATTTGGATCGCACATTACTAGTATTCTTGTTTACCCCTCGTGGTAAGCTAAATGCTTGTGTTACGAGTGGGTTCTCGTCAGTGGTGCAATGGGTGGGATACGAAATCACGACCACATGATCGCAAGTCCGATGCCCTAGCCATAAGGCTATCACCGCCATTTTAACAGTTATAATTTATGCCCGTTGCTTTTTGGCTTGCCCTTGGCTCCAAGGCCTGGATCTGAAGATTAAAGAGTTCTGCTCCCTTATCACCCTAATATTATAACCAAAAAATTAGTGACTGCGTTTATGATTGTTATCTCTCCACTCTCAAACGGCTCGACCGATTTTAATTAATTTTGATACGTAGGTAGCTGACACCCTGGATTAACACATCGGATTTTTATCCCGGGAAAGCAAAGTAATCTGATACACCGCGGATAGCACCGCAAGGCACAGTTCTATACACCTCCATAAAGAAGGTATGCTCTTGAACTTTTAGTATAGGTATACAAATGAATATTTATTAACGACATCAAATTTAATTAGTCTCGAAATACAACTATTCTTAATTTCAGACACATATCAAACTTAGCTAATTAGTGTTGCGCTGCAGTGTCTAGTTCGTAGGTAGTAAACTCTAACAGAACAAGGTACGTATTTACACTACTTGGCTAAAGGCCACTTAAACTTATTGCATCATTTGTATTAACTATGTGATGTATGTTTAAATTTAAATTGTTGAAAATCTGGACTATGTATTGTCTAACGTCTAACGTTAGTAAAACACACACAGTCATCTGATCCCAAACGAAACAAAAACAAAAAAGGCAGAGCCTATACTATGGTGATCAGATAACTGATGAACATACTGATCTATTTTTAAATACATACATAATATAGATAAATTACCACCAGATACAAAACGAATAATCATGCTCATCCATAAAGATGAGTCCTGGGTGGGAATCGAACCCACGACCTCTGGCCTAGCAGGTAGGGTCAATAACTACTAGACCAACAGGCTGTCATTGCTAAAAAGAAACCTATTGTAGAAAAATAAAAATGACAATGTTTCGTTATTGTATTTTTTCATGTTTCAGACCATTTCGTTGACATTCGCTGTACCTATTTACATTTACAAAAACACGAATGTCCCACGGAAAAGGAAAAAAGTTTTTATATAAATAAATTTGTAGCTGAGAACGCAAAG
Source organism: Plusia festucae (assembly GCA_950381575.1). Taxonomy (NCBI): domain Eukaryota; kingdom Metazoa; phylum Arthropoda; class Insecta; order Lepidoptera; family Noctuidae; genus Plusia; species Plusia festucae. The sequence continues at coordinate 15,437,022 of OX494433.1, read as the reverse complement.
GTACGACCAGTTAGAGTGGTTCATTCGATTTTCAATTTGAACCCAATCATTGCGCAGCCGGGTTGAACTCCGTCGACAAATTGGGTTCCGCACGGTACAGTCAAAGGCAAGTTATCAGGACAGGTAGATGTGGGTGCAAGGAGATTTATACGGAGACTTGGATTAATGAGAAGCGGTGGAAATAGCCTCGTGGGGGAGATGCGAGGCTAAAATAGAAGGTGCGGATGTCGCGGATTTTGTAGAAGATATTTAAAAACCTCTTTGTTAGATAGTTATTCGATAGGTTTATCAAATAATGTAGGTAATAATATATTGCAGATGTGACTGTAAAAGCTAGTGTTTAAATAATTAGACTAAATGATGTCGTACAAGATACATTATTAATTAAACAATTTCGTTTTTATGTTGATAGGAGGAAAGAACTGACCTATTAGTTGAGAAATAAGCAATATTAAAACGAAGAATTTTTTTAAAACTTAAATGGAAACAACGTAATACGAAAGTGAGTCTTACTGCTTCCGCATAAAGTTCATTAAAGGCAAAATGTGTGTAATTTAATGTCATAATTAGTGCCTTATATACACCACACCTATCACCAAGACTAGGCTTAGATATAACAACCTCTCCGAGAAAGCTTCTTTCATATCGACTATTACCTACTAAATTATAGTCTATCAAAACCTAGGACTAAAATTCAAAATATCTATCGAAGAGGAAGAAGACTTATCATAGAGATGTCTAATAACTAACTAGAACTCCACTAAAACTTAAACATTTGACGAGACATTTAAAAGATAATGGAAACACGAATCATAATGTTTATTAAATTTTTTGAACTTTTGGACACGGCTACAAAGCGACCTTTATACTTAAAGTCAGCACTACAGCTACAAGCATGGTTTACATTAGAAGCACACGACTGCTTCAATTACGTGAAAAGTAAATAGTTGTATTAAAAAAATATTTTTATGAATATATTTATATCTTCGCAAGAGACGTCTCAAAATCAAATTAAATTAGGGACTTTTGATTATTTCTGAAAATCATATTTCTTTTCACATTTAAAAGGCGCAATATTAGTAATATCAATTGCCAACGCCACAATACAAACCGTACCGCGTGAAAGAGAGAGCATAGATCTCTTATCTCTTATCAAGGAACAATATCTTCAGTTCCGTTCTCATACACTCTGATGAATACAATCAAATGTGTGTTTATTTGAATAGGCAACAGTAAGGCAAACAATAACGTAATGTTTCTCAAATCGATAAGACTTGGAGCGTTTAGCTTCGCACTCGAGCGATTTTGAATCGATTTGATTGTGCTATTTGATTTCAATCGTTGTTTTAATATGGATTTGTATGATGATTTTAATGATATTGTTATGCGCTATAATTTTCATGAAACCCTTAATGATTATAGATGTATTTTATTTGTTTCCATTAGGCTGACTTGTACTTTGATAATGTTGTTTGAAAAAAAAAGTAAGTTAGTTTCACCTAATGTTAGCAACTTACTCTGATTTAAGTTTAAGTGCACATGGGCCATAATTTTTAAAAGTAAGGTCTCGATATGAATATTAACCGATATAATTAAGTGTTACTGATATATACTTGGTAGGAGGTGCGGAAATAAACTACGGGCGTTTCGTATAAGTGCTAGTTTATTACTGAGTGACGAGTGTGCGTACATGGCGCTTCTTACAATATAAAATAATATGTAGGTAGGTAGAAATACATATCATTCCTCCACACTAATTTTGGAACCTGTTAACAAATTAACAACTATTAGAATATGTTAATAATACAATTGTAACACAAATTCTTATTCTCTATAGGTATATATTGAATATCTTTCAGTATTTATTAAATTACATCGATCATTCTAAAAAACAAACTCTCTCTACTCTATTACTGCGTAGACATTGTTGTACATTAATTATTAATCTATTTAAAATAAACAGAATAATCCACTTTTTTCCTGAAACGTTGGGAACGAGCACGTGAAGTTAACTTGCACGCGTGGGTTCGTATCCCATCCTCGTCGCCAATGATATATACTTGGTAGGAGGTGCGGAAATAAACTACGGGCGTTTCGTATAAGTGCTAGTTTATTACTGAGTGACGAGTGTGCGTACATGGCGCTTCTTACAATATAAAATAATATGTAGGTAGGTAGAAATACATATCAGTTACCCTTACGTCAAAAAGGTTTAACACAATGTCACATAACCTACATCAAAATTTACTTTAAAAAAATGTAATACTATTTATTTCATAAAGTAATCCTTCATGTTTAGGACATAGTACAGTCCCTCTTAATTTTATCGGTTGAACGTCAAACCAGAAATTATCGCAACTTAAATCTTGATGTCGACAATCAAAAACAGAGAGAGCCAAGTTGGCGAAATCTTAAAACTACAATAAAACCTGTACGTACCGTAATACTGTGATAAAATCCTTATTGTGGCATAAACATAAACGAACTAACAACAAACGTTGCTACTTTGAATTCGCAAACTTTGTTGTTGATGTTATGTGTCATGACATAATGCTGAACATTTACACTGCCCTGTTAAATGCTTATTATGTGTTTACTCGCGGTAAAATATGGTTTGAAATGTTGACAACAGCTCAATTTGTTGAGAGTATGTTCAAAACGTTTGAACAGATTTTATGATAAATGAAGAATAAAATTAAAACAATTAATTATTTTTGGTAGAAAGATAGTGCTTTCAACCCATGCCGAGGGTACAGCGTGGGGATATGTATATACGGACTTTCACCGACAAAAATAACCCCGGTCCCATCTGTCCCGGTGCCTTGGCTGGGGTCGTGGAATCGCTCGCGCATTCTCTACTCGATTCTGTCGGGCCAATAATGGCATAAAAAAGCTCTGTTACATACCAACTTTAGAAAAAAAAAGGGTACATTTTAGGAAATCTGGTAAACCCTACAATAATACTAGCTGTCGGAAAACAATGAAATATTTTCCAAATCGGACCAGTTGTTCCTGAGATTAGCACGTACAAACAAAAATACAAACTCTTCAGCTTTGTAATAGATTCTTCAATCTAAAAAAAAACAGTTATATTCTTTTGTTGACTAAAGTTACGAAAAATACAAGGAGCAATAAGGTCCATACGTAAATCCAATATGATCTAAGTTTTACAAATACAATCAGTCAAAAAACAAGTTACTAAACTAGCGAACAAAATCAATTACGTAAGACTAAAGTTGTTTTCTGTTTCAAAGGTCAAAGAAACTGATTAACATAGAAATTACAAGATAAAACGAAGTTTCTTATGTAAATGTTTTATTTCCATGCTAATCTGACTATACAGAAAAAAGTTTAATGGTACCAGGGGTTGATAGTATTTGGTGGCTGGTGGTAGCGTCTGCAAAAGAAATTGTTGATACAGCTGGATAGCTTCAGTGACTATTTTAAGGCATATGCAGCTACTGATCTCAAAATTAATATTAATTACTGATTTTATATTACAAAACTGCTTTTTAAAACAATAATATCATCATTTTTTTACTATATTTTCTCACATGGTTTAAACAGGAGAGGATATTTTGATAATTTTTGGAGAAAAATTATCGGTTTTGTGAAGTTTTTTTTTTCTGCCAACGGTACTTATTGTTTTGCATAATGTAAAGAAAGTGGTATTTTCAAGGTCATTGTGGTAACCTGATTCAATAAGCTTTCTCTTTTGAATTTTCATTTGTTTTCTCATTCATTCGCCTATGCTTTAAAGAACTTCGATCCATCTGTCTTTTAATTTTATTATAACTCGAATTAGATAACGATTTAGGCCCAGTTTTTTGATCTTCAGATAACTAAACCAATGGTTAAAATTAAATATGCTAACTAGCGGTTTCAAATTTCGGTAAAAGGCGTTTTTTCATCAATCTTTTGTCTATTAAATGGACAAATAAGTTGGGGAGTAAATTATGGAACCATTTTTTAGATAAAAATTAATGAATAAATGCGTTCTACCGAAGTTAAAAATCATTAGTTAGCATATTTAACAATTGGTTGAGATATCTCGGGATCAAAAAAAAGGCCTTAGGCTAAGTTAGGAAGGTATCGAATTATCGAACTACTCTAAGGAATAAATACCTACATAATTATTATATAACTAGCTGTTGCCCGCGGCTTCGCTCGCGCGTGAAGTTAAGAGTAGTAAGTAGGTAGTAAAGGATAGATGGATGTATTCTGTGATTTTCAAAGTAAGGCGCATAAATTATATTTTTCATAAAATATTATGGCGTCAAGATAATAAATAATAAGATAATGTGGAAAACATCACATACATTGAGTTTGGATAAACTTTTAAAATGGTGGCAAATTTTTTGGTCAGACAAAACTTGAGAATCATTAACACGAAAAGACGAAGAAGAGTCACATACATTGCTCCGAATTCAAAGTAAGTAGCAGGATTGTGTTATGGAATCAGAAGCAACGAAGGTACCATAAAAATAATACCTTGCAACCCCTATTTCACCATCTTAAGGCGTAGATATCTAAAATCGCAAAAATATGTTTCATTTATTTCTTACCAAAAACCTGAATACCAAATCTTATGTATCTCTCTTTGAAAATGACGAATATCGTAAAAAAACTTCGAACTCCTATAGCACCCCCTTAGAGGGTAGATGTCTAAAATCTCGGAAATACGTCTTATTTATTTCTAACTCATAATCCTATGAAATTTAATGTGGCTATCTATGAAAACTACACAATTCATATACCTACAAACTTCCAACCCCTATTTTACCCTCTTAGGGGTAGATTTTCAAAATTGCTGAAATACGTCTTTATTTATTTCTATCGAGAAGTCCGTATACGAAATTTCCATATAAACTTTCATCCCCTATTTAACACCCTTAGGGGTTGAATTTCGAAAAATCCTTCCTTATTCCTTGTCTACATTAAATAGGAAACCTCTGTGCAAAATTTCAGCTATCCAGGTTCAAGGGTTTGGGCTGGGCGTTGATGAGTCAGTCAGTCAGTCAGTCAGGCCTTGTCTTTTTATTTATACAACAACAACAACATGTAACAAAAACCCTGTCCGATCCCTTAGACTCGGTATTATTCGGTATCGTACTGCGAACACATATACGTAGCTATTAAATGGATTGGAGATTATTTTTTTTCCTAATTGAAAATAATTAAATCAAAATAATAACTGATCCAAGGCAACAGCAACACTGACCGCTCCTCAAAGTTCATGTACTTACTACCCGTAGCTTTGTGTCAAAGAAGCCGCCTATGCGAGACGGTTCATGAACTGTACCACGAATACGCCATTATTGGATCTAACAGGGGTTTTGTTACATGTTGTATACAGATATACCATTGTCATCGAAAATCAGTCCTAAACTGTTACCGCCTTGACCGCGTGAAGTTTATGCTATTTTATAATTATACAGTGTAATTAGTGATAGCTTTGATTTCCAGGTCAGATGTTTAAAATCTTCGAATTTTATAAGTGAACAGGAAATGCCCATCAGACCGAACAACTTTTGCTAAGACGTCATTCCTATATGTGTTATGGTGTAGCCGGGCTCTTGGAGTTCGACAACAGGTGTTCCAGATCTTGAATTTTTATACGTCAACAGAGAGTGCTCATCAGGCTGAACAACTCTTGCTAAGACGTCATTCCTATATCTGTTATGGTGTAGCCGGGCTCTTGGAGTTCGACAACAGGTGTTCCAGATCTTCAATTTTTATACGTCAACAGAGTACTCATCAGGCTGAACAACTCTTGCTAAGACGCCATTCCTATATGTGTTATGGTGTAGCCGGGCTCTTGGAGTTCCACAACAGGTGTTCCAGATCTTCAATTTTTATACGTCAACAGAGATTGCTCATCAGGCTGAACAACTCTTGCTAAGACGTCTTTCCTATATGTGTTATACTGTAGCTGGGCTCTTGGAGTTCCACATCAGGTGTTCCAGATCTTCAAATTTATTCTCTCAGCAGAAAATGCTCATCACGTGGAACAATTTTTGCTATGGTACCATTTTTGTATCTCTTATAGTTTAGCTGGTCTGTTGCGGTTCTGCATCAGGTATATACTTTTCCGGGATAAAAACTACCCAGTGTGGTGCCCAGGATATTAAGGAACAATTATACCAAGTTTCATCGTAATCGAACCGGTAGTTTTTGCGTGATGCCTGAACAAACAGACAGACAGACAAAAATTTTTTTAATCACATTTTTGGGTTCGGTGTCGGTCTAGTAACACCCCCGCCATTTATTTTTTTAATACTTTAAATGTACAGAATTTTCACTTCTACAGATTTATTATAAGTATAGATTAACTAACTATTCTTGAAATATTTTAAATAATTACCCTTTTTCTACAATAATTAACATTTAATTTGTCTGCAGAAGTCGCTGGGGGTGACTAAATTCTTCGAATATGACCTCTGAATTTAATTAAACAATTGGATCAATACGTTTTAAATAAGGAGGATTAATTTGCCTTAGTCGAGGCAATAAATAGAGAGAGGAGCTCGTGGCTAACAAAACGCCGTACAGTTTAACCGATAAAAAAGGTTGAGCCGCGCTCGCCGCGGTTGGTTTGTGGATGGGTGACCATTTGTAAACATACAGAGACCCTTCCATGCCTCGAAAAGCACGTTTAGGTGTTGGTCCCGACTTTCATACGTCTTACTATGGGAAACTATGTTGCCCAATACAATAGATGTGGAGTATGTAAAATACGGTATTCAGTTAAATCCGGTAAGACTGACAGCCAAAAGGCAAAGCAGATGATGAGTCGAGGCCATTAAGAATCCATTAATCTACTCCGATGGTGCTGATTGCACTTACGTGAGGGACAAGCGTCCTACAATAATTGAGTATAGGATGAAAAATCGGAATAGCATAGTAGATTTGCTTTCACTGTATGGGAAGAAACCTTTGCGTAGCAGTGGGACATTTAAAGGCCGATATTATTAAATTACAGGTTTTGATAGCGCATCGCTGTGAGTGTAAGGTCGCAGCCGGATTGGGGTAAGTTTGGGGTAACACCATCCTCGCACTTTATACGAACGTAAAGAGCTCCTCTGAGTTTAATTTGAATTTGTTGAAGAACTGGAGACCGAAACCTTTTTAAAAATCTAGCATTGCAAAATCTTGAGGCTGGCCAAGAAAACTCTATATATATTAAGGGACTGATATCTTAATATTATGTCGGGCAGTGTTTACTAACGAAAAAAAAAAACAGTTATAAGCAAACGATACATAAAATAATACCATTTCTCATGCAGTTGTACATTTTATTGAACCCTAAAATGCCAAGTGGGTAAGCTCACTACCCCTTTGTATCGTTTAACCCCTTAAAAACCGCAACAATGTAATCTTCAGTGCAAATGTTACCAACTTTGTACGATCCTTAACATCACTGCTCTCAGGAGCTCCACAACATTTATCTTTTTATCTTTTAACCTCTGAACGCTGTATAAAAATGGCGCTTGCTTTTCCACGTTCCTTCGTTGTTTTAATGTGGTTTTAGAATGCACCCTTGTAAATTGCTCGTGGCTAGAAACTAGAAGAAACTTGTTGTAAATAATGTGTTCGTGTCTGGTTTTTTATGTCCAGTAAATTATTCGATGTGGCTTCCGTCTATATTAGAGTAATACAATATAATATGTAGAGGATTTAATTTTCCTACCAGAAAAAAAAATGGGACCGCGAGCGAAGGTGCGGGCTACAGCTAGTTTATTAAAATTTTAAAAATTTCTCTTGAAAGTGGAAACAGAAAAGTATTTTTTATACAAGACTGGTCGAATGATACTTTTTGACACATTCCATTGTTATATGCAAAAATCATTTATTTTTCTAGCAATATTATTTTTCTCTTTCTAACAAAAGAATAAATAAAACAAAGATTCGTATTCAATTCTCAGAATATTTATAGTAATTCTAGTTTAAATGTTTATATAACTTTTAGTATTTGCTAGGCTAAATAATAAAACAAAATATTTTAATATTTCGCGCTATGTCTACAAAAATAAATTAATATTTTTCAGTTTAAGATAAAATACAAATCTTAAATTTAACAACTCAGTCTGTCTGATATTGATAAACTAATTAAATCTATTATAATGGAAACTTATTTGAAGCTAAACTTGATGTCACTCGTTCATTGACTTGGATATAACAGATGAACTTAATTATAACAGCCTTTAAAACATCGCAATATAACCCTCTCAACAAGAACGAAAGAAGAAAAAAAATGTAAAAACTCATGCAGATTTTTTTTACCCCTTTCTTAATTCCTATCTGAGAAAACCTAATAACAAGAAGATATTTGAACTATTTTGAACACTGTTTTGACTGCCTTTCTTTGCCACTTCTCTTATCCCAGCGCTGCTGGCAGAAATTTCTTATAAAATAAAATAAGTGAAATAAGATTGATTTGATTTGATTTAGACCGCGTGTTGAGGCGCAGCTTGGGAGCGCCCTACCTCCACCAGTGGACAACGATGTGCTGAGTTGAAATGACTATCATAGTTAAAAAATAACCAAGAGTTTCTTTATCCTTTAGACAACTACTTTTAAACGGATTCTATGGCAGTTTATTTTGATTTCAGTTCCCGATGTTTCACGGTTTAGTTCACCGGTTAGTTCACGGGCAGACCCGTGACCATGACACCTTCAAAGGCGTCGAAACGTCAGGAACTAAAATCAAAATAATGTAGGTCAATTTGTATAGAAACCACAACAGAAAAAATGTTCCTATTCCTAATTTAACGCGTCGTATGGTGAGTTATTAAATAATTATGTATAATGAAGTTTGGAAATTCTAATTCCTTACTCATGACTAGATATAGATTTCCAAATCTATACTATGAGTTATTCAACCATTTAAGCGTTGGTTCATACTTATGCTATTAGAAGGATCAACGAACAGATAACTCTACCTAAGATCCGTATAACCGTATCTAAATCTTGTTATAAATTATTCATAAGCTGTGGTAGCCCTAACGATTTGATTGACAGTTCAACCTATGGTATAAATTTGCAACCAGAACGCTTAGCAAATGAGGTACCCTATTAAATTTAATTCGAACCCATAAACTCAATTCACCCATATAAATCGATTATAATCGACTCCCTTACAGTTGGTGGTTAATCGATAAATAATTAATCGATACAGGTATCTAATCGGACGGGCGTTCGGAAATGTTCTTGATTACTAATTAATCGGATTCGTGGCGACCGAGTGTGAATTTGCGAACTGAATGTGGGCGCAGTAAATTTTAACGAACCATTGGCACTGTTTTAGATTGCTGCGTTGTTTTCCGTGAGCAGAGCAATTTTCTTTCGTATATTTTTAGACGGTTACAAAAATATGACTTGCTATTTATTTTAGCTAGAGTTTAGCACATATTACGATAGGAAGTACAATCAAGGTGTTCTTAAAATGTAAGTTAATGTTAAATAATTTGTTTTTAACAGCCTATGAAGATTTATTTATTTATTTGATGCACAAAACACATTACAATCAAAGTATAATCACATTGAAATAAAACATTTTGACCTAGATAGGTATTACAGTTTTATGAGGTTTACGCCATATTAGACATTGAAATAAAACTACTTTTAAACGGATTCTATCACGGATTATTTAACGTTGTTAACTAAAATCAAAATAAACCGCGATAGAATCTGTAAGTAAATTTATTTTGAAGCCTATGAGCATTTTGGTGCGGCGTGACATCTGTTGGCAATTACGCAGAACTTTGTCAAACAGTACGTACCAGCGTGGCGAGTATGCATTGATGACGATCAAGCTTTATAGTTGAGAACTATTTCAACAGATGGCGCTTCTACGGTCTACAGGTTACCAATTCTCGTTCAACAACACAATAAGGATTTAGATTTATTTTACGCATTTTATTAGTAACCTGCAGACCTTGCTTCATATTGAAATGAGTCTTACGTGTAATTTTAGACTTGAATGATACTATATTATGTACGTACATACCTTGACATAATTACTTGTTGTTGTCAGGGTTTAGTATAGAGGCACAAGAAAAAATATATTAATTTAGATCGGTATGCAATTACTGGATCAAAAAACGTTATTTTGTTGGTATAAAAAGCACATGAAATTCATAAGTGTCAGAAAGGAATGTGATTAATAAGGTTTACTTTATACTAGACTCTACAAGTAGGTAAGTAGTAATTATTTATGTACTGACCAAACAATGAAATCCAGTCTTTTTAACCTAAAAGCCAATTCAGACAGACAACCGTATTGCTCATTGTAATTGATGGCAAGGGCAAAGGTTTATTCTTGTCTAAGGTCATTAGCCCTTCAACGACTTGCTTACAACATTTTTGTAAAAAAATAAACGGAATTATATATTTTTTATTATAGGTATATTTACTTAGGGTAGGTACCTAAGTAATTAATTATCTAAATTTATATTTTATGAAAACAAAAAGTAGAGTTGCCTTATATAATGTTTACCATTCATAGCGCATCGTTATGTTTTGGTTTGTGGTTTAGGTTTACAGGATAATTAGGTACTTATAATTATGAGTAAGGTAGGTATAGATAATTCAAACAAGAACATTATAAAAATCACAGTCGTTTATTTAATAATAAATACTGGTAATTAGGATAGACATAGAGATTTACGAAAAAATCTTTAGCGTAATGAAAGGTACTTTAAAATACTAATTAAATACCTAAGAATGTTGAGTACATACAAGTTGATATTGCCTACGCGTGATGTTACAAATAAATCATAAAGTAACGTATGAATAACCACTAAAATAACTTAAAAGTTAAGTCATGGGCCCGATCTCCTATAAAACCTTAACGACTATCCCCTATGGGTACGTATAAACAATCTATACTTTATCTGCGTACTAAAAAGCTAAAGTATTTCGAAAACTATTTTTATTATTATACCTACGAACTTGCTATCAGAATCCGTGATGATCAAAGATTTTTGTAATAGAATCGGACTTAAGACTGTTGAGCTAAACGGGGCATACCCCATTAAGTACATCCCTAATATCGAAGCATAGCTAGCAGTGACAACACGCTCATACTGTAATCTACTCCCATTCTAACCACACGAGCCTGAACACCACATCAACAACCACACAAAGCTCAAACCAACTTAAAACATAATAATTTATTCTTAGGAATGATTCATAATATCCTTTTGGTAAACAGACTCCACCGAACCAAGATTCACTTAACTCCGATTCCATCAAAATCGACATAATGAAAATATCATCGCCAACAAAGCTTATTGTTTTGTGCATGCGCCTACTGCATCATCTTCAATTTGAACCTTAGAACTAAGTAAGAGATTACCCTAATGAAGACGAATAGCCCACAGAGGGCGCCTACGTCAATCCAAAAGTTCGCCTTATCCATCGTCATTTCCTTCAGGAACAAGTTAGGATTCCTGAAGTGGCAGTAAGCTTCGGAGCAATGGAGTTTTTCTCTCCCGAAACCATAAACTGAAAGCATGGCGCCTTCAAATCCGTATCGGACGTAGCTGAGGTATGTGAGCCATTGCAGGTAGCTGGGTATGGCGTTGAAATTGACAAAGAACCCTGAGAAGAGTACTACTGGGATGGTAGTGACTGGTCCAAGGTAGACCCCGGTTTCTATCTTCATGGCGGCCCCGATGAGCAGACCGAGAGACTGCGCCACCAGGGCCGTGAGGATGTTAATGGTAGTGAACATGAGCACGCGATCCGTCTGCATCGGCTGGCCTGTCATGAAGTACACTATCATCACGTACACGCCGCTGAATACAATCTGAAAATGAGAAAAGGTTAAGTTTAGTTTAAATTGAAGTTTAAGGATCTCACGTGCTGTTATGTAATGTATGTATATTAATTGTTACAAGCTATCATAACTGATTTTTTTTTCTTACAATAAATAACTGTATCTACAATTACCTGGAACGGTAGATCCGCCATTGTTTTAGCAAAGTAGAATGCTTTCAAGGAGTACCAGTAGTTCAAATGCTCTCTCACAAACACGCTCATCTCAGTAGGGACTGGAAAAAAGCAAAACACATACGTTAAAGCGAATGATAGAAAATACAGCTACTATTCGATCATTTTAATGAAACTACAATAACGATTTGGTATATAAAGAACAACAATGCAACTTACATGTTAAAATAGTAGGCATCATAGCAGTAAACATAGTGAACATCACAGTAAAGAATATGCATCCAGCATTGCTCATCACTTTAGCAGCATCCCTTCCAATATCATAGTACAGGAACCCAATCAACAGCCCCACCACGGTATGTGAACACAGCCTTAAATGCGTCAACATTTGATCCCTCAAAATGCTTTTAAAAGTCCGTTTCAATAAGATCCAAAATTGCTTCCATCCAGATGTCGGGAATCCTGTCTTGATCGGTTTCTTCGTGAAGCTTTCGCTGGAGTCTAAAAGCGAAGTAGTGCAGGTCACTGGTGCGAGGTTTGTGGAGTTCGGTAGTGCGTTCTGCTTTTCAGGGTTAAGGACTGGTTCGGACATATCTATCACAGTGCAGGTTGGTTTGTCTGGAAAATGAGAGATGTTTGTTTGAAAAACAAATGAAATGTTAACAACCACCATAAATTTGTTTTGTGGGGACTTTTAGGTTTCAGAAAGACATTTGGCATTAGTATTCAAACCAAAATTTTGAGGCTGGTGAAATATGCAGGGCTTGCGTGTCCAGGAGTAACTAAATGTAGTGAGGAATGGAAGTTGAAAGTAAAGGCTTTCGCTCTGCAGTGGGTTTTAATCAGGATACAAAATTTTAAAGTTATTAAATACATTATTTTGCAAATATGTAAACAATTTTGAGCTAAGGGGCCACTAAAATTTTATGTAAGTAAATACAATTTGTTTATTTCACCTGCTATAACATTCTAAGGAGAAAAACATTAAGCTGCTTTAAATAATTTAATGAAGATCGTGAACGTAGATTTTTTTATACATTGCCACATCGTTTAATCATGAATTATTAGTTTAGATAATTATCGGGGGAATCTAAATTGTAAATATAGTATTTTCTATAAATGTTTTCTGCTCACCTATCACAATAGCTAGTGCCTCAGCCTTCTGAGTATTATTCTTGCTGGTCTGATTATTGTAGTTCATGTTCTGAGGTACGGAGGACGACGTGGAAGATGATGATGAGGACTGGCCGCGGCCGCAGTTTCCCTTGTTCACTGCCATCACCAGTTTGTGCACCCAGTCTCCGTGCTCGCCTGTTGCAACTTCCATCACTAGAAATAGATACAATTGTTAGTAAGTCTTTTTGTTAGTAAAGAGAGTAAAGTCACCCAAAACATTTTCCACTAAAACAAGCACATAAAATCTTTGCTATTTCTTATTGAGACCATCATGACTGTGTCACAAACATTGTCCTCAGCTGTGTTTACACCGGCAGCCATGTTGTGTTTAAAAATAAAGTTAAACTAATTTAACCTTCATAATACAACACACAAAGCCATCCTATATCATTATGACAAGTTACGATATTTTTTCATGCTGTTTTTCTACTCAGTTAGTTTAGCGGTGGTCCGTTGAGTGTGTATATAACTATACGTTTAGTAAAACAAAAATTGTTCAACAATAATTGATTATTTTATGCTCTGTTAACAAAATATTTTTAAATCTCATTTCTTTTCAAGACATTTAAAAGTAACAGATTTTTATAGAAAATACAAAGAGGCTGGCGTTATGTAAGCATCGTTTATAGTTTTGTATACCACACTAACTAGTTGAGCCAATAAAGCGGAGTAATTTATACAGCGCTCGTTCTAAAGTCTGTATATGTACTACGTATGTCCCTCCCGATCTACACACTACACGCTAGAAAATAATATATTCTTGTCAACAACAACAGGACTAACAAAGTAAAAGTTATTTAAGGTTTTTGAGCAAACAATTTGTGAAACTAAATCCTTTAAAATGTGTTAAAGCAATAAAATTAAATATGGGTTCTGCTTCCTCATTCAGGATACAAGTAGAACTCCTTAGCTATTTTCACCATATGGTATATGGCATTCAAGAACGCACAGCATTACGAGTAAACGTCAAATAGGTACAAATATAGACCTAAAGCCAATCAGAAATATTACGATGTTACTCAAACTAATTACCAATTATAAGAACAAAGCTATGGAACAAAGGTGCGTGTTTTGGGAGGTTACGTAAACCTAATTTGAAGTATGAAACTCCGAATGTTTGCTTTTCTAACCATAATTATTGCGGCATTACATGTCAAACGGTAGTTGCTAGAAAGAATGCAAGAAATGCCGATGAAAGAGCAAGAATAGCCCCTTAGAAAGATTCCTTGAAAGATAAGTAATTGGTGACTAGCAATATTACTGAGCTTTGTAAAGTATTTCTATAAAAATTTGTATAATGTATTTATTTATTTATTTGGGACAAATAAAAGGGACTATCTTATATAGAGTTACTTTAAGTATAAATATAATGAAAGTTGTGGTTCGAAGCAGTTATGAATGACAGAAAACACCATAAGAGTATAATTATTGAAATCCTGTGCTTTGAATGATATCTAAATCAAAACAAAAAAAGTGCGAAAACTAGCAGAAAGATTACACTTACCATAATCAGCAGGATTGTGATAACTCGGACAGTGAAGACCCATTGCTGACAAAAACGGCACTAAACCACTAACCCTCCCCTGGTATATACACTGCCCTTCGGCCAACGTGTACAAAAAGTCGAACATCTCAAAAAGCCTTGCGGACGGTTGATGTATAGTGCATATGATAGTTCTACCACCACGCGCCAAAGACTTCAGAAGTGATATGCACTGGAAACACGATGAACTGTCCAATCCCGATGTTGGCTCATCGAAGAACATCACAGGTGGGTTATTAACTAACTCTAAAGCTATGGACAGCCGTTTCTTCTGGCCGCCTGATAAGTTAATAGTTCTAGTGTCCCCGGCTTCTACGAGTCCTAACATTTCGAGAATCTCGTCTATCACAATCTTTTTGGCAGTGACCGTCATGTCCTTTCCTAGTTTCAGATTCGCCGACACGTTCATAGCTTCCCTCACGGTGAGATGCGGTAGTAGGCAGTCGTCCTGCATGATGTAACAAGACAACTTCCGGAACCGTCTCAAATTTCGCTCTTTTCCGTTGATGAGGATTGATCCGCTGACATTGGACGTTCTGGAAATGGAAAGTGTATCATTAACTTTTTGGCATCAAACCAAGAATAGAATTCCGAAAGTTTACATCTTTCTGGAATTTACGACTCAATGTAAAACATTCATAATTCACACTGAACTAATATCGGAATTCGGGTCGTAACCAATAGGGCAAGGTTTCCTCTTTTTTGAACAGAACACGATCTAAACTATCATCTGTTTTTACCAAGAAATAAATTACTGTTACATTGAGTACTCTATACAAAAAGAAATCACTTCTATGTGGAGTATTTATTTTAAGGATTTTGCTTGGATTGGTATTCAGATAAAACATTAACTTACTTGTATCCCGCTAATATGTTCATAAGCGTACTTTTCCCAGCCCCAGAAGGTCCCATAATTGCCGTAAGTTCACCAGATCTGAATGTACCATTTATACATTTGAGCAAAGCTTTATATCCCCTTTTTCTTCCCTCGCTGACTGAGTACGAAAGATCTGAAAACTCGATGTCTACTGGAGGGCGTTTGGGCAAGTGTGTGAGCGTCGCCATCGGCTTCTTCTGGTCGCCATACCCATTGGGTATCTTTGGAAGACCTGTCATCGCTGTTGTGCCGGCACCACCGTTACATAAGTTGATTTGGGAGCCACTGAAACAAAATGAATTAAGATATGAAATTCTGAAAACTTAAAAAATTAAAATTATTTTGGTAAATATTACCAAACGTAACCATCTTAAAATTACACTGTGTAAAAAAAACGTTGTATGCCAATCGTTACTTCGCACGCAATCAATAGTGTGCGTACATATAAATAATAAATTGATGAAAAGTCATTAAATCTACTTGATACGTACAATAAAACGTCCGAATCACCTTACGTTAAGTTTCATATAAAACTGATCATAATAGAAACACTAACATGGTTTATATAGACGACATTATAATATCCGTTATCACCTTCATTTTGGATGTAAATAAATTTCCATTTGACTATTTGAGTGTTGAGACCGTTCTTCGTTCCTTTTTATAGGGTCTGTATCTTTTCATTGCCAATATCCATTCGTTAAGGCAAAGAATGTGCCTCCCCTCTTTTCTAGAGGGTGTTGTGGAGGTGGCTAAGAGATTGTGTTAACAGGGTGGGTGACACCAGCCTCTAATGCGCTTAAAAAGCAGCGAGCGAACTATGACCCGGCGCGGCGTGGTAATTATAATACTGACTTCCTCACCGTTCGGGAGTCTTTATTCTTTGTTCTTTATTACGTTATTACGTTACAACGAAACAAACACAATGTGATTTGCTTAAGATTATGGGAGGAACTACTGTAAGTACACAAACTGACAATATTTCTTGCCCTATTGACGACAGTACCTCTCCCACTATGGTAACCAACCAGTGCTGTCCACCGCAACCTGATACCATCTGTTTTCGCCTCTCATCACAATAAAAATGAATCGATGTGTTTAACTAACCATAATATTAATCCAACTTTTGTACATTTAAATATCTTTCACCAAAATGTTTGCGGTCTAAACAATAAAAAAAATGAGTTAGAAATCTACATGGAATGCTTAAAAAATACAATGGATTACCTTTGCTTAAGTGAGCACTTTCTTAATGACAAGTTAGTGAGTTTACTAAATTTTACTAACTACAAAGTAGTTTCTTATAATACTAGAAGGAACAAACAGAGAGGAGGTACAGTTATACTAGCGAGAAAAGATAGGGAATGTGAGGAACTACCAATTGCTAAGAAATTGTATACAATAGAAGCTTTTGAGATATGTGCTATTAAGGATAAAATAACAGGTGCTTGCGTGTGTTGCTGCTATCGTAATCCTTATGATACAAATTTGGTTGTATTTATGAATAAATTGGAAGCTTTGTTAGAACACCTTTACGGCAGAAGATGTTGCATATGTGGGGACTTTAACATCGACTTATTAACAGATAGCAAAAAATGCCGAGAATTCATTAGTTTATTGACATGTTATAATTTTAAACCGCTTATTGATACAATTACTTTTGTTCGCAATGACTCTTCATCCTGTATTGACAATATTTTGACTAATATACCGACACATTGTATTATGAAATTAGATGTAGACCATAATGGTCTAGCTGACGGACATGCCGGTTTGTTATGTAACTTAAAATTATTATGTAATAAATTAAATAGAAACAAAGTTTCCTATGTTATAAAAAGGAGGCTTAGTGTAACAAATAAAATCAGATATAGGCAACGACTTTTGGGTTATGACTGGAGTAACATGGGTCTCAATGCTTTTATAAAAACACTCCAAACTGTGTACAAACAGAGCTTTAAGAAACAAAAAAGGCAGATTCGGGTAAATTCAACTAATTTGAGATGGGTTTCAAAGGGAATCAAAACTTCGAGCCAAATGAAACGTTTTTTGATGGTCGGTAAACGGAACTATGATGACTCTAGTATTTCAAATTACAGACACAAATATATTGCAGTGTATAGACGAGTCATAAAAATGGCTAAGAGGTTGGCGATTCAAAGACAAATTGCTAGTTTTAAAAATCTGTCTAAAGATATTTGGAAGATTATTAATCGACATAGAAATAAAAAACAAACAGTAACTGATAGAATTATTCTAAAATCGGGTAACAAAGCGGTATCTAATCCATCCGAAATTGTTAATATTTTCGCAGATGAATTTGGGCGAAACTTCAATCAATCGCAAAGTTATTCGCAAATGGCAATTAGCATTTTAGAACAAAATACTAGTAGAGTAGAAAACCAGATTATATGGAATCCAGTCACATCTAGTGAAATATTTAAATTAGTTACATACATGGAAAATAAATCTTCTTGTGGCTACGATGAATTACCCATATTAGCAATCAAGGAAAATATTGATATACTAGCTCAGCCTCTAACGGATATGTTCAATGATTGCCTAGAGCAGGGTATTTTCCCAGATCAATTCAAAATAGCCAAAATAATACCCGTATATAAAAAGGGAGTTAAATCTGATCCTTCCATGTACAGGCCCATTTCGTTGTTACCAACAATGTCAAAAATCTTTGAGAAAGTGATAAAAGATAGGTTAGTTAAACATTTAAATTTAAACAAAGTACTACATCATCGACAATTTGGATATAAAACAGGAGTCGGCACACAAGATGCTATTGAGCTACTAGTCAGCGATGTTGTTAACAGAATGAATCAGAAAATGAAAGTGGCAGGGCTCTTTTTAGATCTAAGTGCCGCTTTTGATACCGTGAACCATGAACTACTTTTGAAAAAACTAGATCACTATGGCGTTAGGGGTAATGCGGGGAGGCTACTGCAATCATATCTCCAAAATAGAAAGATGTTTGTTGAAATACAGGCAGTGCCTGATAGCATTGATTCTGATGGCAAATATTGTTGTGAGGAAACATTTAAATCAAAAATGACTCCAATTATAACAGGCGTTCCACAGGGTTCAATACTAGGCCCTATATTCTTTATTACGTTTATTAACGACTTAATACACTATGTTACAAACCTTTCAATGGGAGATATTCAACCGATTATGTTTGCGGACGATACTAATGCTATTATATCAGCGGAGAGCATAAACAGCTTGACATGGAAAGTTAACGAGGCATTAAGCACTTTCCATTATTGGTTTTCTCTAAATAGTCTCAAATTAAATACTGGTAAAACTAATATTATGCTGTTTCGTTCAACAGCCAAGAATAATGATCAACTAAAGTGTGTTTTAAACGGTGAATTAGTGGACTCTGTTAGAACTACTAAATTTCTTGGGGTTAATGTAGACGACTATCTAAATTGGAAAAATGAGCTCACCAGTTTGGAAAGTGCAATCAATTCTGCTTGTTACGTGCTGAGAAGTCTGAGGGATGAAGTCGGTATTCAATATTTAAAAACAGTATATTATGCTTTGGTGGAATCGAAATTAAGGTATAGCATATTGTTCTGGGGAGGTAGTTACAATTATAACATTTCCAGAGCGTTTGTTTTGCAAAAGAGGGCGATCAGAACGATTGTAGGTATAAGACAAGACGTTTCTTGTAGACCGCATTTTGTCGAGCTAGAAATCTTAACAGTGCCAAGTCTCTACGTATTAGTTCTGTTAACCTACTTTGCAAAATATGTTCAAAAGTATGAAACGAAAGAAGAACGTCAACAAAGAGAAAATACGCGTAGAAAAAATTTTCCGTGCAAAAATATCCCTCATCTAAACATAGTAAAGCACAGCAGTTATTATAGCGCTATCAAAATCTTTAATAAGTTACCCACTGGTTTGAAGAGCTTGCTATATAAGAGTGATTTTAAAAATAAACTTATGACGTTTCTGCTGGAAGGGTGTTTATATTCCCTAGATGACATGCAAAAGTGTACTTATCGTGATGTAAAAGAACAATAAAATTATATAAATAATAAATTGCAATTGTTAAAATAATTATAATAGTTAATTAATTTAATTAAATAATTAATTGAATTGTTTTATTAATAATTGTTCCACTTATTGTGTATTGAAGTATATTTACTCTATTGACTTGTATGTTATTAATGGTGTGCTGCTTAATTCATTGTATTCAACCGTGATGTAATGAGATTGGAATATCATTGAGTGTTCTTTCTATTATTATAATGTATTCAAACACAATGTAAAAATTGTTCATGAATAAAATTTGATTTGATTTGATTTGATTTGAGTCTAGGTTTAGGATAGCACATTTTTATGAGACTTGGGAAAATGTTTAAGTAAATGAAGGCTGTTTTCAGACGGCTTTTGTTATATAGATTTTCTTATGTGTGTAATTCGAAACAAAACGAAGAGCTAAAATAAATCTTAAGCTATTTTAAAAGCAACAAACGTTTTCGAGTTGATTGTATGTCAGAATAAAGCCCATTTTGCATTCCTAAATTATGAATGTTATTTAAGATTTGTCATGTTCTCTGTACAGGCATGAAATTGTTCATAATTGTGTCAAGCAGACATTTCAGAAATGTTTGCATGAATTCGTGAAGTCGTGTCAGTTATTCAGTCATTTCCAGCAAACTGGACGGTTGCCAACTGACATCGTTGGTGGAAAGGGAATTCAATGGACTAATGTATTCTCGAATGCGAACTAAGAAAAAATCGTAGATTCTGAAGTTTAAGGTGATAAAGATGTTATTATATCCAAAAAATATCACAGAATAATAACGATAATAATTCGACTACACGAGTGGTATAGTTCACCACGCTAATTACCACTGTGCGCGAGGTGCTGCGGGTTCGATCCCCGCATGAGACAAGCATTTAATTTTGTGTGATCCACAAATGCTTGTTCCAAGTCTGGGTGTTCTTTGTGCATGTGATTGTAATGTTTGTGAAAACCCCGCGACACCAGGATTAAATACCTTAATGCGGGCGTCGTTTTTAATTAGAAGAATAATTAGAAGAACAGAATATAAACTTTTAGATTTTAAATGCCTAGTTCGAGGGTAATGCAATAATTTAATTTGATACTTATAGACAAAATGAAATGAAAAATAAGCTTCCACTATGCAAACAAGAAATAATAAATATTATGTTATAACATCTTAATTAAAATAGCGTTAATGGTTAAATTTTTGTATTTTCAAGCAATGAAATAGAAAGTCTATTCAATGCCAATATTAATTCAGATTGACGTGATGCCCTTTATAAAAGTGTTATCATTTATGGGTCACTAAGCGATATTATTGTTTACGTAAGAGACCAAGGACGGTATCGCAATTCACGTAATGGCTGGGTTCCACTCAATTATATTCTGACAACACGGAAACAAGATATTTAATAAAAGTGACATTGAAATGAAATAAAACTTAAATTTTGAGTCGTTACTTTGACAAGGTTGAAAGAAAATTATTTTAATAAGACATCAAAATAATTTAAAAATACTATTAAATACAGACTTACACTTATTTTCTTCAATTAAATGATTTAAACTATTTAAATTGCAGATGTGGGATTGTAGATCATGCCTGAACTAGAAAGACAAAGAGTATTGATCTGGATCAAAATTGATTTTGTTTTTAACCGACTCCGAAAAGGAGGAGGTTATATGTTCGGCGTGTCACTATTTTTTTTTAATGTATGTTCACCGATTACTCCGTCAATTGTGAACCGATTTTTATAATTCTTTTTGTATTCGAAAGAGTATTCTCCCGAGGTGGTCCCATTGTCACCAAGTCAGGATCTGATGATGGGATCCCAGTTAAATCGAAGGAAACCCTTAAATTTATAGAAATGTCGAACGTGTTTCATGATTTTACTGAGCCTATTTAGGTATTTACGTCCAACAGTCATCACCTCAAGTCTTTTGGTAAATACCAAGCTGATGATGGAAGAAACCTTGACTTTTAGGAGTTAAGAGTTGATTTTTTTTATATAATAAATATGTATTGACCCTCATTTACAGTTTTTAACGTTTCTAAGGTGAGCTGTATTGTATTATTATAATAAATATTATGAACACAAAAAATGAAAAAATAAATAAACTTTTGAAAAAAAAAATTAAACCGACTTCAAAAACCAAAGCAAAACCTAAAAGGCACAAAATAGTGTAAAATAAACTTAGAACTATCTAAAATATTAATACAAAACTAGAAGTGATCTGTTTGAAGTCGGTGCCAAACAACAATATACCAACAAAAAATAAATACCTACAAATACTAGTACAAATACGAGTAGGTAGTATATAGTTTGGCACCAACTTCAAACAGATCACTTCTAGTTTTGTATTAATATTTTAGATAGTTCTAAGTTTATTTTACACTATTTTGTGCCTTTTAGGTTTTGCTTTGGTTTTTGAAGTCGGTTTAATTTTTTTTTTCAAAAGTTTATTTATTTCGTAATTTCATTCAGATTGTTTTCATGGTCATGGTCATGACCAAAGATACCTTTACTGAGTTTGTCATATAACGGCTTACCATTAACAAATTCGTTCATCTGAATATTGCATGTGGTAGCATGCCGTTATGAATAATGTGAAAACCGCTACTTGCTTGTGAAAGTAATTCATCATTCAATGTAGATTTGAAAACTGGGTGAGATTCTGACGTCAATGTAGCACAGATAAATGAATTATTCCCACAAAATAATTTGTTGAAACTAGGAAAAACGACTGCTCTGGATTTTAAGTCCGTGTTTTTAGTTGTATGCTCTTTTCACTTTTGAAGTTATAATCGAGCTAGATTCAAATACCGTTAACGTGAAACCATCCTATATCTTTGTATCTTATGACATATTTTGAATGAAGAGAAAGTGCACGAAATGAAAATCTGTTAACCGTTATTCAGTAACTTCGTTTTAACATTACCACAACCTTGACACATCCCAATTAGAAGGTACAGGCCTCGCAATATTTTTCCTCCACCTTTTTTGCTTAGCGTGTGAACTTTATAGCAAATATTACTTATAATGATGCTAACAATCTTCTTACTAAATGATCTTGTAAATATGTCCCATGGTTGTGTGGTTTTTGAGATGGCACAGGTAACTAATCGTGGTTATCATTAGTCGTTTGTTCCATATTATGTGAATTAATACTCGTAGCACTGCTATGATAATGTTATTGCCTGGTTACCTATTAAGCATAATTTCTGAATGTTCTTTACCACCAAAACAATCATCTTTATCATCATCATCTCCAGCCACGGTCTAATCAATTTTCTTACAAATATTCAGTTGTCTTCAAACAATAGCATTTACATTTTAAACGAGATCCGTGGCAAACATTATTAGAGGCGTCGGCTCGGTTTGTACAAACGACTCCCGCCCCTCCCATTACTTAGTTAGTTAATTTCGTATGATACCACACTTACAAGGCTGAGCATTATACCCCTCGTTATCTATGTTGTTACTGAATTATATTAAATGCTCCAAAAAATACAAGTGCTTTTCTAAGTTCGTTCGTATCTTTTAAAACGTTTCAGGTTTTTAAGGCAAAAACTCATATTGATCGTGATACGGTAACTCACAAATTACAATTAACATTGTATATCAACTATCTATGATTATAATGACTTTAGGACTAAAATCACTGCCGTTTGAGCCGAAACACGTCCGTCGCGAGCAGACCTTGCCATTATCTTTTACAACGGTCAGTGTTACATCGTTGTTATCAAATGGTTTCCGTGTCCTTTACCAGAACATTAGTCCATCCTCTATGACCGTTGTTTTTTGTGTACGATTTGGCATTTAATCTGTTATCTCAAGGTATTTTAGTGAATTAGCATTTCTAAACTGCTGTCTATGAGATTTCGGAGAACTTTTATTTTTTTTCCAAATGGTATTGTAAAAACTCGGCACCAGTATATGGGAAAAATTAATAAGATCAGAATCAGATGTCTGTTTCAAACTGAAATCAGCCGCCTAACTATTTTGGAAACAAGATTTTTGCGTCTGAATAGTTTCTAAAATTTCAACCAGAATATTTATTACGAGCTATCGATACACAAAAAAGTACTAGTAAGAGTCTAGTGAGAAACAAGATTAAATACAAGACGGTCATGTAAAGCACGGATTTAGAGACGTCATCGAACAAAGGAAGCCACTGAAGTGGGTCTCGAGAACATAGCCTTACTGAATGACTCGGCGCTGGATGGGAATACTGATGACTGTTTCAATGGAACTCAAGCCTCTTGTATTGGAAGGTAACTTTGATTTTAAATCCTGCTTTTTGTGTTGCTGCTTTCAAATGCTGTCCTGATAATGCTTTATTGCAATACCTTAGTTGCTGTTAAAGGTAATGTGCGTGATTCAAGAAGTGGTATCATTTAAATACATCATACATAATCTAGGATAGAGATTTAGAAATATTCTATATGTTGATTTTTTTTAGATTTAATCATTTGCCTGGCTTGTGAACAATAGCGGTGTCATACCGGTGTGACGGTACAGATGATCGGAAAACAAGTTTTAAGATAAATCACTCCAAACTCGTCTCTAAAGCCTGTTCACAGCTAGAGACTAAATAAATTAGGCTTATTTGTGATCATGAAGTTGTGGTGGGGTTTTTACTGAACAAAAAATAGTTACAAATTTTTGTATATGGCAGAGTACCTACTAAATAGCTTCCGGTATAAAGAGTTATTTAATTTATAGATAACACGTCCATGTTTATTTATTTATTTGGGACAATAAACAGTTTCAAATGCGGAGAATTATACAGAGAGCAAAAAACGGGTTAACTAAATTACCTATATTACATGTTGTCTATAAGTAAAAGTTTCCGCTTCCTGCTCATATGACATAACGAAGAAAAATACGTAATGGTGTTAATTGCAGTAATTAAAAGCCAATCGTAAAGTGCGCTGAGGGAGCGCTGAGTAGTACTTCAAACTTAATTACAAAGTTAGCTATAAGTAGATAGACTTTTGTATGTTACATTCACAAGACTAGCACGCTTAGATAGAAATTATGTTAAGTAATCTACTAAATTAATTATACTCAAAAAGCTGTTCAGTTTTATGCACCTGAATACCTCGTAGAATATACGCACTCCATAAAAAAAAATCTTGTATACAGCAATGACAAGCACATAAGTTTTCTTATTTAAATTTAACACAAATTAAATATTGTACCACCCTTTGAGTTAAAATTTATTGGTAAATAATTTATTAAGTAAACCCCTATGCAGATGCAAAGTTATTGCAGACTTCTGGTTTTAGATTACCTACATATTACAGCTTTTCCTGAAGAATATCACTTAGTAACAGAGTGAACTTATGTGGCCTTGAAGTATGAGATACTCTTACTAGTTCCATTATTCCATAGCTATGTTATAAATGGGTTGTTTGCGATGTTGGTCGCTAGGTTTACCCAGTTTTGGCTGGCAGCCAAAAGGCACTCTCTACCAACGTACTACCCTCATGATTCTTTTACGCTAGCTTACAAAAGGGACCGTGAATAATCCAGCCACCCGTGTCCCTAGGACCGAATTTATTTAAGCCATGTTATTTTAATTAAAATACTCAAGGTCAAATTATAATGTTTCTTTTTTTTATGTTTGTAGTTAATGTTTTAAATACGTAAGTATTTTGTATAATGTGGGTACCTAAGCTATAAATTATCAGAATAACAGTTTTATAAAAAATAATAGGTACCTTTAATTGAATGTTCTCATGGCAAACAATACATATAATTCGTGGTTTTTAATGATTATTTTATGTTAACTTGTATAATTGGTAATAAAATAATTCACTGACAAATTATTTTTTTGCAACGAATTATTGTCTTAAAAATTACATAACGGAGCATGAAAAATTGAGTGCTTAAAAACATCGTTATTTAAATTTTAGACAGTATGTACTTACCTACTTATTTAGACAGCTATAAATTGGACACGAATTTAAGATGCAAAAAATGGTTTTCAAAATGGCGTCAAGTCAACCAGCAAAATAGATGCAAACAAATCAGTTCAATCAAAATGTTAAATGGGAGGTCAATTGTATGCAAAACTCAAATGATGGAGCGTCTCATGACCAGATAATTCTAACCTTGAACCTCACTGACCCAAAAAAACAAGACACAACAACCAATAATATATTATTCTGGTCACCATGTTTTTACATATGGACGCATACGTCAGCCGCTGACGTCTTTATGGAAAAAAAAACGGTAATCATCCGGGATTATACAATACATCAGTGTTTGAGTGTTGATAAGTAGGAAAATGTGCTGGTGTCATGATCTCCTAACAAATCGACTTCCTGCAACCTAGGAAAGGTAGATATGGGTCTAACCCCGAACTCTGAAATGCAAATTAACATACAGAAGTTCTTAAATGTCCGTCGCTAACACCATAAGCACAGATCTATATTAATATTATAAAGCTGAAGAGTTTGTTTGTTTGTTTGTTCATTTGTTTGAACGCACTAATCTCAGGAGCTACTGGTCCGATTTGAATAATTCTTACTCTGTTAGATAGCCCACTTATTGAGGAAGGCTATAGGCTAATTTGCAGTGGTAAACGATGCCCACGCGAGCTAAGCCGCGAGCAACAGCTAAATAATAATAATATAATAATAATAAAGCTTTATTTATTCCATACATGCTTAAGATACAAAAAAAAAACATAATAAATAAAGAGTAAAAATTTGAATAATTCGTAAATAAACATAAAATATAAGTGAATCAAAGAAAAGTTTACAATCATTATAATAATAGTTAAGATTATCCTAGTTTCCATTTAATTAATTTTTTAATTTTATTAATGACCTTTATCCATTTGCAAGCTTTCCATTTTCATGTATAGACCCCTTTCGGGTAAAAGCCTCCTCCAAAGAATGCCAAATGTTTCTATCTTTTGCTATCTCAATCCAGTCTCTGCCTGCAGTGGCCACCAATTCATCTTGCCACCTGGTGCATGGTCGGCCTCTGCCTCTACTTCCTTGTGGTCCTTTCCATGTTGTTATTGTATACGTCCATCTTTCATCGTTATATCTTGCTAGATGGCCAGCCCATTTCCATTTTAGTGTCTGTGCAAAGAGTATGGCGTCAGTAACCTTAGTTTTACTGCGAATGTCGGCAGCCTTAACTCTTTCTCTTAAGGTAATTCCTAGACAACTTCTCTCCATAGATCGTTGTGTAGTTTGAATTTTTGACTTGGATGTTTTATCATATGACCATGTTTGGCAACCATAGGTTAAACATGGTAATATGGCTGAATCTAGAACGATCTTCTTTAATTTCATTGGGAGTGTAGATTTTAAAATATCTTTATGCGCCCAAAACTTCTTCCAAGTTGAGGCTATTCTTCTGTTTATTTCTTCTTGATTTCTTTTTGTGCTGAATGATAATTGCTTTCCTAGGTAGATATATTCGTGTACATATTCCAGTGGCTTATTGTCTATTAAGATAGGTGTCATTTTGTCATTTGTCATGATTTTTGTTTTGCTGAAATTCATTTCTAGACCGACACGATTGCTTACAGTCTGTAATTCGTTTATCATAATATTCAGTTTTTCAGGGTTTTCTGATAATAAAACGATATCATCTGCAAACCTTAGATGACTCATGAATCTTCCATCCACATTGATTCCTTGTGTTGACCAAGGCAAATCTTTCATTATATTCTGTAGTACCGCTATAAACAGTTTAGGTGATAATGGGTCGCCTTGTCTTACCCCTCTGTTGATGCTAATACATTTGCCTGTCTTTTCTAATCTGACTTTACTTGTACTTTTGCTGTAGATATTTTTGAGGATATTTATATATTTGGCATGTACATTTTGATATGTTAACGCTTCCCAGATGCTGTTGTGAGAGATTGAGTCAAAAGCTTTTTTGTAATCTATGAACGCTAGATATAGTGGTCTTCGAAACTCTAGATATTTTTCTATTGTCTGTTCCACTACATGAATGTGGTCGATTGTACTAAATCCTGATCTGAAACCGGCTTGTTCGTAAGGTTGGTTTCTATCAATTTCCGAGGATATTCTGTTCAATAGACATGAAGCAAACAGTTTGTACAGACACGACATGAGGCTTATTGGTCTGTAATTTCCTATGTCGGATGGATCCCCCTTTTTGTAAAGTAGAATAATTTCAGATTTAGTCCAATTTTCTGGAACTTGTTCTTCGGTAAGGATTTTATTAAATAGATGTGTTAGAGGAGTAAGCAGCAGATTTTTAGCATGTTTGATATACTCGTTTCTGATGCCATCCGGGCCCGGAGATTTTTCTAGTTTTAACTTTTGTAGGTTGCTAAAGACTTCATATCCGTCAAAGAATTTAACATTAGTTTGTGTTTTAGATACTTGATTGTATGTCACTTCCTTTTGTGTTGAGTTCGGGTGGCTGTACAGGCTTGCATAGAAATCAGTTGCTATGTTGATAACATCCATGCGGGATTTGCTTTTGTTTGGGCCGGATTGCAGTGAAGGAATCCAGCTTTTTGAGCTATCTAATTCTTTAATCGCTTTCTTAGAGCTTCTTGAGGTTTCTAGGTGTCTGCGTATTGTATTTGTTCTATAGATTTCGTAGCATTTTTTAATTTCTTTGTTTGTTTTTTTGTAGAGTTCTTTCAAATCATCTTTGTCTTTTTTTGTTGGTTTCGTTTTGTTTTGTAATAAGCTCCTTTCTTTAATAAGTACTTTCACCTTGTCACTCAGAATGTTTTGCCTTGGTTTACCATTTATATTTTTTAAACTGTCTTTTATCGAGGACTCAATCATTTGGCAGTATTGGTCGATGGTGTAATCTTCGTATGATGTTAATAAACTTGGCAGATGGCTGCTTAGATGTGTAAGGTATGTTGATTGTTCTTCTATAGTTTTTAAAGTGGTTTGTTGTTTACTAAAGTGTCTTCTACTTCTTCTTGTTTGTAGGTTTAGAGTTGCTCTGATTGGCCTGTGGTCTGATCCAAAGTTAAAAGCTGTTAGCACTTCGAATTTTGAGAATAAATGTGGTGTAGTAGTCAACATATAGTCTAATTCATTTCTTGTTTTCTTATCTGGGGAGACCCAAGTCCATCTATTTTTCTTTTTTATGTGATACATAGTATTTAATATTTTCAAGTTGTGTTGGTGTGCATATTGGATTAATATCTCTCCTTGTTTGCTTCTCTTTCCGTAGCCGTATTTTCCAGCAACTTTGTTTTCATAGGTCTTTGGTATACCAACCTGCGCATTGAAGTCGCCCATTGAAATGACATATTTGTTGGGAATCGTTTGGTGTGCTATCGTTAGGTCTTTATAAAAGTTGTCTATTTCTTCTTGTGTAGAGTTTTCTGTTGGAGAATATGCTTGTATAATTGCAAAGTGTTTCTTGTCAAATTTAATTTCCAATATGCAAACTCTTTCTGATATGCCAGTAAAGTTGATAATTTTTTCTTTGTGTTCTTTTTTCACTAGGAATCCCACACCATATAAACCTTTTGTCTGTCCTATATAGTACAAAATATAGTCTTCATCCTCTTTAATGGTTTCCCCCAAGCGTCGAACTTCACATAGTCCGAGCACATCACATTTGATATGATGTAGAGCTGCTTTTAATTCAAGAAGTTTTTCTGTAGAGGATAAAGTTCGAACATTGTAAGAGCAGATATGTATAGGTCTGTTGTTGAGTCGGTTTTTCTTTGGAGGGTCATGGTCTAATTCTCCCGCGGTGACCGGCCGTACTGGGAGATGAGTGAGTGGGGGAGGAGGCGTTATTAGTTGCTATTCGGTGTCTTCTAGATTATTTTGTGTTTGTTCTTGGAGTTTGTTTTCTTGGTTGAGTTTTAGTTTTGGCTTTTGTATAACAAAATTCTTCATCATGTCGGCTGTTCTATTTTTCTTCAATGGTTGTTTCTTAATACGTTCATTATCATTGATCTGTTCACCTTTTCCTGTTGATTCTGGAGACTCTGACAAGTTTCGTTTATTTGCTTGGCTGAGAGGGATATTGTTTTCTTTGTTATTTAATACAATAAGTCTGTCATACTTAATGAAAGCCTTTTTTCCCGATTCCTTTTCTTTTTTTTAATTGTGTCTGTAATTCCTTGCGTTTGTTTAGTACGTCCAAAGGGTAGTCTTCTTTGACATAATATGTTGTGTTTTTAAGGCATTTGCTGTTTATCAGTATATTTAGTTTTAATCCTAGTGTATTAAATGTTATAATTACTGGTCTGACTTTTTCGCTCTTTTTTCCAAGTCTTCTAACAGATTCAATACAGGAGCTGTTGTACTGGAGGTTAAAGTTGGTATTAATTATGTCAATTATGTTTTTTTCAAGATCGTGGTACGATTTTTCTACTTCCTGAACTCCAAACATAATTAAGTTTTTGCGTCGTATATGTCTCTCCAAATTGTTGATAGCTATGTTGTGGTTTTCAATTTTTTTTTCGAGTATTTCAATTTTTGCTTCCATTTTTGTGAGCAACAGCTAGTTAATAAATAATACTGGTAACTTAAAGTGACAGAGATGACAAGTGACTTAACGGCGGCTTTAAATTGATTGACGTTTCAGTATCCAGGATTTACTGGCTTAAGCCTCATAAATAAAACAGGTCTACCGCACATAGCCTGAGCGCAGATTTTGACTGTTTCACAGAACTTTATGAATATTTAAAACTTTATTGCGGGTTAATTGATCTACCACAATCTACATAATATGTATGTTGAACTAATACTGCAACTCGTTAGCAGTTTGGAGTTTACTCAAACACATACCTCCGAATACTGAAACGATAATTAAATTTAAGATGTTCTTAAATGTCTATGTGTCGCTACTGCGCACCTTAAAGTGACAGAGACAGCATGAGAAGTCGGCTTCAAACTGATTGACGTTTATTACGATAACAGCTGTCCCCCTAGCCAAGTGACATTTCTTCAAGCGTTAACGATAATAGATATAGCTGAAATTACATTAAATGCATGAAAGCGACAAGTCTAAGTCACGTAACTTATTGAAAACAAATGTCATTTCCATACATTTTATGACATTTAAGCGATTTCTATCATCGTTATCGCTTGTAGAAATGTCTCTTGGCTGGGGAGGCTGATCTGACAGATTGACGTGTATTCGGCCATATAAAGTGTAGGTAGAGTAGCCGTGAACTTGACTGACATAGACCAGTATCTAGATTTATTAAGATAGACAATCACCTTCTTCTTCTTCCTGCCCTTATCCCATTCATATGGGGTCGGCGCAATGCGTATTTTCCTTCCATTTCTCTCTATTACTCTTCATCGCGGCATCCACTCCTTTCTCTCTCATATCATCTTTCACACAATCCATCCATGTCTTAAGATAGACACAGTCACCTCTGAGCTATTTAGTTAGTAAATTAGTTATTTACTTCAAGAGTGTAATTTTCACACTATTCTCAAGGTGACTGTAAACTATGGAACTAACAAACATTTACACTCTGCATTGCATTGGAGAGAATTTATAATGACACAAATAATGTACAGGACCCAACGGACCTAAAAAAGTATTCAATTTTTATTTTTGTTAAACTTGGTGTGCAATTTAAATACAACTTCAAATAATTTACTTTGTGTTTTAAACCCTTTGATTAACTGATTACACATCATCAGTAATTTTAATATTGAAACGTTGTGACAGGACCTACAAACAATGTTATTTAATTTTGTTACATACCAACCTAGACGTCCCTTTTCTTGGTATCCAAAAATTTTGTTATGTAACCCGAAATTGGATCTGTCCCTTTTACGTTTGAGTTAATATTCTCTCGCTATTCTACTTGGGATTCCTAATGTCTGCGTATTTACAAAATTATGTAAGAAATCTTTTTTTTGGACGTTATATTGCTGAGTTAAATGAACCAGTAATTTTGTTTGTGATACTTGTTTTATAAATATTATTAACTAAATAGCATCTAACCAAAGAAAATTACACCCAACATCAAAAACGAATTTTTCAATATAAATTTTCCTATATTACCTCCAATAATATGCGTACAAAGATTCATGAAGATCGGTTAAATAGTTCTCGTGTAAAAGCGTAACAAACAAACTAACATTCACATTTCTAATATTAAAATATAATATTAATAAGTAAGGATGTAACGTCAAATTGAAACTTGTGTCTCCTTTATCATTAACTTGATACGGAGTTCGGTTTTGAAAGCTACAAAAAACAAACACGCACCCAGCCCACCGGAAAAACAGGGCGTGAATTGATCAGAACCAACGCTATCAATTACAGTACTGCGTCATGGAATCCAACAACCATATATAAAGTATATTTACCCCAATAACTGTCCATTATTGAGCTGTTCCGAGTACGGCGGTGACTTGACCTGAGCGAAGGTCACTTTGTCATTGAGTTCTCCGCGGCTGCCACGTCCCATCAGCGGCAAGTGGATCTGGGTGCCTTTCGACTCCATCTTGAGGCCCGACGTCATCGCTGCATTGACATCGTGTGATGTGGGGCCCTGGAAACAAATGAAGAAATGTATCAGACAAGCTAAATGAATGCTACACTTAAAGGCATTCTTGGAAAACTTGTAAACTCTTGAAAACGCAAAAAGAAATGGTATTGCATGACGAACACGTGTTATGAGCTCCTGATTAAGAATTCTGTTTGAGTCCAAATCCTGTTCGAACATCTCCGTCGCCCTTACGTTATTAGGTACAGCCGTAATAGTGTAACCAGTCATCATGTTTCACGTTTGTTATTATGTAACAATACAAGCCCCTAGTAAAAGTACAAAATATATTCTACAAGGAAAGTACTAGGAATCCATAATAGCCAGAACGCTTCATATAAGTTTATCTAAGCTTGCAATCGATCAAGTTTTTTCGTTGAAGTACAAAAAACAACGCTTGAAACCACAAAGATATTCAAGACGCAATAAAAACTTGTTATTTTATCTGCTCGTGTCTCGCGATGTAAGAACTTTTTTTATTGTAATTCGATTCTCGGAGTACATGGTTGATCTTGGTTGAACCCAAATCCTTACTAACGACATAGCAAAAAAAAAATAATGCAAGTGTCATATAATGAAATAAAGGAAAAATCGGTAATCTAAAATAGTTATAAAATTAAATGATTTGAAGTAATAATTAAAAGGAGTTTACACCACATCGTTAATGACAGTTTCAAATAACAGGGTTTCTATCGTGGAATAGTTCGAATTGACGGACAATAGACGAAGATTGATTGAAAGTACTGTTATAGTCGTAGGTATTTCAAACTATTTTTAAGATCCTTAAGACCATGTCAGATAACTTACAAAAAAAAGTGAAACAAAACTTGTACATTTCTAAGCTTGTTGAAAATGGCTCTATAAACGTAACATACCACTAATAAGTGATCCAAAAATGTTGATGTACGTAAGAAAGTCTTTAGTCATGATAATTGAAATCCACACAACACAAAAGTATTATTGGAAAGACTATATCATAAGGCTATAGAACCCATTGTACGCCACAAATCGTGAGAACATGTTCCCACACTCTTACATGGACGTGATATAAAAACGTCAGTAACATAACACAGACGCAGCCATAACCCGTCATTGCTATCAGTAACAATCGGTGCCAAAGCACCGCCAGACCGCGTTCATTTGGCACTCGCCGAAGGGTTTACAACCGCACGTATCAAGCTGCCAACCCCTTGCTAGCATACTTTGACCTTCATGTTAGAACAGAATCACGTGCGTCAACTGCTAACATTTCTACTTTGAGGAGATTTTGTATAATTGAATCATTGTTTCTATGATTCGAGCACAATACACCATAGATCATGTAACTAAGAAAAAATACTGCTTTGATCATTTGAGGCCATCTCAGAAGGTCCAACGCAAAGAAGAAAATTTCTTCAAAAAGGAAGTCATAAGTAAAACCAAATATAAAATCTATATATTTAATAAATGATGGATTCCATATCAAAGAAATATTAAAAAAAACACCGATGCGGTAAGAAGCGCATTACATAAAGTCTATTTATGATTTCTCAAGTCACTTTTACAACATGCTGTATATCAAAATATGTAGGAATTGGTGACAAAAATACTTTTGTTCTAAACTTATTAGCTCTTATTATTCTTACAAAAATTCGTCATGTAACAAATAGTTTAATGGTACCTACTTGTGTCTCTCGTAGTAGAGGCACGCATATAACGAAATTCCATAACAATCAACCGAGCCTACCAAACATAGCCACTAAGGTTATACAATACTATTTCCTTTCCTAGAATAGAACAAATTTAATAAGAGCTATGACGCAATTTGTCGGAGTCTATGACTGTCACATATGTTCGAAGCTAGAGTAGCTATCGGCATTAAAATTTATAGACTCTGTGACGCTAACAAAATTGGAAACTTAATGGATTGGATAAACAAAGAACTGTTAGTTAAAGTTATTGCAAGATCTGATTTATAGCGTTTATCGGGTTTCTATTTTGCGGTGTTTCGATTTAGTCGCTTTCACTGGCGAACAATAAAAGCTAAATATTTTCTTTATAGACTGTTTTCAGGTAATTTCGTACCTTCAAAGATTTTTCTAACCACCAATATTACTGAGTTGACAAATAAACTAAAACAGATCATTGCGATCTTGAGTTTTTGTCTCAAAATTTTACACTACAGAAGTTTCTTTTATCGAGCGGTGAATGTTTCTAAGAGATAGCAACAATTAAATATTAATAGGAAAATAACTTACCATTGGATAAATGGATAATTTGGGTTTACGTTTACAATTCTCGCGATAATTATCGACTTCGTATACTACTCCTACATGGAAGATTTCTGTCTTTTTCAAAACCCTCGTTATTGTCGTTTAACAAATGACATTATACAGGATTATTTTTCATATAGTTATAATACTAGTGGGTATATTCTACAAGGTAATCAGGTGCATAAAACTGAACCACTTACCCCAGGGAACATGGGTCGAAATCTTAAATTTTAAAATGAAATTTTTATACAAAGTGACAGGTCCCGTGACTCATGTTTGTATGAAAAGTAGATTTTCAATTTTAGATTTCGAACTATGTTTCTTGGGAAATTTTCAGTTTTATGCACCTGATTATCTCGTAGAATATACGCACTCCATAAAAAATAATCCTGTATATACCTATAGCATTCCAATTGTAAGATACTCGTATATCAGAAAGGTTGCGTGTTTCGTGTTTCTTATAAATGTGTAAGAGAAAATGGAGTTTTCAAGGAACGTAGCATAGTTTCTTCCTACTCAATTATGTAAGTAAGTGTTTCTGTATTCTCAAGCACTTGTTTCCCAGTGTAATACTGAATGGAAATTCGCTTTACTTTGTACGTTTCATTTAAAATATGTAACAACCCACTCAGGCTTGCTGGCTATTCCGAGCACGGGCACATAAAAATATAGTTACTGTACTATTTTCGTCATGATCAGGAATATTCACTTCGTTTCTTAAGTAAATTCAAAAGGTATTTTAAGAAGTCAGGCTTATTACTGAACATTTTACGAGTCCTTTATTGAACTACAATAATTATACAGATCCTATAGGTCCATATGATAAAAAAGTTTCTAGTACAATTGTTAACCAAGAGAAGCTTAGATTTACAGAAGCAATATAAAGGCATTGTATAACATCCCACGTAACTAGTGGATTGAATGAAAGTGATTGTTGACCGACGATGCAGATAATCAAATTGCACTGCCCACACGGTCGCTATACGAGTTTCAAACTAACTATACTCCATTTAAAATAGCATTAGACAGAAGTTAAAAAAGGTTATTTATAATGTACACTTTGTTGCAAAAGTACAATAAACTCGTTACAGTTACGATATTGACGCCTATAAATTAAAATCTATTTACATACCAGCTGTCACACTTATTTGTAATCATGTTTACCATTTTTCATAACAAATTATGTGGCTTTCATTTATTTATAATATTTCATTCCAATCTAAAATGACAGTGTCAATGCTAAAAAGCTAAAAGAAGCAGTGATGAACAATACTGGAACGTTTTTCGTTTTACTATTATCCTACCATTATTTGTTTATTTATTATTTTATTATGACTAAATCCTATGATGAAGACGAAGAAGTTTCACTGTAGTGTGTTGTAAGTTGTTATTTTAATTAAAATATTGTTCTAAAAATTACTTTTATTATAATCTTAATTAAATCTAAGTCATCATGACATGATTGGTTGTCTCATTCATTGTTTTGGTGTAAGTTTGTAATGTGTGATGAAGATATTGTTATAAATAAAGCGTAATTTAAAAATAAAAGTTTTATTTCGTTTATTTAAGTACTTAAAACAATTTCTTTGAAATAAAATGTTTTCAATTCCTGCTTCTGCGAGCCTCTTTTTTCTAATGCTATAATAAATGGAGTATAAATCCAATTTGTCTGCTCATCTTTTTAATAGCAAATAGGTTGAACAAAGGTTAAACTGTTCGGGGAAGAGATATAATCTTTTAAACTCTTGGAACCGCGGGCAGACATTTAACAACTAGCTCTCTTAACCGGAGAGAAGAATTTTTGAACGGTCTTCTCATTATTAAAGATTTTGAGGCTAAACAAATTTCAAGGATCAATAATTACTAAATTTCTAAAAATATTTTTTTACTGCACGGTTAGCCGAGTGGTATAGGTCACCACGCTAATTACCACTGTGCGTGACGTGCTGCGGGTTCGATCCCCGCATGGGACAAGTATTTGTGTGTTCCACAAATGCTTGTTCCAAGTCTGGGTGTTCTTTGTGCATGTGATTTGAATGTTTGTGAAACCCCCGCGACACAAGGATTAAATTCCTTAGTGCGGGCGTCGTTTTTATTAAAAAAGAAAAAAAAAATATTTATAACAATATGTTCAATGTTCATCTCAGGAAGCTGCAAGAAAAGAAGTTTTTGAGAAACCTAAATGATTTGAACATGAAAAGTAATGAAAAATCAGGTAAGCACTAATTTTTGAGATAAGAATTAAGCTCGACTTGTTTCTAGTCGACGAGGCGACTTTAAGGACTATGGGGGAAGAGGGGAGGACAAGATGCTACAAAAGCATTCTTCATAAATCGTTACGAAGAAACGTTCTGAATAAGTTATGTGGATCCATGTAACACGGATTTGATTACATTTTGAATCAAAATTTCATTTTTTTATAATTTTGGACTATATTTTAGGAAAAGTAAAGAAGTAAAATAAATGACATAAGCTTATTATAATCGCTAATGACATGCTAGAAACGTCAAAGTGTATAATGGTTGAGAATATAGGTAATATTACTGACAATAGCTAGGCCTTCGTTGGAAAGAGAATCAGTTGGATTTAGTGTTAATATTCTCAACTCTAACTTGATTAAATCGTTAACTCTGTTAAATTTTGAAGGATCAGAATAATCTCCCACAGCATTTCCAAGAATTGAATTTGTAGCGTTATTATTGTTTGCACTAACTCGCCTGGCTCAATGCTCAATTACTAAGGATAATCTATGACACATTGCAAATAAAACCTAATGTACGAAAACAACATCAAGAATGTTCATCTCTACCTCAATTAAAATCTAACAACGTTGATAAGGTTTGTAAATAAGCGTCTGTGTCAGTAGGCGAAATGATAACGTTATCGCAATAGAGGTTTTCTTTGTGTATGATGCTAATTTTCATCGTTAATTTGATAATTTGTTTCTGTGAACTAAGCATCTTTCACTTTCATTTCGTTTCAAAGAAGCTACTTTACTTTTCTGGGAATCTTTAGTGGTACGATTGCGGTCATATTTTATTAGCATTAATTCTGTAAATTATATTTTATTGTTTTTTTTAACTATGATTTCAGCGTTAAATTATAAAACTGGTAATTAAAGATGATACTAGTCCAAAGGTATGATGACAGTTGTTTGATTACGATTTTGCATTTTTTTTTTGAGATTATGTATTAGGTATAATATCGTTTTGTTTTCATTTTGGAATTGGTTACTATTATTTGACTTTACTTAAATAGATACAAAAAATAAATCATTCTTCTATTAACTAAACGACCTTCAATAAAAAACACTAAAATATTCCTTAAACCTGTTATTAAAACGTGAATAACCGACTAAGCTGTACTAGATATTATTATAACTGAAACAAAATTTTATAAAATACAGAATTATATTAACAATTTCTGTGAAACCAAATTATAATAACTAGGGCAACCGATCGTTGTTAGCAGAATAAAGTACTCACGAATAACTATTTATAATCCAATTATAAAATGCAGCTCAGGAGAATTTGCAGTTACATTTTATTATCAGAATATAAGCCTTAGTTCCCTAGAGGATTATTTATAGAAACATATTCTTTCTGAGAATGGTAAGGATTAATTCACAAATATCTTCATTCATCTGTTAAAAGATCTTTGTAAGACTTGGCGTTTTTTTCAATAACTTTACTAGCAGTCCACTTTTACTGTTAACTAACTAATTAAAAATACATTCAATTGCATAAAACACAAAAATATAAGCTGACTCCAATCCATCTTTACTGACTAGCTTTTGCTCGCGGCTCCGCCTGCGTGTGATTGATTATAGCAAAAAGCCTATAGCTTTCCTCAATAAATGGGCTATCTAACACTGAAAAATTTTTTCAAATCGAACCAGTAATTCCAGAGATTAGCCCGTTCAACCGAAGAAACTCTTGAGCTTTATAATACAGGAATGATTTTAAAGGATTTTTTAAAGGAGAGTATTAGACCTATGTTTCTTGGGAATAGTTGTTCAGTAATCCTGTATTAGTATAGATTACATTCCCTACCCAATGGACATTGGACCATTCTCCATATTGTCATCGATTCCCATCAGTAAATAACATGAAGAACGCGGAAAAAACATTATTGTTATTACTAAAAAAACAGAAATTCAGGCGCCAAATTCTTGGCATATTGCCAGTATATTTTCTTTTATAAAAAATATGCCAAGATACTCACGTTTTTTATATCTTGTGCACTTGTCGTGAATGCAAGACAGCGTTTTGGTAGATTGTAAAGCATTAGTAAATAATTAGACTCACAAGTTCAATTCAAGTATCACTTTAAGAGTTGAACACACCTACGTTGCAGGATTCTTAGTTCAGGAGACAGAGAACAGGTAAGCTAGTAATAAAAAAAATTGCCAAATGGTGTCAGTTTTCAAGATCTGACTGATCTGACAGAAGTTTGACTTGCCTAGGAACAAGACCTTATTTTCCAAAACTACTTAAGTCAAGATTGAATCAGAACCACGTAACTTACAAGCAATAACACTTACCGTTAAACATGCAGTAACAATGAAAGGAGTAAACCGATATTACTTCCTAAAAGTTAAATAAAGTAGCATACAATGTAATTTTCATAGAAATTTGTAAGCCAAAACCACAATGTGGGATATTACAACCTTATATTTGATCCCGTATGCGGAGAGAGCTAAAATAGGATTACTTATTCGCAGAAGCGTGTTTCATAAAGAATTCTGTTACGTTGAACACTGCGCCCATATTAGTTTCCTTCCGCTCCAGTTTCATATGAGCACAAAAAGCGCAAGTTATCCAAACAACAGATTTTCATAATTATGTTTAAGTAATATTTCTGCATAATTATAACACCGACTCATATCTAAGTAAGAAAATATTATTTCATTATGTGTTATTGGGTTTTGGGCCTAATAAGATAACAGTACACGTAGCGAAAATTAATCTAGAAAAATTAGTTAATCAAAATAATCCTCTGCCCCTGTCCTTGGTAGATAGGATAAGTTGGTCAGTAATTAGAATAATTATAATTCCATTGACGTCATAAACCTGATGTGTGTGTAACTAAACAATAAAAAGTAGCAATGGATTTGCTACCTGATCTTAACCTCTCCGTTAGATTAAGTTAGCAGGCTAACGGAATCCGGCTTAGTAACATTATAGCCTTCCTACCTGCTCAGTTACTGGTACCTACATATATAACTAATGTTCAATAGAAAATA
Organism: Plusia festucae; assembly: GCA_950381575.1. Lineage (NCBI taxonomy): Eukaryota > Metazoa > Arthropoda > Insecta > Lepidoptera > Noctuidae > Plusia > Plusia festucae. The sequence continues at coordinate 15,397,446 of OX494433.1, read as the reverse complement.
ATTGTTAGTAAATGTAGCCCATAGATTGTAGCTGGTGATACTACTACAATTGATAAAGTCAATGATACACCAAACAAACAAACTTCACTCAAATAAATCCTCATAATATTCGACCTCCAAGTGTCATTGCTCCTAACTGAACAGCGTTAATTCGCCAATAAACAGTTTTAGACAAAAGTAGGATTTCAACTAAAACAATTTACAGTTAACTTAAAATGAACAATTCGTCCCCTAACATTGTTGAGAAACTTAACAGGTTTCATTGAAGTTAGTAAACACGGACTATCTGAAGTAATCCACGGAACGCCATGTTTAGACATTCTTAATACAAAAGAACAACATTCTAGTTCAAGTACGGTCTGATGTTTATCTTTAAGCATTTTGTTGAGAGACCGAGGAAGATAAAATTATTATTCTGGTTCTTAGCGTATATTCCATTTTATTGACTGGTCCGCTTCCAGCTTCAATCACTATACCTCAATATGGAGATCTTGGTTGGTTAAACCCGGTTTTGGCATGTCTTCTTTAATATCACTTAACAAATAACAACCATTATCATTTAAAGTCAGGTTTGGAAGGTACACTTACGTGTCGTTCAAATTAAAATAAACTAAATCAAGCTGAACCATTTTACTGTTAACACGGTTTTCGTGCCACAGAAATTTAAACGGAAATCGGCAATCAATATTTTCTAACTAACAAAAGCCGAAAAGGATGTACATTATAGTGGCCCTGAATAAAACTAAAGCTCTGAGGTCAAAGCTACCCCGTATATAACGATCAGCGGTCCTATTGATCCTAAAATTTATATTCCTTTTAAGGTTATTTACTGGTTTAGTTTCCTCAGTGAAATATACCCGTTTCGAAGTCAAATTCACAAATTTTTGTTCCGTTCTTACAACAGACTGAATAATTGGGACATGAAACATGGACCTGACCTTTGGAATATCTGTAGTATGTCGGCCACCAATCACCATTTGCCAAATCGAGTTATGCATCAGTAACCATTCTAATTTCTACTGATTTAACAAGAAACACGGCGCCGAAATGTCAAAAGTTATTTTAGTTTGGACATTAAGCATTACGGCTTGCAAATGCTGAATGGTTTTAATACTTCAGGTGCTATATCTATATTGGGCAATATCTTTATTTACTTAATTAAATTCTGATCATTCAAAGAGAACGTTGAATGAACGCTTGGTAAGTCTTGGTATTTAAACCTAACCCGGATAAAGACTGAAATTAAACAATATGGCTGACCTATCCAATTTGTTGATGGCTTTGGGGGTAATTTGCTTAAAAACAATTTGGTACAGTACACAATGAACTCGGATCGATTACGAAATTGGTTCCATCTTAACTGAGTTCCCACAATTTCTGTGTCGATAAAGTTCGTGAACGAAAACTTAGTTACGTCAAGTTGTTTACCGAATAAAAACTAAAAACACCATAGAGAATCTATGGAGTTAAACATAGTTTCGGCTTTAGAATTATTTCTCTAAATTCGAGCCAGATTTCCAAGAAATGTACTTACTTCAAAGGAGCAGACATATATGTGACATCCTGTAATTTTGGTGGTTTTAGTTGTAGACATTTTTTTTCTTACTTTGTCCTCTTTCTGAAGCTGGTAAAAAACCAAGGAACGGCGTGATACATTCTGTGTTTTTTTTATGTGGTCTTCTGCAGTTAGCCAGAGCTTTAACTTTGACTGCTTCACCGGACTTCAAAAATACTTTGTTAAAAGGTTACTTAGTCACTTCTTTTCTGTTTGTAATCTTTATCTTATTAAGAGTGCTCTTCAAATACTTTAAAAATAAAAATATGTACAGCATCTGTACATTTGTTAAAGCCATTAGTTGGATGAGCATCTCAAATTATAGAGTTTAACTTCAATAATAGACGCCTAGGTACTTTTAGTTTCAAATTATTATAGTTGGTTCTAAAGCAAGTTAAACTTTCGCAATAACAACTTTCATCATAATTTTATACGGCGTTGATTACTTAGGTTTTCAGACGTTTTAGCTGATGTTTTGTTAGCACTTTTCTTCACTGCTTTGTTTCAATCCATTGATGAAACACAATAACCTATAAATGTATCTAATTTAGTGCCGACACGGTGTTTTACAACAATAAGTGCTAAATCACTAATATCTTGGCGCGAATAAATGATTCGAGCCATGTATTTGATAACATGAGTACGTATAACTGCACGATATTTTGAGATAGCATTGTAATATTCTTTGACACCCTAAACAAAGTGATCGCAAAGTTCAAGACCAAATGAAAAAACTGTTAAAAGAAAATGAATGAAACATTTTAAGGGGACCCAGCAGTTTTCCATGGTGAAGTTTGTTATTTAGTAAATATTTGAATAAGAAATGGACTTCTAACAAAAGAATTGAACTCTATTCTAAAAGTGAATATAATAAGAAAAGTTTTGTTTTTCTCGAACAAAGTTGAAACAATAAATTAAGTTCTTAACTTTTGTAGCCGGAATAATGTAGGTTAAAGAAAGAAGGAACATTACAAGGACTTGAAAGTTGAAATATTAAGAAATATTTGTTGTGATGGTTTTTTTCCGTATGAACTGGTGGATCGAAGTTACTGCCCCTAACCTAACACATGGTTAGTGTGGCATGGCATGATTCTAACCTGATTTGTATTTAATTATTTAAAGCCGATAAAAAAAATCTTTTTTTTTATGCTATCAATCACATCTAGATACCTCACAGCATAATAAACATCTCTTATTTACCATAATCTCGCAAAATACAAATCCATATGAAAAATACTATTTTTGGGGACTATTGACCCTTTATGCTTCTAGCCTGTATTTGTATACATGAGGCGACGCAAAGTCTATCATACCCGGCCACTTTAGTCTTCGACGCATGTATTTACGCACCTCCATGGTATGTACTAGGTGTATTTGTTTCGCCACTCGTCGTAGATTTGCGTCACCTCGTTTATGAACGGGCTTTTTTTTTATTTTGTTTTGCGGCTATTCTGGGACTGTGCAGCCCCAGTATCATTGCAACCATCATCGATCTATTGTGATCGCCGCTGTTATCTTTACAGTTCGCCACCAAGTCCTACATCCACTAGGTATCGCAGTAGCTTTTGGGGGGCGATATGTTTTACATCCTGTTGGCCAAGGATATGTTTGCCCAGGTTTAAGCTACGCTTGCGCATCAGAGGTCCACAGTCCGTCAGAACATGAAGCGGAGTTTCGTCTGACTCCTGGCACGTTCTGCATGAACGGGCTTACTTTTTTGGTGTATTAAAAGGAGTCCAAATTTCGACCTATATTTACATCTAACCTGTGCATCACGGCTACACTCTATAACGAACTCATGCAACAGAATCTGGTTATGTCCGTGCTCCCCCGGAAGCGTTTATTAACCTATATTCTGTCTATAAGCGCGGGAAAATATTCAGCTGTGGTACTCCAAGACTTTATCAAATTATTTTCACGTCAAAAATATAAACTCGTATGGTAAAAAAGAAAACACTCAAACATACCACTGAATATTAAATTCGAAAGAATATAAATAAAAACTGCTGTGGAATGACTGAAATCCATTAGTTTTCAAAGTCATTAAATGGTGGTCACTCCCGTAAAAGACATAAATCTCAGCTAACACACCTTTATTACCTATATAAGGGAGGTCACAGCATCTAATTTAGCTAAAAACAGGTCTGTCAGAGAGAAGAAAATATAATTTTAACTATTTTTATGGCCTTTTTCAATTAATACTGATGTTCTGTTGTTTTCATGAATAAAATATGTTAGTGAATATAATAACTTTCTTTTTTCTTTTGGTTTAAGATAGTTCTGTTGTTAAGACAACTCTTGCAGCTAAAAAAACTAATAGGTACTTTACTTAAATTAACAAGCTGTCCATAAACCTAAGGCCTAAGAGTTAAACAAACAGCTTTAAGAAGTTAAAACCCAACCTAAATTCCGAATTATCAGTTCAAACTAGCGAAATAACGATGAAGAAAAACACTTATTTTATACGAATCTAATTTAAACAATCAAACGAGAATTAAAAATAAAATGACCTACATACCTGAACCCACGTCGCGCCTAAATTCAACATAGCACAATTACCACGTCCAACACATTTGAAACTTGAACACTAATTATGACGATCATTTAATTCGATAATCACATTATTTTATCAATGCCCGCTTGGTAACTATTTGAAATGTTTTTGATAACAAATTATTTTAAAATTTATTCCATACACAAACGATTTAGCAAACTTAATTCTGGAAATTTTCAATCTAATGGAATTTTTCTCACCGTCAGAGGTTATTTCAAAGTGTTTTTCGTTCACCTCATTTTCAAACCTTATTTCCCTGCACAAGTTATCGACTTAATGACCTACTTATACACTGTTATCCTCTCCTTTACTCGGTGCTAGCAATTTATCACTTGCACAACGATTGCAATCTTGATGCTAAACATGCTATTACTGAAAATAGCTTCGGCATACTTTAGTAACTTCAAAAAATATTTCAAGAAGCAATTTGTTTTGGCATTTGATAACATAAAGGGACAACTTTAGTTAATTTTAACATAAGTGGCGAAGTATATTGAATTTACCTCTTAAACGTCTTAGCGCAGAAATGTATCATTTATTTTTGAAAGAGGTACCTACTCCAACATCTGAGACCTTGTATTTCATCGTGACATAAAAAAAAAGATTTTGTAGCTTTAATGTGACACTGTAATGGGATATTTCAAGTTAAAACAGCTGTTTTATGAAGCTTAAAATGTATTACACTGTACTTCAACGGGACTCTTAAATTTATTTTTCAATATCTTAAGTTTATAATATTCAAAAAGTGTGGGTAGAGTATTAGTAGTACCCCAGCAAAAGCAGAAGAATGTCCCGTATTTTCTCGTATAATTGAAGGAGTTAACTAATTAGAACTTTAGTCTAAAGATATTAGCGTCGAAATACGATCTAAGTAGTTTAAGTAATTAGGATCTTCTTTGAAAATTGCACTTCAGATTAATTTAGGGAAAATTACCTCAAACACCTACGTAAAACTTGCCCATTTAGGAATTTTCCTTTTAGTTTAGGTTTAAGTGTGGACCTCAAATTGGATTTTATCTGTTAACTTCCACTATATTGGTTTAAGGAATACCTTTTTTATCTATAACAATCTCTTTAAGGCTAGTTGTCACTTCTCCCATATCAAATAGCGTTAAGAACCTTTTACTTGGCGAGTTTAATTCAATTATTATATTGTCACCAAAATCTCTATGTTCTTAAGAATGACGAGTAAAACAGCATTAAAATAATTCAAGATATTTTTTGGAATTTATTAAATGGGTTCTAGTTTTGCATATATTATCTGATGGTATAATAACAGTTTGTTCTATGACTGCTTAATCATTTACAAAACATTGGTAAATATCATCAAAATGTTTAGTTGCTTTCGTCGCATTAAATCGATATGCATAGCTAGACATGGAAATGTTTTTTATTTATAGGGATTTGTATAATGAATTCCTTTCTTGTTTTTTATTCCTTGAGATATCTAAAAATTTCACTTTTTTCTTCCTTAAGTTTCGACTTAAATCTTTTTATTATAAACTTTTATTTTGACATTGATTCTTTTAGTTGTCGCCTACTCTATTTTTTACACCAACAGTTTTTGCCCGCAATTCCAAGAGAGTACTTGTTCACAGGTATATTTATTAGCGTTTAATGTCGTATTCACCATATTAATAAACAAGAATCTGTCTTTGTTTAAAAGGAAACGATAATACAACATTAATCAGGAAGTTTCCACCTTCGTCAAGGTCCTATACATTATGGAGACAATTTAAATGTAACATGAATTGTTGCCGGTCATTAACGGTGATATTTTAGAGTATTTTAAAAATGATGAATAGGTTTATTAATACTTGCTGCACTAGTCGCTGTTACGTATTCTCAGCTGCCTCCAAAATTATCTAGTCTCGGTCGGAAGCAAATATAGACCATTCAATATTGGGTCCCTTCTCCTTCTTTTACACTACGTTCATCGGTATAAATTTAGGTTTCCATAGCTTGCCGTACCGTAGGCCATACTGTAATATTGCACTAGACTGTTTACTTGGTGTAGTCACTTAGCCAAAATGAGATCTTTGAAAGTCGATCCTGGGATTGAACTAAAATACAAATACTACTCGTGTCAAGTACTTCTTAGTAGCAGTTTAAGACATTGTTTAAATCTTCGCTTTAAAAAAGTAGACAAAATTGGATCAGACAAAATATGTGAAATAAATCTGTTTTATCATAATTGGAAGTCTACAGGTGTCGATAATAAAGATAATTGCTATTGCTAGGTATTGATTGCGCAGAAGATATCTTTGAACGTCACAGCAAATAACACTGCTGTATTTTACATACCAGAAATGTCACATGCTCTAGGGTTCAGACTGGTTCATATGCATCTAATTATACAGGTCAAAACATACCATCATACAAATAAGAATTAATTAACTAGATTTCTTGAACTTAATAGATAAAGTAGATGATATGTATCTTAGCAACATTGAATAAAGTGATCAGGACAGTGTTACTGAACTTGACAATACCTACAAACAGATTACAAAGATATCTATTTACGATACAACACGTGTGCAGCAGCTGTGAAGAAAGTTCGTCATGATTAGAACCTACTTAGTTCGGATCATTTTTATCTTTTAGATCCTCTAGACAACAATGCAGAGAATGAAAAAGTTACAAATCATTAGTAGCATATGGTTAAAGAATAATAAGTTCAAAATGACACAAAAAAACGTCATGCGGTTTAAGACCATTTGGAGGAAGGACCTTTTCTGACACTCTTTGTATAAAAAACAGTAATTTTCATGATATTATGTAAGGACAACAAACGCTCTACTTAAAATACTCGAAAAAAACTATTCCTTACAAAAAATATGAAGAATTCTGATGTTCAAAGCTAATAATATACCAATTCCTTTTGAAATACCAAGACGTGGAGGCAACTTGGTGCTATTTCAATAAAACCTTCGACCTTATAAGATACGACGTACTGTTGGAAGAATAGCTTGTTTTAGAAATACGCATTTCGTTTGTAAGCAAAGAATTTTTCTACATACAATTTCATAAGGCCTTGTTTAAAAATGTGAAAAGTCAGTGACGTAAAATCAGAAATAGCTTAATGAATACTTTATGAAATGCTTAATGGAAACACCACGACGCTATATCAGGCCAACTTCTATAATTATACTGAAATTTGTTACTAACATTATTCGGTCAATAGTGTAAACTATTGACCGAATAATTGGAGTATTCTAGACTTCTTACAGTTTGGAACGAAACAAGGGTAATGGAAAACTGTCTTCTGCAACAAAACGCGATCAAAATTAAGAAGCTTATAAGTTTTAAATCAAATTCTATACTCAAAATTTAATCCCTAATTCTGTCTAAAATAAATTAATAGTTTAAATAACACTAAAAAACACGCTTTCGCTAATCGTGGTCAAATTTCATTACAAGACCTTTCTAACAAGTCAAAACACGGCTCTGATACGATATTTCGTCATGGAATGCTAGTGCCTATGTTTCGGCTTCATCATCAGACCTTGAAACCTAATCATGGTCAACGTTCTATACAAGACCTTTCTAACAAGTCCAAACACGGCTATGATACGATCATCCTTCATGAAGTTCCAGTTCATATCTTCCGGCTCCATCATCAGATCAGCTCGACGGACCATATTATTGTATTGTCATCAAAATCACATACAACTGCCAATTTTCAATACGCTACGATCTTTAGAAGATAGTTAAATTAGTTTTCTTAGATTTGACTACATAGTTACATACATACAGGTCGACCTAATAAAAGCGTCTTAACAAGTTGAAATAGAAAGCAATCAATGTAAATAAAGGAATAACAGAATCCAATTCGCTGCCTCAACATGGAAACTGTTATTTTAATGAACATTTGTGTTTGAGGCTTTTTGAGGTTATGGCCCAAAATTTGAAGGCATCTAAATTCTTCTGTTTTTAAGTATGTACTGATGTATCAGTAACCAAGCGCAATAATGGATTCGATTTCCTTTTGGAATGACACACAATGCGCATTGAAACTCAAACTGTTTAGTAAAGGTGTCTACATTACCAACATATTTTTTTTGTCGTTGGTGTAATTTTTTGCTTCATTTGAAACTTCTATTTTTCTATCATGTCTAACTGTTGCTGTTTTCATTTACTGTTCTGTACTTCTTGCATTAAGTTTTTAAATTCTACATTTATTATAACTTTCTTATCCTTCACGATAATGTTTTTACCATGGGTAAACTTCGTTGACAACTGAACACCTCTTCAAAGTTGACTACTATCTTATACATTGAGGGTTAACGATTCCAGATTTGCAGATTATTTCAGAATGGGTTAGGACACGGAATGTAGAACTAGAGCTTACGTTCATGCGATGTTTCACCCGAATTGTCATGGTAACATGTTAATAGCCTGAATAATGAATAGATATGATTTATTAGTACTATCAGTTTTACGTAACTACCGAGTTCAAAGAAATACGCCTTACAAAGAGATCTATTAATAATGTCCTAGTAATTAACGATGAATAAAGTTTTCAGAGAAAATAAATATTTTGAATGAAAAACGCAAATATGGAATGTTATTTTTTCGAAATCGCGCCGGTTCCGAGACCTTATTCACATTTATTGCAATTATTTATTATTTCACATTTATTGCAATTATTTAGTTAAATACAGTTTTTATTCATTGCAAACGACTTGGTTCATCAATGTTCACAAAAGCTATTCTGCTTGGGTCGATTAAAAAATCTTCTTAGCGATACGCTTGAATCTGGTACAGCGACAGTATAATATCAATATAACAAAATTAAACATGGAATCAAAAATTCATATAGAAGTTTTCATATTCTTCGTATTAGGATCAGTTCCAGTTGGTTGGTTTACGTAATTCTCTTTACCCGTAATAGAAACACTAGTACAAGCTCAGTGTAACAATGCCAGCGATCAATATTATGTAGCTTTTGACTGTACAGAAACACGCGACATACGCAATTTTAGTATAAAAATTCTGACCTTCGTATAAGTTCAAATAGCTGGTCCATATTGGATTACATATTGCCTTAAGATACACGCAACTGATTATCGAAAAGAAATACGGTTTGAAATTCCAGTTGCGATAAAATTACTTCATTAATTTGTTAAAATATCGGCTATGCTAACAATTAAAAATATTAATCCGTTGCTTACCTAATTAAGAAGTCCAACCCATGAACATAAAATTATATAATTTTATAAAATACTAGTTGTTTCTCGCAGTTCCGCCCGCCGTCTCAATATTTTTTAAATATAATATGCTTAGCCGATGTCACCCGGGGATACTGATCCTTCCTAGCTTCATAAACAATTTTTCAAATCGTTTCAGTAGATTTGGAGCCTATTCAATGCAAACAAACAAATAATCAAATCTTTCCTCTTTATAATATTAGTATAGATTTATTGTATTAACAACGCAAAATATAAGTCTCATTTATCAAATAGCAACGGGATGTCACCTCACCTTCATCATAATTTTGACGCAAATCATATCTCAAATAAGATTCCATTTATCATTTACTCTGCGTGGCTTCATAGCTTTTTCTTCTTTCGTATGATTTTTGTGGTTTATATTTTCATATGAAACACATTTTTAATGATCAAACTTTCTTCTTTGTTTTGTTTTTTTTTTATTTGCCAAGATCGCCCAATATTAATAATTTACAATCATAAAGCAATTCGTTACTGTCAATTTTAATTATTGTAATTGATCAGAATGCCGGTCTTCATATAGTGAAGTTCAATTGTTCCAAATAGGTATTTGCCTTTGTCTAGTACTTTTAACTTTCATTTTACGCTCACCTTGTATTGACCCGCATTTTTCACTCAAAACCAATACATTATTATCAGGTTTAGTATCTCAAATAGACCGAATAATTGTCCTAGCTACGTATCACCATAGGCACGCCGCGTGCAATCAATATCACTTGAAAATTTACTGGTCCAAATGATTCTGATTTGGAACTTCTATATACCGCTTAATTGAATAGCTAGACTGAATTGTTTGGAGCAAAACAATATGACCCATATTGTACATTGGTTTATTTTACAATGATAAATTGTGGTTTTGTAAAAGCAAATTCGTGTCAGAGGCTCATTATCTTTTCAACGTTGTTTATATTATAAACAGTAAAATATTCATACTGTATTTAAACTTGAATTTTATTAAAAGAGACGTAATAGAGTTATTGTCGTTGTACATTTTCCAAACCAACTCCTCTAGAATATATATTATCGTTGGGTTTCGTTTCTCAGAGACAGTAATTTGGACGTCCATTATACTTATGTTTGCGTTACGTCATTAGCGCACTTTGACTCAAAAGGACAGCTGATCGTGTATTGTGCCGCTTGCTTTGAGGACATACTGATAGAGGCAGGAAATCAAACTCGGAATGTACTAGCTAATTATGAGTCATCATAGATACAACAGCACAATAGCAGCACAATAGCAATACTAAAGTTCACGGCGGTACTGATACGAATACATTAAGATACGAAACCGAAATTATAAATGAATATACCTACTGTTTTGGAACGGAAGACATGTAATACGAGATGAACGATTAGGCAGAAAATGCTAATGTCTGGAGTTCGGAACGATGTCCGAATATATAAGTACGTGTGACATTTACTTTCACACCGACACTAAAAACAAAAAAGGACCTTTATTTTTTTGGCAAATATCCGCCGATGGACGCTACAGTTCGAATGTTTAACTTCTATAGCAATGTTTTATGTCCATCGTCTACAATAGCACATGAAACTTCTAAAAGGATAATAAAATTAAGACCGGTTTATGGATCTCCAACGTTTTGTACTTGTCTTTCGTATTATGTATTCTTATCGTAACCGAGAGCAAGGTCGAGTGGTTCAACCGAAGAAATTGCTTGAGTAAGCATAGCGTTACATCGCGGATCGATTAATTGTAGCAACCATTAGCCCCTTATATCGCGATAGTCTATCTAGTTTGGCGTGAGCACGGTCCGAATCGAAAACTACCAAGCAGTGATTGATAGCTTCAATAACAAACTTTCAGTTCCCAACTTATCTTGCTCAAAGTCGGTGTCTACCCTCGATGCGCTATCCACAACTAGCATGAAGTATACGTAAAGCATTTAATGGCTTCCTTTACCCAGTTTAAGGGATTATTGCCGTTTTGGTAAAACAAGCACATGTTATGTAAGCATAATACTATTATTTTCATCTTCAGACATGAGATATTGTATGGAATTATGGAACATTGCCAACTTCTCAAGGTGTTTTAAGTGCATTGTACTACTGCTGTGTTGTGTCTTCGTCCAAAGTATTGCTAGTCGGACATAGACACTCGATATTATAAATACTCTCATTCACTACTAAAATTAGCATGCAAAGAAGCGTGATGCATTTTTTCTGATATTATAATAGCTGCATTTGGCGATCGATTTTTTGCCAGACTAACCAAGATATATTTCCATAAGTAATGTATAATTTTTAGGAATATAGGCTGATCGAACCCTAAAAAGTTAACCAAATGCATACCTAATTCCATTAATTCCTGCCTGTGTTCGTATGACATTGGCGTATGACAAGAAAAATAAACCCAAATCAACATTCTGAAAGATAAAGCCTTTATGATCAACACTGTGTTTTTTTTGCATTTTAAAACAAACAATAAATTTCTTTGTTAAATAAGCAAACTCAAAGACACAAGATCATTGCATTAAGATGTAAGTACTGAGTTCAAACGCTATTGCAAATTAGTCTTTAAGACAACGACTCATAGTAGAATATGTAATTTTAAGTCTAAAGCTAACATTGCGGGAGACCAGACATTCTATTTGTCTCACTTTCGATTCTGAATCATCGTTTAAAGACGCGAGCAATACAATATGTTATGTGTTCATAGTTATTGGCTGTAGTAGCTAAAACATTGTTTCATCCAATAACAGTTTTGTTGCCTCATTCGAAGAGCAACACAAGGCCTTATCTGAAAACTTGTATGGAACTATCGTAAGTTCTAGCTGATGAATCTCATCTTATCTTTTGATCTAACAACAGCATCATCATTGCTTTTATCTTCTTCTTCTGTCTTTGTCTACTGCTAGATGTAGAATTTTCTTGTTGAGTGTCATTCTCTTCGTTGCTTTTCCAATTCTATCCAAACAAAATTGTCTCTACATTATCATAAAACAGTTCATCGGTGTCATCACTAGTCGTAATCCGAGTAAAACATTTAAGATCAAACATATACAGGATAGATTTTTGTATGGAGATCTCACCTTCCTGATTTTACATGCATGTATTTTAAGATTACTGACGTAATACTACGCCAGTGAAATGCGCATGCGTAACTGTTTATGTTCAACAATTACAGTCTGCAGTAACGTGTTTCCGATCTACGATAAAATATCTTATCGAACAAGCTAAGGCTGTTTCAGTGTGGTTTGCAACAACTATACTTGTTTCAAGGATATTGCTAGTAACCGAGAAATTATTTTTGGTTCAACAATAAGCATATTTCTTTTATGAATCTAATGGCTATAGCTTAATTATCTTTCTCTTTAGCACCCTTTTCGTTCCAAATCTTGATATCGGAATCCACTGGATTTGAAGTTCCTTTATGTGTTAGCCTCGCAATGTCTATGGAAAGATTTTTAAAACCACATTTTTCTTCGATTCCTGTATAATTTTCTACACTTTCTCAAATATATTTTGAACCGCTTTAAGCGTTCATCACCGTAAATAGTTTTAAGGTTAACTCATTACTTTTTTGCGGAATCGTCCAATTTTATGTAAGTAGCGAATACTGTGTTTTATTAAAAACAATATAGACCCATGCCACGCGCCACTACATACGTCTTGACGGCAAAGTTTTGGTAAAGATTTCAAAAACAAAAGTTCTTACGCAGCATTATTGGAAAACGTCCTTTATCTAAGATCAATTTTTAGGGTCAAGGGCGACCAAGGGCTTGTACTTATCCTTCATCCCCTAAGCTCCGGTTTTATGATGATAACACTAAGTATGCTTATGCGTGCTTGTTTTGTATGAGAGCCACGTCTGGTATGCCAAAAGGGTTGGACAGGCTAAAGGCTTTTTTTAAGCAAGAAGTTTAGTCGGAACCCTAAACTTTGTCATGAATGTGCAACATTGGCAGCAAAAAAAAAATACTTCAATGAAAGTATTATTTATTGTGTTATAATATTTTAATGTACCCACTTAATGCTAACTAAGCTTCGAACAAAACACTTCTTCTATCATGACACTGGAACTTCCATATGGTTTTGGAACATTTTAATATGTGAATAGAACTTTAAATAGCAGGTCTAAATAACTTTTATTCGACTTGTACTTTGGTAGTGATCGTGACTCACAAATTAGATTGTCATTTAAACTACACTCACAAAAACTCCATACAATTATTGTTAAAAATAAATTTAATTTAACTATAAAAAAGCACACTAAGCAACCCAACTCAAAAATGTTATGGATAAAAAAAGGAACCTCAAATGAATGCAGAATATTGTCCTGTTTATAAATAATAATATACTTAGTTGTATAAAAAATATTTGGTAAATTATTATCAGTTTCAGCATGTTGTGAGGAAGAATACGTCATAACTTGAAAAATAATTATGAAGACGACAAAGAATGTCGATTAAAATGTTGGTATATCGTGTGAGAAATATGAAAAAGATTGATTATTTTTAAAGTATAAGGTAGAACGGAAAGTAGCAGGAAGAAGTCAGCTCACGATTAAGGACTCCTATTGAGTCTGAAACTAGTCGGGCGATCCCGAGAATGCGCGTGAGGAAGCCGTTGAATCTTTAGATAATTATGAATTTGTCTCACCGAAGTTATTATAAAAAAAGAAAGAAGAAGATTTTATGTATAGAACTTCATTTCTCAAAGGTTAAAAAAGTCTATGAGGCGCTAAACCCTCAAAGCTTTCTATAAGATGCTTTTTTGTTGGCAATTAATTAACGGCAGGCGATTGGATGTGTTCCAAATGACCTTAAACTCTTTTGTTCTTAGTTATAATGCCGCTCGATTTTATTGAGGTAGGAATTAAAAAAAAATCTTAATTAGATAAATCAGTATGTCAGGATTGTAAGAAAATTATGATTTCATATTAATGTGTTGATATGTTGACTAAAAGGGGAATAAAATTATTGGGTTAAGGACGAGATAATCAATATAATTATTTTTATATTAAAAAAACTAACTAAAAATAAGTTGCTTCTAGATGTTATTTAAATAATAGTTTTTACTTTACGTTACTGGTATTATATACATATGTACGTATGTACTGTATGTATGTATATAAAAAATCATAAATTTCTGTAGGTATAAGAAATAGAGCAGGTTCATAACTTAATTATTAATTGGCTTAACAAGTAAATAAGTAGGGCAACGTTGTTTTACTTTTATACGACGTTATTCGACTGTGTGTAATTTTTGTTTCACGTTCAGCTATCCATTTTTAATGAGGGAATTTTTTTAAGAACATATTAAGGTGGACATCTGGACATAATATTTTCGTATCAACATTATGTTTTTATTTCTTTTAATAGGTTTTCTAAAACATCTTTACATATAATTTTTTGAACTGGAATGCGCTGACGATCTTTTTTTATTCTTTCTATTTCAAAAAGAACGCAAACACTGTCGGAGACTACATTACCAACATATTATATTCTCAGAGGACTGAGTTTGTCTAGTCTTGACCCTATGAAAAAATAACGTGGTGAATGTGTTATTTACCACCTTATTCTTTCATTATGCAATGTGGATCGCACCTTCCTCGTATTCTTGTTAACCCCTCGTGCAAGGCTAAATGCTTCTTCGTTACCGCAATGGTTGGATTTCGAACCGACAACACAATATGATCGCAAGTTTGACGCTCTAGCCGCTGCCCGACGCTTTAGGCTACCACTGTTTCTAACTCTGACTCCTATTCTAGTACGTAATAACAAATCATACATATATTTCTTTAAGATTATTTGGCTTTTCAGAATGCGGGTTTTATGACTTAACCCGAGTCCTGACCTTAAGCATTTTTTTTTTAGTTTTTCAATCCATCTTATACCTACCTATATTGTTTATAAGCGACAACTTCTTTTCACTTGTTCTTCTTTAATTCTTGATAAAAGTTTAAAACTTTCAGCTTTCTGCTAGTCTGTTTTGGATTTTCATTTAGTTAGGCAAAAATAAACTTCAAATCATTGCTTTTAGAGTTCTCTATAAAATTCTGCGTGTCTAGTATTAAATTGCTACAATATTAATCGGTGTAGCATCACATAACTCAGGATGTCAGCTAGACATACACTCAAATAAAAAAAACACAAAACTGTCATCGTCTGAATAAAAAATAGTTCTCGGTCGCGTTTGATAGGAGTCAGAAGCTAAAGGCAAACAAATTAAAGGTATTTTTAGCTATTAATCGTTTCATATACTGACTAATAAGTTTTTTCATATTTTTAAAGATTATTCATGTCATTAGTCCTAAACTATTTTAGCGCATGCATAATAAACGACTAAACTTTCTCATGACCAATATCACAGTCATGTTCAAAAATTTTGCGTTCGAACATACTTATTTTTCATTAGATACACAGTGGTACATGACCTCTTATGTATAGATACAAAGTAGGTATATTATAAAAGTGAAAAGTTCGGGTCTACAGCTCTTGGACAATGCTAACCTAGGCTAACGTTGAAAGTCACTATTTACAACCTTCATTTGTTACAGCTACCTCGTGTTGATACAGACAGAATAAACATTACGTTCTGAATTTTCCTCACATTCGTGACTAGATAGTAATTTTTCCTCATGTAGGTCAAGATAGCAGAAAAAGTTCATGATGAGTTTTTTGTTTCTTAATACTCATTGTTTTTTGTAAAAGCATCAATAAAAACAAATTAGATCCCTACCCAACTTGGCTCATTAGAACTTGATTAATTACCTCATGTCACGCTATTTTTATGGCACTGAAATGGAACATTTCAATGTATTTTTCTGTAACTTCGCATTCACTTTTACTGCAGTTAAAAGTTGAATTCAACAAACCCAAAAAATTACCATATTTTCAACCGAATGGCGACCAATTTTAGCACTAAATGGACGCACTTATAATTTACACAACAATTCATGAAACAATTAAAATTCATACGACGTGTTTTAACACAACTGCCGACACTTTACCAACGTGGAAATATTGAAGGAAATTTCTGAGAAAAAAAACAAAATAAACATTTTCTTACCTGATACTAAATATGGCTATCCAAATCCAGGGATCATAAACAATCTTCTGTCACAATATGCACACGCCTGTCACACACATTAATTCAAGTTTTGTGAAACGAAATGCGTACGCACTACAAAGGGTTTAGTTAATATTTGATTGTAGTGTGCAGCTCGCGGCAACACGCTCTCTCACCAGCGAGGCTCATGTGCTACTGATTCATCACGACACGACAACGAACTCAACACGGCGCTCAGGCTATACGTACTCGCTGTATTTGTGTGTCCCTGGCTCCGAACAAAGACGATGCTGCCCGAAGCTCTACAGCTGTTTAATGTTTGTGAACTCATTGCCAATCGATTATCAATAATTCTAACATCTCGTGACGTAATTTAACGTTTATATTATTCTAATTAATGCTTAGATTCAGTTATTTATCTAATACATGTAAATATTTTGTCCTAAATCTAAACAAATCTTTAATTCTATTCAAATTACGATCATAATTTTTGTTCTTTATCGATTTAGTCTGGGATTAACGTGAACGCAATGGTATTCACTTCAATATCAGCTTGAAGAAAGTATTAAGATTGAAACAATCCGCAACGTCGGTAACAATTCAATTTATTATTTCCAATACGTTGTGGTTACATCAGAATGAGTGCGAATCGGGTACACCACGCACTGTCGATCGGGCCGCGGGTGCAAACTCAGTGCGGGCGTACCGGCGGCGAGGGAGACAGGTTTACGTAACACTTGCTCTTTCTAACATCGATTTCGGTCATTGTGCCTGTCCTTTTCTGGCGCAATGTGCCCTCTTTCTGGCGGAGCGGGCGCGCACTGCGGATGTAGCTGCTCGGGAAATAACTGCCCTATTTTAGGATAAACTTTTGAATGCATTCTGTTTTCAGTATGAACATGTCTGTGCGGTTAAAAATAATAATAGCGTACACACAGTTATACAAACAGTTCGACTTTGAATGAAAATCTATGTTCGAATAAATTAATAATCTTCATTTCAGTTTGTAAATATGTTTTTTGTATTATTAGCGACTTTCAATTTGATTTAGTTCACATAAAAAAACATACATATTCAAATTTTGGCTTAGAAAGTATTCCCTCCACGTTTTTACATAATTTATTTAAATATCAAGCTATTTATATTCATTTCCGCGCATCATTATCGTCCATAATTATTTATGTTAATTTTTTTCTTACTCATAACACACCATATATTTATGTTACCGATTTATAGAAGTAAACCAGGTCGGACTCCAAAACTAGAACACCTTTTATGCCTTTACAAATAACAATAACTTGAAAAAAAAAACATCTTTTTACAACATAAAGGAATAAACTGAAGTAATTTTTAAAGTACCGTAATTGTAAAAGGAAATTTGGTCAAAACTCGTTAAAATATTTCAACGATTCTCAGTCTTGCTGTGACATATTATACACGTGTTAGGGCTTAAGATGAGTGTACGAACAATAATAAACTTGGCCATTCTGACGTAACTAAAGCCATTCTGACTGTAAAAAAATACTTCTGCTTTTCTACTCTATGTTAAATTCACCTCTCACCAGGTTAACCTAAATATTATTGTACATACCGTCGGCGCATCTGACCTCCACATAACCCATTTACGATGTATTTTAGTATCTCTTGGTAACTAGCTAGATTTAAAGTGAATTAACTTCTGTAGGTATGTATACCTAGAATATCGTACGAAGACTCTGGAACTCCATACACTCTTCAATGACATTTGACAATTTTCCAAATAACTCTTGGCATAATTGTAGTTCACGATACGAAACGATTATTTAGCTCTAGAAGTGATAAAATATTAGGAAGAGATAGCAGTAGCGTTAAACATTGTTTCTAATAAATAGTACTACGAAGGTTGTAATGCCATATGTTTATCGTGATAGACCACAAAAGATTTGGCGAGATGTAAGATGCCTTCTTAGGGAATCAGCAAGAAGAAACGAGGGACCTGGATTGCTGAAAAGACGTTAAAGTTGTATGATACAAATGTTCTAACAATCGACAATATAGTGTTGAGTCATAATATAATTTGTGACATTAATACGTTTTTGCATGTCAATAATCTAAACAATATGTGATCTCTACTACTACTGAACAGCCTTATATTTATAACAACAGCCTATGCATTACTGCAAATAAAAATTATCTTATCTTAATAATGGGGGAAGATTTAGCCCTTCAGTGGGAAAGTACAAACTAGCTATAATCAATAATTATTATTATCTTCTCCGCATTATTCTAAGCCCGACTGACGGTTAAGAAAAATATTACATACGACCTGATAGTACGGCTGAAACTACTTTTTTTTTACATCCTCTTAGAACAAAATTTCAACATAAATAATTCCTATGCTAATTATTCTTGTCAAGTAAAAACACAGTAGGTAATGTATTTGATTATAAATTTCTCGTGTTAATCGTAGAGTAAAACCAAGACAGCGACGGGGGTATATTTGCCTCGATTGTAATTATTACTCTAGTTTTGCGGAAGAAATACTTCTTATTTCATTTATTTATCGGATGACTCTACAATCACCACTAAGCTGGCCGTGTTGTATATCTCTATGCCATGGCATTCTAAGTTAAGGTGGGATGAAAGGTTTTGCGGGATAGTTGTTCTTTTTTCGGCAGGACATCTATCCTGACCGTAATTTATATGGATTATGCATATTAATATGGATATATGAGTAATTCATGTGGATTAGGCAACTATCCCCATAAGGGATTGATGTCCAAAAATTTAGAGGCTGGCAAAAATCGTAGCTCTGGAAATATCAAAGATAATGTTTTGTTCTTTGATAAATTTAAAGATAATAAACCAACGTAAGTACCCATTTACAAATTAAGTTTGCTTTACAACTATTCTGAGATTTAAAGTAATTTCAAAATGTCAACTGTCCTGTTTTTAACCAAAATGGTATCTGAAGTTAGAAAGCTTGGTGATTAATTTTTAGAAAAGGTCTTTGCCTTTCAGCGGCATTGTTACAAACCAAGCCAATCTTAGTGCATGGTTTGGACAGTGATTTAATACACTTAGCTCGACTGTAGAGCTACCTCTAGTAGAGTTCACTTTGGCTCTTAAATGGTCTGGTTTTAATCTCGTTATGCTCTCTACAAGTATTTTTGAAGTTTCGCTCTTGTTTCTAACTGAAATAAAGCGGATCTCAATTTAGTTTTTTTTTTTAAGAGTTAGAGATCAATAACGATAGTAAATTAATAGACCATAGTTTGAAATTGTAATAGCGGAACCAATTTTGATAAAACTTGGTATGGAGGAAACTGACACCCTGGATTAATATAGGCACATAGATATTTTTTATCCAGAAAATTAAGTTATTTAGTAAACCGGAGGTAACACTGCGGTGCCCAGCTAGTAAGATTTATATATTAAAGAAAGTACAATCCTAACAAAGTAAATGAGGCCCGGATGTTTATAGTCCGCCTTCCTTGGTATTGTGCTATTTCAATACCTGACAAGTGTGGAGTAGTGCGGAAACGATTGTAAACAACGAAAACCTAAGCTGAGCTAACTTGGAAATATCCGCGAAAGTGATTTGAGTTTTAATTTGGTACCTTAAACAAGACAAAGTCATCTGAAAACAATCGACTCTACATTTATCATTTAAGAACCCGTGGGGTTCTTGGCTAAGTCTAAGCTATACGGTTTGACCAATGATAAAGATTCAGCAGCGCTTTCCTCGGTTGGTCCGTGGAAGGACGACCATTTGCAAACATACACGATCCCTCCAAACCTTGAAAAGAGCGTGAAGTCCCGGCTATCATACAGTCTCTGTTATAAGGTGATTTTTGACAATTGTTAAATCATTACAATTTACTTGTTACCCAATAAAATATAGTCGCTCTATGTCAAATACGGTCAGATAAATCTGGTAAGACTGGAAGCCTGGTAAAGGTAGGCTGAAGGAGGTTAAATTGATTCTTTATCTGGCTAGAGAGACTTAAGCGATTCCTTACTTTTATTTAGTTACTTGGATGGCAGTTCCATTACCATTTCCGAGTACTGCAGTAGTTTAATAGTAAGTAGGTTTAAGTTTAATACTTATCTTAATTAAAGGAGGAACAGCAATTTGGCCTAACGAGCAATAAGCGATATCTTTGGAAAGGATTTTCAAGCTTTCATAAACGTTTTATAAATTTAAATTACAATTATTTGAAGTGTATTTTATACAACTACGCCATTTTTATTTATCTTACACAGGGTAGATAATTATATTTTTTGCGGTTCTCTTTTAGAATTTAACTAGGTACCTATATCTACCAGTCAAAAAAGTAAGAAATATTTGAGTGGAACATAGCATCTTTTTGAAAAATAAAATCAAGAACTAAATGGAGATTTTATCAAATGAAAGGTTTCTTTAAAGTTGGTTTCATTCGATTTAATAAAACTGATTTATGATAGTATATATTTTAATTAAGAGTAAGTATAATCAGTCGTTCTAGTCAGACGTTAATTGATTTTGATGGTTCACTGGTTCTCCTCTAATTAATAACGACAACAGCTAATTAAAAGCACAGTAAAATATTTTAAATTTAAATAACATTATTTAATCAATAAAAAGGTTTCGTTAACTCTCAACATGATTTAATAAACCCAAAATATTCTAAAAATGTCTTAAATCAAACCAAAAGTATCTTAAAAAATAAGCCCACTTATTAAAAATCGCGCCTAAAATGGAACAATAATCTGTTTTTAATAAGCCATCTCACTTCCAAACAAAAATATACCTATATCACCTTTAAAATGGTAGGAATTAAATAAATTCACGTCTGAGTTGGATTTCAAAACCCTTTTTAAGTTAAACAATCTCAGGAAAAGCTACCAAAGCACTACACTTGAGCTTTATAAGAATTTCTACGGAATTATATTATCATAAGATACTCTTTATAGCTTGGCTCACAAATTTTTGACAGTCGAATCTCTACTTTTTTGTCACAGTTTTTGTTAAATACATTTTAAAATAGAAGTAATATGATAAAACCATGGGGTTTTATCTATTTCCTACTTGTATCAAATGGTCAAAACTGATAGGCCTGTATGAACATTGTAGAATTGTAGAGTCGGTAGAGTCACAGGTCAATGCAGTAGTAAATCTTAAAACGTGTTTTGCCTCTCTCCTCGAGTGAAAGAGATCGAGATATTTAGTCTCTGTCACACTTATGTGGCGTAAGAAATCAACGTACGCGCACCGTTAATTAGATTCTAAGAAACGTTTTGTTTTGATGAAATAAAAAATGCAAAATCTTAAATACTTTACGAATATGATGCCACGAGACTCAGATGACGCACATAGTATTTTATGTGTGATATACATCTTTACAGTAGTAGCTGTTCAAGCAAGTATCTAATCATATTTGAGGTGTAACTCCTAGCCTTATTCTTTTTCTGCCAAGCTATCTTGGGCTCGGCTTTCCAGTCTTATCGGATTCAGCTGAATAGGATTACCGCATTTTACGTAAAGTATTCCCACAACCGATTTTGCAAGGTAAGATGGTATCCCATAGTAACACTGTTTGTCGAAATTCCAACGACTTAATGACTCTCATATGGTGATCTGTGATTATATTGCGACTTTTAAATAAGTTAATGTATAAAATTATGTATGTAATGTATATAAAACAAGCAAGCAAAAACAACATAATTATGACGTGGTGGCCTAGCGGTTCAATGACCAGATTCTTATGCACATGGTCGTAGGTTCGGACGCAAGCAAGTACCAATGTGACTTTTACAATTTTTTATGTACTTAATTATTCTAAGGCACCATTGACAAACGGTGAAGGAAAACATTGTGAACCTGCAAGAGCAAGCGTGAGGATCAATGCTCGTTCCTTTTCTATGTGGTAAGAGTCCTGTGCCCAGCAGTGGGACATTAATAGACTGGTATAATAAGCAAGTAACATAATTTTAAAACAAGATAAACTGGCTTTTGAAAATCGCTTAGCATACCGAAGTCCATGTTTTTTTTCTTATTCATGCGTAAACATTAAGTATCAAAAATTATGTAAATTCAGAAACTTTATCTTTTGCAAATATCTCATCTTATATTTTATGTTTATTGGTCCAATCATCCATTCCATCCGCCGTCGAAAGAATATATTGGAAAGGGATGAGTTTGACGAGGAAAAGGAAATTATCTTTTTCCTTGCACATATAACTGCATGTTATGTTGATAGAACTATTCATTTTACTGTTGATGTTACCAGTAGAAATATATTTAAATCGGCTATTCAGTTCTTTGCCTTTTAAGTTTGTCTATTGCGCCACTTGAACCATTAAAAATAGTTTAGTGTTTACGTCTGTGATTAATGCTAATCTCTTACAGTGGGTGGTATATTTTCGCGTGGGATTTCAGACTTTTACAAGACTAGTTAGATAGAAGACATCAATTTATTATGATCCCTTTAATTTCCACTGATGAATCAGCTTCGAAGAAATAGGAGTGAAATTGTAGAGTTACTAGCATATTACCTAGTCCATAAAAAGACAAATGTTTCACTCACTAATTAAGAAAGGCTTTTTATGAAAAATAATATGTATTTCCAGTCAGGTCTAAAACATATATTTCTTCGTGAGAGGTAAGGTTATTAACCTTCAGTTTTGCTAATACTGACAAAGTGATGTCATTACGATGGTAACTAACACCGTAATAAGTGGTAACAAAAAGACGACGAAAATATCTTTTGTTCAGCAAATCAATAAGTTCATTAACCCTCCACGATACAAACAACTCAGTCCGAATACCTTTCCATCGTCGCTTATAAATAAAGCTTATTTTCACACTCTATTACAGTACATTGAAGCATATTCACTCTATATTACTTCGCAATAAATTCAAATCTTATTTTCAAAGTTGTCAATAAAACACCTGACAAATATGCTTTTATTTCCATGGATTTCTAGTCAACGCACCAACCCTGTTGAGTGTCACTGGTATTTATACGTAACGGGAACGTGGCGACTACGATATTGACAGCTTAACTCGACGACTCCGGCACGTAAGCTCACGATAAATGAGCTCCGTTTAAAATTGTAATTATTTAGTTACGAGTACCTCATGAAGAAGCTTGAATATTATACCTAAGATTACCCCAAAATTATTCAGATAGATATGTATACCTAATGGAACCAATAAGCATAAATTCAAAATAAGATGAAATATTTGGACTCTACAATGTAAGTAAATCATTGTATGCACATTAAATTTGCTAACCATGTACGAGAGTATTCTTAAAGCAACACACTAAAGAACTTTATACTTAAATACGTGGAGTATGTCGAAGCCTCTAATTAACCTAAAAAATTCTAGTATTAGCATAATTATCAAGCCCTGCCCCCTTAGACAAAGTACATTTCTACAGGCGTTAACGATGATAGAAATCGCTTGAATAACATAAAATGTATGGAAATGACATTTCTTTTCGATAAGTCATGTGACTTAGACTTAGACGATAAAGATTGTAGAAATGTACTTTGTGTAAGGGAGCAGGGCTTAATAATGCTAATACTAGATTTTTTATAAGGCTGACTTTGACTTAGGGTGTATTCACCATCGTCAGATAACTTTCTTCGACGAATATTTTTAAAATTTTGACGTTTGTTTCATACAGAAACTGTCAAACGTTACTTTTATTCGTCGAATAAAAGTTATCTGACGATGATGAAATAGGCACTTAATTAGATTTTCCAGGGATACAGTATTAAATGTGTGCATGGCAAATTGGCAAAAACATTATGTAGTATGCTAATATAATTTCTGTCCACTAGAATGGAAATTTTGTAATTATTTTATTATAATTTATTTATTTATCAATTAATTATTATCATGATACTAATTCAAAATTAGGATTTAATTTTTCTTTATAAAATAATATTTACTGGATTATATCTGGGTGTCTGTTTTACGACACTGACATTTAACACAAAACCAAACAAATGCGTCGAAATGCCGTCAAGGATGCTTCTTCTCCTTTACCATGAATCAGGTGGTATTCCAACTGCAAAATACTGTGTTCGCGTAAAGCCCGTTTGCTGACAAAATCAAAACCAAGACAAAAATATGAATAAAAAAATAAGAATACGGAGTCCAGCTAAATAAAATAATTTAAGCCTACCATAAACAGTTTAGTTCAACACGCAAAAGTGGTAAATCAATTTTACTAAACAATAACCCTCAAAACTTTGGTCGTATCGTCCCCGTATCGTACACAACAAACAAGGCTCCTTTCACCCCAGAGCAACGACCCCTAGAGTTGAATTTACATCGTTAGAAGGGCGGAAACGCAGCGTGTATCGATCTACCTAAGTACCTACCAGTGTGGCCCAGCCAGTGTCTGCGGAACGCGTGAATGGGTGACATTGAACTGAAACTTCCTGGGATAGAGTCTAGACTCTACTTTATAGAATTTTAAATGCAATTCTAGGAAAATCTCGATGAGAGAGTAGTAGTAATTTTATTTCCTCGTCTATTCTATAAACGTCTAGTTGTAGGCTACAAGATGTATTGTTATGAATGGAATATGTTTGTTTAGTTACGCCACTGTTTTAACATAAAATTAAGTGTTTCTACCTCTTTTCTACGGTTTCAGTACAAATTGATTAAGTAAATGCTATATGCTTGCAGCTTGAGTGTCAGTTGCATATTAAAAGTTTCTTATTTTAGTTGATAAAAGAATTATCTTCGGTACACAAATGTCAGTAAATAAATATTCATTTTGCAAAAATGTTGACTTTGCTAACACCCATATTCCAAGACGTTTCCTCGAAACTTCCTCGACTCCACTCAACCTCATTCAAGGAAATCGGTATTCACAGTTGTAAAAAATCACCTCCACTTGGCGTCCCTCGGCATTTTTCCTCAGTCAAGGTAAGGAAACAACTGTCAAACTCAAGGTACATCGCGACGTACCTTAAGGAACACTCAAGGAAGATTTACGGCCATATTTACGTTGTTTTCGCTCATGCTTGTAAAGACAACTGTAGAATTTATTTGAATAAGTAGTTTTTATAAGTGTTTTCAATGGATTTCCTACAGTTTCTGAATTATCTGTATGATAATCCGTACGATTACCCTGCACGCCGTTATTTACGGGATGCAGAAAATCCCAGACATATTTCTTGAAACAATAAAAATAAAAACCGAATAAAACTTTCAAGTCACAACACAAATAATTAAATCAACGTAAACTGACGTAAACATAACAACACAGGATGACAGGACCGACGCGATCACAAAGACAATAAAAACAGCAATCTGACAATTTTTGAGTGACCATAGACAAAAAAAAACAAAATGTATACTTTAGTCTATGATTCAATGACGTTTTACCTCGACTCGACCTCGACTTAACCTCACTGGAGGATCCTCAAGATTACCTCATGACAAGATCGAGTTATAACTAAGAATACCGATTTCGAGGATTCCTTGAGGTAGTCCTTAAGGTAACCTCGAATGAGTGGAGGTAGAGGAAGTTTCGAGGAAACGTCTTGGAATATGGGTGTAAGACTCGAGGATAAAATAAGGGATTAGGAAGTTTTGTCTACTTGCATAATATATATAAATTAAACATTATTTATTTAGAAGAGGTCTACCAACAGCTTCTATGTACAGTAGATCTAAAGTTTAGAATATATGTCATGGATTTATACAATCGCCAATTACAGGTTAACCAGCATTTTCACAGAATAGTGATAACATGTAACACATTAGAGTAACTCCTTAGTTAAAGTAATTACATATGCAAAATTTTAAAATAATAAATACAAAAAATAAAAGGTTTCAATTCAAATCAGCACAAAATACAACAAAAATTGCGTTAAAAATAAAATAACAACACATATCTAACTATTTACCATATCTACAACATGTAATGTCTATTTCAATTGGAACAGCATATGCTGCGATGTACAATAATTTACATATTATAAATTGCATTGCAGCTTAGCGAGATTACCTGAATATTGAATTCAATTACATATCGTCTCGTTAAGAAGCAATTTCTCTGAACTTGTATTTATATTTTTACAAAATATACAATTTACTCATCTACAGACAAATCTCATTTTAACGAAAGGCGGTGTTTTCTTCTCCAAACGGCATTGCTGTATTCAACTGTGAAACAAATGAAGAATCGGTTACAATTATTATGAGAACAAAAATAATCTCCTAGTGACGTGGCTTACGAATCAGATAGTTTGTTTAACAACATCCAGAATGAACGCATAATGATTACGGCCGTGACATCAATGATATGATGGAATCAATTATACTATAGTAAACAAGGTTTAGCAACAATACTCGTACAAACAACATTATTGTAAACAATTATGTACGCAAGTGTTACGTCAAGGAAGAGAGAGAGAATTTCTTCAAAATATTTTGAAAAATACGTACAATACATATAATACCAGCCTATAGACGTCTCACTGCTGGATACAGTCCTCTTCCCATGTAGAGAAGGAATGAGCATCCATCACCACGCTTGCTCATTGCGGGTTGGCGATTTCAGATTATTTTTTTTTGGAATCCAGGTTTTCTCACGATCTTTTCCTGCACCGTTTGTCAATTATGTCTTAGAATAATTAAGAAAGTACAGATAACTGAAAAAGTCACATTGGTATTTGAATTGTATTCGAACCTGCAACCATGTGCATGCAAATCTGGTCATTGAACCGATAGGCCACTACGAAATTACGACCAAGAAAAATACATAAAATAATACTATTTATATCATGATTCTTGTCTAAAAACTCAACCTAAATTATTATTATTGATTTGGGTTTTTTCTTCAGTTTCCTTTACTGAGTAATATTTCAAACATACATACTTGCCCTTTTTTGTTCCACTGTTTTTATTCTTTATTTTTCATGACATGGACAAATAATTTCGCGCATTCGTAATTATCCTCCAAACATAATCTGATTAAGTATTTCAGATTGTTTATAAGAATTGCCAAGTATATGAACACGTGATGTAAGACATTTTTTCAATGTTTTTGAACAGTTATTCTTCCGGTGAAAGATTTAAGACTCTGTGTCTTCGCGATAAGAATCTGTTTAACTTTACAGTTCAATAAATTAGAAACTTAAACTTGAACTTAGATAAAATATTTCGTACTTACCTAAAACAAAACATACTCTCTCTGTAGTAATATATTTATTACAAATTTTTATTTGAGGTCAAATCATTAATTATCTCGCTATAAATAAATACACACATACATTAAAATACTTATTATGGCCAAATTTATTTATCATCATTCCAGAGTCCAGTTGATAAGAGAATCAAGGACAGACACATAAACAATATTATATATATTGCAAAGAGTTATCTTAATTTTATGTTTAGTTTTTTTGTTGGTTTTATTTGACGCGCAAACGAATGACGTACAAGCACATTTTCCATTATAATAGGTTCTTATAATGCAGCAGGTTTTCTTTCGGTGATGGCAATACTATTCTATATAATAAAGCGGAATGGTTTTTTTGTTTGTCTAAACGCACTTATCTCGGGTACGACCAGTTCCACTTTGGCGGGTTTTTTTTTTAAATGAATGGCAGAGAGCTGGGATAAAAGGCAAAATGAATTGAATAGCTGCGCAAAACACACCAGTTACAGGCCTGGAATGTTAATGCTCTAGCAACTCTCGCAAGAGGGTACTAATTTTGTCAGTATAGGTATGTCACCACGACGTTCGTTGAAAGTTTCCCATAAAAACTCTCTTACGATTCAGGTTTTCCTATCAGACTGAAACCAATGAAAAGTAAAGTAAAAGGTGTCAGCTCTACCATTAAAGAGGTCAAGCTATTTCGCTTCTTTGAGAAAAGTAAAGAGTTTTATAAAAAGGCAGTAACCAGTGCGTTCAGTGTTAATGTCGTGGGGGGGCGATGCCGCTACCACGACGGTAAGAGACCTACTTCAAGAGCTCGTAATACAGGCTCATTTTGCGCATATTATGGGAACGTAGTTTGTCTTTAAGACTGGTTTATGTATACAATGACATTTAATATAATTTTGTAAGTAATATCGATCTGTCTTTCTTAAAGTATTACGTATTATTTTAAACTATTCTTCGCCTATGACTGATTGAGGAAACTATAAAGCTAAATAGTTTTTTTTTTATAATCATTTCGTCTACAGCGTATAAGCAAAACGAAAAAATTAACACACGCAAACAACTTTATATTTCAAATGAAAAATTGAGCTCGGTTGTACAGTTATAACATTATAATTATATTAGTACGAAAATAAAACTCACTATCTACCAACCTCACTCACGATAATAATAAACTCGTGAATCTAATGTAAATATTTTTAACGAAATGCTTAGGTATATAATAAGTGCGCGAGTACTTATTTATTATTTTAAAACTGTTTACGATATACTAATGTCTTGTTCATAATGAAAAATAACAGTTTTTTTGCGAATGCGTTCCCATCTTGTCCCCGAGAGAGGCTCTCGATGTTTTCAGGTAGTAAAAATCGAACCCTTATACTTTCCCGAAGCGAAAAATATCCTCAGGTAAAAAAGGTACGTACCTACAGCACAAAATATTCCTCTACACTCAGAAGGAAATTTCTCCCAAGAGGAATATTAGATCATATTATTTTCTGAGGTTTACGCAAATATTACATTGAAATAAAACTACCTTTTAAATGGATTCTATCGCGGTTTAGTTCCCGACGTTTCAACGAGCAGTCTGCCTGTGACCATGACACCTGCAAAGGTGTTGAAAAGTCAGAAACTAAAATCTCTTAGGTACTAAAATGCATCCGACAGCATCTAAAAATCTTAAGTGAAGCTTACGTGAACATGTTACAATACCAATTAATATATGTAGAGAGAAATACCGAGCATTGGTCACCACTTTTTCAAATTCCAATTATAGATTCCAGGTTTCCTCACAACGTTTTCCTTCACCAGTTGTCAATGATGTCTTCGAATAATTAAGACAGGACATGTAACTTTTAAAAAGGCACATGTATTGGGTCTTGTCTGTAATGGGTTTGACCCTGCAACTTTTTACACAAAAATCCGGTCATTGAACCACTATGCCACCACGACTGATACGCTTAAATTAAGCAAAAATAAGTGGCGATGCGTTTTGTCTTCCATTTATTATGGGTCTTACATATTATCAATACGTTCTTAAACTGCCTTTTCTTACTTCAAACGCTATAATTTTTCATGTAACAATGATCTGTGTAGCATAATAGGGCAATGGTATTCAAACAAAGCTTCAAAACAAGATACAAATAAGTAGAGGCTGATATAAACGATGCAATGAATATCGTGCCAGTAGCAGTACATTGCGGGGCGGCACGGGAATGGTATCTCATGTTATCAACCAAAGACGTCAATGTAACTTAAGTTGCACGATATTACTCGTACTGACTAAATCAGCATTAACAAACGCTGACTTATCACTGCATCCATTTGCATAGAACATAATCTGTGCACGTGCGACCTATTAAAATCGTAATACTATTAATTATGTGTCACTTCATTTTTTTAAATAACTATCTAAATAGTATCATCATGTTAGAAATGTATTTTGTGAGTCATTATTATTTTGATGTAGAACAAAGAAGTGCAAAATTACATTGTTTGATTGCTTTACTGGAAAATACATTATTCGCGTAGAACCTGTATGTGCAATAATTTGCAACTTGGTCTTTTTACCATCAACTTTTTACCTGTAAAAAGGCAAAAAGGTAAAAAGTGGGCAAAATATAAAAAATTGTTTTATTAACTCGATTAGTTATTTTGTATGTTACCATGATTAACTTTATTTCATTTGTTTTTGATATTTAACTTCGTTACGTGTTTGATTCTGACCCTTATTTGTTTGAATAAACTTAATTCCAAAACCAACCCGTATCTGGACACGGCTTTACCCTACATTACAGCTTTGACTAACTTTTAGATCAGCTCACCTTTCTTTGTGTAGCGTTATCGCGTTTTATTAAGGTCGAAATTTGAATGAAAATTTGTTTTTATTCAGCAAATGTAAATAAGTTGTGATGTTTTGAAAATCAAGGAGAAAACGCCTATTGTCGTTAGTGCAGACAGTGCAGAAGCACGAGAATATTTATTTATAGATTTGGTATAAATATTACTTAGGTATACAATATGTTTTTTATACATTTCAAGGTTTATACAGAATTTTAGAAGGGGATTTCTGACAAAAACTTGCTAAAAACGTCAGCTTTAAATATCACTTGACGTTTTTGTTACTCAACACATTATAATTACACACATCAAAAGTGTCTAGGGATCAAGCATTTTTATGCGGATTTCTTGAGATTGAGATGTGGCTTTGTAATAAATTTATGATTTTATAAATTTATATGGATCCTTTTTGGTGCATTTCATAATTCGAATCAGGAACTGTGAATCAAATTCGAGTAAAAAATGAAAATCAGCTGTCAATATTTTCCCTATAAAAACATACAACGCATTGAAGACATTATTAGTGCTACTGTTTCCCTACTACTGATTAAAACTAACGTTATTATGGAGCGGCGACGTCATTTAAGCAGGGAAGCAATGCTCAGAGCCGTGGGAATGATAGAAGCTGGTTCCCGGCAACGTACTGTGGCTTTAGCTCTGAATACAAGTCAGAGTGTTATCAGTCGACTTTGGACACGTTACCGAAGCACTGGTACCGTGGCTGAGCGCCATGGAGGACGGTATCGCTGCACCACACGGAGACAAGACCGATACATTCAAATCTTAACTCGAAGAGCTCCAACAATAACCGCCATGATGTTAGCCGTGAGGCTTCATCACTCTTCAGGGAACTTAATTAGCGACCAAACAGTCAGAAACCGCTTGCATGAAGTGAACCTTCATTCCCGAAGACCGCTACGGGTACCACCTATAGCAATGCACAATCGTAGGATTCGATATCAATGGGCTCTTGAACACAGAAATTGGGCAGAAGAACAATGGCGTTTCGTGTGCTTTTCTGATGAGTCTCGTTTTGGTATGAGACCGGATACAAGACGTATACGACACTGGAGAACCCCTGGACGCCAACAGCGATTAAAATCCTGCCAGGAAGTCCATCCTTATAGTGGTGGAACCATCATGGTATGGGCGGGTATTTGGATCGGCGGAAGGACTGAGTTGATTTGGATCAGAAGCAACCTCAACGCTCAAATTTATGCTGAGACGATTGTATCAGACGTCATCGTTCCTCTACAAGTGCTAATCGGTCCCTTATTTCAGTTAATGCATGATAATGCACGACCGCACACCGCAAGAGTTGTAAGACAGACTCTCGCCGCAGCTAACATCAATGTCCTGCCCTGGCCTGCTCAGTCGCCAGACTTGAACCCGATTGAGCATGCATGGGATATGCTACAGAGAAGAGCTCTGCCGAATATGGAGGGTATCCAGTCGCAAGAAGACCTTTTTTTGTTGTTGCAACGAACATGGGCGGCCATTCCACAGCGTGATTTGGATGAACTCATTTTGAGTATGCCAAACCGATGTTCTTGTGTTGTTAGTGTTTGCGGTAGAAACACGGATTATTAATTGTTTAAGTTACCCAATAAAATTTTAAAGAAAACTGTTATTTCAGTCTTTTTTTCGAACTTTTGTGTTAGTGGTTCAAATGTCAAAAATCCCTTTATTAGGAAAATGGCAAATTTCTTTATTAATGCAAAGGTGACTTGGTTTATCGTTACTGTGACAAACGAAAACACTTTATTCGATGAATCCTTAAAGAAAATTTTAATTAATATCAATCAGGAGAAAAGTTATTGCAAAAATATATGTTGATCCCTAGACACTTTTGATGTGTGTATGTTGATAAATGCTGAATCAAATTAGAAACTTCCAAAACATTGCTTTGAAAATCGTTTGGAGGAATTAAAAATAATTTGGACACTCACGAACAAAAAGCCTTAGATCAAACCACAATCCAAATACTCAGTAATTATTCCAATCGAAACATTTTATAGCTACTCAACTAACTAATATTGTAGAGCCACAAGAATACCGCGCATGCGCCGATTGCCGCCATCATGGAAGCCCGGATATTTCTAGGTATAATGCCACAATCTTAACTTAATCCTTCCATGAAAATTGTGCTTGAGTCAGTGGAATACTAATTACGATAAACTATTTCTAGATATTTTCTTAAACACTAGCGGACACTACTCGACCCTTCACAGGTAGTGCAGTAATAGATGCCTATTAATCTATCTATTTCTGAAAACTCCATTAACATCTGTAGCGTCGTTTATGAGATCTTAGCATACAAACCGGGAGTGACTTTGTTTTATAATATGTACAGATGTACAGAAATTGAATTCCAATTTCAAATCACGGCTATGTATAAACAGCCAGTAAGCACAAGTAACGATCCCATTTTTTTAATAAATCAAAGAGTCAGCCAACATTTATTAAGCCTGAATGTCAACAGAGGTAATAATATAATACAGTAAAAGCTTGTTTTATTCCTCGTTATTTAATTTTAACCTTTGACATTTATCATGTAGTTAATAATTTTGTATTGATTTATAGATTTTGAACACGTGTACCTTTGACATTTGTTGATAACTAAGAGGACCTGAAGTATAATTTATAGAGATCATTAAATTTATTGAATTGACCGTCTCATTTAAATCATGTGTAATAATTAATATTGATCTAATGGAACAGTATACCCAGTAATAGAATATTCTCATTGAACTTTCGATTCGATTGAGTGTCAAAAATTTATTGTTTTTGTAGCCTTTTTAACACGCAAAATGTATTTTTTCTGATCTATATTTTACATTCATACGTAGCTTAACGCCGAAAAGTACCTTAGTTAGCAAAAATAGTATGTATTAGATAAAACCAATAAAAGCAAATCCAGTCTACATGAAGACAGAATAAAGGTCAATGTTGATTAAATTATTTATTATTAATTCACACGAAGAACAATATTTTAGGTGCATCATTTTTGAAATCTTTGCTGCAAAGAAGCTGATAATCCACATACTATGCTATGCTAGCTAAGCTTTAGCCTGGCAAATTTGTTCGTGAGTCTCCTATGTTACGCCCGGGTGGTGACTGACATTATGACGGTGGCCATATCTGAACTTATATTGTTAAGCAAATTTCATTTTTTATAGCTTACTAGCTTTTGCCCGCGGCTTCGTCTGCGTGGACTTCAGAATTGGGTCCAAAAGGAAATAAAAAATGTGAAAGTAATGAAAAATGGAATAAATTTTTCACCCGTGTTATAGCTTGCGCTGTAATAGAGAAAATACCAAATTTCTTAGCTGTCTACCCACGACTTAGCTCGTAAATAATATTCAATTTTCCCTCGGGAACTACTTAAGGAATCGAGATAAAAGATAACCTATGTTCCTTTCCATGTCAAAGGCTACATGCATGCCGTTTTTGCGTGATTGAGCAACAAACATCCAAACATCTAAACATCTAAACATCCAAACATCCACACTTTCACATTTATAATATTAGTAGGAAGTAGGATTTTGAATTTACTCCTTGTACATTTGGCAAGGGCATTCTTATTACCTTATCAACCACGCAAGTGTCTATTCTCTATTGGGTTGGGACACCAACTTCAAAAACACAGTCACCGGGTGACGGTGTCGTTGAGTGTTCGTAGAATCGAATGACGCCCTTGGCGATTGCCCCCCGTCCCGCGCGTACTTTTATCACCCCCGCTGCCTAACGTTCCCCGTCGCCCGCAGACCATTGGAGTGTCAGATACAAATTTGCCAAGTTGTAGTTTAGCTGGCGTTGGACGATCGACTTAATTTTGCACAGATCGCTGCACTTGAGTGCATTTATACTACCACAAAGTGAAAGTGCGGAGATTTAAAACGAAAGTAAAGTGTAAAGTCTAGATGTTGCGTAATCTTTATAGTAAATTCAAATTATCTATGTTCTTTACGAATGTAAACCTTAATGCTTTAACAATAAAGGCCTAATATGTTATGTACTGCTCTTGTTAGTTTATACTGTTTACCAGTGTTTTGAAAACATTCCTTCGTGTTACAAGAATCATACTCGTATTGAATGAGCCCGTGCTATTGTGTAGATATTTGCCAATCAATAGGAATGGCAAATTTATTATGCCGACTCTGTTTGTGTGTTCCGGCTTTGAGCAATTATAGCCTCTATTCGCAGCACCCTTGGGCCAATATTTCAATGCCTATTATTTAGTAACTGTACGTTGTGAGTAGGTCAATAATAGGTATGTTGGAAAGAAAATTTAAAGGTGAAAACAGTCCAATTTCAAGCAACTGAAAATGTACGAAATAGGTACTATAGAGTTTGATGATTATAATAATAATTCATTCCAGTTTTATATCAACAGCTTAGTTAATGATGCTAATGATTCTATTGTTAAAAATAAGAAACATTTTTTATTTTATTGTTAAAGCTGTTTGTGAGATTCATAATTATAATTGTTGCTACATGATAACATCATGTAAAAAAGGTTCATTTTGACGTCAGAACTCATATTTAAGTTAAAAAATAACGTTAATTGACTCTAAGTACTAAATTAGCTTCGCGTCGTCATTCATACTATATATTTAACTGTCATGGACAGAAGTAACAATAATGTTAGTGAATTACATAACTGGCACTAGATACTTCTTGCTAATATAATATGACCTAAACGTAGAGCAGACTTCAAGTCATTTTTTTTTCTTGTTTTTCATACAAATTATATCAAGTACTGACCGATCGCAAACCGTTTAGTCTGCATAGTAACCATCCATCTATTAAACCCTCTCAAACATTGGACTGGCACTCCAATAAATTGACATGAATAGCTCAATCAATCATGTAAATACTGAACAAACAATAAATTATTGCGATACAAATACCAATTGCTCTCCAATTGTTACTAGTTAACACAAATTTTGTATCATTTAGCGGCAATCAGATCTATCTGGCTGTGTGCAGCTGCGGATCAAATACACTAACATGTATACAATTTGATACAGACCACAGAAAAAAGACTGGTTAAGACCCGACCACTTAGAATAAAGCTAAAAATAACGAAAAAATAAAATGTAATGAAAGTTGCGGCCTATTCTTTTATGCGAGTCAAATGGTCTGTCTGAATGGATGTCATTTCATTTTTTTCTTATACTGTATAAACGCTGTCTCCGTGGACGCTTGCGCTCCTTCTATTTTTTCTTGGGTCTGTGCAAAATGATTGCACTTATAAGTATGAAATGACTGCTTATTGTTCTTTGTCCTTAGCGATTAATAAAACATTGATTAATTCGTTAGTAAGTTTGAGAAGCACTTGCTTGGAATGTCTAAAATGTTGTCTTTGAGGAGGTTTTAGATTTCAGATGTGAACCCTCAATAACTATATAATACCTACCTTTATGTAGTAAGTAAAACAGATGAAAACTGGTAGCTCAATGTTTTTAATATCTAAGGATTACACAAATTTATTTGTAACGAAATAATTGAACTAATTTACATGACACAGAATAACATTCCATGGGTTTCTTGGGAATTTAAACTGCAATGTTATTTGTTCTTTTCTGTGACATTGATGCTCATAACCGCCAATTTTAAAACAAGAAGCTAACTGGATCTTGGGAACTAAAACAAAAGAGAAGCGATAATGCGAACGTGGACAATGTAGAGTATCTATTGTAGAGAAACGTTTTGACTGCTTTTATAAAGAGTAACAGTACATACATTACTGCTACGGTTTTAAGTTGACCTGCTCCAACAATAAAAATGAATCATGAGTTCTGCAGTTAGCAGTGCTAAACAGGTCAATATTTGAAGAGGTCAACGACCCAATGCCATTAATTTGTAAAAATTACACTGAAATAAAATTGAAGAGATTATTTTGCTCATAAGTCGGCTTTGTTTTAAAATAAGGAAGGAAGCAGCGAGAAAAATATATTTTTCTCTAATACCCTCTAAAAACCTTGTTTTTAGTTTTTGCTTATTATTAACAAGTTGTGCCCCACGGTTGCAAACGCGTAAGTTGACACGTTCCCGTAAAATTACGTCTATTTTACATAGGTTTTAATATATATTCTGTTATTTCGGACAGAGACGAATCCAACAAATCTCGGCTCATGAAAATCGGTTCAACTGTTCTCGAGGTTTAATTGTTGTAACAACACCGACCTTTACCAACTCAACATTTTTATATTCCCAACTTCTAATTCAAAGCCTTTTAAATTACAGACGCCAATCGAACGTTCAGACTTGATAATGTCCGCCAGCTCTCTCTCTCTAACTTACAGATATAAAAGAGAGAGAAGACAATGGAAAACCCCGTCACAACAAAGGAATGAACTTTAAACCATTACGTAAAAGCCATGTTAGTGATTAATCTCTTATAATGCTGGTTCTGTTTTGTGCAGTTAATTATGTAGTATAGTTATTTGAAGTGATCGAAATTGACTTTATTTACATCAGAATAATGCATTTCATGAAATAACTTAAAAAAGCAGATTGATTCCAGGTACAAACTGCTTTTTGTAGATTTATCATAAACCAATGTATGGGGTATAAGATAGTATTACTATGTAAATGAGTGTAATAAACTAGTATATTTATAAATGCTTCGTTCTTTTATACTTGAAAGTGTAGATTAGAAGATTTTTCTACTCGACTATGTAGATATTCAGACATTAAATATTTAGAAGCAAATTTACAGTAAAGAAATTCTCAGTACTTATTTTATTTATTTAACTGATTATGTACACAAAAAAACACATATTAGGATACAACATTTGAATAAATATGTACAAAGGTACTGCTTATTTCTTTAAGAAATCTCTTTTAGCCGACCTGCAAAAGGAGAAATTCGTTAAATATATATAGACAATAGTGTACAACATATTAATTGGAAGGAAAGAAAAGTACTACTATTTATAACAAAGATTATAGTCCAGAATATATATAAATAAATATCTTGAATGGTAGAAAAAAACATTGTACAATTATAGAATTATTTGGCTCCTGGGTGAGACAGTGTCCCATATATTTAATAATCACTCATCTATACCAATATTTATTACATTGGTATAGAGAAGAAGAAAATATTTTTTGTTTGAAAAAACATTACTTAGCCCCCACCCCTGGAATTGCCAGTCGCACTGAAAAAGTATTTATAGGAAAGCCTAATTCATGAGGAATACAGTACAGTACAAGCTACCTTCTTTTATTTTAGAAAAGGTTAAAGTTTCAAGCAAAATAAAAACCCAATGAAACTATACGGGGATCAAATCGTGGGGGACAGCTGGTAAATTATATAAGTAAGTACCTAGAAGCAACTACTACGGAAGTTAAAAAGTTTTTTCTAGAGGCCCATCCTCACCATCACTCTTGTCTCTTGGAGACAAGCGTTGTAAATAAGCCATAGTGTACCCGAGATAAATACAAAGGTAAAGCCAACACAAACTTATGCTGATACTAACACTCGTACAATACGTATTGTCCTGAACGAGATAACAAAGAAACTTCATCAGGATTTGTTAATGATTCATTAACTAAATACTTGATGAGGTTCTTGTTTGTACAAGTTAAATAAACAGGTCTTATTGATGTGATGTTTATAAAAGTGA
Source organism: Plusia festucae (assembly GCA_950381575.1). Classification (NCBI taxonomy): domain Eukaryota; kingdom Metazoa; phylum Arthropoda; class Insecta; order Lepidoptera; family Noctuidae; genus Plusia; species Plusia festucae. Next base: position 15,359,440 of record OX494433.1, on the reverse strand, counting down.
GATTAATGTATGATGATTTTTTACAAATCAAAATATTTTTATTTCATGTAGGACTTCTCGGCACTTTCAAAACTTAAAATGATGCCATTTGCGCGGTTCCAAAATGTTATTCCTATATAGGAGAACCGGTAAAAAACTCCATAGGTTATTCTTTTTTAAAAATTAGGTATAAAATCCTTCCGCAGTTAGCATCAGCAAAGGGTTTGACTGCTTTACCGGACTTTACTTAATATAGTTCATATGAAGAGGACATGTAACGTCTGCCTAGACTTTTCCCAAGCTATGTTGGGGTTGCCTTCCAGTCTTACCGGATTTAGCTGAATACTATATATTTTACATGGAGCGACGGCCGACCTCCGCAACCCAGTTTACGGCTTAACGTGCTTTCCGAGAGTTTCGGTATGTATACAAATGGACACCCATCCACGGACAAACCGCGGCATAAACACGTGTCATCAACCCCGCAAACAACTATTGCAATTGATCAAGAACGAAATATCAAATTGAACTTATTATAATTCAATTCTAGAATATGAAGAAAAGGATATTGATTCAATATTTCATACACGAGTTATCTTCAGCTCAATTTTCTCATTATGTATATTATATAGCAATCTGTCACAGCAAGCTCCAAAACCGCCCACGGTGTCTTTAAATAACCTACAAGTAATAATGACACAGTATTTTCCAATAGAAACACGATGGGTATAATTTTTTTACAATTATGTAATCAAAGCACGTGTAATTCTCTGAAGGAAATACGGAAACTAGTGATTACTTTTCCACGGATAGAAATACTATCTCCGGCAGGTAAAACAATCCGTGGATAGTGCTGATATATTATCTCAATATCATAACTAAACAATCCATTCCTAATCAAGCTCGGACCCTTAGAATAGAAAAAAAAAAAACAAACTTGTATAAATATGTTTTTTTCACACGCGGCCATCTGATCCCAAACTAGGCAGAGAGAGAGACATACTTATATTTCTAAATACATACATAATAAAAAAAAAAAAATAAAAAAAAATAGTTTATTTCTGTAACTTTCTTTTTACAATAATTATGCTGTGGCTGGAACTACCCAGGAAGCATTGGTAATGCTTGTGTTGGATGGTTCCGCTCTTCCTTAGGATCTCTATATTTAAGGTGATAAGTTAACTAAACTAATTTATTTATTTTAAAGTTATTATAAATGTATGAAAGATATACAGAGAAACAAGCAATAAAAACTAGAATGAGAACACTGGTATGTGTGTTTGTGTGTATGTGTACGTGTTAGTGTGGGTGCGCGCGTGTGTGTATGTGTGTGTGTGTGTGTGTGCGTGCGTGTGCGTGTGTGTACCTGTGTGTGTATATATGTGTGTAATTATAGTGTCAGTACACCAGCTGCTATGTCAGATATAGCCTAGTGAGTTGTATTATATTGGGAGACTTTTAGCCCTACGATATAATATCTTGGGATCGGGAAGTACCACTAAAAGTCATGGAATACATATGTATTGTAGATAAATAACACCCAGACACAGAACAAATGATCGTACTCATCACACAATTATTTGTCCTGGGTGGGAATCGAACCCACTACCTGCGGCATAGCAATCAGGGTCACTAACCACTAGACCAACAGGTCAGTCATTATACATATTAAGCATTATACATCAATAACATTGTACGATGTTAAGTTTTTTGCGTATTATTCTGTCAGTTGGAAAGAAGTTACAAAGTTCTTAGTAGCAACTAGTAATCTATAAATAATGACTATACTAAGAACACCATAGTACCTGCATATGGTGGGACACAAGTATTATACATACCTGTAGTATACATTAGAGCTAAGGTTATTCTTGATGTAATACCTGCATAGAAATACCCCAGAGTCTGAGCTCAGGCGTCTTCCCATATACAGCGTGAAAAAAAACCCTGTCCGATCCCTAAGAGTATTATCCGGTATCGTACTGCGAACACAGTCATATACATAGCCATTAAATGATTGGAGATTATTATTTTTTCCCAGTGGAAATAATAAAATAATCATAAAAACTGATCCAAGGCAACAGCAACACTGACCGCTCCTCAAGTTCTCATACTTACTACCTACAGTTTTGGGTCAAAGAAGCCGCCTATGCGAGACGGTTCATGAACTGTACCACGAATACGCCTATTTTGGATCTGACAGGGGGTTTGTTACATATCGTAGAGATAGAACGAGCATAGACCACCACGCTTGCTCACTGCGGGTTGACGATTTCAGAAGATCATTTTTGGAATCCAGGTTTTCTCACGATGTTTTTCTTCACTGTTCACAATGGTGTGTTAGAATAAGTAATAAAGTCCCTACATATAACTTTGAAAATATCACATTGGTACATGCCTGGGTTCGAACTTATATATGAAGCAAAGATTCCTGTAGTATTGAAGACTGGTATAGCAATCAAAGCCTGCGCTCAGGCTAAAGACTCTTGAAAAAATGTTCAACTAAAATACTTTTCTTAGAAGAAACTATAAGAGAGGGACCCTAAATGAGATATAACATCAATATTAGAACTGGTATTATATTAGTATGTATAAAATTATTTTTATAATCACATTTTATTACACAAGTTACGACGATAATTATAATTACAAAAATTATGTTACTCTACAGTATAAAAACAAACGGTATAATATTAAATGTTTAAAAATAAATCTAATGACAATGAGTAACTGTTATGCAATTAAACTCAAAACAGTTTGTTATTACGTAATTAGGTACATTTGAATTCATACAAGGTATTTAGGTAATTAAGTATTACAAACGCGTATTCTCGGGATCGCCCGACTAGTTTCGGTAGTACGCCGTTGTATCTTTAAATAATTATGAATTCGTCTCACGGAAGTTATTATAAAAATAAATATAACAAAGTTTATTATTTACAGTTCCGAAAGATATGATCAACATTTTAACCGACTACAAAAGGAGGTTTCGACTTGACTTGACGAAATTTGACTGTACGTTATTTTGTACGCTTGTTACGTGATATCTGCGCAATACTAGGTAAATCGATTACAATTATTCTAATACAATATAATTGGTATACTTCAGAGACCTAAAGAATACGCTATCGAAGAATATTTGAATGAAAATAATATTTTGGACCATCTTCTGCTCTCATGTAAATTTCATTCAAATCGATTCAGGATTAGTTTTTAAATAAAAAAAATATATATTAATTTAAGTATTTTCACTTGCTTGTTATTAAATCGTTATTTTTCGTCGCAACTGCCAAAATTTTGAATGCTTTAGACGCTGTTTAGAACTTTAGACTATTAAAAAAACTGATTTGTAGAGTCAGCTCAAACTACGTTGTTATCTTGTTCTAAAAATATTTACCTCTTTACCTTGAATTTACTTTACCTTAATTTACTTAAAAAATTTACCTCTTAGACCGTTCAAAACTCATTTGATTAGTTAGCACAATTAAAATCACTAACAAAGTACACCTTCAATAACTGTATTAAAATATCATCGACTATCAGGCCGTCGACGCGTCGTCTCGTTGAATTGTGTAATCATGGCCACCGTACCATGACGTCAAATATTGAGTACAAAGGTAATCGGCCGGTTCAGTACGCTAGCACTTGTAATGCACTCGGATACTTGTTGCTAGATTTTCTGTTAATGTCCATGTACATTTTTTATTGACAAAACAGTGAACTCATCTGTAGTAACAACAAATTGTAAAATGACCCTCAGTTAAGAATAAAGTCAAAGTCACTGATTTATGGTCCGCTGCACGGTTTGATTTGATGCCCGTTGGAGGCTTCAAGTACGTTGAACTTATCTAAAATGTTCCGTGAAAATTTACTTGATACAATAATATACATGATACAACAAAACAAAAATATACAAGGATACATTATTTCATTAAATCGCATAATTCCAAAAGATTAAATGTACTCAATAACAAGTACGCATAAACATCGTTAAACTCATCAGTTTAACAACAACAGATTGGTCACAATATGACCATACGCAGAACATTTTAATAAGGGTTAATTAAGCTACTCAAACGATTAACTGTTGCGTACATTTAATCCAGGCTTGAACTAGAGTTGGGACACACGATTTTACAATGCGGTCTTTATTCTTCCAAACCAAATATTCGGCAGATCAGCCGAAACAAAGTTACATAAATTGGCATGCATTCACATTATTTTTTTTTTGTTTTTTGTCGATGTTACATGACGTAACAGTCGAACTACGTGTTATGTTTACTGAAATTATATGTTTAGTATGGAACCTATACGATATTAGGTAGAATCAAGAATTTTCCTAATGCTCTTTGAACTGGTGATTAACTTCTGTTTTTAATGCTACAGACGCAAAACGTATTAAAGCAATTTAATAGGGGGTATTGTTTTTACATTAAACGTTACGCAGCTCTAATGCTAAGCAGATATGAATTAGGACGAATACCAAATATTCAAACAGTTTATTATATAATCAAAGAGTTATTCATAGTCTCCTCTCTAAAATATCCACCGTTACTACAAATGAGTGCAAGGTAATCGGCCGGCCCAGTGCTTATGCACTTAAAACGCACTCGGTTTAGACAGACAACTTTTATTAGACGAGATGAGCTTTGTCAAGCTAAAACCAGTTTTATTTATCAGAACAGGAACTCATGCAAAATAAATTATCATTTAATCTCGTTATTATTTATATAACCCCGTTTATTTTCTTTTTATTCGGATAAAAATGTAGTTAGTAGAACAGATAGGTACCTAAATATTATTTACAAAATGATTTATATTCTCATTACTCTGATTTTTATTTTTCACAAATGCGGTAACATAATTAATTATATTCTGATTAAATTGTTTCATTTATTTCCAATTTAATAACACGTCAATGTTTTTTTTATACATTAATAATTCAAGACATCGATTAATTTGGGTTGGTACCTACTTTATACTATATGAACGTTATCTAATAATAATACCAACAAGGATTTAAATATCCAATCTTTTGCATAAAAAAGAGCACAGAATAATATTTTTTCGATTACAATTAAAAAATCTGTGTCAGTGAGATTCAGCGAACTGATAGTATTGAGCAATGAATGGCGTAGTGTACTTACCGTACACAGACTGAGTGCGCATGCGCTAAATATGACGCGTCGCGTCGGTCCTTTGTTATGAGTTTTTTATCCGGCCCAGCCTACTATTTAGACTAGCATTTAATTGTATTTTACTCGTCTCTTTATTCACAGCTAGTATTTTACTCGTATTTTTAGTCCCAGCCCGTTTCGTAGTATGCAATTTTCCCTCTGAGGTTCAATAACGACAAAATATTCGTAAAGTTAACAATTACTATTTACTACGGACATTTTAAAATTTAGAGCTTAGGGCATGTCAATCCTGTTCTCCATACAAATTATGTCGCTCCTTTGAATACTTTTCCATAGCGCTGGGTTACGGGTTCAGTTAAGGCCGTATTCTGCGTCTTTTGTTTAAGTTTCCTATTGTCACCTTCGTGCTCCGAATACTTATCTTGGCCTCTCATCTGAAATAAAGAAAAAATGTTTACATTTGAGATATAAAAACGGGAACATTATAACAATATGTATAAGTTATTTAATTAAAGTTTTTAGATTCCAGACATCGCGTCATAGTTTTCCGGCTTTTCTGAATTACATAACGATATCCTGATAAACTTACATTAGCTCGAGTAGCTATTAAATACCTCCATGGAACGTTGAGCTTTGGTCTATGTTTAATCACAACATTTGTTACTAACTTAGTTTTAATTTACTCTTTTTTCGATGATCCTCGGTATGACCAATCTTTTTCTGCTGCAGTTATTCAAGTATGATTTAATTAACATGCAACAGTTGGTGCGTTTGCACTCAACTCGTACTCGACTCGACATGGCAACATTTTCCATACATTTTTATTTTAGTTTTTAGTGGGAATGTTCGATGCAAACGTTCCTATATAGATACTAGTATCTATATGCTTCGAGTGACCTTCAGTTACCTATTTTTAGTTTTAAATATTTTATTAAATGTCACAATTTGATTATAATCTCGTGTTTTTTGCACGAGACATGAGGCTTGTCGTTTAGTACGAGTATGTTAGTATCTTGTAATTAATAAACTTCAAACTTGTAAATTAGTTTTAAAATCTTCTATACTCATCGAATTATCATCCTACGACTATGGTCATGAATTAAAAGTCACTTTTGCATGTGTCACGGTCACATCAATCTGCCTGCATGGTACGTGCAAAAGTGTTAAAACGTCGGAAAGTAAAATAATAATATTTTGGGACATCTCACACGGCCATCTGATCCCCAACTAGGCAGAGCCTGTACTATGGTAACAACACTATAGATGAATACTATAGACACAGAACAAATGATCGTGCTCATCACACAAAGATTTGTCCTGGGTGGGAATCGAACCCACGACCTCCGGTTTAGCAGTCAGGGTCACTAAACACTGGACCAACAGGCCAATTAAAAATCAAAATAAACCGCATATAAAAAGCAGCTTTATTTCAAAAATCATCTCTTTTCGTGGTGGTATGTTATTAAAATTTTCTACTTATCATCAAGTATCATATATTGACATATTGATGTATGGTTCATGGACATATTGATGTATGGTTCAGAATGCTGGGCAGCGAAAGGGACTGATGAAAGACGATTGCATGCAGCGGAAATGAGAATGCTTCGATGGATGACTGGAGTGACGAGATTAGATAGGATAAGGAATGAGTATATTAGAGGAAGCTTGAAAGTAGCGCCTGTGAATGAAAAGATAAGAGGTAAGCGTTTGTCGTGGTATGGACATGTTATGAGGAGGGATGAAAGTCACATAACAAAACAAGTTATAAGTATGACTGTGGATGGGTATATAAGCAGAGGGAGACCGAAAAAGAGATGGATGGATTGTGTGAAAGATGATATGAGAAAGAAAGGAGTGGATGCCGCGATGACGAGTAATAGAGAGGAATGGAAGGAAAATACGCATTGCGCCGACCCCATATGAATGGGATAAGGGCAGGAAGAAGAAGATCAAGTATCATATCATATATCATTTCAAGACTATTTTAATAGAAGTAACATATTCTTTTGCATCTAGATGAGTGTATAATTAAGTCTACCAGCGAAGGGCAGTAAGATTACCCGTGCGAAACGAGTTGAATTGCGGTGACAACTAATAAGTACCTATTACGTATACTACATTATCATATTCCCTAAAGGATAAAGGTACACGCCCATATTTTCATTAGCAATTAAGTGTTACGTAATGGAACTTTTTCTGATTATCGTACAAAGTCCTTTGTTTAATTAAATTAGTCTATAATTTATTGCCCTTTTTACCATCTCCATAAAATAACGCTGCAAGCCGGCAACTAGAGAATACGTACAGGTAACTGAAGAATAAACTGTAAGTACAGAAGTAAGTAGGTACCTAGTTGTATAAGTACGAAAATCGTAAAAATATGTAACGAAAGTTTTGAAAATCATTGACTAATCCACGTGGACTGCCCTGATCATGGAAGGGTAAGTATATGACTTTTTCTGTTAAAACCATCGCGCTGCTTCTTCCTTCTCTTTAGAAAGTAGGATAAAATTACCACGATCTCTGGCAATGGCTACAAAAACGACGAACGTACGTCATCTTCGTGTCATAAGCCAGTTACAATTACAACAGCTCGTGCCACTAGCAATCATGATAATTACGTTTCCAACGTAGGCGGGTCTTTCTGAGGCATCGTAGGTTCTGCCGTCTTCCAATAACATAAGTAAAGCTAAGCATACACTATGCCACTATGCTCCACATCGAGTGTGCGTGTAAACTCTGATCACGAGCATTCACGAGCTGGTGTTTGACATTCATTGCAACTCAGACACAGTAAAATCAAAGTGTATACAGTCAAGAGTGTAATTCAGTCAGTCCAACAAACGTGTCGCAATTACGCCCAATTATATCAATTGATATTCTTTTTAGGGAATTAGACAGGAAAAATTTTCAAATAAAATTAAACTTTAACATTATAGGTATATCTATCTCCACTATATACTTTAAAGTGACTGAGACAGCAAGAACTTAACGGCGTTTTTAAATTGAGTTGCGTATTCGGCCATTAGTGTCGCAATGTGAAAGCAACATACAATAACTCGGTACAAAGGAACTTGACTGTGTCGGTGCGCGCGCACTGAACGCACTCAGTCGACGCACTTTTGTTTAATAAATACTGCTTGGGGTGCGGAGGGACCGACGTTCGGAGGAGAAACTACGATATTAACTTTGTTTCTACTTTGCTTAGGTGTCGAGAATCTACTTTGATTTTATATGTGACTAATATATTGTCGTGTAACATAATGGAGAACGAATATTTAGAGATAAAGCAATCTGTGATGTTGTACGCTTTTAAATACAATTAACTAATATTACCAACTTTTAAAGAACAATGTTACAAAACCTGCTTATTTTTAACATACCCTGATTCTAAGTTAAGTTAAGTTAATAATAAAAAATGAGGCAGACATAACATTGTGTAAAAAAAAACTTGTGAAAATAGAAGAGTGAAAACTTGGATGATAAATGAGTTGTGAACACCTGCAGACGATGGCTTCTCGACAATGCTGATATTCAACTGAATCAGTAAGACTGAAATACCAAAAGCAAATTTTAATACAGAAGAAGCAATCATCAGAAATTATTTTATATTTCTTACAAATAAAACATTATAGGCACGTTCTATTGCTGGTAATTGACACGACATGCAGTCCCAGTTAAATAAATACTTTTCAGTTTATGCACGGCATGATGACTGGAAAAAGGAAAATCTATTCAGACCGTCAGTCCGATGATAAAAAAAAACATTAAACACGTATTTTATTCTCTAATCTAATAAAAAAAATACTTTATGTTCAGGAGTGGAGTCTTGTCACGTCGAAGTAAAAATTATACCTAGACGTGACGTCACGCGTCATTTATATTATCTGTATCTTCGTAATTTATTTTGAACAAGATAAAAGAAAAATACATATCTATGCATCTGTTTTTTTGTATTAATCTATCTGCTGGATATGAGAAAAATCTCTATTATAATATCGAGGTTATTTAGGGAAGTATACATAATATTAAGTTTACTATTACATAATTATGTTATTAACATCATCACCTAATGTTGCGTGATTGTATGTACGGAACCACATTGTTTATAACTACTGGATTACGGTCTAATGAAATTGTTTGGATAACTGTGTGTTAATCATCACTTTATAACGTTCTTTCAATAAACAATCCTCTATTCAAGATTGTGAAACAATGAAGTCCAGTTTATATTTGGTATAGTAGTTAAATTTATTTGAAGAAAAAGCCGGCAACTTTCCCTGATTTAATATTGATAGCATTTTCCTCAGACTGTAGAGTTGTATACCAAATAATGGATCAATATGTATGTAGGTTGTGGCAAACTGTGAGATCTCCTCATGGTTCTATTCCTGAGGGGTAGGCACACACCGTTTAGTACCACACTGGCCCCGAGTCTGTTAAACACATGCTAAACTAATTGTTTAGAAACGGACAGACGAAAATTAGAACTGTAAAATTTAGTTCCGACTAAAATTCACATACTAATTTGGCGACAAGTAAACACGTGTGCTCTAAAAATACTGCTCAATAATTTTAATTAAAAAAATATGGATGTAGCTAACAGTCTGGATTAACACAGGCTACTTTTGTTCCTGAAAAAATCAAGTTATCAGGTAACTGCGGGTAACACTGCTAGGCGCAGCTACTATTTTCCTATTATTTAAAGGCTTTTTGGGGAAATCTATTAGTAGAGCGCAAGACGCTTTTGATTGATACAGGCAAGAGTATGGACACTATTAACAAACCTTTTTGGACCAGAACCCGTGGGACAACCACTATTGACAGAGTGTTCGTAACATAAACGTTACAACGTTTCTACAGGTTTTAGTTGACATTAGCACTTTTTTTGCAGATTAATAAGTCTAAAAAATAACCTAACTCTATAATTATGCATATGTATTCATTCACCATCTACAGTTACACTCGGTGCTGATTACTGACCCTCACATAGTTAAACCTGGCTGTGGAAAGGACTGATGAGGTCGGTACAAAGGTGATTGGCCCTCTGAGTCACAGTTAACATGTCTTAGTACAGGAGCACTGAATGTACTTACACAATACTTGCACTGCCTTTGTTCGAAGCTTGTGGATACAGCAGATGTTGGATGTTGGATAGGCATAACATTATTGTCATCGTCTGTTTTGTACGAGAAGTTGGAGCTGATGTTGAATGAAGGTTTTATTACCAAGCTACGAACACCTGATGGTAAATGTGTAGGTACTTAGTCAATGAACATCACGAAATCTTTTAGTTCGTTGTATTGTCGTTGGCTTTTGAAAACAAAACCAATAAAATAATACATATAGAGTTAAGTTGAACTTGAAAAAGAGAATTTTAACAAAATGAGGTTAAGAATTTCATTTAAGTAGGACCGCATATGAGAATGAAAAACCTTTGTTCCAGCGTATAAAGTATGTTCATTCACAATAGCAATCATTGTGCAAGCAACAAACAATAAAAACTGGAAAACCTTGGTAAACATTATCACTTAGTTTTTTATAAGGAAATGGATATCTAGGTGGATACCTAATAGGCTAGAACTATTCCATATATGCCGACTACTTTGAATTAGTAACTCAATGGAAATATCATCAATTGATTAGTACATATTACCGTGAATTATGTTACCTAGTTTATGTATATCTACTAATATAAAGTTGAAGAGTTTATTTTTATGTTGGGTCGAAAGCGCATTTGAAAAAATATTTCAGTTTTATATAGCCCATTGATTGAGGAAGGCTAGGTCGGAGATGCGAGCTAAAGTTAGTTTTTAAGGGTTAGAATTTCTTAATACCTACCACACAACGTAGTAATGAGGTATATGAGCTTCATTATATATCTATTGGTCTACTACTAGACAAAAATCAGCTTAGTTCGCGGTGCTGATAGTAAATACATTTTCTTTCTTTCTTGGGTATGTCAATTTCCACCAATCACGGACCAGTAGTTTGTATCTCGTTGGTGGAGAATGGCAGATACACTAGAGACTATTAGGTAATTGAGGACACTCCTTATTAAAGGCGTCCAATTTATCCCTCCATGTCCACCTGGGTCCATATTTTTTTCCCAATCTACGTTGGGGTCGGCTTCCAATCTTACCGGATTTAGCTGAATACCGTACTACATGGAACTGCCTATCTGACCTCAACAGCACGATTTACTGAGTAGGTACTACAGTATATACCCTATAGTAAGTTCCTTCCCTCCCTTAGCACAACAGCCCTCCACCTTGTTTTGCATCAACGACCGGGGTTGGAAAGTTGCAGTGCCAAGTTCCCATGTATTTAGGTGACCGCCTCCTAATGTGGTCATACCACCGCAGCCTGCTCTCCTGTATCTTGTCGGTGTACGCCCAGGCTACCACACCCGTACTCGTTGGGGATTTCATCGAACCTGCCCCCCTAGCCAAGTGACATTTCTACAAGCGATAACGATGATAGAAATCGTTTAAATGTATGGAAATGACATTTGCTTTCGATAAGTCACGTGACTTAGACTTGTCACTTTCATACATTTAATGTCATATAAGCGATTTCTACCATCGTTAACGCTTGTAGAAATGTCACTTGGCTAGGGGGGCTGGTTACGGCGAACATCCACCTCAGCATTTTCATCTCCAATTTTTTTTTTAAGAATACCTAGTAATTAGTTTTAAAAGATTGGTCTTTTACAATTCCTAATTACAATCCATAAAAACATGTTGCATTTTCCATTTCTGTGCAGTGCGGTTGTTTAACCGCAAATTGCCAGCTAGGTCGCAGTAACTAGGCGAATGTAGCAACACTTGCAACGAATAAATAGTCAAACCAGAACATTATACAGACAGGTAAAATAGATATTTTCTACATAATTTTCGCAAATGGTTTCTATTAAAATTCTCTGCTGTTTTGATACGAAGATATTTGTCCTGAAATACCTAATGTTTGTTTGGTTTAGAATTAACAACAATTTGTACTAATTATATTCTCCTAAATGAACTTCGGACACGATGACGAAATGTTATACCTATAAATACTTAGAAAATAATGTATCTATTCTAAGTTTTTTATCTCTGGTCTAATAAGAAGTTTGGGCACAAAAGCTTCTTTTTTTTTATTCTTTGGATCTGATAACCAGCCAGAGAGTTAAATAGTTGTCTAAAAAAAACACGTTTTTTACACAGTCGCAAAAAAGAAACCATAAAATACGCACAAGGACATAAAGGAATTAAAAATTCACGATTTGAATCAATTTTCTTTTTTATGCATGATGAATAATTAACGTAAATGTCGTCGATTCTCAAGGAGATCTTAACCTCGAGTCAAGGAGAATCGCGACTTCTTTATTGGAAAAAATCATGTTTGTACAGTAGTGGGCGTCATACAATTTCAATATTTTTTCCTCGGTATTTTAATAGCAGGATTCGTAGCAAGCAGTATCGTTAATGTAAATGAAAGTATAAATTGTTTTAGATTGCTTCTAAGAAGAAATGATAGGGCTTCGAGCTCCTTTGATTTACAAATACAATAACAAATTAAATTAATGATTTTCGCTTACGTAACCAGCAAAATCGGTAGTTTGCTTCGCGTTCCCGGTAATACGGTAGGGAGAAGCACTCCGTTGGGTTTAACATCATACTGAAGATTTGGCCAGTTAAAAACAAGAATCATATTGAGATCAATATTAATTGATCCTATATTTTCTAATTAACAGTTATCCAGAAGAGTTCCCCGGTTTAAAATGATAAAAGTCCGCCGTCCCCAGGGCAGAATAAGTCCTTGAAGATTTCCCTAGACTATTTTTTTTTCTCATAATTCGATCCTAGATTCAATTCGTCCTGGTCTTATAAAGATAATTACGATAAGAAGAGCTACCTTTGGTACATGCGGATATTTTGATTATTTTTCTTATCTTACAGAATTTGTAGAAATTCCTATCTAAATAATTAATTAATGCTGTTTTTTTCCTCTACAATGTACAATATTTATTTACATGGTTGCGTTGTAAGAATTGCATTGTTTGTACGTAAGTACATGTTTTGCAATAGAAAATTCGATTTAATTTATTGTTATCAAAAGGTGCTGTTCGCTCATGTAGTGGAAATTTAGTTTAAAAATGAATTGTATAAAATAAAAAAAGGTTAATTTCACATTAGATTTAAAAAAAATACTACCAGAAAATATCACAAAAACATCCGAGTGTCAACTTGATAGTGATATAGAGACGGTACGGTTGTACGGTCGAATCGCTACAAGCTAAGTTGTTGAAACTGCCCGTGTGTTTAACAAGCGTCCGTTTTGAGTGCTAGTGTACCGAACGCACTCAAACGCCAGTACAATGCCTAAATTTGGCGCGAGTGATAAGCGGAACGACGAAAGCATTAAAACTGAATTATAATTTGTTTTTTAAGTAAAAAATCACCAGTATCTAGATACCTACCACTGTGATCATAAAAATGTATAGGAAGAAAACGTACTTTAAACTTTAAACCCCCAACTGCAGACTTTTCAATTTTAGGATCTTTACCCACCGATTGTAAAGATCCTGTTACACTAATAGTGAACAACCCCATAATAACTAATTTTTTATCCACCCTTGTGATTCCCAAACAACTGAATTGGAACTGTTTAAAAACACTTGACTATCTTTTATTATTATGTTTATGATGAACGTAAGATTCCAAAATCGTAACAGGCAGGCAACAAGAGTTAGTGATGATTTTTTTTCTAAAAAAATATAGTTATGCATTTGTTTTGAATGCAACTGTCATAACACATGGCACACGTGATTCAAATATCACAGATCACCCTATTTTTCGACCCTACTTTGTAAGAGCTCATTGACCCGACGCACTACCCCATCTAGTTAGGGCCATGTGGTCATTTCATCTGACAGAACGACAGAAAATGATTTTAAAACAAATAAAAGTAAGAACTGGGATTGAAAGGCTGTTTATTTTTTTATTGTTGGTTATTTCATCAAACTGTTGAGAATATGCTTAGTATTTACTATAACTGAATGATCCGTTTTCAAATAAGAGTAAATTTTTAACTGCTGGTAAAATGAGGAAGCATTACTTAAGAATAGAGCAATACAATCAGCGGCGAAAAAATCAGACAGTGTGCCAATAATTTTAATCTACTTATTTACATTAATTAAAGATAAAAATATCTAATCTCCTTTACAATGTTGCGTGTCAATTACATTTTAATTTATCACTTATTACCACAATTCCTATGTTACTACAATTCCGCTATCTGTAGATAAACATATAAATCTCACATGCTTGCAAAACGTCGCAAAAATCGATAAAAATTCAAAAACATTATTTTATTTTCTTTAGGCGTTTTTTAAGCGCTATCAGGTCTTCTGTGTTGTTTTGTTTTGCTTAGGTTGTTTCAAACCAAGAAGTTTATACGTTTGTTCAAGGTATGAAAGGATCCCGAGATCTTCAGAGCTAAGCTCACCAGTTTACCGTCCTTTTAAGTCCTAGCCTAGCTGTTCCTGCTCCTCGTTTCCATTTGGCACTCGTAAAGGGTAGGTAATTCGAATAGCCGGTGGTTTTACCTACTAGACAAAGATCCGGTAATACTCCTTAACTTTTCCAAGGGTATATGCGCCTGAATAAAAATAACTTTGATCCAGTCTTCTCTAATAATAGTGTCTCTCTTAATAGTGTCGCCAAATCACCCAGTGAAACCATGGTGAAGCAGTCAAAGCTTGTAGTCTACATTTAGAGAAGTTTCATAAGGATATAAGTTGGATAGCAAGCTCAATTCTTTCTGGTTATAATAATGACAGACGAATATTGCGTCTCCGAATTGGTCACTGTGGTTGCATGTGTTTGAAAATAGTTGCTTAAAAGACGATTATTCATGATTTTTGTTTAACATTTCACTTCATTCCTCATAATTATATCATGTGGGATCAGATGGCCGTGTGTGACCTGTCCCAAGATATTATTATCTACATAAAAAAACATTGTCCCAGTGTGCCACGTCGTAGAATCAGACTATAATAATATCCTGGGACAAATCACACACGGCCATCTGATCCAAAACTAGGCAAAGCCTGTACTATGGCAACCAGACAACTGATAAACATACTTATATATTTATAAATACAGATTTTAGATAAATCACACCCAGGCACAGAACAAAGGATCGTGCTCATCACACAAGCATTTGTCCATGGTGGGAATCGAACCCACGACTTCTGGCTTAGCAGTCAGGGTCGAGAACCACTAGACCATCAGGCCCGTCAAAACAGCATCATCATTTAGTCGCTTACATCTATTCACTTAAACCATTCGAATTGTAGAAGCCCGTCGCTCGGCAACGGTGAGTGTCGGTGAGTCAGATTGGTTCCATTGTGTACCACGCATCCGTTCGTGGTGCTCGCCTTTGTTTTATAGCTGTTATGACATGCGGACGTCAGGATAAATTGTTTAATTGACGACTTTCCTAATTACTATGAACACCTGATTTTAAGGATGGTTAATTTCTGTTGATTTCAACCGCCTCTCACAGCAACAGAATTGGGGGAGGCCACTGTATCGACCTTTTGATTTAAGGTAGCTATATAAATACATTTTAGCTATCTAATTCAGTAGGTAGGTACCTTGATTTGGGCTAAAAATGCTTTCAAGTTATTCTTACCTATATAAAACAGTCAACTATGTACCACAACGGGAAAACCACTCGTAACACAAATATTTAAGCTTAGCACGAGGGGGGTTAATATTTTTTTAATAGCATGAACGTGTGTAATCAATCAACAAAATTTATTTTACACACAATAATTAAATTTCAGAGTTATGTTTCTCTAGGAGCTGTGCCAGCACTGCCAGCAGAGAACTAGGTACTTTTTTTAATAGGTTTTCTTTATTAATAATAATATTAAACTATTGTTTTAAACATAGGTACAGTTTACATAATAATATAATTTAATAATATGTTAATCTTCCCGTAGATATTTCACATTCATTGAGATGTTTGTTAATTTACCTAAAAATTATAGAATACTTAGATGGTCCAGCAAATAAAATCTAAAAAAGGCTTAATTGCCATTACCTACGTACGTACCTAGTATCTAAGAACCACAGAGTATTTTTTTTGCTAACTACCTTCTAAACATACGCATAAAATATAGCAAGACTGTATGTATTGTATGTCATGTACTCCTCGTGGTCATTGGCACCATGCTTTTTTTCGAATACTGTCGTTTTGCTATCCAGCTTCTCAGCTGAAACAAAAGATGGCGCCATGATAGAACACTTGAAATTGTTCAAATAATTGCATGTCATGATACGGATTCATAAAAATTCTAAAATTAATAACTATCATCCAAACATTCAATTAGTTTTAATTTTCTTTTGAACATATTTGATTAAACCTTTAGCTATACTCATAAATGCTTTTTCTTATTGGTTTTTATATTGGCTATACGAAACTATACGCCGGTTGGCACTACTGATTTAGTGTACCAAGCCCTAAAAAACTACCACTATGCCGGCTAAATAAGATTTATGGGTAGATACTAGATAGGATTGGAATGTACTTAAAAAAAAACTAAATTTAATTATCAATGTATTACTATAGACTACAGTATACGTGTAAAGACATTTATTGCGCAATAAATTGCATTTTAGTGATTTCTTAATATTCTAATGATCATTAAACTGTGTAACAGCACTCTGTTTAACGTAATTTTTTCGTTACTTTTAATATAATTTTTATTAAAATATTATATATAATATGAAATAATATGTGTAAGTAAACTTACTTCTATTTTGTCTTCTAAGTACGATATTGTTTACATAATATATTAAATAATTTTGTTTTACATAAATTAATTGTTATTTTAAACGAAAATACCAATATACATTATTTCAAACGCAGTTTTGCATAGAACATAATTATTTTCCTTTACATACAATATTTTCTATTAAGTTTTATTTCCCCATGTTAGATTTTACAGAAAAGCTGGGAAAATTGGTCTTTACCAATAGCATAGGATGTAGTCGAGGCAGTCCAATTCACAGTCTGGCAACATTTAAAAAAGAAAGTGAAGTGAAAGAAATGAATTTACGAGAATAGGTCGCAAGTCGCATAGATTTTTGGTTGATTTCCTTTTCACTTTTCTTTCGTATTCTCAATAAGATCTAATAAACTAAAGTTTATTTGTGTTTCTCGTTATATTTTGATTCAACGGACTCGGCGCCGTACCACCGAAACAGGATAAGTACAAAAGTGAACAGCATCTTATTGATTTTCTTCCCTTGCATATGCTTTCAACCAACGCGAAGTGGTGTTGTTATAACTAGCGAGGAACGCGGATCTATGTTATAACACACCCGTTGTACATTATTTGTGGTATATCACAGATCTTGTGACATTTCACCCAATTTGGTGTAAACATAGAAATAGTAAAAATGATGGCAAATACGCTCGACGGCGTAAACGTGAACCAGCCCACGCAAAATGGTAGCAAGGTCCAACCTTGCAATAATGAGTCTAAGACCAACCTTATTATCAACTATTTGCCTCAAACGATGACACAGGAAGAGATTAGATCGTTATTCTCGAGTGTCGGCGAAGTAGAAAGTTGCAAGCTTATTAGAGACAAAGTGACAGTATTCCCCGACCACATTCTCAACGGGCAGAGTTTAGGGTACGCGTTCGTGAACTACCACAAGGCGGAGGATGCCGAGAAGGCGGTGAACACGCTCAATGGGCTGAGATTGCAGAACAAGATCATTAAGGTATCGTACGCACGCCCTAGTTCCGACGCGATTAAAGGCGCCAATCTCTACGTTTCGGGTCTTCCGAAGCACATGACGCAGCAAGAGTTGGAGAAGCTCTTCAGTCCGTACGGAACAATCATCAGCTCGCGCATACTTCATGAGAACGTGAATGTCGGCCATTTACTGCAAGTGGGCGGTGACGAGCCGACCATCGTCGGACCCTCCAGAGGCGTGGCGTTTATCCGCTACGACCAGCGACACGAGGCCGAGAACGCAATACGTGAGTTGAATGGTACTATACCTCCAGGTGGCACTGGGCCCATCACAGTCAAGTGTGCCAACAACCCAAGCAATCAGAACAAGGCGCTCGCCCCGTTGGCTGCATACCTTGCTCCGGCTGCAGCTCGTCGTTTTGTTGGTCCTGCTGGTAAGGCTCTGCTTGCCATCAACAAAGGTCTTCAGAGATTTTCTCCTTTGGCTGACCCTCTCATACAAGGAAATGCTATTGGTGGCTCAGGTTGGTGCATCTTCGTTTATAACATCGGAGCTGACACAGAAGAGAGTGTACTGTGGCAGCTCTTTGGCCCATTTGGTGCCGTCCAGAGTGTTAAAATAATTAGAGATCCCACAACCAACAAATGCAAGGGCTATGGTTTTGTCACAATGACTAATTACGATGAGGCTGTTGTTGCCATCCAATCCTTGAATGGATACTCACTGAATGGCCAGGTACTCCAGGTCAGCTTCAAAACGAACAAGAGTAAATCTTAAACTATCCAGAATCTAGTCAATAAATTGTAGCTAATGCAAAAATGTTGATCATTACTTTGTCATGGTTTGAAGTTTGACTAATAGTACTGTGTGAAAATGGAAGAAATGTTATTCAAATCATGACATGATGTCAGTTTGGACCGACATTCATACATTATAAGTACAAAATAAAATCATCACAATAATACCTAGACGAAATTTTAAATGACTGACATATACACCAAGTATTCTACAAAATTGACCTAATTTAATTTACAAATTCCATGAAATACCTGTCTAGTGAAATACCTAAATCTCCTAAGATAAGAGTTAGTAACAAGTTATGCAGTAATTTAAGTAATAAACCTTTTTCTAATAGTTAAGTGGCTTAGCATACCTGACAAACTGAATTATAAATCAGTTACCCGTCAGATGCTTAGTCGTATATATATATAAATAAAAATTTGAGAACAATGACATACATACATTTATGAATCGTTGGCTGCATGCTTTTTCCTAACTCAAACTACTGTTATACATATAAAGTTATGTCCATCAGTGTGAATGTCTTTAATAAGACTTGCATTCTGGTATTATAATAGAATAATGATGCCAACAAGATTCTAATGTAACCATAATTCAGGCAATAATTATATGTTTAACGATTGACAGTGCAATATTAAACTTTTTACTGTAAGTAAAAATAAATAAAAAAATATTTTATTATAATATGTATATTAAAATGCAGTGCAATTTTTATTGTACCAACAACTATTATTATTTTTTCTTTTGAAAAATAGTTGCAATAATAAAACATAGTATACTTATATTATTATGTAAACAAAATGTTCATTGTGTAATTATTACCAAAGATGTCAGATATGCATTGACTGATATAGAAAATGATGTTTGTAAGTGAAAATATGACTAAAACTATACTTCCATTCATGTTGATAAAATAAGGATGGCCCCATTATTATGATAATTATCTATAATATAATTCTGGAGCTTGAATTGTGCACAAAGTCATAAGTAAGGTGGATACATTTTATAGAACAATTATAATTAGGATCATAAATATAATTTTTATTATGTATAATTTGACTCCATTGACAAATTCTCCATTGAAATCTGATATGATAATCTCTTTAGAAATTATGTATGTATAAGACCATGACATTACAAGTAAATTAGTTATTGATCAACATTTTATTATGACTTGGATACCTTCATGTATCACATTGGGCACATAACTATTATAGTGATTGTATATGGTGAAAGTCAAATTGATAATTATGAATTGGATCACATTTCTGTGCATTATTAATACAAAATTTTGACATCTTTGCAATTTTCTCATGAAAATTTGCATGCACTTGCACAAAGCAAAATCCATGATGTTTGACTTTCACATCTTGATATTGTCTCTCTAATTTGATTGTATAATCATCACTATTTATTATTAAATTTAAGTAACTTTAAAATTCATTGTAAACATAATTTATTGTCATAATCGTAATAGAAATTATAGATTTCATTTCGATGTTTATATTAATATATTGAATGTAGTGTAAGTTCAAAATTAGTTGGGTAATCTACTCAATACTATACCTTTATCCAACTGTTTGTATCGTTTCAGATATTCATATAGTAACTTCTGTAATAGTTAAATTATTTATAGACAAATGCATATCATAATTAAAGTGGGAGTAAAACAGTGGCGAGATATTCACAGATACATAGAGGGGCTTGTATAATGCATTTTGATTAAGTATTTTCTTTAATTTCTATGGTAAGGATAAATGTTTCATTAATATTAATTATTTATTTAAAGTACTTAAAATACGCGAAACTAGTCAGTTATAATTTTGCGCAACATTTAAATCTTTAAGTATCTATACTTAAGTATTTAAAGAAAACTGTGTTCTCTAATTTAAAACGTAGATTAGGCTTTTGGTTTAAAATTATGTTGGTGTGGTGTTTGGTTTAATATAAGTAATATACCCATATAAAGCACACAATACATAAAAATACTAAATGGTGTGTATCAAAACTAGTCAAAGGTAGATGTACCTCTGAGTTATAAGCTATGTTGTGGATGTGCTGTAAGTACTAGTGCGCGATTGTACACGCCAACACTTCTCGTGGTATTAAGAAGCGTCTAACTTTTAATTGAAGATAAATTAGAAAGGGTTGATATGGAGTCGCAATTCGACTGGAAGGAAATGGCCAAAGTTTATCAAACCCACTTATAACTTGAATTTTAGAGCCGCTTTTGGCTTCCACTGCTAACCTGCAAACATTCGCGCATAGAATAAGCAAAAATCCATTTTACATTTACTAATAGTCTATGTTGTGTCGTCCCTGAATGGTTCAAACAAATACGCTTGCTTTCTCCACCGAAAATAATGCCAGTACACACCTGTCCACTTATTCGTTTTGTTCAACTTTAGTATTTTGTGTTCTAAGTTGTGGTATTTTATTTATTTAGAATAGTTTCTGTTTAATTTATATAAAAACTAACATCTTTCTATTTAGTGTTTATTTATCCCATGTTTAATGATTTGGTTTAGTTTTTTTTGTTTGTATTTACTTTGGGCAGGTTTGGGTATTGTAGGGTTTGGCCTAGAATGTAGCTAGAATTATAAGACAGAGTACAAATCGCCGATAATGTATGAAAAAGTGTTTGGCTTACTTACATTTAATTTTTGAAATAATGTCAACGAATGTAATCTGACGTAGGGGATATTGATAGAAATTAAATATTGACCTTAGCAATAATACATATAAATAATGTTTTATTTCAAAGACTTCCCCGTAGTCCCTTTAGAACTTATTACATAAAGATAATCAAGCATTTTTCCTTTTTAAGCTTATTCGCATCAACTGTCGGCTTACACTGTTGCGAAAGATGCGTTGATATAGCTAAATAGTGATTTAATAAATGAATAAAGTGCTTGGCATATTCTCAGAATTCATTTTTACGTTACTTAAGCTATAACAAATACCGAAAGCAAGAAGCATTTCGGGCGCCATGATTAAAAGATGTAAAGTGCTTACGCACGTATCGATCCGCACCCTACAGACAGCGAGACGCCTCGGATTCTATATAATAGGATATCGACCAACGCTAACAGGAGCCGTGGGTAGTTGAGGGCATTGCTTCCTAGCAACCAATACAAGGATAATTTGGTTGTGAGTTTGTGATTCGCAGTACTCTATAAAAACAGTTCACGTTTAGCAGCCGACATTTTGTTAAATAAAAGTAATTTGCATAGATTCGATCGATGTTATGCGGTCTCTGGCCAAGTCTGAGATTCAATCAAAAATTTACATGAGAAAACCATGATTGTAAGAGATGAAAGCTTCGCACCTACTTATTTAAATGTATTATATTATAGAAAATTGGTCGGACCTATAAATCTTGCAATGCAGCAATGCAATGATCCTAGAGATCGTTTAAATAACTTATTTATAAAAGTCTTCTAAATCTGGAAAGAAATCAGTATAGACGGTAGTCTAAGTACCTACTTATACGCTAACAATTATCGAAAATCGCAAAATGAATTAGCAATGTAACTACACCACGGCTATAAATCCATAACGGCAAACCTTCATCAACACAAGAAAATCTATGAATGAGCTAAGAGCATTTCTTTATAAGTAAGTACCTAACGTTAATAGAGTCGTAGTAAGTAGGTACCTACATATTTAAACGTAAAGCCGATGACCAATAAGTAATTGGAGATTCATGGATAAATGTGGTCGAATAATAAACAAAATAAAAATTACGTGGCAGGGTTGACCATTACGTTTATAACAACATAGACATTAATAATTAGAACAGAGGGTGAATGCTACCCCATTTTTAAATCGCGGGTCAATGACCCTCACGAGAGGATACGACGAATACATTCGTCGATAGCGCCTGCTACTATATTTATAGCAACATGTCTATAGTGGGTTTCGCAAAATGGTTGCCGTGATCATGCGTACTGACGTTCTAGATTATTTAGGTAAGTTCTCAGGGTAAGTTACTTGTTGGACGACTGGATTTCAGTGAAAATTCAGTGGTTATCACTGCATAGGTAGTTAATTATGTCATGAATAATTCAGAATCAGACCTTCGTGGCTATCGGATTAGGTAATGTTCAAGGTAATTCGGACTACGCCCAAACGGAATAAGCGTTGAAATGAATGTAATCATTTTGATCTTTGTGTATTTTTTTATTACCTATGTCTGAATCAGTGACTCACACCATAACTGGCACACCTCGACCCCATCTATTTAATCAGTTTTCTGTCTTTCCTTTCCATCCAAAGGTTGTCTGGAAGATATCGCTATTAATTAGCGTTATGACTGCCTGTACCTTATCATCTTATATCCTAAATTTGTTGTTACATTTGTGGTGAATAAAATAATAATAATCCAATCTTATAATAAAAACAGCCCTTATTCATAAACTTTATAAAATGCAAACTTTGGTAGGACTTTTTGACCAGAAAGTTAGCTTTGATGTTTGTACTGCATCACAAATTTATGTACCAATGCATTTTTTTTTTTAAAGTTTGCTGTTGCTGTGGTTTCAATAGATGAATGGAAAGCGCAAAACAATTATTGTACTAGAGTCAAAGACATTGTAATGTATTTTTGACTAGAGTACATTACAATGTCTTTGCAAAATACCAGTTGACAGATTAAAAATGGTGTATTACAGACAAAAAATGAAAGCTTTTTATTTTGGCAATTTGATTCCGTTGCTGTCATAGTGTCATTCTGTGTCATTCTCATTGAGTCTGAGTTGAGTGCCATTGTCAGCTGTCATTGCTGTCAGGTCAATTCTAAGTTTACACGAAATCTTGGGAAATTACACGAAACTAAAAGTAAATTTACTATAATTATAAAGCCATAGCCATAATTATTACCAATTATGCCTATATACAAACTCTTCAAGAATTTTTTGATATCTGTAATATCAAACGTGTTTGCTGAAAACTGAGTACCTAATAATTGTGCAGTAAAAGTTAACTCGAAATGGAATCTTTATCGAAACAAGAATTGATATCAACAATTACAAAACAAGCTGATCAAATCAAGCGATACGAAGGAAGGCTAAGAGGTAAGACTGATGTGTAAAGAAGCTTAAAACAAAATAGCTTAGTAAAGAAGAAATTTCACGTTCTAGTCGCAATCTTAAACAGCTGTTGGATTACATTTTACTTTATACCTAAAAAAATACTGGATAAACTTTCCTTTATGGGCCGTCGAGTTGGAGGTTCATTTTTTTTTTGTAGATAGCACTCATAATCAGAAGGCTTTTTACAAAGTTTTATATTGCGATTACTCACGGTTTACGAGATATAATTTTTTAAAGTTTCCAAATTATCACGCAATTTAGTTGGATTTAATGTCATGGTAGATGTCAAATTTGACGTTTTACGTTCCGTTGACGGTGGAGATGCGTTTCATTCAATTTTATCTTATTATGTCTTTTAATATAATTATATTTACACGTAGTAAATTAAAATTAAATTTATAAAAAATATGTAAATTTGATACGTAATTAATGTGCACTTAAAAACGCGCTTTACTATGCAATTACATTGATTTTTTTTACATAAAAATAAGGAATATTTTTTACACTGTGGAACGGAACGTGAAGCTTTTGTTGTGACTTTGTGACATTCGTCCAAGAGCGAGCGAAGCGAGCTCGGAATTTTAGGGCACCCAGGACTCAGGAGGTGGCGGGGTCTAGTGAGCGAGCGAAGCGAGCGAACAGACCCCACCACCTCCTACGATTAGGCTAGTCAGTCCAAGAGCGAGCGAAGCGAGCTCGGAATTTTAGGGCACCCCGACTCGGTTGGTTTAGGTTAGAAGGAGGTGGCGGGGTCTAGTGAGCGAGCGAAGCGAGCGAACACAGACCCCACCACCTCCTTCGTGGTTATTTTTTTTATGACCACCCAGAAATTAGAGTTCAAATTGACGTAAATTAGTGTTTTAACCTAACCTAACCTCAAAACTTTAACCATGGATATCTCCATAATTATGGGGTTCCGCGGTGCGGGAATGGTACAGGGGGTAGCCCCTCCTCCCCCCTACCCCCTCCCCCCCCTACCGACCCTTAACTCGACGGCCCATAAAGGAAAGTTTTACCAAAATACTGATCGTATCAGAAATAGGTAGGCCCTTGCCCACTAATGAGTCTTTTCAGGCTAACTACAATATTTATACTGAAATGAAAATTGAGTAGCTTTTAATACTAATAAATTTATATCATTAAAATCATTTGAGTATTTAATAAAATATTGTAGCAATAAATCTTTATTTGTAAACCATAATAAATACTGATGAAATCCACATCCTTGACTCATAAATAGTATTACTGTTTTAATAAAGAAAAGTAACATAACAGCTACAAGTAATTTAATTTAATTATTTGTGTTCAGAATACAAGCATCTTATGAAATAGAGATAGATCTTAATTAATATTTATGAATATTCATGTAATAATTTTTCTTGACACAGTACTGAATAAAAATCTAAGTCGCATACTTAGTCAGATCTACTGGTTCCTGTAACAAATGGCATTTTGATTATATTATAAAACTAGCTTTTGCTCGCGACTTCGTCCGCGTGGAGTAATGACTTCCGTCAGAATTTGGGTTTTTCACTTAGTTATCGCCTGTTCCATGGTCTATCGATTACATGTGTAAACAAACATTAAAAAAATCAAATTTTTATTATATTAGAAATATGTCTCCATGAAATCATGGTCTAAAAAATGCTATGTTCACTTATACATATGCTATGCTCACTTGCTTCACTGGTGGAACCTACATACAAAGATTTAAGTGAATCCATTGAGAAATAAACATTTTCAATTTACCACCCTTTTCTCCCCTTTGGGGGGGAATTTCCAAAAATCCTCTCTTAGTGGTAGCCTACTCCTCCCAACAAACACACATGCCAAATTTCAGCTCTTTACGATCAGTAGTTTCGGCTGTGCGTTGTCTGTCATTTACCACCCTTTTCTCCCCTTTGGGGGGGAATTTCCAAAAATCCTCTCGTAGTGGTAGCCTACTCCTCCCAACAAACACACATGCCAAATTTCAGCTCTTTACGGTCAGTAGTTTCGGCTGTGCGTTGTCTGTCATTTACCACCCTTTTCTCCCCTTTGGGGGGGAATTTCCAATTATCCTCTCTTAGTGGTAGCCTACTCCTTCCAACAAACACACATGCCAAATTTCAGCTCTTTACGATCAGTAGTTTCGGCTGTGCGTTGTCTCTCATTTACCACCCTTTTCTCCCCTTTGGGGGGGAATTTCCAAAAATCCTCTCTTAGTGGTAGCCTACTCCTTCCAACAAACACACATGCCAAATTTCAGCTCTTTACGATCAGTAGTTTCGGCTGTGCGTTGTCTGTCATTTACCACCCTTTTCTCCCCTTTGGGGGGGAATTTCCAAAAATCCTCTCTTAGTGGTAGCCTACTCCTTCCAACAAACACACATGCCAAATTTCAGCTCTTTACGATCAGTAGTTTCGGCTGTGCGTTGTCTGTCAGTCAGTCAGTCAGTCAGTCAGTCAGTCAGTCAGTCAGTCAGTCAGTCAGTAACGGAAGAGTTTTATATATATAGATTTCCTAGTCATTTAACCTTTATGTTAAATTTTTCAGATGTGGTTGCTGCATATAAAGGACTTATCAAGGAAAAGGAAGCATTGGAAATTAGTTTAAAAGCCTTAAATAAAACAGAAACCCCGGTTGAAGGAGGTAAGACAAAAACTTTTTAATCTTCTCTTTAATAAGAGTGAATTATGTTTATTTACTTAGATGATAAAAATACATATTCTATTGAAATCTAGTCCAGTAAATACAAGTTGTTAAAGTAACAAGAAAAAATATAAAATAATATGAAAAATATAAAAAATACCTTTATGATAACAGTAACATGGAATTTTTTCCACAGTAAGCACTCGTAACACAAGCATCTTAGCTTAGCACGAGGGGTTAACGAGATTACTAGTAATGTGCGACCCACATTGCTAGTAACCTTTTCAAAAAAAAAAAAAAAAAAAAAAAAAAAAAAAAAAAAAAAAAAAAAAAAATCAAATTGATGCATTAATTTTGGACTCACTGAAGTTTTTTCTTAGTTACAAGTTTTTTTTTCTAACTGAATGTTTGATCTTCACAGAAGAGAATAGAGATGATTCGGTGGCAGCTCTCATGCTGTCTCTTTCCACCTTGACAGCGGAAAAGTCCCGGATGGAAGAAGCTTTTCAGGCAGACAAAAAGCTCACAAGAGATAAGGTATTAAATTAACACTAACTATTATTTACTGAATGTTTTGGTAAAAAAGCAATAAATTATTTTAAGAAGAATCCTAAAAGAGACAGGTTGGGATTCCTTTGCCCTACTTCGGGACATGTTGAGCGGCTATTCTGGGACTGTGCAGCCCCAGTATCACTACAACTGTCATCAATCTATTGTGATCAAACTGTGGGACATGTTACAATAATTGAATAATAAATAACTGAAAGAATAATTATTCTTAAATTAAGACCGAGACAATTTTTTTCTCCTCTCCTGAATTTTGAAATTAAAATATATTCTTTTACAAGTAATTTTTTTGTAGTTGTTAAGTTGTTTTTTGTTGCTATAAGTTGAAGTTTAATTTTCATAATGTTTCCTATGAAGTAATTATAATTGCTGTTATTTGATTTACAGTATTGAGGTTAGATAACAGTCTTGATTGCAGTTTAATTAAATTGATAATTGGAAAAGCAATTACAGTGAAAATATATTAAACCATTATCAGATTTAAGTTACAATGTAGTTGATTGGAATTTTTTTTATGATGTCATTGTTCCTCAAACATGAGATTAGAGCGAAAAGTATGTAGGTAGGTAGGTAAAAAAGTTGCTAATAATTTTTTATACTAGCATAAGATCAATTGATATAAAAAATTGTTTGCCATAGTGGTTTGTTTCCATTATTAATTAAATGGACTGCTTTAACTCTATTTGGTATTTAGGGCTTCAACAGTTAACTGCCATTTCGTCTCTTGTAATTTTGTAAAATAGTACAATATTTTTTACCATGATTCACCAAAAGTTAACTTAATGAATATGTCTCTAAGGCTCAATTTTGTTTACCAACAGTATGAGAACCAGATTGCTGCCATGAAAGAGGAAACAAAAACGTTAGTACAGCAACATTTTGCTGAAATAAACAATTTGAAGGCTAAGGTCGCGTATGAGATACAAGAGAGGGAGAAAGAGAGAGCCGACCATCAAGCTATGATGAAGTGAGTATTCATTTAGTGACAGGTTTTCAGGAATTCAAGATTCAGTCCAGGCATTATTCAGTCCAGGTATTTTTTTTTTCTTTTTTTTCAAATACTACGCCCACACTAAGGAATTTAATCCTTGTGTCGCGGGGGTTTCACAAACATTCAAATCACATGCACAAAGAACACCCAGACTTGGAACAAGCATCTGTGGATCACACAAATACTTGTCCCATGCGGGGATCGAACCCGCAGCACGTCGCGCACAGTGGTAATTAGCGTGGTGACCTATACCACTGGGCTATCCGTGCAGTCAAGTATTAAGACTTGTATCTCCATCTGGCAAGGATAGGATTTTGTTACAAGTATTGCCAATATAGTTGTCCCAATATTCATTGTTAAATTTACAGATAGCATTTATTTCAAAGCACTAAGATTGATTTTCGTACTTTTATTGTTAACCCTGGTGATACTGCTGATGCTGCAAAATAAAATGGCCGTCGTTTATAGCGGCAAAAAGTTAGACTGCGCCTTCCGTCATAAATGGAGTTTCTAACAATTAACAATGGTAGATTTTTTTAAATGTGACCTATAGTGCCCGAAAAATTAAGCAAACAAACTCTTCAGCTTCTATTACATTCAAATTTTATAAAAATATGATTTTACACATTTCAGAGAGTTGCATCTTAAACTGAATAGTGAACGGAAGACGAAAGAAAGGTTGGAAGATAAGGTTGTTCACACTTCCGAAGCTCAAGGTCAGTTAAATAATATTATTAAAAACACACTACACGCAAAGGTTATAAATAAAGCATTTATCTTATAAGTCTTAAAAATTTAAAAGTAGTGCGTATATTCAACGATGTAATAAAAAAATTGATGATGATATTTTCATACAAACATGTAACGTCATGTGACCTGTCACTTTGTATTATTTAAGATGTCATTATATTTAAGATTTCAACCTATGTTCCTTTGGGAAAATTGTTCAGTTATATGCACCTGATTTCCTCGTTAAATATAAGCACTGTTTTTAAATTAATCAAAAAACTGCTTTGCAAGTATTCAGTTAGAAAAAATATTATTTTGTAGAAAATCATAGTGAATCCTGTTTTCGTATTTTTTTTTAACTCAATTTTTTTTAACCTTATTGTCTTAACTCTAAACTGTCCAATGGCTTCTCGCGCCAACTCGAACTATTTCTCGCGGCATAGCTACATTAAGGTCAACCCACCACACCACCTCATCAAGGCGACGGAGATGGTACTAAAACCCTAGTATTCCTTTTCAGTATCACAAGCTGAGCTAGAGAAACGTGTCCGAGACCTAAGTAGCTCTCTAGAGGCCGCTCAACGTCGGCTCCAGCGCGCCGAAGCGAGGACAGTGGAGACGCCGGTGCTGTTGGTGAGGCTGCAACAGAAGCTGGCATTGTTGGAGCAGTCACACTCTGTGGCTATTAGAGAGGTGGGCTTATACTTTAGTTATAAATAATAACGGCCAATAAATGTCCCATAATTATTTAAGGATTCAACGGTTTACTCACGCGCATTCTCGGGATCGCCCGACTAGTTTCAGACTCAATAGGAGTCCTTAATCATGAGCTGACGCGGCGGCGGCGGTGTCGCGAGTCGTCACGGAAGTTATTATAATAATAAATGTCCCACTGCTGGGTGCAGGCCAGTGTTGTTATGGATATCCATATCCGTAACCGAAACTATCGGATATCCGAAATAATTTAATATCCATAACCGTAACCGAAACCGATATTATTTTTTACCAATATCCATATCCGGATCCGAAATTATATATCCATAACATCCCTAGTGCAGGCCTCTTCCCATCTAGGAAAAGAGCGAGCCTGCTTGCGACCACGGCCAGTATAACCCGGCGGAAACGTCAAGCATTAAAAGGTAAATGCATGAGTTGGCGTTAATACCCGTGAGGTAATTTTATTAAAATCATGCAACAGGATAGTTTTAAAGTTAATAAGGAACGAGCATTGATCACAACGCTGGCTCATTGCCGTTTGGCGATTTCAGACTATTTTTTTTGGAATCCAGGTTTCCTCACGATGTTTTCCTTCGACGTTTTTCAATTGTGTCTTAGAATCATTTAGAAAGTACATAATTATAACTTTGAAAAACTCACATTGGTACGTGCCTGGGTTCTAACCTAACGCTACCAAGTCCGTTGTAAGTAGCTCTCTAGAGGCCGCTCAACGTCGCCGCCAGCGTGCCGAAGCGGTAGCTCAAGATTTTTCAGTCAGTGGGATGTTAATATGAATATCTTCACCTATCAGCTAAGTAATCCATATTAAAATGTAATTACCTTATAGAAATCCCAGAACGTATTATCTACTAAAATATATTTCTATCATATATAAATCAATTCTGAGTATTAGCGTTAAATTTTAATTGGTTCCCCTCTAAACTTAAAAAAAAAGATTAATCTCGCAGTGAGAACTGCTTCTAGTTCTAACATACGTTATTTGAACACAGGAACAAATAAAAGCGAAACGCGCTGAAGAGTCAGCTCGCAAGATATGTGCGCGTCAAGAGGAGAGAGTTGCCCTTCTGGAGAGTAAGATCGCAGAGCTGTCGGAAACCGTCGGGCAGTACGATTTGAGGCGAAGACACGACCAGCAGCTCATACAGCAGCTGAAGGACTCCCTGAATGGACGCCTGATGGATAAGATTGCCGCTAATAATGATTA
This sequence comes from Plusia festucae, assembly GCA_950381575.1. Taxonomy (NCBI): domain Eukaryota; kingdom Metazoa; phylum Arthropoda; class Insecta; order Lepidoptera; family Noctuidae; genus Plusia; species Plusia festucae. Next base: position 15,328,810 of record OX494433.1, on the reverse strand, counting down.
TGGTAAGATTTTGAAGTTAAAGCAGGGATTAAAACGGAGGGTGGGTATAGGTTAGGTTATAGATCTGTGAAGTCTTATTAAATATTAAATCTATATACAACATGTAACAAAACCCCTGTCAGATCCAATAAAGGCGTATTCGTGGTAGTTCATGAACCGTCTCGCATATGCGGCATCTTTGACACCAAACTGTAGGTAGTAAGTACGTGACCTTTGAGGAGCGTTCAGTTGTTCAGCAGTTGCCTTGGATCAGTTTTTATTTGTATTTAAATATATTGACTGGGGAAACATTTTAGTCTCCAATCCATTAAATGGCTACGTATATGTGTTCGCAGTACGATACCGAATAATACTCTCAGGGATCGGACAGGGTTTTTGTTACATGTTGTATATAAAAATGAAACCCGGTTTCCGTTGTCATGTCATAGCATGAAAACGGCTAGACCGATTTGGCTGATTTTGATCTTGTAATGTTTGTGGAAGTCCAGGGAAGGTTTAAAAGGTGTAAAACATAAATAATAAGTAAAAAAAAAACTGTTCCTAAACTCGGGAATTACCTTAATTAATTTACTTTTGACAGAACAAAGTCTGTCCGGGCAGCTAGTAAATTAAATAAATTAAATTAAATTATAGGGATTTTCTATCTAGACTCACACTAACATTATAAAAACGTAATTGTGTGTGTTTGTGTGAATGTTTTTTAGAAAAGGTTGGACCAATTTTAAGTAAAGTGACGTCATATTTCAAATCTTAATAATAATCTAAGGCTGCCCCCAGTCGTCGTTTTGCGAAAAAGAGATGTAAAATGCGTCATGAATTTACTTTAAACGCTTATACCTAACTTTTTTATTCGAGTATAAATTTATACTAGAATAAAAAAGTTACACTTTTGTTTAAAATTAATATTTCGATAGTAGTCAAGTAACCATTTTGATATTTTCATGTAACTGATGATATACTTTAAAAATTACAGAAGATGCAGCGGAAGCTCAGCAAAAAAGCGAGACAGACAACGAAAAGCTATCAGACAGCGAATACCTACAAACATTAATAGACAAGATACACATCTTAAAGAAAGAACTAATAGCTGAAAATGACAAACTAGGCAGTCCTATAGATATCTCTTCGGTTTTCAAAGTCCAAGGATATGAAAACATACATTTGAAATGTCGAGAAGAATATGAGAGTTTGAAACTTGAATATGAGATGTATAAACAGCAGACGAAAGTGAGAGATGTTGGTGATAAAAAGGAAAGTGACGTAGGAGAGTTGAAGAGTGAGATAGCAGTACTAATTGAAAAGGTGGAAGCGTATAAGATGATGTTGGATGAAGAGAGACAGGATAAATTGGATACTTTGAAGCTTTTTGAAGAGGTATGTTGATATGTTTAATTTTACACCAAGTAATAACTCATTGTTAAGTAAAGAATAATATTGTAGGTCAATAATAGAACTTGAAGAGGTTATGGACTTGCAATCATGTCGTTGTAGGTTCGAAGTAGGATTTTTATAAGAAAAGAAAGTAAATTAAAGAATGCAATTCCACAAATAAAACTGGCTTTACCATACAAATTTAGCATTAGCTGATCAAACTTGGTATGGAAAGTCCTAATTTTTTATATCGACATTGAATATTAAGAGAAAGATGTATATTCTATGTTTTTATTTCTATGTTTATGTGCTGGATCAGTGTTTCTAATACGTCATGTTAGCAAGTAGGAAATCTTGGTTAAACAAAATCTAAAACTCTCATTACTTATTTATATAAACCTCATCACATAATTTAGTAACAGCTATAAATGTAACTAATATTATATTACAGAAAATGAAAAACGAGCAAGACTACCACAAGGAGATCGTGTCTGACCTGAAGAGCCGTGTCCAGAGTCTGGAGAAGCAAGTCCAGACGCAGCGCGAGCGGTACGCGGCGCTGCTGGACGAGACCGACAACTACATCCGCGCGCGCAACGAGCGCTCCCGCCGCCTCAGCGCTGAAGACGCGCCCTTTAAGGATGGGATGCTTACGGTAACATGAACTAACGATATTAGGCATGCGAATTAAATTTATTTCCTACCTTAAAACATGGACATTGAAAAAAATAATTTCCGGTTTTTGGGAAGGTAAAAAAAAAAATTACACGTATTTTTTTGTTTTTCGAAACAACGAATACTTAGATACCGGAAACAACCAAGTGTAGTTTTATATTCAATTTTTTATTAAAACAGATTGATTATTAATCGATCTGTAGTTCTATTTACTAGCCATATAAATATGACAAACTTATAATTGCCTATTTGTAGTTAAATTGTTCTGCCTGCTTTTATGCACTTTTTTATATGATTTACCTGTTGTTGATGGTCAATTTTGACGATTCACTCCGCTAAATAAGGTTGTATGGGGTGAGCGTAATGCTGATCAATTTGTAACTATTACAACTACTGTAATTCACATTTAAAATGGTAATATTTTGTCCCAAAAACTACTTTCGGGCTCGGACTGGATGCGGAAAGCGGAAGGCCGGCTTAGTGGCTTACAGGGACGCGTATGTCCAAAATTGGACCGCGATAAGTTGTATTAAATTCTTGCTTAGGAAAAATTTAAAACGATTTATAAACTATTTTCAGGATGTTTCAGCACCGCCGCATATGTTGCACTATGCGCACGAGTTAGCTAGGAAGGATCTGGACATATCTCAACTCAGGAAGGAGAAGCATATCATGGAAGGACAGTTCAGGTGACTTTTATTCTTATGTTACTACTTACATTCAATTGTGTGTGTGATTGCTGGTTTATGTTGCACCAGCTGTCCCTCGTGTTTTAAAATTCGTCCGCGTGCTTTGTTGTTTGTCTTAGAAATTCCAACCAGTTCTTTCTGAGATTAGTAGCGTTGAACCAAAGTTGAACCAAACAAACAAAAGCTTTAGCTTATTTATGTAGCGGTGTCGCGACGCCATGGCTAAGAAGCATCGCGACGCCATTAATGAGCGGCGTCGCGACGCCTTAGCTGAGAAGTGTCGCGATGTTATAAGGGATCGGCGTCTCGGTGCCATAGCTGGGAGGCGTGGCGACGCCATACGTGAGCCGCGTCTCTTCGCCATCGTTGACCGGCGTCGCGACTCCATGTGCGAGCAGCGTCGCAATGCTTTAGCTGGGAAGCGTCGCGATGTTATAAGGGAGCGGCTTCTCGACACCATACCTGGGAGGCCTCGCGACGCCACGAGTGAGCGGCGTCGCGACTATATAGCTGGAAAGCGTCGCAACGCCATACCCGAGCGGCGTCTCTTCGCTATAGTTGACCGCAGTCGCGACGCCATAAGTCAGCGGCGTCGTGATCGGCGTCGCGACCGCCAACGCCATGGCGGAGTAGCGTCGCAACGCCATACCCGAGCGGCGTCTCCTCGCTATAGTTGACCTGCGTCGCGACGCCATAAGTCAGCGGCGTCGTGACCGACAACACCATGGCGGGGTAGCGTCGCGACGCCATACATGAGCGGCGTCTCTTCGCTTTAGGAGACCGCAGTCGCGACGCCATAAGTCAGCGGCGTCGTGATCGGCGTCGCGAACGACAACGCCATGGCGGGGTAGCGTCGCAACGCCGTACCCGAGCGGCGTCTCTTCGCTATAGTTGACCTGCGTCGCGACGCCATATGTCAGCGGCGTCGTGACCGACAACACCATGGCGGGGTAGCGTCGCGACGCCATACATGAGCGGCGTCTCTTCGCTTTAGGAGACCGGCGTCACGACGCCATAAGTGAGTGGCGCGAGGCGTCGCGATCCCATGTTGGAGCGACGTCGCTACGCCTTAACTGGGAAGCGTCGCGACCGGCGTCACGACCCGGTAAGTGAGCGGCGTCGTGACCGACAACGTCATCGCTGGGTAGCGTTGCGACGCCATACATAAGCGGCGTCTGTTCGCCATAGCGGCGTCACGACGCCATACGTGAGCGGCGTCTCTTTGTCATAGTTGACCGGCGTCGCGACGCCAAGAGGGAGCGGCATTGCTACGCCTTACCTAGGGAGCGTCGCGATGTTATAAGAGAGCGGCGTCTCGACAGACAGGCATAGCCGAGAGGCATCGCGACGCCATACGTGAGCGGCGTCTCTTCGCCAACGTTGACCGGCGTCGCGACTCCATGTGCGAGCAGCGTCGCAATGCTTTAGCTGGGAAGCGTCGCGATGTTATAAGGGAGCGGCTTCTCGACACCATAGCTGGGAGGCCTCGCGACGCCACGAGTGAGCGGCGTCGCGACTATATAGCTGGAAAGCGTCGCAACGCCATACCCGAGCGGCGTCTCTTCGCTATAGTTGACCGCAGTCGCGACGCCATAAGTCAGCGGCGTCGTGATCGGCGTCGCGACCGACAACGCCATGGCGGGGTAGCGTCGCAACGCCATACCCGAGCGGCGTCTCTTCGCTATAGTTGACCTGCGTCGCGACGCCATAAGTCAGCGGCGTCGTGACCGACAACACCGTGGCGGGGTAGCGTCGCGACGCCATACATGAGCGGCGTCTCTTCGCTTTAGGAGACCGGCGTCACGACGCCATAAGTGAGTGGCGCGAGGCGTCGCGATGCCATGTTGGTGCGACGTCGCTACGCCTTAACTGGCAAGCGTCGCGACCGGCGTCACGACCCGGTAAGTGAGCGGCGTCGTGACCGACAACGTCATGGCTGGGTAGCGTCGCGACGCCATACATAAGGCGTCTGTTCGCCATAGCGGCGTCACGACGCCATACGTGAGCGGCGTCTCTTGGTCATAGTTGATCGGCGTCGCGACGCCAAGATGGAGCGGCGTTGCTACGCCTTACCTAGGGAGCGTCGCGATGTTATAAGAGAGCGGCGTCGTGACCGACAACGCCATGTCTGGGTAGCGTCGTGACGCCATACATGAGCGCCATACATGAGCGGCGTCTCTTCGCCATAGGAGACCAGCGTCACGACGCCATAAGAGAGCAGATCTCTTCGCCATAGTACGCCATATGTGAGCGGCGTCGCGACGACATACCTGTGTGCGTCGCGACGCCATAGTCGAGCTGCGTCGCGATGCCATTGCTGAGAAGCCTCGCGACACCATACACGCGACGTGACGTCATTACTGGTGCATTTATTTGGATAAGGATTAGTAGACTTTTTTTAGATCTTTTAAAGACGAATAATCCGTCATACATCATTTATCAATTTATGTATTTTATTTTGGAAAATAGATAACCGTCATATAATAAGTATTTTAGTCGTACATATTTTTTTCATTTATTTGCAGAGATTGTCAGCGAGATGCGACGATAGAAAAAGAACGCTTCAAAGAAGTCATACGAACATTGAAAGAAGAAATTGACAGGTATGTCCACGCGAAATAGAAAAAAAAAGTCTATCAACTTTGCATCATTACGTACCTACCTAACTATATCGCTGACACGGCAAACGTTGTCCTGCCTTATTTAAAAAAAACTGGAAAGTGCCACCCTCGTCATGTATGCATAATATAATATAATAGATGTAGGCCGATTTCAGACTTACCTGATATGCACACAAAATTTCATACAAATCGATTTTGGAAGAGTTTGAAAACAAACTAGATTTTATATATTAGATTATAAAGTAGCTTTTTGACCCCAAAAGTAAAAACAGTGTTTTAAGTTTGATGTGTGTACTTTACCTTCTTTCAACTTGGACGGTAGTCATTACATTTTTAATTTACAAGTTGTGTACACACCGGTTTTCAAGGTGTCGCTAGCTCTGAAGTCCCGGGTTCGATCCCCGGTCGGGTCAATGTAGAAAAAATCACTTTTCTACATAGTCTCGAGTCTGGGTGTTTGTGGTACCTTCGTTGAATCTGATTCCATAACACAAGTGCTTTAGCTACTTACTTTGGATTCGGGGCAATGTATGTGATGTTGTCCACATTTATTTTATTTTTTATTTTATTCCCATTAACTTTTCGATTAAAAGTTTCTTGTATAAGTGGGAGTATGTAAATATATTGTTATAATATTCTTCTCCATTCCTCTCAGATTACGCCGCATCCAGTCCCGTGAAGGCGCGAACCTAGAATACCTTAAAAACGTTGTGATGGCGTACCTCATGTCTACGGACTATGCCGGCAGGAGACACATGCTGAACGCCATAGCGGCTGTCCTACACTTCACAACGAACGAGAGAAACTTGGTCCTAACTAACCTATGAAGAATTTATATGGAGTATTTCTGGAGAAGAAGAAGAAGATTTTGATAATTTTGGTAATGATTTTGTTTCGATTTCGTCGTCTTGAGAACGGACTTGATTAAAAATTATGATATTTATGAGAATTCTATTAACACGGAAAAATAATCTAAAGGTTTGTCAATATTTGAGAAGGGATTCTAAACATTAACTGTAGATAATATCATTGTTATCTTATCTGGATTGGTGAAAGACAAGGGCTTTAGTGAGAACAGTAATTACAGGTACTTTTACAATTACATATTACTCCCATTCCAACCTGCCAATTACCTGCTAACCAATAGGGGGGCAGGGGGCTACCGCGTCTTAAAAATCCGCCAGAGTCGCTAGTGTCGCACATGAAGGTATAGATGAAAATGGAGACCGCACTTCGAATACCTACTTGAAGCTCAAATGATGTATCGCTATCTCGCTCACTGTGGTCCCACCCTCTCTTTCTAAGTAGGGTAACCTTCATTTTATTTTCCCCAGGACATCACGTTTGGTAGTTGCTTTCCATTTAGTGGTAAATATATCTACCTGTTTATTTATAAGACCCATATTTGAAAAAAAATATCTTTTATCTTTTATCCTGCTTTAGTTCCAAATTCAGAAAATGGCGCTTCTAATTCATGACCCCAAATATGACCTAAAATTAGTATACCATTAGTATCTGACTAACCTTGTATACATATATCATTCGGGAAATCGGGACTATATTATGAACGGTATATTATTAAAAAACTTCAAAAAAGAAACAAAAACACTTTCCATATTATTTATTTATTTATGAACTTAACCGCTGATCAAGGTAAAAACCAGCCCTTGGGTCACATGAGGTGTCAACAAGACGCTTCGATAAATCTTTGAAAAGAATGTGAGCACTCGGACCCCACGGTCCCAATGTTTCAACCCCAAACATCTCGAAAGTATAACTTCCAACTAGGTTGTTGTACTTCCGCCGCTTGAGGTTCTCAGCAGTTTGCACCATAGACTGTTAATGTAATGAACTTGCTATCTGAAAATTATAATATATTTTACAAAATATTGCATTTTGTCCATTTGGAAATATAAATTAAATACGTAACAATAGAAATTCGTCCCTCTTATGGGTATAAAATGACTAATAAACATGCATAATTAGTTAAGGTCCTACAGAAAGTCCCAAATATTTCCGCAATATGGTTACACTACTTCAAAATGATTTCTTATGAACGTTAAAGATACAATTGCAAAAAGTCCATGAAATTCGATGTTAAACTATTGGATCTTTTCATGGTTATTAGTATAGTCATTTACCAGTATGTTGAAAACATTGATTAAGCCTTTTATGAAGTAATTAATTGAAAATACAAAGAAATATCTTTACAATCATTCAATGTCAGAAATCACGTTTTCAACACTTACGCGTCAAATCGTATATCACCTCCTGGACACCACGTACTACCGCAACCCCGCACTACACAAGTTTGCTCCATTTCTTTATTATAACAATAATTACAGGCAAAAATTTCAAACGAAGCTCTGAATCGAAAGTAAACAACCACCCTAATTGAACCCGTCATTTCGAAAAGGGTACGAGTCCATAAACAAAAACTTTACAGGATCAACAAAAAATTGTTTCCTGTAAAAAAAGTCTTAAGTGTGAAATAAACTGAACATAGGAATAGATAAACAAAAACACATAGATATTTTTGTGATATTTATTAAAAAAAAACACATTTAGAAGACAGTTTTTTTTCTAATTAAAATTTTTGGATTCATGCCCTTTTCAAAATGACTTCTTTATAGTGCATACAAATCTGAAGAACTGTTAGTTAATCATCTTGAGTTTCTTGATATTCATTGTTTGCTGAAGTTGTAGGCCATGCAAAGACCTCTGCATAGAAATTTTGGTACTCTGCAGGTATGTATTTTTCAAGTTTTCTTAAATCTGCCATTTTTTTTTCATTTATTGGAACTTTACAAGTATATGCAGGAGTATTACTTGTTGGTAAGGGTGGCTTGGTGCCCATCCTCTGCAAGAGCTGAAAATCATAACTGACTAAACAGTCTATGGAGTCACGTGTTGTCACAAGACCTGGTGTGTCCTTGGAAAATGTGAAATGTGATACCTTGGAAATAGAAAATGTCACCTTTTTATCTTTGGGAACTCCTCTGCCATAGGAATCTACAGATAACACCAGTTTCTTATAATGGTTCGGCCACCATTTTTTTATGTCTATAATATCTTCAGTTTTGGGTCTTACTATTTCAAATTTTTCATTAGCCTGTAACGTTGTACGTTACATACGTTATTCTATTAATATAAAATTTCAATCTAGATATTAAAGTTATAGCTATGCAATTAAAATAGTAAATAATAAATAAAGAATACATTCCTCTCAACATTCACGTATGGACGAGCGGCATATTAGATGCTCGGAAACCGGTTCTATTGTTTTACAACACGCTGGCACTCGGTGCGACGGCACTGTTCGCTTCGCCTCCCGCACCGCTCGCCAGACCATTTTATATCGTTGAAGTGAACGCACGTCTCTCTGCTCCGCGGTCATTAATACGTACTTAGGTTTCGTAACCGTAGGAAGACGTCCCTTACCGTTTCTCAACGATTATAATAATTATATTGTAAAGGCAGTTATAATAATATATTTTGTAGTGTGGAATTCAACCCCAAATCTGGGTAAGTGGTGCACAATAATATAATACAGCTAAATGTAACGTGCTTTTAGCTTAGCCGCCTTGTAGGAACACTAGCTTAAATTGCGTAGATGACCGTTTGTACATATTATTGGGCTTTGCTAATAATTGCTAATCATCATAAATAATGTTATTATTTCATCAACCTAATAAGCCCATTAAAATTATCATCTACCTCTCATGTTAATATTTCATCATCATTGCCTCTCGCTTTTTACCGTTTTAATAATTGTAATCTCCGTATCTGATAGTGAACCTCCACGACAACACATCTACGTACTTAGCGCCCCTCTCTTTGTCTGTTGTCGTGGATGCTCACGGTGTGCGGATGGTGTGTAATGCTTTCGTTTCTGGCGCATCACAGGGTCCAAGGTCCACCTTCCGTCTTGCGGACTTTCAATCCGCCTGCTCGCTTCCGCGCGGAGGACTTCGGCGACCAGAGCAACGCCTCGCAGCATTGGCCTGGACATCCGATCATCCACCTTCACCGACAGATGTGACGTCAGGGGAGTGCGCGGTCAGGGAGAAGGATAAGAATCACTGTACTGTATACGGCAGGATCCACCTGCCTTGTTCACCGTCTGAGCTCTGTGCCCTGTGGCACTAATATATTTGTACCCGGTATACCCTCTTTTATTTCCGTCCTTGGGGTCAGGGGAGGCTACCGCTTACACTCCGGGACAAGCCTCAGCTATAAGATTTTCATATTCAGTTGGCGTATAAATCCTGTCATTTTTTCTAATGTGCCTCTTTGCTGTCCCAAACATTCTATCATTGGGAAGGAATGAATGACCTCTTTTGGGTATGTAATACTCTATTTTACTTATATTGTTGCTTTGATCAGCCACCAGAGATAAAAGAATACGGACCATGGCATGATTCCGATTCTGGCCAGCACATCCATCTGAAAATAGGTACAGTTCATTGGCATCATTACCAATATACTTTTTTATATAATCCAGCACAAATGTACCCACTTCATTGGGACCTTTGTTGGCGACTCCTTCACAATAAGAATAAAAGACAGATTTACCAGTTTTTAGATCATATATGCAAAACTCATAGAGCCAAAGTTGGCGTAGATAAAAAACCTCTTGAACTGGAATATGTGGAAGTGGCAAATTTTGCATAAAATCAAATGCAATTCCATACACCTTTGGATCATTCTTGCACAAGTTTTCCACTTGTTGCATTTTTTTGTAAAACTTATTCGCTTGCCTTTTGTGGATCTCAATATCCGCTTGATAGGCTCTTTTTGCATTATCATTAATATGTGGATTTTTTAGTTTAATTTTTAACTCTTCACACAGTGCACAGACGTCAATTTGCTTTCTACCAAACGATAAGCTAAAGTTTTCATGGAAATATTTTAAGAAAAACTTATATTTTACTGGATGATCTGGATACTTCTTTTCATATAATTGGTGCATAATTTTCACATTAAGTTTTTCATCTAAATAATAAGATGATGCATCTTTATTATAGTAGTGCACACATTTAACTGGAAATGACTCCACATGCTCCCGTAGTTTGGTTAATATCTCACCAGACAATGCATTGCTCCGTGATCCTTCTGATTTGCCTCTGTGATCTATGGGCTGCTCATTAGTTTTTAAACAGTCACATAAACGTCTGACCTGTTTTAGGGAAATTCCATGGATGCTGCAAAATGCTTTTTTGCAAACCCTTTTTTTTACGCCTTCTATCTTAATATGATATATGAAAGTAAATTCTCTCTTCTTAGGTTCTTCAGATCGAGGCCGTTTTCTATGTATTTCCTTCTTTTCAATCAATGCCTGCAAGTAGGTGTCATGGGCATTTTTATTATCAAATTTGTTTACAAAATGGATAGTACTTTGCTTGTCTTCTTCAGATATTAACTGCATACATTTTAAATTACATCTGTAAATAAAAGAAACAATAAATTTTATTATATAAATAAGCGATATAATGATCAGAATGAAATGGTACAAAAAACTAACCTGCAATCAGCTCCTGTTTGTCTTGGTGCCACATCTTTGCCTTTGTGGTTTTTATGAGCCTCCCCGGCAAGCTTGGCTTTTTTAATTATATTATGTTTATAGTTTTCCTTGTTCCGTACACCAGACACTCTTTTTCTTGATTTATAAGCAGTTTCCGCAAGCTCACGATTCTCCATTTTCGTTGAACATAAAGTGAGGTTATGTCACAATTGACAGCTACGTTTCGTTTCACTTGAAAGGGGCATAAGTCCAGGACTCGTGCCATTTTCGAACAGACTTTTAAGTTGACTTAGTTTATATGAAGATGTGCCCTTTTCGCAGGGTATGTGTGAAATGATTAGATTAACAAAATGCCGCCAAAAAAAGAATTTGAAAAAAAGTGTGACTCGTGCCCTTTTCGAAATGACGGGTTCAATTGTCCCTAATGAAAGGATTTACTTGACCTATGTATACATACATATTTAAAAAGAGAGATCAGACCACAGAGAGTGAGATAGAGATACGTAGGTATTTGACTCAAACCGTTGTTCCGACAGTGGCCTCCATTTTCATCTATACTCATGGTGTCGCATAAGGTCTGCCTGTCATTTTCCACCAATGAGAGACAAGCTACTGGGCTGCGATTGGTCGAGATTGACTGACAGACCTTACGTGACATCAGCGACCCTGGCGGATTTTTGAATAGCGAAAGCCCCCATTATCTTATCATTATTAGTCAAGGCGATTAAAAAGTATAAAGAACCTCAGAACTTTTACTCGGAATTAGTCTTTCCATGCACACAAGAAAGTGAGCACTCACTTGCTAAGCTTTATCATCGTGTTTGATGGATCTAGCCGTCTCGTGCTTTAAGCATTTTTGTTATTCTTAAAAAGGAACTAGATTAACTGATGACACCGGATCATAAATATTCTGGCTAAATAATATTGAGGACTTCAAACTCGACAGTCGTGCTTGCGACCACGAGTCATGAGGCATAATACGACATACAGATACATTGTATCTTTATAGGCCTTTATATTTTTTATAGACTGGCGTAAATAAAATTATATTATTTTAGCCGCTAGTTCTTTTTTCATGTACTACACTTATATCTTGGACCAAACTAGGCAGAGCCTGTACTATGGTAACCAGACAACTGATAAACATACTTATATATTTCTAAATACATACATATTGTAGATAAACAACACCCAGACACAAACAAATGATCGTGCTTATCACAGAAACATTTGTCCTGGGTGGGAATCGAATCCACGACCTCCGGCTTAGCAGTCAGGTTCACTAACCGCTAGACCAACGGACCCGTTTCGTATTTGCTTGTACACTTTTGAACCAAGACCTTAGCCTTGATATAATTTACGAAATAATATTACCAGCTTCCTGCAAAGCACTTGTACAGAAAGCATTCATGCTATATCACAAAAATATGATTAAGAGATTGGTGTAAAGGATTAAGAAATTAATTACTTTTTTAAGCTTACTATTAATGGGTCGCATATTACTATTATTCTTGTTAACTCCTTGTGCTAACCTAAATGCTTGTGGTACGAGTGCATTCACTTCGGTAGTGCAATGGGTGAAATAAGAACCTGAAACCACCTGATCGCACGTCCGACGTCCTAGCCATTAGGCCACCACCGCTCCGAACGGCTACAAAACCTGCGAATGGTTCTCTTTTCTGAAAAACTATCAATGCGTATCTAAATTATTCTTTTTATAGAATGTATTTTGGTAAACTTTTATAATCAGTATTAATTATAAATAACTAAACATAATTATGTACACTAATTATATTTCAAGTAAGAGATCAAATAGCACGAAAATAAATTATATGTTTAAAAACATTCCTGTTATGTATTTGTTATTGAATAAAGTTTATGAACACTGTGATAAGTGTATTGTTTATTTATACCTGAATTTAAAGAACTAACAAAAATGTGCGCAATTCAATTATTTCTAAAGTTCGGCGAAGCAGTGAAAGTATGCGCTTCACGCTCACAATTTTGAGCAAGTCCAAGAAAAAGTTCTGTTTTATTATTTATTCGAATAGAGCGGTAAAAAGTACCAATTCTAAACCAATTACACTACTTATAATACACAGAAAAAAGAAAAAAACACATTAAAACGGTTACAACTATTCAATGATTAAGCCATAATGCAAAAACTTAAATAATTACAAAGATACATATACAAATCAGAAAATATTATTTTTACAATTTTGGACTGTTTGCGTCATTTCTGACCAATTATTTCAATCCAATCTAATAAGCCCGTCTCATCACCAAGAGCAATTATTTTGTTGCCGAAGCTGTGTAGAACTTCATAAGTAATCCCGCGGCTCCGATAAAGGCGAGGGCGGGACTGGGGTGTTTTTAGTCGGTGCAAGTCCAATAAAATGTTTTCTGTGAGTCCAACATTATTATCCCTACGCTGTGCCCTTAGCGTAATTTTCGGTGGCATTCCAGTTTATTTCCAAATTGAAATAAGCGCCATCTATGTATTCAAACGAGCTTTACACTGCAAAAAGTAAAACAAGGATTACATTTTTAACAAATTCATCCTATTGTGAACAGAGGGCGTGGAACTAAGACTTAAATATTTAAATACATATTTTTAGGGTTCTGTAGTCCAAAGGTGCTAAGCTCTAAAGTGCCAACGGGAATAGGGAAGAGACTGGGAATTAATGGTAAAGGATTTTGAACTGCTACAATAACAATAAATAATAGGTATAAAAAGGTCATTGTATTATCTTGTACGACGGACCCCTTTCCATCCGAATGATAGAACTCGTTTTTTAACTCAGAAGGAAAGATGTATGCTAAATTTTGTTAGATTACTGTAAATAACATAATATTTTTCAATGCGATTCCGACAATAACTCTTTTCTGATAAAAACCCGTCATTACTTTTCCCGAGACAGTTCCATATTATTTGTTATTCAAAAGAATCCATTTGTTCGTTCCTCAATCAGGTCTCAACAGACCAAATAATGATAATGTTCTCCCTATAGCATTTGTTGCGGAAAATGCTATTTTTGTACTGAACGGAAGCTCAACCACCCAGGGGAAACAGAATAAAATATTTCCGCAGATCCTTCCATCCTTTTACGTAGACAAGCTAAATAGGTCAGAAATCGAAATAGATTGGCACAATGGGAACGTTGTTTGGCTTTTTGAGTTAAAGGTTTCCTGGTAATCTGATTCGGAAAGGATTTTTTTTTTACATTTACTTACATTCTATATTTAGTGCTGGATAGTAATTCTAAATGAGTTTTTTGATGTACCTACCCAACAACGTATGGGTAGGTACTGACAGATGTACAAAAAAAAAGATTTCTGAGATTTACGCGAATTTTCAACTACTTCTAAACGGATTCTATCGCGGTTTGTATTAATTTTAGTTTCCGACGTTTCGACGCCTTTGCAGACGTCATGGTCACGGGTAGACTGGCTGTATATCTATCGGACAGCATTCACCTTTAAAAATATTTTTTAACTGAAATCTTAGGCAGTCTTAGCAAAAAAAGCCTAGGAACCGGATTTTGATGAATTATTACTACTCTATTTGCACCTATTGCAGCTTATAAACACAAGCTAAACATACAAGGTGACTCAAAATAAATCTTATAAAATAACGCCAAAAAAAAAAAGAAAATTATAAAGTTAGTCAAAATCCCGAGGTTTTTTCATAAAATTCTCAGATAAATTACCTGAGTAACAAATCACCATTCAAATCAGCTATTGTACAAAGGGAAACTCGCAAATAACTTTCTCAAATTCAAACGAAAGGAAGTTGGTAGGTACTAATTAAAATACAATGGCGTAAGTAGCTGGCAGTGTATTAATCAAGTCACCGAGTCCATTAGTACATGTTCAACGGACAAAAGAGTTGGAAGACAATCGATATGATCGCGACGCCCGCAAAATGCTTGATGTTAGGGACGACCATGATGTGAAGTTTTTGGAGGTCGTTTTTGAGAGTAGACATTTGTTCCCGACTTACTGTGCTCATAAAAAGAGGTTTTGGCAAAATAATGTGCCTTGATTAAACTCTCAAACTATTTTTTTAAAGGGCAATGAGAAGTATAGATTTTCCGTAGGTACCAATAGATAATGGTAGGTATAATGTCTGTGGAAAACGTTACTTTCCTACAAACTATCGTATTATTTCTCAGAATCAGATGTTACATAATCAACATCTGATTCCGAGAAATAATACTGTTTTCATTAAATGTAATTAATTACGTAGATATATTATGCAATTCAATGTGCTCTGAGTATAATTATGACAGAATGAAACTTGAAACTATACAAATGTGTGTATTAAAGAATAGCGTTAAGAGAGCTAAAGTTGCTTAAATGACGAAAGCTTTAAATGGGAAAAATATGAATACAGGAACAGGTTACGTAGAAGATTGGGTAGATGGGCACCTTTCTCTCTTTTTCCTTAGCCCATACTGTTCCATCGCTGGGCGAAGGTCTCCTCCAAGTCCTTCCATAGACCTTTCTTATATCTACCCTGTATTTCAGTCGCATCTAATTTAGTTTCGATCAATGATTAATGCTCGTTCCTTCTTTATATTGGAAGAGGCCTGTGCCCAGGAGTGGGACAATTTAAGGCAGGTTAATTTAGTTTGGCTTTAGTGTAAAATTTTCTTTGTAGTTACAGAACATAATTTGCTGTAATCATGGTCTCCCTACATGGATGTCACCTACAAAGAAGGATGATGGATGAGCTGTATCGCTCGCTCTAGACGTTGCACAAAGTACTCTGTTCTCTAATACTTTTTAATGAAATGAAATGTTTGTACACTTTAGTTTTGACATTACTAAACACTATAACCTGTGACTATAACAATTTTGGAACGCCGAAATACGTCGATATCAGCTACAGTAATGTAAATTAACTCAACTGCAAGTACTGCAACTAGGACCAAAATGTACGCCGTATTTAAAAACAATTTACTAGATCTATTTTGGATTACAAATAATGAAAATACCTCTATGAAGAGGTATTGTAATATCGAATCCTGAATATTTCAAAATTTACATGAAATAATTTAGGTAGGTATTTTCAATAGAAATAAAATGTTTTTAACTTTTAAACTATCGCGTTGCATGATTTTAATAAAATTACGTCACGGGAATTAACGCGGACTTATGCATTTACCCTTTTAAGGCTTAACGTTTCGGCCGAGGTACACTGGCCGTGGTCGCAAGTAGACTCATCTGCCTAATTTTATTAAAAAAAAAAGGTTACACCTACATTCCTTAAATTTTAATAAAATAAAATAAAATTTTAATAAATAATCAATAAGTAAGAATCTGCCATTTTTAAATTATGTATATTTTAGCTGTCGCCTGAACCTACCTACATTTAATGTAGTGGTTAAGTTTTTAGAAAACAAATTACTGAAAGTGGGTTCGAGGCTCGAGGATCTATCTTGCAACGTACAGAAATATTCAGGCGATTGGTCCAACTTGTAAGTGCGATCGTAAAAACATGAGGCAAGAAGGCTTAAAATGTCTATGACCAGTCCAATCTCAAATAGGGAACTATTTGAGAATTGGTCTTCCCCTTGTATTGGAAGGAAAATAGGCTAGTTTATAAATTGAAAGTATTGATTAACTCGTGGACTAAGAATGCTTGTGTAGCCGTTTGGTGTAGGTGTACAGTCACGAGCATAAATATAATATACACATAGCGAAATTGTAAAACTTATTTAGCGAGAAGTTTTTGTTGAATTCAAAAATATATACATGATTTGAGAACTGTTATAATTTTATGTTGTTAAATGATTAAAAGTTGAATTGATGGTCAGTTCCTGTTAAATTACTGTTTTACAATTTCGCTATGTGTATACAAATTTATGCTTGTGACTGTACACACGTATCTTATATGTACCTACATGCGTACTATGATGAATGTGAATTATATTTTCATCTTCAGCAATTTTAATAAGAATTAAAAACGCTGTTTATTAATTACTAGCTGTTCCCCGCGACTCCGCCCGCGGTACCTAATTTTTTAGTTAAGTGTATGTCCTATGTTACTCAGTGTGAATGTAGCTTTCTAATGGAGAAAGAATTTTTGAAATCGGTACTCTAGTTTTTGAGTTTATTCATTACAACTATACACACAAAAGAACAAATCTTTTCTCTTTATAATATTAGTGTAGTTTCCTTTAAGACTCAGGCGCGTCTCCTTCCGTCTCACATTAGCACCGTGACCGTCTCAAAATTAACACATCTAAAGACATGTGCTTGATAACGATGTAACTGTCTGTGTGTTCATTACTGAATTTATTTATTTAATGATTCCTTTTCTGGTCATTGATTGTAAAAATATATATTATTTTGGTAAATGAAAACCTAAAATGAAGAGTTAAACTTAATTTTGTAATCAACGTATTAATTATCCGATTCTACATACCTTTTTAATTTTAATTAATTTCACCTTACATTTAACCTACTGTCTTTATAAATATTAAATCAACTAAATAGTTTTTTTATAATTATATACTCTGATACTACATATTTTTTATAATTAAAAATAAATAGCTAGCATAACAAATAGCTAAAAATAATGAGGATTATAGAAACATACCTTTGTAATCAGTGTTTCGCAATTAAAAATGTTTACGAGCAAAGCCGTGTGTTACGGCTAGTGGCAAAACAAATATGACAGCATATTCCACGACACTTTCCGCCTAGTGCATGCTCAAGTTTCTCTAATTAAAATTAAACTTTTGTTAGGCTTTTAACTATATTCACTTTTAGCCTGTTTTGCTTGATTCAAAATAGTTTAATTTAGCTTAGAATCTAAACACTATAAATCGTAGTTAATAAGTGACAAACACTCATCTTATTCTCAATCCTTAGCCTGGTGAATAATATCTAAGTATATAAGTCCAAAAATACTCTATTTAGGGCTGTTTGACCAAAGACATAACTTTTATTCGGGGACCTGTTTGATAACATAAATTGTCAGATTTTTGTATACAGAATAAGATAATAATATATTATCGTATTCTGTTTTTAAAAATCTCCTGTTTTGTCTCCTAAGGGCTGATTTAACCAAAGTTTATAGCTTTTGTTCGTGGATTAAAAATAGTGTCTGACAGTTTTTGTTTTCAAAGTCCCCGAATAAAAGATATCTGTCTAGTAGGAGGTTCCTAAAAAGGAAAGCCTATAACGAAACTTAGAAGACGCTTGTTCAACAGTGATCCGTATAAGTCGAGGTTGCCTCATATAAGTATCTATCCGTTTAAAAATATTACAATGGGATAAGATGACCCAACAACGAGGGTGTACCAGCTACTTAACTTTAAATATATTTTGTGACTTTCCTGGAATTATCGTTAGCTAGTTAGTCTGAGTGTCACCTCATCGGCTATTGAGTTTGTCGTCATCGTGCTACTGGACTATTTGGCCAAATACTATAACGTCAATCAATTTGAAGCCGCCTTTAAGTCGTATTCTGTCTCTACCAGTTTAAAGTGTGAAGTAGCAACAGATAGATATTTAAGAACATCTTAAGTTAATTTGCGTTCAAGCAAGCGTTTGCCATTTTAAAACAGCTTAATGCATAATGTCGTTTTAAAAAAGCTCCTTTTCCCAGTTGAAGCATAACACTAGCCTAACTTTTTTCTCTTTTTAGTCGTTCCCGCAATTATACTTAACAAGTTAGTCTGACTGACACGTCGGCTCTTGAGTTTCCCGTCACGGCGCGCGCCTAAATCGGCTCACTGTCCGCGCGTGTGGCGTCGATCCAAATCCTATACTCGTCATTATCTTTAAACTTAAGATATATCGCACATGTGGGATATATTTTATTTTTTCTACTCATTTTTTATTTATAAAATGTGTATCTACTTATGAACATCTTCCTGCATTCTTAAATTCATATTTACGAACAGGCAAGCACTAAAGGTGTGTATGTTTAGAGTTTCACAATTTGTTGAAAAACTAGTATTTTTGTAAAGCATTATTAACATTAGACTATTGGAAAAATGATGAAATAAAAAATCAGGTTTCAATAATTTTACTACAGCGGACTCGTCTTGTTTTTAATTAGCATTAAAATCCAGACGAATACGCTGTCACTTCAATGTTTATTCAAGAGTAATGAGAGGAATGAGATGAGACGCTAAGGTGCCTAGTAATTATTATAATATTCGTATAAGTATTAATCTTTAAAATCTGCACCCATTCAAAACTCAAATTTCAGCACTACTGTCCGAAATATTACCCAAAAGCCAGTTTCGAAACAAATAAAACGACACTTGTACAACTGTACAATTTTGTAGACTACATGTGAGGTAAAATACGTGAGCTGTCTGTCCTCAGTTATCTACTAAACAATGATTTAAACACGAGAAAATCCTGTTTCAAACTGTATTCAGCTACACGAATACCAACTTTAAACAGAAGATGTAGAGTAGAGTTTGTAATAAACGAGTTATATTCGGTTGATAATTCAGTTTTGAAATGCGCGGAGCCTTGCATCAGTTTGTGTTGATTCTTATAATTTTAAATCAATGTATGTATATCTGTTTCTTTTTATTTTTACTGCATTATTTTATGATAAGGCATTGTGTTCTAGGAGTGTACGAACTGAACCTAAATTTAAGAACCAATATCATAAATGAACTCATAAATAACTTACAAATAAATAACCGTATAAGAACATTTAGTACTAGAGTTAAAAACAAACGCTTGGCAATCTGGTTTTAGCTACGCGTTGTGCCTTTGCTACACCGTAGCTTCTACGGGACCATTATTTTAATTAAAATAAACTAGTACTAAAAGATAAATATACTGTCAGTTTTCATCACATAAGTGTAAAGAAATTTGTAAGTAAAAAATAATCAAAGTTATAGTCCTATAAATTAATCCATAACATTCTAAGAACAAGCATACTTCACACCCTTAAAATCCATACCTTGATATAGTACTAGGTCAATGCACGATTCTAAAACTAGACGAACATAACAAGAATTTCCAAGCTCACACCTTCTTGCCAATTCATCGTTCTAAAAAACAAAACGCTACCAAACGTTCCATTCACAAATTCACATCGCAATTATCGTGACGATTTTACTTTTTTTTCGGGCAAGCGGTTGCCAAGTGTCGTATGTGTCCAGGATGTTTGTGGTCCCGAGTGGTCGGCCAGATTGTAATTAAACCTTCTCCTTGCCAAGAAACTGTCGGCCAACAACATGTCGGTCGCACATGTCTCGTGTTTTTTACGAAGTTTTCACACCGATGTTTTATGGATTTTCCGAGTTTTTTTTGGGGTTGGTTTATGACTATATTAGCGGAGATGCTTTTGTTTCTGTACTTATGCGTATTGAAATGATTTTTGGTAATGTTTACTTTATGTATTTTTTAACCCACTGCCTTACAATTATAATTTCATGTAAAGAAAATATCGGACCCAGCTTTCCAAGTGTTACTGAAACATAGTTAGAATTTAAGGAAAAATACAAAAGGATATAGAAAAAAATATGTCAATTGTTTAAGTATACTAAAATGAGGTTCATTGTTGCAAGAATCCTTCTACCATAATTAATTTTAACATCAAAACTGTGGTTCTTCTAAGTTGAAATACTCACTGTTTTAATTTCGTTAGCTGCAGTTAGTTATAAGGCAAGCTAGTTATTAAACCTTACCTTGTATTCCACCGTTACAAATAAAAAAATAATTTTTTTTGCGCTTTTTTTATTTATACATGACAACGTAAATTCGCTTCAGGAGGACCCTCGAAAATATTTGGAGTACATAACCGCCCGCATCATAAACTTAGAATTGAATTGGATAACTAAAATGCATTCTTGGTGAAGCACAAAAGGCGTTGCCAGTATCAGCGGGCACACTCAACATGCAAAGTACGCGTCGCCTTCTCAAGGCAACGTAGTGATGGGAGGGAGGGCTTTATACGACTATATCGATAATATTTACACGTAACTTAATAAAAACTGTTATATAAAAAAAAATGTTTCCGGGGTTGTTTGACTAGTTTAGATTCAGAGAATCATGAGCTCGTAATAAGCACATGCCGAGCTCATGATTGCCTGCCAATGGTGCCAATGATAAGGTAAATCATTTTACCTGTACAGCTACCTAGCTTATAAGAGAAAAAATGAAAAATTAAGCTAATGCTTTTGGAAATTACAGGTTTTATTTATCCATCACTTTGAGTCAAGTTTTTCTTCCATTTACAGTTTAAAATCCCATCCCTAGCATCCTTAACATATTAGGGATCGTTCGCTACAGACGCAACACTACTCTGGATTTTTCTGCACCGCCTTGTGTTTGTGTAAGTTAAACTGATTTACAAGTAAATTGAAACATTATGGAACTTACGACTTGTAAATTTTCCGTCGCTTGATATATGGTTATGTGAATATATTTACTTTAGAGTATGTAGATGGTAAGTAATGTCGGCAGGGATAAGGCAGACTGTAGCAGCTTTAGGAATGTAACTTATCGTTGTATGAGCGAATTTAATCATACATTCTCAAAGATATATTGCTGTATGAGTTAAGTGTAGATTGAGTAAGATTTTAACGATGCCTTTTCAGTAGTCCCAGCCAGTAAAGTACGGAACTCTTAAACTCTGCTCTTTTTCTCAATTAGATAACATATTTTTCCATCACTGAATATTTGTTCAGTGGTGGAAAAACCCCATTGTTTATCACTACTGCGCAGTACCAGTAATAGTAGGTAACTCAGCAAGGTCCTTGTTAAAATCTTCGCGAACTTTCTCCAGGCTACGCGTCTGTATTTGAATGATTTCATGACTAACAGATTTTTCTGAACATATTCAACACAACTATTACTTAATTTAGAAGTAATTGTTCCGAATTAATGCGTAATCTTCTTCTTCTATCTATATATATATATATAAAAGAAAATCGTGTTAGTTACACTATTTATAACTCAAGAATGGCTGAACCGATTTGGCTGAAATTGGTAGGGAGGTAGCTAAGAACCAGGAAAAGGACATAGAATACTTTTTATCCCGTTCCCGTCGTTCCCGTGGGACGTCATATAAAACGTGGTATAGCAAAACGCAACTGACATAGAATAACAAAACACAACTCAGTCAAAATATAAGTCAGTGGTTCATTTGTTAAAATGGTATAACAAAAGGCAAATTGACACTGAACATATTAAAAAAAAATTGTCCGGTTGATGCATTTGTTTAAAGTTTTTAATATTAAGTTGCTGTGCCGATGTTATCATTAATAACAATACCATGCAGCGACCAAGACCGCAAGGCGGAGGCGGAACAAAGTTTGCCGGGTCAGCTAGTAACTTATAATATTCACTTCAGTAAAACAGTACACAGTCGTAAACATCTCAGTTACAATATTTGATACATCAACATACCTTTGTATTTATTTTATTGCGCAGTTTCATCCCACAGATAATCCATCACCGCTGCAGTTAAAATCTATTCGAATGTCGCGCGTTACATTGTCGGTTTACGATGGCGGCCGACTGTAGTACGTCTAAGTGGTACGTTAATGTATACGTTGGTAGATAAAATGACATTGTATCCTGTACATCACAAAGTCTGGCTTGAAGAGCGATAAAGGTGAGGGGTTACATACTCCAGGAAGTTTTGGAAACGTGACTTTGGAGGGTTTTGAATTATGAAGGCGAATGACGACTAGGTATAAAAAGTATCTTTTTTTCTTACAAAAAGTAGATTTTGAGTTAAAACGAAGATTTTTCCATACACTCTTGTCACCAACAGTACCTAACTTGAGCCTAGAGGCTTATGATAGGCCAAAAGCAAAAATATTTTAACAACTTTTGCCAACGATACTCACACAATATAATTTTGTTATTACATAAAAAATACCTCCATTTCCTAACAGACTATGTCACCAAACTTGAAGATACAAAATGTACCGCGCCATAAAACCGTATCGCTCTCAACTTTGGACAAAGCGAGGCGATAAACGCGCGAGACCTAGTAGGAGCATAAACCACTACACCGCTGTAATATATAATATACCTTGTTATGATACATTTTAAGATTAAATAAATAATGTTTATTAAGTATTGTCGCTTAAAAATTTTGAGGTGAAAAGCAAGCAGCAAAAGTTTTTGCATGTGATAACTCACCGTCACCGTCACTCAGTTTTTTCCGGTTCTTTTCATCATAAACTGTGGGCAGTTTATGATGAAACTAGAGTAAGCAAACAGCACTAGAGTCGTGTAACATTTCGAGAGAAAGTACTTGAAAAGGTCTATTACAAATAAAAGATTTAGATTTTTTTGGTCAGCGGTTTGAATGATTTGTAAATAAAAGCATGTTTTCCTTTGCTTTTTTAAATCCTCAGAAAGGCGCGTAAATAAATAATAATTTATTATGTAAAAAAATGTCAAGTCACCTATGTCTGTAAACCTTATAAAAATAAAAGACATAATAAATTGTATAAAACAAAGAGAATGCTTTGTAAGCACCTGTCCTCTGTTGTATGCCTACAATACAAAGATATTGACAGTTTCTTGGCTCGGCCCGATATAATTACGGCTCGCTTTTTACAGACGGCCGCGGTTTCAGCTCACCACCAAACTATTGTGGATACATTCGGGCATCAAAGATGTAAGAAAACGCCATAGTCAATTAAATAAATTGTAGTTTAAAGGAATGCAGTATTTATGTTACATTCGTAGTAAATAATGATATTTTCATCTTATTATAACCAGTTCGATATTAAAAATTAAGTGTCACTTTTATTTATAAAGCGACATTACTATAAATTATAATTTAATTACTAATGTTGTTAAAGTTAGACTTTAATTAATTAAAATTATGTAGGTACCTACTGATATTATTTCTAATTTACTAGACCGTTTACTATTTCCCAGAGGGGTTGTTGTACATTCGTCACAAAGTAAATTCGTCACATTTTGTAATCTCCATACATTGAAAGTTTTTTCGTCACATGCATAAAAAATATGTGTAAATTCGTCACAAGTATGCATAGGTACATATTTTTTGCATAAAGTACTGTTAGAAAACAAAGTTATTGATTTTTAGCGCTCGAAATTAATATGAATTAAAAAAAATTGTGAGAAGAGACACTTAGCCATGTGTTCTGCATTGGCCCATATAAAGTAACAGGACATTGAAGACGCTTGGTTGCACATCATGGAAAAGGCTCCACAGAACGATAAAGTCACAAAATTCAACGACTATTTTGTAGCCCAGTGGTTAGAAAACACTAGTATAGAGTTTATTTGGAATGTACATGGGGCTCGCCATAGGACAATAAATCTAGCAGAGGCATGGCATAAACGTTTGAACAATAAAATTGGTAAAATGAAACCAAAAATGCTTCAGTTTCTTGATACTCTTAAAAATGAGGGTGATCAAATAAATTGGAAATTGAAGAATTTTAAATTTAATATACCACTAAAGTTGAGAACACGTCGATCTATTGCATATGACAAAGAATTGAAAAATATTTTGGACAATTACGATAATATGTCCCTTGGCTGAAGTTCTGAAAATTTTTTCTTGTATGCAGCATTTTAAAGAATTGTAACACAAGTAAATTACCAAAAAAAATGTGATTAATACTGTGATTTAATTATCTTTTTATTGTTTTTGTTATAAGTGTAATGTTGCAGGCAAATCAGCCACTTGCAATAGATAAATATATATATAGTTGTAAGTAAAACTTTGATTTTTTATGTAGATGCAAATTACCAAAAAATAATATGATTATTACTGTGATTTAATTTTCTTTCTATTATTATTTTACATATAATTGTAATGTTGTAAGCAAATCAGCCACTTGCAATACAGATTAGGTGTGTCACGCAGGTCACGCTGCCGTCAAGGTTTAAACACGCACAAAACCAGAACAGTGATTTTTAAGTGAATTTTTGTTATTATTAAAAATAAAGAAATAACGTTTTATTTTTTATTGTTTGATTTTTCTGCTGTCGGTACGGAAATAAACAATATGGCGGATTTTTATTCATTAAAATAGATTTGTGACGAGTTTACACATACTTTTTATCGTGACGAATTTACTTTGTGACGAATGTACAACAACCCTCCCAGAGTTACATTTTCACAATACGAATTAAAATCACAGGTCTTAAAACAATAACTCGCAAACGAGTTGATTTGCTCGCTAAACGCGTCGGCTCCGTCCACAATACACACCCGTATATCCTTCAACTTTCCTGGCACTACCAAATAGCTGTCGTGAATGTTTTCATGCAGTGTAATTTATACAGCTATTGTCTCTATTTGTACAACTGGCCGTTTAACTGTGGTTCTCTATTGATTTATTGCCAACGTTTTATGAGTTCCGATGCCATTTAAATCACTAAATGGATTAAGTGGTTGTCGTTGGGTATTGACTGATTTTCGGTTGAATTGTGTCTCGTATAGCTATACAAGTATAGAAAGAAATGGAAGTGATTCTAATAGCCAATGTTCATGACTATAAGAACTTTGGACTCTCGGGCAGTGACCTCTGTAGCCTAGTACAAATAAAAAAACATTTATTCTTATTAGGTAACTATGTAGCACTTTTTAAAGGTCAATAACATTATGATAGCACCCTGACTCGCCCACCCTTCATCGCTTCCTAAGTGCTCTAGCTGAGGAAAAGAAACGGCGCAAAACACTCCCCAGCAGCACGCTGTCTTTCCATTATCAACAGGAAATATAAATAAATATGTATAATTTAGGGAACATATCAAATAAACAAGTGCTTGAGGTTTATGAGTACCGCTATGAAATAAAAAAATAAAAATATGAACTACAGAAATCAAGGTCTGAACTACCGTCACAGTTGTCAAGGCAATTGGTTCGAGTCCTGCCGGAGTTATCACTCCGCATGCGTTGATGCATACTAAATAAAACATAAAAGTTTATAATTTTGGTAATGTGAAAGTTATAAACAGTACATTTTGCTACCGTTTTGTCATCCAATGTCCGTCTAGTTAATCATGAGGTCACCATGAGGGGTTTAGTCCAAAACTAGTCAGCTTATCCGGATAAACTTGCCTGTGTACTGAAGCCTAGAGTTTACAACAACTAATATTTCAAGCAACGGTACAATACTCGTTCAAGTGGCGGGAGCCTAATGGCTAGGGCGTCGGATTTGCGATCGTGTGGGTGCCGGTTTGAATCCCACCCATTGCACTACCGACGTGAACCCACTCTTATACACAAGCGTTTAGCTTAGTACGAGGGTTTAACTAGAATATCCTTTTTTAACAAAAAAAATATAATATAATAAGTGTACAATTATAAATGTAGCAATAAATAGTATCTTTTCACAAGCTTTTTCTGTGTCCATGCGCTGCAATCAGCCTGTAAATCTACGTAGTTCACTACCACATACAGCACTTAAGCCAAAAAAGCTAAACACAAACTAAACCATCTCGAACCGAGTTCCTAAACAGATATTAATAGTCGATGTCCTCCCGAAGGTCTCATTAAACTTGGTGCACGATAAATAGTTGGTTTCACACACGATCGGTTGCAACTCAGTCACCGTTGTACATGGCTTGTCGGATTAATTGCGTGGCCGAGTAGTGCAGCGACCTACTACGATTGATGAGTGTCGGAATTGTTACGGATAAATATGGTCGTGTTAGATACACGATGGATAATCTGTTACATGTTTTGGTACCGTTAGTGGTGGTGCGAGTTGTTTGAATGTGTTCCATGTGGATTATAAGCAGATGTACGGAATAAATGTGATGGGTAAACAGTCAACAGTCTTTTGCCGAAGACTTACTATTATGAATTGATAAAATGCGGACTAAAAAATAGTCTAAACTTTTAAACAATCGCGTTCCATGATTATAATAAAATTACGTCGTCACGGGAATTAACGCGAACTCATGCATATTGGCAGAAACGTCAAGCCTTAAAAGGTAAATCCATGAGTTCGCTTAATTCCCGTGATGTAATTTTATCACAAAATATAGTATTTTAGGTGGAGTTAAGATCATTATTATTATTATTTTTCAGTGATTTTATTGTCTGCCAGGACAGTCTCTAGCAAAAGCTTAAATAAAAATGAATCACATTTGTCAAAACCTTATGTCAAAATAATAAGAATGATGGTGCAATAGATGTACACGGACACTTTCCAACTTACAACTTACTGGATAGGAGTATGAACTTCGATTTTAAGATGTCACTATAACAATAAACTCTGGCTATAAATAACACTTACTTCTAAAAGCTTTTAGTCTCATGAGGGTAAGGTCGAAGGATTCAATCCCTATTGTAGGACCGGTGGTATGGTAGTCTGTACAATGTCATTTTACGATGTACCTTCGAAGAGTGTCTTTTGAATTGGTGATGTTATATGTGTGTGCAAGTACAGAACTTTCTTAACTTATCCTTTAGGCAATTCTTCACTAATCTTTCCATGTAAAAATATGTCACGTTTACATAAAGAAATTATACAGGTAATTGTAGGTTTTAATTTACTTTTAAATGAAAGGAAATTACTTAAAGTGTTATGTTAATATTTTATTTCTGTAAGGAATTTTCCGCGGATCCCCTTGGATCCGCGGATGTGAATCCCTTGATATTCGTTTAAACTTTCTTTTATGCAGAATTGAATAAGATTTAGAGAATACATAATTATATTACATACATTTAAAAGAGGTGGTTTAACGTTTGTTTATTTTACATGATCATTATACCTTCAACAGCAAAGTCATATTTACAAAAATAAATCAAAATTTATAGACTTTTATCTTAAGTTTTCTCTTTAAGGCTAATAAAAATGCGAGTCTTGCCGTCGGGTGTTATAAATATATTTAACGACTATATTTAATTAAAGTTGCCCGTGATATCGTTGCGTGATACCAATAGCTAATGAGAATATTTTAAAGAAAACTCCGTTAATTTGCAACGGAGATGCTGTTGTTAATATTATTTTGTATTCATTAAGTTTGTTTACTTTATATATGGTTTGGAGGTCTACGGACCAGCCTTCTAAGTAACATGAGCCTTCAGATCCTATGGGGAATTCATGATCATTATAGATACATCGTTTAAAAGCGGATGGATTCGAGAATGAAAAAAGTCTCTCATAACAAAACACTAATAGAACAATTCTTTGCGTGAAGTTTTTTTTATTTAATACCTACTAGCTTTTTAATAAACTGAAAACCGCTATAAAAGTCGGAATAGTTTTAGATAACGCTCAAAAAATATTCAATAGAAGTCTGTTGGTTTTGTTCGTATAAAATACTCGTGTTCCCTTTGTCGAAATTCCAGGTTCTATTTACACACGAGGCTTGTCCTTTTCGGTACACCTACGAGCAATGATATATGTATACCTAGAGATTTTAGTCTACAGAAAGTAAATTTTAATTCAGGTTGTTATAATTCAGTTGATTTTGAGTGTGACCAAAAACGATGGTGTTTAGATTGCGATTATGTTCCAGCCTGTACCTCTGCCAGGCAATAATGTTGTGGTGATGGAAGCGAGATGGCGCATTACATTGCACGTACTCACGTAGTACGTCTTGCTTACACGATACAATAATCCGTGCGCTGTTCCGATTACGGGAAAGGAGAAGCACGCCGGGGTTTTAGCTGGTAACAGTCCAGGGATCCCCTGTAGTTTACCCACGATAGAGGAATAAGGTAATTCTTAAAGAGGTAGGTAATACCAATTGTAGGTATACATACTTTGTAAATGACAAATTAAGTACTATAGCTTGGTAATTCGGAGGACATACGGCAGCAGGGGAGATAAAAGATGCGCACTGGATGGGGCCTACCGACAAGACCATCATTCGACTCAGATGGGCGCTTTTATTGAGTGGTAATGGATTCCGCTACCCACGCGGACCAAAGTACTGTAATGAACGAATTATCCAGTCTAAAATCCGCCTCCCATCATGTATAAATCCAGCAAGTAATTAACTAAATCCACGTTATCCCATAAAGGGTTCAAAATAGTAATTTCCATACGTATAAAGGTAGGAACAGATAAACAGTAGCAACTAGTGACAGTGTAATTATTCTCCCAGCTACTTCAGAACTGTCGTTAAGTAATTCCGCAGCGCCTACCTGGCCCGGCGTGTAGGCAAAATTTCTACACTACATTATACAGAGGAAACTTGCCATCACTACTGGTACTCACCAATTGATCACTTTAGCAGAATGAGTTTAGGTGTGAGAAAAAGTATATTAAACATTGAAACTTTGCTACTCGGTTTCCGAGTTGAAAATTTTAATTAAAATCTGGTTGACATTTTAAAACTATTATGTTACGGGAAGAATTCTGACACAATGAAAAATATGCTTTTGGTATAATATAAAATTAGATCTTCCGCATCTAAACCTATAATTCATAGGTATAAGATCCACCAAGAGATTCGATTCAAACTAAAAAAAAAAGTCAAGACAAACCTGTATGAGATAAGACAAATATTTAAGTTGTCTAAAATTCAGCATAATTAATAACAATAAAAAAGTTCTTCTCAAGCTACGATGAAAGGACTAGGTATAGGGTGATAACCAATCGAGTTCCAACAGTAATCACCGCCGACTAGGTATTCATTTTAACATAGCCTGGGACAGTTTAAGAATTCGTGCCAAGATACGTGAATTCGGGACCTTTCAGGTACGGATTACATTTGGCCGCTGATCAAAGTTTTGAACGCTATTTCCTTTTAACGTTTTGTGGCCTTAAATGCATCGATTCAGCTACTTTTGTGTTAAATTGTAAGGATATTTTATGCTCTTTAGTAATGCATGGGCTATTCTCAGAGCTGGCGATTTCGGCCGTGGTGATTTTTTTTAAACATGAATTATTTATTCAATTGACGCGATTTTTAATACTACTTATTACTTAACTTTTACATAGTTTTGTTTTTAGTCACCCCTAGGAGCTTCCTTTTATTGTGTTTTAAGTTCATCTAAATATATAAATGAATAAATAATCATGTAGGTTACTAATCGCATCTTTAGAAAATACTACTTTACACATAAAAAGGTTTTCTTACGTTACGTCTGTCAGTTACAATGCCCAACGGCGTCTACAGTACATAAAAACGTTCTTAAACAACTTTAACAACACATTCCAGATAAAACTAAGCTACTCTACATAACAGTGGTACTTCTATTAAACAAGAAATAAACATAAAGGTTCATCCAAGTGATTTAGCGAGGCTTATATCGTTCGATGGAAATAAAAACATTTTACTGGTACAGTTATTGGTTGTAAAAAGGTAGGTACTTGCAAGCCGACAACGGCCTCTCATTTTACTACGCCTAACTTACATGTATGTGGAATGAATAGTCAGTAGGATCACCTTTATAAGTCTGATCAATTTAATCTGTAGTGAAGTGATTAATATTCACACTGTATAATATTAAAAAAGCGAATGTTTGTGAATGTGTGTGTACGTTAGCTATTTCTTCACGCACAAACAGTTCGATCAATCTTGATGCAATTTGGTAATAAGTTGTTTGCTTTAAAGCAGGTAAAATATTCTATTCTACAAAATAATATTCTTCTTACAATAAATATTATTTAAAAGCGGCGGTAGCCTAATGGCTAGGGCGTCGGACTTGCGATCATGTGGTTGCGGGTTCGAATCCCACCCATTACACTACCGACGTGAACCCACTCGTAACACAAGCATCTTAGCTTAGCACGAGGGGTTAACGAGATTATTAGTAATGTGCGACCCACATTGCTAGTAATCTTAAAAAAAAAAAAAAATATATATAATATATATATTCTATTCTATTCTAAAAACGCGGGGAGCATCAATTCCAAAAATTAATTGTTTGTTTTAAAATATAAATTTTACTTAGAAACTACTACAGAAGTAAATCTTCGATTACGATGCATATTAATTTGAAAGAAGCCTGACTTACAGATAGGAACTTCAATAAATTTAAAAATAATACCATTCGTTATCTACGTTTCGTTGACACCATTTAACGCATTCGAAGCGAATACGTGCAATAAAAAAATCCTTTACAAAATTTTACTCCATAATCCATTGAATTAATTTCTTAACCAAATTGAACGTATATTTAGCAACTACTTACTTGATCTTCTGTATTTACTCGTAACATATACATACCTAAGCTAATAAAATTGTTTGTTTCCCGGTATACAGTTTGCGAATTACCAAATTTATGTCACACAGTAACAGTTCAATTAATTTGTTACGTAGTGTACCTACTGCGCAAATAAAACGCAATAAAGATTATCTGTTACCTACGGTACCTTTTACAAAAATAAAGGAAATTAGGTTATAAAATACTAATACTAGTGAAACCCGTGACTTCTATTGTGAAGTTTAAGATTGTACTCAAGGACGTTTTTTAATGTTGTGTATAACGTCTTTTGTAAATTTTAACAATATCGTTTTAAGTAATTTTCAAAAAAAATAACACTTTTTAGAATTCGTAACGTACCTAAATATAGTAAGTTAATACAAAAAGATAATTCCCGTACCGGGAATCGAACCCGAGCCTCCTGGGTGAAAGCCAGGTATCCTAGCCACTAGACCATACGGGAGATGACAGTTGATGTCATTTTTAACATTCTTATTACGAACACGCCACAGACTTTAAAACGGAACACACTAAAAATGATATCAATTGAAATGATTAGATTATGTTTATTTAATACTTATTTATGCTGCGTGTCTGGAGACCTTGAGTCTCTTTTTTTTACCGGTTTTAGACGTGCATTTGTAAAACTATTTTTGCTATCTATATTAATATTACAAATAAGAGTTTATTTGCTTGTTTATTTGGTTAAACGCACTACCCTCATAAACAACTGGTCCTTGAAAAATTATTTCATAGTTTTTTTTTAAAACGACGCCCGCACTAAGGAATTTAATCCTTGTTTCGCGGGGGTTTCACAGACATTCAAATCACATACACAAAGAACACCCAGACTTGGCACAAGTATCTATTCTGTGGATCACACAAATGCTAGTCCCATGCGGGGATCGAACCCGCAACACGTCGCGCACAGTGGTAATTAGCGTGGTGACCTTTACCACTCGGCTATCCGTGCAGTCAAAGTTGTATAGCCTTTTAACAAGGAAGGCTGTATGCTTTTTTGTCGCGATAACTTACACCCATGCAAGCATAGCCGCGAGTATAAGCTAGCCTAGAATAAAAGTACTCAAACATTATCTGCAGAAACTGTTTTATTTGCTCTCCTGACGATAAATACATTTGGTTTAGGTTTACGGAGGACGTCGTTTTTATGACCCGACGACGATAAAAGTTCTTTTAATCGTTAAATTACTTGCAATGTGGTATAATTATGTTGGCTGAGAATTTATGACTCTGTAAGTCTTAGGGCTGATTTTTCCAACATGGTCCAAGATAAATTTATTCGTGGAATAATTTTAAAATTTTGACAGATGTTTCATACAGAAACTGTCAAACGCCAATTTAATTCCTCGAATAAAAGCTATCTAACGATAGAAAAATCAGTCCTTGGTCAAGGATAAATTGGTATTGAGGTTTGATGTGACATATTGTGATTCCTTTGACTTTAAATGTTGTAGAAATTTGTGCCGTTTGTCCAAAAACTAATTCTTTCTTTATGACGGTATAATTTCATAGTATTGTATTGGGTTTGGACTATTCAGAGTTTTTATGGGTAAACATTTTGGATACTTACTGTAAAAAATAAATAGGTCTAAAAACTGGGATTGCAATAACACAATAAGGAATGCTCTATTTATATTTTCCCTGTATATAGAAAATCTACGCTACAGAAGGAATCACTACACACTTACGTTTATTTTATTATTATTTATTTTAGAAACTTGGAAATATTGATACAGTTATTTTATTTAAATCAGCTGTTCATAGGAAACTAAATAATAAATAAAAATAAAATTAATAATATATTTTTATTTAACTCTGCAATTATTCCCTGCCTTAACAAATATTTTTTCTCAAGCCGATCAGCGATCATTCCCACAAAACAAAAGCCAACAGAAACTTCATCGATAAATAACGTTACGCCACGATTTACGGCACTTTTACAGACTGCCCAGTAATTCACGTGAGCTTTGGAAATATTTTAGAGTTCAATTGTGGAATTATGATATAGTGAGCGAGCTCCGGGCAACAAATGAAAATTTACGCACGGCAAGGTATCGTTGTTTATGCGCCGTCTCTGACGCGATCGTGTTATAGTAGAGCCACTTTCTGTTAACCGTGATATAAGAGCACTTCGTTACTCTTGTTTTTAGTGCTTTGTGATGATTTTAAGGTTATTGTGGTTGCAATTTTATGAGTTGGTTTTAAAATTCGTTTTTATTTAAATGAAGTGACGTAATAATCATCAAACTTATGTTCATATACTAAGTAGTTATGAATGTTTAGAGAATAGTAAGATTTGATCATTCTTGTTATGAGTTTGGGAAAATTGTGATGAGTTTTTAAAAGGTGTGGGAGTTAAAAAAAGTCTTGTTAAAAAAAACTCGTAGATTTTACAGTAAACTTATAATGAAATGATTTATTTGTCTTTACAAAATTCTTAAAATACGTTTTACCATTTATTTAAAACGGAATATACTTCAGAATTTATTTTGTAATCAGCACAGAGCATAGTAAAATTCAAAATCTTAAAGACGCGTCCATTATAATAGGTGTCATGTTTCGCTCACCATGGCTTCGTTAAAGCTTAATGAACAGACAAAAAATATGGCTTAATTAAAACATCTTTATCATCATTATTATAATACCACTGTCTTATGTTGTTCTCTTAAAACATAATGAACACTGTTGTTATTTATGTAAGAATTTTTAAGTCGGATGGATGGCGTTTTTTAGGAGCTTATTTTATTCAGAAAGTATTGTAATTTTCGTTGTATATTATGGCTATTATGTTAGGTATGTAGTAAAGAAAAATGTAGATAATAATATAAAAGTAAGTACATAAAAAGATAAAGGGAGGGCGGGGGGTTAAAACTTGTTTAGTTTTACAGACACTAAATTCTAAATTCACAAAAACCATAACTGATTTATAAAAAGACTGTATTTCATCGTTACATCCCATCTCAAAATATTCAAAATTTAAATTCCCAAACTAGTGTGTTCGGCATAATGACACAATTTTGCCAAGATTGCCAGCAACATGCATAATGGAGGTAGGCCTTGCCAAAGAGCCTTTCCGGCAATACATCATGTCTAACCGGTGTCTGTTGCTAATGTTACTACATTTTTATTAAAAGTAAAACAAAATGTGTAGTTTATTTGTTTGAATGGAACTGTGTTTTGAATAGAATAATAGAAAAAAAAATGTTTAAAAAAGTTGTTATGTTATAAAAAGTAAGCGTTGAATTTTTTTACCCGTTTGTCTGAAGCAAAGCTTTTCATTTTCCATGTTATAAGCTAATTCTCTATTCCATGTTAAAAATATATTCGAATCGGCGGTAGCCTAATGGCTAGGGCGTCGGACTTGCGATCATGTGGTTGCGGGTTCGAATCCCACCCATTATACTACCGACGTGAACCCACTCGTAACACAAGCATATATGAGCTTAGCACGAGGGGTTAACAAGATTACTAGTAATGTGCGACCCACATTGCTAGTAATCTTTTAAAAAAAAAAAAAGAAAAAAAAAATTATGAAATCTATTCAAATAATTCTGGATCTAAATCGGTATGATTTAAAATTGTTTTTAATTATAATATGCAACATTCACGTAAACGGCATAAGTCTCACTATTTGCCAGCGGTATTAAAAAGTATTTTTAAATACCGAATACAATAAAACAAAACACCAACGCATGCTTTCAACTCAATCCTTTTGAATGTGATAACACAGATAAAATTCTGCGGACAAAATTGTTGTTCTTGTAAAAATTTATGTCAGAGCTTTTCAACTAGTAGTCAGTGTGAAGCGACTAGTTTTATTAGATTTGTGTGAGATGTCCTTATTCTGATGGCACAATATAACGGATCGAGTAATCGAGATCGCAAAATATTGACTGTCATCTTGTATTCTAAAGGAAAAATAATCAATTAGTCTTAACTTGTAGGTTCCAATTTTAGGCTATAGAAGTTTTATGCTAAACTATAACTGCAAAACTTTGTCATATCTTTTTCGTTTTAAAAACAGTTTAATTTACGAGGTTTTGGTTTTATACATAGTTACTACTTGTATATTTAGTATATCATTGACTATCTTTATTTACACTATGAAAAGGCCCGTGATATGGTAGAAATGTATTGTGCTGTTAGTTATTACAACAATTCCGGACTATGTTTTTGTATAGATTCAAATAACAAAAGAATAAGGGTGACCTGCCTTGTCCACTAAACACTCAAGTGCAACGCTAAGTTTTTGTGACAAGCTAACTCCGAAATGTTTAAGTTCAGCAATTTCGCAGTTCGCTCCTGACGCGCCGTGACATTACTACTCGTACAGTTAAATTGAGTTTCTAGACGCATTCGCGTTTCGAATCAAATTAGAAGCGTCTTCACTTGTTTTGCTTCCATTTTATGAAGTGATGAGCTGTTGGTGAATCTCCAAAATGATTTATGGATCTGTTGTAGAGTTATAGGCGATTGGCGATGTGCCAATGTGAATAAAGGCTTTTTAATATGTTGCCGGTGTTGTTTAGATATTTTACTTGTACCGCAGAATAATAATTAGAACTACGTACTTAAACTTTGTTATTTGACCCAAATATTAGATTAAGCTACGATAAAAATAATGTTTCGTAAAATTATGGAGTACCTACTAGTGTTCCTGTAGACATGTATCTCCTACAAAAAAAAATATTGACTTACGATCAAATAATTAAATAATACGTATTCGGAGAGCTTAATAAGTTTTATTACTGGAAAAAAGTATACAAACTTGAACTCGTATGAACCTAACGTAAAATAACATTTCTTTTTCTTCAATTACGATAACCACCTCACTCCAGCCAGCGGCCATTAATCTCGACGATAATTCACTCCATACGAAGTTCTAAGAAAAGAAGAAATTTCTCCGACACTCCCCACTTTCAATCCAACTCTATACAAAAACATCTTTACGTGAATGTACACAAAATATCCACAAAATGAACCGAACACGATTTGAATATCTAAATTGGCAATCCTTCGGTATTCCCCAAGTTTCCTCATTACAACCGCGTTCACCTGTTAATTTTTTGGATTCCGTATACCATTGAAAAAATCTTTAACCTAACTTTTAATAACTGTTAAATATTCAGGAAAGCCCACTTCGGCAATAAACTGAACTTAGTTTCTATATTTGTATATTTTTATGTATAAAGACCGTATTACAATACGCCTTTGCATGTGTCATAGTCACGGGCCGACCATGACACTTACAAAGGCGTCGAAACGTTGGGATCTAAAATCAAAATAAACCGTGATAGAATCCGTTTAAAAGTAGTTTTATTTCAATGTCTAACATTCGTTTAAAATTCATAAAACAAGACCTTATTACAAATAATGAAAAGTATTGATTTAAAAAAAAAAGTTTTCGCCTCGGAATAACATTACTTAACATTATTATATTACTACTAGCTGTTGCCCGCGGCTTCGCTCGCGCGTAAAGTATTATAGAAACGTCTTGCCGGAAACATTGATTGAATCATAACAAAACTTAATACTTTTCTTCAGTCATTGACGTTTCGCGAAAATATTGTTTTTGAAACTTTTTTATGATAAACTCTTTGTTATGTGTTCTTTCTTTAAAAATTATCATAGTGTGCGAGCGTTCCAGAATCAGTGAGTCAGTGAGTCAGTGAGTGACGTGGGCTTTTATATTATTGATAATGATAATGATTAACTGCAAAATTTAAATTACAAAAAACCTGTTTGTTTTCTTAGTGCTGTACCTGTATAGTCTACAATTATCGATAAAATTTAATATGCCTACAAAAAACTCATATTAACAAAATCGCATAATTATACATTTCTGCATACGGAACCTCTTTATACAATTCGTCTCGACCCACCATCGTCGGTCCCGCTTCGGTTCCGACTATCTTCACGTTTTGCTGGTAATTTTTATTGTAATTTATCGAGTCCACGTGACTAGGCACTTTAGTTAGCCTCCATAATAGTCTGCGAGACGACAGAATTATAATTGTACTTCAAAATTTCATGTGGACACTTTGTGGGAGCGTTTTATGGGCTTTAGGTAGTTTGTAATAGAGTTAGATGTGGTAACGTAAATTATATGTTGCTTTGATCATTGTGGGGAAGGACGGTTCTTAGGTTTATACTTTTTTCGTTGATCCGAAGTTTTATATATTTTAGTGTGTTATTACAAATTTGAATTGACGCCACCTTTTACGCATATAACATGTACCTACTGCGATAATTTGTTTTTAAACCTAGTAGTTTATAAGTCAATCAGAATATTAAATATTGAAATAAACGTACTTTTAAACGGATTTTATCGCGGTTTATTTTGATTTTAGTTCCCGACCTTCCAACTTGATGGGCCTGTTGGTCTAGTGGTTAGTGACCCTGACTGCTAAGCCGAGGGTCGTGGGTTCGGTTCCCACCCAGGACAAATCTTTGTGTGATGAGCACGATCATTTGTTCTGTGTCTGGGTGTTATTTATCTATTATATGTATTTGTATGTATTTAGAAATATATAAGTATGTATATCAGTTGTCTGGTTACCATAGTACAGGTTCTGCCTAGTTTGGGATCAGATGACCGTGTGTGAGATTGTCCCAAGATATATATATATATATTATAACTCTGCTCGTGAACTATGACATCTGCAAGGGCTTCGAAACGTCGGGAACTAAAAACAATATAAATTGAAAAAATCCGTTTAAAAGTAGTTTTGATTACAATGTCTAACATTAGCGTGAACCTTAGAAAACAATCATTTAAGTGTTGCACATTTTAGTACTTTCTCTGAATTTAAACCTACGTCCTTTTACACCTTCAAACTGTAAATCTACGCCGACAATATAAATATACTACAGAACAAGAACTCCTTTTAAAGTTAACTTACAAAGTTCCTTAAGTCACAGTGAAATATTGTAAGTTCTGCTTTACTCTAATTAAAAATTACTTACCTACCTAAGTTGTGATTTCAGTTTCAGCGATGTTGAACGCCTTCTAAAACATTTTTAAATGAATTCTGTTTCTTTGTTTAGGTAATTATGCTATTTGTGTAAAAAAAATCAACAGTACTGTTCCTTTGTTACTTATCCCCTTTGCAATAAAAATGATCGGTTTTGTCTGCAGAGGACAACACCAAGCTTTTTACATAACACCGACAAAGTATTCGTAATGTACACTTTACAATTTGGTATAGAGATTTTGAATTAAGTACACTGATCTGTATGAAATGATAACGCTTCGATACGAATTATAATATTTGATAGGGTTCGTGTTCATACGGGCTTTGACATATCGAGCTTGCTTGAAAATTTTACTCTTTTAATGTAACAGGATCATAGGTAAAAATAACAGCCTTTTTGTGGGTGCAAATTTTGTTTATTTATTTTTAGGAAAGCTTACAGACTTACAGATTGCAAATATATCACAAAATGACATCTTAATAAAACTTTTATGTTTCCCTTTTACACTAAGAGTAATCAATAAAAGAGAAAGAGAATAGTATATAAAATGTTAGCGCCTAGATTGGATAGTAATCATGTTGGTGTATGTCTATATCAGTGTGACTAGCCTAAGTAAAGAAACCTCCACTCATAAGGTTTCTGATTGAACTTACATTAGTTCAAAAAAGATCTTATGTATATTGTTATAGCGGCCAACGAATTTCTTTCTAGCAGTGAATAACATAAAGTATTTCAATTTATGTATGAATTTATAAGTTATGTGTTGATTGCTTCGTAGAATATACACACTCCTTTTAAATGAATCCTATATTATATAATGTTTTTATTAAACAGGTTCACCACCGATTGCTGAACACACTTTAATCTTGAAGAGAGGTAGAATGAGGTAGAACTCATAATCCAAGCGTTAAGACTCCAAATCCGTCGTGAACATTGTACAAAAAGCTCCTTCAACTACCTAATTCACGCAGCAGTACTAAAAACCTGACCTTGACACAAAAACTTAGGTACGAAATACTAGATTTTAGTTCGATAGTGGGCGGTAGTGGCTTCTACATCTCAGTAACGCGTGGGTCCACGGGCACCACGCACGCGCCACGCGTGGCGGCCGTCACATGTAGCTCGCAAACAACCGGTGTTTTTACTTTTAGTTACGTGGATTTGTTTTGGATGTCTGTGGTATGTATTTAGGTATTTTAAGATTGATTTTTAGTAGTAATATAAGTAGAAACTCACTTAAACACGCTTAGTTTTCTTGATAGAATATTATGTAAGTTTTGACTTCTAACTTAACTTTATACTTTTCATAAGCAAGAAGTAATTAAAGCATAGAGTTTCCCATTTTCTTAAATTTAACTCATATTGAGACAAATTATAAGAATAAATGAACAATACGAAAAATACATACAAAATCAGCTACATAAAACACAAAAAAAATCGATTGAATTTTGAGACTTTCTACCTGCTTGAATATCTCACCGCTTGTTACACATACTATAGTTAATACGGAGCTTATTCACAGCATTAATACCCAAAACATTTCACTTTACGAACTGAAAATGACTTATTATTTCTTAGATAATAATTGAATCGATTTTTTTATTTATTGGTATTGGCGCTATCTTCTTTTCAATCCTGAAGCAAGCGCCATAAGCTTTAGGCACCACCTCCTCAGATTCAACTGTTACTTATATTAAACTTTTCGAAAATCATTATAGTATTAGCTACACATCGCCTCAGCCGGACTGTCGAATCGCAATGCCGTACGATCATCGAAGTGTACGTACGCGACACTCGCCGTCTCGGCTCGGTCTGTCGGGACCTTCGAGACACGGTTATTACTATTGAACCAAGGAATCTATGCGATTGTTTACATAGTGTAAAGTCACATCATTTTATTTTATAAAAATTAAATGTTAAATCGCGATTGTTTTAGAAGAATTTAAATATTTAGAATGATACAAATCAATAGTTAGAAGTAAAGGGATTGACATTATATAGTTTAATTTCAAATTCTTTTATTTGCAGAACATAGATGCTACAATAAATAAAAATCTTTGAGCACTGTCAAGACACAGCGTTAATTTTTTTTTAAACGGCAAGCCGCATCCGCAACGCGTTCAAAATAATATTGGTTACTAGCTTTTGCTCGCGACTACGTCCGCGTGTACCACCGTTTATTAAATTACCACCCTTTTCTCCCCTTTGGGGGGGAATTTCCAAAAATCCTCTCTTAGTGGTAGCCTACTCCTCCCAACAAACACACATGCCAAATTTCAGCTCTTTACGATCAGTAGTTTCGGCTGTGCGTTGTCTGTCAGTCAGTCAGTCAGTAACGGAAGAGTTTTATATATATAGATAGTTCGATTAATATGTATTAAACAACTTATCTTAACTTTAAAAGGTTTTTTAGTGTCTGTCTTTCGCTACTTAATTGTAACAAAGATAGCTGATTGACGTTTCAGAATTCGGCCAACAGTATTCACAGTCCTGAATGTCAACTCTCACGTGTTAGGTAGGACCTACCGCTTAACGCGTTTTACAAAAAAGGGGCCTTGCTATTTCAATAGATAGTCACTCATCTGGGTACTAACCGTGGCGAGTGCTATTTATGCAGCAATTTGTTGAGGAGTGTGGACAGTATAAATGAATCTGCGCTGGGTAAATTCAACAAGGCTTTATTGCCAATTGTACAATGTTAAATATTTCTAAATTCCAAACTTTGGCGCGTACAATAATTCAGCGAGTTAGTGGCCTACGTGCCCCGTGCCGTCGTGGTTCTGTTCTGACGCTTGACGTTTGCTGTCAAGCGGCGGCGCGAGCGCCTCTCCCCCGCGTCCCGCTGTTCTCCGCTAGTGCTGGGATTATTACTAATTCGAACAATCCTACTAATATTATAAAGGTGAAAGTGTTGATGTTTGGATGTTTGATTACTCAATCACGCAAAAACGGCTTAACACATTTTGGAGGCGGAACAGTTCAAACTCACTCGCGATCCCCGATCACTCCCGGATGTTGCACAGTCACAACTTTCTTCTGTATCCAACACTATTTTAGGTTACCGAATTCAAAGTATAATAACATCTTTTAATGATAATGCTGTTTCATAATAATTACACAAGCAAGAAACAAAACTACTTTTAAAACGGATTCTATCGCGGTTTTGTTTTGATTTTTGGTCAATATCTAATATTCCCGTAAACCTCAGAAGACAATACATGAATTTCAACCTTAGCAGTTGAAATTTATATTTTACGCTGAAACATATTCTGTTCATACATGCTGAGAGTTCGTCAACCACAACGACCTTACAAAGCAACAAACGAAACTACTAATTAACTAAAATAATATCTTCTAAAGACAGTGGCACACCGAGTGATATGCAAATTGCAGCTTGTTTACAGTAAATCAACGTACGCAGCTGCACAAATATGGCGTAAATATAATGTATAATTGCTTCGCTAGATGGCGCTGTATGCTGCCGCTCTGTCAGGATTAGGGGGCCGGCTAATTGGATGGGGAGCGTACGGGTTTCGGTGATTATGTTGTGTCATGTAGCTTACACTGACATATAGAACTGATATAGAGAATGTGAAATTAGGTAAATCAGTCACTAGTAGCTAGGTAGTCTAAATATGAAAGTCTTCGTCTAAATATTAAGATAGAAAGAAAAAATAACTAAGTTTTTATTTATTATGA
This sequence comes from Plusia festucae, assembly GCA_950381575.1. Taxonomy (NCBI): domain Eukaryota; kingdom Metazoa; phylum Arthropoda; class Insecta; order Lepidoptera; family Noctuidae; genus Plusia; species Plusia festucae. The sequence continues at coordinate 15,287,134 of OX494433.1, read as the reverse complement.
TATAGCGTTTGTGTTCGATCAGAGCAGATTATTTTAGTTATTAGTGATGAGTCTTAAGTTTTTTCAGCATTTTTCAATTTTCTACAGGTGTAAAAAGATAAAATTGATTCTCGGCTTAGTTACAGATATTCTAAAATAAACATGAATTACAGTGAGTAAATAGGCAGAATTATTTGCTACAGTGACGATGCTATTGGTATGGCGAGCGTGGAGCGAGGTGATCGGCGCTTTGTTTGTATTCCGAAACGAGTACGGGCTGTTGATTAGTGAATGTATACCTACTACTTAAATTAACATCTCCACATAATATCTAGTAAATATTTTCTCCAAGTACTCATAATTATTTTAATACAGTTACGTCACGGGAATTAACGCGAACTCATGCATTTACCTTTTAAGGCTTGACGTTTCGGCTGGGTTACACTGGCGACCACACACAATAAAATCATGCAACGCGATTGTTTTAAAGTTAATACTCATAATTATATGTGAAGTCAAATTTAAGTTTATGAATGGTGCTGTATTGTAAATTTACCACAAATGCTTATAAAGATATACATTTATTTATAATATATTCCTCTTAATCAACACTTTAAGAGACTTTTGTAGCGTACCCAAATAAACAAAATAGTCCCTGTAGCTAAAATTCCACGGCACCTAAAGTCATTTCACATTGACAAAGACTAAACAAATGCCGGCGTTTGGCGCCAAACAGTAGAATGGAAGTGCGAGCATCAATCTACGACGTCGCGATGCACCGATGCATAATGCAGTATGCAAATCTGTTGCCCACAAACTAGCGACCGACTGATTGCAAGTTCTAACGAATTTACATTTTTTCCGTGTCTCGTATTGGCCGATTGGTCGTTTGAAACAATTGGATTAGGTCCTCATATTTGCGCCCGGTGTACCTCTGCCGTTGAAGTGCGCTATATTTTTGTTGATTGGAGTTGTTTTTCGAACATGTTATTTTTAGAACTCGTCGACCTTTTTTTGAGACCTAAAAGCTAAATTATATGCCTGACAAAAAGCTGTAAGCCTTTTTTAAATTAACCTGTTAAGTAGGTACAATGATGACATTACAAAACAATATCTCAAAGCACCTGGAATGTAACAAGAACATTGTGAAAAAGTTCGTTATATTGAGCAGCTTATTATTTTTTTTTAACCTCTACACCATGGCATAATAATATTATAGGTGTGTTCTCAAAAGAAACTCTTATCAATATAAAGAAGGAAAATACATAACCACGATTCAAAACGAAACTATAAACCCTTTTCATACACAGAAAAATCAATGTCAAAGGAACACTATTCTCCCCACTATTCTCGTATATCATAAAACATACAATTTATTCGTCCGTTATTATACCTTACGAAATCTGTCCTATATATTCACATCGGAGTATCGGCGGTACATTATCTCCAACATTTTTGCCACACTGTCACATAAATATGTGTGGATACATTATTGGTACCATTAAAATGGAAACGTAAATGTATCAAGACGTTTTTTGTATATTTCGTATATTTTTGTGTCGATGTCGTTATGCAGTGATTTGAATAACTTGAACACGGATATTTTTAGTATTGACGTGTTTTTTAAACTACATACATATCTTAGTTCCTTGAAAATTTAATTGATAATTGTTTATGAGCTAAGCCGTGGGCAGACAAGCTTTGAAATTTGGCATTTTTCTCTATTACAGCGCAAGCTATAACACGGGTGAAAATTTTATTCCCTTTTTCATAACGTTCACATTTTTCATTTCTTTTTGGGCCCAATTCTGAAGTCCACGCAGCCGAAGTCGCTGCCAGAAACTAGTATTTATATAAAACAATACTTATAACTCGGGAACGTGGAACCGATTTTCATGATGCTTGATTTGTAGGCTTCGCCTCCATCTCGAATAGTGGAATAAATATTAAAAACAATTGAAAATTGATGGAATGGGGACAATTTACGTGGGTACATGGTACGTAAAACTTACGTGGGTACAGGCAGGGCACCGCTAGTTAGTATTAAATACCACATTTAAGTAAATAAATACCACATTTTTTTACTTAAGTATTGAACTACGTAAAGGTTCTCTCTATTCAGGGTTAATATAATTATGTGGAATTACATTAAACGAATCAAAAACTAGACTAGTCGTCCCTTTATTATGTACTTTACATTAATTAACTCGTATTAAAACTGTAAATTCATTTTTATAAAACCTTAAAATACCATGAAATTTGTATGGGTCTAATATTTTATCAGACAGAAGGGCAACGAACTTCACTACAATACTTCATTCCATACTTCTGTTTAACTTACGGCTGTTTGTAAAATAAAAGAGTCGTAAGTAAATTGTAATGCTTTATTCTAAAGAGATTATTTTGGTATATATCCAAGTATTTGCTTATCACACTTTAATATTTATAAAGGCGTAAGTTTGTGAGAATGTGTGTGTGTATATAGGTTACTTCATCACACTCAAACGGGTCAACCAATTTCAATGAAATGTTGTATGGATGTAGCTGACACTTTGATCAACACAGGCCTTTGATCTCGGAAAAACTAAGTTATCTACTAAGTACCAGAGACTAAAATATAATTTGCACATACTGATATGTTTTTACGTAGACTACTTAAATATTCTCGATGGAAAACGCATTCAGAGGAGTCAAAGGAATGAACCAATTCCGACTGGACTTGACTGACGGAATGACAGACTCCGTCTTACCTAGCTGAATAACTGATTGAAGGTTAGGAATAGGAAGCGGCCATGTATAGACTTAAGGTGAATGAACGGATTTTCCTATTCTATAATTGACCTTCTTTGACCTTTACATAAACAAAGTGACTCAAGCAAAGAGGATGTTGGTATAGATTTTCTTTATGCAACTCATGTGGATATACCGTGAGTCATGTAAGTTCTAAGGTTGTTCAATGTCGTAAGCTGCGTGACGCAAGTCAATACAGACTGTTGCAATAGTGTGGGAATATGTGACCAATCAGACGACGCGATCTGATTATGAGAATGAGATACGGTGCACGTTTATAGAAATAGGTATTTGAATTTCGAATTGAAATTGTTTTACTTTTATTTATTGTAACATTAAACTCTTTTTTTTTTCTTATGATTATTGGTGTCTTAATTTCAGCCAGTAAAAATACGGTATAGTTAAAAATGTAAAACAACAATCACATACTTTTTCATTCACTTTTTAATATCCTTGTTCTAAATATTCTTTCTCTCAAGAAAGCAGAAAAAACCTATTTTACATAGAAAGTAAGGAACATTAAAATAAGATAGGACGGGACAATATTTCAAATACAAATTGCTTGGGACGCGGTAACATTTTTTATCATTTACTTTAATTTATTGTGGACCAAAACGTGGTTGACAGGTGGTGGGCAGGCCTACGAGACGCTTAGAAGGCTTGAGTTATGTTGCTACTGAGAGAAAGATGGACGTGTCATTCATCATTGAAGCCATCTTATTATTGGGTTTTGGAAGGCAATTTATGTGGGAAGAGAACCAAATATCAGCTGATATTAGTTGCAACTGTTACAAGAATATGTTGACGTCGTGAGATTTAAGCTTGAAATCGAAACCCGATATAAGAGTAATAAAATTATATACATGTAAAAAAGGATACAAATAAATAATTGGCAAGTCAGACGCAAGTGGTTTAACCAAAGAGCATGCACAGCTTTGGGTTGGAAAATTCTAAATCTAATGGTAACTTTAATTATTAATTAGGCCACTTAATCACAGTTATTGCGTATGAAGAAAATATTAAAGTTTCAAAAACATGCATCTAAACGTAGAGTCCTCTTGATAGTCTTTAATACTAGATGATTCAAAAGGATAATAATATGAATAAATAAAATAATAATAGACAATACAATAAACAACATAAACACAAAAAAAAACAACATTACCAAATATTATTAGGTACAGTAAAAAGAAAAACAAAATACAGATGTTTAATATATATTTATTTTATAATGTGTCTCATGAGTGACCCAAATGGGTTTCCAGATCAGCGTAATGTCAAACACAGGATAACCAATACCCGTCTTTGACGGTTTTCATCTGGCACCCCTTATAATAAAGTTTCTTATCGAGTATTCTAAGCTGTACTATAAGACATACCGACCGACTACAACGCTACTAGACGTTGTGCAAAAAATGTGCTCAATTTCATATTAAATTCAGTTACCAAATACAAGTGCCTACAAAATGTAACGCGAAGATAGGTAGTCCGTAGCTAATGCCTCCATGCCACGAGAATTTTGGCAATGATTCATAGTTTGTTTTGGCTATGAAACTACGTCGTCGCTTCAAAGAACTTTACTGACTAATGGACTCTGTTTTCACATTAAAAATTTCTCGTAGCGAATTTGCGGTGGATTTTTATAGTTTTGAATTTTTATGTATGACAAATTTTTCGTTGGAGTTTGATGTTTGTGTTAATATTTGTTGAATTGATAGCCTTGTTTGATATAACGATCAATATTATCTGTTGATATTTACTATCAGTTGATAGATTTTGTAATACTTTATGATCTTTTTACAAGTCGTTCATATTATCAAAATATTTACTAACAAGTTTTCAAAGTACCTATTTATCCGATTATTCAAATTTTTACATTTTTATTAATTCAACTCTTAAAAAAAACTGAGGTTTAGACTTTAAAATTAAACCATTCAAAAGTAATAAACTACTTTTGAATGGTTTAATTTTATTTTAGTTCCTGACGTTTCGACGCCTTTACAGGTGTCATGGTCAAGAGCAGACTGACAAAAATTAATATGTTAAAAATAACGGGTTTGGTTATAGGTACTTTTTAACGAGTCGAGGTATTGGAATGAAATTGTTTCAACGTAACGTAATAAAAAGAGAAAAAGACACCATAAATCAAACAACAAAGTAACTTAATTCGTTTTAATTAAATAACAAGACAAGAATTTGATCCACTGTAATCCCTTGAAATTAAACCACCACAATATTTCACAATCGCTTCACGTTTTATGAACCCCTGGTACCTCTAATCAGTTCTGCCGTCACTTTATTGCGAGACCTAATCAGAAAGGCGCATGATTAAAATCCAAAACAGCCAAGAATTAATTAAGGGAGACATCCGAAATCCTCCATAAAAGTCCGGGGTTTGAAGGCTGACGTTCAAAATAAAATTGTGATTTTAATAAAATGCAAATGTGGTGTCGCGTCGCTTCCTCGGTGATGGAGCGGCCGCCATGTTCTTTCTATGTGTAGTTAAGTTTTGTTTCAACATGCGCGTATATTGTTGCTGGGCTATTGAATTGTCTACGAATATGTGAAATACATGTGTGACTATATTTTGACACCTATGATGATGTTTAGATGGTCAAATATACATTTTTTTGGCAGTAGGTGACTGCGTAAGTTTGCTGTAATAAATATTGTATAAATTCAACCCTTTCCTATAAAATTATGCCGTGGTGGCGAAACGGTTCAATGAACTCTGTGTTGCAGTTTTGAACCTAGTACAGACAAGTACCAATTTGACCTTATAAGTTATATACTTTCTTAATTTTTCTAAGTTAATCGGTGACGTAAAACCATGTGAGGAAACCTGGATTCCAATAATAAGCATTCGCAAACCCGCAGTGAGCAAACGCGATGATCAATGCTCATTCCTTTTCTATATAAGAAGAGGCCTGACATTGTATGTAATATTTGAGTTATTTAGACAAGAGTCTTGAATGATACTCAAAAAACAAATGAATGAAAGAAACATTGTTAGAAACACTAACAACTGTTTTATTCAAACTTAAAAGTTACTTCGGCTTGTATTCAACTGAAATGTAACTTAGTATTTATGTTAACCATAGGTTAGTTCTATTTAACTTAGGATTAGGATAAGTGAGGCCTTGACTGAAGCAGTTAACACAATATTGAGATAGGACCGACGGCGACGTAAAGCTAAAAGGTTATTTTTTCGTTTTACTGTACCGTTTGTATGGAGCGAAACTGTTTGTGGTCGTAAAATGATGTTGTAATGGCAACACAAATTATTCACGAAGATCAAGAACTATGAATTAATTATAAGTAATCGTGTAATTCCAACATATAAAGTAACTGTTTTTCTTTAACTGTATTAAAATAGCGTTTTCCGCAAATTGTTAGTAACATGCATTCGCAATACAACAAAAATACAAGCTTATAAACAGACTCCAGAATCAAGGCAGCAATATTTTTCTTGTATGGAAATAATATATTTCACAAGATTTAGTACCTACAGATTTTCAATCACAAGGCTACGTAAATAAAACTAATTTATTTATTTTAAGCCTCAATAAAGGCCCTGAGCCTGTCTTTGCCCGTGTGTACAAATTATTAGTTTCATTCGTAGCGTGGCCGTAGCTTGTAGTAGGTGTTATCGCTGATATTCACATACAAAAGGAAGCTATACACACGTGCATAGCTTCTCCGTACAAAGCAATAGATCCGCACTTTAAAAAAATTACATAAAGAGTCATATTGTTTTCTGAAGTTTACGCGAATATTAATTAGACATTGAAATAAAACTACTTTTAAACGGATTCTATCGCGGTTTATTTTGATTTTAGTTCCCGACGTTTCGACGCCTTTGCAGGTGTCATGGTCACGGGCCGACTGAGGTTGTATTTGTCTTGAAATGGATTGTTGCTCGTTCTACCTTCATTTATTTTTATTATTTATTTGTGTTCCGACCTACGCAATACGAGCTCTCTGTTCCTGAAGTCTTGCAGCGCTGGTTTGGTTTTAATTTTGTGAATTATTTTGTCCCAAGTAGGGAACTAAAATCAAAATAAACCGCGATAGAATCCGTTTAAAAGTAGTTTTATTTCAATAAAGAGTCATGTAAAATCCTGTACACCCAAAAATATATAGGTATAAAAATACGAGATAAATATTGGAAGTCGAGTTGTTTGCGCGTCGCAAACGAGCATAATTAAATATCTCTTTGACTTAATTGCAGCATTAATAAAAGAGCATGTGTGTATGATGCCTTTCCATTTGCAGAGCAGACTGAAACATTCATGAAAAGGTGGTTTTGATTCAACAAATTAAAAATATATTCAAAGTAAATGTCTGATTCATATTTTTAAAAGGTATAAGTTGTATTCAAGCGTATTGCTTGATCATCGACGTTCTACATATAAAAAGACTTCATATTGATAAGCCAGTATTTTGACATTAATTTATATTGATATGCATATGTGAAATATGCATTTATTATTATTGTACCAGTATAGTAATATCGTCAAAACTAAAGATAGTGCCATAGAAATACTCACAGCAGTTTGTCTGGGGTTACAGGAAATTGACATAGTATATCATGGAGTATTTTTTTTAAATAATTACAGTTGTTTATTACGATATTATCATTATATTCATGTAAACTTTATACACGATAAAGAAACAATGGCGGCCTTGTCTAGAAATAACAAAATATACAAGCTACAACATAATATTTCTTCGTAAAAGTTCATTGAAGTAACAAAGTTCATTGAATTAAGTAGCTACGTCATACTAGTAGTTATAAAAATGCAGTACATGTCGTGATAAAGTCATATTTGATTCGCCTTTTATTTTATATTGTGTATTAAGAGTAATTAAACTTCAGTAAGTACTGTATTTACCTTCCATTCTGTGTTATTAAAATTTTCTTGTTTTTCGCGATAACTTATCGTTTTAAGTGTTTTTATTTTACAGACTTTATTTTTTTATGGTGCATTGAGGTGTGATTTGTAAGGGCAATGGACGGATTTTGATGTGTTTTAAGGTATTTGGCTATTTAAATATATTTTTTTCACAATAAAGATACATAATCATAAGCAATGACTTAAAAAAATATATAAAGGAATTCTATTTGAAAGGATTAAAACAAACTTTAACCATTTCATACATCCAGTTAGCATCATTCTATATTCTCGTAACTACAATGTGTAAACATAACCGTATCATGCAATTTGATTGTGTCTCATAGTTATAAAATTTGGCGACGCGATCAACAATTTATCGTGTTTTAATAGAGTACCATAGCGATCTAGCGTTAGTTATAGAATTATTAATTCGCGATCCAAGGCACAAGCTAAAAGCGATTTTGATACTTTTTAACTTAGATGTCACTATTTTAAATGCGGATAAAGCTTTAAAAATATCTACTGTAATTAGTTTAACAAAATATTATACAGAAAGTGCGAATTGATTTTTTCCATGTTTATATGTAAATACATAGAATATAGAAAAATGTAAGATATGAGTATTACTGTTGATGGATACATGAGCAGAGAGAGAAAGAGATAGACTGTGTGAAAGATGATATGAGATAACGATGAGTGGATGACGCGATGACGAGTAATAGAGAGGAATGGAAGGAAAACACGCTTTACGCCAACCCCCCTAAACGGGAAAAGGGGAGGGAGATGATGTTGATCTTATCATAGTACTACCAGCACGACTTAGGTATATCTAAATATTTCTGATTAAAATTCTAAACTATTTCAATACATTTCAGCTTGTAACTTGTACCAATCTTTGAGAGGTTAATATCCTGAACATTCCAGGTCGCAGGAAGTCGAGTAAGCCGATAGTTTGGGAATCTCAAGACCTCGCTAAGACGCTCCACGGCTTTAATTAATTACCCCTACACACTGATAATTTGATATGCCTATCATCCGTGAACACTTCTTTAACTTGCCAAATGAGTTTGTTGGAGTTCAAGAACGTTATTTAATGTTATTGCGGAGTTGTTAATTGGAAAATGTGTCTTGCAGGCAGTGTAGGTGGAAGGTGGGATGATTTACTTTGTAATTAGTTATTTTGTGTTTACCATTATCAGGGTTTCAGCATTCTAACAGAATTTTCATTATTAACAGAAATGAGGCTGATATTGTATAGTATTTAAAACTTTTTGTAGTTGTAACAACATGCAGGTCATTTCTCTAAGTAGGTAATAAATAATAGTTTGTTACCGTTTACAAACGCGAGTAGGTACTTTTCATTACGTGTCTATATAACTCTGTTGCAAAATAGGGATCTTAATATAAAAATAGGTTTGTGTAGAGTTAAAAAATTACCCAGGGACACATAAGGTTTTTTAAGCCGATAAAATTGGTCATAAAATTTTTCTACGAGTACCCCATCGACACCCCACGTCCCACCTTTGGTAACTCATAAACTAGTATAACTTGACCCCTCTTTCTTTTTTGCTGTACCAAAACTTTATCGAACTTTATGCTATGGTCGGCCGCTAAATTTCATAATACACATTTTTTGTTCACAGCTCGAACGCAATTTTGGTACCACACTGTGTATACCTATTCGGGTAAACGATTTGGTGGGAACAAATCGTTTGTAGCCTACAAAAAAAACTTTGTAAGCCTATAAAATTCGATATTTTGAACTGGGTTTTGTATACTGTCGGTTTTTCTACTTGGATATTGACTGGCGTATATTGGAATAGGAAATTTTTATTTGTGTAGTTTTTGTCGAAGCTAAAATGGTTTAGGTTACAGTTGTATTGAAACCTGTTTAAAATAAAATTTGCTAAAGAAACAAATTTAGGTCGCATCCACATGAGTTAGTATACTTTTTAATTAATGGTAGATTTAATTATAATTTATAATTAAAGCAGTAAACATATACTGAGCTTATTAATGGTAATTTTATATAGATGTGTTAATTTAACTGTGATGTAATTATCCATTAATAATCGTTGTCGTCATATTCAAGGAAAAATCCTTACGTCTCCTTTATACAACATTAATTATAGTCATATTATTATTTAACAAACAGTTTAACCAACATTCACAGCCTCAAATCCTTAAAAGCAATCACTCAGTAACCTCGCTTCAGGCTAGACTACGGCAGGCCGAATCCAGGCGGTTATTGAGGGCTCGGTGCCAAGAAATCGGCCTAAACGCTATCTCGAGCCGACACTCCGTATCACCTCGGCCGCAGGAATTATTCAAACTGGATTACATTACGGAATTGTGTATGAAAATTTTATAACCCCAAATGTATTGCCATTGATGTGGTTTAAACGATAGAAGTTGTAGCTTGTTAATGTTTGAAGCGGTTTAGAGTTCTGTTGGGTACGGGTATTCGGGTGAATAAAACTGGACTTTAAGATAAATATATAAAATGCTTATTAAAAAATCTACTTCGATAAGAGATTTAATTTGTTGACAAGAATGCGATGATAAATCAACCAGATGAGAAGTTTTTTGTTCAAAAAATATTAATAAAATCAAATAAATACATTTATGTATTGCATTGCAATATCTCAATAAAGTATAAATTAATTTAATTTGATTTATACTCCATTTAAAATAGCATTAGACAGAAGTTAAAAAAGGTTATTTATAATGTACACTTTGTTGCAAAAGTACAATAAACTTGTTACAGTTACGATTGACGCCTATAAATTAAAATCTATTTACATACCAGCTGTCACACTTATTTGTAATCATGTTAACCATTTTTCATAACAAATTATGTGGCTTTCATTTATTTATAATATTTCATTCCAATCTAAAATGACAGTGTCAATGCTAAAAAGCTAAAAGAAGCAGTGATGAACAATACTGGAACGTTTTTCGTTTTACTATTATCCTACCATTATTTGTTTATTTATTATTTTATTATGACTAAATCCTATGATGAAGACGAAGAAGTTTCACTATAGTGTGTTGTAAGTTGTTATTTTAATTAAAATATTGTTCTAAAAATTACTTTTATTATAATCTTAATTAAATCTAAGTCATCATGACATGATTGGTTGTCTCATTCATTGTTTTGGTGTAAGTTTGTAATGTGTGATGAAGATATTGTTATAAATAAAGCGTAATTTAAAAAAAAAAGTTTTATTTCGTTTATTTAAGTACTTAAAACAATTTCTTTGAAATAAAATGTTTTCAATCCCTGCTTCTGCGAGCCTCTTTTTTCTAATGCTATAATAAATGGAGTATAGTAAATATTACGTGGTAGAAGTAGGAACGTTAGGTTTTTGTTTATTTTTGAAATGGAATTGACATTAAGCTCTATCTGATTGTAATATAATTATGTAAAATTATAATACTCGCAGAATATTATTGTATTTTAAAATATCGAATTCCTTATTTTTTATTACTAAATAATGCACATTGAAATAAAATTAAAATTATTTGCATGCATATATTGCGTAGAATTCGTTCAAAATAGTTTAACTACCACCCTAAAAGTTCAACCTGAATATTGAATAGAATATTTTTGATTATTTATTCAGTGACCCAATTATATTAGAATACTAACTGATGGGCAGTTTGGTACATCATATTAAATTAATTTATTTATTTTTAGTTTATAAAAATAGTGAGTTATGTATTCATTACGCATTAATGCATGTGAAGCGAATACTCGTAATTGTCCATTTTTTTTAATGGAACTAACTGACCCACCTCAACTTAGTACAGTAATAAATGCCTATAATAACACATCAAGACCTTTCTTTTAAATCACTCTATTCATTGGTGAAAACCTTATAAAAATCCGTTTGATAGTTTTTGAGTTCATCGAGTTCAGATATAGAGACAGACACACAGACGGGGGACATAGCTTTATAATATTTATTGGAACAAAGTGCCTTATGGGGCGTTACTAAGGGGTACCCTAGCCCGCAAAAAATGTCCGTAACGTACGAAAAAAAGCGTATTTTTTTATATATAGTCTATGTATGATGGCTATACAATGTCTAATATATAGTCCACGCGATGAGTGTTATTATGATTGCAGTTTGCTATTATTATTTAGATTTTTATAATCATAAAAAATATAATCCACTAGCTCCTGCCCGCGACTTTGAATGCGTGGACTTCAGAATTTTAAATTTTCCCTCGTGAACTACTTAAGGAATCGGGATAAATGGTAGCCTATATAATTTTCCATGTCAAAGACTACATGCATGCCAAATTTCATCCAAATCCGTTCAGCCATGTTTGCGTGATTGAGTGACAAACATCCAAACATCTAAACATCAAAACATCCAAACATCCACACTTTCACATTTATAATATTAGTAGAATAATTTATACCTGAATAATTATTTTCTCATTACCTAAAATAGAACTTAAAATTTATATTTTTATAATAAAGAACTTCGTTCCTATCTGGTGTCCCACGACACCACACGCTTTTTTTCGGTTTATTACGCCTTAATGCTTGTCCCAGGCCTTTGGAATGGACTAACTGCGTCAATAGGAATCGTTTCTCCGTACCTCATAGTTCAATAAAAGCTCTCCAAATGAATGGTTGCAGCTCAGCTCGCATCCTAATGGCTATAGAATTATTCATGACCAGTATCTTGGATCATATCTTCATCTGGCGTTATGGCGAGACGAGCCACTTTCCCGTAATCACGCGATTCTTGAAGGCTTTACTTGTACGTCTTTTGTGTTGTTATTATGGTGATTTTATGTTCAATTTAGTTTTTTTTCGGGTGATGCGGAGAGATGCTCTTTTTTTATTAGCTAGAGTACTATATTTATAGTTATTTAATAATGTCTAAAAAGTCATTTTTAGTATTAGTGCTTATTTAATTTTATTTAAATGAGCCCTGAGTTGAGGTACTTACGTAATTTATTATAACGACTAGTTACTAACTGTTAAGTATTCCAAATTTATTTATTTTTTTTGATTTACGACATGAAATCTCCTTAAAAATGTAAACGCAAAGAATGTAAAGAGTTAAAAAAGGGTTAAATTATTTTTTATAAAATTTAAGGTCAAGATTTAAACTTTACGAATATTAGACTTATAACTTTTCTAATTCGATAGAAATTATTAACAGTCAAAAGATTATAACTCAATATAAAACATAAAAGAGATTTTCCATTTAAAATCTTATTTGCGTTTAAATTGAACTACGTCGATTGTAATGAAAACGAGGCGTGAATGACAAAGCATATTCTGCGTAGCTCAAGCGTAGCGTTCTCGTAGCGTCCGCGTAGCAGATGTGCTACGATGACGAGCGGTAAAATTATAATATCTGAAGTAAATTGGATGATATTTCTGTTCTTGGCCTTGATAATATTACAAAGGTTGAGCTTTTAGCAAGAAGAATATTGTTCAAACATAAATCGTTTGAGATTTAGAAAGACTGGTGAGATTCTAATATTTTTTTTCTCAATATCTTGTTTTACGAAGTTATAATATACTATTATATTTCCACATAATAATCACACCACTCTCTTAACTTGAGGTTATATAGCAAGTTGGCACGATATGGTAGAAATTAGCTCGCGTAAATACTTAAATATTTATAGGAACGAAGTCTCAAAAATTTCAACACTATTAAAAACGTAGTAAAATTTGCATTGTGTTAAATCTTTTATGAATTTCAAATACTCAAATCAATAAATAATAATTAATTCAACAGGTTAATGCATGAGTTCATTATGTTATGTAAATTGGTTAAACAAATTAATTTGCAATTTAATATGTTTTTCGTTTTGTATAATTATTTATTTATTCGACTGTGTTTACATAATTAGGTGGGTATGATTTTAAAACCAAGAACTTTACAATTGCATACCACCTGTACTGTTATTGTTAATTATTATTAACAGACAAATATTAAGTCACCTTATCGAATCAACTCTACTTAACTTTAGATCAAGCAAGAAGCAACAAAATAGTAAATTAAAATAAAGTTTGCAGTCAAATTAAACTGCGTAAGCAGTTTTGTGGGGCAGTGTACCTAGTGTTATTCATTCATTCAAAAAAAAAGTTCAAAATTAATTGTTGTCATATAGTTAAAAAAATTTACGCTATCTCAAGGGTCTCAGCGTTCACGATACAGCAAGATAATTTGGCATATGTCCTACAAGCAAAACGCTGCCAAAATTAGCATAAAAACAAAAATTCAATTCTCTTGCTATTACTTGGCTGGTTTGTAACACTTAAAGGCTGCAACAAGCTGAGACTTTGTCTTGTAAGCGCAGTCCCTTATTGGTCCTGAGGCTGGCTGCCAAAATTTCTGGCTATCTTCTAGACCACACTCCTTCCAACGATTTATACCGAAACTTGCTGGCACCGAAGACAACCTGAACGTATTAGCCCACTGTACAGCGTAAAACCATATAAAAGTGTTCAAAGTTAGTTTTTTGGCACGGATTTTGGCAACAAATTCTTAAATTGTCCTTTTTTCGTTATAGAATTATGTAGTATTTAACTATGTGGAGTTATTGAGATTAAGTGCTTTGAGAAGTGGTTTTGTTCGTTAATATGTGGGCTCCTGAAGTTTGAGCCTTGGGAATTCTTTCGTTTTCATTTGTTTTTCTAAACATATTTGACTCTTTTCTAATGAACTTAAGCAACGAATATCTAGTTATTTATTTTTCAATTTTTTTATATAGATTTTTCTTATTGTCTTTCTTCGTTGCAAAATTAGCTGTACATTCTGCATCAAAACTAATTCGTTTTTAATGAGGGCTGATTAAAGGTCACTCAACCCTGTAAAATAAAACTAAACTATTTCTTAGGTTCGTGAATAAAGACAGTATAATTGTAAACGATAAGCCGTAATACTGGTAGGAAGGCAATATATAAGGAACGCGTGTTCAATTTAGGATCATTTATTGTCCGAATGTTAAATTGCTAGTTGGTTCGTCTACAAATAAAAGGTTTTCTACCTGGACGGTTTAATCGAGGTCTCTTTCACCCAAATGGTTTGACGTAGATATGTATTGACGTGATTGGAAATATATATTTGACCTTTGTTTTTTTTTCAGCAATTTTCGGATTCTTATTTTGTATTAGTGCCGGTGTAATTTTAAGGAGAAAACTGTGGTTATGTCTTAAGATTAAAAACCTTAAGAAAAGCGTGAATAAATGCAATTATATTTTTTATGTTATGTGCGTCAAATGTTTGCCCCTAATAATTAGCTTTTCAGTAATTTTTTCTTCCTTTCCTTTCCTATATGACAAAAATTAATTCATAAAAGCAACCTTAAGAGATCAACTTTTCTACCTCATTAAATTGTTAGTAACTTACATAAGTAACCCTCCAATGCCGATTGGTCACGTTTCTGGACTACACTGTTGCTTAAGATCAGGCGGGGTGAAGTCATCTCGTTCAGGCGAAATAGAAAAAAAAAGTAAATACAAGGGACATTGTACATACCCTAATGCCTAGTATATGATCAAACACTGAAGAAACTTGTACCCAACTTAGTGACTCGGCGCGTGTCACGCAAATTCAAAGCAGTATGCTCTTGGCAGAATTTTTACGTGTTCATGCCAAAATACCGCCTTGTGGCGCACCGAAGGTATTGTGTAGTAATCTATGAGGAAAAGTAGCAAATAGTTTTATATTGTTTTATTTTATGCAAGTTTTTTGCACATTTGTAAAGTTCGTCAGTTTCCTGTGTATAAGTTACTAGCTTTTGCTCGTGGCTACACCCGCATGGGCGTCGTTTATCGCCGCCTATACCGCCTATAGGCGGCCTTCCTCAATAATTGGGCTATCTAATACTGAAAGATTTTTCCAAATCGGCTCTGTAGTTTCTGAGATTTTTGCGTTCTAACAAACAATCAAACTCTTCAGTTTTATAATATTTGTATAGATTTATAAGGTCCAAGCGAGCTGTGCTGTTTGAGCCTTATCAGTGTTTTTTTAAACTATTTAAACTGAAATAAAATTTGCAATTTGTTTTATAAAATGAGCCATCAATTTGGACTCGAAATTCTTTTTATCGTGTCTGTGACAAACATGTGTCGGCCCAAAGATCTAAAACGAGAACTGCATTCAATTTTTGTCTATAGATTTTTTCTTTCATCTGTATATCTTTCGTTAAATCGTCCGGCATGATGTAAGGTGGCTCTTGTTGGCTAAATATCCTTTTCAACTAGAACGCCGAGAAAATCCATTGTATAAACCGTAATACATACTTGTAAATCAAAACTTATTAAATGACAAAAAAAGCTTTTAAAACACCTGCAAAGTTTAATAACCTCACTGACTTAATTAAAATACTTTTGAAGATATAATCTAAGCGTCTTTTTTATTTATAATTTAGATAAGAATAATAATTTATTAATTGAGTTTAATGAGCTGTGTATTATGAAGGAAGGTGCAAGTTACACTAAAAGTTCGTGTTCAGACAGTTTCAAGGTATTAAGGGATCGCGGGTTTCTGTGTCCTATTTTATTCTGACATAAAAGCGGCGGTAGCCTAATGGCTAAGGTATCGAACATGCACTCATGTGGTCGCAGATTCAAATCCCACCCATTGCACTACCTACGTGAACCAACTCGTAACACAAGCATATATTTAGCTTAGCATGAGGGGTTAACAAGAATACTAGAAATATGCGACCCACATTGCAAGAAAACTAAAAAAAACTAAATTAACAAAAGATTATCCGCCTATTCATTATGTTTCTCATGCCCCATCTTTAATATCCGCTTAACCGATAACCGTTAGATTTGCATACAAACATTAGAGGGTTAAACAATTAACAGCACTACGTCATGACGTCACGCATCATAAGTGACGTCATCGAGGCGCCGCACGCACGGTCGTCTCAACCATAAAGAACCTTGGCGCCTCCAATACTATTAACAGTGACCATTTAACTTGAGCTCTGTATATCTTTCCAATAAGCATGATGACAGGAAAATAACCAGAACTTTTTTCTATCAGTTACAGAATAAAAAAATTAACACATTACATTTGCTTAGATTAAATTAACAAAAAACCAAAGAGGGTTTTGAAGTTCAGAAGTGGATATAATATTGTCGTCATGCCCTAAAAAAATGTACCAAGGAGTGACGTCACGAGTACTTCATGCACTGTATCTTAACAATTTTCAAATTAAGGAACAAAAGAAAAAGGCGTGTCTTATTTATTCTCTTAAACTATGCGACAGCAGTAATAAAAATTGTCATCATCTCTATAACCTTCATCTCCAGTTTTTGTTTGGTGCAGAAAGGTGTGGGAGGTCAATGTACAGTGGTCGAGTAAAAATGTTTACGCCTGTGAGCGCATTCTCTCAGTGCTTGAATACAATGATGCTTCACGTCAAGTAGGTCTCGCATTTAGGTGGAAATGTATGGCGATTGCAAATTAGGGATTGTTGCGTATAATTATATGGATGTTTATATGTGGGTGTGTTTTTACGTCTATGTGTTGTGAAGTATTTTAAGTAATATGCATTTCTACGTAGATAATTCATATGGGTAATTGTTTTGTTCAACAGTATATTATGTATATGGTTGTGTTGTGTTTTGGGCTTATACTGAGGATAATATAAAACTATAATTACATACTAGCCTCTATTTTATATATATTTTGATACCGACAAAAAATATAGTTTTAAATTATAATTATTATACATTGCTTTTTAGTTGTAACGGTTTACTTACTTTTTTATTGTAATACAACAGTATGATAAATATACAATCTGAACTAGCAACCATGGGGACATTAATGTCCTCCGAGATCCATTTACAATAGTACTTTATTAAAAAAAAAATTTAAACAGCATAAATAGTATTGCAGATTCAACGGGACATATATAGCCTCTTCAGCCTTGTACTTCTACATTATTAAAGCGGCGATAGCCTGATGGCTAAGACGTTTGACTTACCGCGATCTTGTGGTAACCAGTTCAAAACAACTCAATGCACGGCCGAGGAGAACTCAATCGTAACACAAACAGATTAATTTTTTTCGATTCACTTGCTTTTTATCCAAATCTTTGTACATTAAGGTAGACAAGTAAGAAATCCTACTAATATTATAAAAATGAAAGTGTGGATGTTTAGATGTTTGCATCTTTGGATGTTTGTTAATCACGCAAAAACGGCTGAACGGATTTGGATGAAATTTGGCATGCATGTAGCCTTTGACATGGACAAAAACATAGGTCACCTTTTATCCCGATTCCTTAAGTAGTTCCCGAGGGTAAATTGAAAACTGTTTACGAGCTAAGCCGTGGGCAGTGAGCTTATAAATTTGGTTTTTTCTAAGCTATAACCCAGGTGAAAATTTAAAAAACAATTCAATTTTACCAGTATCCCTACTGTGCCCTATTTAGAGATTATAACTCACTAAGCTTTAATCTTAGACCAAACACTAGTATTTATCTCGGAGATTGTCCTGGGACGTATTCAATTTTGCACCGTGCCCTATCTGCAGCCTCTATTAGCTGACTTTGATGTTACAGATTGTGCGCCTGTATCTTGTTTGAATAACTGTAAGGAGATTTAGTGGTTAGAGCCTTGATTGGTTATTGAGTGGTGAACGTAAAGTGTGGGGTTAATATCGTCCCACTGCTGGGCACAAGCCTCTTCCCATATAGAGAAGGAATGAGCATTGATCACCACACTTGCTCATAGCGGATTGGCGATTACAGATTCCACAAATATGATTACAATCACGAAAATATTTTAAAATGGAAAATTATGAGTGCGTGTGTATGTTTGTTACCTCTTCACGCCCGAACTGCTAGACTAATTTTGATAAAATTTGATATGGAGGTAGATGACACCCTAGATTAACATATAGGATACTTTTTATCAGTTACACTCAGTTTTAACACTCGTAACACCTAGAACTAAGGGTGTGAAAGTAAAACGCTTAATTAAATTGTAATCATATTTAAAAAATAAGAATTCGTCTTAACATTCTTGTTTTAGCCTCATGATGTTGATTTATTAATGTAATAAAATACCAATAAATAATTCCCTATAGTAAAGTTCAGTTCGGAAATGTCAAAAAGTCAAAAACATACAGATTAAAAAAAGTTAATACCTGTGATGAAAAATGTCTCTTCGTTCCAATCATTGACACCCAATCAAATATTAATTATGATTGTCGATCACAATGATAATTGCTGATTGAAGTGTATCGTTCAATGGAAAATTGTTTTTTGATTGCTTTTCAATTAATTTTTATCATTACCATGTATTATTTTGTACGGATTTCATTTGTATTTTAAAGCAATGTTTATTTTTGTTGTGAATACACTATCTTATAATTTTACAATTTATACTTTTTGTATAAAGCAGTATTCTTGTTAACCCCTCGTACTAAGCTAAATGCTTATGTTACGAGTTGGTTCGCGTCGGTAGCGTGATTGGTGGGATTCGAACTGGCATCCCCATGACCGCAAGTCCGAAGCTCTATCAATCAGGCTATCACCGCTTAAATTTTGGACGCACGTTGTTATAATTATATATAACTACATATATTATACATAGTTGTATTAATGCAGGAAGATATAAATCTTTACCCTCAACTTACATCCTAAACGGCACTTCCTTACAGAGATTAGACACTATTCGAGACCTAGGTGTGTACCTTGATAAAAAGCTTACCTTTATACCACACATTGACCTCATCATCACAAGGGCGGCCAAAATGCTGGGTTTTATGAAACGTGTCTGCCAAGATTTTCAGTCCCCTCGCACTCTAAAATTGCTATACAGTACACTCGTTAGGAGCGTTCTAGACTATGCTTCTCCAGTGTGGAATCCATCATACCGAGTTCATATCAATCGTATAGAACGAGTACAAAAAAGTTTCACAAGATACCTTGGCTATAGATGTAAAAATAGCCCACCAGAAGCTGATTATGCAGATAGACTTCGTCACTTTAAAATGACAACTCTGGAACAACGTCGTAATATCACTGACCAAGTACTGCTATATAAAATTATCAACGGCCTCGTGGACGCGCCAAAACTCCTAGATGAGGTAAACATATCGGTGCCCCGCTGCTCTATGATCAGACAGGAACGCGCTTTAAAAATATTTGCACCCTGTACCACTCGTACCAACCTGGGTCGATCAGCACCAATGAACCGCTTATTGAGAACCTACAATCAATCTCAAACGCGTACCAACTGCATCGATATCTTTCGCGATACCCTGGTTGAATTTCGTAGGCATTTAGCATTTGTAAGTCCGCCCAACCCATAAATGTTTCTGACTTTCTTAATTGTTCTTCATTAATTAATTTCTTGTATTTGAAACTTAGCAATACTATACTAAACTGTTTGTAAATTATTAAAACATGTAAAAGCTGTGCACACCTATAAGTGACAAGGTCACGATATTATTAATCTAAGTATTCTTTATTGTGTAAGTTCTGTGACTTTGTTGTTGGAGTGCCATAAATAAATAAATAAATAAATAAATAAATAAATAAATAAAGATCACATCTCAGCAAATTTATTAACTACTCACAGAACGCGTAACTTAGATATTTCTGTAGCATAACACTATAGTTCATTAATAAGATCTTCAAACGATAACTCTTCACAACTGGATGAGCAGAATTAATAGCATGAAAAGGTGCGAACCAAATAATGTATAACTTCGATCTACCCCCCATTAAGAGGATTGATTTTTCGCTTCACCTGCCCTTGTTTATAGTTTCAATTTCGTTGAGAGGTTGCCATGGTGTTTTATGATACCATATACCTATGGTTATGTAGCTATATTGAATGGGTGCGAAATGTGGTCACATGTGAAAACATTGAAAAAATGTCGTATATTTTATGGATCCTCCATCTGAAGATAGGCTATATATCTTGATAGAGTATAGCTTCAGGGTGAGAAATGAGCCGTATTCAGGTGTTGTATTTCTTTATGTATTTGTTTCTTTATGTATTTCTTTATGTATTGTTTTTTCTTTTTGTGTGATTTGTTTTGTAAGGTTAGGTGAATTTGTTTTGGAATTTATGGCACACCATTGATAGCGAAAAATCTTTAGCAAGATAAGTAATAGTAATATTCCTTATTGCTTTGCAATCATCTGGTAATAATGCATCAGGAAAAATTTACCCCAGGTTACATTAAAAAAAATTCAATAAGACAGAAACGTCTACCTGTGGGCGAGTGGCCTACACATCGGTTTCAAGGTGTCGCCAGCTCTGAGGACCGGGGATCGAACCCGGGGTTCGAACCCCGGCCGGGTTAAGGTAGAAAAAGAAACACACTTTTCGACATTGTCTCGGGTCTGGGTGATTGTGGTACCTTCGTTGTCTCTGATTCCATAACACAAGTGCTTTAGTTACCTACTTACTTTGGATTCGGAGCAATGCATGTGATATGGTCTACATTTATAAAAGAGAATCACGCAAAGACCGTGAATATTAAATAACAGACTTAAAAGTAATACCCATTGAAGAGGCAATGAATTATTCAGTTTAAATGACAGGCTGGTGATTTGCAAGAGAAAGGAGTCTAGAGCTATATACTTACTAGGTATATGATTTTATCGAGTTTGTTTGTTCACCACAATGCGGGTTTATTAACATTTCTGAGGACAAAGTAATAATCAAATGAAAGGGATAAGTACATTTATTGTGTAGCGTTATCTCTTTCTTTGTGGAGTTGTGGTGGTTTTGTTATGAGTTTTATTTATTACTAGCTGTTTCCCGCACCTCCGCCCGCGGTCTCAATTTTTTTAATACTATAATAATGCCTTTGTCACCCAAGGATAGTGTCGCTTCCCAACAGTGAAAGAAGTTTTCAAATCGGTTCAGTAGATTCGGAGCATATTCAATGCAAACAAACAAACAATCAAATCTTTCCTCTTTACAATATTAGTATAGACTAACTGAGCCCCGCGGTGTTACCCGCGGTTTATGAGATAACTTATTATTCTTTTTTAAGGTTAAAAAGCCTGTGTTAATCTTACCTCTATACCAAGTTTTATCACATTTTTTTCAGCCGTTTCAGCTAACAAACATACAAACGTACATACACACTTACAAACTTTCGCCTTTATAATGTTAGTGTGATTAAGAGTGAGTTTTAAATAATTTAGTTTATTTTTTCAATATTCTTTGGTTTAGTTGTAATGAAAAACTAAGCAAGCAAAATAAATTCAACCATCCAAAAATACAATACGTTTAGATTTTTTTAACAAACATCATAGCTAAAATAAAATCCGTATTTTTTACACACAAGTTACCCAGTACAACAATTCATTTCACTCACATTCGCCCGACATGTGTCTGAATAAACGTCACAGCTAAATAGCGTATTGTATCGAGGCAAACCGAGTAGTTGGCCTATGGTTGGCCTGTTGGATTTGTATAGATAATTCAGGGCATTGTCCGTCTGTGGCACGCGTGCTGTGATCACGGTTTCGGGATGCTTGGATTAACACTAGCTTAGATATTTGTAACATAAATCTTTGATGGAATTTCTATCATTCTGAAAATGTTTTTAGGAGTATTAAAGAAACCCCTTTCAAAATTAAACAAAATTCAATTACGTCGTATTCATTTTATGAAATACAAGTCGACTCCGCCCGCGGTACCTAATTTTTTTGTAAAATAAATTCTAATTTACTCAGGGTGAATGTAGCTTGCTAATGGTGAAACAATTTTTGAAACCGGCACAGTAGTTTTTGAGTTTATTCATTACAAACATACAAAAATACTAATGATTCCTCTTTATAATATTAGTGTAAGCTTACAGCATATACAACCAAAACGCTTATATCTGTAGTATACTAAAAAATAATACAAACTAATAAAAACATTACAATAACGGCCTATAAACATCCCACTACTGGGCACATACAAGCCTCTTCCCGTATAGAGAAGGAACGAGCATTAATCACCAAGGTCGCTCATTACGGGTTGGCGATTTCAGATTCCTAGTTTTGGAAGCCAGGTTTCCTCTGATGTTTTCCTTCACTGTTTGTCAATGGTGTCTTAGTATAATTAAGAAAGTATAAATTTGAAAAACTCACATTGGTATTTGCCTGGGTTCGAGCCCGCAACCATGTGCATACGAATCCATTCATTTTCAGTTCATACATTAAATGTGTTTAAAATATATTTGCATACTGTGAAGTTACTATAATTACCTGAATATAAAATATGTCTCAACCCTCAAACTCCGACTCACAACCGATAACTTGAAAACTTTAGAACTTCAGTCGTAAAAAAATTGCACAAAAGTTGATTACATTATAACGAGGCCAGACTTAAAAGTTCCTTTCAAAATGACTCATCTAAATTCCGTGGAGAGGCCTAGGTGTCAACCGTCATACCTTCAATTTGAGAGCTCTTCTAAATTACAAAGGTCTTCTCATAAATTGTTCCAATATTCTACTACGCCAACTGCATGTTAAGCTTAAGTAGGACTTCTGTCACACCGTAGCGTATTTGATAATTAATTCATTAAATTACGTTTAGTTAATAATTTATATTTATAATTTAAGTTTAATTATGCTTTTATTATTTAGTTCCATCAAATTTAATATACGATACCAACTAAAGTATATGATTGTTTACGCTTGTAATTACAGTGACACAAACTTTTCTGACCCGATCTGGAACTAATATTTTTTACTAATTTAATTTTTTATAGGTTAGGTTAGTAATAAAATAATCGCAAATTAAGATTTAATTTACTCCTTGTACATTTGGGCGACGCATTATTTTAACCCTAAAAATACAAAAATTCAATTAAGTTTACACTAAATTCAAGAACAGAGAAGTTTGTGGCATTATACAGGATTAATTTAAAAGGAGTGCGTATATTCAACGAGGTAATCAAGTGCATAAGCCTATACAACTTACCCCAAGAAACATAATTAGGACAAAATCTTAAAATTGAAAATCATCTTTTCATACAAACATAAGTCACGTGACCTGTTATTTTGTATGAAAAGTTCATTTTCCATTTTAAGATTTCGACCTATGTAGCTCCTCGATGAATATACACACTCCTTTTAAATTAATCCTATATAATTAACTGAAAGTACTTTGGTGTAAGCTGCAGTCGTTCAGTCACGTAACATAAAACGCGTGGACGGATCGATGCTGAATGCCGAAGCGTGCGTATTTTTCATTAGCGCTGCTCACCAATTAGATATAGGTACAGCCGATGTGTTGTGATAGAATATTAATTGGAATAGAACCATAGCAATCGAGTTTTATAGGAAATCAAAAATATCTTGTAATTAATTTTGACTGAAACAGTGTTTTTGGTACTTTATAAATTTAAAACAAGGCTCAATTTGCAGAAATGTTGACTGGTGACTTGGTAAATTTTTTTTTTTGGTATGTGCTATTGACGCGTTGTCAAACTTTTTAATCTAGATCAAATCCAGGTTCAAACTACTTTTCAAACAACAATAAATTAAACAAATCTTATGTAAATGATAAATAAATAAATGTGGACAACATCACATACATTGCTCCGAATCCAATGTAAGTAGCTTAAGCACTTGTGTTATGGAATCAGAGACAACGATCACAAACATGTTATGGAATCACAAACACTCAGACCCGAGACAATGTAGAAAAGTGTTTTTTTCTACATTGACCCGACCGGGGATCGAACCCGGGACCTCAGAGCTAGCGACACCTTGAAAACCGGTGTGTACGCCACTCGACCACGGAGGTCGTCGAATGTCCATTATATACTTTATAAAATCTTAAACCTACACACCTAAGTACTACGTAAAAGAGAATATAAATCTTAACATCCTCACAATTCCCTACAAAACCTAAAGACTCAGAGACACGGAAAAATACGAGCTTTTAATAAACCGGCAAGAATAATCCGGCGCTTCAGACGTCTGAGACAAAGACACAAAGAGTTTATTTAAAACATGGAAATAATCAATGAGGTCTCTTGTGCAGACGGACCAGCGTTAAATACTTATAGGTAGTATATCACCTTGAGGTTTGGGAATAAGCCTGGAGTATGGAACTTGTACTTTATTCTTTCGTCTTTCGATTGTGCTGCAGTTTGTCTTCTTGAAATGGATTGTACTGATTGCAATTATTAATAGTAAAAAGAGGACAACATGACATACATTGCTCTGAATCCAATGAGTAGCAAAAATACTTGTGTTATGGAATCAGAGACAACGAAGGTACCACAAACACCCAGACCCGAGACAATGTAGAAAAGTGTTTTTTTCTACTTTGATCCGTCCGGGGATCGAAACCGGGACCTCACAGCTAGCAACACCTTGAAAACCAGTGTGTACGCCAGTCGACCACGGGGGACGTCATTTTCGTTCATTATTATGCGTTTATACGCCGGTATTCATATGATGAAAATATACCTCCTCTAGCCAATACACCACAATGTACATAATTAGATCGTGTTAGTACCTACTGTTCCTGGTAAAGCTTAATTGGGGTGATAATTAAGAAGCTTACTGACAGATTAATTAGAGATTAACACTAATCATGTCCTTTGACAATTTAGTTAGTACAATAATACTGTTACCTTGACTATGATACAAAGGAATGAACCACATTATCACGATTCGACTTTCATTTGTTTTGTCACATGAAATGTGTATGTATGCTTCTTTTTTGAGTGTTTTTTTGTTTTTTTTTTGTTTAAAAAAAAAACGACGCCCGCACTAAAGAATTTAATCCTTGTGTCGCGGGGGTTTCACAAACATTCAAATCACATACACAAAGAACACCCAGACTTGGAACAAGTATCTGTGGATCACACAAATGTTTGTCCCATGCGGGGATCGAACCTGCAGCACGTCGCGCACAGTGGTAATTAGCATGGTGACCTATACCTCTCGGCTATCCGTGCAGTCAAGTTTCGAAGGTCTGGACGCCAAAAATATTTTTTTAATATTGGCACAAGCTGCAATAATCTTTAAAACTTTGTCATGTTGAAGATGTTTATGAGTGGTGATTTTTTCTTACTATTACCGTGATTCACTGGCTATTATATTATTATCACCTAAAAAATACAAATTAAAAAAATATTTTTTTATTCATTAACTTATCCTGGTTTTAAGACCTTTATTATAGTCTAGCCTTTTCCCAAGCTATGTTGGGGTCGGCTTCCAGTATTAACGGACTAAGCTGAATACCGTATTTTACATGGAGCGACTGCCTATCAAATCAAATCAAATCAAATCAAATCATTTATATGCATAAAACATGGTAGGTAACAAGATGTTCAATATAATATGTGTACAGCATGTTTTGCCGTGGCACACGGCACGCAAAAATATTAATTGAGATAAATTATGACATCAATAAAAGTATCTGACCTCCACAACCTATTGCTATGTAATACAGTATTCCTTTAAGACTGGTTGTTAGAATTGTCATGACTATCAAAGATCACTATATGACGTATGACAGTCGGGACCAACGTCTTAACGTGCTTTCCGAGGCACGGAGAGGTCTCGGTATAATATTTACAAATGGTCATCCATCCACGGACCAACCGTGACGAGCGCGGCTTAACCTTTATTATCGGTCAAACCGTGCGGCTTAAACTTAGCCACGAGACCCTCAGCTTTTAGGAGTGCTAGCCGTTGATTTGTCACAGTAATGGTCCAAGATTTTATAAAATTTACGCATTCAACTGATAAATTCGAAGGACGTCATTATAAAAGCAAATAATACGAGTTAGACAAAATCGCAAGAAACTCTCAAATGTTTCACAAATCTTGTCATTTGGCACTACTCTGTGGAACTGTACAATATACACATTCAGAACAAATTGCATTGTAACTACAAATGAAAGTTACACATTATTACGGCGAGTAATAAATATATCTAAAACAATGGGTTCCGTATATTTCAAACTACTTGCTTTTACAACTGCATTCAATCATTTCTAGTCCAATTTCGTCTTGCAGGAAGACGCAAGTGATAAGATGTCCTTAAAGACGTACCTATGATATGTTTATGTATTTAATAATCAGCCAATAAGTTCAATTTTACAGATAATTGAATATTCCTATTAAGTTTAACTAGTCTTAATTATCTGATTAGGATTGTGTAGTTTAGTTTTCAACATTGGCGTTTGAGAGTTTTTATAAAGTGTTACATTTCGTGCTTTCAAATATTCTTTAAGATTTTTTTTTAAATAATCCCACCCATTGCACTACCTACGTTAACCCACTCGTAATACTAGCATTTAGTTTACCACGAGGGGTTAATAATGATACTAGTAATGTATGACCCACATCAATAGTAAGCCATTATTAAAAAAAATAAACGAATATGAAGTCTATAGAACTAGTCGATAGAATGTCTCTAGTACTTGCAATAAATATGAATACTATCCAGTACTACTAAAGACCTTCTATTCGATACCTTTTTTAATATTGTTTCTTAAGTACAGAGAAACAATGAGCAGTAAACAGTTAAGTTTAAATTACGAAATACAAACTTAAAACTTTGTGGTATATTTTCTTACAATTTACATTGTGGTAATTCTGAAAAATTATGAGATTGAAAAAGTCACATTTTTTGGCTTCGAAAAATACAAAAGGTCAGCAGAATTTCGTATTCAGATAATACGAGTTCTATGTATTTCCAATATCGCTTCAGCTCGTAAGTAACGCCACTCGTAGACGCAAGCGTTCCCTACTCCCTGTGGACTTCTATCGGTGAGCACCGGGCGAGGCTTAATCTAACGAATGTAACCCTAACACAAGTTACTACAAATGGAATTCGATTCAGGATTTAACTAAGCTTTTATATAAAATGATATTCGCTATTGCAAGTAAACATTCTATTTATTAAAAAAAAACTGCTTTTTTGAACCTGATTTTTTTTACTTGTACAATTATAACCGTTTGACTTGCGTAATTGTTGATAATGTTGATATTATTTTTGCATGTTAGGTACAACCACACAGTATTTATGTTTGAAAAATAATTCTGCTGAAGTTCAATGAATTCAAATATTACTATTCAAACATTTGTACGCATATTACGTTTAACACCAATCCAAGTAAGATTATACTATTACTCATTATTTTATGAAAGAGATGAATTATTCATTTAGTGAATAAATCAGGAAAATAAATTACCATTGGTTTATAAGACGTTTTGGATTTTTTTTATTATCTATAACAAATATTTTTTGTAACCCATATTTAAAAAAATATATATGTTGTTATTCGTCGAATCAATTTATTTAGTAAGCTAAGAAAGCAGTCAAGATAGCAAGAAGATTATCCAAGCATTTTCCAACAAACCCCATCAAGATATGTTTATAAACTCATTATATTCTGGCCCTGACCCACTTTGATAATGTTTTAGCTATACAACGTAATCCACTGAACATTTTGTTTGGACCCAATGAACACAGCTATTGAGGCTAATTGTTGAGCGAAGATAATATAATAGCGCCTATTATGGTATCATAACATGATATTATAATTAGGTTGAATTTAGGTACACAACATTTTATATTTATTTTTATTGTGAATTCAATTAAATTATTCCTTAAAGTAAAATTCGGTGTACTTGCTTCTTATTTATGCCAAAGAACATACGGCTAATAAATGCCTACTTATGACAGTCATTTTACTGACCTCCAAGTTTGTTAAACCGAAGATTTGGAAATGTTAGCTTGGTCAATACTATACTTGAGTATCGAGATGTTTATATATGACAATTTTTTTTCTAAAATATTAGTATATAAGCGGAAACACAATAAAAAATAAAACACAATAAAAAAGTTATAAGCTTTTAAAGTTAGTTGATGACGTTTCCATCAATTTTTCGGAAAACGACGACTTGTACGGGGCAGCCACAGATTAGTATGAAGATTTGAAATATGTCGTCACATTTTGATATAGGTACCTCGGTCTGTCTAATTAGTTGGAATGCTTGTAACTCGCTTAATATGAAAGTAATTGGTGTGCCGTTTTAAGAATTCGATATAGGTTTTACTCTATTTTTGAAATTTGAAATAAAAAAGTATAGTCAAATACCCAATTGGCTACCAGATATTTTTTTATCGGTCATATTTTTTTTTGTGCTCCCGCTAAAAAGCAACGAAGCATAATAATCTCCAAAACCATACTAAAATAAAATATATTTATTCTGGAACCCCAGCAGTAATGACTAATTTGTAGCATAGTGACGTACCCCAGTTACATCCTTCAACGTTTGATTTGACATTATCTGTGTGATGAGGGTCGACCCCCAAGTCCCGCTACTGTTTATGTATTGTTTACGAGTCAGGTAAGCGAAACTTGTTATTGTTGTTTTAAACGTCATATTGATAAACAAAACTTTTATCATGACAGACAGCTGTTTTATAAAACCCTGGACTCTATGTTATTTATATTCAAAAGTGTAAAAATCAAGCCTGGAGGTATACCTACCTTCGTAGTACTGTCGACTGGCTTAAAATGCATAGTAGTATGCCCCATCCATATCCACCTTGTGTACATGGGTGGGATTAGTACGTACTTGATTGCTGTAACTAGTGGCCGTATACTGAAACGTCAATCAGTTTGAAGCCACCGTTAAGTCTCTTGCTGTCTCTGTCACTTTAAGGTGTGAAGTAGCGACAGATAGATATTTAAGAACATCTTAAAGTTAATTAACGTTGCAGTATTCGAGGGTAAGTCTTATGGCTATAGTTTGATTGTGTAGAAGAGATTATGCTAGCAGTTAACATTACTTATTATTATTATGCTAATAAGCTGCATTTAACACATCATTTAATTCGAAGACCGATCTTCAAAATTAAAGTCCAAAAATATGAATCGTAACTATTGCAGGTAAATGGTGTAATTTTACATTTTGTATTTACCAAGAATAGTAAATAAAAATGTCTACGGCATAAAATAACTGAAGACTCATATAACCTAGAAAAATATTTCAAACATAAACCTACTCTTATCCTAAAACGGAAAGGACCGTAAATATGGTAATCAATATCAAAGTGCTGTCCTCCGAATATTCACAGTAATGCTAAAATAAAAATGAATTTCTCGGAAGACCTAGGTATTTCGTATAAATTCCGGCCAACTGAACTTAACTTCTATCCAACTTTGAATACAAACTTTTATTCCGCGAATGATCCCAAAAGGCTATTTTACGAGAGTCGACCCCTTTCGAGAGTCTGCTACGGATAAATATGTTTATTTCAATTTAGATGTCTACACTATCGCTCTAAGTATGTTTTTGAATGAATTTGACATTTAAAAATTTAAGACAATAAACAAATGACAATTCTTAATCAAAATAATTTAGCTTTAATAATTTTGTACGAAATAAAAATACGTTTCTGATAGAAGGAAGTGCTGAATGACATTTTAAATTGAATTCAGTCCAGTGGCTATAAGGCTATTGTATCAAATGAAAGCTTAAACTATAAGGCTGCTATGTGGGCTGGAAATCAGACCGAACGGAAATTGGCATCCGCCATTCAACCTTTAAATGTCTATAACTGCCACAAGGTGACTGAAAAATAATTTCTCGCTTTTAATAATATTTTAAAGAAGAATAAAATATAGGTAGTGCTCCTATAGCACTTAATTACCTTTTACCTTGTATGTTTTAACGTTATAAAAGACTGGTAAATAAATAACTAAGTAGAGAGCGTAGCTAACGAATCAATCATAATACTGATACTATTGTCGCATTTGTGTCAGAGAAGTAAAGATAATTTTAAAGTAAATCTATAAAATAATACATCTTTGAACAGCTCACACACGGCCACCTGATCCCAAACTAGGCAGAGCCGATACCGGACAACCGATAAACATACTTATACATATATTTCTAATTACATACATACTATAGATAATTACACCCAGACACAGAACATGATCATGCTCATCACACGAATATTTGTCCTGGGTGGGAATCGAACCCACGAACTCCGGCTTAGCAGTCACGGTTTCTAACCACTAGGCCAACAGGCCAGTCAAAATTATTGTCATCATTGACGTGCGTTCGACCTTGTGACACACCTGATGTTGATATAAATGTTTCTATAAATATTTTAAGGGTTGTGTCAATGCTGTTGGATAAATTACAGAAACAATAAGCTCATACTTACTATAAGAAAAAAACAGTTTTTTACTCCGAATTGTTTAGAAAACCAATCCTGTTTTCCCTAATCTAAACAACAATAAACAACTAACCTAACGTAACCATAGTCTACATGATTCAGTTTGAAGTTGCATCCACGGGCGCATAACTCGGCTGTTGTATGCTATCGAAAATAATTTAATACTTACTGTTAAATTCGGAGCGTGCTGCCTTCCAAAAACCGCAGGCCCTTACTATTTGCTTGTGTTGATATTAGTACATGTTTATTTAACTTTATTATATTTTTGAATGTATAATTTGATCATGGTGTCGATTGGTGAAGTGTTGTCGTATTGATATGTTTTTTTAGATTAATATTAATTTTCAAGTGTTTTTTTTAGATAAGATGATTATTCTAATCTCTATCTTTTTTTACATGATACTCTCTTGTAAACTAAGAAGACTAACGAACAAAGAACTAGGGCGTCGGACTTGCGATCATGTGGTTGCGGGTTCGAATCCCACCCATTGCACTACCGACGTACCCACTCGTAACACAAGCATCTTAGCTTAGCACGAAGAGTTAACGAAATTACTAGTAATATGCGACTCACATTGCTAGTAATCTTAAGAAAAAAAAAACGAATATTAATTTAAAGTAGTTCTTAAAAGTCTTAAACCACTAATCAATCAACTACCAAAAGTCACAATAAACTCGCCTCAATCAACCTAAACTGGTCAGTCCTTCCATAGTACTAACTGGGCATCGTCAGGCGCAAGTTAGAGAAACAACTAAGTACCGAACTTAGGTACCAGTTGTAAGACTCACCCCGAGCCAAGCCATCGCTAACTGAGCGTGAGATGTTAATTGTACCATTGTTTTTGTTAACAAGTACAACACTGTCATTTGAAACTGTAGCGAACATTTTAGGATTCAATGTTCTGAATACTAAAATTTTCTTCCTTCGTTTGATTATGGTAAAGAGATCGTTTTTATAATGATTCTGACGATATGAAAAAGCCTCAGTTAATCTGGAAAGCAAACATGATTTCTTTCGAAATAGATTTTTTATATAAATTGGTTTTATTGTACATTAGCTTGCGAGTAATTAATCTATTCATAATAATTACAGTTATTTAATTGTACCCAAATTTTCGATTATTGTACCATAATAATTACGAATATAGTTACGATTGTTGTACCCATGTTTCTTTTCTTATACCGAGAGCATGTTTAAAAAAATAAATAATTCCTTGTACATTATCCGGTATTGTTAAAATTATACCTAAACCATGAACCAAAACCAAGATGGCGATGGATCTTGGTTTACTATTGAGTGGTTACAATAGACAGAAGGATCCACAAACTTAATGTCTATGGTTTAAAACTTTAGGACGATTTAGGTGTTGATCTATTAAGATAATTCTCATATTCAAAACTCTCTAAGTCGGATATCCTTTTGGATCAACGAATGTAAATGGAATGTAAGCTAATTCATCATAATATGAAACTTATACAATCGTATTGTGCTCCGAACAGACTTAGTTCTTAAGCTTTGACGTCGACAATTCATCGTAATAAAGGAGTTCGGTCCTTGCCAACGTAATCCATGCTTACCTACATAATGTCTGGAGTGGAACTCGTTTGCTTTACGTAAACATTAATAATTCAGCGGTGGTCGCGGCTCGCGACAAATACCGCCCTTGCATATTCATAGGACGAGAGAAATATATTTTTTGCGCTCCTCCACAGTCAGCTAATTACAAAAGTCTTCAACGTTTTCAGTTTTTTTCCGATTCCCATCTGCCTTTGATTGGGTATCGGGACAGGGGAATATGAATCGGCGATTTAATTAAGGCCTGCCTTCTATTCCAAGTTTGTTATGAATGAGGTCGTTAGCGTCTGTTGAAACTCGCTCCAGATTGATTACAAAAGTTGACAAAGATTTTATTCATATATTCATTCGTTGGACGCTACTTATTGTTTCTGTTCGTTCTTTTATATTCTCTCTAATAAGTTTGGAAGTGGCGGACGTTTGGGAAGTGTCCCTAAGGGTACGAATGATTAATTGAAATGAAACCAACGTTTTTACTTATATCAAAGATGAATTAGGAGGAAAGCGAAAGTAATAGATTACTATGGTGATTGCGGTTGATGGCCGTCGTATGGATATTATTTTTTCTTGGTTACAGTATTTTCGTGGCTTTGATCGTAATTCATTCTAACGAACACATGCTGTTCTGTTCCCAATAGGGATCTGTGCTAAGGACTTATTCCTTTTATATTAATATCAATACTTATGTCACACTTCGACATTTTCCTGCTTCTTGTATACCACGATCTTGCCTCCCTTTATTAAATCACTTCTCAATACCAATATTAATTTCGTATTCGGAAAACATTCCAAAAACATCCTCTAATTTTGTTTTGCATTTTCCCAAGCCTTCATAAACATTAGCTGGGCGCATTTCTTTAATTTCCCAAAAAGAAACTTGGCTAACAACACTTCCATACATAATTGGTTTGCGGAACCACTTGCTTAGCGGATCAATAGAAAGTTTTCTTTTGTTTGGCCTTCTGTAGTACTCATTCAGTGTTCAGTGTTAACTGCCAGTTTTAACGCTATTAGTTGGATGAATTCCTTAGTTTCGAACTTTTTAGCTGTTTTTACTAAATAATATTTTAGTATTGTAATAATGTAGTTCGAAATAAAAGAATATGTTTTTATTTCTTACAATCATCTTAATTTACATACGATTCTCAAGTTAACTTAATTATTATTATCCTTTGTTAAATGTGAAAAATTATGTATGTGTGTTTGTGTACATCTTATTACAATCTACATTTTTTACGATCGGCATTTGACATACGATTTTAAAGTTTTCATTGTTATATACACCTTTGTTATATTTGAAAAATGTTTAATGTCTGACGAAAAGCAAATGTTTACGAGATTTCGCGGCCAGACCTCTCTATCGATTGTGCATAATTTCTAATTAGTCTATGGTATTACACTTCAGATGTTGCGTGGTATTCGTGGATTCACTCGATACGTATTCGTCACATCCATATAGTTAGTCTCATAACATAGAGACACGTGTCGTCGCATAGAAGTTCGTTTGTTTTTACGAATTTGAGGACTATTCTATAACTATTTACTATAATGTAAGCAAACTAATAAAACGATATAATATCTTCGTTCATTAAAAAGTATTTAAATACTTATGCCCCTTTGATAGGAACTGTTTTGTTGGATACCAAACGCCATTACTTATAAAAATAAGTCACAAATGAAACACAATATTGTTTTACAACTCTTTTATTTACTTTCCTGCTTTTTATATTCAACTGTATTTACCTTATCCAACATCAATTATTATTTGTTGTATGTCGAAAATATTGATAAATATCATGCGAAATAAATTGATACTCATGTCTGAAATGCCCAAAAATTATTTAAATAGTATACCTCAACATATTTCGAAATTTTCGCGCTCGGAAATTCATACGATTCGTTCTACGGAAAACACAATGATTGCAGCTGAAAACCGCTCGCTGCGGGATGTGTTAAATTCCATAATAGAATTCCCAAGCGTGGAAATTTTAATTATGTCCGAAAATGCAAGTTATGTAAACGCCTAGTCAGCCGCCGCAAGTTGGCGAGAGCAGACGAGAGATGGGGGAAATGTTTGTACGTAATCATGCAAGTGTCGTGGTGGCCTAGCGGTTCAATGACCGGATTCGAATGCACATGGTTGCAGGTTCGAACCCAGGCAAGTACCAATGTGACTTTTTCAAAGTTATATGTACTTTCTTAATCATTCTAAGACATCATTGACAAACGGTGATGGAAAACATCGTGAGGAAACCTGGATTTCAAAGTACTGGAATCTGAAATCACCAACCCGCAATGAGCAAGCGTGGTGATCAATGCTCATCCCTTCTCTATATGGGAAGAGGCCTGTGCCCAACAGTGGGACGTATATAGGCCGGTTATTATAATCATGCAAGAGTATTGAAAAGTAAAGTGTTCATGTGAAAGTTATTTATTCTTGCTCCTTTTTGTCATGGAGCGATCGAGGATTATTTTTTGCATACATATCTTTGCAGCCACTGGGAAGGGAGGATATTAGGCCTAGCTTTAAATTTACTGAGTGTTTATGTCAAATTTCAAATCAATCAAAAATTTCGTGGTGGCATTGTTCAATGACCGGATTCGCATGCTCATGGTTGCAGGTTCGAACCGTATACGTATATGTACTCTCTTAATCATTCTAAGTCATCATTGACAAACGGTGAAGGAAAACATCGTGTGGAAACAAGGATTCAAAAAAATTGGAATCTGAAATCGCCAACCCGCAATGAGCAAGCCTGAAGAGGCCAGTGCCCAGCAGTGGGACGTATAAAAGCCGGTATTATTTTGTTAAATAACAATTTATTTATTTGATGAAAGAGTGACTCTTTGTGTATACTAGACAACTTATTTTAAGATTTGTTAAGAAATTACGATTACGAAAAACTTTTTTTAAACTTGGATGTCAAAATCATAATCAAAATATTTTTATTTCAAGTAGGCCTTTCCGGGCACTTTCGAAACGTAAAATGACGCTAGTTGCGATGGATGGAGAAAAGCTCCGATGTTTTTATATACTCAGTATTATGTACCGACATTTTCTTAAGTTAGTAAACTTCGCATCTGTATTTTAAGTTTTTTTTTTTATAATACCAGCACAAACGACGGAACTGAGGCACACCTCAACCTTCCTTGTCCAAGCAAAACAAAGTTTAAACATACATTATGGAATTATCTACAAAACTCGACGGTGTTATGCCAGACCGTTGGCATGCCAGTAATTGAATGAAATAGCACTAGGCACGTTGTTTGGCAATTAAAAACTGGCGTTCTGCCGCTGACGTGCTGTTTTATACAGCGAGAATTTGAACGTGTGACAAATTATGTTTTTTAGAATAGCTAGACTATTTGGCTAACTGTTATAGGGTAAGTGGAACGTGCCAAGTTGACAAGTTTTGAGTTTTTTATTTCGCGGCACCGTTTGATTGAATTTTATATTGAAACTGGCGTTTTTTTTCTTTTCTACCGACTTTCAATTTAAGAGGTTTTGGTATTACGTTTCGTAGTAACAAAAATTACTAGTAGTCGCAATTGTATTTTTTTTATTAAATCTTTATATTTAACTCTCGTTTATTTATTGTTTTACATTTGTTAGCGTTCCGTCTTTAAAAGTTGCACACTATAAACTCTAATACAGCAGTTTTAAATTAAAAATTCGTGTACCGAACATTCCTTGAGTACCACAGGCTGCACTAAACTCTTACCCATGTATTATGTCACCTGCTAAACCTATTAGTTCACTCGTTTAAGATTGATTACGGTTGAGCTCTCGGTGCGTCACTTTAAACCTCAAGTTGGTGGCTGGAATCGCTTCGATCAATCAAAATTATATTACCAATAAATCTACGGTGGCTCACGCTCAGTGAACAGGACCATTTACATGTGGCGGTCTGATATCGGTGTCGTGTCGTAGTCGGACAAGATTTTAAAATAAATTGTCAAAAGTACCCGTGACGGAAAGCTTTTTTAAGAATACCTAACGTATAAAAACATAATTTACTGCCTAATTATGTTTACCTAGATAGCTTTAAGAAAAAATTATTATATCATACAATTGTTACCATTATTGACACACTAATGAAGTATGCAGCGTGTACTAATAAAGTTACTAATACTACTTAGTTGATAATATAAATAACTTAATGGTACTTGTTTTCAAAAATTATGTTTTTTGCATTAGTTTTTTTAAAAGATAAGTCGAATCCTTTTAAGCTACGTCATCGAATAATATCGTATCGCAGTCGTATCGTATAAACAAAACAAGATCAAAACTTTTGCCATACACTGATTGCTTCATAATAATTTATAGTCCGTAATCTGCGAGCCATCGAGCGTGGTATATTACTCATCGAGAGCCGGTAAACTCGGTTACGGCTGATGTGTTCCGATTCCGCGTTTTAATTTGGATTAATATTTTTCATTTATTACGAAATTCAGGATTTTAATTGGATGTTTTAAGTTTTGTTTTGTTTCTCTTTTTTTGTTTTAAAATTCGTATGTATTTTTAGTTTTTTTTATTGATAGCCTTTATTTAATTTCAATAGATAGGTTTGGGCGATAACTGCTTGTTAGGATTGCATCGATTTTAAACACATTTTCCTTAACTATTATTAGATTAGAGGTGTGAATTAATCTTCATGTTAAAAAAAACAGTATAGAATAGAATAATTTTATTACACACATACACACACAGGTGCATTTATGTAGGTTAACAAAAGAAAAAAAAGGAAAAGGCTTGAAAACATATTAATTGTCACTCGTCATGGCATGCAAAAACTTTACAAAATTTCACAAATTGTTCTGCAAAGATTGAGTAGAACTTAGTTTACAGTTTAAAACTAGCGTGAATTTTTACAACCATGTAGTAAGGGGTTTTAATTTTTTTATTAGTGGTTTTTGTTATAGTGTTTTCTAAATTTTTTACCACTATGTAGTAAGACAGTGGTTTTAAAAACATGATCAAAAACAATTTACCTTCAAACAGTTCTTAAAGGCCTTACTAGATTATAAAACATAAAAAAAATATTTTATGTTATAATTCATCAACGCATGCTGAATATAAACAGTAAAATATAAATAATACCAAGAATTCGAACGAATTAAGTTTCTTGGCTTCTTTTCAACTGTCAGTCGGTCCTGCCGACTTGGATTCACGCATTTATCTCCGCTTGACGACTTTCAACTATTTAAATAAAGTTTCAATGTGAATCGTTGCGATTCAACGTTGCGTTCTAGATTGCAGTCATTATTTTAAGTACATTAAGGTTGGATTTGTGTTGAATTTTTTGTACTATAATAATAAAAATCGGAAGGATATTATGTAAAATGTACTTTATTGATATGTGAATAAGAAATTAACGGATTGGATAAAATATTTTATTATTATTTAAATATCTTTTTGTGTAACTAAAATTTGTCCTTAAATTATTATATTTAATAGTGAATAGAGCAGGAGCTAAGCTCTAACTAAATAAAGCCATACAGGTACTTCGGACGAAAAATCAAGACAGTCAATTTGTAATTGTGTCGGTAAGCCAGCGCAGGTACGACAGCCAACAGGAATAACGCACACAAGCGCATTCGCATAACACAATACCAATCCCAGCTTATTTCCCTCTCACAACAAAACATTTAAACCTCAACTCGTTACCAAAAATACAGTTTAATTTTCACAGTTTTTCAATGAATGTAATAATTAGTGGAATTGCTGTTTGCGAGTACACAACTGGATAATTAGTTCAAAGCTGTGAAGTGTGCGTCGCGCTTAGTGAGATGGCACTTGACGTCCCGTTTTTCATCCCCCCACTTTTACCCCTATTTCACCCTTCCCAACAACCATTACAATGTAAAATTCTAATTCACTCGTTAAGTCCTTTGGCCTTTTCTGGGCACTTTTGCGGAATATAAAACAGGTTAAATGGATTTGTATCTGGGTATAGGTAGGTTGGATATTATGGTAATAGGAGCTGACTTGTTAGTGAATATGAATGAAGGACTGCTTTATATTATTGTATATTTTATGTACTTTTTATGTTCTAGTTATTTTATGTTAATTTTCTCCGTAATAAAATATTATTATTTCTTTTCTGTTAATGTTACCCTACCCAAGTATAAGTGATTAAAGCTTATTAGTGAATGGAAAAATTTATGAGAAAATATATCTAGATATATTATAGATCTAATTAGGTCACTGGTTGTTACTTAACTGCAAAAGAAAACCTGATAGTTTTGGAAACACTTGCTTGCCAAGTTTCCAGGCTGGCTAATTAAGTACTAACAGAATGCGAAATATTGTCGTTTAAAAATATTATTAAAGGCAAGGTGCCAAGAGATAAGATTATATTTTGGTTTAAAGAGTAACTTATTAATTCAAATGTTTCTTATTAGTTTCTATGTACGTATGTTAAACCCTGTATCATACAAGTAGTGTTTGTTATGCTTAATTAATGTAGTGAAACGTCTATGATATATTTTCAAAGGTCCAATTATTTAAAGTTGCCAAAACGCCTAGTTTTGATTTTCAATAATACTTATTTATGAAAATACTAGCTGTTCCCCGTGACTCCGCCTGCGTTACCAAATTTGTTAGTAAAAAATATAGCCTATGTTACTCATTGTAAATGTAGCTTTCTAATTTTTGAAATCAGCACAGTAGTTTTTGAGTTTATTCATTACAAACATACACACACACACAAATACAAATCTTTCTTCTTTATAAAATTAGTGTTGATTAACAATAAATTAAACAACGATAATTAAATTAATTTAAGTTAGACGAAAACATGACACCATTAAACATAGACCGACATAAAGATAATTATCACTCTCATTAGGTTTTGATTATATTGATTGTCACTATTATCTATGTATTTCACTTCATACTGGCCCTCTTATTTATAATTTCCTTCATACTGTCTTCACATTATAAAACATGACTGTCCTTATATATTTTTCTTCAACACCTTGTACTTGCTCGTGCATACTCATGTTTATACAAAATAAAATGATCTTTATCTTTATCTCTTTATCTTTACAGAATCTTTACTTTCATTAAATCAATCAATACTCTAAATGACACATTATTATTATTGAATTGTAATTTAACATGGATAACTAATTTTAATTAAAAAAATATATGAATATGCAATAAATAGTAATAAGTGCTAGAGATACTATACTATATTTCAATGAGTTTGCTATGCATATCTTATTTTAAATGAACTGTACAGTTTTTATAGGAAAATAAATTTCTTTAATATAATAATAATAATAAATATCTTGGGACAATCTCACACACGGTCATCTGATCCCAAACTAGGCAGAGCCTGTACTATGGTAACCAGACAACTGATAAACATACTTATATATTTCTAAATACATACATATTATAGATAAATAACACCCAGACACAGAACAAATGGTCGTGCTCATCACACAAAGATTTGTCCTGGGTGGGAATCGAACCCACGACCTCCGGCTTAGCAGTCAGGGTCACTAACCACTAGACCAACAGGCCCGATTTAAACCGAATTCCCAGATAATTCTAAACAGGTTAACGAAGATCATCTCTTCATTACAGACCATGTTTAAATCAAGCTCCATTTATAATCCGCACTACATACCGGTGTATTGTTATTTCCCTATGTGTGCCAGTCGGTACGTCGACTCACATCGCCCTGTCACTCGTGTTAATTAAACGTTCTATCTGAGAGAATTAACTTTTATAGATGAGCCTCTTAAATTGTTTATGAAAATCGGAGCAGTTGTTCTCTTGAAGATGTGTTTTTCTTTTACTTTTGAGTGTAGAACGTGAGGGTGATGGGAAAAGTTTTGGGAGATTATGTAAAATTAAATTGGTTTGTTTTTTTATCTATTGATCATCTTATTAAAGTTATATATTTTTTAGGTAAAGTAAGTGTTTAATTATAATTATTTTCTCTTTGTATTTGCACGTTAAAGCAGGGTATTTTGTTGACATGAATGAAAAAATAGGTGTCGAATATTTTATCATAATCTGAAAGTGGGTAATTTTTTTTTGTAAAATACCCCAATTTTTAGTCTTAGACTTTAATTGATTTCTAGATGAATAGTATGAACTAGTTTCTTTATCATAATGCTATATAATATGTGGAAGTTAATATTTTCAAATTAATTGCACATTTTGACGTTTTATTTACTCAGAGCGTAAATTACTATAGTTCCCGAAAATGATCCAAGAACCACTTCCAGATCTGTGCTATTTCCGTGTTATCGCATTTACCGTTTCTATATGCGTATACATTTACACACGTCCGGACAATGCTCGGCTGTATTTATGTACAGTTTTTCCGTAATTGGTTTTCGATTTAAAGGCAGAGGGTGGCCTATGTAAGGCCTTACTCACGGAATTATGTTTTTACAGGTGTCCACCGCTGTTGTGGTTTTAATTGGGGGATTTGGTAATGATTGCTCGGTAAATGTACTGGTTTTGTGCGGTTTTGGTGTTTTGAGTAAGGGTGGTATGACTCATATGGCATTTCGATTTGTTCCAGCTTTGAAACTGATCAAATCAAATTGTTTATTATATATGGGTTACATAAGATGTTCATTATAATAATAACAATGTTAATTCGAAGATCAGCCACTGGGGCACACAAATTATAATTTAACAATATAGTAAAAGCCAAAAAAAGATTTTATATAAATTTAAGATTAAGTAAGATTATATCAATATTAAAATAAGATACAAGTTAATCACTAACAATAACATCATAAAGCGGAAATTTAAAAATAATATAATATTTCGGGGCAACTACAAAAATAGATGATAATTTAATCGTCTAACATTTTTACGTTAGAAAAGATTATTCTGGACATGATTTTTGCTAACATAAACATTTAGCAAACGTAATATTTCTTAAAAGTCTGAGCTCAACCTTTAAACCATTAACACTTTACCCATTCAAAATCTCAAGCCACGCAAACTATTTCTTACAGATTCAAAAACCAAAAAAGTTTCGACTAAAATTTGTTACCATCCTTGCAACTCGAAGTCAAATGCTATTAAAACTTTTAATGACTTGAAGCATTCTTTCGGTTCTCTGTTCGAAGTGGTATTAATTAAAAAAGAGAGGCTGGATCAAGCACCCGTTGGTTTCAAGTTTGCCCAGCTGTGATCCATGGTCGGTTGGACCGAACAACTTTGAAACGCCAAGTCTGCTTGCCAAAAACAAAGTTTCACAGCAGAAGTTTGTGTAAAAATGTTGTGTTTAAATCGAGTGTTTTATTGACTGGCTCTTTTTGGCTCTGTTTTGTACCTGTACTGTATGATAATATAGCAAGAATTCGTGTAGTTTTTGAGGTAAATAAATGTGGAAATGTATGTCGACGGCATAATATTGCCATTAACCTGGCGAAAAATTTGGATGTTTTTCAAAAGTCGTGTTTTCAATGCAAAAGAATATTACTGAACAGTTCTCAATTATTTGAAGTTAGGTATCCCGGATTCCTGTTCTTATTCATAATTATGTGAGTAAAATACTTATGAACTAATTGATGTAAAACATTGCAACACAACTTTGTTGTCAAATATTACGAAACGAAGGACCGCGCTGATTATGAAAACACATTTAAAGTTTGGAAAATAATTTAGTTTTATATAAAGCCGTTATCAACCTTAACAAGTTTTCTTCGTGGTTTGATGTTGTCAGCCTGAGATATTCCGCACCCCATTCTCCGGAATCACTGAACAGGAAAATTCCTAAGTCACGACAAAACGTTCACAGATAATTTAAAAACGAATCATATTTGAAAATGGAACGCTGCCAGAGATCTGTATGATCTGTGGCGCACGAGTGCTTTTACAAGATCATCGCTAGCTCGACAAGGTACGTGACCGTGTGTAGTTCTTACTTCACTCGTTCGCGAATGAATCGGGTCTCGTTCACTCATATTCAATGCATTGAATCTAGGCACTTTAGCTATGCTCCTATTAAGTAGTTGGAGGATAAAAGATACAAATTGGAGATTTTATTGAGGATTTATTTTTAAGCACTGTAATCAAATTGAATTCTATTGATGGCTGAATGTCAATGGATATGAGTACTGGCAATTGAAGTAACGTAGGTCGGGAATTGCTGGCATGGATATGAAAGTACCTAATTGTTACAGTAGGTATGTTTATTTGTTGTGTTTATAATTAGTTTTATAGTTTTTTTTTTCTTTTTTTTTAAATTGTAAGTACCTAAATATTTGAGCGCTGGAAACGGCATCATATTATGAGTCGAGTCTAGTGAGTCTCGGACACGACCGGTCCCGTACAGTATCTTTTAAAACGGCAAATCCCCTTTCTTGTATAGGCTAGCTCCCATACAACAAACGTGATTTACCGTCTTAAATTAAGCCTGTTTGCTTCTGTTTTTATATCTATTTATTGTTAAAAATGCAACAGAAATACATCTTCTATGAAAATTTCAACTGTCTGTCTATCACGGTTCATGAGATACAGCCTGGTGACAGACGGACGGATGGACAGCGTATTCTTAGTAATGGGGTCTTTTTGGAGTGGGATAGTAGTAATAGGGTATTTTTGATAAGGATATAATGAAAACAAAATCCAATCTGCTTTATCAAACTATACGATGATGAGACAACTTAAATAGAGCCCACTCACTATATTGATGCTGTTACACGTTTTAGTCTCCCGAGTTATCGGACGAATGGTTAGTCCTTCGGTTTTTCCTAGCATCAGGGCCAATATTTATTGATATAAGACTGGCCTGTTGGTCTAGTAGTTTGTGACCCTGACTGCCAAGCCGGAGGTCGTGGATTAGATTTCCACCCAGGAAAAAATGTTTGTGTAATGAGCACGATCATTTATTCTGTGTCTGGGTGTTATTTATCTATAATATGTATGTATTTAGAAATATATAAGTATGTTTATCAGTTGTCTGGTTGTTAAATACTACAGGCTCTGCCTAGTTTGGGACCAGATGGCCGTGTGTGATCTAATAATCTAAAAATATGACATGCTCTATATTTTCCGCTTTTACCGAATAAAAATATTATTATTATAACTAGTTAGATAGCTATTAAAATGTCTAAACACTTGCCGTAAAGTAAAAGAAGTACGGCAAAACGGAAGCAATTGTATTAGCCCGAGCATGTTTTTCAAAGGACTAGTGCATAAATAAAAACTCGAGTGCGGACGTTCCACAGT
This sequence comes from Plusia festucae, assembly GCA_950381575.1. NCBI lineage: Eukaryota > Metazoa > Arthropoda > Insecta > Lepidoptera > Noctuidae > Plusia > Plusia festucae. The sequence continues at coordinate 15,243,482 of OX494433.1, read as the reverse complement.
AATTGGGTTTGGCTGTCCAATTCCGCGCTTCACCCGGCGACGTTGAATAGCCTCTGTACAAAAGCGGAGATAGTGACTGGCATCTGAGAAAAGATCGCTTTAAACTTGGGCTACGAGATAAGCGTTTAGCATATTTCATTAAAGATGTGGCGTGATGTGTGATGACAAGAAAGTTTTTTTGGTAATAATTATGTATGGGATTTCTTAGATTTATTTTAGAGTTAGATATGTCTTAGTTAAAAGAATCTGTTGTTATTTTAGTCTTATCAACATTTTTTATAATTTACTCCAGTTTTGTACTCTTGAACAAATGTATCAATGAGGAAATGATCTATAAAATTTTGTAAAATGTTAAAATTAAATTATTTAAAATTGACTACATTTTTCAATTGTTTTTTTTTTTGTAATTGGTTGAATTCATGTTCGACGTTCGAGTTAATAATAGGCAAAAAAATACACGTCAATTTGAAACCCCATAATTTTTGAGATAAGTCGAGCTTCAGTGAGGAATATAAACAAAAGATTTTTATTTACAAATCTAACATGGATAGTTGTTTAGTTGTTTTTTTATAATAGTTAGTTTTCTTATGACTCGCTTATATAGTGGCCACAACGCTATGTTAAACAAAATGCGAAGGATTGGACGAGGGAAGTAGATTTTGTTTATTCTTTTAAGTTGCAAAAAAATCACAGTCTCCATCGTAATCTGCGGAAGTAAAGTAGATTCCACTTGAATTGTTAACCAGCTTCTTTGGTATTAGTAATAGGTTTGTTGTAGCATGTGAAATGATTTTTCAACTTTAGTTCAATTAATCAACACAGCCAATCGCGGTCCACTGCTGGATATGCCACAAAACCCGGCCATCCACCTTCTGGGTCCAGTTCGACCCAAATACCTTTTCAGATCATCGTTCCATCTGACTTGGGGGAGTCCTACACTTCGTTTCCTGACTCGCGGTTGCCACTCAAGGAGACATCTGATTCAACGGCTACCAACATAAATTAAGATATTACTATTTTTTTTATTGTACACCACAAAGAACACAGCATTTTAGGATACTATGGGCTGTTTCAACATTGTCTATGATAATTGTTTTTAACTGTTATCAAAAGTAGTGTGTCTTTTCGCTACATAGAAATTATTTCCCCCATAATTGTTCAATTAAGACTATACTATAATATTTGCTAAGTAGTAATATTTGCTTAGTATAATTAAAAGATAGTTTATTTTCTTTTCCATACCCTCCAAGGTTTCTAAAACAAAAATAATACCCTGGAACTTTTGGGCAAAATTCTAACGTAAATTATATTAGGTATAACTTGCAATATTTAACATTATTCGGAAAACACACCTATTCTTATGCCAAAAAGTAGGCCAAAATACCACTTATATATGAAAACAGAAATATTTCTATCCACAAACATTGATCTCGGGAACCAAAGATAATCGAATATGAATTATGTATTTATATTTCCTCAAATATTAAAGGAGGCGATTGAAAGAGGTTACAGTTATGTTAGTACGTGACTTTTGCACTATTCTTGTGTCGTCAAGTGTTTCTCGACGCATTGTGCCAGACGATGCCTAGCATTCAGTCTACGTAACGATGTAGATGCTTAGAGGGATCACAAGACAAAATAAAAGTATTAAAAATGACTTTAGACACGTCATATAACAGTATCAATTTTCCAACTATAATAGACTGGTTCCAATTAGTAGAACATTCTTTGTGTACCATTATTTTTTTAAAGATTACGAGGAATTAGGGCCGCTAAAAATAATGTAACGAGATTTATAGTAGGTAGTCTCACATTATTTTAATAAACCTTTAAAAATCTTTTTGGTACAAGTCAGGACTGAAAAATTACTGCCTAAGTAGGAAAAATTGCAAATGTGTCTTGAAAAAATGGTCTTACTAACTTCGTAAAACGAAAATTTTGTTGAATAAACTTAAACTAGGCAGATTTTTAATCCGCTTTACTTAAAGAATGATCTCTATAATATTCTTTGTCAAAAATATCCGGGCCACGGTAAAGTTTAATAGAGTGCGCGCTGTATATGTCGTATAGTATGTTCACAAAGGGGCATGTTGCCCGTCAGCGAGTTTCCGAGCTACATCGTGATACATACAGCTGAATAGAATGTACAACAGAAAATAATTTTTATTAGGCAAAGCAAAGGATAATGATTGTCATGCAATAAGTTCACTTGTGAGCCTTTAGTCACTCATTGTTATCACATCAAATTTTATTTCGAAAATATAACAATTATAACTGCTAACCAGTTATAATTGTTATATTTTCGAAATAAAATTTTACGAACCTTTGTTTTCAAATTCGATTGTTGGTTTTGTCATCACAGAACCATCGACCAGAAACTATTCTTGACCTATCCATAAAATATTTATGTTTTGTATATTACAGTTTAATTACGACAAAAATTGTTGAGCTCGCTTATTACATAAAATACCATATTATACCTACTTGTAATTTACTGTCTTAACATGTACAATAAAGAATAAAGAATTAATATCTTTGTTTCCATCCAGGTTCAAAAGCCAAATACCCTGTCACTTACCCTGACACATTAAGAATAAAAATTGTATGCTTAATTACACGAATAAACGTGTAAGCTGCTATTATACAATCTCGAAGAAGTGCACAAGTCTTCTCAAAAGTTTACTGGTTTTAACACGTTTATTCGTGTGAACTCGGCGACCAAAAAAGCGTTTAACAATAGCATATACTTTTATACTTGTGATATAATTCCCTGATTTTTCCCTAGAATAAAGGAATCAAATGATATAATAGGCGTATTTTGAGTCAAAAATGTATAAAAAAAATTTAAAAGGTGCTGCATAGGTCAAAGAAACGAAAAATGCAACAAAAAAAAATCGTGTAAGAGCTCTTGCACGTTTATTCGGTGGGGCCATCGAAATGTATCGATGAACAATGATGTATAAAATTTTGAAAAAGGTAAAATTCAATTATATTTGATTGACTACATTTTTCAATAAATTTTTATTTCAATTGGTTGAATTCATGTTTGATGTTCGAGTTAATAAAAGGCAAAAAAATACACAATTTGAAACCCCATATTCTTTTTTAAAAAGTGGAGCTTACATTAGAGAGGAGTATTAACAAAAGATTGTTATTTACAAATCTACCACTGACAGTTGTTTTTTCATAATAGTTAGTTTTCTTATGACTCGCTTATATAGTGGCCACAACGCTATGTTAAACAAAATGCGAAGGATTGGACGAGGGAAGTAGATTTTGTTTATTCTTTTAAGATGCAAAAAAATTGCAGTCTCCATCGTAATCTGCGGAAGTAAAGTAGATTCCACTTGAATTGTTAACCAGCTTCTTTGGTATTAGTAATAGGTTTGTTGTAGCATGTGAAATGATTTTTCAACTTTAGTTCAATTAATCAACACAGCCAATCGCGGTCCACTGCTGGATATGCCTCAAAACCCGGCCATCCACCTCCTGGGTCCAGTCTGACCCAGCTACCTTTTTCAGATCATCCTTCCATTTGGCTCGGGGGAGTCCTACACTTCCTTTCTCGACTCGCGGTTGCCACTCAAGGAGTCATCTGCTCCAACGGTTACCAACATTAATTAACAAATTAATATTTTCTTTATTGTACACCACAAAGAACACAGCATTTTAGGATATTATGGGCTGTTTCAAAATTGTCAATGATCGATCAAAAGTAGTGTGTCTATTCGCAACATATAAATTATTTCCCCCATAATTGTTAGATTGATTACCTATACTATAATATTTGCTAAGTAGTAATATTTGCTTAGTATAATTAAAAAATAGATATTATATTATTATATTATAACTTGCAATATTTAACATTATTCGGAAAACAAACCTATTCTTATGCCAAAAAGTAGGCCAAAATACCACTTATATGAAAACAGAAAGATTTATATCCACAAACATTGATCTCGGGAACCAAAGATAATCGAATATGAATTATGTATTTATATTTCCTCAAATTTTAAAGGAGGCGATTGAAAGAGGTTACAGTTATGTTAGTACGTGACTTTTGCACTATTCTTGTGTCGTCAAGTGTTTCTCGACGCATTGTGCCAGACGATGCCGAGCGTTCAGTCTACGTAACGATGTAGATGCTTAGAGGGATTACAAGACAAAATAAAAGTATTAAAAATGACTTTAGACAAATAAAACAGTATCAATTTTCAGACCATAATAGACTGGTTCCAATAAGTAGAACATTTTGCTTTTTTTCTTATTTTTTAAAAGATTACTAGCAATTAGGGCCGCTAAAAATAATGTAACGAGATTTCTAGTAATATCACATTATTTTAATGAATCTTTAGAAGCTTCTTGTGTCTTCGAGTCAGGACTGAAATGTGACCACATAAGTTGGAAAAATTGCAAATGTGTCTTAAAAAAAAGTCTTACTAACTTTGTTAAACGAAAATTTGGTTTAATAAACTTAAACTAGGCAGATTTTTAATCCGCTTTACTTAAAGAATGATCTCTATAATATTCTTTGTCAAAAATATCCGGGCCACGGTAAAGTTTAATAGAGTGCGCGCTGTATATGTCGTATAGTATGTTCACAAAGGGGCATGTTGCCCGTCAGCGAGTTTCCGAGCTACATCGTGATACATACAGCTGAATAGAATGTACAACAGAAAATAATTTTTATTAGGCAAAGCAAAGAATAATGATTGTCATGCAAAAAGTTCACTTGTGAGTCTTTAGTCACTCATTGTTATCACATCAAATTTTATTTCGAAAATATAACAATTATAACTGCTAACCAGTTATAATTGTTATATTTTCTTATATATAATTGTTATATTGTTAAAATTTTACGAACCTTTGTTTTCAAATTCGATTGTTGGTTTTATCATCACAGAACCATCGACCAGAAACTATTCTTGACCTATCCATAAAATATTTATGTTTTGTATATTACAGTTTAATTACGACAAAAATTGTTGAGCTCGCTTATTACATAAAATACCATATTATACCTACTTGTAATTTACTGTCTTAACATTACATGTACAATAAAGAATTAAGAATTATTTCCATCCAGGGTCAAAAGCAAAATACCCTGTTCCACAGATTTCACTTGCATTCTAGCTACTAAGACCATGGAGATAATATTTCGATTAGTAAAACAATACCAAATAAAATCATTAATTAAGGCGTAAGGTACAATTTTGTCAGCTGACTATATCAGCAGTGTGTCACAGCAGAAGACTGGTACCGCCGCCGGCGCCGCGCTCAGCTAAGCCTCGTTTAATAATGTGGACATAGGACTCTCATAAGTCGGTAACTCTGCCATCTGATCCAGACAATTGTAATTAGTTATCCTATTGATGTTCTTCTTTAGTTAATATTAATATGAGCCAAAATGATTCTCCAACATAAATTTGTTTGTTTAAATGTATTGGTGTCATATTCTTTTTTTAATTTATATCCGTGTCAATTAGGTGTGCAATTATCAAACGCGATCCAATTTTGTTCATCAGACCTAATTGATTTTGGACTAGGACTTTTGCTTGTGGGATAATATTTATTTATATGTGTCAAAATTAATAAAATTTCATGTCTGGCGACTACAGTTCTGGCCCTTAATGCGGAAGTGCAACGTGCACGATAATTGTTAATGGTTGGGATTACGTCAGCAAATATAGTTCATCATATGGTATTTAATAAGAAATAAAACAATATTAGCCACTTTACCACTATTTACTTCACGCATAATAATGTTAGTTGCTTCACAAAAATAACGCTTCAAACTACCCAATAACATAGTCTAATCAAATTTGTTTCAGCAACACTAAACTCCGATACAAATTGCTAACAAATGTAGACCACTTAAAGTTACAGAATAAAATATTTCGTGTAGTGAAACCACGTGAAACGTTTACCGATCTAATATCGTAGTGTACGGTGCAGGCTCCAATAAAAAGTAATTAAAGTCGCCAGCTAGCTCCAAGCAGATTTGTCTCCCCGTCTACATGGATATAGGAAGACTATGGATTATTTATTTATTATTTATTTTGAGCCTGAACTGTCCCACTGCAGGGCAAAGGCCTCCCTTTCTTCCTTCCATTTTTCTCTTTGAAGGGCCAATTGAGGCCACTCCTTGTTAAAGGCGTCCAGTTCGTCCGTCCATCTCCGCCTGGGTCTTCCACGTGGCCTTCGTCTGTTGGGGAACCAAACTGTTGTGGCTTTCGCCCACATTTCCACTGGCATTCGGCACACATGTCCGGCCCAGTCCCACTTCAATTTGGCAGCCTTTTCGGAAACGTCTGCTATTTGAGTCTTAGAGCGCAGTATTGAGTTCCTTATCCGATCTGTTAATCGAACGTGAAGGATACTGCGCTCCATAGCTCTTTGGCATACGCCGAGGCGGGATTTTTGGATGTTGGTTAGTGACCAAGTTTGCGCGCCATACGTGAGTATGGGGAGAATGCACATGTCCATGAGTTTTCGCTTCAAAGTTAACGGGAGCGGTCCTTTCATGATATTTTTCATAGACCAATAGCTCTTCCAGGCGTTTTCTACTCGGCGAGATATCTCTTTATCCTGACGCGCCTGGAAAGAGACTATTTGGCCTAAGTATATATACTCTTGGACGTATGCAATCTCCACACTCTCAACCATGATCCTTCTTTCCGCGCTGTTGGTCATTACCTTGGTTTTGGTCATATTCATTGTGAGTCCCACCTCGGCGCTTGCTGTGCTCAGTTCTTGGAGCATGGACTCTAACTCTAGTGCTGTAGAGGCGAAAAGAACAATATCATCTGCGAATCTGAGATTCGTTAATCTCTTTTCGCCCAAGACAATGCCCTTCACTTCCCACCTGGCTGCCAAAGTTTGAAACACTTGTTCTAGGGTTGCTGTAAATAATTTAGGAGATAAGGGGTCGCCCTGTTTAACTCCTCTTTGAATATTGAAGAGTGGCCCATTTGTATCGATGCGAATACTAGCTGTACTGTTCCTATATATGATTTTTAAAAGGTTAATGTAATTGCAATCTATGTTTTGACTGGTTAAAGATTTAAATATTTCAGAGTGTTTAAGACTATCAAAAGCTTTTGAATAGTCTACAAACGCAAGATATAGCGGGATTCGAAATTCGATATGTTTTTCTATGGTTTGGTTTAGTGCATGGAGATGGTCAATGGTCGAGAGGCCTCGTCGGAAGCCTGCTTGTTCAGGGGGCTGTTTTTGGTCTAAATGTTCGGAGATTCTATTTTCGATAGTTTTGATGAAAAGTTTGTACAAGTGGGAAACAAGACTGATGGGGCGGTAATTACCAATGTCGGATTTGTCTCCCTTCTTATGCAGTAGTACTATATTTGAATGGCAAAATTTGGAGGGAAATGTACCAGTCTGTAAAATGCTGTTGAAAAGGTTAGTTATATGTGGAAGTAGTGTATTCTCTCCAACTTTGAGGGCTTCCGAGGTGATAGAATCTTCCCCTGGAGTTCTATTGTATTTCAAGGTTTTTATTGCACAATGAACTTCATAACCGGTTATAGGAGCGACAGAATCGGAGCGTGAATAGGCTTCTATTGGTTGGTTGGAAGAAGAGTTATCTGAATATAGGTTTTTGTAAAATTTTGTACATATATTTATAACCTTTTCTCTGTCTGCCTGTTTTATGCCTTGGTCATTTTTTAGGCAGATTATTTTGGATTTACCCACTTCTGTTCCTCGCATCGCATTCTTCAAAGATCTGTTTTTGTCTAGAGCGGTTTGGACAAGATGGATGTTATATGCTCTCAAATCCTTTCGTATGCTACGCTTAACGCTTCTATCTATCTTTCTGTATGCAGCAGTGCCTTTATTTAGTTTTTGCCTTTCTTCTATTAGGGCGATTGTGTTACAGGATAGTTTTTGATTTTTAGGTTTTATAGATTTGATTTTTTGACTGGCCTTTTTAATACTGTTAAGTATTGTCTCATATTGTATGTTAACATCTTTACAATTGCTATTTAATAGACTAAAACTATTTGAGAGTTCAATATTAAATTGTTCCTTATTGCCAATGAGTATAAGTTTATCTATCTTTTTAATTGAGCTCCTAATTAGTTTAGACCGTTGAATCTTCCCGTTGAATTTAAGAACGACTCGAAGTGGCCGATGATCCGAGCTTATTTTTAGGTTATTTAATATTTCTACATTCTGCACTATTTGTTTATTAGAAGAGAGACAGTAGTCTATTTCGTTGCGGGTTATACCATTTGGAGAAAGCCAGGACCAGCGTCTGTGTGGCTTTTTACAAAAGAAACTATTGCTGATTGACATGTTTTGACCAAAAGCGAATTCTAAAAGTTGGCTACCTCGGTCGTTTCGGATGCCAAGACCATAAGGGCCCATGATGTTCTGGTTGTCTAGGGGATTCCTTGGACCGACCTTAGCATTGAAGTCACCTATGACCATAGTCCATGTTCCTCTATGCTCGTCACAGGCTTTATTTAGCGTGTCATAGAACTCTTCTACTTCGTCATCGGGATGAGCGGATGTTGGGGCGTAGACTTGTATAACTGTAAGTATATTTTTGTCTCCAATGCGAAATTTTAAAAGCGCAACTCTATCTGAATAACCCACAAATTCCTGAATTTGATCCTTCCATTTCTTTGTAATCAAGAAACCCACTCCGTAATGGCTTCCTTTTCCGGTGTAATAGAATATGTTGTCTTTTCTTTCAAAAATATTTTCTCCTTCTCTTCGAACTTCGGCGAGGCCGATTATATCCCATTTGATAGATTTAAGAGCATTCTCTAATTCCACTAAACGTTCTTCGGTTCTTAAAGTCTGTACATTAAATGTAAGAATATTAAAATTTTCTTTTCCTTTATTACGCGCCTTGGTTGTTTGACAGAGAGATCCCACCCGGAGATTCTTACCACCCCTGACCCTAGGGTGCGCCCGCTTACTGTCATCAGCAGCGCACCTGCTAGGGTCGCCGGGCACTTGGGGCGTGGGCGTTTTTTGTGTAGTCATGATTAAGAAGAAAGGGGTTTAGACAGGTTTGTCCACCACGCTTGTCTAACGCGGGTTGGTGGATGGTGTATTTTTAGGGTGATTTAGTCCCTAAGGCCAACTGTGCCTCGCTGGTTAGTTAACTAGGTTAACAAGCCAGGGGGTGTGGATATACCGCCACGATCGGTTGCCAGAGCCTTGTTCGTTGATCAGCAGAGAGCACCACGTGCAGGTAAGGCTGGCTGAGGTGGATAAGATGTTATTTCCACCCCTTGCTCTCCGATCGATTTTAAAATCGATTGCGGATTTTTTCTGTAGAAAATGGTGCTTAAATAACAGACGGCGATATCCTCAATTGATAATTCCTCAAACTGTTATCAGATCACGTGATTGGTCGAGTAATTTCACACGCTGTTATTCGATTGGTTGATAAGGTTTGAGACGTCCTCAAGTTGAAATTCTCAGTTCAGAAACCGGCTGTTAGACTTCAGTAAGCTTAAGTTTAAGGCTGGTTTCAACTAAGGATGCTAAAAATCGTAATATTGTTACATATTTTGATTGGCCAAACTGTTTGACCAATCAAAATATGTAACGTGAGGGTCTAACTTAAAATTATTTATTTTTTACAATCAGTTTTCATGGTAAGTTTTTTTTATTTTTGTATGCATCAAGTTGCTTGTGATTTTGAGGGATTCCTTTTGGATGCAGCTAAATATCTAGAATACTGGACCCAATATGCTCTTATTTTGCATAAAAAGACTACCCATCTTATTATGTCAACATTTTTTATAAATAAATTTTATTATGAGACTAGCTTCTGCCCGCGAATTCGTCTGCGTGGACTTCGGAATTGGGTCCAAAAAGAAATGAAAAATGTGAAAGTTATGAAATATGGAATAACATTTTCACCCGTGTTATAGCTTGCGCTATAATAGAGAAAAATACCAAGTTCGAATCGGGATAAAACGCCTATGTTCTTTTCCATGTCAAAGGCTACATGCATGCCAAATTTCATCCAAATCCGTTCAGCCGTTTTTGCGTGATTGAGTAACAAATATCCAAACATCTAAACATCCTAACATCCACACTTTCACATTTATAATTATGTTAGTTATGATATACAATGTAAACTTATAATAACTTAATTAAGTACAATTAAACAATAAGGGGAACTCAGATACCGTATCTGTTGGAGGATGCTCGTAGCGGCACCGGATTTGGCCGGCCGGCGCAAAGTTGGTCAAATCTGCCAACGATTCCGTGACTGTAATTGAAGCGGATTCAATCCAGCCAAATGTATTCGAGATTCTACGCCTAGCCTATTCATTCGTTTCCCACTCTTTATGATTTTTTTCTGTGAAAATGAGAATATTCCTTTCGATTCCCAAAAAAATACCATACCAATGAACCCTGAGTTTCGTGGTCACAATAGCAATACTTCCTCTAACACAGTTAAACTTTTCTCTAGTGAATTTAATTTATATTAAAAAAAATAATCTTTTACCAAAATTTGGTTTGTCATGGTTAAATTACCGAAAGGATTTTGAACCTCTGGCAAGACAAGAACCTGCGACTACTGGTTAGACGCACCAGTTCCTTTGCCTATTAAGCTACAGCGGCACTGCCTGAGCGTTCAAATTTCTTCTATCCATTATGGTGCATTATGGTGCGACGTCATCATCATCATCATCATCAGCCTGAAGATGTCCATTGCTGAACATAGGCCTCCCCCTTAGACCTCCATTTTGACCGACAACTCGCCGATTGCATCTATATAGGCTTGGCATCCATGGGGCGACGTATCAACATTTTTTTTTTAAATAGCGAGATTCATAAATGTCGGTTAAGTTGCATTTAATGTCCTTCGATACCTTGTCAGTTCCTGGTATAATTTAATAGTATATGAAAACTTACTACGGAATATAATTAGCACAGTCTTAGGAACTCCTTGCTTGAGTTCTATTGTGATGTAAATCGCGACAAGTTACTTCATACCTGTTCCAACGAGATGCGGAACTAGTCTTGTTTGCTTTGAGTATATTATGAAAATCTCAAATACAAGAATTGTATTACAACTCCTTGAGCTTTACAAAATTTCTTGAAGTAGGCTTCTAGGTTAAATATATTAGGTTGGTGTCTTGAATAGGAATGATAATAATTTATAATTTTTCTGAGGTTAACGCGAATGTTAGTCATTGAAATAAAACTGCAATGGCGTTGAAACTTCAGGATATTTAATCAAAATAAACCGCCATAGAATCCGTTTTAAATTAATCTTATTTCAATTTAAGATCAGAAATATATACCATATGAAACTTAATGTCTGATAACAAATTTTTTCACAAATTCTTTTAACCTTTGTAAACTTTACGACGCAAGAAATACCTACCTACAACTTGGATATGCATTTATTTTTAAACATTAACCTTTTTTCTCCTCATACTATTAGCATCTAACCATTGAGGCGGTTAATCGCTATAAACAGCCAATCTTCTTTCTACAAAGAATATTCACCAGATTTATCTAGTCCTATACCTATATATAGTCGTATATCATGCAAAAGTCAAGAACAATAAGCCGCACACCTTTGAAAACCTGCCAAACGTTACGGGCGTCGTTCTAAAGCGGAGTCTAAACAAAAAGGAAAAAATAAACTTCCAAACCCGCAGGTACCAACATACTTTGCGAAATATTTTTTTGAAGTTTGTTTTTTAAACCTCCCAAAGTCGAGCAACTCATTAGTCGAATGAGCGAAGGTTTCAGTTCGTAACTTCGGGTTAGTTTTGTTTAGAGTATTACCTTAGGTTTGTAGATGACATGTTTTTGAAGTGATAATTAAGTGAGTTTTAAATTAAGTGATTTAAGCTAATTTAGTAAAAAAATATATGATATTCTCATTTCACAGTTTTGTGTCAAGGCGTCTCAACAGTGAAAAGAAAAACAATTTTATATACATGTCGGCGCCCGCGCGCCGCCTTAGCAAAACTATAAGCAACACGTGCACCGATCACGCCACCGAGCGCGTCATTCGATGCCCCACTCTCCCCACTACTTGATCTGCCAGTATAAAAGACGTGAAACGATCATTTTCAAATCAGTCTTGGCTCTGGCGTGGCTCGGTGCACTAGTTGTATCCTGCTGGCTTAACCTAGACGCTCTGGATGATTAATTTGTGAAAACGAATTAATTATTATTCCGGGTTATAATTTGGTCTCTAGACTAATTATACCGGATTATTTTAGGATTGTTACTTCTCAATTATAATTTAGTTTAATGATGAGAATTGTAAATTAATTAATATCATTAGAACTTTGATTTGCTATTTCTCTGTAGTTGGTTGGTTAGTTAAACTACTAAGGTCAAAAGAAACTCATTTTTATCAATTATGGCCAATCCTGTTCCTACATACATTCAGATGCCGTTTGTTTATTTTTACAATTTCAATTTAAAAATGAATGTATACTCTTCTGTAGATTGCAGTTTAATTCTACAATAATAAATAAATCAAACTAATAGATAATTTAGTCTTAATAATTATTTATCTTACTGCATAGCTAAAAATATTTAATTGAATAATTACAACTACATAATTATTTATTAAACTCAGTGCCTTTGCGTATCTACATATAATCGTAAAAGCATGAAAATTGTGTTCAGTTACTACCATCATACCGTCATTGGTATAAGAATTACTTTACTCTCATAATAATAATTCTTTGAAAACATCTGTGTATACACAAAATATTTTATTCAAAACAATCTCGAGGGCATTTCACTTCAATTGACACTGAAACAATTAGTAGGGGAAGAATGTCAGTTGTAACGGTTACACAAAAGTTGTTCCCCTCACAGACCGCAAGTGTAGGCCTAATATAAGGCGGTCCTTTAAATTATTCATACGAATGGTTACGTGGCCCGATTACTGATTCCCTAGAAATTACAAACTTTTTCACTAAAACCTTTTGTTTCGCACCGATTCTTGTTATTATTGCTAAGTGGCTTTTGTTTTATATTGTTTTATAAATGAATTATTAACGGCACGTAGTTATAATGACTATTTACCGGATAACGGTTTTATGATCTGCGAGGATTGGGGTGAATTTTAAAATGTTTTTCTCATAGCTCGTCATGACTACGTTTATCTCTAATTAAGTTAAATTTAGACAAGTATTAACAATCTCGTATTATTGTAAATTTTGTAGGAATGATTCTGAATGATCATAGGCATTTAGTTTTGTTAAAATCCTCCATTGTTTTTACTCGATTTCTACTTGCTGCTAATTTTTCTGCGCCATCGTAATACTGCCTTCCGTCGCTAGTCCGCGACTGAAGGCAGTATTACGATAAAACATATGCAAGCCATTTGTAAAAAACAAAAGAGAGTTTTGAATAATAAAGAAAGGGGAGGCCGTTACCAAAAAATTAGATAAAATTTAGGCGAAAACAAAAACCGATCACCGCTTTTTGTGAACGCATATACCAATTTATCACCGTATGACCTTTTATTGCATGTTCGAACCAACTATAGCAAGTACCGATATGACTTTTTCAAAGTTATATGTATAACTAGCTGTTGCCCGCGGCTTCGCTCGCGCGTAAAGAGTAGTATTAAAGGTAGATGTATTCTGTGATTTTCAAAGTAAGGAGAATGTATAAAATTTTTCATCTAATATTATGGCGTTAAAATAATAATAAAAGTAAAGTAAGTAGCAAAAGCATTTGTGTTATGGAATCGGAGACAAAAAAGGTACCATAAACACCCAGACTCCAGACTATGTATAAAAGTGATTTTCTACATGGACCCGTCCGGGGATCGAACCTGGAACCTTAGAGCTGGCGACACCTTAAAAACCGGAGTGAACGCCACTCGACCACGGGAGTCGTCATTGTAGATATGTCTTAGATGGTCATTATCTTATCTATTTATCTTTTCATCTGTCTATCTTTGAGAATACTGAACTTCACATACCAACTATTTCAGCCCTTATTTCACCCCCTTAGAGGGTAGATTTCTAAATTCTCGGAAATACATCTTATTTATTTCTAACTAATAACCCTTGTATGAAATTGAATGTGTCTCTTGAATCTTTGAAAACGACACAATTCATATGCCTACAAACTTCCAACCCCTTTTTCACCCTCTTAGGGGGATGATTTTTAAAATCGCTGAAATACATCTTTATTTCATGTGTCTATCATTGAAAATACCGAACTTCACATACAAACTTTCAACCCCTATTTCACCCCCTTAGGGGATAGATTTCCAAAAGAAAAGTTCCTCAATAAGTGGACTATCTAACAGTGAAAGAATTTTTCAAATCGGACCCGTACTTCCTGAGTTTAGCGCGTTCAAACAAACAAACTCTTCAGCTTTATAATATACTAGCTGTACCCGCGACGTTGTTCGCGTTGATCATTCGTAATAGGTATAAAGTGTGTAATAATATTTTGACTGAAATCACTGGATGCGCTTTAGATGGCTCAAGACGACTGTTATTTTCTTTTCGTTTGTTACGCGATACCTCGGAAATTTATAATAGATCAATTTCAATAACATTTTTGTATCGATTGGGTTAACGTAATACGTGATACGTGATGATTCTCAAAACCTCAGAACAAAATTGCTTATTGTACGTAGCTAGAAGATAAATATTTACACTTGTGTTTATTCACTGACTGAAATTTAAAAGTTTTTCAAAATATGGAGACTTTTTACGAAAGACGTAGTTTGATGGTTTTTTGTTCGTTAGATAAATGTTCTTCTGTAGTCTACTATATACACAAATAAGATTGCGAGACCTAAAGTCAGAAATATTTGTAGTTACATGTTTGTATTAGCTCACGATTATTTTAGTGAATTTAACTGAATTTATTAATTTTGTAGTTATATAGTTACACATACACACCGTTCGTAACTCCTTTATAGTTAAGTAGGTACTTTTGGTAAGATGATAAAAAAAACTTTAAATTGTTACGATTTGCAGTTATAACAATGCGTGAAAGAGTACGGTAACATGAGCAATACGATCAACCGTTAAGAAAAAAGTGCTTTTTCTGCCTATTGGCGTGTTTATAAGTTAAGATTTCACGGTTTTCACTTTCATTTAATTAACCGTGTTTGTTGGAAAGATTCGATCTTCATAATTGTCCCTGTTGATGATCCTATAACAGTACCACAGTACCTACAGGGTGTAATTTTTCGCATATTAGAATGTTCGATTCCCGGGTGTGCAATATAGATTTTCAAAAACTTATGGATGCAGCTGAAAATGAAATAGATTTCATTTTATTGTTAGAAGAGTAAATAAATGTTATCGCCTAAATCGCGTTTGCTATCTCCATCAGGTATTTAGAGTACCCTCCAAGTGGTCTTAACAAAATACATATGTCTAATAGCAGCTTCCTTTGAACGTTTAAAGGATTGTTTCGACGATATTTATTTTGAGTTTGGTATTTAGCCGAGTGTCAATATAGCTATGTGAGCAAATATAGCTCATTAGAATGGAGGTTTTTCGATGTCCACTGTCCAAAAAATTACTATGGTGTCCACAAACGACCAAAAGAGAAGAGCATTAATGGAAATAAATGCTCTTTTCTTTTTGGGTTATACCAGATAGTCCTGTTTACCCTTGCCGATAATTTTGCATTACGGTAATGAAATAGATCAAAAGGGAGGATCACTGTAGGCAGCCGGGAGGTAGACTGAAAGCGGCACCAAAACGCTAAATGCGTATAAACAATTTCCAGGCAAATATGCAATTTTCATGTTTCAATGTCGTGGTGGCCAGTGGCCTAGTGGTTCAATAACCGGATTCGCATGCACGTGGTTGCAGGTTTGAACCCAGGCAAGTACCAATGTGTCTTTTTCAAAGTTGTATATACTTTCTTAATCATTCTAAGACATACATGTCAAACGGTGAACAAAAACAGTGAGGAAACCTGGATTCCAAAAAATTTGAATCTGAAATCGCCAACCCGCAATGAGCAAGCGAGATCAATGCTCATTCCTTCTCTATATGGGAAGAGGCCTGTGCCCAGCAGTAGGACGTTTATAGGCCGGTATTTTATGCAATTTTCATGACAGGTTGCCTCGTAAGTCTAGTGTTCATAATTGCGACTTCCGTGAGCGAGGTTTCAGATTGGAATCCAGGGTCAGGCAGCTTGGACGGGTTTACATCCACACGACTGTCCGACGGTCATAATTATATGATCTTTGTTGGTCATAACAATCCTGATAACCATTCTTGCCAAAATATACCTACTGAATTATTCAGTAAAATTGGTGTCTACAGCTGTAACCGCTGAAAGAGGAAGTTTACTTCAACATAGCTTGGGAAATGGTAGAATGTAATTTTGACGTGCTCATTTTGACCAAAGCTGAATTTACGAAAATCAGAGATCTCGTGGGTTTCCGTAAATAGTGTCTAGACCAGATCAAAAGCTGGAACAGGCGCTATATCCTGTATATATTTATTTATGCCAGCTTAGCAGTTTGCCATCAGATCTCGTCACACACAGGCATTAATCAGTAGTCGATGCAAGATTCAAATACGGCCCGTTCAGTTTAATAGAGACAAAAAGATGAATAAAGTAACCTTGATGACCTAGCTGTACCCGCGACTTTGTTCGCGCTGATCAGTCGTAATAGGTATGCATGTGAAAAATATTTTTGACTGACTGAATCACTGAATGCGCTTTAGATGTCTCAAGTCGACTGTTACAGGTATTTGACAATTTGGTTTCTTTTATGTTACTGGCAGAAATTGCGGGATTGAGACGGTAGGCTTATCATTTAACTGACTACAAACTTCACCTGTTTAAGAGTAAACTGTGATTGTAAAAACTTTATACATTTTTGTATGTTTCGATATTATTAGGTATTAAAGAATTGGAACTGTTTTTATAATATTTCTTATATTACCACCTGTGTCAAAAATTACAAACTAAAAAAGAATACAAAAACACATAAAGGGTTAGCTCTACACATTTAAACATCTGTATGAAAGTGGGTGCTAGAAATAAAAATAAAAATAAAACATATTATGTGGTAACCTCTGGATTTGAACGTGAAGCAAGAACATTCATTTCCAATCGTACAACCACCGAGCTGTTTAATATGACTGTATGCATCCTAAATAGTTATTCATACTTCAATAAACAGATCGCTATGGCAACGTTATTTTCGCCATGGTTACTTTGTTGTTTATATGTCAAAGATTACATGTACAGATGAATTGAAATTGGGTAAATTTAAGGTTTGATCCCTTTTCAATATGGATAACCATATTGATGAGAGCTCATCCTAAATTGGACTTTGTGTCGCCGATATCGCTTTCTATTGATTCAAATGTACATAACTTTTTTGTTTATGAACCGATTTCGATAAAACAACTACTAAATGTCATGGGAAGGTTGGGGCAATACGTCAGTCAAAACGGCATTCAAATCAATTCAGTCGCTTCTGAGATCATCGCGTACAAACGCACAGACAAACAGACAAACAGACAAAAATTTTAAAAACCATATTTTCGGCTTCGGTAACATGAATAGAACGCGTGTATGTAGTTTTTTTTCTAAAAGATTCAATGTACAGACACTGGTCGTTTACGATTTTATTATATGTATAGATTCTTAATTTATCTAAGACATCGTTGACAATAATTGGTGAAGGAAAAAATCGTGAGGAATTTCACGATCTTTACCTTCACCAATTATTATTGTACATGACAGAAAAATGAATGAAAAATTGTGAAACCTGATTCCAAATATTTTCATCTGAAATCGCCAACCCGCAGTGAGTCAGCGTGGTGATCAATGCTCGTTCCTTCTCTATTGAGATGAGTCCTTTGCCCAGCAGTGGGACATAGGCCGGTATTATTTATCATTATATGTCTTTTTATAATACCACTAAAACTGTAGTGGACGCATCATATAACGTGCAGTAAAACCCGCTGAACTTAGTGAAACATTTTGTGTACCGCGACGACACTCGTAAAATGCATCTTTATGGCGCGCCCAGCAGTAAAGGTGAACCTTTGCGTTAAGTGCAACTTGCGTACTTAACGACCGTACATACATATTTTGAGGTAAGCACGGGCAGTAAACACAAGCCTCTATATGGAATTGCAACTACATATAAAACTTTACATCCATATTAATTTAATATGTAGTAGCCATTTTCAAAGAACAGTTCTAATGCTAAAGTAAGTTTTATACAAAATTTTAGTGCTCCACTGATGAAATTACTATTTTTGCTTGCGGCTTCGCTTGCCTGGGTAATCATCTTCCTCGATAAATGGGCTATCTAACACTCAAAGATTATCTCAAATCGGTCCAGTAGTTCCTGAGATTAACGTATTCAACTAAACGACCTTTCAAACTCTTTAAGCCTTATAAAATTAGTATAAATACGTAATTGATCAGGATTCTGTGTTTAATTTCCAAAGTATCGCGAGGTCCCAATTTACCATAGTCACGCATATATACTTCATTGTGGCTTAGTTAAATGGACCTCCATTCTAATTCAAAATTAAGTTTTAAAAATGACAATGGCTACCAGAGAGAAATGAAAATAAAATAAACTTCTTCCGTATCAGGAGATACATAAATAAGATCATTTCGCTTCATGCTTTTATCCTTAAAATAAATCAAGCCAAAAATAGTATTTCTATCTTTAAAAAAACTTACCCGCTGTCTTCATTACAGTATGCATGTCCAGGCCATCAAAAAAGGCTCTAACAGGCTTTATTCACAGTTAACGTGGTCGCAACGTGCCAGTCTCTTTTATTTACACTTAGCATCTGACAAACTTTGTGTTCTTTTTGCTTGAGACCGCATGATTTTTGACTTGCTACCATTTTGTAGGCCTCATCAAAGACCCGTAAATTATGTTCCCCTGAGATATTTTACGAAAGTCGGAATGAGCCTCTTTTCTTTTTACTTTCTAGTATCAAAATACCAAGTGATATTTGAAATTGAATTGCTGATACTTTACAGTGCTCTGTCGGTTTTTCTTATTGTAGGGAGTATTTTATTGAAATGCAATTTAAATCTATGATATTTATAAAGTGTTCTTTGAATTTTTCTACTAATATTATAAATGTGAAAGTGTGGAGTTATTCAATCACGCAAAAACGGATGAACGGATTTTGATGAAATTTGGCATGCATGTAGCCTTTGATATGGAAAAGAATATAGGCTATCTTTTATCCCGATTCCTTAAGAAGTTCCCGAGAGAAAATTAAAAATTGTTTCCAAACTAAGCCGTGGGCAGACAGCTTTGAAATTTGGTATTTTTCTCTATTAGGTACAGCGCAAGCTGGGTGAAAATTTTATTCCATTTTTCATTTCTTTTTGGACCCAATTCTGAAGTCCATGCAGACGAAGTCGCGGGCAGAAGCTAGTAATGAATAAAATTAAATTTTGATATACACATAAATTCTACTCGTGTTAATGAAACATTGCTGACTTTATTTTCTCTTTACTTGGTTTGTGGCCACGTATCCATCGTATGCGTTCTAATATATTAAGATTTAATCAGATTTCAAATGAAACCGCCATCGTCATACGAGTTTTACGAGCGCCGAGTGATGGGAATTGTTAATTTTATAGAGCAAGAGGGACGTGTGCATGAGATTCAATGTCTTCGAGCTCAAGTTTGTTACGAATGCAAGAGATATGGCCGGCAGATGAATTGTAAAATCTGTGGGCTGGTTTGTTGAGTTATATGACGTTGTTAAACATTTCACGTTAAGCGCTATATACTTATGTGAAGTAAAGTAAAGTAAAGTAAAGTAATCTTTATTGTGTTGATTGTGTTGGTAACAGGTGTTAGGTATATATACAGTACAACAATCAGCCCGTTTGGGCATACAATAATGAAGGCCCAGGCGGGCAGGTACATTAACATGAAAGGAATTGTTATTGGCAATTGCCTGAGTGACCCAGAACATCAACTAGTGTTTGTTATATATTATAGTGTTTATTATTATATTATTACTAGCTGTACCCGCGACGTTGTTCGCGTTGAAAAGTGTATTTATTGCCGTCAATAACTGAAAGTGAAATAACTAAAGTGGCCGTGGTGCCCTAGCGGTTAAATGACCGGATTCGTATGAACAGGGTCGCGAGTTCAAACCCGGGCAAGTACCAATGTGACCTTTTCAAAGTTACGTGTACTTTCTAAATTATTGTAAGACACTATTGACAAACGGTGAAGGAAAACCAAAAAATTAAAATCTGAAATAATTGCCAGCCCGCATTGAGTTAGCATGGTGATCAATAATCGTTTCGTTTTTATATGGGTGGAGGCCTATGCCCATATAAATGCAATACATGTTATAGGCGGGTATAGCTGAGAAGCGTCTCGACACCATAACAGAGTAGCGTCGCAACGCCATTGCAGAAAGGCGCCGCGACGCCACATTACAACGGAATCGCGACACCAAAGCTAACGGGCGTCGTTACTCTATAGCTGAGTGGTCACGACGCTTTAGTTGTATGGCGTCGCGACGCCATAGATGGGAGGCGTCGTGTAACCATATTAGAGCGGCGTTACAACCCCATAGCTGGGAGGCGTTCAAATCGCTACAATTGCGAGGCGTCGCAACGCTACAATTGAGTGGCGTCACTACGCTATAGCTAAAAGGCGCCATAGAAGAGCCGCGTCGCTACGCTATAGCTGAAGCGTCGTTACGCTATAGTTGAGCGGTATTGCGACTTCGTAGCGGCGCGCGGCGTGGCGCACGGCTACTGGAGTCGACTGTTATTCTTAAATTCGCCCTCTACCCCTCCGTCTATCTCCGAAAATAATTGTGGACCAATTCAATAGTTTTTATAGAGTAGGTAAGTCTTCGAGGTGGTTTCATATGTATACATTTCAATCAATCAATTTAGAGTTTTGTTGTTAAATCAAAACAACTGGAAAATGTAACCAAAAATGACATATCGGTTAACGAAAAGGATCATGATCCATGAAAGACGACGAAGACGCATGATCTGCAAGCGATGGGGGATGGAAAGCAGCGAAGTAGTGAATCATGCAACCGGAACGGGGGTCAACTGACTGTCTTGTCAAAATGCAAACTTATGTGGCTTAGGTGTGTTGTAACACCCCCAGCACAAATCTGCCTCTTAACTCTGAGGATAGGCTTCGATCTTGTTTTAGATTGATTATCAGCAGAGAGACAGCATGCAGGTTTTCCGGTGTCCACTCAAGTCCACTGTATAAAATTCCCTAATTGTTCTCAAACTGAAAGAAAGAAATTGCATTTACTTGCGCCACTTGCGACGCAAAAAATACAAAAGAAAAACTAACTTCTACAATAATTTCCAAAATGTTAGAGGTAATAATTATGCGTCTCATCCGTGCGGAACATCTGCTTGTTGATTTGGTGGTTGAGACTGAGTGTGACCAGCAAGAGTATCGTTGAGGTTGGAATCCAGTGTCGGGTCAAAAATTAAGTATTGGTTTGAGACAGGCAGGCTAAAACTAATACTTATTATTTCAATGTCCAACGCCTGCGATAGTATGTAAAACTGTTGGTTCCGACCGCCAAAAATGATCTTTGGTCATTGCTATTGCTTTACCCGTGCTTCCAAAATATACCGAATTACCCAGTAAAATGGATTGTGTAGGTCAGACAGAAATACGAACATACGACATCGATGGAGCTTGATATACATTTAATTTTGAAGGTACCATTGATTGCTGAAGCTGAATAAAAACAGAAATCTGGTCCATTACAGATTGACAGAAGAAGCTGTGAATTTTAGTAAATCGTCTCTAATAATTTCGTAAAGAAAGTAAAAACAATTGCCCTAAGCAAAAGTTGGCGTCGGCGCTGTAAACCGTATATTTATTGGTCCCATAGTTTTTCAGCTTGCCATCGGACACTTGTCACGAACAGCAAAAGAAAGATGTGGGTAAAAGAAAGGTAAATTTAATTTTATTTTATTATTTTTATCCAAGAACGAATTTAATCAATAACGACCAATAGGTAAACTACCTACGTTGAACCTCATTTTTTTTAGGGACAAAAATTATATTTGATTGAAAAGACAACAGCGAAAATTTAAAAAAAATATGATTGTTAACTAAAAGACACAAAAAGGGTTAGCTCGACTGAGATTCGAACTTGGAGTATCAAAATATTTGAACTTGTAAAAGAAACTGGATTATAAAAGAAAAAAAGGGCGCCGTCACACTTGGATTTGAACTTGCAGCAAGAACATTCATTTCCAATAGTTCAACCACCGAGTCATTTTCACTACAGCTTATTTTCCTAAAAAGTGACTCATACTTCAATCAGATCTGGTCGTTATAGTAACGTAGTTTTTGCCATAGTTACTTGGTTGTTTACATTTTGACAGCGGGCAAATGAATGTTGTAAACAATTATCAATTTCCCTCGGGAACTTCTTAAGGAATCGGGATAAAAGGTAGCCTA